>OX375874.1:81642796-83123421 GCA_947359465.1 Metellina segmentata
ATTTTACCTCTGACTACGAGATATAGGATTGGTTCTTTTAAATATTTTAATAAATTGTCAAGTCTTGGTGATTTTAACAGGACTGCTGAATTCACTTTGAAGTGGAGGAGTAATCAGCGTTTAAAGAGAGACACCCCGATGGAATTTGTGAGGAAGGAGGGTTTTATTGATTTTGAGGTTATTCCTTCGACCACTTTTAACTGCTTGCCTCCGACGGTGTCCCTTGAGAATGTCAGTTTTAATGATGAACTGAAGACTCATGCCAATAAACAGACGGATCACCCAGACCTTTTGAAACAGTTGGCCCTGGAGGTTGTCAATAGCATCCCTTCTGATGCATTGGTCATCTATACGGACGGTAGCAAACTTGAAGACGGTAGAACCGGGAGTGGTGTTTTCATCAACAGCGCTGAGGACAAGGTCAAATGCAGCATCCGAAACCCTGACCATTGTTCAGTCTTTAGATCGGAGATCATAGCAATTGGTGCAGCCCTTAATTATGCACAGTCCACTGATAAAAATTGTATTTGGATTTTGACTGATAGTAGGAGTGCTATACAGTATTTCAAAAATTGGCCACAAATTTTTGACATCCCAGACCAGGATATTCTGAAGCTTCTCTGCGAGATTGGCCTGAAAACACCAATAAGCCTCCAATGGATTCCATCGCATATCGGGGTGTATGGCAACGAGACAGCCGATGTACTCGCCAAGAATGGCTGTGATCTCCCTATGGACTGTTTGAATCGCCTCACTCCCACTGAGGTCCACTCCCTGGGAAAACAACGTTTGCTTTCCTTGTGGCGCCGTACGCCATCCCACCATTGGTATGCTGGCAATCACCCTGGACTCTCAATCACATGCTGTGGCCCTCGGCCTTTTCAATCGGCCATGGCCAGATTTCGAAGTGGCCATCTTAAAAGTATCAAATTTCAGAACGGGGAGAGAATTTTCCCTCCTTGTTCCTGTTCCCTACCTGCCAGTCCTGATCACCTTCTTCTCTGTCTTGGCGCTTCGTATAAGCAGCTGTTGGTTGATCAGGACTTTTTGCAGGTATATGGGGATCTGGCACGACGGGGCCTTCTGGACCTGGTGTAGGCTTTCCTACACCAGGGGGATGTGCAACAACAACACCTGAATGCCACGTTTGGTACTCGATGGATTGGGCGTGGTGGACCAGTCCCTTGGCCACCCCGATCTCCCGATTTATCGAGCCTCGATTACTTTTTATGGGGACATCTAAAGCATCTTGTTTATGAGACTCCAGTTGACTCAGATGAGGATCTCGTCGCTCGCTTATCTGTAGCTGCTGCAGGTGTGCGTGAAATACCAGGCATCTTTGAACGTGTACGCCAATCGCTCCACCGACGCTGTCAAGCATGTATCGATACTGGTGGACGCAATTTTGAACAATTACTGTAAACATGACACTTGTCAACAACGCTTTCAATAAAATCTTTGTTTTTCCTTTCGGCCGTTATTTCCCCTGTTTTCGCCTCACCGCGTCACTTGCGACTATACATTCCTATACAATAAATCATTGTTACAATGTCCTGTACCTACCATTAAAGTTTGTACCATGAATTCGGGACCACCCTGTATTTTACCTTCAGCATTTCAAAGTCTCCAGCCCTAAGGTTAGTAGATGGTTATAATTCCCTGCCTGATCATCCACGTCAGTCTGTCATTGCCAAAATGTTTATTTCCTGTCACCAAAATAATGACTCAAAAATAACAGAAGTGTCATAAATGAATGGAAAAACTAACAAATATGACCTGTCACAAAAAATGCATGAAAAGGTACTTGAAACAGCAGCTTAAGTTTTTTAAAACACTCGGGAAAAATGTTTAGTCTTGGCAGAAGGAAAATCACCCAAATCCTAACTAGTAATAAAATTCGTGACTCGCTACCATGTTTAGGCAATTCACAGTTCTCTAGCATGTTTCGATAATTTTATAGAAAATTGTAACTGCACATGCTGGCTGGTCTTGCCTAGCGTCACAGAAATGCAAATATGTTTACCCAAAAGTGCAATCTTTATCACCTTTACACAGCTGGACTGCGCGATTGCAATATGTGTAAACAAGTGTCAATTTTATAGCCTTTCTATTCATCTACCTGTTGGTAAATTATTTATGACTAGAGTCTACGTGTTGAAGTTATCTTCAGGTAGTGGTGTTCACATTAATCATTTTTTTCTGGTAAAAACAGTAATGTGTTTCAGAACATGATAGATAAAGACCGTAATTCAAAAATTATTCGGATCTCTTGCAGTTTTAGTTCAAAATGATTGCTTATTTTACAAAAACAATCAACTTTTTACTATCAATAATTTATAACACAGATTGATTAACAGACAGTACAATTGCAATTTAAATTCCGATGTGTTTGTGAATTTATCCCTCCACTTTTTAGAGGCCTACTTGGGTTGGTGTGGAGAGTGGGGTGCCAGCTCAGGTGTGGTTCTCGTCATCTGACCGTGGTTCAAAATTACAAGGCGTTATCCTTGGATCTTTAGCCGACCAAACGGTCTGGTGGTTAAGGTGTCTTGGTCAGAAGGTTCCTGGTTTGAATCCGGGTCAGGGTATAAATGTTTGTAGGTGTATGGTATTGAGGCGGCTGGCGCACCTTAAATCTATCGTGGCCGAAAGTCCTCACGTTGGGTTGGTGGGGTGCCAGCTCAGGTGTGGTTCTCGTCATCTGACCGTGGTTCAAAATTACAAGGTGTTATCCTTGGATCTTTAGCCGACCAAACGGTCTGGTGTTTAAGGTGTCTTGGTCAGAAGGTTCCTGGTTCGAATCCGGGTCAGGGTATAAATGTTTGTAGGCGTATGGTATTGAGGCGGCTGGCGCACCTTAAATCTGTCGTGGCCGAAAGTCCTCACGTTGGGTTGGTGTGGAGAGAGGGGTGCCAGCTCAGGTGTGGTTCTCGTCATCTGACCGTGGTTCAAAATTACAAGGTGTTATCCTTGGATCTTTAGCCGACCAAACGGCCTGGTGGTTAAGGTGTCTTGGTCAGAAGGTTTCTGTTTCGAATGCGGGTCAGGGTATAAATGTTTGTAGGCGTATGGTATTGAGGCGGCTGGCGCACCTTAAATCTGTCGTGGCCGAAAGTCCTCACGTTGGGTTGGTGTGGAGAGTGGGGTGCCAGTTCAGGTGTTGCCTCGTCATCTGACCGTGGTTCAAAATGACGTGGTGTTGTCGTTGGATCTTTCCCTTAGGGGAATAATCCCGGACCGTCGTTAAAAGCCCGTTGTGTTGCTCCAGCTCGAAGTTAATTAAGTACCTATCACATTCACTCCCGAATTTCATTTGTCCAGATAGGAAGAGTGTCATTTAATCGTGCTCTCTCTTTGGAGAGGAAACACAATGGTTTCATCTGTGTAGAATATGCACGAATGCTTCTATTGGCACACCTGTCGCATGAATAGAGGAAGTAAAAAAATCTTACCCTACCTTACATGCATTACAATTATGGAACTTGCAAAACTGATGACGGATACTGTAATTAGCGTCTCTGTCTGCACTTTAAAGTATTTTCTCAGAACAAGTTTTGAGCAAGATCCCATTAATGATGGAAACGGTTGCAACCCCCGACAGCCATTTTACGACTGAATCATGCATATTAATACTGTTTGTCCATCTGTATTGTGACGCTGGTTGTTTCGCAAACTGCTCATAGATCAGATATGTGAACGTGATAAAATTCACGCCCAGCACATTGTCTTTCGTGTCCATTACTTGGTGCATCAAAAAGTGGAGGACTTTCTTGAACGACAAAGTAAGTATTGTTTTGTCAGAAAATTTATGGGTATTCGCATGTTTGTATAGAACATAACGTTGAATAGAACGGTGTGGCAAAGATTTTAGTTATTTTTCATGGGGGGAGGGGATATTTTAATGAATATTGGGAATTTAAATTTTTATCAGGAACCGGGTGTTTTCTAAATCTGTTTCTCAAAATTTAGGAATTAATTTCAGAGGTGTATCAAAGACTTTATAGACAGAATGGGATAATTTAAGCTGTACAAAACTACATGCTAATAGGTGCAATTGGACTTTGAATAACAGTGATCAAAACTTTGTTGCTAAGTTAAAAATTAGTGAAAGTTCATTTTTTAAAACCATTCATTTGAAAAATTAAAAATTTATTAGTAATTAAAGAAACAAAATGTTGCCTTCCTGCATTTAATCAGATACTATGTAATAGTGATGAAAAATATTTTCTTACTTATTAAAATCAACTTTTAGACCTTTTTATATAAAAAGACTATTGCTGATATGTATTTTGGTTAAAATCTGTTTTGTGATCACTAACCTAACATTTATGTGTGTATAGAATTCGTTTTAAAAAAAAAAAAACGTGGGGAATCTTACAAATGATTACAAATTAGAATGAATATTATATTTAAATGGTCTCTCTAGAAATAATTTTATAATGAATTTTTATTTATTTTGAATAAAAAATATAATGATGCGGAACTTAATTTTTGAACGATATACTAAAGATTTAAATCTTTAAAAAAAATTATATTAATCTCTCTTGGTACAATGTTACTGACTGCCAAAATAAGATGACTTCTTTATGAAAATCACCAATCTTTAGACTGGTGGAATTATCTGGGATACAGAAGGTAATTTTTCTTTAAGAAAACTTTCAATTGGGGGTGATTGATTCGAGATATATTTGGCCAAACTGCGCTAAACAACGTCAAGCTTTCAATTTGAAAAATGTTACAAAAATCAAGTAGGATGGATATAGATAAAAACAAGAGGGGTCGTAATGTTTTTTTGCAAAATTCACTAAAACTCTTTGCCAAGAAAAGTACAATTTAAAGTTTTCTTAAGTCTAATTAATGAACTAATGCTTCTAAGTGGAATGTTATAAATATTGGAAGAGCTATTAAAAAGTTGAATTGATGATGAATACCATTTTACCTGCAAAACTAGTGACTCGTTTTTCTGTTAAAATTATTGTTTTTTTAGGTGACCGCACGCAAAATAAAGTTTTAATTTAATTTATGCGCTATTTTTTTCCCGAGTTTCGATATTCCCTGTAACTCTTATGCGATAAATTCTAAAACTTTAAATGTATATAAGCTATTCTTCCTCTAGAGAAACCTGAAACACATTTGTGTGAGGTAGAAATATTTCATTTAGTGCTTACAATACGCATGTAGCACGTAATAAAGTGATATATTTTATATGAATACTTTATGTTCGAACCCTTATTTCAATCGAAATAATGTTACTGTGTTAAAAGATAATGATTATCTATAACTATTCTGAATCAATTTGATAGATAATTAATGAAATATTACCACTTCAGGGGAGCAATCCTTTATAATAGCAATTCTTATTTCAAATCAATTTTTAACATATTGTGAAGATTAAAGGCATGTTAATATAAATAGGGGAAAAAATATACGATGTTTGATAGAAGGAGAAAAGTATATCTATTTTTAACCTGTGTTTTAATAAATAGAGATCTCATAGAAACTAGCAATACATAACCCTAAGAGAAGCATTTTCTGTTATGCTAAATAGAGGCGGAGAGTATTTCTACGCCGTTAAGTGTTTCCTGTAGATATTATGAACGTGACGTCAGTTGGTTTAATTTTCAAATATGATTTCAGCATTTCGCCAATAAAAATTTCAAAGAATAATTTCCGAATTGATTTAAACCGGTATAGTGGTTAAGGTGTCAGCCTCTAGATAGGAAGGTTCCTGGTTCGAATCCGGGTCCGGTTGTTTGTAAGCGTATGGTGCACCTTAAATCTGTCGTGGCCGAATGTCCTCACGTTGGGTTGGCGTGGAAGTTTGGAGAGTGGGTGCCAGCTCAGGTGTTGCTTCGTCATCTGACCGTGGTTCAAAATTACGAGGTGTTGTCCTCGGATCTTTCCCTTAAGGGACTGATCCCGGACCGTCGTCAATAGCCCGTTGTGTTGCTCTAGTACGACGTTAACTAAAATTACCGAATCGATTTATGGTATTTGATTGGTCAATACTTATTACATTAAACGCCAATGAAGGCAATACACCACATTTTAAGGTAAGCCTGATATGTATCTTGTGATAGCATTCGGAATGGTAGAAATTTTAATTAACGTCGGACTCTCTGGTGCAAGGAAAATCCAAAGACAACATATAATTTTGAACCACGGTCAGATAAAGAGGTCACACCTAAGCTGGCACCCACCCTCCAAACTTCCATACCATGCCAACGGGAGTACATTTGAGGCCACGATAGATTTAACTTGCACCAGCCCCCTTGTACATGACGGTCTTTGGTTGAATTCGAACTCGCAACCTTCCGATTGCTAATTTGTTACTCTTGCAACCGGACTACCGCGGCCCGTGATAGCATTCGTACAGCAGACCGCTTTATTTGTTGCTCTGAAAATCCCTCATACAGATTTCTATGGAACTCCGAACCGGATAGGTATACACTGTGCACTCACAGATAATATAAAATTTTTACTGAATAAACACATAAATGCCTTATATTTGTGTTTGACAGATTTTTTTTTTAAATTTTGAATAAAAAAAATTACACGTAAATCATGAAAATGCGAATTGTTACAGCATCACCATTTCAAAAACACTGTAACATGCAGTTTCAAAACAGTGAGTAAAATTGCTAAACAAATTATTTGCGAATTGTGGTAATTCTTAAATTGATCGAGATTGTATTTATATATTCCAATAACAAGGGTAAAGTTGGCTACACAAGTCATGTAAAATGTTAATTTGAAGTATCAATCTCCCCCCCTGAAACGTTAAGAACCACATATTTAACTGTGTAACTAAATAAAATATAATGTTTTGCGGAAATATATTTTCTGCTTTCATCAATAGTGTATTGTTTATCAAATTGAAAACTAACAATATCAAACAACAGAAATCAATAATTCCTCTTAGAAAATATTTTATAAAATAATTTTAACATTTGATAATTACGTAAACATAAAATGCTTCTTTTTTAGTCAGAAAAATCTTTGCTTCTTATAAATGTTTTTGGAGCATATAATTTTTAGCATATCATTTAAATATATATCTATCAAAGAAAGTTGCGCGCCTTAATATTATACTCAAATTACCTGTAAAAATCTTGTTACCTTTTTTTCTTCTGGAAATCAGTTTGGTGTTCAGAAGAGGTTGATGGCACATAGAGAGATAGATACATTTACGTAACAAATTATTTTATGATAGAATCACGGCTTTACATAAGGAAAGCTTCTAATTTTTTTTAAGTTTATCAGGGCAGTCAGGTTGTACAAAAGGATGAGCATCTTTAAAGGCTTTTAAGCCCTCCAATCTGGAAGAAATTTCATTGATCAAAGGGAAGGGAGACATATCCACATTGAATCGACTAGCATTAAAAACTTGTGGCACTAAACACACATCCGCAAATGTTATTTCATCTCCAACGCAAAACATGCCATGGGTATCTTGAAGAATGCGTTCGACTGATGTGAATCCAGAGTTGACCCAATGATTGCCCCAAGCAGCCATCTGATCAGCACCTACGTGTTTCAGAACTTTCATGTTCTGAAGAGGCTGGATGCCGGATACTATGCTGTCTACCAGGCCTCGAACTTGAGATCGAAGAAATGGATCTTTGGGCAAGAGTGATGGACTCGGTACAGTTTCCTCCATATATTCCAAAATAGCAGTAGAATGAGTGATTAAGTTTCCATTATCCACCAGTACCGGCACTTCTGCGCAGGGACTAAGCTTCAGAAAGTCCTCGGCAAAGTTGTCTCCTTTCAGCAAATTCACGGCTTTGTATTCGTAATCTATTCCTTTATAAGCCAAGGCAATCCTCACTCTATACGCACAGGAACTGCGGAAATAGGAATAAAGAATTGGCTTGCTTTGCGCCATTTTGTCAATCCGAAAAACAGAGCGTCTGGGAAGTAGAAATACTGCGGAACGAGTAGGGTAGAAGCTGATTTACGCGTCAAGGCGGAGAGTTCAAGGTTATATTTTTATCCTCGTTTCACTGCTGTTATCAAGGCTAGCGCGGTTGAGCTTGAGATTTGATAAGATTCACTTGATATAACAATCCAGTGTTTGCAAGTCGTTTAGAAATTAAAACCACTCATGGAAAGTAATTTTCGAACCGTGGACTTCAGTTTTTTGCTGTCGAACATAAATCAACAAAGTTCAGTCTTTCGAAGTTAATTCTTCCTATGATGACCCTTACTATGGTTAATTTGAGTTTTTTAACTTGTGATCACACTATCAAATCAAGAATAATTTGTACGTGAAATCGAATTATAAAATTAAAAAGAGTCTAAATTTGAAAATCCACTTAAAATTTATTTGTTAATCTTTTTTTTTGTTCCCTTAATATACAAAGAAACATTCCCTTTAATATGCAAAGAAATATTTAAATTATAACTTTTAATTATTTTTATCTGTGTATTGCAAATCAAAACTGTTGAAACATAATTTCACTATTTCTAAAGACTTATATGATAGGCTAGTACGAATCACCCTTTTCTTGTTGAACAGATTGCTGTGTTCACTTGTCTGCACAAAATCTACCATTTTGCGACTTCACTCAGTGGAGGAAAAAGTATTCATACCACCCAATTGAGCAAAATTAATTAAGAATTTAATGGTATATAATTGTCTCTGTTCTGTGCATTTCTTTTTTCATAAAAGTGTACTAAATTCATATAATATAATTTGTTGTAAAATCACGAAAACTATAGATAAACAACAAACTTCATATGTACTGTGAATATCGAAGGGGGGAATTTTTCTCAGCTTTAACTACAGAGAAGAAAAGTTACAATATCTACAGGGTGTTTCAGAACAAAGCAAAGTTACACTTAACAAGAAAACGTATAGTTTTAAATAGTTTATCGCAGCAACCCCGTTGGAAGAGTAGCGTTTAGCAACCAAAGGGGTGCGAGTACAAAACTCGATCCGAACGAAGCCCGTTGTGTTTGTGGGTGCTGATATACGTTAATTCTATCGCAGTCCCAAATGTTCACAGGTTAGTGTGATGTGGAAATTTTGAAAGTTGGGCACCAGCTCAGGTACTGATCTCGTCAACTGACCCTGGTTCAAAATTACGATGTATTGTCTTCGTAAGTTTACCTTCGGGGTTGATCCCGGAACATCGTCAGCTGATGCCACTCTATATCAAATCAAATTTATATAAAATGAAGATTTAGTATAATTCTGTAGCTTGGTAGAAAGAAAGGTGAGTGTGCAAGTTTTTGATAACATCGGATTTAGTAATATTTTATACTTGTAACTTTATTACAGATTACGAAAAACACTTTCCAGTGTTTTGATACTTTCATATTGTATTGAAAGAAGGACATTTTCTATACAGGGTGTTTCAGTGAACCGTTTCAGAACTTCTAAGAGGGGTAGGGTACATCCTGACAACTCGAAATCATATAGCAATGTGGGGTCGGAAATGCTTTCCTGAAGCGGTGTTGTACACAGAAGCACCGTAAAGAAAAGATACCGGAAGTGAGAAATCGTTTTAATAATACATGAAAAGAAGCAAAAGGTACAGGGATTAAAGTAAGTGTTCGAAGTTTCTTCCACGGGCTACAATGCACGCCTCATATCTCCGACGCATGGACATCCGAAAATTCTGGAATACTCCAGGCATATCTCGAATTTCTCCGGCAGCTACTGCAATTCTTGCAACCCGCTACTCAACATTGTCAACAGGGGTGTCATAAACTAGCGATTTCAGATGACCCCAGAAATAAAAATCAAGACATGATAGGTCGGGTGACCGAGCAGGCCAACGCACGGGACCACCATGTCCGATCCACTGCTGACCAAATGTGACATCCAGGTAGTTACGAACATTTCCGCAATAATGGGCAGGGCCTCCTTCGTGTTGGAACCACATTGTCTGTTGCGTCGATGCAGAAATCTGTTCATCTCTCAAAAGTTGTGGCAATACTTGCTGCAGAAAGAGCAAGTAGTTAGGTCCGGTTAGACGAGACGGTAACAGGTAAGGTCCGATGAGGTGATCTCCCATAATACCGGCCCATACATTGACCGAAAATCGAATCTGTGCTGCACGACGTCGTATTGCATGCGGGTTCTCGACCGCCCAGATATGGTCGTTATGCGTGTTGAAAATTCCTTCCCTTGTGAAGGATGCCTCATCGGAAATCAACACTTCAGCAGGAAAAAGGGGATTTGTAGCACATTTTCCAAGGTACCACTGTGCGAAAGCAATACGAGGTGCATAATCCTCTGGTTGCTGTGTCTGGACACGCTGCACGTGAAACGGATGCATGTCTTCTTCTCGGAGAATCCTCCAGACGCTGTAATGGGAAACCCCGACTGCGTTTGCTACACTTCGTGTACTCGTTCTTGGATTCCCCTGTACATGCTGCAGCACATTCTGTTCAACGTCTTCAGTCCGTGCTGTTCTTACCCCGTCCCTGTCAGCTCTTTCTAATGAACCTGTCTCAGCTAACCTCTGGTGCAGTCTTGCAAAGAAATTATGACTGGGGATACGCCTCATCGGATATCGTTCCGCGTACAAACGCTGTGCGGCTGGTCCACTACAATTTGCAAGTACGCCAAATGCATATCGGCTAACTCTGCGATCGTGTAATCATCCATCCTACTAACTTGGCGTTCTTGTGCGAAATGAAGATTCCCTACACGAAAGCTCGGGATTTTCGCACAACGCCATCTACCGCGTCAGGAAAGCATTTCTGACTGCCCATTGGTATATGATTTTGGTTCGTCAAGATGTACCCTACCCCTCTTAGAAGTTCTGAAACGGTTCACTGAAACACCCTGTATACATACAATATACATTATTTTCTAGTTCATAATGCTAACAAGTTTTAAATTTTTCAATCTTTATGGTTTTGTACCCTAATATCATTACACTGTTGTAGACTAGGGTGGGTCGAAAAAAATCAATATTTTTTTTCGGAACGCTTTAGTGCGGAAAAGTTGACTACTGTAATAAGAAGAAAAACGGCATAAAAAAATTAAAATCGGTTAACATCTTCCGTTCGCGCATCGCACTTAAAGTTTATGAAAAATTGCAAAAAAATCCCGATATTTGTGTATTTTTTTCTGTTAGTTAAAACTTTTTAAAAACTTTTTTTTTAATATATGGTATGAGTGAAAGAATACATGCTTTAATAAGGAGATGTTCCCCCACGTGCTGCAATTACACTAGCAACCCTTCTGGGCATACTTTCAACAAGGTTTTGGCACAAAGCTATGGTGTTTGTGTCCATTCCTGCTGCAAGAATGTCGCCAGTTCAAATGTAGATTTCGGACGTGGTTCCCTGGTCCGTAAGCGTCGCTCTAACTCGTCCCACAAATGTTCTATGGTTCTTAGGTCGGGAGACTCTGAGCAGGCCAGGGAAGACGCTTTACATCCATATCTTGATACCACTGTTTGACAGAGGCTGCAACAAGACATGTAGCGTTGTTGTCCTGAAAGTAACATTCGTCCATTCCATAAAATTGCTAAAACGTAGTAAGAACCTGATTGTCCAAAATCTTCATGTAGGCGTCGGCGTTCAATTTACCAGGATCAACATGCAAAGGTCCCAGGCCATACCACGAAAAACACCCCCAAACAAATAGTTGTATTTTATGCAAATCCGATGGAGTCCGGTCCATTATCCCAAAGTCGTAGAAGTGATTTAAATCGAGACGTTGAAAGACAGTTGAAAATTATTTTCCTGGCACTTAAATGATGGGATTTTTCTACGAAAGATAAAAGTGATTATTCTGGTCAGATTCTGTAACTTTTTCAATCTACAGTTAACCAATTCAACCCCAATATAAGGTCAGGTAATTCTTGTAGTTACTTATAAAAACCTTAAGAGCTGTCATTAGACTAAGCACTCTGTAGTTATAGTAGTTACTGCGAGTACTTTTTCTTGAGTGCAGCTTTATGCTTAGCTTATGAATACTATTTTCCAATGAATTTATTTCAGTTAGTTTCAGTGCTTCTATAAATACTGTAGAACTGTTTAACTTTATTTAGAACGAACTCCGTCAGTTTTTTTTCTTTCCGTTGATTTGATGTATGATACAAATAGGTTTGGTGTAGATTAATACCAATTATCGGGAACTGTAAAATTACACATATATTTTTTTTTTTGACACTGAATATTTCTCTGTATGAAAACGTTTTTAATATTAATGCTTTTAAGTAAATTAATTTTATTAATTTTCCAATTTTGAATTTGTAAACTCCATATCAAAGAAAAAAAGAAAATGATCGTTTTCCAGCCAGTAGTATCATTAACGTCTAACGTAATTTTATTTTTAATTCTAAAATAGAATTACAAACCAGTAAGAAATTCCACGTGAAAATTATATGCATTCCATTGTACACATTTTAAAGTAAAGTAAAGTAAATTATTATACCACTGCTTAAATTTGTTCCCGTAAAAATTCTTACAAATATACTTAATTGCAGAGCCAAATTTTAAAACATTTATTATCCTGGTCGATTCAATTTCAATGTTGTTTCAGTTTTTAAAGCATTACATTTTTGAAAAAACTTACAAAAATTTTTATATATATTTTTGATTCTAAGTAGGATGCAGAAAATGATTAAAAATGCAAGTTTTGTGAAGTATTTCAAAAATACCATTTCTTGTTTTTGTCTTTCAATAAATCTTGTTTTGTTCTAATAATTTGTTTTTTTTACACAAAAATTTATTTGTAAGCTTATATACTTTTGACAGTCTTGCATTTGGTAATCAGTATTATTTTGCTGACTAATTTTCTCGTGCAGAAAGAATATTTTTTGGGAAAAAAAAAATACTAATTACATAAATAAATAAAGCATAAATTTTTTCATTCAAAACTTCATTATCACAGACAGAACCCCGATTGCAGTAACTAAAATTAATTTCGTCAGGTAGACTCTTGGAGATTGGATGCATAAAATACCCCCAAACTTTGGGATATTACTAACCAAAAAATTTATTACCAAACTCCTTCGTGATATTTCTGTCTGATGTGCACACAAAAAGTAGAAGAAAGACACGCGTCGGTATGCCTCCAACTTTAAATAGACCATATCCAGCAATCAATTTTCATGATACTATACTTATATGGTCTTTATAGGTCCTTTTTTTTTCGATTGTAATAAAGGCCACCGTCGAATCTTCATATTTTTTTCGTAATTTGCATTAATAAGTTCAAAGAATAAACTCAAGAGCTGAAATGTTGTGAGAGCGAGAGCCCACCGGTTCTTGAATACTTCCCGATATTATTTTGTGAGCAAAAGCTGTAAAAACACATAATAAAGCTAGTTATATCGGAGAAAATTGAAGTTTTGTGCATTGGAGATAAAATATTCGTCAATAGTCTGAAAATATTTATACCAAATTATTTTCTGATAAAGGATGACGAGGGCGTTCTTGAAAAAAAAAATCAAATATTTTTTAGAACAGGGGACGGCTTGCTGAGATTTGCATACGAGCAACTTATACCTCAGGAACGGTCTTTCTTGTACCATAATCATACGCACACGGGAAACTTCACCTACATTCAAGTCCTTGCGTTATTTCCACCTCAAATTATTTTTTTATTTTAAGCGGAATTCCGCCCTGTACCTATTTTTGGCCCTCTTCGTGTCCTCGCCGTCTGGACGTAATTTTAATTAGGCTCTGTATCGGGGATTCGAGGATTTGCTATAGATACCTGCCGTCTGAAGAAAGTTCTCACTATTGCCACACTGCCGTGGCGATCTTATTCTCTACTTCTATAAAAGGAAATGTTTGTCTGACTGTTTGTTTCCTGTACGCAAAGTCCTGATGAATGTATGGCATTTACAGTTAATGGGATTTGGCACATTTGAAGTCCGATTTTTTTGCAATTTTTGGGTCACTGAGAATTTTAAAATCCAATCAAGAACATTTTGAAATAAATTTAATGAAGTTAAATTATAATAGAATGCAACAGTATAGAAGATAACATATTCTAAATTCAATTTTTTCGTTTCCGTTTTTCATTTTGCGCGGAGGAATAATTTTCCAGCAGACGTAAAATACAAAAAAAACTTTTAACTAGAGTAATTTAGTTCTTTTTTCTATCTCTTAAACCGTTAGAGATAGGGTAAAAATTTCAACGGATTTGAAATCTGCCGAAAATTTCACATTAGATCGTTACCTAGAATTATGATTATCTTTAAATCAATACAATTTTTAAATTGTGTGAATATCTCTTATATTTCCCGCAAGAGATCGTGACGTCACGTCAACCTTCACGTTCAAAGAATAAACAAATTACATTTCCTAGCCTCTTACAATTTCAGCAAAAGAAAACAAAAAATAATAATAATAAATATTTTGACTGGTATTGTTTCGTTCTTTTATGTTAAAAAGGTATCATTAAAGATTGAAGATTTCAACAGATTTGAAATCTGCAGAAAATTTGACAACACATAGATACCTTATACGTTTGATTTTCTTTTAATAAATAATTTTTCAATTCAATATTTATATTTTTGCAAGAGATTGTGACGTCACGCAGAATTCCCTTTTGGTTTGCGAAGCAAAACATCAAGGGCAACTCCGTTATGGCTGTTATCCAATTTGCGAAGCAAACCATAGTTCATAATATTCATAATTTGGTTTGAAAAACAAACCACATTGGAATTCGCAGGGAATTCCATTCCAATAGGCTACGAATTTCCATTTGGTTTGCGAAGGAAACCAACACAACGGGCAACGCCATGATGGCTGTTATCTAATCGACTTCGAATTCCCATTTTGTTTGCTTCGCAAACAAAGAGGGAATTCGTAGCAATCACAGGGGGTTAGTGAGCAGTGGTCACACATGACCCCACGAAAAGAACTGCCACAGGCAACGCCCGCCGTGCTGGCCACGCTGTGGCTAGTTCTCACATATTTTAACTTCTCTCCTTATTTAAGACATTTTTATATTAATTTCTTTTGAATAAAATAGTATGTCGGCCTTCCTGGGTAATTCTCCCCACTTTGCACGTTTTCCTTTTTTACGCAACTCAGGATATTTTTTAATGTATATATTTTGTCAGTTTTAAATGTATATTTTGTACCGAATATGTTTAAGCTTTAAATGTGTATGGGGGGAAAAGCCAACCACATTTTATCGAATACCATTCGAACCTTTCTAATATTTTGTACAATAATGGATGTTAAATTTCATTTAAAGTTCTTAACAGTCGTATGTTTTTTGCACTGTCTAGTTTCTCATCTATCTTAAGCTTTTTAACAACAATCCGTCATTCTTTTTGTTGAAAACATTTTATTCCTTAATAAACGTTTTTAAACTTTTTGAATGTTATTTTCATGGTGTTTATACAACTTTGGAAAAAAGTATAACGTCGGGCGAAAGATTACTAAGTATGAAAAACTACTGCGATTTCAAACTATGCAATTTTTTTAGGACTTAAATTAATGCTACCAAATTATAAGCAAACATATATTTGTAAAAATCCTGATATTTTTTGGATTATGTAAAAATTATAAAAATCGGTGGATTGTAGCTTGGAAAAAAGTATAAAGTCGTGTACTGAAATTATATCATCTGAAAGAATAAATAAACTGAGATAGCATTTCTCTCCGATTTCCTAGAAATGAATACAAGTTTTGTGGGTACAGAATTGTTTTATTCTTGTGTATTTTAATACAATTCCAAGAGGATTACACAATCAGAAATGAACAAGGCAAAATATTAGCTTTTAAAGATGTTGTTTGCAGTGGTACTGAAATTGCGCGAAAAATTGAAAGGGTGTAGTTAACCGCCTTCTCATTGATCCTGGTAGCTATGTACGAAACAGCGAATAGGAAGGCCAAACATAATTTCTTCAAGGCAAGAGAAACAGACCCATAGACCAAAATGTACTGCATAGAAATCCTAATGCTGTGTACAAGAAGTTAAAAGTAAAACCTCCTCTTTCTAAGCGGCATATTGATTAACGTTTAAAGTTTGCCCGCAAACATCAACTGGAATGATGTGGTGTTTTCGGACGAAAAAAAGTTTAATTTAGATGGACCAAACGGATTTAAGTTTTACTGGTATGATCTACGTGAAGAACATTACCCTTTTTTTTAAACGCCAATTCGGAGGGGGATTTGTCATGATTTGGTCCGCATTTGCAGCTGGTGGTTCAACTGAAATTGTTTTTGTCGATAACAAATTTAATTCAACGGTTACATCAGGACATGCTGGCAGATAGTTTATTGCCAAATGCTCCTTTGATTACATCAGGCGATTGGACATTTCAACAAGACAATGAATCTGTGCATACTTCGTGCTCCACAAAATCATGGATGAAGGCGAACGAAGTAAAAACTCTTAAATGGCCATCTCGGAGTCCTGAACTGAATTCAATCCGTGGAACATTGGCCCGGACACATTCCAAGCTCTGTTTGGTTCTATTAACCAATGATTTACACAAGTAATAGAAAAATGAGGTTCCCCTCAACACATACTAAAGAGAATAAATCATATCGACTCTATACTTTTTTCCAACTTCAACTGTAATTTTTCTAATTTCTTATAAAATTTTACATAATGTAACTAAACTTAATAAACTTGATGCATTTTTGCTGCGATTTCATTATATCATGAAGCATTGTTATATTTCATAAAAAAAAATATGTATTTCATAAAAAAATATGCATTTTATAAAAATATTATATAAATTTCTTTTCTACTTGTCTACGTCTCATGTCTACGTTTTTTGCGACGTTATGCTTTTTTCACGACTGTATACATAATCTTTAGACAACTGTTTATTATTACTTTGGCTCTGTTTGGATTTTAAACGGTTTTTATTGCGGATATTTAATTTTGCGTTTGACGCTGCTTGTCCGCTAATGGACCTTGGACCATATAATCCCAATCAACTATTGATTAAAACGACTGTGAAATGTACCCTGAGTCTAGTCATGTAAGAAAAATCTGATTCCTAAGTCACTCAGGTAAAATATGCGTCTGAATGGTTCAATAGACTGAAAACAGTCGGAAAAGTCCTTAAACGCATTCCTCATTTGGCAGTACGACATTTACGGCCGTATTCACAAGTCCGAGTTAACTCGAGAATCAACGATAATCCGCGAGTTATCGAAAAAACCGTATTCACAAGTCCTGATCCGTGGTTTAAACTGCCGGTTCGGTGTTACATTTTGATCCTCCGAAATCGGCGAGTTAACTCGCGAGTAAGAGTTACGCATGCGCAGTACTACCTTTTTGCAAAGGATATTCTGCAAAAACAAAATGGATGACACATTTCATTCTATGCTAAAGTATAGTATTCTTGCGACTACTGGTCACTGGATTGGACGTATCATTACGGAGCACCTGCTCCATAGCAGCTCATGTCCTCATCATAATATTGCTTAAATGGAAGACTGGGCCATCCCTGAAGTGATTTTCTGAATACGTTCTTGAGATTAAACTTTCTTTGAAAAATATCATATGTTTGTGAGAAGAGAGTAGGCGGCTTGGTGTTTACACGAGGGCAGTTAAAACTTCAGGAAAAGGCCCTGCTCGCACTCTAAAGAGAAAATGTTCAACATCAAGGAAATAACAAAAGAAATTTCTTTCACCCAAGTTGACTATATCGATAACCACCCCTGACAAATTCCTACCATGAAAGGACCCATCTATGATTCTCACAGTTCAGGGACCTCCAAGACTGTTCTTTTATTCAAATGGATAACAAAGTATCTCTCACCTCAACAGCCCGGAACATCACAACTCCACTAGAGGGAATAAAAGAAATACAGTAAACTCCCAACTAACCGCGGGCGGATTATCCATTTTGCGGCTTATCCTCGGTCACTTTGTGAAAAAATGTTGTTGAAAAAAACTTCAATCTCAAACAAAAAAGGGGCGTTTTAACAAAACAAAAAAAATCAAATAACTGATTTTTTTGCGTATAAGTAAATAAACATGTTTTTAAGTTCAGAAATCTACTGTTTATTAATTCATAATTGTATGTACACACACACACTCTTTCTTCTCTGTACATAAAAACTGTTCAAAACCATTTTCGTGTTCATTTGTGCTCTTTTTAACCCTTTTGCGGATTATCCGCGGTTGCCACGCCACTCAATTCCGCGGATTATCGAGAGTTTACTGTACTCGCATCTCTTTAACGCCTCGCAAGATTTACTTTGGAGTGTATAGTAGCTTTTAATCAACAACAAAATTAATGGCTAATGGACCCTCTGGGAGACATCTTCTATAGGTGTGTGCGGGCATCACAACCCCGAGGTACCCGAGTGTCTTTTCTCCCTTTCACTTTCACTCTCGTCTACCCTTCTACTTTTTCCTTATTTTCTTGTGGTTGGCACAGCTTGAACAAATATGGCCCTTGCGCCATAAAACCCCAACCAACATCTATTGGTTAAGAGAATCTATGAATTTTTTCAACCTCTAGAAATGGTCTTCCCGTCCTTTTCTTTAAATAGAATCCTTTGGTACGATTATATTTGTTACGTTCCGTTGATAGAATCATATGAAGAGATTCTATTGCAAGTTTACTTAGAATAGGATCTTTTCGAAAAATTATATTGGTCAAGGTCGAGCTTGTTTGAAGTCATGCAAGTATAGATATTTCATTAACGTCGCATTGAAGAGTCATAATGGGTTATTGGCGACGGTCGGGTATCAAACCCGAAGGGAAAGATCCGAGCACAATACCATGTAATATGAAACTACGCTCAAACGATGAGGTCATACTTAAGCTGGTATCCCACTCTCAAAATTTCCACACCACGCCAAAGTGAGGAGATTTGGGGTCACGACAAATTTAACGTGCACCAGCCCCATTTAGTGGGATTTGAACTCGCAACCCTTCGGTTGCTAATCCGTTTCTATTCTAATCGGGCTACTGCGGTCCGATTTCTTGTAGGGAAAACTGCAAGTTGCAAGGCGGAATTATGCTTGTAAGCCAATCAGAGGGTAAAAAACAACTCTCGGCAATCCTCAACGCAGTCGAAAGATGTTAAACATTGGTCAGGGTTTTATAGAATAAAGTACAGGGTCCGAAAAATTTGAACACTGGTAACCAATCTCCGGTAAGCTCAATTTCCAAAACAACAAACTCCTTAAAATAGTAGATCTTATGTTGACATAAAAAATTATGAGATTGACGAAATTAAAACCATGTCCACCCTTCCCAAATTAAAAACAGAATCCATATGATATTTCTCTTGGAAGAATGAAATCCTGTAATGAAACCTGTTACTATACCTTAAATGACTTAATATCTTAATTGCAGTTAAATTAGTCTAATTTCATTTCAGATTTTTATATCATTATCCTTAAATTTAATAACAACAAACAACATTTAATTATAATATAAATTTATGTTTTAATCTAAATTTTATAATATATTTATATATTTTAACCCAAACAAAACCTTTGATCAACTCTCATCACTGTTAATGTCGTAAATTGACGCATTTTGTTAGGCAGAATGACAGCTGGATTTTGCTCACACTTGAGTTTAATTGTTAAAACTCTCAAGTCACAATCAGATGTGATTCAACCACCATTATATCGATCAAATCTAAATCAGTGTTGTACCAATGTATTTCATGATTAACCGATTGACTACTTATTCATGCTGGCATCTCCCTTTTCCTTCTAGGAATATCATGAAATTCTTGCTGTGTTCTATAGCGATAGTTATGATGTTTTCTGGAGGCCATTGCTATTCAGCATCCCAGTCTTGCAGCACAGTGAACGGGAAAACTATCTGCCATTCAGAAAAAAGCGAGGGTAATGTCGCCGGGGCTTCATCCCAGTCAGGTACAGGTGGTGCCGGCACCTATCAAAGTAGTTCTGCTATGACTGGTAACACAGGAACTGGCGACTCTTACGCCTCTCAAACTTCGATAGGTATGTATATAAAACTGAATCAGTTGTTTCCTAACACATTCATATCTTCATTGTGGTTTCACTACTATTTATATTACCAAGCTTAATTGTTTAGGGGTATTGAGGGTCCATGGTGAGATATTACGACAAACAGACGTCCATTCTACAAAAACAAATAAAACGTCCATACTTTATACGCATTAAAACAATTGTTTAGCCCCCAAATGAAGATAAAGTACAATCGACACTTTAAATCCTGAGGGCAAACCTTGAACCGCTCTTCGTGATTCTCAGTCACTGACATGATAGCCCAATTACAACGGGAGAAATCGCGAATGTAACTTCGAAAATGACAAAGAGCAGCTGGCGTAGATGGGATAGCAGTGGAAGTTATCGAAGAACTACACCAGAAACATAGCAAATATTTCCTTGAACTTTTTATAAATGATTGAAATTACGGAAACCAAACAGAGATGCAACGGACGTCAAATCCTACCTCTCATCTGTCTACTGAACATTCTGGGTAAAGCTTTCGACAAGAAAATTACCCAGTGTGTCACTGGTTACCCAAAAACGGAAAACTAAACAGAACAACATAGATTCAGAGCGGGAAAATCCTGCGAAACTGCCCAGTTTCAACTCATGAAACCAGTGAAAAGGAGTAAGAGCGAAAAAAGCATATCAGCTTTATTCGCTCTTGACATCGTAGCGTCATAATGGTCTCTTACAAGATTTCCTCTGTTACATGAATTCGCCGTCGACTGGAATCGGCTGTCGAATTTATGTCCAGATGGGGGTAGAGGAATGCGTGTAGCCCCTCGTATTTGAACTGTCGCGCCTCGTAAAAACGAGATGTGAAGTGACGCCGTGTGCGGTCCCCCCCTCGAAGAAAAGAGAATCGTTGAACTTGTGAGCTGTGAACGGAGGCAGAGCTGATCTTCTCCGATGAAACCACGGGACTGAAACCATATTTGTACTTACCATATGTTAGCCTCGAAATAGCTTAAAATTGTACATATGTTTAGTAACTAATTAAGTGTGCTGTATTTCTAAAAGCTGTTTTAAAATGGTCTACAAACCACTCGCCACTTAAATTCTTCTCACAAAGTTACAACTTCCAGGACGTCTTTGATAATGTATGGTGGACAGCCGTTATCGCAAGACTTACTGAGGCTCATTGTCCTGTGAATCTCTATAAAGTAATTCAAAATTACTTAAGTAACAGACGGTAGTTTATATCACACAAGGATACGCAACTGAGCAAAAGACAGAGGGAGGATGTTCTCAAGACTCTTGCAGCAGCCCTCTATTGTGAAACCTCGCTGCAGACATGATCCTGGAACTGGTTTTGGCCAAGTGGGTGTCGACTTATAACTTATGCTGACTTGATGCTAACGGTCTCTGGGGAGAGCAAGAAAAAATAGGAATTTATAGAAAACGATGCGACCAAAACCATTACGAGCTTTTGTCACAAGAATAAACTCAGATTTAATCCGACGAAGATTAAGGTACAGAAGTCTGTGCAGAAACTTTGTTAGTGCTGCTAGCTAAAAGCCACACCAGGTAATAAGGTAGGATGGAAGAAATAGGGAAAAGGCCCTATTCATCCCCACAGGATACCCGTGCATTGTGCGAAACTTGCCATCCTGCGGTTGACGAGCAGCCTATATTTCGTTTTCACAACAAAGTGCAAAGCGAATTTTTCTAGTTACTGAAGAGAGCCTAAGCCGAATACTTTCTTGTCCTTCGACCTATCCATAATGACCTCAGCTGGTTGGGGCTTCTCCCCAACTAAGAATAAGTCACAGGTACCTGATGCTTAAAAGAAGCAGTTGTAATGCTTAGTCTACAGACAGGGCATTATTGTCTTATTCTCATCTCTTCCGCATTAGACTTTTTGATACTGCAACGTATTCCATGCAACTTATGGACTCGAATAATAAGGAATCGTGCAATGCACTAGATCTGTACAACGCTACTGGAAGGTTCGTGTACATATGACTTACTAGTTCATTACCTGCATGTCAACAACATATCACCAAAAATCTATAAGAATGAAAATTGATCAGTCCTAAGACATACAGGGAACAAATATTGATCAGTCATGCAACGCAACAAATAAATATACATGTTCATGAGTTTCACAAAACGCTTACAAATTTTGAGACCGGCAATTTAATTCTTCTATCAAAAATGACTATGTATCGGCACGGGTCAAAAGCCGTACTGTTAATAATTCCAGTTTTAATTTTCAAAACAAATCATACTTGAGCAAGGCTACGAACAAATAAATTGTTGTAATGTGTATATATATTCAATGCTTTCAAACAAAAACAAGACAACATATTTTGTAAGTCTTGTAAATTTTGTCGATGTGTCGAATGTGACCATGATCAACATCATATGATACTTTAGAACTCACTGACTTAACTTAAACAGAACGGGGCTTGAGTCCTGTAGTCATTCACCTCTGTACGGTCCTATAGAACAAGATACGCACATCTATGCTTCACTGAAGAATTATCAGAGTAGAGCAGTGCATAAGAACATCCTCACTAAAGAACTTTAGAGAGGAATTCCGTGAAATCATGATGGAACATCGCCTCAGGTCTTTTTGATTGGCTAAGGCAGAGAATCGTAGCTGAATCACAGACTTTTTCTCGTATTATCATTTATTTTAATTTGTTCTCTTACTTGGCCTCAGTCCAGTCTTGTAATTATCACCCACCATTGGAAGAAAAGAAACGTAAGACAACTAGCAGTAAAATTTTGTTTATTACTTTCAGGAAACGTACCAAACTATCCAGCACCAGGATTTGGGCCACCAGGGTATGCGGCACCAGGACAATTTAATCCCTTTGCTTTCGCTGGAGTTCCAAACCCCATGTTTGGTGGCTTTGGAGGAGCTTTTGCTTTTGGTCGTTAATAGGCTGAGAGTAGGTACGTTTCAGGAATTCATGTTTCAGATATTTTTCATTCATTTACATCCGATACAAAATATTTTCATATTGTTCCGAAATGCACTATTTTACGTGTTATAACTAATTGTTTTGGTTAGTTAATTTATAAATTAATGAAATAAATTTAGAAGATCTGATGCATATACGCAATCTGCCATTTTGTATCTAACTGTTTAAATGTGTACATATACTTAATTTATTATTTATTTATTAATTATATACACCAAGGCCGTCTCACGTTTCATCTCCGCTTTGAACAATTTGTACTTTTTCGCGAAATCATACTTTATATCGCATAGAATTTATTTATAAACCAATTTTACTAATAATTCTACCATAACAAAGAGTGCATTCTAAGCTTTCACGTGGTATTTTCAAATTTTAAAGCTAATAGTATTAAGCTATAGATATGACAGTTTTAGTTTTGTAACGAAAATTACGATCTAAAAAATACGAAATTTGTCTGACCAACTTTTCATCGCATCGAATTTATTTATTAGCCAATTTAAAAAAAATAAACTCGAAACTAACCATGCGAGCGACAACACTTCAAAATCAACATTGTTCTGATTCACAACTTCCCCAATAGAGTGAATTTTATGTTCTTTAAGGTGTCTTTCTCCAACTATAAAGTAATCACCATTGTTAATTGTTGTCGTCTGTGTCTGATTGCAATTCTGAAAAAGAGATGTTATCACAGGATAAGATGGTGAATCTTCATCTTCTGTTGATGATATCTTGGTATGATTATGCGTCAGGTTCACTTTGGCTAGCTTCTTAAGAATTTCGTTCTTTTTAGAGTTTAGTGCTTTTTCCTCTTCAATATCTCCTCTGTAATTCTATTTTTAACTAGCGTATCAGTTTAGATCCAAAATTTCACCCGTCATCTATTTTGTACAGTTTTTCGGGGTAGGGCTTTAGGGAAAAATACCTTACTTCTTAAAGATATATAATTTTGTTAGCTTGTGAATGTTTTGAATGAATTAACAAAATAAAGCTGCTAATCATGTAAAGAAAGAGAGTAAACATGACATAAAAAGATATGCAAATCTATATGGAGGAAAAGCTTTAGGAAAATTTAACCAATTTATTTATGTTTTACATTCATATTTATAATTAAAATTCTTAAAATGGAAAATGCAGAGCTACTTAAGATTAATAAAATCTACATTGTGAAACATGTACATGTTTGTAATGTGTTAATTGGACAAATTATGTCTGTAAAAGTGTGCCCCATATCATTTTGTAACACTGTACCCCATCTGACATAGCTTGTAAAAAAAAGTTTAGCTTTTTTTTGACTACATAATGTGAATTTAGACTATCTATTTTAACTCAACAGAACCTAAACACAATGAGCTTTACTACTAAAATATTATTAATTATAAAGTAAGTACCATTCATGAATAAAGATAATTTAATTACAAACACAAAATTTTACTTTTAAAATGCAAAAATAGAGATTTGCTTACAGAAATGTACACTCCTGCCAAACGATAAGCCCTAATTGTAAAGTGCAAAAAAAAAACAAAAAAAAAAACACAAGTATAGCTATGATGGACACAAAATGTGGCAAAAAAAAGTAGCAAATAGGTTTGTGCATGAAACAAAACAAAGAATTAAACAGAACGATAAAACAATATTGAATTTTTATACATTATAAGATGAAGTCATATTGGAGACATCATTAACAAAATGATGTTTAAATCCAAAACAAGTACACAAAATCGACATTAGTAGGGTATATGACCACCCTCATCCTCTTACAAAGTTTACAGGGTGTGACCATGCTTTTCATGACGTGATCAACCACCCCAGAGTCAAGTATCGCCATTACTCCTGTAGAGCAGTTTGCAACTCTGTGCGAGTAGTTGATGATGGGAAAAGTGCAGACACAGCACGGCCGAGGGCATTCCAAAGATTTTCAATTAAGGCATTAAGGTCGGGCGAGTGAGCCGGCCAAACCATACGCACAATTCCCTCACTCTGCAGGTAGTCGTCGACGGTACCAGCTTTGTGGGGACGTGCATTATCATCCATTAAAACCAAAGAAGGACCAACTGCTGCAGCGTACAATCTCACTGTGGGTTCTAGGACTTCATCCCGATACCGGACAGCCGTCGTAGAACCCCGTCTATAGATGTGCAGGTCTGTGCGATATCCCAACGAAATCCATGCCTACACCATGGTGCTTTTTTTTGGTTGATGATGGTTGATGACATCTACACCATGATGGTTTTGAAATCCATGCCTACACCTCGGAATGCGTAATGCTCGATGATGTTCTGGGGCCGATTGCGTGTTCCTTGTTCTCTCCAGACCCTTACACGTTTGTCATCGGGCTCCAGGGCAAATCTCGACTCATCCGTGTACATACGTTAGCCCAATCAGACACAGTGCAATTCACATGTTGCCGACAGCACTTTAATCATGCCTTTATGGATTGGACGGATATAGGAACATAAACTCGTGGTACCCGGGCGTACAGTCCATTCATGTGTAGCTTTCAACGCACAGCACAGTAGTGGCAGATATCGTCTTACCAATGGTTACCATACTTTATACCATGGTTATATACGTTGCAACCATAGATGTCACACGTGTCGAAGTTGTTCTTTGATTCCGCTCCGTTACAACAGCAATATATCGATCTTCCGCGGGGGTCGTAACCCTTGGGTAGCGTCCACAGGTCTTCGGACAACTGTCTGGCTTGTTTGGAATTGTTTCCATAATCGCGAAATGACGGAATGATGAACGTCGAAGAAAAGAGCAACAACAGCGATTGATTGCCCTGCTTCAAGGCGTCCCACAGGACGCCAGCGCTCCCTATCTGCCATTTGACTTCTGGAAGCCATAAAAACACGTCTGTCTGGAAAACTAATCGTACGAAAGTTCTAAACACTTTTTATCAGCACTTACAAGTAACTCTTCTAACCCTTCACAATGCTGGCTTCTTATATGACTGCCTTTTTTGCATATTTCTCGACACGAAACCGTGATTGGCTGTTACATAACACATTTGCATACTTACATCTACCTCTGCTGCAATTTGTTACTAGTACAACTTATTAAATAAAAATTGTTTATTTTTTACTTAATATTTTATAATGAAATTCACTAACTTGTTTTCTTTTTTCTATAGGGTAAGGATATTTTTCGCCTGACTCAGGAATACCACAGTGTTTGTGCGAAATAAGCAACAGTATCTTACAGTATAGAAACAACAGAAAATAAATTTTAGAAAGTATTTTGAGACGTAATATTATATATAAATATCTATAGGATTATTTTTGCTCAATATATTCCTCAATTTTAATTGAAGTAATACTATTTTTGAATGGATTCATTTAAAAAACTTTGTGACTAATATATATAAAACCAAAATAAAATATTTGAAAAACCTTTTCAAGACTATTTCTCACACGTTACACGTATATGTTACAAACTCAGAATGGTCTAGCATAATTAATTAAAGCTGAATTTTGTAAATCCAAACGAAAACTCTAACATTTCTCTTAATACGTTAAACATACTCTAAAAACATAAAATAAAATTGAAATAAGTGATAACTTTAATCGACAAGGTACGTTTTTTAAGATTTAAAAACCCATGCTAAACGACAAATTGGACAATAAAACAGGAAAGAACGTGTTTCGATGAACACGATGTTTTTTTATGAAAGGCACCATTATATTCTGAAATAACTTTTAAATAAAACATTTTTGTAGTTTCATTCTTGTACATTCTATTTCAAAAATTAATGACAGTTGGTAATTCTGAGTGAAGGCATTATTTGACCGTTATTTTCCAGGATACTAATGAAAATGTTCTTCTGTCAACTGTGAGCGATATTGTGCGATGTTATGAAATTACTTTCTGCCTGAAATTGATCGACAAAGTTTCCAACTCAATAAGATGAAGCAACTTAGCATACAACCCGTCCACTAAAGAGCACATTTCCTGGCTGAACTACATATCGTAATGTCGATTGGCCTCCTCGTTCCTCCAATTTGACCACGCCGCATTGTTTTTTATGAAGCCATTAAAAAGAACGAATCTACTTTAACAGCGATTCAACAGCTAAAGCGCAACATTCCCAAAGATATGTAACAAATCAGCCCGTAAATGTACTCAAACGTAATGGAAAATGTGGTCGAAGAGGCCGTATTTGCAGTGCTGCACAGGAGGTCATTTGGCTCGTGCCAAAATACGGGCCATTTCATAGATACTGTCATTAATTGAATAAATTGTGTAATTAAAAGTATTTTATTTAAAAGTTTGTCCAAAACAAAACGGAGCCTTAACAAAAAAAAAAAAAAAAAACGCCTTGTATCAAACTTGACATTATAAGAGGGAGGAAATGACCTTTCCAATACCTTCGAGTATGAAGGAAAGAAATTATTCGTAACCATAATAGAATTTTCAAGTGAGCAAAATTTCTTGAACTCGATTTCTTTTCATGAAGTTGCTGCAAAGTTGAATTATTTTACACACAGATTTCATTTAAACTATTTCACAGTTATGTATTAATGAATCAAATATATCTGAATAAAATGAACAATTACATTATGCTCGTAAGGAACATGAATACCCTTGTACAAAACTCACATTCATGGGATTGTATTTCTTCTTAGGTAAAAAAACTTTATATTGTTCAGAATATAAAGGAAATATTTTATGGACATCAAAGTAAAGGCACTGTCAAAATGTACTGAAAACAGTATTATTGATAGCAATAAATACAACACAATTATACAATTCGTTCGTTCTGTAGGAAATAGGTATTGATAGCTCTTAATAGTTCCTCCATACTGTCCATATTAGACACAATATTATGAGTCCAAAAGTTAAGTGTACAAATTTATATAAAAACTACTTTTTGGAAATCTGTGTTTTCCATGCATACCTCTTCACCTATTCGACTGCATAATATTACTGATAATAAGTATACTTCTTGAACTTATAACCCCTTGCTAGTTAAACTAATAAAAAGTCAACAATCAAACCTTAGAGAAGAAAGAATAGTAGTAATTATTTATACCTCTTGGTAAATTCGATGCTTCCATTGATGTCATTTGCATCTCAGGAACCTAACACAGGGTTGATCTACAAACTTATTGAGCGAAGTACTACTCTAAGATAAAGTGTTACTTAGGCGGTTTCGAAGGAGATGTATTATAATATAGGTTGGGTTTTTACAGTCAATTATGCTGACGAGCTACGACTAAAAAGGGATTTCAAACTACAACAAACATCTATGCCAAGAACGAGATTCGAAACCAGAACATGTTGAGACGAGAACCATGCCGTAGTTCAGTCATGCCTATTGCAATCTAGTAACTCGGAATAATGATTTAACTTGTGCAAGTGAAAAATGAAAAATATAGATTTTTAACATAGTTGATGTACACAGATAATAAAACCGATGATACATTATGTCTCAAATGGCTGCAGGTGTTTCTAAGGCGGAACGTTGTTGTCTGTAAATATTCCGAACGATGACACGGCTTGTTTTTCAGATACGATTTCAGCACCGACAATAAAAATCCAAAAGACTGAATTCCGAATTAATACATAATAGTCCATTGTTCTGTCCACATTACATCTGACCCCACGAAAAGAATTGTCAAGGGCAACGCCGTGCTGGCCACACGAGTCTAGTCCAGGGATGGCGAACCTATGACCCGTGGGTCAGACACTAACCCACGCAGGCTTATTGAATGACCCACGCGTTAATTTTTATTAACTTGTCATCATATTTCATCATATACATAAATAATTTTAATTATATTTCGAACCCCTCTTTTAAAAAATATGAAGAAAATACTAGTGTTAATAAAGAACTTTAAATGGAAAAGAAAAATGCATAAAAGATTTTTGTAAAATGTTTTAAATTTATTGATTATATATAATGCTGTTTTAAGATTTATATGAGAATATTAGGATATTTATGTCGAAACTTGACATATTTACTAGGGATTTCGAAATGAAAATCATGAAACATTTTCCCCAGTTACAAAAACATTTTCAAAACACAATAACAATGTCAAATACTCTTGACGATCAAGAAAATGCAATAAAAAATATTTCATAATTGTACAGGAAATAAAACAAGAATTTGAGTAGAGATTTAATGAATTTAAAAGTATAGAAAATACATTTAATTTTATTTTATATCTATACAAAACGAAATTCGAAACAATGGAGTTAAACGAATTTAAGTGGCTAGGTATACATGATTTAGAAATAAAATGTGTTGAATTTCAAAGCAGCATAGTTCGAAAAAAATAAATTTGATAATTAATTCCCGAAGAAGAAGGGAAATTTTTTGAAAATTAGTGCAAATTATAATGATCCTACACTTAAAATTGAAAATACTATTTTAAGAGGCCCAGTCGAGTACCCTTGATGACTGCAAGGCACAAGGCTATGCACCTCGCCTGGGCTCGCCAGCATCGCCATTGGACTGTTGAAGACGGTAAATTCTTTATCAAGTAATGAAGAAAGAAAATTATTTATCAAATAATTCTATATCAATGAAAAAAACTTGCAAATGCTTTTAACGATGTTTGGGATCCACATATTCATGTGAAAAATTGTTTTCTTCGATGAATTTTGTAAAGTCTACTTATAAAAATAAACTCGAAAATGAATTTACTGCAAAATGCGTTAAACTAATGAAAACTGAATATGAACCTAATGTTAAAAAATTATCTGACAAAAAATAGCAATTGATTCAAATATGACCGCGATATCTAAAATATGACCTCGACATTTCCCTGTGTTAACTCAAATACACAAACCTCGTAAAACGTGTTTCCTACTGCGAAAGCTGAAATATGACCATGACATTTCCCTATGTTAACTCAAATACACGAACCCTGTTGAACGTGTTTCCTAGTCCATGTCCATTTACTGCAGGAAAACAAACTTGAGATTTTAAAATTGGGGCTTCGAGGGGCACTTTTAGGTCTACTTGTGTGCCAATTTTCATGGCTGCAGATTGGTTTGAAGAGAGGAAAGATATAGCCTAAGTTTTAGATAATAGATGGATAGATATATAGATAGACAGATAAAGTAATTCTTGTGCGTAAAAAATATAAAAGCAATTCTCAATATTAATCGCATTGACAAATGTACGAAAAATTCAAAAACGGTGCAGCGTTGGAACTCTGACTCTGGCAACAGTAAAAAAGACCTTGATAACACTAGATGGCATTGGTAATTTTAATGAAGGACCTTTATTTCTTTAGGTATTATAATTATTTTTAAATGAGCATAGCAAGGCTGCGCCAGTTTGTTTCTCGGTCATTTACTTTAGATATTTATATACTGTCCTGCTTTCAAAGTTAGATCAGTGATATAAGAAAATCCTATAGTATATTTTCAAAACGCATTTTTGCGATGTACGTGTGGCACAAAATTGCGAAATTAATACAAATAAGATGCAATGAATCTGCTGGTGGAATAGGCGAAACATAAAATTCGAGTTGTTTGGGGATAGTTATCCAAAATATATTTAAATCGTTATCATAATAATGGAAAATGACTTACTGCATAAGCATGAGAGCTCTGTTTCAAAATCGATGTCTCTTTAAACCTAAACTTAACTGTAAATTTTCTTTTGAAATCGCCAAATACAGAAAAATTGCGAAACAACAAAGGAGAAAAAGTCCTTATTCTTTCAAGAAATTAAGGCATTTATATGATCATTCTTTCTTCTATCGTATAAATTTTATGAAGTCCCAATTCTTGTGAAAGAGAAGAGTGTAAAAGAATCACAGTACTCTAAAATAATAAAAACAGAATATATACAACAGAAAACTGTTCACAACTTTTATGATGTCTTTCCTAAAACACAGTACCATAATACTCTTCTTAATCAGAAAATGAAAGAATCCACGTGTATTTGAAATAACGTTTTACATTTTATACGAATCTATAAATGCATGGCTATTACAGTTCACTCCATTACTTACAAAACCTTGCGAATTGTCCAAGTTCTTGCTTATTGTGAAACCAAGAACGTGTTTTACAAAGTTAATAGAAATTTTAGAGTGACAAAATAACTATCTGAATATCTCAGTGATATTTTCACACACACATATAACGAAACTCATCTAAAAATAGAACATTTAATATTATTAAGTTCTTTAGAAAAGGGAATAAAATTCGATTATGCCTCCAAGTGTTGCGGACATTGAGGATACTCGATGGCTTGAGCAATTAACACGTATTTAGTATTATTTGGTTTGATTTCTTGGCAACTATAAGAGAAACTTTTAATTTATCGATTATTTTTAAATAGCTACAGTAATTAATTTTTTATCAAGGACTTCTTGGCGCACCTATTCTCACCTGCTATTTCAAAATGTAACAATTTTCCTAGCTTCAAACTGTTATCAGTAATACCTAAAAGATGTTTAAACTGAGCGGTGCACAGTTTCAGTTCAATAAATAGACAACTCTCGATTCAACAGGAACAGAGTTCGAATTCTGGTACGAGTTCGAAGTGGGTCATAATTCTCTAGAAGAAGTAGATTTTTAATCGGTCAAATTATAGTAAGAGAGATAATCATAGAGAGACAAATTAAATCATTGATTACCAATCTTTTGCACTTACGTACCTCTAGGCAGCCCATTTACATAAATTGAGCAGTTAATCGTACAATAATGCTACTTTTAACATAGAGTCTATTTTAATAACAGCTTCTATAGTTTTTATAGAAGCTGTTACTAGAATCACCAGAAATGAAAGGGTCATAAGTAAAATATAAAACGATGCAGTAAAAATGTATATTTATTTCATACATATTTATATTAAAATATCAAGAACATAAAGAATCAGATGGTACAATGAACACCAATAAATTTTGTTCATTAATTATATTAGAAACTTCATTTTTAATAGAAATTACTTTTATAAAACACAGAAAATCTTCAAAGATATCCCAAACCTATTTCCACATAGACATAATGATTAAATGATTCAAATAAAATTCCTATGAGTTACAAATCTGGACCTCCATTCAGTTTACTGAGGCATTTATTTTTTAAATGGCCTTACAATTATTTAGTATTTCTTAAATGGCTTACTTCACTTTTCCATCTGTGCTTGTTTTTTTTTGTAGTACATCTGAACGTCCACGCTCGTTCTATAAACTTGCTTACCACAGATTGGAAACCATGTACTAAATTATTAGACAGAATCATGTGAAATTGCGAGTTATCTGAATTGGAGAAGTCTCGTTGTCTCTTAACATGCAGTTTACTGTCTATTAGAGCACATGGACTCTTAACAAGTCTGCCCGTAAGTCAATGCTCTATGACAGTGTTTCCCATACTTTTGACATATGTGTACTCCTTTTATAATTTTCGTAACGCTGAGTACCCCTCGTCAAAAAAATGGATGTATTTTAATAATCAAAATGTTTTTTGTTTTTTTTGTGACATACACAAATAATAAGAAAAGAGAAATAAAACTATTCATAATAAAATATAAATAAAAGTTATATTATAAATAACGTTTATTTGGATCAATGAGAAGAATGAAATTGTTTGTGCTGAGATAACAGATCGTCATAATTTGGTTCCCTTGTTGTTAATTTTAATCTGAGATGTGGTTCCACGTTCAACAATCTGTTCCTTTTTTTCGACTTAAAGTCTACAAATGCTGAAAAAGCAACTTCACATAAAAATGAAGCTGGAAAAGGCAAGATGTATTTTAGAACTTTTTCTGTTAAAACCGGATACACAAGTTGCATTTGTAACCAGAATGATGTTAAAATACTATCCTTATATTTATTTTTCAAGAATCCGTCTGAAGCCAATTCCAACAATTGCTCTTCTTCCGCATGCGACAAATCTTCTGGCATGGATGTTGTGTTAATGTTAAACGGATATCTTATCCATTCAATATTTTTGATTAAATCAGGGAAATAGTTTTTCAAGCCCACTTACAAACTCTCCAAATGCTGCGTTATGCATTTCAGAGTATCAGCATCAATTTTAGTAGTCGAACGTGTTATAAACTCATGAAGAGAGGGAAACGAGTTTACTTCTCCATTACCAACTCTCTTTTACCATAACTTTAGTTTTGCAATGGCAGCGTTCACTTTATCTTGAGCGTGAAACAATGAAATTTCTTTGCCTTGTAACGATAAGTTGAGGCAATTTAAGACAGAGAATATATCTGCTAAGTATGCAAGTTTACAAAGCCATTTCCAGTCATGTAAACAATTTCTCAACTCAAATCTATCATTAAGAAAACATTGAAGTTCATGTCTCAGTTCAAACAATCGATTTACAATTTCTCCTCGAGATAGCCAACGAACATCGGTCTGATAAAGAAGCTGGGTATGACTACTTCCCATTTCTTCGCATATTTGCGATAAAAGTCGTGCATTCAAAGGACGGTTTTTAATGTAGTTAACGATTTTCACGCTTTCATCCAGAACTTTCTGTAGATCAGCGGGCATCTTACGTGTTGCCAAATCCTCTCTGTGTATGTAACAATATGTGAATATGACATTTGGGGCAACATTTGGAATTCTTGCAACGAGTCATTTATTAATTTCAACCATACTTTTTGCTCCATCTGTGCTTATTCCAACACATCTATTCCAATCAATTTTGTTCTCTTACATAAATTTTTTCATAATATTAAAGATATCTTCTCCTGTTGTGTGACCTAATTAAAGGCTCGCAAAATAAAAAGTCGTCATGAATTTCTTGATTTTTTTAGTATCTAGCATAAGATTTGCAAAATTCGCAATATCAGTGGACTCATCGACTTGCAATGCTTAATAACGACTTTGAGAAATATCAGATAATCAGTCCACCAAACTCCGGTGCATCGCGTACCCCCACCAAACTCTTCCCGTATCCTTGGGGGTACGCGTACCACACTTTGGGAAACACTGCTCTATGAGAAGGATTTTCAGGGTAAACAAACAAACCCAACGGAATACGAAGATTTTACTTCCTGTACCCTTACGGTAATGGCTCTCATATGATACATATCGGGGTTGCTTGAAAATGCAGTTAACGACTGTTTTGGCGAGCCTTACTGATGTTGACCATTTAACTATCAAATATCAATTCGGAATTCATTCTTTGGACTTCGCATCCGGAATTCTTACAAGAAACGCATTCCACCACAAAAACACTACCGCCATCTACATTAAGCTTTATATATCTTGAGTTTTCTCTGCCTCTGACAGAGAAAACATTCAAGAGCATAAGAATCGGATAGAAAATCAATAAAAAGTGATAATATGAGCCAACGAATCATGCTTTTAATGACACCACGTTAAAAAGAATACATACTTATTCGTACAAGTTTAGTCATGATGCTTCGATACAACTGAATCTCGATTTAAAACTTAATTTGATAAAGCTAAAGAAGTTTAGCCTATACATTCCATGTGTTTATCACATGTAAATCTATGAGTTATGCACTTAATTGAAACTGAAGTGATAATTTTTAATATTGTATCATACAGCCTGCACTCTCACCACTCTATTAAAAGAAATAAATTATTTAAATCGGTATGCAAAATTTTGCGTCTAAGAAGTATTGAATGTAATTTACGTTCCATAGAGACTTACTTATTATATTGAGAGCTTTAAAAGGTAAGTCATTAGAAATCCTTTATAACCAAAGTAAAACACTTTACTTGGAAATATCTATGGTATAAAAATGGAGATTACATTAATAACTATACATTGGAGTCTACTGATTATAAAATAACTTATTTGAAGGCCACTTTACATTTTAAATTATAGCTATTTTCAATGAACCGCATTATGAGAGGTGTTTCCTGTCAAGTTAAATGTAGGTAGCTGTACTATTTTTGTGGTGAAACGTGCTTCTTGTACATACTCCGAGGTGGACATCTTTGATTCTATCAATGATGTCTCTCCATCATGATATCATTGTTAATTTTTTAATACGATTTCAGCACATTGGCAACAAAAATGCCAGGGAATGAGCTTTTCAACTAAAAATTATACTTGGTTGTTCAACGCCAATTAAATTAAACTCCAGAAGTCACCAAAAAGGTGACAAACTACATTTTACTCCAAACGTCACATGTATCATGCTAGAGTATTTGGGTTACTGGAAGTAAAATATATGTCTTCCCGTCAGGTTTGTTTACACTGAAAATCTCTCTCGTATGAAACTTGCAATGCAATAAGAGATATCGGGTATATAATTTAAACTTACATAGTGTTATGAAGGAATAAACAGTAAATCAAATACTCAGGCTATAGAATTTTCGTTGAAAATTTGAAACTCAATCTATTGTTAAGGAAAACCCATACGGTTTTTGGAATAATTTTCTTTTAATCAAATCACACACACACACACACACAGCACGAAAGAACCGACAAATTCTCGTGATCAACGACAACGATTGACGACCCTAGAAACGTGTGACGCCTTTCTGTTATTTGTTTGAAGGGAATTACAAATTGTGAAGATCACTGTGGAAATACGTGTCTCGGAAACTTTGTTCATTCAAGTTTTCATCCCTTCGACCTGAGAAAAAGAGACCGTATGACTGACGTCCGAAAACAATGACAATGGTATTGTTTCGAGTGTATTGCATAATATTTACCCCTCATCTCGAGTATCATATGGTCGCATCTTCTGAATATTACATGCAGGTTATAAAAAAGAATTTATATTCATTATTTGACATTTGTGACGGTCTGCTGCTTATAATGTGCAGCATTACTATTGGTATAAATAGTCCTCAGAAATTTAGTCTCTTCCCAGTTACCTTTTAGTTGCAGTCAATAGATCTATACTTGATATTTCTATCCCGACACTGATTTTGAAAGGTAAGTACATTTCAATGTATTTCCTTGTTTTCATTCTCCTGTAATTAATACTTTAGTGTAATGAGAGCCCTACGCATCAAAATGCACTGTTTTTCTTTTATTGTTATCAGGACTTCCTGAGGTATTGGTTGCCCATGAGCAAACCTTAATCTTCATAAAAAAAAAATTTCGAATAAATCCCCCTTGATAAATAAATTTCTCTAATTTATAGAAATGTAAGATGAAAATACTCAGATTCATAAGTATTTGCCACACAGCAGATTTCTTACTCATCCCTTAATATTTTTAGTTTATCCCATTTTATACTTTAAAACGCTGGTATCATCATTAAAGCCGCCCTTTTTTCGCTCTATTGAACGTTTCTTTAAAGTTGACCACCCTTATTTTGTCAATGTGCAAGTGCAAGCTTAGCACACCATTCAGGAACTACCATGTACGCAGAGGTTAGTCAGATTAGTCTGCTGAAAATGTAGTCATTTTCCAACCTCAAGGGGGTAAACTTTGAATTCTTAAAAGTAAAAAGGTGAAGTTTTCAAAACTATTGATGCTTTGTGAATTTTTAAATGTAAATGATTTTAGCAACGTTATTCAAGGAAATAATGCCTTTTTGATTTCCATCTTGTGAAAAATGCTTTCACTTGTTAGTCAAATATATTGATTCAATATTATTATAATGCATCCCAAAATTTTATCCAAGTTATATTTTAAGGCTACATATATTTATGAAAATGTAAGAAATTCTGCCAGATGCAGTATTTTTTTAAATTTCCTTTACAAAGTTAGAAATTAGATATAAAAAGATTGAAGACACAACAAAAAATTTTACATCCGTGCTTCTTGTAAAATTATCATCATTGCAATCATTCTCACTGAATGAATCACTTTTGTCGTTACGTTTACTTGTTTCGTTATTTTCTATTTATCTTCCCCTATAAGCATCAGAACATCAAACAGACGTGGCATTTTTGAAGTATGAACATATTTATTTTTATTATGTCTTTTTTTTTTATTTCATTAATATCCTCAAGACCAATAAGTTTGCCAATAGCACATTTTGCTCGCATATCCCTTTTAGACTTATGTTCTTTTGTGTTTGCTTGAATTCGTATTGACTCAGGTGTTATAGGCGATCAGCAAAAGTACTTCATGAAAAAAAATTTACAGGACGAACATCCTAAGAAACTGATCTTTTTCGTACTTATTTTCACAGTTAAAATTAAAGGACCGTCCATAAGCAAATGATTTAAATTTATTTGATAAATATAATACTAAAAACTGTAAAATTAAAAGCAATAATTAATAATAGTTTAACTCAAACTTATACCAGTACGTTTCTCTTTATAAAGACAATTCCAATTTTCAAAAGTTCTTTGGGTACCTATTTTTCAGGTATATTTTACAAAACAAAAAACAGCGCCATTTCTGCCATCCATGATGCTGTCAATATGTTTGTTTGTTAAATATAGTCTATATATTTTTAAAACTCTTGACAGGGAAGGTTGCTTAGGAAAAATACCTTTAGTAATATTCAAGAGCACAATATTTTTTGATAAAAAGGTGTCAGAGCATTTCTTACCTAATCGTACCATGACAGTGATTGCCTTATTGAATACGTAGCTCGTATATTAAGTACGAATTATATACATAAAACCTTCTAAGTGCATGTTTCTATTGAGCATTCATTGATACCCCCCCCCCTCGGTTTAAGATTTCGAGGTCAATTTGTCACCAGCTAATTAATATTAATCTATCAAGTTTTAAGCCAACCAACTGGTATAGTGCTTAAGGTGTTAGCCTCTAGAACGGAAGGTTCCTGGTTCGAATCCGGATCAGGGAATGGATATTTGTAAGCGTATGGTGTAAAGGCGGCTGGTACACCTTAAATATGTCATGGCCGAAAGTCCTGACGTTGGGTTGGTGTGGATGTTTGGAGAGTGGGGTGCCAGCTCAGATGATCCTTTTTCATTTGACTGTGGGTCAAAATTACGTGGCTATACACCAAATGGCTTAGGATGGGAAGATGGTAACTAGTTGAATATCAAGTTTTAAGAAGTCATAGTTCCAACTTCCTAACAGAAACTCAACAAAACCAATGAATACCGTAGAACATTGATTAAACGCGGTAATGTAAATCAAGAGCATCTCAGAAAACTAAAAACTCGAATAATACGGAAGTAATAACCTATACGAAATGCTGAAATATTGTGATAAATTTACAATAAATCTGGACATGAGTTGCGTATTTTTTGAACACTTTTGAAAAAGTCCTCCAATCTTCTGTTTCGCAACACTTTCTAGCCTCTGGACAAAGTGCGCACACTTGTGCTCATAGTTCTACTTAACCTTTTGACTACGACTAAACCTAAATATAACTGGCGCGATTCTGATAACTTTCAAAGTACAGCTGCTGTAATGGCCCGTTGTCTAAATTTTTTGTTGGCGCGATCAAGGCACAACAACTGTACCGGCGTAGTCCAAAAAATAAAGTTTTTAGAAACAACTCTTTCAAATTCCACTCAGATAACATGGTCTTTAAGACAATCGGAGCTTGGATAATATCAAGGTTCTTAGTGTAATAGTATTTCTCCAGATGAAAATGAAGCACATGCTTTCTGATTAAGTGAATCCACTTTAACCAGGCAGGTCCCGATGTAATTAGCACTCGTATTGCTAAAAATAACAAACCGAGCCAAGCTTCCTGATGACCTATTCGTCTGGGTTTTTATTTGCCATTTATTGACTGGCTTTTGAGGATTTTTTTTATGGCGCAGTGGCTATATGTGGAGCTACACCAAACCAAACAACGTTGTCTAAAGGTTAAGTAATGGGCATGCACAAACAAACTTTTACTGACACAGGAGAGAATATACCTAGAGAGTGATCGAACCTGACAGGAAGGGAATATGCCACCTACTAGTCACAAGTGTGATTTATTAATGAAAGTCCTCATGTCTTATTTTTTTAGGTATTTAAAATTCATATTGTAAAAATTATCCATACTTCTAAAGGCTTTATTTTATTAAGTAAATATATCAAGGCTTCCGTGTATACAATATGTACCATTACAAGTCAAATGACAACCCCCTTATGAAATAAAAATGTGTATCCAAAGTACTCAATGTGTAACTTGCACAAATGAGTAAAATTTTCTTTTCCTTCAAACAAATTTCACATCTTCACTATTACAAAACTTCACTACTTACTTCACTATGAAAAAATTTATGAGTTTTTGAAGACAATGGTCGATTTTTTTGCAGCACTGATTCTTTTTTCCATAAACAGACTTCGGGCCTCGTATAGGGGTACCGGCGATCCTCTACGTGGGGAACATTTTTTTATCTATGAATAAATTATGTAGTACTTTCCTCGAGGCCTACAGTGCTCTTAAGGGCTTCTGCATGACTACAACTATGTATTTTTTTACAGGCTGACATGATGAAATACTTTCTCTTTCTGATCGTTATTGCGGTTTTCGTCTTTGCCGATTGCAATGGTTTTTCGGTGTCAAAGTCTTGCAGGACAGTGAATGGCCGCATGGTGTGCGAAGAAAGTGTAAACCCTGATGGAAACTCTGCTAGAGCTGGAGCTTACGACTATGGTAACTCTGGATCACTGTACGCAGACTCGTACGATCCGTCCCCTATCTACTACGGTCGCCCTTACAGAGGTAAGCAGTTGAAGGATGCATATAAGGCAACCATCAGAGTCAGATAGAAGAGAGAGAGAGAGAGCTACAGGGACAGAAGCCCCTGTAGCTCTCTCTCTCTCTCTCTCTCTCTCTCTCTGTAATATTTTGCAAAAAGAGCATTTTACAAGAATGTCTTTATCGTGAAATTTAATGAAAAAAATACATATTTATAAATATTATCCATGTAGAGATTTTGTAACCATTCCTATTTGTGTAAATACCATTATTTAACTAAACCATCTCTTTCAAACAAAATCCAATGGCTCACAAACATTAGAATAAATCCAACTTCTTTAACCAATGTATTAAAAACAGCCATAATATTTCTTCTTAATTTTCAGATACTATCAACTAAGAGAGTACTATGATGTGATCTTTCCCATTTCCATTCAATACCGGCTGCTTTTCAAAATTGCCAAATTGATCACTTTTTTCTTAATTTATATGTTAAAAAAAAATATTTTTTTCCCTGTTTCTTTTTACTATGGGTAAGTGACGAAACATGCTCTCCTAGGTTAACACAATTCCACGCCGATGCCATGAAAAGATGTGGTTACGGTAACGGACGGAAATGGGAGAAAAGGGGCAATAGATTTTACTTTTGAACAGTCTATTTATTTTGTGCACGCCTCACTCATAAAACTAATCATAGGTTACAAAAAAATGAAATTTTGATTCACTTTTCAAATAAAACTAAGCAAATATGTCTGTCAAAGAAAATGCTAACTAAAATCTGTTTACATAAAGCTGAATGCACCAGGGAATTAAAGACAGTGTATACAGGGTGATCCCGAATTCATGGTACAAACTTTAATGGTAGGTACAGGACATTGTAACAATGATTTATTGTATAGGAATGTATAGTCGCAAGTGACGCGGTGAGGCGAAAACAGGGGAAATAACGGCCGAAAGGAAAAACAAAGATTTTATTGAAAGCGTTGTTGACAAGTGTCATGTTTACAGTAATTGTTCAAAATTGCGTCCACCAGTATCGATACATGCTTGACAGCGTCGGTGGAGCGATTGGCGTACACGTTCAAAGATGCCTGGTATTTCACGCACACCTGCAGCAGCTACAGATAAGCTAGCGACGAGATCCTCATCTGAGTCAACTGGAGTCTCATAAACAAGATGCTTTAGATGTCCCCATAAAAAGTAATCGAGGCTCGATAAATCGGGAGATCGGGGTGGCCAAGGGACTGGTCCACCACGCCCAATCCATCGAGTACCAAACGTGGCATTCAGGTAATTCCGTACATCAATGCTGAAGTGTGCTGGCGCCCCATCGTGCTGAAACCACATGCGGTTACGAATGGCGATCGGAACATCATGCAGCAGCATACGTAAAGTTCTGCATACGTAAAGTCACCCATCGTCTACGGCAGCACAATTGTGAATGGCGCTTTTCCCTACTGCGATGCATCATGTTCAACAGCGGCTAGACATCTACTGCCCTCTACCGGCAATGATACCAACCGATCACTCCATTTCTCTTTCCTTTTATTTCCTCTGTTTACGCCTCACCGCGTCACTTGCGACTATACATTCCTATACAATAAATCATTGTTACAATGTCCTGTACCTACCATTAAAGTTTGTACCATGAATTCGGGACCACCCTGTATATCTTATTGCAATTTCAATCTGCAAAGAACTTGAACAACGGCTATGAGCAAAAGAAACTCTAATGTGAATACTCAAGGCTTTTAAACAAAGATGTAATGAGAATTGTCGTTAATTCTGAAATGTTTTCATCAAATTTCATGAACATGACAAATCCAAGGGGTGCTTTTGACTGAAAAAGAAATGCATGGCTTAAGTCTTTGCAGCCGTTCCCCGCTGCATAGCCCTATGAGTCACATCTTTTTTCAAATAGAGAATAGAAATCGGAAGGTTTTAAACCCAGGAGAAGAAAGTGCTTAAAACTGCAACGTACGTCGCAGAACAAAGTCTTTGCAGAACAATATTTCCTTAATTTTATCAAAATTTTGGCCGATTTTTTTTAAATTCTGAGTTGCGATGTTCTGCAGTGTAAAGCACGCTCTTTGCCACATCTTTTTTTTTTCTCGAGTTAAGAACAACATAAATAACACATCTTCTATGTCGATGACAAAATATTTAGCTTCAAAGGTTATCGATAGAATTGCAAATTCTGAAAGTATGGCTTGGTTTTAATAAATTAAGTTAATTGATTTAATGTTTTATTATAAATATGTAATACATATTTATCCCATAATTGTATTTTACGTCTGTGTTTGATTTTACTACAGTTTTTAAAATTCGGACAAAATGCCTGCAGAACAATTGCAATTGTTCTTGGAGTTGTGTTCCAGAACACTGAATATAATTCTGCACCTAGGGTTTTAAGTACCCTACAGGTATCAAAAATAGTTAAGTCCGACCCTGTTTGACACAGTTTTCGTCTTGTTACTCAGACTTTAGTTTCTTCTGTCAGAGAAAGCACGGGGATGGAAACGAAACTCAGTGATACAAATTGATAGTTCTATCTACATGTTCAAGAAACGTAAACATTCCTCCAAACCTTTGAGATCCATACTCTCTTTCACGACTTCACACATGTAAAGTTAAATTTGTGACTATGGTAGGAATTAAGGTTTAGTAATTGTATATGTGTTAACATTAGAACACTAGGGTATTACTTTTTACATAGCCGCTAGTGACATAATACGTAATAGAATGTAAGTTAAAGTTTCAGGGTTAAACATACGCCTGAAACGTATGGCATTGGTCCACAAAATAAAATATTGCAAGTTATTGCGTAAGTGGACACTTACCATAAGTGCTAGACGTGAGTTTCGCATAAAAATATAGCAGGCTATAAATTTTTCTGCTTGTTAAAAAAAGTACTAATGAGAAACTGATGAACTGAAGAGCTTGGTTAACAGTTTGAATTTCTTATGTACTGAAGTCGAATCGGGGGGATGCTTGAAGTTTCGTGGTTTCTTCAAGACAAATCGCAATTGCGGGTTAGCTGCCCTAGAGTAGTCCAGAAAATCATATCCCTTCACATTCATGTCATTGAACTTTTGGAGGGCTAAAGACCCCTAGTATAGTTCGATGCCGATGATTCATGGCGAGTGCAATGTGGCAACACCACCCTTGATGCCTCGGGATAACTCAGAGACTGCCATGTTCTGGTAGGTAGGTATATTAATTAACGCCACATTGGAGCAACACAATGGGCTATTGGCGACGGTCCGGAATCAAAAGATCCGAGTATAACACGTAATTTTGAACCACGGTCAGATGACGAGGTCACACCTGAGCTGGTATCCCACTCTCCAAACTCCCACACCACGCCAAAGTGAGGACATTTAAGGCCACGACAGATTTAACTCCTTTGTACACGACGGGTTTTGGTTGGATTCGAACTCGTTCTGTTCATATGATTCAAGCCCGCAATAACTTGCGACATTTTCTTGAATGGGAATTTCTAGCATCGGAAACCAAATTCTTCACATACTTGACATTACATTGTGATAATTCTTGTTTAAAAAGTTAGGGATGCGTAAAGGATCAGGTGTTCGAAATTTTTAAATTCTTTAACTATTGTTTTGTATTGGAAAACTAAAATGAATTTACAAAATTTTTCAGAGAACTTCTTGCATTTCTGTTAAATTTATGTGAACTTCAAATTAATTACACAAACATATCTTGAGTTCAGCATATTTATAAATACTAATTACTTTTATGCCCGTAACATACAAACCTTAGAGTTAAAATTACAGCTATTAATTAGTATATACTGCATTTAATTAATAAGTGGTTATAAAGGAAATGCCCTTTAAGAAAACAAAAATATTCTAATACCTAAAATTATTCTTCTGAATGCAAAAATATTCTAATTTAAGAAGCACACTGTCTAAATCTTCGGGTATGCATTTGATGTTAGAAAATTGCGAAATGTTTTAACATTTATAACTGTTTAAAGTTGACTTGAAAAACCATGTATAAACTTCTTATTCTCTTACAGCATATTACTGATGAAAACGGAATCCAAGCTGAGCTTTACAACCAGAGCAAAAGCATCAGAACCTCCTACATTCATTCAATTGTAACGACTTCAGTCAAAAAATAAAACATTTACGATCCAAATGCTGTGTGACTCGTTATTTTATTTAACTAACAAATACCTAACATGAATTGCATTTCTTGTGAAATTAGAAATTAGTTCATACGCAAGTAATGTATTGATGCATAACATTGCCTCGGAAATTATTTTTAAAGCATAAAAAATTCATTATATTTATGAAAGTACTCGTATGTATAATTAAAGATACGAGACTAATTCAGTCAACTGACTGTTTCAGGTCAGGAATAAAGTATGGAATATTTATATTTTTAAAATTAAAAAGTAATTAGATAAATTTGTTTTGCAAACTTCATACACAATATTAAAGTGAGGTAATAGTTAGATTAGGGGAAACGAAGATTAAAAACGTAAAACAATTTAAGCTTTCTGCACGATCAATGTTGCAGATCTGTTTTCTTAACAAATCTGGTGTCATGGATTTCTTTCTCTTGTATCCATACCTTTCGGCGTAAAACTTGGAGGTAACTTTTTACTTAAAGCCTGCATTTGAACTGTTATACTTGTTTATTAGAATAAAAAATTTACAGATCGTGCTCGTGCAGGAAAACTTGTCTTCTTTCCTCATCGAAGAATTATTTGTTTTTCCTGCACGGCTCCGTAAAGACCGTCCGTTATAAATATTGAAACACATAATATAAAGAAAATAGTAAATGTATTTAAACTTTTAAGTGTTTTGGGGGTCAGCCTAAATTTTCATCAAGAGAAAAATGAAGTTGAATGTATTGGATAGAAACTCTTAGATATCAATCATTAAGAGAGAAGCCACAGATGAATATTTAAAACACTAAATAAAATATCGAAACACCTAGAAACTCATTGATAACCATGAAATTGTGTTTGTAAAATCCTTTGTACTAGAAAATTAAAATATTAAAGTTTGGGTGCCCATTAACTTCAAGGGTGTCGTTCCTTGACGAATGTAAAATGCGTATCCTGAATCAAAGAGTTGTCATAGGCTGTTTGTGATTATACTGGTTTGGCGTTGCCGTTGAATTGCCATCATTTTCGACCAAGAATGACTGGATTACGATTCTCAAACACCACATACTCTAAACGATTTAGAAAAGAGTCGTATTTTGGAGACTGCTGAAAGCTGGTCGGTCTTGTCTACAAATAGGTCGTCATCTGAGATGTATCTAGATTAAGGTGCTGGTAGGAGATGGTCACGAAGGCTCTGGTGGACCCAGGACAAATACAGAAAAGGATGGGCTGATAGTGACGCATGATGAAACTACCCCATCAGCTTCCTTAATGGCCATCCACTGATGTATTTATATCGTCCGCAATGCAGCCTACAGTAACATTAGAATCATTGCTAGACTCCTGATGGTCAAAACTTCAGGTACGTCGCCCGTAAAGACACCTGCATTTGACTACAGAATATTGTCGGCTGTATCTGGAGTGTTGCCTTGCTTTAGAGTCGCAAAGTCAAGCATAGAATTATGATTAATGACGAATTCCACTTCTGTCTTTGGGTAAAGAATCATCCCATTTACGTGTGGCGAAGACCTTGCCAGCGTTACCATTCTTATACACACCGCTGTAACTCCTAGTGCACTGAAATAAGGAGGCATCACTCGGTTCCTTCTAGTAGTGGTTGGTTGAGTTTATTATTTGCTAGAAAAGTCATATTTGTCCAATCGGTGTCAAACAATCCTCTAGTAGTGGTACAGGGTAGTTTGACAGCTCAGTAGTAGGTCAAATAGATCCAGAACTTGCTTCTGCATTCATGTCACTTGCCAATGGAGCTACTTTCCAGCTCCAACATCCTACCACATGCTGTTTGCCTCTCCCAGTGTGCCTCTGGTGGTAAAACTCTTTGGCTGGTGATATTCCCAGATCTATCTCCCATTGAGCATGTCCGATATATTCTGGACTGTCAAATGTAGCACTCCGGAATATAAGGAATATGGAGCAGCACTTACAGAATGCTTAGCTTAATTTGTATCTGGATAGCATAAGGGGCAAAATAGGTTTTACAGCTTACTAATGATTGACAGTTCTGATGTAATTTTACAGTAATGAGAACTCTAGATTTGATATTGCGACCATTTTTTTGTTCCTTCATGCATATCACACATACTAAGATTCATTTCGATCGAACAATATCTTTGAGATGTTTCGATGGCTTTTGACACAGATTCTGAGGAATTGGGGAAGTTGAAACAGTTTAAAATCGTTTTTATAGTTCTGTATTTTGTTAAAAAGATTCTGAAAAAATAAATTTTACTGTTAAAATCAGAACCGAAATTTTTGTTTGTCAGATCATGTCTCGACTGCAGATACCGATCTCACGAGAAGTAAAGGAATTTTTAGAGCGAAGAATCTAACTAAACAAGAATATCAATCTATCATATTATAAAAGGAAGTGTTTGTCTGTTTGTTTGTTTACTCCACGCAAAGTCCTGACGAATCTTTGGCGCTTACAGTAATGGGATTTGGCACACAGGTAGTACAAATTTTTTGCAATTTTTGGGTCGTAACAAATTTTAAAATTCAATCTGATTAATTTTAAATGAATTTAATGAAATTTAATTATTATTGTTTTCCGAAGAATGTAACAGCATAAAAGATCACAGATTCTACAGTTATTTTTTCCGTACAATTTTCGCGGAGGAATGATTTTCCAGCAGACGATTAAAAGGAAATAAACTTTTAGCTGGAGTTATGTAGTTCTTTTTTTCTATTTCGTAGACCAGAAACCTAGACGTTGAAAGAGAAAAAATTGCAACGAATTTGAAATATGCGGAAAATTTCAATACCTAAAAATATGATTTTACTTAAATAAATAAAAAAATTTAAATGAATATCTTTTATACTTTTGTCAACATACCTCAACCTTCGCGTTCAAAAAATAAACAGATTACATTTCCTGCCCTCTTACGATTTCAGCGAAAGAAAGCAAAGATAAATAAAAAACCTTCTGGCTGTCATTTAGGTTTTTTTTTTTTTTCTTTTTTTTTTGTAAAATCAGAATCGTTAAAGATAGATTTAAAATTTCAACGGATTTGAAGTCTGCGGAAAATTTAACACCAAATAGATACCGTAAACGTTTGATTTAATTTTAATAAATAACTTTTCAATATTTTTGATAATAACTTTTAATAAATAACTTTTCTTTTTATTTTCGCAAGAGATTGTGACGTTACGCCGAATTCCCATTTGGTTTGAAAAGCAAACCAACACCACGGGCAACTCCGTTATGGCTGTTATCCAACAGGCTACAAATTCCCATTTGGTTTACAATGCAAACAACACCACGTATAACTTCGTGATGGCACTTGTGCAACAGGCTACGAATTCCCAGTTGGCTTGCGAAGCAAACTAAAAACCCCACAAAAGCAACTGGCAGGGGTAAAGCCAATAGTAAAACCGGGCTAGCCAAATAAATCTCTGGTCAATGACTGACTGCTTCGGTACGTGCTGCCATCTCTATTTGTTCATCTCAATTAAAATTGTTGATTCAACTAAGGAAAATGTTTTTTAACATTCTTAATGAAAACATGAACCAGAAATTAAAAAATAATAATAAAAATTCTATAAGTTCTGAAATATCTCTTCCTAAGCTAAGCCTCCAAATGCACAAATTTTAATTTTTTTTAAATGTAGGAATTATCTTATGCATCCCAAGTATCCCTCAACTCTGCACGATATTATTTGCCACATGTATTCCAACAAGTGTCGCAAAATTTCTCTTAGTAAACAAAATTAAACGTCAAAATATTCGCCAAAATATCTTAATCGCAAGAGCCATCTGTGCAGTTTAATATCTTAGTACAGATGCATTAATATCCATCAACAATAGATGTTTAACTATTATTACTAACAATGGTCTGCCATTTTTTATCAACAGATCTTATTTCCATTCTGTTATATCACTATTACGCAGTATAATAATTAAAAACACATTGTTACACGCAACGAGCTTTTATATAATTATTTATTGTCACAAAATTTACTATAAAATTGTCTAAAAAATTGAAAGGTTAAAAATTTATTAGTAAACCCTGGTATAGCAGATACCTGGTACCTACCCTGGTACCTGTTAATATCTGTTGGTGACAGTTTTGCTACTTAAATTTCATACCTCATTAAATGCATTTAAGTGTAGCATCAGTCTACGTTTAATGCGGTAGAAACGGCCTTGGCGGGTTTTTTTTATTGTCGCACTTCTAATGTTGCCAAGGAAATAATTAGTTTTAAAATATTTTTCTTTTTACAGCACAAAGTAACAAGCTTCAGAAACACATTTGTAAACGTTTTAAAAAGTATATTGCACATCTAAATACTATACATACATAAATAAAATGTATAAAATGCAACCTGAGACGACAGCACTATGCCGTGACATAAATTAAAATGAAAGAAAATTCCACAATTGGCGAAAACCATTGAAAAAAGAACCAATGAAATCAAATAAAAAAATTTTAAAAGGACCAATGAAATCAAAGGATAATTTTAAAATACAATAACCAATGGAATAAAATTTTCAAACGAACCATTGAAACAAAACCACAGTTTAATGGATTTTGAAAGAACTTTCTACAATATTCAAATATACAATATTCCCTAAGTTATCAATTATGTAAATAAAGCGTTCCTATAAGCAGCAGTTTAAATATAGTGTCCCTACATGCATTAGTTTGAATAAAGTGTCAATATATGCAATAGTTTAAATATTTTTTCAACTGCCAGTTTGTAGATTCTCCATAAGCGATACGAAATATATGTTCAATTGATTGGGAATTCAAAAAATGTCTTTATACGGGAAGTATTTGTTATAAGTAACGTTTAGATGTGTAATAGTTTAAATATTTTTTACCAATGCCAGCTTATGGATCGTATGCTTCTTCAAGAACTAATTGTCAAGAATGTGACAGTCCTGTGTTACCCCAGGGCACCATGAAGGAAGTATTGTTACATCGCACCCACTATGAATTGTAGGGGACATACTTCTTACAGGACTTGGAGAAGTTGTTCCGTGTTTAAATGTTATCTTGAAGAAACGGGAAAACTTCATATAGCCGATACAAGTTCGATATATACGAGATTTTTACTAGTAATCAATCTCTTTAACCAGTTTCATAAGAACGATGCCTTTATCCCTTCTGGAAGCAAAGTTTAAAATATAAATAAGCATTTTTAAAATGGATTTTTATACTTAGAACCTATACACCCGATATATTGTAACTTTAAATTATTTGTAAATTTTATGGGTTGGTTTCTTTGGATTTTTATGGCTCAATGGGCAATATTTGGTAATAAGAAATACAGCTCGAAGTAATGGGCATGCAATGAAGGAAAGTTTTTAGTGACACAAAAGATAAAAATACATCCAAGTAGAAATCGAAACTGGTCCACCTAAAACTTTCATTAAAATATTTTAAATTTAATACTTCATTGGTTTTATCAACTTGAATGATTGTTCCGGTATTCCATGTTTAAAAGCTTGATGTCGCTTCTGGCTAAACAAAATACTTTTACTTTGAACAAAGGTGCCGCAGATTCCACAAGAAGATTCTTTTACTTCTAGTTTTATTTCTTTTAAAGAAACGTGATACCACAACGACTTAACCACTTGAATTCTAAGGTTTCCAGACAGCTCATCCATTGCAAATTTCGTAAGTTTTAAAAGTTAGCTGAGAACAATGATGAAACTCGTGCTAACGTTTGCTTCTGGAACAAAGACAATTACTTAGTTCCATGCCACAACATGCGTGATGTTACGAGTATGCGTGTTGCACATTATAACATAGTAGTTGAATTAAATGAGCAATCAAGTATTCTTCAAAAATAAGTAATAAAAAAATAATGTTTCTTCTTCGTAAGCGAGCATTTCTACCACGGATCAGGAGACAGTATAAAAGTTTACAGTTCTATCTTTCTTCTTCATAATAGACAGACGTTTCTGTGCTACATCTCAGCTATCGTATTCAGTGAATTCACAGGTGAGAACTTATATTATATCATCTATTTGGCTCGATATAATAAAGGGTAACTTGTTTTGCTTTCGTATCAACGAAATTATGTACTTGTTTGTGTAAAGAAACGTAGAATCTTATTAGTTTATGTTAACTCTCACTTATAATCGACGGAAAGAATTGATTTCTTACATATTTGTTTTTGTATCCAAATTCATTACAAAAAGTTTTCCAGCATGTTACACAATCCTCACTGTTGTGTGCCCTTCACAGATGCTATGGTTACTAGAACGTCATAACTTTCTTGTCCACGATAGTATATTTTGAATTTTATTATTACGTTTGAAATCGGAAGGTCTCTTTGGAGAAAAAAATGTATTTGAAAGTACTTCAAGTCATTCCCTATTATTACTTTCTAATTCACTGATAATTATTTAAATTTAATTATTTTATTTGAAATCGGAAGGTCTTTGTGCGTGTGGAGAAGAAAAATGAATTGAAGTAATTTATGATACTCTCTATATTATTCCCACGTACCTGTTTGTAAAAAGAAACTCAGAATCGTTTTTTAACCATATCTCTTGGCTTATTATTTTGACACAGAAATATTAATTTCTTACATAATTGTATTTTGTATCCAAATTCATTACAGAAATCTTTCCAGTATTGTGTGCGATCCTTACTATTGTGAATCTTCACAGATGCTACATTTACTAGACATTAACTTCTTAATTCACCGGAGAATTGTTTGAAATTTATTAATTTATTTCAAATTTGTTTTTAAAATGTCCTTGCAAAGCTTTCGACTTCATTTCCTACAGTCAACTGTATGAGCGTATGATTGTTTTAAAACCATATGACTCAAAGACACCCAGAAAGAAACATTTATGTCAAAGAAAAAATATTATACATATAGAGGATACATTTATTGATATCTTGAATTTCCTCAAAAATAAAACATTGAAAGAGAGGACGCATAAATTGGCTTTAGGAAAGCAGTATGTGAACGTTGTACGGAATAGTGGCCAAAATATTCAATGTACTAATTTATCAATACATCTCCGATGGTATTGATATTACTTAAAAGTTTTTTTCAATTGGAAAATCTTCATGAAAAACTATTTTTTTCAAAAGTGATGGTTTATAATTGTTTTATTCTACCTACAAAATTCATGATAAAAATATTTTGAAGACAAATTTGTCTAGACCATTACATTTGTGCGTTCGTACCATAGGTTACATACTTTCCATGTAATGTGAAATTTTGTCCTTTAAACACTCCAACATCCGTGAGCAGTTTACTTTTACATCGTATTTAAATTTATTGAATATTTTTTCTTCTTTTAATGTTAAAAATTTTGTAATACAGCACTTTTTAATCTGGAATTAAATTCATTGAACTGAATCTTCTACTTTTTTCAAGATCATCGCACCCCCATATCTACTCAAAGTTATCTCTGCGCATTAAATTAATGACTGTAAGCGAATTAAGATTGTAAAATAAATTATTTTATTATTCATTGTTTATGTTGACAATATCAAGACGTAACTTATGATTGAGCTCAATTATGTTTTGAGGAAAATATTTTGTTTTAAAAAGGTAGATGAAAACAGATTTTGTTTTGGTTTTGTCATTGTACGGTCATTTTTTTATAACCAAAAGCTAATTAGATCGGGAAGTATATTGTAAAAGAAAAATGACGAAGCTATTTTAAAGTTGAAAATACTTTTTTAATTCACAGACTGTAGCAAAACATCACCAATTCATTTTTTGATTGCTATACGTTAGAAAAAACAATTTGGAATTTCATTAATAAAGCTTCTACTCTTTAGTAGTAGGTTCTATAAACAACACTTCTGAAACAACGGCTTACTTTTATCAAAAATTATTATATTCTAATAACTTTTTTAATATAAATTATGATAGATAGTGGAACTGTTCTCAAGTAAATTACGATTTTTTTATGAAACTTTCAAGGAATCTAAGAATTGGCAAGTCTTAAAGAGTGCACTGATTATTTAGAAGATGGGGTTATTAGGACATCGAATGTTTAATTTTATACCTATACCCGATTATAATGAGATATATATCATTTTTTGTTCTATTGACGAGCGCCGAATAACTCCGTGATAAGCCACTGAAATATGTTCCTAATGAAACAAAGTACAAAAAAATATTTAAGAGGATCAAAAGAATTCCTGAGTGTTGGAATGAGTGCTTAATACTTTAAAATTTAAAACAATTGAATTTGTTTTCAAACTTGAAAATTTTTTTCTTGTAAAATTTGAAGTGTGGCTTATCATTGTGACCAGAAACCCTCCAATTGTACTAAAAAAATATTCCAGATCAAGATATTTATAGTTTTCTTTTTAATTCAAAGAGAAAACTGTTTTTTCTTGTTTAATGATGATTTCGAATTTTATTTCTGATACAATTAAATTGTTTAATCAAGGTTTTTTAAGCAGCTACTTTAAGATGGCTGAGACCGATTTAAAATCATAAAGGAAGATTAGTAACGGAATACTTGAAAAATTTTTGTAGATTTACACAACAAATATCGAATTTAAAAAGTTCAAATTTTTTTTTATGGTTTGAGAAATTCATCACATATTGCATTACATCGGGTGATATCTTTATTTTAATTTTTAATATTATTCTACTTAATATCTCCCCTAACTCTTATTTGATGTAGTGTATCGGTAAGAAAAAGCAGATTTTGAAGAGGAATGTCAAAGAAACTATAAAAAATATCATTTAATAAATAACAAAGCATAAGCCCAGATTATTCAAATAACAGAAACTTCTATCGGTCAATAAATGCATTTTAAATTCATTGTTAATTTTGAATAGTATTAATAAAAGCAGTTCGGTTATTTTTTGGCCAGTTTCACTGTGGTGAGAAATTCTTTTAATTTACATGTCTCAAACTGAAGGACACACACACTTTTGGAATGCAAAAATTATTTCCTTGAAGCTTCTAAATCAGCTAACATCCAAATTAGAGGCATAAAATTTGTCATAGATAATTGTTGGAAAGGAATTACTTGGAAAATATTTATTATAAAATTTGTACTTGCAGAAACATCTATCCCTAAGTTTCGTATAGTGTTTTTAAAACGATTTGTCAAAAAATATTCAGATAATGACAAAACTAAATATATTTTGTATCATCATTTTAATCATTTAACTACTTATGATGAAAAAAAATTTTTAATTTAATCCATTAAAATTGATTTATCTTTTTTCTCCTTTAAATGTTCTTTCTTTTTCCGTCTCATGGCAGAGAGAACAGAGACACAGCATGTCTCCATTAGAAATTCCAAAAACTGAATTCCTTATTGATGCATGATAGATATTGATCAACGCCAATTAGATTAAATCTTAAACGTTGACAAAATGGCGATATATTATATTTTAAGGCAACCCACCAATCACTCGAAAGCTTTTGTCACTCATTACAGTTTTTTCCACTCATAACGAGTTTTTAGAATTTTCCTGTAAATCTAGTTAGGTGTTATTTGAAAAATGATTACAAATTGCAGTTTGTGGATTGTTTACATCTTTGGGGAGCGAATACAAAATGATTCTAGAACCCTTCCTCTTTTCTTATCGAAAAAAGAAATTCCCTCTTTTTCCAATAAGTGCCCCATATGATTTCTGCATGGTACTCATCAGGCCCGCCGCTAGCTGTTTGAAAACCTGTGTGCAACACCGATTATGCCACCCCCAGTTTAACTACGACTACCTACGCTGAGCTTGGCAGAAAGGCTCTTAGTGTTGTCTCATAAGGGTATGAAAAAAGAAATATATACTTTACAAAGAAAAACTATTTATTTTTATTACTTACTTAGTTTTGTTTACTTAAGTGCAAAACCATATAAATATTTATCTACAGAAATTAAACTCTTGCCTTTGCGAAATCTGCTATCAATTCTCTTGTATCCAAGCAAAGATTTCATGTTCAATTGAAACTATAGCTAAATTACTTAGCCTTTGCTGGGGCATTGATCTTAAATAGTTTTTTTATAATTTTTAACTTTGAAAAGTACTTTTTACCATATGCAACTGAAACCGGCAATGAAAGTAATATTCTTAGTGCTATTGCTGTGTTCGGAAATGTTGAACTTAAGTCATTAGTAAAAATATATTGTAATAGGGTTTGTGGATCTTGTCTGTTTCTCTACTTGAATCGACTTTAAGCTTCAGATTTAAATCTTTACAATGTTTCATTAATTCATCATTGGAGTCATTAAATAAGTTATTTCCGAAAATGCCAAATACGTCGGTAAATGTTTTTAACTTCTCGAATCGATATTTTAAAGAAGCTAATGTTTGATCTAGGATTCTGAAAAAGAAAAAAAAACTACTTTGTATTTGATTTTGGGGTCTAGTAAAACTTTATCACTATGTTCATATTAAAATTGTGTTGGTTTTCTTCTTGCAAAGAATTGTGTTTATTGGTGGGAAATCTGTTTCTACATTGAGTTCGTGAGCCACATTGATAGCTTCTTCTAACACCCTTTCAAAGTGTTCATCTGTACGATATTCTGTGAACTTAACAAACAACTTATTTAACAAATTTATGCAGATTTGAGTACTTATTGTGAGGTTTTGCATAATTTTACTCAGAATATTAATTTTGTTTAAAATATCGAACCAAATTACAACCGAGCAAATAAATCTATACTTTTGAATGTTCAAATTAAACGAATGAACTTTGTGAGATGTACAATCCCATTCCGACGAATTATCAGATATTTCGAACAAAGCAACAAGTATTTTTTCGAGATGATACCGTATTGGTTGGACTGCATCGATTTTGATAGACCATCGCTTGGCACTTAAAGCTTTTAATTTGAAATCTGGTAAATGTTTTCAAATTATCGACCACCTTTTTGTAGACAATGAAAAGAAAACGTAAATTTCTTGAATAATATTAAAAAAATTTAGTTTCGTACGTAATATTTGCTGCATCATTGACTACCAAATTGAGACTGAGACCAGCATGGAGCGTAAAATGCTCGATTACTGATTTCCAAAGTTTTTTTTTTTGCAATCTATTGTGTTTTCCATTGCGCTCTTGAAAGTTTTTTTTCTTTTCTGCGATTCCTGAAATTTTTCGAAAACGGTATTTTTTAAATTTTTAATACAACTAGAGGGCTTTGCCCCCTGCTCACCTCCGCTCGAGTATAATCAGGATTATACGTATTATTAAGATAGTTTCGCCGTCGCAGGAGATATTGACTCTGCAAAAATAGTTTTGATTTGCGAAGCAAACCAAATTGGATTGCGTACTTAGACGAGCAGGGCACGGAGGTTTTGCCGTTGCAGTAGATTGTCTCTGCGAAAGGAGTTGCAAACCAAATGGGATTGTGTACAATCCCCGGGGGTTGGCGAGCAGGGTGCGGAGCCCCCAAGTCTCTATGTTAAAAAAGTCGCCGTCGCCTCAGGATTGAAAATTGTGTTGTTTAGCTCAATTTTTATACAGTTTCCCGAGAAAATACGGGTCAGAAAACTAAAAAATTGACATGGTTTGTTCAAAATTGTACAGGGAAAACTTCTTTCCGATGCAACTATCAGTTTAAGGTTTATTAAGCGTCAAAGTTGAAAGAGCGAAATTTCTAATGCGAGAGAGCAAAATACATACACCTTTTTAGTCTTTAGCCTTGAGGGTTTTTTTTTAAAGCATACCTCTAAACGTGAATTTTTGAGGGGGTTGGCGAGCGTAAGCGAGCAGGTGGCGGAGCCCCTTAGTACTATAAAAGAAAATAGTAATTGCGAGCCGGTTTGATTTTTTCCTCCATGTGATGACATTTCTTATGCTATATTTGGGGTGGGTATTATGACAATGACTTTGAATATTACGTGACCGATCGCTAGATTTGCTGCCCACTATGGCCTTGCCGATGGCGGTCGGTGCACGCCTTGCACGCACGCTTACGGCGGGACTAGAGTGCCTATATTATAAGAGTGGCGACAAGGGACCCAAATTTGGCACAATGCGCATGCGCGTCGGCCATTTTTCTACCAGAATCGTCTAAAAGAAGGTTGTTGGGCGAATTAATATATCATTTCAAGGAGAACAAAAAGCATATGATTGTTATAATATGGATACATTCGGTATAAATGAATCATATAAAGGCTCAATTACATGCGTAATGGATCAGATGAATTGCACAACGCGCTAACTTAGATTGCGGGAAACACCATGTTGTTCAAAAAAAGCTATTTACTTAAAAAGTCTTCAAATTTATGCTGACCAAACACAAAAATAATAATAAATAAACATTCTAGAACACGAAATGGAACATGAATAAGCTATATTTTCTTTTAAATTTAATATACACACGTTTTTCTCGAACACACAAAAAGTTCCCATGGTAAGTCTATGGGAGCTAGGAAAAGACCGCCTCGGGCGGTAGAAAAGGTCTCTAAGCCAATCAGAAAATGTTTCCCGTATGTCGCCACTCTTATTATATAGGCACTCTAGGCGGGACTGGTACTCATGGTTTAAATCGTGAAGACTTCGGAAACGGGTGAATATTATCATTCAGGTAGCAAAACACATCCTAATTGAAGTGCACTGTTTCAACCACGTGTCTCATTGACGGGATTAATCTCTTGCAGTTATTTCGCCATGAAGACCGCCTTCGCTTTTGCAATCGTCGCTGTCGTGATAGCGACTTGCCATTGCGCTTCTTACTCCGAGTCGTGTTCCACGGGACCCGACGGACAGATGCGATGCGTCAAGCAGAGCGATCCCAATGGAAACATGGCAGGATCATTCGCCTCCAGCAATGGAGGACGAGGGCAGATGGCTGCTGGTGCGGGAAGGCCAGGAGACTTCGCGGTGAATCATGGAAGAGTTGGTAAGAGCCTTCAGTGTCGTCTTAAAGTATGAGCAAACAGTGCAATTTCTCCGGTCCCACAATTTTAGGGCCCCAAGAGATTAAATTTTAAATTAAAAACAATTACTATTAAGAAATTTCTCAAACATTTGCTTTAGTGAATTATAAAAATTTAATCCTATTGTATTGTTCACCAATTATTATTTACGTATTGAAATGTTGAATGTTTTAAGAATTACGTTAATAGAAGTTTATGTTGATTAATCCACTTGTCAAATAACGTTTGTTTCGAGAAAAATCTATTTTATTGAAAGTATCAATTGTTTAAATTTTATTCTGTTGTCACCATTTGCATTTTTACTTCTGTATCGAGTCTCCTTACATGGCCTTGTCCTGGGCTTTTGTTCTTAATACGACCAGTTGCGTTTTCCAGATTACAAAAGTACACCGACTTGGTCAAGATGCATTAATTTCAGTATGAATAAATGAATAAGCGCATATTGTCAAACAAAATGCTTTAATAGATTTATCTGTCAGTGTTTTCTCTTTCTGATTGTATCGCTGCTGAAGGAGAAATACGATTTAAAAAAAACATATAGTTATTCAAATATTATTTTTTAAGTTTGAAGACAGTGAAAACAACTACCATCCGAAAATAAGTTTCAACATTAAAGATAAATGGTAATTAAATGTTAATGAAAACTCACTTTATGATGAGTGGAAATTTTAAAGTCGCTAAGATCGTGTATTAGATTGAAGATATCGTATTACTTTTTTAAGTGCTTCAATTTAATAGGAGAATCCTCTTTTTGATGAGCAAATAAACAAAATACATCCTAAGAGGAATTCCCTTCTAAAAGTTGAACGAATTACACATCCATCAATTCATTTTTGCTAAAGAAGTGCATAAAAAAATAGTTTTAAGGATCTGGTAAATAATGAAATTTAAGATTACTCATTGATTGATAAATCCATATGTTCCCTTGATAGTTAAGTATTTAATAAAATAAACGTTATTCCATTAAAGATAACTCGAAAAGCAAAGTTATTAACGAATCTTTTTGGAGTAATGTGGTCATATGGCTACTATGTTTACATAATTTTACAAGGTAACAATTCTTCCATTTATTAATTTAAGTTTGTCAGATCTGGGAGTTGAAACACCTGACTATTTTATTCTCTCTCTTTCTTTCTTTCTTTTTCAACACCCTGATAATTTTAATCTTCCAAACTGTACCCAATTTCATGAAGCTTTTTGTTCGCAAGATGAAACATTTGTAAGTGAGCAAATAATGACAAAAGCGTCCCATCTTTATTTTTAAAGAGACTTTGTGTTATTATTTTTGTGGAGAGATGTATTCGTTTTTTTTATGTATGCAGCTGGGAAAATTAGAATAATTTTTAAAATATGACAGTGATGTATAGCAATAAATAAGACAGCTCCCTAATAACAATCTCTTTTTATCTATTCCTTTACAGGTTATTAATCCTTCAGAAAGATGAAATGATCCTACGTGAATCCGAAGAATTTATAGAAGAATCCGCTCCATCCCTCTTGCTGATTTGATTAGAAGTTAGAACCCGTATCTGATGACTAAATAAATAATTGCTCTGTTACGAAAATATTCAATTAAAAGAAATGCATCTTATCACTCTCTACAGCCTCTTTTTTAACGATTTGATAATATTGCTTACAAATGTTTTCGCATTGTTTGTTAAATGACTGAAAGACACGAAAAAAAACAACAATTTTGAACTATCACAATGGTATCTGAATAAACATATACACAAACGCTCTCCTAATCTATGAACAGAAAAAGGAGCGTATTTTACATTCGTGTAGCAAAAACAAGCATGAAGCAACGAATTAATCAACCAAACCGTTCTCTTTTTATACCCAAAAATGCTCTGTTTCTCCAGCTATTCTTTCTTTTTTCCGTTATTCAAGGTTTCGGAAAGTACTTGAAAACGCAAAATATGAAAAAGTTAAAACGTTTTCGCGCTCGAGAGTACTCTGTGATTGAAACACTTGCGTTTGTGAGAGTAATGTTTAAGGGTTACACAGAAATAGATATGTAAATTTCTTTTTTTTTTAATTATGTGCTAAAATATTATATTTGCCGTTAGGTATAAGTTTATTGATACCTTATCTTAATGAAATCTTCTTAATTCACACATGAAAACTACATAATTATATGTTCACATTCTTCTTCTGCCGTACATTTCTAAAAAGGACTTTTGAACACGCTGTTGACTGAAATACACATTTCGGAATCAAGCTACTTGTTTCCACATCATTCTGTTTAAAATAATTTTAAACTAATTTATGATATGATTCTCAAACAACATCTTTCAATTTTAAATCGCAAGGATGCATGTGCATTTTTTGTGAATTCTCTATCAATAGTCTATATCTGATGAAGACTAGTTGATATTAATAAGCTATAAAAAATATTTAAGCTTCATTTTTTTTCAGAAGTATATGCACATTATACCCATTGGAAGCATTTTTAACTCTACTACATAGTTTCATACATAAGAATCTATGAGAGTTCAATTTTGCATCTTAATACGCCGGCAGTAAATAAGCCGGAATTCAAATCTTCAGGAGACTGGAATTGAACGTATCTATTGCTCTTTACAGTAACTCAATGAATAGAAAGTTCATCTGCCCATAGTTTGATCTCGAGAAATGACACTCTTCAGAACATTTCGCTCAGTATTGTTCTCTACGATCTTTCGACTGTCATCATTGAAAATACACTGCCCAAAAGTAGATAAGTCAGCTAAACTTTCTTTGTAACAGTCAACTTTCTTTGTAACAGTGAATCCTGACGGATGCTCAAATTAAGTCGCCGATCATGACTAAAGGGGCGAGGACAAAGACAATAATTAGGCAAATTGAATTTCTTTGTAAACAAAGAAACATGAATTAAAATAAATTTGAGATGCCTTTAAAAATCACATTTAAAACATCTATTAATTCAGCTTCATATGCACAAATTTAAAATAGTTATGGCAAATTAGTAATATTTTGTTTTTATTTACGATACTGTATATTCGAAAAAATTTGTAATTCGACTAGGAACTGTGATACAATTTTGATGTTCATTAGCGACAACTGGTTCATTCTAGAATCACCCCATCTGGTTCAAATCTGAAGATGGCCAGACCGTAAGGCGACAAACCAAGCCAATCCAATCCTGAAAAAGTAGATAGTTGAATTGACGTCACACTGGAGTAACAGACCGGGCTATTGGTGACGGCTATTTGCACACCACAAAACCGGAGGATTATGTTCGTGTACTTGCTTTGTTAAATTTCCACTGCATCATACGTAGTCTAAATCAATAAATATTTTTACAAATGGTAGAATAAGAAGATTCGACAATATAAAAATATTTAACATTAACACATCTCGAAAAATGCTACAGTTTAATTTATTTTTCACGTCCTCAAATTCTCCAATTATAGTATAGACAAGACAAGCATTTGCGAGAGCATTGGACCATAAAAATGAGGTGGCAACAATTATCAGGCTGAAAGTTTTTGTACCAACTCAATAAAAAATATTATCTTCGGTACTGAGCCTACTTTCTTACAGGTTCGTTATTTTACAGTACGAATCTATGAAATCTATCTAGATTAGGGAGAAGATCACAGGTATCGTGGTACTGGAGGTTAGAAGGTAAGAAGCTTTTTGTGCAATCCACACTACCGTTTGTGAAAATTACACCATGAAAGAATCATGCTATTGGAATTAAACTTCTGTCACATATTATGCATTAATGCTTAAAATTTTGGATGTTTTAAGGCCTCCATAAGCTACAATAGAGTTGCTATTCGTTTGTGGCATTGAATTAAAGAAGCTTTGGATGTGTTCCTGGGGAATTACTTATCGTGCTGTTTGTATGTGAGTTCACAGTTCATTGTACTGGCTCCAGGAACTTTGAAGGGCTAGTTGCTGTGTGACCATATCCCAGATATGTTCAATAGGCGATATTCCTGGCGAAAGTGGTGGACATGGAAGATGTGGGGTCTGCCGTACTGAGAAGAAAGCTTTTAACATTCTTGGTAACCTGTGCACATGTTCGGCTGGAATAATGCGCCAGGAGGACTCTGAAGGGCTCTCTGAACATCCCTGATGCAGCGTATGTTGAGATTACCTTGAATTCGTACCAGCTGAGATCGAGAATGGTGCCCAATGGTCCGCCACATTATTGCTCCTGGTATTCACCCATTATGACGCACTGCAATGCTTGCTGGAATACTGCACTCACCACGTATACATATGCGGCCATGACTGCTGCCCAAGTTGAAGTTGGACTCGTCCGAAAATAAGAAATGTTGCCAGTCAGCAAATGTCGTCTGTTCCAGTCCACTGTTGTCTGAGGTGTCGAAGGTTTTAGATGAAGGTATGTGACAGCCATTCCTCTGTAAAGCAGACGCCGTCGAATGTTACACAGTACCTGTTACAGTGCTCCTCCGTTGTGCTAACACTTCTTCCCTCACTGCCATGCGACCAAAATGTTTGTTATCCAGTGGTGGGTAGGTATTTAATTAACGTCGCACTGGAGCAACACAACGGACTATTGACGAAGGTTCAGGATCAATCCACAAGGTCATCCAGTGGTATTGTTATATTTTGTGGTCTCCATTATCAGTGTACACACGCATTACTACCTTGGCGTTGTGCCCGGTATTTCAGTAACATCGCGATCGAAAATTCACCGCCATGCAAGCCAATCATATGTTCTCATCCCAACTCTGTCGTTTGTCCATATCGCGCCCTTTGTCATCCACGAGGTATAGTGATTCTTTGAGAAATGTTTAAAGCTCGTTCTCTACAATACACTACTTGTGTGACTCATAAACAGCGCTCCATTTATCACTCTTAATTTCAATTCTAATCTCATTGGCGTTTCATAACCTACTCCTACATATTAAACAAGCTTTAAATAACTACCATCATTCCTTCACGGTGATCCAATTTTCATACTGTTGCAATTTTTTGTCGTAAGAAATAATAAAATGCACAATAATAAAACTGTGAGTTGTGAAAGGAAAAGGGAAAATGAATATATTTGTGAGCTTAAAGTACTTAGAATACTTGATTGTGTTTCATCAGGGGTCCGTCACCCAATTTAGTACTCGAGCCTGGAGTACCGATGGGAATGAAGCTCATTTATATGCGAATCATAAATGGAGTAAAATATTTCCTCCGATATTTTAAAATTCGTGCAGTCATCTAATTTTTATAACTCGACAGATGGCATTCTCAAACAATGATAATTTGAAATAAGAAATGCTAGCCTACTGTGAGGTTCTCCTGACAAGAAAGAACGTTGGCCGGAAGGAACCATTTAATTCCATAGGGACATAGGTCGTGGTAGTGGGGATCCTTAGATGGTCCTATCCGGGCACTGTGAGGAGGATAAAAAAGAATTCAGGAGGTTAAAGGAACTAGAGGGCTGGACATCGAGAAGAAGGGACGTATTGAGCGTTGTCCTTCGAAGAACGAGAGACAGAACAATTGATTTATTTGTAAATTGTACGAAGCAGTAGATAAACTATGGTACTAGGAAATGTTTATAAATGTTTTAACAAGTGTACATCAGTAGAAGCGTCATCTTAGTAGTGAGAATGGAAAGAATCATGATACATTTATTCTTCTTGCTCTTGGGGAAAATTGCATGTGTCCTGCTGTGTAGTTCAAAATGAAATCTGTCACACAAATGAACCCCGAATTATTCTTATATCTAACTTACTCAAAAATCCATTACATATTTAATAACCTTGTTTTGCGTGCGTTGAAACTTTTTCGTTTAAAATTGTTCTCTAGTTCGATTAAAATTTCACGTATCAAGTGAAAAATACAGAAACGTTCTTATTTTAGACATAATCAAGTCAATCACTTTGACCCCTCACTAATCAAATTTTTACGATTTGCCTCTTTGTTTTCACTTTTATTTTCATTGTTTTGTTTCCTCCTACAGATGAAATATATTCTTCAGAATCAAATGAGTTTTCCCTCCTAAATTTTTATTAGTGAACGTAAAACGACTCGTGACTGGAGTGCATGACAATAAAGTTCCATTGCATTTAAAAGAACAATCAGCTCATTCCAATTTTCGCATGATACCAAATAAACTCGAAGGTTGCATATACAAGAAATGAGTAAAAACATGTCCATTGCATCCAATCCAAGGGCCTTTACGGTGAATCTGAGTTTTAAAAAGCGGTCGGGCGGGTTTCCGTGTGTAGAAACCGTGACCCAATCAGAATCAAAATGCGCCAAGGTTCATTTCTTGTTAGCTTTATATACGCAACACTGTTCAACTTTCTAAAGAGGTGAAAAAGAAACGATCTAGAGACACCCAAGTGTTTCAGTGCCTAGACCCTTTTGATCTCAACTCCTTGCTCCCGTTTTGGGCTTCAGTTTTCCATCACAATGAGTCCTTTTAGCTTCCTGTTCCTGATTCCCTCTTTGGCTTGTCTTGTCAGTGCAAGAGAGATTGTATTTGAAGAGTGTGGTGAGTGATATTTACCTAACCCCCTTTTCACATTTAAGTTCATATCTGCATTATTTCATGTACTTTCTTAACTTTTTATATGAGAATTTTTAAAAATTCGGCTCTGATTGTTACAATTCTTTTATGTCCATTGATATATGCCCAAACCTAACTAAAAATGTTTTGTTATCTTGGTAGCATTTCCCCGGTTTTTAAAAGGGACTGCTCATTTGTTTTACTAAACACATACACGGAACGTAAAGAAAAGCTTTCCTAACAGAAAACTATATTTGGGACGATAATGTATAAAATAGAAATAGAAGTAGTCATTATTAACTATCATACAAAGGACGAGAGGCAAATACAGAATGTAATTTCGTTACATTCGGCAACTATTATGTAAATGGTACTCTCTACACCAAAGCTTGTCACGACCTCCTATGAATTATATTCTAGCGAATAGTATTTTTAACACACCATTATATGTAATTTCATGATATGCATTGCAATTTTACTACAACTTTTCTTATTTTATATTCTGCAATTTCATGTACTGGCATAGTAGTTTTGTTCGTATGGGGTAGCCGGAATTATTCTATCAAATCAGAACTAATGTATTAACATCATAGAATTAGATTATTTCATTAATTAAAGGTTCAGATAAATTAGATGTCGAGTTTTGTTAACTGTTAATTTATATTAATTTAACCCAAACTCCTTCCCACATCTTTTTTTTCTTCTCTAGCTACGGAACAACCTCACTACTCCGCCCAAATTACCACAAACACTTTATAAATAACACATGTTCTATGTCAGTGACAAAATATTTAACTTTAAAAGTTATAGACAGAATTGCAAATTCTGAAAGTATGCCTTGGTTTTAAATAAAGTAGGTTAATTAATTTTGATGTTTTATTATAAATATGTAACACATATTTAGCCGATAATTGTGTTTTACGTTTGTTTTTGATTTTGCTGCAGTTTTCAAAATTCGGACAAAATGCCTACAGAACAATTGCAATTGCTTGGAGTTATGTTGCAGAACATTGAATATGATTCTGCCCCTGGGTTTAACACTATTGTAAAATTGACCGGCAAATGGTTAATTGAATAAAATCAATGTATCTATTATTTTAACTTAGAGATGGTACTTATTGGTTGATCAATTTTTAAAAATGATATTCTCGCAGAAATCATAAGTATTCTTCGTCTTATCAACAATATCTTTAACGTACGCAAGTTTAAGTTTTTATAAATCGCATGGGAATACAATCGATTCCTTCTTAGATATCTGTAGCTGTTTGTTACATATTTAAATTTAAAAATGCATTTCTAGTCAACATCTGTTGGTTATGTCATAAAATATTATCAAAAACTTCACTCATGAAAATGGTAATAGGAAACTCCATAATTATTAAACACTAGCCACTGCGTGGCCAGCACGGCGTTGCCCGTGACACTTCTTTTCGTGGGATCAGATGTGACCACTGCTCGCTAACCTCCGGTAATTGCTACGAATTCCCATTTGGTTTGCTTCGTAAATCAAATTCGTAGCTTATTGGATAACACCCATCATGGCGTTGCCCGTGGTGTTGGTTTGCTTCTCAAACCAAATGGAAATTCGTAGTCTATTGGAATGAATTCCCAGCGAATTCAGGACTTTGCGTGCAGGAAACAAACAAAAAAAAAAACAGACAGACAAACACTTCATTTTTTATAATAGTAGGGATGCAACTAGAAGTAACATCGACAGAAAAATCGCGACTCTGTTAGATTTGGTTTGTCTTTCTCTGCTGCACAAAATATAAGGACGGATTCAAATCAACTAATTTTCTTAATCCTTTAATTTTATGCATGATAATATATATCTTATGAATATATGCTGTGAAACTGCATTTTTTGACTTTCTTATTTAAAAACACGTTACCAATACAATCTGTCTTTAACGGTGAATGATGTATCGACGAAGAGTTTTCCTAAATTGTAGCGATTACGTGATACAAGACAAATGACGCATAAGATTAGATATTAGTAGACACAAGGAAAATGTATAGCATTTGTAACTGTCAAATCTTAACGAAAATATTAATCATAATGTCAAATCTTAACAGCCTGCAATGAAAAGATAAACATTAATGTCACCACTGCATATTAGTATTAGTTAAAAGTAGACATTTAATTGTTTCAGTTCAGAAACGAAGCTTACTTTAAATTCAAAATTGGTTGGCTGTTTTTTTCCTATGGCAAGAGGCTAGATAAGTCCAAGCTGCGCCAATCAATGTTTTTTCCGTAACTTCGATTAACCGTTAGTCCGTTGTTACGGAACATTGCCGCTCAGAAAGCACGAGCCTCAAAGAAACAAAAGAAAAGGACAGACTATTTTAAAATTTAAATATATATATGTACGTCTAGAGCATACGTTCATGTGACAATTTGTACTATACTGTACTTAATGTAAATTCTATATTGTTTGTTTTTGTAAAATAAAATACATGTATGTACAGTGTATTTCCATTTCGTAAGCGTGCATTTTTTATTATTCGTTCATATGCAATGAATGGGGATGGGTTGTTGTTTAAGGTTTTGCTGTTGTCCGTCTATACGATTAACCGTCAAGGTCCCGGTCCCGACTCTGACGAATAATCGAAGTTTCACTGTAGTTGGATATACACACATACAAGAAAATATTTTGATACAGTTGGGAGAAATCACCCAGAATAACTACAAGAATGAAACCTGCCTACAGATCGCATTAATATTTAAGGAATTTAACCGAGTAAAACCGTATAAAAATGGATGCCTCGGTAGCTAGGTTGGTAATGTAATGTAAAGTAAGGTCATTTTAATTAACGTCATACTAGAGCAACACAACGGACTATTGACGACGGTCCGGGATCCATCCCCTAAGGGAAAGAACCCAGGACAACACCACTTAATCTTGAATCACGGTCAGATGACGAGGCAACACCTGAGCTAGGAATAGGAGCGGATTGGGAAACGGAGGGTTGTAAATTCTAAATTCTATCCAACCAAAGACCGTCGTGTTAGTGGGGGCTAGTGCACATTAAATTTGTCGTGGCCTCAAATATCCTTATATTGGCGAATGGGGTGGAAGATTGGAGAGAGGGGTGCCACCTCCGGTATTGACCTCGTCAACTGACCATGGTTCAAAATTACGAGGTATCCTCGGATATCAACCCTTCGTTAATGAACCCAGACCGTTGTCAATACCCCTTTGTGTAAAAATATAAAAAATCTTAATTTAAAGTAAAACCCCTTTTGGGAATTGTGTAATTCTTTGTTCAATTTCATTCAATTATAACAGATCACCACTTGAAAAGATATCAGGCAAGATATTTCGAGTCCAAATGGTAACTGCTCTGTTTTAATCCCGAAAACATTGAAAATGAGCGTGTCTTTGGTGTATTTTTAATGTTCACAAAATCTATTACACATAAAATTTGAAAATTGAATTTATAATAAATTAATAATTTGGTATTACTTAAACTAATCAGGCATTTTATGAATATAACTCGTAAATTTTTAATAGATCGCATCACTCTTTGTTGCTTTAAAAATATAAAATATTATTATTTCTAAATTTCAAACACTTTTTAGAAAGGAAATTTGGCCTCTCCATACCTAATCTAAAAATCAATGATAAAAGTACATTTATTTTATGGTGTTATAGGCTAAAATATTCTAGAATTTTAATTCTTTTATTCTAGTTTTGATACAATGTCACACGAAACCCGTTCTGAAGCTTGCTTTATTGATCAGAGCAACACATTTGAGTAATTCAATTCTGGATACTTCCGGGCTGATTGGTTTAATAGATGCACATACTTTGATGTCATTGATATTTCTTTATGGAAAAATTTTTAAATCATGATTTTTGTTTATATAAGAGCACATGGGCACTTTATATAAGGAAATATATGTACATAATACGATAAAAAAAGATGTGATAAAAATATCACAACTTTCATCGCGATATATATTCACAAATAGTGTAATTTCACATGTTTACAAAATCACAATTAAAAAGATGTGATAAAAAATATGAATTAAAATATATGTGGAGAGCCGGTGAATTGAAACAGTGAATCACCAGCTAAGAAAGAGATGCATATCTTTTCACGTTCAGTGGCGTTCACAAAGATTATATATTAGTTCTATCATGAGTATTTTTACAAATTTTTCGATCAGCGATTTTGCAAATTTTAGTTGATACGTATTTTAATTAATTTGAGAAAATATCAACGGATCCAACTTTATATTTTTCCTGTGATGCAATACTAGAAGATACATGGATCATTTCACTGTTCTCAAACTATCTAAATGAAGCTACCTTTATTGGCACTCTAGATACTATATGCCAATATGACTGAAGTTTATGTTAGCAATAAAAGTATATGAAAATGAACATATTGAATTTAGTTGGAGTTCAACCATAAATCATATAACAAATAGGTTACATATTCAATATTATTTTATTTGCAGCTCATAATAGATTTTATAGGTATTTGATTTTTTTCTCCATCTTATCCTAATCACAAAATTGATCTTTTGCCTACACAAAAGAAGTACAAATTTATTCTACTTTTAGCATGGCTTTTCACAAATTTTTCCAAGTGGGAGCTGTCTAGTTTTCAGATTCTGTGAAATACTTTCTACTGTTTTTATTTATAGGGAAGAAATGCTTGAAAGAAATAAGAAATACCACATTAAAAATCGCATAAATGTTTTTATGATAAGATATTAAATGGATAAGGCTCGTAAGACAGAAATAAAATCCTTGCCCCAACCCGCCCTCTCTCTCTCTATTCTTCATTTAAAAGAAACAAAATTACAATTTGTTGCAAAAGCTTGTTAATTATGTAACAATTGCCGAATTTCTACATAGCAAGTATTGTACTTCAACATAATCGAAAACAATGCTGTTAACTGATTGCTTTGTTTGGGCTAGATCTGGTTGATATGATGCGAAAAGAAGGAGGAAAAGAAGGCATCTGCGTCATTTTTTTAACACTCGTGATACCATAAGGTCAGTAACAAAACTGAAACAAGAAGGAAATTTCTACCTCAAAAAGCATTTCCTTTTAATGATTGGTTTCAAGAAAAGGATGCATAAAAAATACTTATTCAGACTGCACGTACATGTTATTTCTGCACGCACGTGTTATGAGTCATTTACTGTCTCCGTAATCCGAGAGAGAGAGAGTAGGCTATTGTTAAGATTGGTAAATGACACGTTTAGATAAACAGTTCGATCACTCATTATGTCAATTATATTTGTCCATTGCTCATTATATGAATCCACTTGGTGTGGAAGCCACGAGTTTTTTTGGACAAAACAATAAAACAGCAACCCTAAATATGAACTTAACTATCTTAAATAAGAAGTCTAAGTGGCTATATACACAGTTGTATTTACACAGATCAGTCCCATTTGGTCATTCGATTTAATCAATGATTTAAGCTAATTTGTGTATGGTAATTCACACAATGGTTCAATCATTCCCATAACCAAGACTTAAAAGCATGTTGGTTCAATATCGGATGCTTTGAATCCAAAGATCCTGAATATGGAAGTATTGTGGAGCAACTACTGTTCTATGCGGTTCAGTGCCTTTTCTGAGGTCCGTCATTTAGGTGTGGTGAAGAAGTTTGGAGTGATGGGATACTATCTTAGGTGTTGACCTCGTCTTCTGATAGTGGTTAAAAATTGCGAACTACTGCCTTCGAACCTTTCACTTCGGATTGATCCTGGACCCATCACCAATAGCCCGTTTTTTTTGTTCCAATTCGACAGAAAATCAATAGCCTACCTACCTTTGCTGCGGTCCCAGATGATTAGCATTGCCTTTCCCTGTCAACCCCCCAGCCCATTCAAAGCCATAAATTCATTTGTGATTTATTGTTCAAGGGCAATATTTGTCCAAGCTGCTCCAAAGGCACACAATGTCAAGTAATGAACATACACACACAAGGAAAGTTTTACTGAAACACAGAGAGAAAAGCACACCGGAAGGAACCGAACTTCTCATGAACAAACCATGGAAATCCATCTACCTACAGTATGCAGCGCATACACGATTCCTGTGACTTACATACTGGGTGTGATGTACATTACTTCATGTTGTCATCCATCACTTTGGCAGCTTGGCCAAACATGGCCCTTCTGCCATAAAACCCTGACCAACCATTCATGGAAATTCAAATCAGAAAGGTTGTGCGCGTTTTTAATGAAGATATCAAAGGAATTATACATTTTAAAATTTTGAAGTAGTTTTAATTCTTTTACAGCTTTTCTGTAAATTCATCTTACCGCACGGTAACATACAGGAGCAGCATGCGACATGCACAAGCGTACCCCTTTTTTACTGTACAGAAAACTTATCGGTACTCATGCGTATTTCTGGCTATTTAGAGTCGCATGGCTGATGTTTGACCAATGTGTGACTCGTCTTTGAGTTGTATCACTTTTCTTAAGATATGACTTTTTAACTAATTGCTATGGAATTTTTAATGCTAACTTTTCAAACGAGAGATGCCATCTATTATCACCACGAATCCCATATCCATTGTTTTAGTTTTATACCGTCCGTGTCAGTTGAAAATTTTGTAGGAAATCAACTGTTGTTATCAAATTATATTTCTCAATTTAGCAAACTATATTTACTGAAAGAACAAGAAAGTTTCACAGGTTCATAACAAAACTGATACTAATCTAAACATATTCGTTACAAAAATTGGGCCTGTGTCTTACCTATTATAAAATAAAAGTTCAACATCAAATACAATCCTTTTTCATTTAAGAATAACTGTTTTCTGTTCGCTACATTTGTTTTCGTAAAACGTAGAAAGTGGAAAACTTGTTGAGATAAACGTAGAAATTCTGCTCTCGCGAGATCATTCTCTGATTTTATACGATCATTTGTGTCTGTTGTATCACGATTTGTTTGACCTTTTAAAGTTTACTGCCATCTGTTTCCTTGCAAAGATGGCGAAATGGGATGACCAAGTTACTGGCCGTCGGATTCTTCAGGGCATAAACGAGTTGTGAGTACGAAAGTGAAAACCTTCGCGCTTCCTTGTTTACCTTCACTCAGAGAATAATTCGTAAGGAATACATCGAGTGAATGAAACGACCTCACAAAACGCTAGAAAATAAAAACGCTGAAATAAACTCAAGTTTACAGACTATCTGTACAGAGAAAAGAATGAAATTATAGACACTTATCTCTTTCAATGTTCAAGTTGTTTTCCCCTTTTGTGCATTATAATTTGTGACGTTGTTATACGATCCCTGGGTGACATTGTCTTCCTGGTCAACATGAGGGTCAAATGAAATCATTGACAAGAAAATTGGATTACTTTTCCTCGCCATATTTCATGCAGTAAAATAAAGAATTATGCAAAAATGAATGAAAATTACACGTCAAAGTAAATTCGCTTTAAAGGTTCTCCATAGGAAGAATTGTGAAATGTAACATGTTTTGGATGTTTCTTACACAAGCAACTTATATTTTGAGACCTACTTTACCAACCTGATTAGCTTGAGTGCGATGCTCCATAAATAAGGTAACGTTAGCTTCAGTTAAGCGAGCATAGTTTGCTTATGTAAAAGCCAATTTAAAACCCCCAAAGAAACATTATAATGATAAATTCTAAAATAAATAAGAATAGTTGTATTACAGTCTGATAGATATTTTGAAAAAGCACTTCCAGAAACAGCTTCAGAAACGTGTGTGAATATTGATTGATTTTGATATTTTCTTGATCATTTTAATTGAACTGAAAACTACTGTACTGAGAGATATATAGTTTGAAAACCTTATCCAAAAACCTTACACATAGAACCAATTCCAATTTGTGAAATCATAGGAGTCGTATTTTTAATGCATAATTGTATTTTGTATGTTTTGCGATGTTCCCAGTGATAAATAAAATTTCGAATCTAAGGGGTATTACACGATACAGCTTATTTTAAAAATTTAGAACGATCCTAAACCTGATAGATTGTTTTAACAATCCAATTTTCTTGCTGAAAGCAAAGCATAAATATGATTCTATACAAATTCAAATTTTGTAAAAAAAAAAACTGAATTAAATATTGAATAGTGTAAATACCAGTGAATAACAATCAAACCTTATGTAGCTAGATCCAAAAGCGTATTTTTAATTGCACTAAAAATGTGTACATAGATCAAATCGTCTGGTTTGGGCATATTTGCAACTACATAACCATGCAATGAAATTTAATGGTAACATAAAAAAAGGCATTATTATAGAATTCAAAATACAATTAAACTGAGAAATAGTTATGAACTTGAAAAAATTAAAATTTTATCCTGACAAATAACAAACGTTTCTTTATACTTACAGCTTATCTTAGCTTCCTGCTTTTCCAAAGCTAAGAAGTAATAAGAGGAATTCTTCCTAACTCATGAATCTTGACCAAAAGAAAACGCCTTTTTACAGCACTGATCTACAATTTTTTTACTTCATAGATGCATTGAAATGACAATTTTCCATAATGTCGTTTTTTCCCCTATTTTCCAGGTGGTATTGTAAAATCCGTTGATGTGGAACCTTGTCTATCGGAACCATGTGAGATTCCCAAAGGAGAAGCAGCCATAATTACTGTCAAATGCAAATCCAGTAAGTAACCTTTCAAAAAAATTTTATAACTATATGTAAAATAATTATGGCAGAAAGTAAATAATCAAAGAAAGGCCTTTTGTAGTAGTTAACAATAAAAGTGCGATAAATAGTAACTCTTTAAGGAACCGAATTCAAAGATATTGAAAGAAAAACGTTTTTAATAAAAATTAGAATGACAGAGAAAAAGGAATTAATTCGACTATAACAGTTTTCTTTTGCTTCATGATTATTTAAAAATTTCTTTTAAAAAAGAGGTTTCTTGCTGCCATCTATATTGCCTTAAATTCAATAAGAATATTTCGTATATGAAGTACAGTGTGAATGACTCATAATGGGAAGAGTCACGGATTAATTATCACCTGTGGGTCGCGAGTTCGAAATGCGATCCAACCAAAGACCATTGTGTATGTGGGGGCTCGTGCACTTTAAATCTGTCGTGGCCTCAAATTTTCGTGGCCCGAGTTTCGCTTCCATCCCCGTGCTTTCTCTGACAGAAGAAACTAAAGTCCGAGTAACAAGACCAAAACTGTGTCGAACAGGGTCGGTTTAAATTTTTTTGATGCCTGTAGGCTACTTAAAACCCCAGGTACAGAATAATATTTAGTGTTATGCAACACAACTCCAAGCAATTGCAATTGTTATGCAGGCATTTAATCCGAATTTTGAAAACTGCAGTAGAATCGAAAACAGACGTAAAACACAATTATCGGCTAAATATGTATTCCATATTTATAATAAAAAAACATCAAATTAATAAACTTACTTTATTTAAAAATAAGGCATACTTTCAGAATTCGCAATTCTGTCGATAACATTTGTAGCAAAGAACATCGTAACTCATGTTTGAAAATGAAGCGGCCTAAATTTTGATAAAATTAAGTACAAATTGTTCTGCAAAGACTTTTGTTCTGCGGCGTACGTCGCAGTTTTGAGCTCTTTCTGCTCCCGGGGGCTACTTTATGTTAACTCCATCCTGTTACCCTATCCTTTTTTGGAAATGCTAAACAACTAAAAAAGAAAACGTAAATAGAAATCCTATTTTGACAGTATTTCTAAGGGAAGGTAGGTGTAGCTAATTAGCGTCGCAGTGGAGCAACACAATGGGCTATTGACGACGGTTCGAGATCAATCCCGAAAGGAAAGACCGGGACAACACCACGTAATTTTGAACCACAGCCAGATGACGAGGTGACACTTGATCTGGCACCCCACTCTCCTAACTTCCACACCATACCAACGCGAAGACATTTGAAGCTACGACAGATTTAGCGTGCACCATCCTTCTTTGTAATTGACTGTCTTTGGTTGGACCCAGCTTCAAACTTCTGATCCGTTGCTCTTCCAACTGGACTACCGTGGCCCGTACTCTTATGAGCCTCATTGATAAAAGTAAACAATATGTCTTAACCTCCTAAGAGGGATCGGCAATGTCTGTTTCCGAATTTAGGATATGATTACCTCAATCCTATTTGCATTGGACTGCCTGACACTTCGACTTGTCTACTTTATAGACATATAAATATAAGCGACAACCTCTTAGTTTTCCCTGATCTCGATAATCTCGAGAGTGTATAATTTTATCTTATTTTGAAGTGCTTCTCAGTTATACTAGACTGCAAGGCATCACATGTTTGAAAGTGTAGTAATTAGCATAAGACAGAAATGCTTGCAGAAATGGAAATTACACCTTATACTGCGTGCACGGTAGAGAATCCAACCGGGACCCAATAGGGGAAGACAGTCATTGGCACCATGTTATCAGAGTCCATCATAGAGAAGAGGACCAGGAAATGAGAATGGAAAGTCTTGTACTGCATCTAATGTGCAATCTGTTTCCTTAAGTTTCTCGTGTTTTTAATAACGATGTTCCCTAAATATCTGAGCCGCGGTAGCCCGTTTGGAAGATCAACTGTAGGGTTACAATATTAAACAAAACCAAAGACCGTCGTGTACAAAGGGGCTGGCGCACGTTAAATTTGTCGTGGCCTCAAGTGTCTTCGCGTTGGTGTGGTGTGGAAGTTTGGAGAGTGGAGTTGTCAGCTCAGGTGTGATCTCGTCATCTGACCGTGGTTCAAAATTACGTGGTGTTGTCCTCGGATCTTTACCGACGTCTAACTTGCCAGTGGGAACTCGGGTGTAGATGAGGGGATGGTCCTGGGGGTCAATCCCAAAGAGAACTGCGAAGACCAGTACAAATATTTAGAGTTTCGTTGGTATTGCAAAAAACGAAGGTGAAACGAAACAGATCTCTGTGCTTGTGGGACGGAAGGATTCCCTCCACACTATGCTACCCGATGTATCCTCACGATTCTATTTCACGTACGCTACCGCGAAAACGGATCGTACAGCGCTTGGAGAAAAATTGCATTTGGCCAGAAAAGCAGGGAAGCGGATTTGCGGGTTGGTGCATATCCTGTTGAAGAATGCACATGATATTGTAGCATTAACTTAGTCATTGCTACCTCGTATTTTTACTTTCATTTGTTTTGCTTTGGTAATATTATGTTTGATTAACTTGTTCCAGTGGGCAATCACTTCTGCAAAAGGGGTTGTTTTTCCACAGTGGGATTTTTTTTATATCCAAAATCCTCACTGTAATTTTTACTTTTTTTGCGTTTAATAAAGTACCCAGTGCCTATCAACCTGATAAGTCCCATAAAAAGGAAAGGCTCGGGGGCCCTTCTAGTGGTTATCTAGTAAAAACAAAGGTGGCAATTGTGAACTGTTTTTTTCTCCCTCAGATGTGAAGGCCGAGAAGCTTCGCCTTTCAGTGTGGGCCGATGTAGCAGGTATTGAAATGCCTTATCCAGGTATGAGAAGGGATGCTTGCAAAGGAAAGAATCTCACTTGCCCCATCACAGAGGACCAGGATATCCTATATGTTCAGAGATTCGAAGTCAAGAAGTTCTTCCCCAAAGTAAGGCTTTTCGATTTCATCTTTGCTGGTAAAACTGATTAATGTTGGAGAAAAGAAAATATCGTCGGTTAACAAGGGAAACACATGTAAAAAAATACAGCTAAGAGAATACGAGGGGGGATCTACTCCCTATTCTAAGAAGTGTCTCACTTTGTGTGTTTCTCAAACAGAATTATAACCTTCATGTTCAGAAAACAAATGATTTAATAGTCTTTAACAGTCTAAAGATCACTGCATTCTGATATACAAAAACAAAAAACTTTACCTTGAAAATTTGACGTATTGCTCGAGTCAAATGACTGACGAATGTCTGGACCAAAAACTAACTTAGTGTGTGTTTCACTTGTAAGCCAATGATACAACAAAATTAAAATGAACCTTCCTGTATTTAAGTTGATATCACTGGATGGTTCGATGAATCCTTTCAACTGACGTATCCTGCTACGATTCATTTGAGTAAAAATGAGTAATTGAGAATCGAAAACACGATTTGTGTCATATTTGTAGCAACATATAACTTGCCCAAGTACATTTGACTTGTTTTTAAAAATCAAATCAAAACGATTGAAACCAGCGAACATTCTCTTGGCAGTTTGAATACGCCCTATGTCATCGAAAAGTGAGGGACATAGAACTAGTTTCGAAAGTTCATTTAACTTGTAGCACTTTCTAAAGCCCTGAGATGACTCAAAAATGTACCCGAGATTTTCAAACTTGGAGTGATTGAAAGAAAGGAGTGCGCCGGGTATCAATTTGGAGAGGGTTACCAATATAATTACTCAATATAACTAGTTTAGGAGGTCTTAATTTAAGCATTAAATTGTCGAGCCAAGCAAATCCTAAGTATGTAGGTGGTGAGATTTTTAAACCTTAAATTTATATCGTCAGTAAAACAGTATTAGTGTACTTTAAGACAGGCCTCGAAATAGATTTTTTAATACAGGTGCACAAGGTGCACCTAAGTTTATAAATTAGGTGCACAGGTTATATTATGGGTACACATTAAAAAAAAACCGTAATATAAGAGTATTAATGTAATGTAAACTGCTTTACTTGGTATGTTTAATTATGTTAATTATTACTTGGGTATGTTTATATAAGTTCGTAGTAGATAGTAAATAAAAATATTTAAAAACCGAAATTCTCCCTTCTTCGGCGTACGGCTGTCGCTACAGTCGTTTCAACAGAGCCACCTGGAAAATGTTTCGATCATCGAAAAGTTCTGGTGGAAGTGACATAAGTAAACAAGTAAACCTTCCTCCTGTATAAACCCGTTACGGCCCAGCGATTTTGATTTCGCATATTGTGTATTTAGGAATTTTAATTATGTCCCTTTAGAGCTAGATCGGTCGATACTAAAATTTTGTTCAAACATCAAAATAACATAAAAATACGTCCCCTCCCCCCTTTTTTTTTTAACGTTAGGTGCATTGCGTGCACTTAGAGGGAAAAAATTAGGTGCACAATTTTATTTTCATGTGCACAATGCACCTGTGCACCCGGGTATTTCGAGCCCTGCTTTAAGAGACTAACTTTAGTGTGCTTTAAGAGATTAGTTTAAGAGTGATTACTCGAAAAGTTAAGGGAATCTGTGTTAAAGGCACAAGATAACTCTTATTAATCATGTATATAACATTTTCAGAGTTTATCTGTGCCTTCTGTAAAATGAAATATTTTTGTAAAAAGAATATTCACTGGACAAAAACATATTCATACACGATTTTCCAAATAACAAACAAATAAATAACGATATTTGTGCTTTTTAAAAGTCTGGAAGGAGCTTAAGTCCCATAGTGTCTCTGTAGGTGCACCCTGTTTAAAAGATACGTTTGTAGCTTAAAATATTTTTTTTATTTGTTCAATAACCTTATACTTGGGGACAAAATTTCTTAACATTGGAGATAAATGTCAGGGATAAAAATTACAAAATATGCATATGTGTACGACGTATTCACAACCCATGCACATAACTTGACTTTAGGTGGTAAGACATGATTCATACTAACTGTATGTGTAGGTAACACTGGAACTGGAAACTTTCCACCAATAATTTTTCCCAAGTTGGAGTCCCTGCTATGTGCGCAGTATGCCATTGAGTAAAGAGTGTTTTCACAAACAGAATCGTTATCAATGATCATTCAAATTACCAAAACGTTACTCCAAACCTTAATTTTTCTTAAAATAATGATTCAATGTAAGAGGTATTTTACAACACAGTTTAAGAATAGTGTATCCTTCCCTTGAATAACCTTATCGAAATGTACATATTCTTAAAACTTAAAAGTCGTCGGATAATAAGTGCAATTTTATGTCTTTATTTCTAGCTTGAAACGAAAGCTCGATTCAATCTGAAAACCAATGATGATCAAGATAAGGTTGTGTGCTGTTTCCGGGCCCCTGTGAAAGTTGTTGAAGCTCTAGAAAAAGTGTAAAAATCGGTAACTCTCCTTCATTCTTCAATGAAACCATTTGTTCGTTTGTATGCGTTTCACCCTTAGAAAACTACTTTAGTCAATTTCACCTTTCATGACATTTTTTATAGACTTCAGTTGTACAGGCATACGTTGATTTTCTGTAAAATAAAGAAGCTTGAATGTTATCTCGTCCCTTTTTTTGTAAAAAGAAAGTTCTACGTTTCACATTCCAAGTGTTCGTTACAAATTATTTCCTTTTTGTTTTCCAAATATTCAATAAGAAACTCAACGGCAGTTCATTTTGTTTTTAAGCTCAGTTATCATTAGGAAATAAATTGAGACTTCAATTCTGTAGAGACATTTGAAACAATTTTCAAATTCTATTACCATTGTAATGAGAAATCACGAAGCATCTTCTGTGACATCACTTTACTAAGAAAATAATCATTTTAGTCTTTTCCTTCAGTATAACCGTGTGGCAAAAAATGACCGTAAGATGGCAAATCTAACCCAATTTTTTTGAGACCTACCAAACTTTCATTCTGCGAGATTGGCTTATGATAAATGAAAATCAGGGTAATTAAAGTATAAATGTTATCAAATGAATTAAAAGACTTAGTGTAGTTGCGATTAATTTCTTCACCAAATCTAACTGTCTTAATATTAAAGTTTTCTGGGAATTCACTAGAAAATCAATCAAAATTTGATTGGTGAGTAAAACATTTAAAAAAAATAGGGTTTTAAGTAAGTCTGAAATTTTTCAATCAAATATTGAAAATCGATGCAACAGTCTTAAATCTGTATTATCTGCGAATTTCATAGAAGATTATATCAAAATTATCTATGTTCAAATGGGTTTTTTTTTTTTTAATTTTTGTATTTGTTTTTCCACAAATTTTAGAATTTCGAAGTTTGGATTTCTATATATGAATATTTCACACAAAGAGAGGTATACTCACTAGATCTCTAATTTGCTTTAGATAGTCTTGAGTTCAGCAAGTGTAACAAGTTTAAAGGCATTGCGAGTATTTTTAAATTTTCAACATACTCAACTACCAAATAATCCGAATGCAACTAATAGCAATGAACTATCCTTGATTACTCTTTATCACGATAACATATCCTTAGGTTGGTTGTTTGGGTTTGTTTAGGGCAAAGACAGAGGACGTATCTCTAAGAAAGGGATTAAAATACTTGGTCTCGTGGATCCAAATGAGTATACCTTTTGACAAAAAGACCTTCGTCAGATTTTGGACTGTCTTCAACAGATCAACCCCAGTTGTAGTAGCAAATGATAAAACATGATCTTTCGTACTTAACTAGTTCGAATATCATTGCTTAAATTTTCAATAATAAGGTACACAGCCATTTTGATTCTATTTTGCAATTTGACGCAATCCTGAACAATTTTCAGTTATTAGACTGGAATTCTAGACGCAGACGATTATTTTGCGGTGGCATTGTCTATCCTCAATTTATGAAACCTACGTACTTCAAAAATACTTACTAATGATACATTTTTGTCGTGTTTTTCCTTTCTACCCAATAACGACGTTCGTTTGTAAAAATAAACTCCAGTTACATGTAAAAGTTCCAATAAAACATGTTTGGTGACCTTGGAAACATGTTTTTACGCTCATTTAAGCAGAGATCGGTAAAACATTTCCAAGTTTCATTTACAAATAAGCATATGTATAGAATGTTGTCGCTATTCATTGCAAAATCAAGGTTGTCGTCACTGACCTTCAAGAGCGGTCGAGAACAATTTTTTTCAGACAGACAGGTAAGTCGACTAGTGTATACGAGAGAATTATCAAAAAAAAGTCAGTGAACTTTATTGGGGCCCTAAAAGTAGATATGCCATTATTGCTGTATATGAAGAAATTCACGAATCATGTTGCTTCATCAGCAACTTCAAGTTCAATTTTGGATCAGTGGCTCTAACCCCCTCCGTTTCATGGACTTTTTTGTGGTCAGAACCTAAATTTTATGATTTAGAAATTTCGGTTCAAAATCTTTCAAAATTAATTGTGTATCCAAAATTATAAAAACAAATTTCGCTGCCTTTGAATACGTGGGGGAGAAACACGTTTTAAAATATTCACTTTTACAAGTAAACAATAGATTATGTTCAGCAATTGATGAATCCTTTATGCTGATCTGATCAATCAAGGTCCAAAAGCTTACATGATTCTTATCAACAAAATATTTGTAATTAGCTTTATAGTTGAATTTTGGAATTATACATTAGCAACTGCCTACAGTATTAAGTTTTTGCTATAGTTTTTCCATTGAAATTTAAAAAGGGTGGCTTTTTTATGATAATTTCAACAGATCGAGTCAACTTATTAACTCATCAATTATCAGGTAATCAAGAAAGTTCATGCCGTCAAACCAATAGTGATAAATGATACATAAAGTGGATGTTATTCAGAAAAGCAATCACGATCAGTTTCTGTTACCTTTTCCCAACGATTTCTTTAACAACTTTTTCGTATCGGAAAAGTCCTTAAACGTTTCGACGTCTTGTCGATTTTGGAATCACTGATTTTATAATGGTCTATTACCAAGAAAAGATGATAGTACGAGGGCGAGATGTCTGAGGAATATAGGAGTTTCTGGATAAACGCAACTGAAAACCGTCGCAACTGTGCTTCGTTGGCAGCTCAAAATTAACAATTCCAGCGGTGGTCCACCAAAACAAAGGAGCACCTGCAGTGGCTTTGAATCTTTATTCGGTAACCACTGGTGAGAATGCTTCATGTTTTTGTATTGTATCCTCTTATCTTCTCATCGCATGTCACTATGCGATCCCTAGATAGTTCGGTTGTATGGTATGGCGTGATAACAAATGGTTAGCCGCGCGAGCTTGTTGGTTACGCTGTTTGTGAGGAACTCGCTTGCTCAATTTGCATAATTTTCGAAGCTGATGTAAATGGGTGTGGATGGTTTCATCGCTCATATTAAACTTTCTTGCAAGTTCTTGACTCGATACGATCCTTCAACTTGGTCTCATGAATACCTGATGATTTATCGAGTATCTTTAAGCCTTCCTGGTCCCTCTGAAATCCTGTTGGACCAATTTGAATTCATAAAGTAAACAAAATCGATTGACTTTGGCAGTCACACTGAGATCACTTTTTCAAAACTTTAAACTATTAATTTCCATAATTTAGACTAAATTCTGTTAAATAAGCTTTTGTTTAAGCCTACACTTAATTGATAAGAGTGGATGTGCAATTTGAAAATAAAAAACCTAGAATGGCAAACTTTCTCGATTAAAAATTTTAAATAAAAGATTTTAATGGAATTTTAAATCGATGCTAATTGATATTTTAACAAAAAATTAAAATGTTATTTCGAAATAAAACGTCTCAAAAATATTCATCTGTGTCGCCAATAGACTGCTGTGTTGATCCTCGGTCTTCTTATGAAGCCCCATCAATCAACCCCATCATCGACCTTCCTTAGAAGGTCCTGGTCCTTACGTCACACAGGAGCAACCATCGACCTTCCTTAGAAGGTCGATGGTTGCTCCAGTGCGATGTAAATTCATCTACGTCGATGGTTGCTCCAGTGTGACGTAAATTCAACTACCTACCTATCATCTTTCCGTAAGCTGGATGTGGTCGCTCCTTCGATGAATAGCAACGGCACTTCATTTACAATCTAAATAAAAGTGAATGTCATTCAAAATCGTCTTTTCATATTATCTATGAAAAATGAGAATCCTTTCAACCCTCACACAAGGGACAGGCTGAAAAAAATATTATTCGAAATAGGGAGTATTCAGAGTTGCCGTACGCCCCGAAAGCTCCCGATTTTACGAAAATAAATACCAAAAGTAGCTTATCTATGTAAGTTAAAATTTGTTTAACCCCATAGGTGTTAAAAACGTAGGTCTGAAAAAATAATCACAAATATATCTACAAACAAAATGCCTATTTAAAAATTATATCAACTTGATTGGTTGGTGAATGAAGTGAAGAAACTGTATATTCCGTGTGACTGTTTTACAATGGTAGAGAAGTAAAACAGTATGCTAGATTTCTTGTCCATTTGAATAAACATATGAATGTATTCAAAGTACCCATGGAAGCTCTTGCTATTCTCTTAAATATTTTTTTTGAGGAAAAGTAATTACATATAAAACTAGTTAAATCAGCATAAATCGAAGATAGGTTTATCATAAAATAAAACATAATGTGAGGATTGGCTACCAATTAAATTATTTTCTGAATACATGCCTGATTTCGAAGTCAAAATACATCTAGGATTAAGACATGTTACGTCAAGTTATTCTCCTACACATAGTTGAGGAATCTGACTTCTAATTTTTAGGTCTATTTCGATAACTAGGGGACTCCGCCTCCTGTTCGCGTACGCTAGCCAACCGAATTTTGTATGACCAACTTTTGATCGCATCCAATTTAATTATAAACCGATTTCAAAAATAATAGTACTGTAAGAAAGAGTACATTCTGAGGTATACTGCATTATTTTAAAAATTAAAAACTAATAGTAATAAGATATAGATACGGCAGTTTTAAAAAAACGTAACAAAAATGTCCCGATTGTTCCCGAATTTCAAAAAAATATTATCAAGAACCAAATTGAAACTTCAAAAAAAAACTCGACAAGCTGCAAAAATTTACGTTGAGAGGTACTCTTTAAAAAAAAACCTCACGGCTGAAGACTGAAAATTTGTATGTTTTGCTCACTTGCGGAAGAAATTTCGCTTCTTCAAATTTGACACTTAATAAACCCTAAACTAACAGCCGCATCGGAAAAAAATCTTAATAATTGTCCAGGGAATACGATGAAGAACAAACCATGTTACTTTCGTTTTTTTCCGATCAGTACTTTCTCGGGAAACCTTCTAAGAATCGAGCTAAACAACACAGTTTTTAATCCTGCGGCGTCTGCAACTTTTTTTTAATATAGAGGGATGACTGAGTTGTTAGAAATTTCTTCACCCTTTTTGACAAGGTGTACTCTCCAAATCCCAACTAATTCACAATAGATAGAAAATTTATAGCAGACATGGCTCTTCTGCATATTTCTTGCTGTTTCTATTACAGTACTTTGCAAACCACATTAATCTTATTTAACAGCCTCTGCTCCAAAATATAACTATATTAGTTTAAATTAATATATACTCTTGCTGACACACTCATGTCAAGATGAAAACGTGAATATCTTCAGAAATAAAATTTGCTGTTTCAATTTACATACTATTTTTGGTTTTGTTTTCTTAATACCTGTTACGATAGATTAATTTGGTACAACGGCCTGGGTAGTTTCCCATTTCCTTACAATTTATTCTGACTCGACAGACTGCATGTGGCATTGTGTTGGTCTTTCCTACTACATTCACAAATTTTTTTATCATCCTCATTTTTCCTGGGGTAAATAAATCATCACTGGCCTTCCTGTTCCATAGTAAAGTGAGGCTTTTCGTTTTAGTTTACTTTCCCAATGTTTTTTTTTTTAATTGGGAATTTAAATAACAAACATTTTTTTAAATCATAATTAGTACAAAATGAAATTTTAAAAATTACACCAAGTATATTTCAGTTTTCCAGAAGTCCTATGTAAATTCAAGTTTACCAGGGCCTTTTGAAAAATTACTAATTTCCTTAAGCATTCACCTGGTAAAAGACAAGTTCAACATCATCATGAATGTAAAATTTATCATTATGAGTTCTCTCTCTTGATGCAGGCACTTTGGAGTGAAGCCATCCACCTACCCTTTCCTATGTCTGAACTGCAGATCAAACATCACACAATAACAACCATCTTAATTTCAGCTTCACTCCCCCCCTCATCAACATATTAAAAAATAACAATACTTTTGATGAGATTTCAAGATTATTTAGTGGGGTTTATCAAAAAGTTATCCAAGTCTTTAATGGTTTTATGTTCTGAATAGATTGATGTTAAAGTTGAATCTGAGATGTTACAGTCCAAGGTAATTCATCGGCAATTTTTTATTTAACGTCGTACTAGAGCAACACAACGGGCTATTGACGACAATCAGGGATCAACTTCCCTAAGGGAAATATTTGAGGACAACACTGCGTAATTTTTAACCACGGTCAGATGACACCTGAGCTAGTAAAAGGATTTCCAAAATAAAAAAATAAGTTTTTAAAAGCATAATGGTAATTTTAAAAAATAAGCCATGGTACTATAACTTTAAGGTTTAAAAGGGCAGAATGAATTATATACTTTGTTCAAGTTAAAAGCAATATTTAAAGAAAAGATATCCAAAGAAAAGGTTCAAGGAAATATAATTTATAATTATTTTAAATTTTATTTTGAAAACACATTTATTTTTCAAAACATTTGACATTGCAATCATAAACTATCGCAATTTAAAGTATATTTAAAATTACTCTTATGAGAAAACTTGCATATTGTGGTAATCTGAAGTAACAAAGACTAAAATGTATGAACTCAAATGTACAATGATGGTCTCCATATAATTTGTTTAGCACATTTGCAGTTTTTGAAATTTCAATTAGAAAATGTAAAAGCATCTTTTACAGAGATGATACTTAAATCTCAATTTTCTATAAAATTTCGATGAAGCATCACATTTTCTTGAAAATTTTAAGTGATATGAGAATATGTTGACAAGAATAATGATAAAAAATCATTTCAACAACTGTGTAATGCAAACATCAGCAAAAAATGACACTTCATACTTTCAAAATAGTTTAAATAAAATTCCAAAAGCTTTGTAAAAAACATATTTTGTAATCAAAGTTTATTTTAAACATGACATGTACAAAACTTATAATTAGTTATCAAAATATTTACATAGTGAAAATGTTTTCGAGTGGTGAATATTGTTCATTAACATTAAATGAGGAAAACGATATTGTTTGCAACCATTATTTGATTAGCTTCTGTCATAGTCTCAAGAGCAACATCAATTTCTTCAGGAGTAAATGGTTCTTCTGCTTGTTCCAACACAAAATCATTCAATACTTCCAAAGGTACCGACTGTGCATGACGTTCTTTAAATAGTTTCGATATAATTGACCTGAAATCTTTCATCCTGGAAGGAAATTAAACAATTGGTTATGTATCTTATTTAATTTTGGTATCATTAAAACTGCAAAATAAAAATTTTGAAAAATATCAGAACTTTTACATTAGGCAATAAAATTATTGTTATAATGAAAAATATAAATTAAAATAACATCATGAGTACTCAAGATAAAAATTTGGATCGTTTTCCAATTCCTTTTATTAATTCTGTCATATTGTAAGACCTTCCTTTTTAACAGTTTTTTTCCTAGTATCTTTTTCATATGATCGAGTGAATAGCTTATCTTGAAATATTTTATACAGAAGTCGAGTGTGAATGAACATTAATAATTTATTTTAAATATGGATAAATAGTAAACAAATACACTGTAAGGAAAATTTCATTCAAAAATGAAATTAAATTACCTGGAATCATCCACCTGACTTTGGGATTCATCTGGCTTGGAAGATTTTGATTGGCTTGGTGTTTGAGTTCCAGAAGTGCTCTCTTTTGAACCTGTCAAATATTTGTATTTATTTTTTATATTCATAAAACTTAAATCTATAACATTTTATAATGAGGAATACAAAATTTATTTTTATTTCGAATAAACATTTAGAATGCATTCAGAGTATGACATAGATGTTAAAAATAAATATTCAGAATACTAAGATGTTTACAAATTTATAAACAAACCTCCCATTAAAAAAATCTAAATTAATGAGCAATTTCTGAATTCCTGGTTCTGTGAAATACATTTTAACCTCTGGCATAGAATAGGGAATGACCATTTCATTAATTAAATAGGCAATTTCTCATAAAACGAAAAGGGGTAGGGATTCTGAGTACATTCAGAAGCCTTCTTATTCACTTAGTTATTATTGGTAAACATTAAACACTTAGAATGTCTAGTATAAGAAATGAAGGTGGCCTCCAAAGATGTTTGGTTCTGGGGTTTATGGTGCAAGCCATATTTCATCAAGCTCCAGGAATCATAGGACAATGTCAAGTAATGGACATTTTATTTCCAATGGCAAGGCAGTACAATTGCGAAGACAAATACAATACAAAGTACAGAGTTGACTTTAGTTGAGGTCATTTTAGCCTTATACAAGGCCAGAAGTGATGGTCACATGTGGAGGGGCACCCAGTAGTGTGTAATGGACATACACGCACAGATAGTTTTACTGACAACAGAGAAATCAAACCTGACAGGAATTGTACCTACAGTAGAACTGCATTATAGCAGCAGCTAAATGTTGTAAGTATTAATGAAATTCTGGTTTATAACAAATAATTATGATAGGGGTGTAATGCAACAGGGTGTACATCAATGAAAGTACAGTAGTTAGCTATAAAAGCGTTTATTACATATCAAATAAAAAACAACCCTCAACATAGGTTTAATTGAAAACGATATGTATGTATACACTGCATTAATCTTCCTAGAAGGTTCTGGTTCATGTTGATTGCTTACATTCATTGGTTTTAAAAAATAATTTATTTTCTGCTGGGTTTGTTTGTGGCTTATTTCTTCGGTTAAAAACTCTCATGTGCTGTAAGAGTTCATAATATATGCAAACGCATTTTCATTTGCAGATTATTCAACATATTGAATAAAATTTAAATGGTCTTTCACTTTGTTCACCTTAATTGTAGACTGAGTATTGTCTCCTACCTCTTCGTCCTTGTCCTCCAAAGATTATGCTTATTCAGTTACACTGGCGATAATTTCTCCTTCGGTTAAAATCTGGAAGCCAGTGTCGTCTTCGTTTGCTTCAAGCCAGGCCTCCACAACATCTAACGAAACTGATTCCTCATCTCCTCCCTGCAGAGTCTCATGGTAATAATCTGTCACACAATTTTCTTCTTCTGGAGTTTTTTCTTTGTTATCCAAAAGATTTTACATGCCCTAGCTAAAGTCGTTTGCTTGATTTCTTTCAAGGCATCAATAAAATTGTAAATTGTGTATCGAATGTTGCATGACTTAAAATTTTGAAGAGTCTGTTCTTCATCAGCGGATGGCTCTTCAACGCTTAAGATTTCACTGACAAATTTCCTTTTATACAGCCACTTTTTGGTGTAGATCACACCTTGGTTCACGGAATTCAGACAATGACTTGCCTGACTGGCGAGTGTGGAAATTATGTGAATCCTAGATGGTGCTGATGTCATGCACATTTCCTGCTCTCCCACACCTGCAGCTTTGTCAGTTGAAGTTCGACTCTTGATTCAATTTCGAAAGAACCCAAGTGTTCTTATTTTGATTAATCTCAATTTGCATTAATATGTATTCGTTATCTATATCTGTAAATATTGTAATATAGTAATTAAACTTTAATTTAACTGAAATAATCTCTCTAATCGTTATTTTTCTAGACCGAAAATACCACTGAACCAGGTTGATATTAGATATCCTGCCATTCTGTGTCAGCGAGTGGTATGAGTCATGCAGCACATCTATGTTCACAAAAAACAACACAACGATCTATGGTTAATCGCTTACTTGGAAATAAAAACTAGTCAGATAAAAAAAAGCATCTTTATTATTGCAATTTTTTTAACTGTTCATTATAAGTGACTTCTGTTATAATGACGTTCTACTGTACCTTTAAGGGAGGATTTGAGAAAATTTTAATTTGCTTTCCAGAAGTCTTTGCAACTGCAAAAAAAACAAATATCCCAATCGAAGAGACCTTTCTTTCACTATACAGTATCTTAATGAGATCATTACAATTTTCGGGGGGGGGGGGCTTTGTACAGTTCTCATTACCTATTATTTATCTTAATATTAATATTCTGTTATATCTGAATTGCACTTAGTTAACTTGATCTCTGGTATATTAATCTCACTGTCTTAAATGTGTCCAATGATTAAAGGGATGTAGACACCCCATTTTAAGAGCAATACAGGATTAGATTATAGTTGTAAAAAACCTTACCACTGCTAGAAGCACCAGGCTGTTCTTCTTCAAAATCATAAGGATCATAGCCTTCGTCTCCAGGCTGAAGTCTAGGTTTAGATACTTTTCTGAAAGTTAAAAGTAAGTTACAATGGCATACAAACCAACATTAATTTTATCAACACTTAACCTTTATGCTGTGGCAGGTAGACAATTGTTTCCACTACAATTTCGTTCACACCAGCGGCATGGTATAGATCTGTGTACAGTGAATGTTACCCCCTTTTAAGTGAACGCTGGCATTGATCACCATTTATGAGCTGTCTGCGACTGACCTTCTAGACTATCCCTCCTTTTGTTCAGTACCCTACCCTGTCAAACGTGAGGTGTGAACCCTTTGGGGAAACGTAGAAGGTCGCTCTGTGATATACGCCACACAATACTATGAAAGGAAAGTGTCAGTCGTAAATGCCACTCAAGGCTCTATCGCTCAAGTTAGGTAATTAGGTTAAAGGGGTTAGACATGCAGGCGAAAGAGCCATTCCTGGAGACGAATGAAAAAAATCTAAGCGCTGCAGCGTAAAGGTTAAGGGATACTGTAAAATATCATTTATTTGATTAAATTGATTTTAATATGTAGAAGTCACTCCCCAAAACTAGGAGACATCAATACCTTCATTTAAATTAAACTATTTTAAGGTGCTTTTCTCAGAAAAAATAGAGCCAAAAAGTTTAAAAGATGAGATGATAAAATTAAATGGGGCATATAAAGCCATAGTAATTTTTATTTTTCACCTTAATATTGGGGACAAAATATTCACAGCTATAATAAACAGATTATATAGCATAAAAACTTTTTTAAGATCTGAAACAGAAATAATTCTGAAATAAATACACAGTAAATATGCAAACTCTTAATTATAAATTGAAATAAAAAAGCTAGAAATTTTATTAGTTAAGAAATTTTTGGTTTAATGTCTAATAAAAAAAAATTCAATATTTTAAGTAATATCAATAAATGATGGGATTTCCTAATTGTTTTAGATTCTAAAATTTAGGTTTTGGAAAATAAAAGATTGGAAAAAATGTTTTCCACAGGCCCCCTTGGGGGGTTATGGCACAAGAGCCAAATTTGGCCATGTTGCATCAGACACAATACAATATCAAGTAATTAACAAGACATTCAATATCAAGTAATTGACACACACTGAGCCATGACAGCCCTATAGACCTCTTGAAGTCTAGTAGCAGATCCCCAGGGGTCAACAGACCACACCTACTTATAGAATCACTGAGCTACAACACAATATCCATAGTACAGGGTTGCTATCATAACTATACTTATAAAATAATTGCTTCAAATAACCTGAAAAGTTGAAAATAGTAGTCAAAATAGTCTGCTCCTAGCAATAATTTAGTTGCTTATCTAACCCATTTAGTAGTATTTTTCCGTTATCCTGATATGTTGACTCAGATAAAAAGAACATGACATACATATGCAGTATAGAAAACATTGAAACATAGCTAGACAACGCTAAGTATAAGCTTATAATGTATAAGCAAACATAACTTTGATTTCTAAAGCCAACCTTTGTTACCTTCAATAAATTAGAACTTATTTCTTTTTTTTATACCTTTCTTCAGTTAATTAACTTTAAAAATCCACTGTTACAATAATAAAAAAATTAATATTTTTCTGTTCTTCTCTCCTTTTATTAACAATTAGAAGTTTAAGCTAAATTAAACATTTTTGCTACCAGTTATTTAAAAATGGATTCAATGCAAAAAAAATTAAATAATCGTCTAAAAGTTCAAAAAGTCATCACTTTTATTAAATAGTAACTGTGGGGCCTATTTTAAACAAAAAAAGTCGCCATAGTCGGCCAAGGTTGAAAACAGTCGGAAATAGTCACCTTTTAGTCGGCAATGGCGACCCTGATAGTACAGTTCCTCACAACAAAATGTTTATTATACTTTCATCCCTGTTACTGATAGTCAAACATTTCATTTTCCTTAATTGTAGTCTGATACGAATCTATTAGTCTGATTGAATTAAATTAGCACAAAAAATTAAATACTTCACAAATTTGTAATACTGAAATACATATTTTTATCTATTTCAGGTTTGAAAGGAGATAAATCAAATGTAATTCAAACATTATTTTAAAATTAGATTTAAAAATTTAGCCATTTTTATTCAGTTACGTCAATAATTGAGGTTTTCGAAAATGTCCATTTTAAAATTCTGTAGTCATAAGGAATATGATAATACAAAGAACATGAGGATTTATCTCTATACAAAGCACTTGCTTTTGTGCATAAGAAGCAAAAAATACAATCATATATAAATATTTATAAAATTACTTCTTTTTGTGGGCTTCTTCAGTTTCTTCATCACTTGAACTGTCATCGGGACGTCTCCTTTTCTTTTCCTTCTCCATAACTTTCTTAAAGTAAGCAAACTGCACCAAATCAATTGCAGCCTGAGCATCCCTGAGGCTGATGGTATTTGACATACGAGCTTTAGCATGAGCAGTAGAGAGGCGAATTAAAGTTTCCAGAGAACGAGCAGTGACAGGTTGGGTCTGGAATTAAACATTATAAGTTTTTCATTTTAGAGTTTGTGAATGCTAAAAAATGTGATGATTTAAACTTACTCTTGCAATATCTGTGTTTTGGGTGTCAAAAGCACGAAGTTTTGCATACTCTTCTGAAAGACGTTCACATGCTTCAGGTGTTAAAACAGGCTTCACAGCTTTAGCAAGATGCACATACTTTTTCATAAACTCCATGCTAACAACTTTGTCACTAAAGAAAATAGATATAAAATTCAAATACATTTTTAATTTGAGTTGAATTTGTGCTTAAGAAATTGGTAGTTTAAGCAAAAACTGAAATTGAATCCAATAGTTTAGCTACTACATAAGCTTCGTCATTCAACGAAAAAATATAGCTAACATAAAAAAAGCACATATAATTGTTTACCTATGAGGTTTGACTTCTTTTAGTTTATTTACAGTTTAAAATTTAGATGAACATAAAAAAATAATTTTACATAAAATCTGATACACTAAACTAGAATTTTAAGACAGAAATTGAAAATTTTAATACATTTTGGCTTTTGATCCATGAAGCAAAGCATCAAATTTTTCATATATTGGGGTATTTTCTTCTTGTTCCTCTTCTGCATCAGGGTCTTTGGTAGCAAGAAAGTCAGCCGATGAATGTATTGGTAATGCTGTAAAAGAAAGTTAAATACATAAACCCGTTTATATTATGCAAAGAAGTTAAAACAAAATTCACCAGTGAATTCGAAATTTTGTGAAACTTATTTTGATCACAAAAGTTTTACTATAACTAAACTGCTATGACCAAAATATTCGTAACTAACAAAATATTTTTTTCCAAGCCACTGACCACTCAGCACTACAAAGGGACGACAATTCCTTGTGAAGGAGTGCCCGATGGGTGAGCTGCCATTTCTCCTAGCAAGGACAATCATTAACATTCATGTGCTTACAAACTAGGATTCAAAATTGACACCTATGGGGTGGAAAACAAGCAATAATTATACTTACGTTCACCGTCCATTTCACCTGGTTTTCTATATCTGTGCATTCGAACAACATGATCAGCAATTTCTCGGTCACTTTCAGGATCCATCTAATTTACATAAATATTCAAATTATACCACAATGAAACATAGCAGAGGTTTGATGAGATCAATTGACTACAAATTGACGCTACACATAAAAAATTTAAACATACCTTATCCAACATTATAAAAAGCATGTCGAAACGAGACAACAAAGAGTCTTGTAAACCAATGTTTTCCATAGGAGTTTTGTATTGATCATACTAAAGTCAAAGAGAGAATCAGATTAAAATACAAATACTTTTAAAATATAGCTTTTTATTTATATTTAAAAAATATCATATATGAAACAAGAAAACTAATTTAAATATTTAACTTATCAGTCAGTTTATCATAAAATATGTAATTCATAAATATACAGGTTTTAAGAGTTGTATGAAATGAAATATATTTTATTCTATAGTAGTGATTAGGCAAGCATATGAAAACTAATAACAAAATAATTGAGGAAAAAAAGTACAATATATCAGTTACAATCACTTGATAATCTTGCAATTTTAATTTTTTTATTTAGAAGTCAAAATTTGTTGAGGTTTTTTAGATGGGTTTGTATGCATTCCAAAAGAATACAATTAGGGAGATTATAAGCACCTGTGACAATTTTTTGAACTAATGAAATAAAGCAAATTAAGGATTAACTTTTAAACATGGTCAGGCAAACTTTTCAGTATGCCTTTATGTTTTTTAACTTTAAGAAATGTAATCAAACATGTATGATAAAAGTATGTGATTTTACTCTGAATGTTGCTTAAAGAAATTAAAACTTTTATGAAAAGTGAAGCCTTACTTTCAGTTCAAGTATGTTGTATTAAGGTCCTAATTGCTATAAAGTAGATAGCATCTGATGAGAAATTGTGCTGATAAATATACACATTTCTCATCAGAATTTAAATAGGTACATTTAGTTGGATCTTTAACAAAGCAATTCATCATCACAGTGAGTGAGAATTAAATCACAGAGCAAATAAAACGAACAAGCAATAATTTAGTCAGTCATTTTACAGTTCCAGTTATATGATTGAATCCAACTGGGACAGAAAGATAAAAATACCCACATCAACAATAACCTTTTACTAATTACTTTTTTAACTAGTTTCAAAATGAATCCCTTGTTATAATATATATCAAGATAGGATTTTAGTTGTTTCTAATGATTAACTCTTGAGTTTTAATCATTAACCAGTTGATGGGTATAAAGAGGTTAGATATGTTCCGTGTAGTCTTTAAAACGGTGTGATTTTTTTTAAAACCTATCTTTTTAAAATAATCCATAATAAATAAAATAAATACCTTTCCATATACTGGATTTGCAGCAGCAAGCACACTACACCTGGCATTGAGTTTAGCTTGGATTCCAGCTTTTGCTATTGTAACTCTACCCTGTTCCATTACTTCATGAATAGCTGTTCGATCTATGTCAGACATTTTATCAAATTCATCAATGCACACCACACCTCTATCTGCCAATACCATAGCACCAGCTTCCAGTCTTCTATCACCTATAATATTTACAATATATTACAGCATTTGCAATAACAATACTTAGGATTTTCCTATAATACTACCAGGTGTCACAATTCTATATTTCATTATCATTAGGAATTAAAATAGCAGATTTTTTTTTATCAATCTACATATCAATGAAAAAAACCCTATTCCTTTTGTTTTAAAAAATGTTGAAACAACACTACAACAATTGCAGCTGAAACATCTTGGGATGTTAAACATGATGGTTTCAAATTCAAACTCAATTATTTCTAAAATAATTCTTCATTCAACACATTTATTGAAGTAATTTTGTGATTCAAACTATATAATTTATTTAATGTGATTTGTTACAGATGTATGTGTGAGAGGTATAAATATAAGTAGATTCAATTAGTTACTGTACCCTAATTGTAGAATTTATTTCTGAAGTTTAAAAAAAAATTATGAACTTTAAACTTTAATGAAATCATTCAAAATATAAAATAGACAATGTTCTCACTTGAAAGCAAAAATTGCTAATTCACTCAAAAATGATTCAAGGACCATTTTTTCCTTCTTCATTTTGAAAAGTACTAAAAATAAAACGCACAAGGTGAAAATATTCTACTTGAATTGAAATACAGCTCAAACTCAAACCAGAAGTTGAAAATGTCTATATCAAATTAACAGTTTTCATTCTTCAACCCATCTTAATGATAATTTTTTGTTAGCCATTTTAGAAATAAATTAATGATTCCTTTTAAATCTCCTAAATCTAAATTACAAAGAAGAAATTTAGTTGAGTAGTAAACTAAAATTGCTTATGGTTTTTCTTAGATTATTAAACAGTTGAAGCTTCAGTTTGCAATCTTATAATCTTATTTCTAAATCCTATGAATAGTCACAGGAAAGGTGGGTTTTTTTACTTTTCTAGTTTTAATTCTATTTTAAAGGTTAAGAATACAGTTGTGTCCACACAAAGCACAATGATTTAATTATAGTAATTCGTGCTAATATTGATTTTTATTTGGGATAAAAACACTTAGTTCTCCTTGAAATTTGTATTGCTTAGCACATACTAACCAGTTTCCTGATCTGTTGTGACAGCTGCAGTTAAACCAACACCTGATGAACCACGACCTGTCGTGGGAATAGCTCTTGGAGCAGTATGCAATACATATCTAAGCAATTGAGATTTTGCAACAGATGGATCACCAAGTAACAAAATGTTGATATCTCTGCAAAAATAAATTAATAAAAGATATTCCAAAGTATATATATGTGGCATCAAATTTTCATAATGTTATTTAATGTAACATGTAGTCGAGTGACTACATGTTGCGTTACATCACAAGGGAGCAAGTTTGAATTCACAAGCAAAATTAGAACACAAATTACAAGATGCTTGTTACAGCTTCGGTATAAAGACTTAGTGACAATGTTTCTGGAAAACTTTTCATGTCACCAAGGAAGAATTTCTTAGAATAAACACTGTTCTAGGCCCAAAGGAAAATAATCAAAAATAATTTTTTTTAAAGAAAAAAATCCACATAACTGATTATTTTTTTAAAAAGTTATTTTGGAAAGATGATTTACAAAAATGTAAGAGATAATGATTACAAAAATTTATGAGATAACAAAATAACCATTTACAAAAATTAATAAGATTTACACACACACAAAAAAAGATACAACCTGATGCAACTGTGCTTTAACAAAATAACACAGATAAAATGTTAAAAACAAATAAATATCACTGACATCCAACAAGAGATACTTTTACAGTTAAATTTTTTAAACAAGAACCTTTTATTATCATCTTGTTTAAAAATATGCAACAAATGTGACGATTCAATGGTATTAGTTAAAGATATACAAGTTATCTAATAATATATACTATAGCAAACACTATATATAAATAAAATATGGAAATATACTATATCTTGTAATGGATTTTAGTAAAACAAAAGGTTCACTTGAAGGAACATGTACATTACCCTCTTAATCGCGTTCCATTAGGTAGAACCTTTTCAACACCACCAAGTAAAAGGCACAAAATGGCCTTCTTTATGTATTCATTACCATGAATAGATGGAGCTAGTGAATGGGCTAGGATTTCAAACACATTCTGAAAAAAAGTTATAAACATACAGCTTAGTCTAAAAATATCTCAATGGAGTGTTTGCAAAGACAAAGAAATATTAAAGCAAATATATATTGATGCATTAAGACAACATAATTTATTTACCTTTTGTTTGGAAAATTTTTTACACTTCTTGACATCATCCACAGAAATATGAGGTGATACCTCTTTGCTTAGCAACTGAATGTGATTGGCTATGAGAATAGTCCTATTAAAAATTAATACAACAATTTAAAATTTTCCAAATTAAAATAATTTTTATCAGTTATTTTATTTGTGCTTTATTATAAATTCAAATTTGTATTTAAAATTTCCAAAATTAATACAAAAATATTTTTTTAAAGAGGTTTTTAAACAATACAGAATTATGACTTTCATTGTGACCATAACTAAATTATTTGACTTCAAACAATTTCATAGCATAGTTTTAAGTAAAAAATTTAAGTATTCATAGTATTAACAATATATCACTTGATATTAGATAACAAAATTTTTCAACAGCAAAAATATAATATTATTGAATGGAATTTGTTGGAACACTGGGAATCAAATGGATTTTGTAAAAGAAACAAAAATCAGTTATAAAGAGTAAAACTCAACTACAACAGAACTTATGTTACCTAAAAGTTCCAGAAGTATAACCCATGTTTTTGCTAGGAAGACAACGGTACATTCCTACAATCTGTACTCTGTCACCAGGTTTACATGTATCCACAAGATCATTATCAGCAGTTATATCCACAGTACGAGGAAGTTGTCCAGCTGGTGCTTTTTCAGGCATTTCTTGAATAGAAAATGTTTGATGATTTTTGTAAACAGATAACCCAAATTCAGTTTCTAAAAGGTTGCCGTCTTCATCCTGTCATTAAAAATATATTCCTTTCAGGATTACATTAAAAAAATAATAACAAATGTTTTTTTTTAAATACTAACTAAAAAATAACATTCGTACAAAAATGCCCATTGCTGCTTTTGTGTACTTGAAACTTTCTATGAAGGGTATTAGAACTTTTAACACATTTATTATTGTCTTCTATTGATTTCATATATTTTTTAAATACATCAATTGCTCATCAAACTTCGTACTTAATGATATTTTAAACACAAATATTGATACCGATAATATTTTAATGAAAGCTTTACTAGTAATCACATAATCCTCCTAAACAAAGAAAAAAAATTCCTAGAAGCAATTTTTCATTAAGAAAATCAAAGAGAAGGTATAAAAATAAATACCTTAGTTGGATAAACAGAGCTACTAGGATATGCATCATATGTTGTAAGATCTGTATATCTTCGCTCAATAGTTTTAGTTGTAGCAGGGCAATAATGAACACTTCTTACTATTTTAGGACGAACAATGGAGCCTACAAACAAGCAATCATGTTTTAGTCTATAAAAATAGTTTCCATTTCAGTTCATTAATTTTATTTTTAAATGACAAATTATGAAAGGAGTATTCAATAACATAAGATTTTATAGTTACATTTAGTGACAATTCCTTCAACACAAACAACATTCCCTAGATAGCTGGACACAAGGGTTCGGGGAGTGACATGTTTTGAACCAAAACTGCAATAAAATTATAATTCAGAAACATGTACTTGTATATGTATGCAATTGCAGAAAAAGAAATAGTTTCTATAAAAAATCAAAATGAGATGAAACGAAAAGAACCTTAGGCACGTATGTCTAGAGTTGTTAGCAGAGAATATTCTCCAAACCACGGTGTGTGAAAAGAAGTCAGATTTTCATTATTTTATTTTATTGATTGCTTTACATGTATAAACATGTTAGACATCCAAATAATAGAGTAGTTTTTGGATCATATTCATTTAAATTAAATATTAAAAATAAGAAGGTAGGAAATTAGAAAAAGAATTTTCAAAGATTGAAACAATAAAAATCTCTCTTGGGACCATGCTGTATTTATTTCACTTGAATTCAATTCGTGATTCAAATCAGGCTTGGCAAAAACCCAGCCCGGGTGGGGATTTCTGGTATTTATAAATAATTGTAGAATATCATTCTAACTTGATCTTTTTATGCTTGGAGTAGGAACCAGTGATGTTGTCGGAGGGGGGAGGGGGGGGGGACAAGCATGTAGTCAGGATTTTGTTAAGCGGGGGTCCATAATATGAAATTTTAATTAAGTAAAATGTTTTAAAATCAATGGGTGAAATTTAGCTGAAAGGGGAGTCAGGACCTCCCCCTTGGCCACATCCTTGAGAGGGGGGGGTGCAGACCCACTTTTTTTATTCAATCTGAAGTATACCCCATTTTATAATTTCAATGTGGACGTCCTTTTTTTTAATCATGTCCTATAAAATTCTCTAAATACCTCTGTGTAAGTCACAGGAAAAACAGTTATCATTCAAGTGGAAACTTGTTGATTGGGGAGGAGGATCACACAGTCAGGTGGTTGAAATTCATCTCAAAAATGAGCATCCCCCCCCCACACACACACTTTTTTTTAACAACTACCCTACTGGTTTGAGCAGCAAAAGTACCAATTTGTGGTATAAAAACGTTTAATTTGTAGCATATATATATATATATATATATATATAATTTTATGCAAAAACATTTTTAGCCATTCTAAAGATAAATATATAGCATTATATAGGAACTCTTAATTTTTTTCTAATGAAAAAAAAAAGTCAAATGCAAAAGCAATAATTCTTTAATGCTACATATAATAACTGTACATATAAAAAACAAAATGAACGCTATAATGCTAATCCCTTTAACATTCTTAAACATTTTAATAAAGCGCATTGTTAAGTGCAATTTGGTGCAGCTCTTGCTTCTTTGATGGAAGTGATTTTGTAACTGTCAAATATTACATTTTGTTAGAATAAAAAACTTAATCTAAAATGTTGTTATTCTGAAGGAATGTTATTTTTCATGTTAATTATAGTCTTTTGTAAAAGTATATTATATTTTCATGTAAATTTTGTTGGTTTGTTTTTGTTAAAAGTTTAATGATATTACAATTTAATTTTTTTAAATTGTATACAGTACACTCTCTCTATAATCCGAACAAATAAATACCATGCGGGTTTGAATATATATATATGTAAGATTATTTACAAAAACCCACTTCATAACAAAAACCCAGTGAGTTTTTGTTGGTGGGACAGCCCATAAAAACCCGGGTGGGTTTTTCTGGGCTGGGCCCAACTTGCCAACCCTGATTCAAATCCATAATATTTAAAATTCTATATAAAATTATTCTATTTAAAATACTATGCATTAAAAAATTTTAATTTCTTTTATTGAAATCAGATTTATTTAAATTAGATTTTAATTCATTTACTGTATTTAAATTTCTTAAAAATGAGACATGCAAAACTTAGAAGACAGAACTCATTTTCCCTCTAAACAAGACAGATTTGTTTTCACTGAGAAACCAAATCTCTCTATATTAAAAAAATGTTACCGCAGCCGCCGCAGGATTGAAAACTGTGTTGTTTAGCTCGATTCTTAGACAGTTTCCAGAGAAAGTACTGATCGGAAAAAAACAAAATTAACATGGTTTGTTCTTCATCGTATTCCCTGGACAATTATTAAGATTTTTTTCCGATGCGGCTATTAGTTTAGGATTTATTAAGTGTCAAAATTAAAGAAGCGAAATTTCTTCCGCGAGTGAGCAAAACACATAAAAATTTTCAGTCTTCAGTCGTGAGTTTTTTTTTTAAAGAATACCTCTCAACGTAAATTTTTGCAGCTCGTCGAGTTTTTTTTTTAATTTCAATTTGGTTCTTGATAATATTTTTTTGAAATTCGGGAAAAATCGGGACATTTTTGTTACTTTTTTTTTTAACTGCCGTATCTATATCTTATTACTATTAGTTTTTAATTATTAAAATATCGCAGTATACCTCAGAATGTACTCTTTCCTACGGTACTATTATTTTTGAAATCGGTTAATAATTAAATTGGATGCGATCAAAAGTGCGTCATACAAAATTCGGAATCTTTGGATATTTTCGCTACTTCTTGTTAAAATCGTTATATCTACAGCAAAAACCATTATTTTTTAAATTTAAGAACCTCACTGAATACATTACATTACACTCTTTCTTATGGTACAATTATTTTTCAAATTGGTTCATAAATAAATTCGATGCAATCAAAAGTTGGTGACACAAATTTCGTATTTTTTAGTTCGCATAGCAGATTCCACAAGCAGTAGTGGGTTCCATTTTAGACTATCGGGTTTGCCAGATATCAAATTTATCGTAGCAACAACTGCCATACAAACGATTTCTTTTTATTTGGCGAGGAAAAAGGCTTGCTTTTTTCCCCTCTGTTCTCAGACAGTTTACCCAGAAATTACAAAGTACAGATCGTAAAGTTTGGAGATAAACAAGGTTTACTTAAAATTGCACAGGGAACAAGATTCAGAAGATTTTTTACTGATGCGGCTATTAGTTTAGGGTGCATTAAGTGTTAAAGCAAAAAAAAGTGAAATCACTTGCGATAGAAGTATTGGTTTGCGAAGCAAACCAAACGGGTTGTGTAGCAATCGCCGGGGGTCGACGAGCAGAGGGGGAAGCCCTCGCTGTGACGTCATGGACCGGAAAGTGAAATCAGGATAATACGAATTATTCAGATAGTTTCACTCTGCGAAGCAAACCAAATGGCATATGTAAAAGGAGTGTTGGTTTGCGAAGCAAACCAAATGGGATTGCGTAGCAATCCCCGGGGGTTGGCGAGCGTTAGCGAGCAGGGGGCGGAGCCCCCTAGTTTATTAAAAGAACACACCTAAACTCCATGCATGCCCGACCCCCTTGGAACCATTTCACATTTTTATGGTAGTTCCCAGGACCCCTTAACATAAAGGATAACTGATAATATTGGTAATGATCTATATAAAATAAAATAAAGAATTTCAAATTATTTTTTTTAAGTAAATCATTTCTCCAAGTTGGAACCCCTTACTGATACTGCATCCCAATCACTAAAATTATCTTTATTAATGTCCTCAAAGTAAGGAAGCTGGTTATTGTCATAAACTGACTTCACTACTTTATTATTGTTTAAAAAAGTCATTCTTGAGGTGTACTGAGCATAAAAATTTTTGTATCATGCATTATTCTGTTCCAAGTTATATATTTCATTTAAATATTAGTAAACTTAAGAAAAAAAGAAGTAATACAAATGTTAACTAACTATGTTAAAACTAATGTTAATCTTAGAAGTACAGTAATTTAAAAAATTATTTTTTTCGTTTATGTATTTATTAAATAAAAATATATATTGCATGGAAACTTTTTATATTTCTACAAAATTCTCGATTATTTTCTTCGAGAATACTCTCCAAAAGATTATTACTGAAAAATTTACATGTCACAAATACTTCCTAAAATACATTAAATAGAAGGATTATCATTTATACCTTCCTTCCATAGCAACGAAAAAGTCATCCACATCTTTAGAGTAAATTGGGTCTGCAGCAGAAACAAATTCTTTCAGTGCTCGCTGAAATGCAACAAGTTCTTCAAAAGAGGCTGTTAATAAGCTGAAAAAAGATAAAACAATAGTTAGGTGTATGAAGAATCAAAAAGTTCAACAGGGTTCCAACAAAGCAATTTTTAAAGGAAATAGTGAGTTTCCGAATGGTTTACATAGAGATGATCATGTAAATGCTGCGTACAAAACCTACTTTGTGAATGCAGTATCTTGAACTAACAAAGTATTTCTAATTGTTTCTCTTGAAAAACATGCATTTTATTAGATGGTGAAAAAATTTCATAATTTATCATAGCCATTGCTCCCTTTCTTCTAAGAATTCTTGAGTAAAATAATGGCCTCTTACGTTATGTGTTAGCAATATCAACATTAGTCATTTATGTCAGGAATTGTACATCCACTTCAGTTTTTAAATAAATTCCATAAACGAATCAGTCAGTCCTCATTTTGGATTAATTTTGTTAGCCTTCAAACACAAGCCCTGCATGTATTAAGACCTTTCCATAACAATGAGTTATTTGGAGTAACATTTGAATTAACAACAAATAAATTAGTATTTAATTACATTGCTATTTATGAAAGCTAGAGAAGACTAAAGAAAATTGACGGCTTATCAGGAGTGATGATGTATCAAGCTTTTACTGTACTATCCTGACCACAATACAAGGAAATACTTAAGATGAATCTACAAACAAAAAATGAATCTTTCATCTCTTACTCTTGTAGAGAAGAAAAGTATGAAACAATTAATATATTGTCAAAAAACTAATACAAATTATTCTTGTTGTGACGCCCCAAGAAATTAATAACCATTATACCATCAGTTATAGGAAAGTAATAAATATGGAAGTTGATTCTTTGAACTTCTTTCAAGCTATGTAACTAATAGTTTAAAAACTCTCAATGTAATGTAAACAAGTCATGTGAAAACTTTGGCAATCTCTGCATTTGATGATATGCAAAATAGAAATAACCATTTTCACAGGTAATAGTTCTATAGTTATTTTGCTGCTTTATAGATTATGTGATGTCTATTAAAATTTGAGTATTATAAGTAACTGAATTTCAAACACACACAAAACAGAAACTAACATACAAGGAATACAAAAGAAATGCTTAATAATCAGTTACATTCTGTATATTTTGTTAATACTTTTGGATCATAACAAATTTTGCACACAATTTCACTGTGTTCCTTCTCAAAAGTAAAAATTTGTATTCCAAATTTATATATTTCTTTCACTGTGCTCACTGTTTCTTTCATTATTGCAAATTCGAAAATATTTATATGTTAAATAAATCTATGTGCAATTCGTGTAATTTTTATATCGTCGATAAGGTAAGGACAAAGTATATATATTTTTTAATAAAAGCATTTATTGCATTAAAATAATTCATAAATACTTTTGACATCGAGTGGGATTCTTCCTTCGTAGATCATTGATATTCACTATAAGTCTACGGTCTTTTCGAACAATCATGTCCTTCACCATCTGGCTGTATATTCCTTGATCATCCTATAAAATTATTTTGTTGACAGAATTGAAAATCATATTTTAACACTATTACAAATGAAAATAAATTAAAAATGGAAGTAAATAAAAGGATTTCGACCAAAATTTTACTTTATTTTATACTAAGAAAAGTATATTAAAAATTTTTATTTGACAAGATTTTAGCTTTTTTAATAAGTTTAATCACATAGCATTGTTGCACGACATATGAGAAAACTTCAAAATACAAAGAATACTTTACATCATCATCAAGAAAATCCAGATATTCCTTTTGAACATCCCTCAAACGTTGATCTACGTCAATTTCAGCCATATTACCACTTTCAATGAGACGAAATTAAATTAAAACACCGCTTGACAAGCACCTCAAGATTTGTACCAAACATCAACACAAAGTAAAAGCTTCTTTCGCGCCAAATTAAGGTATTTCTGAGTTGAGATGATGTACTACTGATATCGAATAATTCAATTTTTTAAATTCTTCACACACAAAAGCACTAATAGGACTTAAACATTTTAAATAATACTTACGAATAAGAAAGACGTAAAAATATATTTCATCTCTCAGGAATCTTTAATAAATCTTACAAAAAGTATGAAAAAAATATCATATAAGTTTTTGTAACTGTGACTGAATATTTGAAAAGGTAAACTAAAACGTAAATATTAAAATGTAAGTGAAAAAACAAAAAACGCATAATTTTTTTTCTAAACCAGCAAACGATTATCAAAGAAATTGAACTTTGTCATTGAACCTTGAACGTAATTTAAAATGGCAAGTGATTTGTCCAAAACGGAATATTTAAAACGTTATTTAAAAAAAGATGAAAAGAAATCCAAACGCAAGAAAAAGACAAAGCAAACTGATACTCATATTTCACGGTTAGTAAAAAAACTTATATGTTATTTTGAAAACTTATGACTCACAAAAGAGTCCAAACAAATTCAATTCATATATATATCAACTAAACCTCATTTGTTATAATATGTCTTTAGAGCTGTCTGAAAAACCTACGCTTGGGAACTTTTATTGAATTCTCAGCCAATTTCGAAGCCATAACCTCACTAAATAGAACTAATTTCTAATTTGGGCTGTTGCATAGAAAGACAAGAGTATTATCTGTTTGACAATATTATCTGTATATGAATTATAGTTGTAAATTTTCCTTATGGGAAAGTAACAAAACCCCACCATCTTTATATGATTATGCTCCTTTGCTTCAACACATAAGATGATCTTTACGAATCTGATTAATTTTTGATAAACATTCCACAAAACCCTCTATTTTAACTAAGAATCCGTACAGTCTAATAGAACATTTCAGGGATTAAGCAAAACATATTACTATTCAGTACACCTAGTTTAAACTCAAGAAGTACATGAAACATTTCAGTTTGTGCTTTTATGAGACTTGACTGCAATGATAAAATTTCTAAATGTAATTTGATTGACCATATGATGATTGCATGAGTAGGCTGTTAAATTAGATTATCAAATGAAGAGGAAAGCTATTTCAATGATTATGATTGCAATGATTAATTTTTTATTAAAAGCTTAAAATTCCACAGAATTTGCTTCATTTTCTTGTATGTTTATTAACCCTGTTTGAGTGCTTAGAATGTACCTATAAAATATATATGTTCAGAAATTTTTTAAGCTGTTTTTTATTTCGATTTATGTACTTTCATGTCTTGTCTCATTTTTTGATATAGATATTGATTTTTATCTTTTTTTTTTTACAGCATAAAAATTCTTGATAGGAACATCGATTTGAAATCAATAAAATTTGGTGACAAGGAAGATGAGGATGAAGATGAAGCTCCAGTAGTTGCGGAAGTTATTGATGATCGACCTGTTGAAGTAAAGCTTAAAGAAATTTATGAATCATCTCGTTGGAAAAAACTAGATTCTATTGCTGGTATTTTTAATTATTAAATAAATTTATATTAAATTTTTCTACATAATACAAGTTTTCCTAATTTGCAAATGAATCGCAATCTAGCATTTTTAGTAATACAGCTTCTAATGAATGATCATACACAACAGAAGTTGGATTTTTTAAATGTCTGAAAATTACTATTGAAATATGGTTCTTGTTATGATTTAATTAGTAAAAATGGTATTTAGTTATAGTGTTGCATATATGAGCTTGAAAATTTATTGTACTATATACAATCTTGATAACAATTAAATGTGGGTCTTATAATTGGAAGATTGATTACTTGTGCAATAATTGTAAGAAATCAATTTCACATACTGCATATCCTAATAATTCAGAAACCATTATTCAAATTGCAAAGAGAAAATTATATTTTTCTTCAAATTAAAGCTGTTGTTAACCAGTTATTTTATTAACATAATTTGTGTAACAACAAATCCATAAAAACTAAGAAAAACACTAAACATACAATTTATTTGTGAGGAAAAAAATTTCATTCTGTATTTTTATATTAGAAAATACTTTTAGAACATTTAATTTTTCCTAAATATTCATTTATTTAGAATTTGTACAAAATTAATTTTTACATAGTTCTATGATTCTCTTGTTTGATTGTTCTGACAAGATCAAACAAATCACTCAAAGTTATCGAACTGTAATTTTGAAGTCTAAAGTTAATTAATAATTTGTGTATTTATATTTACAGTTGTGGTATTATGTTACTAAATTATAGCATGTGTACATAACTGTATATTTAAATGCATGCATAATGAATATTATAACAAATATTTGTTGATAAATGTTGTTGATATCTTTAAAAAACTCATATAAAATAGATGACAAACAGTATGAGATAAAAATGCTTTCAACTATATCTATGCAAATTTGTACTAACTTATGCTACATTTTTGTTTTAAAATATTTCTTATAAAAAACATTGAAGTGCTAGTTTTTTTATCCACTCCTATGTCATTGACTTCTATAATTATATTTTTATTTATTTTTTAGATGAATCCAATGTTTCAAATAATGCTGAACCACCTGATGAACATTCAACAGCAGAAGAGAGTTGTCGGCTCAGTTCTCTTTCTAAAACACAAACCCATCGAAAAAGTAGACATGACTCTGATAGTGACAATTCACCTCCTAGGATGTATGATCAGAATGCTACTTCTAGGACTAGGCATGATTCAGACAATGACTGTTCGCCCCTACGTAGGCACCCATCTCCTATGCAGAGGAAAAAAAGGCATGATTCTGGCAGTGATAATACTCCCAGAAAACAAAGCAGGGAAAATGAAAAACAATATGACAAGAAAAATTCATCATCACATAGATCTGTAGGAGGCTCAAATAAATCTAAACAAGTGGATTCTGATAGTGATCTCTCTCCTGAAAGGATTAGAAGGCCTCTGGTACAGAAAGGCAATAAACCCAGACAGGAAATTAACTCTGATAGTGATCTATCTCCTCCTAGAGAAACAAATTATGATGACTCTCATAAGAGAGGTAAATATTCTAGTTTAAACTGTATGTCCAACATAATCTTTGGATAAAAAAAATTTTGTTCGATTTAATGCTCCTCGGGTATAGAATGCAAGATTTAAATAAAAAATTTTGACATGAATGTCTGTTCAGGATACACCACTGAAATCGGAGGATTACAAAATATGCTGGTACATTAGATGCTTCTATTTCTAAACCTCATAAGGCAAGAAAATAATTCATGCTTGTTTATCAAAAGCATGATATCATTCACAGATTAATACACAAGACAAATTTTAATATTTTGAACTATTAGTTTCCAAAATTCCAGCAATTTTCAATTTTTTTCAAGCACATTTTAACTACATGTTGCTCACATTCTATTAAATATATTCCTATTATAAAACTTATAAATTATTAAACTTATAAATATCCAATAAGAAATCCAGTCTCTAGTTTGATTAATTGACTGTGCAGATAGAATCCATGTCTTTTCAGTCAGTTGCAATTGAATGACAACTGTGTGCCAGTGTAAAACTTAAGACTGAAGTATTACTTTTACAGTAACTTTCTTAATTAAGCCTGATACCCTTATTGTTAGTTCTACTTAATAGTTAGCTATGACAACATTTTTCACATTTTCTCTTAATGTCTCCTTATTTTCAGACTTTTTATAGTTAAAAAATCAGCAGACTTTGAGATTTTTAATTTTGTATTCCAGAAGTAAATGTAGCTTGATAAATAACTTTCTATTTATTGCTTTTTAATTTGTAAGGTGTATGATTATGTTACTCAAACCTTCACCAATCAAAGAAAAAAAAATAAGTCCTCATTATTTGTTTAAAACTCATTCAAAATAAATTTTCTCCATTCCATAAAAAATACAATAGTGTATAGTAATCTTTCTTTGAAATTTATCACTCATTTTAGCATGCACCTAAATATGTTTGATACTGTTGCAAGGTTTGTGCAAAATATTTTTACCAAAATGTTTCGGGATTTCTTTAACAAAAGAATATAGAGAACCTAAGAAATACAGTTAAAACATATTACTTGAAAATATCTGAAACTGCTTACTATTGAACTTTTGTATTTGAATAATGGAGATTATTTTATTTCCATTGAAAATTACTGCTGTTTTAATTTGTTCTATGAACGTGTCTATTTTAGATGACAAGAAGCGACCTGTAAAAACCCTTTCGGGTTTAAAAGCTGGTCTTCAAAATGCTGCCACATTACGAAAAGAAACTTCAGAACTGCGGATAAGGGAGAAAAATCTTATCAATAAGGTTTGCATTATTTCAAAATGGTTCTTTATTTAGAGAGAGTTGTTATTTAGAGATATTTTATGTTTTTACTATATGCAAATTGTAACAATTAGCTGTTTAAAATACTTCAGGCATGATATGCAGGGTATCGTATCAACTATCATGTAATGTTTATGGTCTTAAACTTCTGATGGCTGACTATAGTGTCACAAAAAGCATATCTAAAATTATTGATGTTAGGAATTTCTTATTGTTTTTCCATTCCAATTATATTTTTAGTTTATTGCTCTCAGCGGTTTACATTGCTGCAGCATTTACAATTTTATAAACTGCTGTTGAGACACATTAAAAAATGCCATTGTAACAATCTACTGGCCAACATCTCTTAGATAGGCAGAAGACAAGCCACAAGCAGGTGTGAACCCAGTGGTTTTGGAAATTAATGATCTCAGTAATGATATACATCATCAGATGCCAATCCCACAAGCCATGTCATTGGCTTACATGACTTGCAATCATCACACCCAGAGTTTTATTAACTTGTTTAAAAAGGTGGTAAAAAATTATAAGTTCCTTTGTAAAAAATATCCTAGACAAATTGTGCTCCATTATCTTACAAAATTGATTTGGGTCAGCCATAATGGAAAAACATCTCTGATCCGGCAGCTGGTAATTGCTGTGGCAGTGACCTGATAGAGCAAAAAGTTTGACCTATTTTGAAAAAGTAATCTACTATCCCCAAACAATAACAGCTTATTTAATGTATGTAAGAAAAGTCATTAAATCCACATCCAGCTTCTTTATTGGGACAGTTCTTGAATTACTAATATTCTGCACAGGATTGAATATGATGTCACATTTTTCTTCATACCTGGCCAGTACACCTTATCCAGGCCTTTGTGGTACATCTTGATTATCAGGTGTCCTGAAACTGGAAGATCACAGAGTTCACAAAGCACAGCCAAACATTCCTTCTCTGTGGTCAGGTAGTTCTTTGTGTCTCTTTCAGTTCTACTAGCATACAAGGCCACTGGTTCAGGCTGTCTATTCCTGTGGCACAAACAGTTTTCAGACCAAAATCATAGCAATTGGTGTACAAGAACAGGTCAGCCTCATCTGGAAGCACCATGGCATTAGCATTTGTGCATGCTTCTCTCAAGGAGGTACATGCTGCATCTTGTTCGGGACCCCACTTCCATTGCTGGTTCTGGTTGAGGTACAGAAGAAAAATGGAATGAAATTCTTTTGCTAGAAAAGAAGTTCAAGAAACTGTTGCCTTGTTTAAGATTAGTAGGTTGAGACACACAAAACTTCAAAATGGCTTCAACTTTCTAAGACTGAGGAGAAATATTATAAGCAGTTATTTTGTACCCCAAATAGCCTATTTTAGTTTGAAGTTAATAGCATTTTATAACATTCAGCAGCAATCCCACTTTTTGTAACAGTCAAAATTTTGACCAACTGTTCATTGCAGAGTATTCAGAATACACAGTTATGTCATCCAAATAGACCTCATGGAATTTTCCTTTGTACACTGTTCATTGGGTGAATCCAGAACATTTTTCAAGTCAAAGGGCATTACCCAAAACTGATAAATCCCATCAGTCACAACAAACTTTGTTTTGATATGATCCTCAGCACACAGTCTTATTGTCCAATACTTTTACGCCAAATCTAATCTAGACCTCACGTTTGCAGAATCCAAATTTATATATATAGACAGTATCGGAGATGGCTGAAATTTTTGTCCTCAACAGTAATATTATTAAGTAACCTAAGATCAACACAAAAAAAGTAACTATCATCTTTCTTTTTAAGAATTCAGAGAAGCCTGAAGGTAATCGGCTGATTTAATTACCCCATCCTCTAATATTTTTTATACTTGCTCTTTTACAACAAAAAATGTATCCTTCAAAAGTGGATAAGGATGTGGTATGATAGGATTGTGATCCCCTGTTACAATTTAATGCTCTGCACAATTGCGTGGACCTAGCTTATCTCGAAATAAATCAGAAAAGTTTACAAACAAATTTCTAAAATCACCATAATGATAAGTTAAAATTTACAAACATTTTCAATAAAGTCAAGCTGAATTTCTACTTTATAAACTGTTGTAAGTGCAATCTAAATGTTCCGTGTTTAATCGTAACCGTATTGCTTTGTAGAACTGATGCACCTGGCAACGGCAACTTGACTGTCGGTTAATTTTTAGTTCCATTTTCGAATGTATGAACGTTTTCGTTTTGCTGGTTAGTCTAAAATAAACTGTTGTGTTTTTCTAAAACCTGCTGGTAATTATTATAAAACTATTAAAACCACACTCAGCACTCTGTTACAGGTTATGGGCCCAGTTCCTTCCTGTTTATTTAGTTGTAAATGTACTACGAACGAAGTTTTTGTTTTCGTAGAATAAAGCTTCCGAGTGTGGGTTTGTATTCTGAAATGGCGAGTGCCGAAATACAGCAGGGTCAGTTTATTAAACTGAATGATAATAACTGGAATGTGTGGAAATTCCGGGTTAAAGTGACTCTTATTGCTAAAGCACTTTATGACATAACAACAGGAGTAAAAGTGAAACCGGAAGATACAAATGTTGGTGCGTATGCCGATTTCGTCATCAAGGATGCGAAAGCGCAAGAAATTTTGGTTTCACGTATGGAAGCTGGACCAATATCGCATATAATTTCATGTGTCTCAGCTAAAGAAATGTGGGATAAATTGCACACAATCTATGAAAGAAAATCGAATGTGAGTATTCATTTACTGCAACAGCAGTTCTTTAATTTAAAGTTCGAAGATGATGTAATGACTTTTATTTCTAAAGTTCAGAATATGGTTTGCGAGATTAAGCAACTTAATGAAGAAATACCAGAAAAAATGGTGATAACGAAAATAATTATGGCTCTACCGAAACAGTATAAGCATTTTACTTCAGCTTGGGAATCCGTAGCAGATGAACAACGAACTTTAAGTAACTTAACTGCTCGTTTGTTAGTTGAAGAAGAAAGGTCAAAAACTAAAGAAGAAACTGTTGCACTTACTGCTAAATATCAAAGTAATATTAGATGTTTTTCTTGTTCAAAACTAGGCCACAAGAAAAATCAGTGCAGAAGTGTTAATAATGTTCATAAGAACAAAAATATAGTTTGTCATTTCTGTAATAAAAGGGGTCATATGTATAAAGATTGTTATTTTCGTAAAAATAAAACTTTGAAGACCAATAATGAAAATGGAAAGGGTTTTGCACTTATGGGAATTGAAAATTCTGAATTGGACATGGAATTCTATTTAGATAGTGGAGCATCTGAACATATGTGTCAAGATTTAAGCCTATTTGGAAATTATATTAAGTTGAAAGAGCCTAAACAAATCAAAATAGGTGATGGAACTTTAATTACAGCTGTTGGGATAGGAACAATTGATATTCAGTCATATAATGGTGAGAAATTCTTTGAAGTTGAACTACAGAATGTATTGCATGTTCCAGATTTGAAGATAAACTTGTTCTCTCAAGGTAAGGCTTTAGATAAAGGACTTTATATGATATCGGATTCTCATGGTGCTAAATTTATTCATGAAAAGTCCAAGAAAATTTGTGCTGTAGCTAAACGTGAAGGTAAACTCTTTAAAATGGTTTTTCGTCTAGATAAAAACAGAATGACTACTGAACAAAATTAAAAAAAGAATGAAGATAAAAATAAATGTTATGTTGCAGATAGTAATTTGAAAGGTAAAAAGAAAACTATGATATGGTGGCATGAAAGATTAGCTCATCAACACTTTGAATATGTTAAGAAGCTGTTAAATGAAAATGAAATTAGTTGGGAAAACTCTAGTGATATTCCATTTTGTGAAGCCTGTGTCCAAGGAAAGCAAAACCGTAGTCCCTTTCAAGAAAGTAAATCAAGATCTACTGAGGTATGTGATATAATTCATGCAGATCTTTGTGGTCCTATGGCAGTTGCATCTATTGGAAAATCTCGCTACATGTTCTTGCTGAAAGATGACTATTCTCATTTTAGGCAAGTTTATTTCTTAGAAAATAAATACCAAGTGCATGATAAACTGGCAGAATTCATATTGATGTGTGAAAAACAGATGAATAAAAATATAAGAATTTTGAGAAGTGACAATGGTAAAGAATTTGTGAATGAAAAAGTTAAAGGACTTTTGATTCGTCATGGTATAGAACATCAAACTTCTGTTGCTTATAATCCTCAGCAAAATGGAAGAGCAGAACGAGAGATGAGAACTATTATGGAAGCTGCAAGAACTATGTTGGTTGCAAAAATTCTCAATAAAAGTTTTTGGGCTGAAGCAGCAAATACAGCTGTGTATATAATTAATAGATAGGGAACTAGCACTGTTAAAGGAAAAACACCATATGAGCTGTGGAAAAATAAGACTTTTGATATTAGAAATTTAAGGTTCGTATTTGGATCTGAAGTGTGGGCACACATCCCAAAAGAAAAACGAAAGAAATTAGATGCCAAGAGTGAAAAAGGAATCTTTGTTGGATATGGTGAAAGTACTAAAGGTTTCAGAGTATATTTTTCAAAATCAAACAGCGTAACTTTGCACAGAGACTTAATAACTAACCCAAATGAAAACACCTTCAATTCTACAAAAAGTGAACACCACATTTTTGACTATCTTGATCCTGAACAGTTTCAAACTTCAGAGCCTGAGAAAGATAACACAGAAAATCTGGAAAAGAATCAACAGAATGATGATGACAATAATGATAGCAGCAATACAGACTTGCCTGATTCTCTGTTAAATAGTGGTAGAATGCACCTAAGACCTAGAGATCAACTAAAGAAACCAAATAGATATGATGATTTTGAAACTAGCTTTATAAGTATTACAGATGTGGAAGAACCGACAACCTATGAAGAAGCCAAGTCAAGTTCCTCGAAAAAGTGGCAGCACAGCAGGCCATAGATACTGAGCTTGAAGCCCTATCTGAAAATGATACTTGGGACATTGTTGATGAACCTAACGATTGTGATATTATAGACAGTAAGTGGGTCTTTAAAATTAAGCGGGACAGTAAAGGTAAGATCTCATTGTTTAAGTGTAGATTAGTTGCTAGGGGTTTTCAACAAAAAGGTTTATTATTTGAAGACATATATTCCCCTGTTGCTAAATTAAATACTTTAAGAATTTTGTTAGCAATTAGTGTAAATTTTGATTGGATAGTTTATCAAATAGATGTGTGTAGTGCATTTTTACATGGTGAAATAAAAGAAAATGTTTACATGTATTTACCTAAAAATTGTAATTTGCCTAGTGGGAAAGTGTGTAAGCTTAAAAAGGCTATATATGGTTTAAAGAAATCACCAAAATATTGGTATCAGAAATTTCACTGTTTCATGTCTTCTCAAAATTTTGAAAGATCTGAAAATGATCATTGTTTGTATTTTAAATTTTCTGACACATCTAAGGTATATGTCTTGATATATGTTGACGATTTAATTATTACTGGTTCTGATGTTAAACACATAAATGACTTTAAATCTGAGATGAAAAGAAATTTTAAAATGAAAGATTTTGGTCCTATATCTTATTATTTGGGTATATCTATTTCTCAGAATGTAAATGAAAGCATTGTAACTTTAGATCAGAGTAATTACTTAGAAAATGTTTTAAAAAGATTTGATATGTTTGATTGTAAAAGTATTTCTACACCAATGGATAGTAATTTTGATTATGAGTGTTTAATCGATGAAAAATATGAAAATACTGTTGTTGAAGTTAAATGTAGAAAAATTATTGGTTGTATCATGTATGCAATGTTAGGAAGTAGACCAGATTTATGCAATTCAATTAGTATCTTAAGCAGATATCAAAATTATGCAAGTGATAAACTATTGTTATTTTTGAAAAGAGTGTTACGATATATTAAAGGTACTTATAATTTGAAATTAGTTTACAAAAAAAATGTTAATTCTGAATTTGTTAGAGGTTTTGTAGATGCAGACTGGGGTGGGGATGTTATTAGCAGGAAGTCTACCACAGGGTATTGCTTTCAAATTTATAATTGTACTGTATCATGGTGCTCAAGACAACAAACATGTGTTGCTTTGTCATCCACTGAAGCAGAGTATATTGCTTTAAGTCAGTGTGTCACTGAAGCTTGTTGGCTTCATAATTTGCTCAAAGAAATAAAACTAAATGGTTGTCAAAATTTTGTTATACCTCTTTATGAGGATAATCAATCAGCTATTCGTGTGAGCAAGTCTTGTGAACAACCAAAGAGACTCAAACATATTAATGTTAAGTATCATTTTGTACAAGAAAAAGTTAGAGATGGGACTGTCCATGTTGTTTACATTCCATCCACTGAACAGGTTGCAGATTTGTTAACCAAACCTCTTGGAAAAGTATTATTTGAGAAATTCAGAGAACTAATGTTTGATTAATTTTTGTTTGTTTGTAATTTGTAGTATTTAAATGTGTTATTTTGTAAGTAGTATTTAGATTGAAGGAGGGTGTTGTAAGTGCAATCTAAATGTTCCGTGTTTAATCGTAACCGTATTGCTTTGTAGAACTGATGCACCTGGCAACGGCAGCTTGACTGTCGGTTAATTTTTAGTTCCATTTTCGAATGTATGAACGTTTTCGTTTTGCTGGCTAGTCTAAAATAAACTGTTGTTTTTCTAAAACCTGCTGGTAATTATTATAAAACTATTAAAACCACACTCAGCACTCTGTTACATAAACGTTAGTTTGTTATTTGAAAAATGTACTAAAACTTCTACCTTTTGATCAAATCAACTCCTATTAACAATTCTAAAAGCAAACCAGCCTCAGTAAGAAAATTATGATTAAGTACAATTTCATTCGACCCAATAATTGTACTACATGATCATAAACTGATTTAAGTGAAAAATTGCTCTGGAAAAGTGAATAGCCAGCAAGGGAACAAGTTCTTGAGCTACGTGTCCATTCAAAGGAGAAAAGTCACTACATGTGGCTAGCCGTACTTTCAAGTAGAAATTTTCAACTTGAATAACAGGAAACAACCCGTAAGAACAAGGCATTCCTCTTCTCAAGATCACATCCCAAATTATACTCTCGGAGCTTCAAATTCCAATAACGGTTTCCATAAATTTGGGTAATATCAGAAAAAATGACCAGGTGCACGATACCTGTAGCAGACAATTACATTCGTGTATCAGGATCATTACGTGGGACAACTTGATTGGCCAAACTTACTTTTTGCCAATTGGTCAAATCATACAACCCATCTCACAAATACCACTACCCTTTCATTGGATTTACCCAAGAAATTTTTATTAATCACATGTAAAACAGTAAAATCTTTAAACAATTTGTTACTACTAGGTGGCTCTGCCCCCTGCTCGCTTATGCTCGCCAACACCCATAGGCCTTCTCCAGGGTGTCCTTTAGAGCCGATGTAATATGAGCCTGGATGTTTTCAATTGTGCCCCAATGTTTCCCTTTCAAGACTTCTTTTAAGCAAGGGAACAAAAAAAGTCTGGGGGAGCCAAGTCAGGACTGTAGGGAGGCTGTGGATCCTGGCCAGGAAATCGTTGACAACAAAGGCGCTGTGGCTTGGCGCGTTGTCGTGATGAAGTTTTCATGCATCCTTGATGTCACTTCAACAGCACGCAATCCTCCTTTTCAGCCTTTTGAGCACTTCCAAGTAAAAAGCTGCATTCACAGTGGTCCCTGTAGGTATGCATTCATGGTGGGCAATGCCTCTGACGTCAAATAAGACAATGAGCAAGGTTTTGATACTGGACTTGCTAATGCGTGCCTTTTTAGGCCATTGCGATGCTGGGGTGTGCCACTCTTCCTTTTGTTTCCTGGTCATATTAAAAAATCCATGACTCATTACCAGTGATAACTGAGTTTAAAAAATTGGGATCCTTTTCACACATTTCCAAGAGTTCTTGGCACTGGAGCACTCGCATGTTCTTTTGTTCGTCAGTCAACACTTTTGGGACCAGTTTGGTGCACATCTTTGTAAGTTCAATTCGGTGGTTACACTGCAACAAACAGTTGTTTTCGTCATCTGTAGAGTTTCTGCTATCCATTGAAGGCTCAGCCGTCGGTCAGATTTCAAACAATCATGCACATGCGTCACATTTTCGTCGATTCGGGTGGTTGACAGACGTCCTATGTAGGGTTCGGTGGCGACATCCTCTCGGCCCTCCTTGAACAATTTGTGCCATCAGAGAACTTATGATTTGAACAAGCTATCTCTCCCAAAGGTCTGCTGAATTAATAGAAACGTTTCGGTGGCAGACTTCCCAAGTTTAACACAAAATTTGATAGCGTAATGTTGCTCCTTAGAACACTCCTTCGCGCAGTGTTACATTAAGCTCAAAACGGGGTTCACAGGAACGCACGTCCTGACTCTCCGGCAGCTCGGAAGCGACTGAGAATGGGTGCGTTATGAAGCTAATACCCCCTCCACCTAGCCCAGCAGGTTAGAGGGTGCTGCTGTGTATATTCGGGGTCTGGAAAAAATTGGTCGCATTACTTATGGAATGCACCCTGTATATGTTAAGGTATTTAGCAGGACAATTATTCAATGGGTAATTTCTTTTAATTGAATTTTCACGGGTTTCAATTCTGTCTATGATGTTCCTTCATGTATTCTAAGGTATTATACAGTGAAGAAAAACATCATATTTTTCCTTATTATGTTAAAGGGAACAGTATATTTGTAAATAAATTTGTACATATTAATGCTTAGGCCATGCTTATATTTGCAGTTGGATGCAGAGTTATCTGGTAGAAATGCTACTACTATTGTGAGAGATAGAAAAACTGGAAAGAAGCGTGATCTTGAAGAAGAAAATCGGGATAAAGAAGAAAAAGAAAAAAGAGTTTCTGAGCAGCAGAAAAAATATGCTGAATGGGGTAAAGGGTGAGTATTATATCTGGAGAATGCTTTGCTATTTAAAGTTAAGTGAAAGCAATTCTGATGGATATTGTTGCTTTGCTGTACTTTTTATACAGGCAACTATTTCAAAAAATTTAAAGGATACCCTTGTTTTCCGATCTTAAATTGTCTTAATGCAATGCCTTTGTTGACTGATTGTTCCTGTTGTGTCTACATTTTTTATGTATTACTTTTTACTTTGGTCTCTACCAAGAGGTTGAGTTAAATTAAGAGCTTTCAAAAAGTAAAATAAAGATAATGATAAATCAAGTCATTCTGTTGCTTGATTTTACAAAAACATTTGTATTTAAAGTTTGCATATAACAAAAAATGTAACTTAAACGAAATAATGTGATCAATCATGAAACAAAATCTATTTTTTAGTCTGGATCTATAACTTTTAGGGAATTATAGGAGAATCTTAGACTGTTTTTGGTGCTCACAAGTCTCCGACATTTTTGCTGTAAAAGGGTTATAACAAATTTAATTTATATTTTGATTGCTTTGTGTCAGACGGTTTGTGTCATTATAAAGGAAGTTGGACAAAGCTTACTGTACCAACAATCTGATAATGATTTTATTTTATATTAAGATTTGTCTAAATGCAGCTTCATCTGTGTCATTAGATGTCTTCATCTCTTAAAATAGATCCGATTTTAGCATTATTTATTGGTCAAATTTTTTCTAATTGATATATATGCTACTTCATGTGTTTTTGAAGGTTTAAACATTTTTATGCAGATGAATACATGATGTGTCAATACTGCTTAGTAAATGTTATCTAAATTTATTTAGCATATGATTCTTGCTTAGAAGAACTATTATATTAAAAATTACCCTTAAACTATTGTGCTATATGTAAAATTTGTTTGGTGAATTTTTATGATAATTATTTTGATAAATAAGCATTGACTGTTTAGTTTTAACCTGTGATGTAAAAAACTTAAATGCTTGGTTTTAAAATGTTTGTTAGAAAATGTGCAATCTTCAATAGATTTAAAGCACAAAATACGAATCTCTGATTACGGATATCAAAAGCAAATTTAATATAAGTTAGGAGGAATGACAGTAATGCTCTGTCTAATGGGCAAAAAGGTATCAAACTTTTACCAACCCATGTGATTAAAAATTTCAATCAGTGTATGAGGGTACTAACAGAATGCAAATAATTATCATAACTATATTTTTAAAAGTATTGGTAGCCTCTTTTATGCTTAGATTCAAGACTAATGTTCAAAATGCTTGATATCTATCAGCTGTACCCAACCTCTGACATTAATGTATTTGCAATTTTTAGATTTTGGAAGAGATGTACATGCTTTAATTTCAAAGTGTACTCCAAACCTGAAAGGTCCCTTGAAAAATTAAATGCATCAAAATACGAGTTCCATTGTCAATAAAATATGATAGTTCTAACCACATATTATAGCCATCTTAAACAAAACACAGGTTGTATTGATGATTATAACAAACACAAGGTTCCCTTGATCCTTGAAAAGTCCTTGAATTTTTTTTAAAACTACACTCTATAACAAAAAAATTGACGCACCAAGAAGGAATCATCCGATTGCTTTGAAATTTCGTATGCAAAAATGTTTTGACCAAATATGCAAATGATTAAAATTTGGTGTCCAATGAATGAACAGTGTGATCTCCAGCGCATCAGAACTGCGCATCCAGCAGATGTATATAAGGAGTTGTTCGTGAACTGTTGTTAAAAATTTCTGCTGCATTGCGATTTAGGATACCTTTCAACAACTGAAAAATTGCCTCTCCGCAGGATTCGAGCTCATTACGAGCAACTTTCAGAGTTTGAAAGAGGTCGTATCATTGGATTGAAAGAGGCAGGTTGGGCAAATCGGAGAATTGCTCGTCATGTGAGTCGAAGTGATGCGGCGATTAGAAGATGCTGGCAAGAGTGGGTGGACAGTGACAGATTTCAGCATCATGATGGTAGCGGTCGACGTAGGGCCACAACAGATCGCAAGGACAGAGTGATTGTCAGATCAGCTGTCACAGAGCCTGATTCATCGCTATCAACCATCAATCGTGCGACCCACACACGAGTGTCCACCATGACCATTCACAGACGGCTGAGAGAGCGAAATCTACGCTCGTACCGACCGTTACACCACCTGCCACTCACGCCTGCACACATTTTCGAGCCAGATTACAGTGGTGCTTGGCTCGATCAGGCTGGAATGATAATGACTGGGGACGTATAGTCTTTAGCAATGAATCCCGCTTCCAACTGTATCTTGACGATCATCGAAGACGTGTCCGGAGACGCCCAGGGCAGCGTGCCGATCCTGCTTTCACTATTGCACGCCACACGGGCCCTCAACAAGGAGTTGTGGTCTGGGGTGCCATGATGACATAGTCCAACAATTGGAGCAAATTTGGCAAGAAATACCCCAGGAGACAATCCGGGAGCTTTATCGGTCTATGCCACACCGTGTGGCAGCTTGCATCCAGGCTAGAGGCGGGTTAACATCTTATTGAGCTCATTACTGTAACTCTGAAATAAATCATTCAATTGTTCTGAAACTTTAATCATTTTCTATTCTGTACATAATTTTCTTACCCACCAATTTTTGTCTCCATCGGACAACTCCTTTTTGGTGCGTTGATTTTTTTTTATATAGAGTGTAGTACATAATTGTGTAATTTCGTCTTGGGTTCGAACTTGTCCATACTAGTTTCCTTCACAGCATTTGAGCATCATTCTGAATGAAACCGGTGTTTCACGCTTTGACACCATGTGATATACTAATAATGTTTTTTATGTCTGATAGTCCATTATCCACCGTATTCTGTCCATTTAAGATGACACTTCTGGTCTCTGTTAAGACAGCCACCTTGTTATGCCTGCCATATCATAATGGCCACTAGATAACAGCTCTGCTTTCTTAGGAAACCATAGCTTTAGCAGTAAGGACGTCATTGGAAACCTGGCACGCGTCCAAAGATATGAAGTCAAATTCTTATTGCGAAAATATAAAAGTAACAATTGAAAGACAATTTTTTTAAAGAAAATCACATTTAAAATATCCTTCAAGTGTAAAGATCCAGATTTCAAAACCGTCGAATTTTTGAATTTTTTACTCTATCTTTAACAATCACAAAGATAGAAATTTATACTAGACAATAGAAAAGCCCTAACACCAGTCAAAACTTTTGATTTGTTTTGTTTCTCAAACAAAATAAACCACAACAGCCGTCTGTTGTAGTGGTAGTGGATGACAGCAAAATGGAGATTGTGTCGTGAAGATGGAACCATGTGTGCAAGCTCCCATGCTCTTTGTGCCACCAAAAGAATTTATTGTACAATATTTTATCGCGAGACCCAAATCAATATGTGTGCAAGTAGCCTGATAGTTAATATTGAAACAAGAAGCCCACTTTGTAAAAGAAAATCACAGGTTTTGTGAGAAACTAAATTCATATTATAACCAAAATTAATGATAACCTTTCTTTTTTGACTATCAGTAGTTTAAAAAATAGAGTAAAAAAAATTATTAATTTTTATATATATATATTTTGCATTTTTTTTTAATTGACAACTTTTGCGTATGCCTTGTTTTTGGTCCTTACAAAAAAATTTTAGGTTCTTGAAAAATATTTTTTTGACTTTGAAAAGTCCTTGAATTTTTTTGGGATAAAGGTGTGGGAACCATAAAACAGGATTTGGATTGATTAGAAAGTGTGTTGGTTTAAATGATGGATGCTTTTAAGAATTTTCCATGAATCAACTGAACATTTGATGGGTCAGATGGAATGAAATTTCAAATGATTGAACCCTATTGAAAAATAAAATGTTTAACTATTATAGACTACTTTCACTATTTTTGCTTAAAACAAGTGCTTTCATCAAAAAAATTTAATTACCTAACTCTATTTTTAGTAATAACAGGGTGGTAACAGAACCGGGAAATCAGGGAATTCTCAGGGAACTTTTTAATTCTGGAAATATCAGGGAATCCTCAGGGAAAATTTCCAAATTTCACAAAAAATCAGGGAATTTTAAAAAATTTTATGAAAACTGTAACTATTGTCGTTTGTGGACTATTTAGAGATGCGCCATTACAAGTACTTTTGAGAATAGAATAAATCGTTTTTGCCGAAATTGTAAGTCGTATAAAGAACACCGGCGTCGTAATTTTCGAACCCATCGAAAACCGCCGCCGTGGTTTTCGCTACCGGAGCGTCTCGTCGCCATGAGGACAGCGATACAACTTGTGGTATACAATTTTAAATTTGTGTAACTAATAATGTTTTTTGGTGCATTAAATTAATATTTTTTGCTCGCAATTATATTTTTGTAGAATTTTTTGGTAAAACTTCAGTCTACGTTTATAGCGGTGTTACGGCTTTGGCGCTTTTTTTGCGAACTTCTAAATTCGCCAAGGAAGGAATTATTTCAAATGAATCAATGAAATCAACCGACAGTTCAACGAATTTTGAAAGAACTATAAAGAATACTAGCCACTGCGTGGCCAGCACGTGACAGTTCTTTTTGTGGGGTATGGTGCTTACTAACTAGGTGCTGCTCGCTAACCCCCGGTGATTGCTACGAATACGGTTTGAGAAACAAACCAAATGAGAATTCGTAGCCTATTGGATAACAGCCATCATGGCGTTTCCCGTGGTGTTGGTTTGTTTTGCAAACCAAATGGAAATTCATAGCCTATTGGAATGAATTCCCTGTGAAATTCCATTTGGTTTTGCGAAACAAACCAAACTATGAATATAGTGAACTATGTATTGCTTCGCAAATTGGATAACAGCCATAACGGTGTAGTCCATGGTGTTTGTTGGTTTGCTTCGCAAACCAAATGGGAATTGGGCGTGACGCCACAATCTCTTGTGAAAATATAAATATTTAGTTGAAAAATGATATATTAAAAGAAAATCAAACTTATAAGGTATCAATCTGGTGTCAAATTTTCAATCCGTTGAAATTTTCAATCCATCTTTATCGATCCCGATTTTACAAAAAAGAACTAGACAATATTTCAGCCAAAATATTTTTTCTTTTTATTTTCGTCTTTCGCTGAAAATCTCTCTAAACGTCAGAATCTGATGCGAAAATTTTGAAGATATTCAATTAAAAAATTTTATTTATTTAAAAAGAAACATATTTTTAGGTATTGATCTATTGTGATATTTTCCGCAGATTTCAAATCCGTTAAAATTTGAAATTTCTACTCTATCTTTAACGGTCTAGCAGATAGAAAAAAGAACCTAATAACTCCAGATCAAAGTTTATTTGTTTTTTATCGTCCGCTGGAAAATCATTCCTACGCGCAAAAAAGATAACGGAAACGAAAAAAAAAATTTAGAATCTGTGATCTTCTATGCTGTTGCATTCAATAGTAATTACATTTCATTAATTCATTTTAAAATGTTCTAGATTGAATTTTAAAATTCACCGCGACCCAAAAATTGCAAAACATTCGGACTACCTGTGATGTAAGTGCCATAGATTCGTCAGGTAATGGTAATGGTAATTTTTAGTTAACGTCGTACTAGAGCAACACAACGGGCTATTGACGACGGTCCGGGATCAGTCCCTTCAGGGAAAGATCCGAGGACAACACCTCGTAATTTTGAACCACGGTCAGATGACGAAGCAACACCTGAGATGGCACCCCACTCTCCAAACTTCCACGCCAACCCAACGTGAGGACTTTCGGCCACGACAGATTTAAGGTGCACCAGCCGCCTCTACACCATACGTTTACAAACATCCATGCCCGAACCCGGATTCGAACCAGGAACCTTCCGATCTAGAGGCTAACACCTTAACCACTATACCGGTTGGTCGGCAGATTCGTCAGGACTTTGCGTGCAGGAAACAAACAGAAAGACTAACAAACACTTCAGTTTATAATATTGGAGATTCAAAATGAAAATTTAACCTTTTGACTACGACTATCGATATAACAAACGCGATTCTTCCTTGGAGCGATTCTTATAACTTCAAATACACTGAAGCCGTAACGGCCGTAGTCTAAATTATTTCTTGGCGCGATTCGTATAACTTTTAAGGTACAACTGATGTGCTGGCCGTTGTCTAAATTCTTCCTTTTCGCGATCGTGGTACAACTGCTGTACCGGCCGTAGTCTAAGGCCCGGTGCACACATCCGATTTTTCAACATGCGGCACCGAAGCCCAACTATGCACACATAGCCGTGAAATGACGCAAGTACTCAGACATTTCGCGCCATTTGCGATTATTCTTCTATTGACGAAAACGTGTTTATTTCGCTAACTTAGAGTTAAAAAAGTATATTTTGAAAGAAAATAGTTGTTACAGGATCAACCATTTATTAATCACTTCAGTCCGGAGAAGCGTGTGCGGCGATCTGCTGCGCCATGGGGAACTGCAGTACAAATTGCACGCAAAGTTGGACGTACATCGCCGCAGTGACGCCGGAGGCATGTGTGCACTACTCCATTGGATCTAATGTATCTCAGACCGCACTTGCTTTACGGTAACGGTGCCGTACGTTGAAAAACCGGATGTGTGCACCGGGTCTAAAGGTTTAACTTTTCGCTTGCCGAGGTTACCATGGAAACCATAATAATCGTAATTCAGATAGGTTGCCTTAACCTGCCCTAATTTGCTACTAGAAGTGCGCAAAAAAAACCCCGCCAAGATCGTTGTAACCGCTTTAAACGTAGACTGAAGCTGTGCCAATTTTTTTATGTATATTTGCATTTGATTTTGATGTATATTTGGATAATGTAGGGACAAAAGTGTAAAAAATTCATAATATTTTTTAAACAAAATTTTTTTTTTTTTGCATTTTTTTTCAATTGCTATTGTTAGAGTTCCATTAAAAGTTCCAGCCCCTTACAATAACAGTTAAAATATCTGATGAGAAAAAATACAAAATATTTGTGGATAATGATTCGTTTACCTCATCTGACCCTAAATATTTAAAAATATTGTCGTGGGTACTGTATATCGATACCAAATATGGATCCCGACATTTCTTAAGGGATTTGTAAAATCAGGGAAATTTTTGTCACACTATCATGGAAATCAGGGAAATATCAGGGAACTTTTTTTCGAAGATTTTGTTGCCACCCTGAATAAAAAAAAGTTATGTACCCTCAATGCTAAGCACCCATTATTAGTAAAACCAATAATTTTTGGAAAATAATTTTGCTTGATGTTTGTTTTTCTGTGGCATTTGCAACTTTTAATATCAGTATACAAAAATGTCAACAAAAGAAAATGTCAAGTTTAAGACAGAACATCTTACTATTCTATGGTAATCATTGCTTTAAAGGGTTGCAATATTGTATATGGCTCTAATTCTTGATTAAATATACCCATCACTTCACCCATTCATATTTATTTTATTCTTTACTCTGAATTCACTCTGTGAAATGTCTTGCAGATGCCTATATCTTTTTTATTTTTGTTAGTTTCGTGTTTTTCTTTCTTTTTATAAAAGTATTATTTTTTCTAGGATTGAGCAGACAGAAAATAAAAAATCAAGACTGACTGAAGACGTATATGAAACGACAAAACCTTTTGCTAGATATTGTGACGATGAAGACTTGGAAGACAGGTTAAAGTCAATCATTTATGATGATGATCCAATGTCCGAGTACATGAAAAAGAAAAGACGCAAAGATGTTGTTTCTTGTAAGTTAACTGAGAAACTGCTTGATTTTTTTTGTATAATTTTAAAATTTACAAGTAAAGAATATTTATACTACATTCTCATAGGTTTTACTTATATTCGCTTATATTATTATTATTTACATATATTTTACATGTACTTTAAAAACTAAATATTACAAAACTGTGTTAGGTAAAGCATTGAAAATTTATAATTTTATGCTAAACTTTTTTTAATTAAAATGGAAAACTGTTTTATTATATGACCTAAGCCAGGGGTCGGGAACCTGCGGCTCGCGAGCCGCATGCGGCTCTTTTGATGTAAAGTTGCGGCTCTCCAGTTCCATACGAAAAAATTAATAATTTATTATCAAAACCTTTAAAAAATAAAAAATATATTTTTTTACGTACCTAATTTCTCAATAGCTTCTATTTTCATAATCGTTAATTACAAATCGCTACGTTTAACATGACCGTAATGAGATAAATTTGAACTATTGTTTTGTTCTTAGAGATGAGAGACTCCTTGACCATGTTTATCTTTCAGCCAATAGCATTCCATTTCCGTCTTACCCAAACAGCCACCGCCTGACTAACACGTCTATACTCTGTTTCACCTTACCTTGGCAGCATTGGGAAAGGCAGACACGATGTTCATCCGCATGAAAAATAGTTCCAACTTGATTTGGAATTTAAAATAAAGAAAATGCATATAAACGTGTAAATATTGTCCTACAATGATGAAAGAGTGATTTTTGACCATTTATAATTGGTTATATAATTATAAAAAGCGTTTGTTTTTTGACCGAAGCGAATGAATATATCCAAAACGGAATTCTAGTTCGGTTGAAACCGGTTTCCAAGGTGACATTTCTGGCGAGCTAAATACTCTTTCCCGCCAAGTCTGCGCCATTTCGCTCTGTGTCAGCTAGCGTACGGATCCATGACTTTAAACGTGCGTACCTACGTTCATATCTCTCGTTTCTCTCTTGTATCATTTTATTGGAGTGTGTTTGATACTCTGAACATGGCTGAAAAAGGAACATCGTCAACCAAAGCTGTATACGTCATCAAAGCGAGGAAAATCAATTGGTAGTGGAGCTCGGAGGAACATATTGAATGTTTATTCTCGACTTCGTGAAGAAAACCCTATAGTGATTCCATTAACCAAATCGTCGAAAAGGTGTCCCAACTAACTGGTGTTTCCAAAAGAACTGATTTTCCTTTTAAAAAAGAAAAGAAGACGTCAAGTCATTTGAGTACTCCAGGAAAAAAACGACCTTCTGTCGTTGGAAAAAGAACAAGAATGATGAAATATGACAACTTTACTTTATCGTGCATCCGACGAAAATTTCATGATTTTTTTCCGTCGAAATGCAATTTCTACATTGAACAAAGTTCTAAATGAAATTAACAACGATAAGGATATTTTTTCGACAAACATTAGCCGAAGTACACTGTACAGGATAATGAAAGATTTGGTTGTTATATTTTATATATATTGATGATGTATAAATGCATGGGATGTGAATAAGTATAACGTAAATATAGTTTTCTCATTGAAACTACTATTCATGAAATAGATTAGTTTCTTCTGCACACTTTCTTGTAAACTATTTTAAAGGATTCATAAAATTAATAATTTAATACTAATCAACCCGACACCGTTCCGCCAGTTTCAGAATATGTTTAACATATAAGGTTTATTTTTTCAACTCTAATTTTTAAAATGTTCTCATTTTTTTATTATTATATGTATATTCACTATATTTGTAATTTTTAAAATTATATTTATTTATTATGAATGTATTTGTATCTTTTTATACCTACACAGGATTTATATCCTGTAGGTTATATGTATTTTTATTTGTTATTTATTTTCTTTAATGTCAGAATAAATGTGATTTGATTTAATTTGGAGACTATATTTTGCTGTTCATTAAACGCATATTTTAGCAGACAACGCACTATCCCTTACCTTTTCAACCAAAGGTAAGAAGAAAGGATTAATTTCCTTTACTAAAATTGATAAAATCGAAAAAAGAAGTATTAATCAAGGTGTTATAGCTTTCAGGTAAGTAAATTTAAAAAATGAATTTTATGGTTCAACACATTGTTGATAGATTTTTTTTAAATAATTAAAAATAATACTCAATTAGAAAAATCAAAATTGATTTATATTAACATAGAGTAGCTTTATGTTTTTTAACGACTGTAATGCAAGAGCCATTAGAAATAAAAAAATCTGTGAAACATAAAATTTCCACGTGCATTTTATCTCTCGTTGCCAAAAAGGGCGAATTTCGTCGCTTATAGTTGATTTCTTCCTACAGTGTAACCCTAGTTTCTATGACAACGGCTGCGATGCGGTCAATGTAGCCTTTTCTGTACTGCCAAGTTAGGGTGAAACAGACTATAGACTCTAGACGTGTTGTCAGTCAGTCATCTTCGGATAGCTCGGTCGACGTTACGTTGCAGGTGTATTAATTTAATCGCTTGCGGTTTTTGTGTGTCTATTCGCTTGTTGTTTCAAGAAGAATGCGATTTGGAAGAGAATTATCTTCTCAAAGGTATATACGCGTATAATATAATAAAATCAGTAACAGAATTGGATTACATATCTGAGGATCGTGTTAACGAAGTAATAATGGTAAATAAATTGTTTGTTGTTTTTGATAGCTTCTGCACAATAAAGTGCGATGGCTTTCCAGAGGTAACGTATTGCAACGTTTTGCTTTGTGCTTGAATGAAACAAAAACATTCCTTAATGATAAAAGCATTGGCCATCCCACATTGGAAGAAGACAAATGGCTGCAAAAATTCAACTTCATGATAGATACCACAATGAAACTAAATGAACTAAATCTAAAACTGCAAGGAAAGGGCAACCCAGCCTACGCCTTGCTTAAAGAAGTAGTTTGTTTCGAAAAAAAAATTACTTATTTTCGTTGAAGACATGGAGAGCGTTAAATAACTTCATTTTAAAAATCTGAAGCAATATCGCGATGAGACCAATGCAACTATTGACACGAATTACTTCAGCATAGCTTTAAAAAACATGAAGGATGGATTCGCTGAGAGATTCGAGCAATTCAAAAACAAAAGTACTCTCGCGTTCATAGTAAATCCTCTCAACACAAATACAAATGAGATCAACATTGAGCCATTTGGAATTGATGCTGGATCGCTTCGAATGCAATTGCTAGATTTGAAAACCAAAGACTTGTGGAGTGGCAAGTTCACAGAATTCAAGAGCAAGTTGGAAGAGTTGGAGGTCCAGAAATGCATGCACATCGCGCAGCACAAGTGGCCAGCTCTAAAGAAATTCCGCGAGTTGAGGCCCGCATATTCGGCGCATGGAATAGTCTTCCAGGCTACAGTGAGGTGAAGAAGTTGGCATATGGAGTGTTGACTATCTTCGGGTCGACATATTCGTGCGAGCAAGCGTTTTCTTGCATGAATATAATAAAAAGTAAAGTTAGAAGTCAACTAACAAATAAAAATCTAGAGTCGTGCTTGAAACTTAAGCAACAAGTTATAAGCCAGATTGAATCAAAATTTGAAAAGGTATGCAAAACCAATGCTTCCATTGATGTAACTATCTATATTTGTGTTTTTATATGAATAAATATTATTGTGTATTTAAAGCCGTTCATTTTAAATCAAATATATATAAGCAAATACCATGATATTGAAACGAAAATTTTGAGTGGCTCTTTAAAAACGGGGAAATTTTGTAAATTGTAACTTTTGGCTCTTCCGTTTCAATAGGTTGCCGACCCCTGACCTAAGCACATGATATTCTGTCTATTGATACTTTGCTTACAGTGCTTCACAATTGTAACAATCTTGCACCAGAGATAATAATATTTGTCTCAATATATATAGTGGTATAAGTGGTTTAATTTGATCCAAAATTGAAGTTGTCTTGTTCTTGCTACAATAGAATAATGCAACAGGTGATGGGTAACAATTGTGTTGAAATGTTAAAAATAATCGCATTGAAATGATTTACAATGAAGGTTTAAACTATTTCAGCTATGCCAGCATATAATGGACCTCCTCCACCACCTAATCGATTTGGTATTAATCCAGGCTACAGATGGGATGGAGTGGATAGATCCAATGGCTTTGAGAAAAAATATTTTGAAAAAATTTCAAGCAAAAAGGCTACTCAAGAAGAAGCATATTTATGGAGTGTTCAAAACATGTAAATTATACATGTATTATTGATACCTTTTGTATATTTTGTAATTAAATATTTTTAATTTGAGCTAGTTTATTTTTTTCTCTTATGAAACAGTGTGAGTTTTAATTCATATTCATTTCCTAAATCGTTGCTACTAACCTTACTATGAAAAATGTGTTACCAGATTTTTGATGAGTAAGTTATGCACCAAATCAATGCCGCTTTTAAATATGAAGATTAAATACAAAAGAGCTAATCACTCTTTGCAAAACCCCAGCCTATTCTGCATTAGTCTCTTTAAAACTCCTTCATAGAATTGTATAAAAATATATTTCTTTGTGCAATGCCATTAACATTAACTCACAATCTCATACCTTTTAAATTTATGCAGTAAAACCTTTCTTGTGGAACTTTAATTTTTTATACAATTTCTAATGTTTATATAATTTTAATGTGTAAGTTTACATTTCCACAAGATCATAACTATTGTATGATTTTTACCATTATTTTTTATGGCTCAAAGGTGTATCTTCCCAGCAAAAAATATCCCTCACTTCACATTTATGCCTCATTCATGTCATCATTTTTGGCAGTACTTACATTCGTAAACTATTTTCAAGGATGAAGCACACAAAGAGCAAAATTTTGCTACAAGCACCTTGAGAATTCACTAAGAATTGTAAATACTTTCATCGAATCAAACATTGATACATTATTTTTGCATAGACGAGGTCAAATATTCCACTAGTTTTATGTATTGGGTCATCCAGAAAGTTCTGCGTTTTTTATGATAATAATTACGAAGCAGTACAAAAACATAAGAAAATATTATTGAATCACAAAAGCACCATTTTGCCATCTTTCCAGCATCTGAAAAAAAAAATTTCAAAAATCATTAGGCTTATTTGTGAAGAAGTTATCGAGGTGCTGTTTGACAGTCTCCAAAGAATTGGCCGTTCAGTAAATTTTGAAGTGACTTAAAGAGATGAAAATCTGTGTGGCAAGGTCTAGTGAATATGGGGGGTGACACGAAACATCTCAGCCATACTCAATAAGTCTGTCTGATATTCAGCAAAATGTGGGGCCGCGCATTGTCATGCTGGAAGACAACACCTCGATGATTAGTCAGTTTGGGCTGCTTTGCTTTGATTTCTGCTTTTAACATTGCCATTTGAGAACTGTTGTTTTCCGAATTCGTTGTCTGATTTTGTGGCAACAATTCGTAATGAACATTTCATTTGTAGTCCCACCATACCCAAATCATTACTTTTTTGTGCAGCCTCTCTCGATGTTACTTGGGAGGTTCATTTGGCTTACCTAGTGATCTTTTCTTGTAACATTATTGCAACGTATCCACTTTTCATCTCCAGTAATGAATCGTTTCAAAAAAGGAGTTTAATTTCGTTTCAGCAAAGAATCACATGCCGAAATTCCAGCAAGCATATTCTGTATAAAAGTATTTGGTACCCATACATCATCGCGGTTTACATACCCAATCTTCTTCAGATCATCATGAACTGTACTTTTTGGAATATTTAGTCTGTGATAGTTCTTGAACTGTAACATGGATTTTGCAGGCATCATCTTCGAGGCTGAAATTTCTGCACCTAAATTTATCAAACCATCTTTGAACTGTGTCATCAGAAACAGAACTTTGTCCACATACAGCTCACATTTACGAGCAGTCTGACTAGCATTTTTTTTCTTTCTTAAAATAAAAGAGCATAATATGACGGAAATGAATTTTTTGGTTCTCCATTCTTAGCACTGCAGCGAAACGAATATGACACAACTCAAGCTAGAATTATGCAGTGAAAGCAGAAAAGACCGAATTTACACATCTGGCTTCAATCGAGGTCACTCCTTATCAGCGGTAGCAAAATAATAAAGCGAGCTTTGATTTTAAAAACTGCAGAACTTTCCTGATAACCCAATATTTTGTATCTGATATGTAGTACATTAACTATATTATATTTTCTATACTGCCCAATACAATTTCTCTTTCGTCGTTGTATCTCAGCCAAACCAAAAGGTTGAACAGTCTTATTCTGAATTGTAAAAATTCTGGCAAAACGAAACCTGAGAATTAAGCAGAGAAGGACTTGAATAATTTTTACTTTGAAGTTTTAAAATAATTACCGCTCTAATGGCTGAGTGAGTTATACATTTCTCTTTAGAAACTGATGCATGAGAATTGTTTAGTGATGTATGATTTCTAACTTAATTTAATTACCTAATTCAAAAGTCTGAATTATTTAGGTACATCATGAAATCAACTTTGCTTCTAATTTTGTTCCTTTTATTTCAAAAGTATGAGTTGGAAGATGAAATTTGATAAATACCCTACAGGGTACCGGATGAAATGGTAGCCTAAAAGATCAAGAGCTTTGGGTTTCACCACTATAACATTTATTCTAACATCATACAGCTTAGCAGATATATACAGCAAGGTTACAGATATTTGGGGACAAGAATGGTTCGGCAATAGCGAGCGTGTCTTCTCGCTCTCAGTTCTCAATGGTATGGAAAATTCTAGCATCTTTCAGGTCGCCTTTCAACTGAAAACCATATGTCGATGGAATTTTGAACGTTCTCAAGGGGTTGAGATTTATGAGATGTAATGTCAGTGTGAAGAGAGTTTATTTCAAGTGCTCAGAACTTTATGACCGATCTAATGTCAAATGGAGTGCTGTAATAGTACTTCTAGGGTTAGTTATGGACAGTTGATCACTTGAAATGAGTTTTATGATCTCCAATTAGGGAATTCTTGAATATGTCGGCTTGATCAGAGAAGCCGCGCTTAGAGCGGTACTCTACAAAAGAAATTCTAAGAGGTAAATACCGACTTTTAAATGCTACATACTCTACTTTGTACAAACAACATCTAAACACCAGTTAAAAGTGCAGTTGTATGCAAGTTAATTATTGACTAGGTTCAACCCCCATCCTGTCCAACCAATTCATTCCAAACTATCTAATTTGCTCTTTAAATACCTTTTCACGATTATATAGTTGTGTTATTCAATTTAATCAATTTTTTGTTTTATACCAACATATACAAGTTTTAACATTCTTTCAAGCCAAAGTGAAGTGAATGGCGATTCTAGCAGTTGTGTGGAATGTGATAAATCATTTAGAAGACAAATTTGACCTTTCCCGATCTTCAATTCCCTTAAGTTCTTAATCAATCCTAAGATACGAAAGTAAATTCATATTTAGATCAGGAAATTAACAATGATATTTGCATAATAATCTTTCATTTATGAAAGTTAAGATAAAAAATATCTGAAAAATCAACTTAAATATGCGTCTTTCTGTAAAATATATATATATTTTTTTTTAAAAACATATATTTGAATTTGAACAAAATATTAGCCATGTGCTTCTCTGTTTACTAAAACAGCACACCAAACGCAAAGGTGAAATAAAAAAAAATTTCATTAAATGTATCTAGTATTCATGTACTTAAAGTTGGTAGAGGAACTTTGAAATAATGATGTGACTGGCATTGAACTTCAACCTTTGTCCCATTTTGATTTTAATCCCATACCTGGTCACAACATTTGGAGAATGTTATTTTCTGATTAATCTATCTCTGCTGTTTGGGTGCCTAGTCAATTGTTTTCATCATTTTAATTTTCCAACAGAGACCCGTTGATAAGCATTTATTTGAGTAATAAGTGGTAAAGCTAGAAAACCCGCATATGAAATTTACAAGAGGGAATAGCTGAAGTACAAATCCTTGGATTTCCAGCACCTTTCCCTGTCACATCACACTACCTTTTCAATTTGAAAACTTTCAAAGTTCTAAATTTAGGATTTGTGTCTTGCTATTCACTTGACATACTTCACCTTATGGTTCAATTTACTTGCCACACAGATTTTAATTTTATACATCGTAAGTATAAAATATCAAATCGGAAACTACAAATGTGAAATGTAGGCTGTATTTTTTTAATTCGTTTCTATATGAAACATACAGCAGTTTTAAAAATATTTATCAAAACAATTAAGTAGTTTAACTTATCTAAATTGGTTATTCTATTAATCTTCATTAATCAATATCATTCTTAGTTGCTACCGATATCGTAAGCTTTCTTTTAAGGGAATCGTTTTGATGTAATTGAAATGTCAAATTAGAACCTACAAAAATTAAAGAGGGGGGGGGGCTGTGGATTTTTTTAAAGGAATTTATTCAACAATCAGTCATATATAAGAATATTTATCAAAACAATTTATGTAGTTTAACTTATTCAAGTTAAATATTCTAATCTTCCTTAATCAGTTTCTATTCGCAACACTAATAATTATTGTTTTATACATAAACTAATGTTCAATACATCTTGAAACTACAGATAAAAGGTACGTTTGCTAAAACGAATTTGTGTTCACACACAACTTTAAAAATCGCTGAACTCGAATCAATTCTGGTCAAGTATATCACCAAAAGTTTTACCTCTACTCTAAACTGAAAGAGAAATCCAGTAGAGTAACTTTGGGGGTTATCAATTCCATTGATCTGAAGTATTTTCTACTAAAAGATCGTTCACGCATTCCTTAGAACGAGATGGACCATTTTGTCTCGTTTGCCAAATAAGGAGCTAATTTTTAAATAAAAAATATTTAATGAATATTCTCAATGACATTTTATTTCAATGGGGCAATTAATTTTAATTTTACTCTTCACCTCGTGACCGAACGTTTTTATTACTGGGCCACTATTCACAAAACACTACAAACCCAACTCTGAGAACTAAATAAAATTCGGTTGGCGACTTACGGATTTACTAGCAAATCAATTTTTGCTATAGACTAATTCTTTTTCGGAGTCATGATTTGATGCAGAGCATGAGATAAAATACCTTTTAGAATAAAAAGTACACAAGATAGAAATCTAACAAATATTTGCTAAGATTGGTTTGATATTTATCTTAAAACTAACATCTGCTACAAAAGTATTTTCAAGTGTCGAGTTACTTCATAGGTACCACCATCGAAGAAGTTGTGCGCTAGCTATGGTCAAAATGCAATCTAATTTACACAATTTATTTTTAATTTTCTAAGAATTTGCATTTTTTGGATTCGTTTCAGCAATTAACTATCTCAAAGTATAAGTGGTTATTCGAAAGACGTGAGGAGGTAAATATGGTCTGAAAAAGAATAGATCTATACAGGGGCCTCGGTACTAGTTTGTAGAGCAATTTTAATTGTCAACGACCTATGGTAAATTAATTTTTTCAAAACAGACTCTTTTATTAAATTGATTTAAAAGGTAAAGTTTAATCTGTTTACTTAAGTTCTGTTTTAAAGTTTACTTTTTAAATTGTTAAAAAACAACAGTGGGAGTTAATTTATTGTTTAAAAAAAGTGAAAGTATGACTGAAAGCAACAACTGCCAGTAAAATTGAGCTAAGTTAAAATCAGATCCCGGTACGGTACTGTGCAAAGCTGATCTATGACTGATGAGATTGAGTTGGGATATTTCCTTTTTTAGAGAGGTCCTATAAGGGTAGACCTGCGACCTGTAGGCGGCACAGGTTCGATTCCTTCCTATTTGTATTTCTCTCTTGTGTGTCAGTAAAACTTCGATTATGAGTTATGTCCATTTTGTGACGTTGTCATTCTTGTGTTTACGCAGCTTGGCCAAATATGACCTTTGCGGCGTGAAACCCAAGATCGACCAACCATTTAATCTAGAAACTGAAATGTGTCCGTTATAAAATAGGGTTGTTGTTGAATTGAATTATACATAGGTAAAATTTACCCTATTTTGTATAAAGGTTAGAATAAAGTAAACGCATAGCTTCTGTTGAAAATGACTTATGAAACAAAGTCAAGTAGAACATAATTACTTGAGGAAATATAAATGTGAAACTGAAATGTGTCCGTTATAAAATAGGATAGTGTTGAATTGAATTAAGGTATTTTACCCTATTTTGTATAAAGGTTAGAATAAACGCATAGCTTCTGTTGAAAATGACTTATGAAACAAAGTCAAGTGGAACATAATTACCTGAGGAAACATAAATTGTACATAGATTATTCCTCGTTCTTTACATTGGGTCTCCTTTTTTCCCCCTTGCTTTTAGACCGCACTATAATTTGCCCACTTCCCGAAAAACGGCTGAAAAAATACCACTTATAAAAAGAGGGAGAAGCCTATACGAATTCCCTGAAAGAGGAATCTCACAAGTGTAGTTCTATTTGTCAGGTCAAAATACCATTAACATTGCGATTTATGGAAACCAGGGCAGCACACAGCAAAAATAAAACCTGAGAAGCGGGGTCAAAAGAAAGTCCGTTGACGCCCCCTGCTGAGATGGCGGCGATGCGGAAACGAGTCTAAATGCTTCGTGAAAAACACCATTATCGAAGGAAAACTCGAAACAGCCGATGTGCCACTAACTCACCAAGGCCCCCGTGGTACACCACACCTGTCTGTGACATAAGTCACTGTGACTTGTGCGATTCTTGCCACTGACCAATTATTCAAGGTTCGAGTAAACGCCCCAGGATCTTCCTACGCTAATGAGAAATGTGTCTAGGCCACCACTCATATGTCGTGATTTCACAGTCCATGGTGGAGAGACGGGGATGCGGACTTCTAACGATGGCTATTGTGTAAATATCCACTTCAAATTAGAGAACAAACTGCTGACATTTCTGGATTATTGTGTTGTTAAATATAGGGGGTCATTTGCTCCCAAGACCTCGGTCTCTGTATCACTTCCTCTTCCCCCACAATACGAAATAGGGAAGTTGCAATTTTGTTTATTTTTGTTCTTTCTCGAGCGAAACGTTTTCTGTAGTGCGGCGCTCCCGAGAGAAGGCGGTGTTGCCTCGGCATCTGACCGTGGTTCAAAATTATGTGTTGTCCTCGGATCTTTCCCTCAGGGGATTGATCCTGGACCGTCGTTAATATCCCGTTGTGTTGCGCTAGTACATATATGGGTAACCCCCTTCCCACGGGCAGGATGTGGCCCACCTCGGTTTTTGATCCAGCCCTCGGAACATATTAAAATCGTGCTCCAAAAAAAGTAAATATTCTCCGTTTTCGCCAACAAGAGGGGAGGGGGGGGGTACAAAAGCCTGAACTACGTGGGTCGGTGTTTCTCAACCTTTTTAGTTGACGGCATAATAAAAATATCTTGAATTACTCGTATTTGCGGCACACCTGAATATAAAAATGTAAATGTAGGTATTTCCAGTACTACCTTATATAGTTATTATTACTAATAAAATTATTATTGGATATATGAGATGGCTGAGCCTGTTTTCTTGAACAAATTAAATCAAACCGAGGTTTAAAAGTCGGCAGACAAGTTATCGGCGACACATCACGCCACGCAATTCCGCGGATAATCGGGAATAATATTTATAAATTTCGTTATTGACTGTATCCGAGAAACGGCCTTGCACTTCTTGATTCCATTCCTTACAAGCGGATGTGATTGTTAAAATAACACAGATACAAATGAACAATACTCAGATTTCTGGCCTCGACAAGGGACCACTACTGGAGAAGATATTTTTCATGCGGTTAAAAGTGCTATTGAACAGTATGGTTTGCAGTGGTGCAAATTAATTGGGGTTTGCACAGATGGTGCACCCCATGGTCGGTTCACAAAATGGTTTCATCGGAATTTTGAAAAAAAAAGCAAGTGACTTGAATGAGCGAAAAGACGATTTAATAAACCTACATTGCATTATCCACCAACAAAAGTTGTGTTCTAAGTCCATCCGATTGCAGAACGTTATGAATGTGGTAATAAAGACAATTAATATTATTCGTTCCCGCGCGCTTAACCATCGCCAGTTCAAAGCATTTTTGGATGACCTTTCTTCAGAACATGGTGCTGTGATATATTTTTGAGAAGTAAGGTTGTTAAACAAGGGCAAAACGATTTTACGATCTTAGACAGGAAATATCCGATTTTATGGAAATCAAGGAAAAATCATTCCCTGAAGTCAGTGATCAGAAATGGTTATGTGATTTAGCATTTCTAGTTGACATCACGGGTCACTTAAACGAGTTGAATTTGAAGCTTCAAAATCAAGGTCAGTTGGTAAACGAATTGTCCAGTCATCTGAAAGCGTTCCAAAACAAAATTCGCTTGTGGGAAACACAAATGCGATCTGGAAGCTGCTATCATTTTTCATCACTATCCAGTCACGAAAATATTGATTACACACAATATGCTGAAGAACTAAAACCACTGTCAATCAATCATTTTTTTAAATAGATTTACAGACTTTGAAAACATGGATAGTTATATATATATATTATCTTGCTTTAACCTTTTTGCTACTCCGATGAAAAGTGACGTAGAGAAGACTCCCACACACCTGCAAATGGAGTTGATCGAGCTTCAGGAAGACATACATTTGAAGTCAAAATTTGAAGACCTGGAGCTAAGGGATTTCTACAGAACTTACCTTGCCGAAGAAAAATACCCAAAGCTGAGAGCATTTGCAAGAAAAATTATTTGGGCATTTGGAAGCACTTATTAATGTGAACAGTTCTTTTCCATGATGAAAACTAATAAATCGAAGTATCGAACCAGGCTTACAGATGAAAATTTGGAAAACACTCTGCGCCTGTGTATTAGTGGGATTGATCCCAACATTGATTATCTTGTTTCTCAAGTTCAAGCTCAAATTTCTCATTGATTTCTTGTGATTGTAAATAAATACTTAATCAATGCGATATTATTATATATATATATATATATATATATATATATATATATATATATATATATATGTTCATATAACTTTACCATACTACTTTATAAATATATAAAATCAAATTAACCTTATCATTATTACTTTTTCACGACTACCATTATCTACGGCCCGCGACTTCATTAATATCCTAAAGTTTAGCCCGCAACTTTCCAAAGGTTGCCCATACCTGCTCTAGTACGACGTTAATTAAAAATTACCAATTTCCCTGAGAGAATGCAATCGACCTTGAATCAGTTAATTTATGAATAGCTGTGAAAACGCTATTCATACGCGTTAGGAGAAGGCTGCCATGCGCAAAACCATGAATGGCGATAGCCGTGGATGTTTTCGCTCTGTCAACTCGTTGTCAATGCTTTCGCCACCGGACGATAAACGTGTTACCTGAATCCGCGCTGTTGACGCTTGCAGTGGAAGAAAATTGGTATTTTTAATTAACGTCGTGCTTGAGCAACACAACGGCTATTGACGGAAGTCCGGGAAGAAACCCAAAGGGAAAGTCCGAGGACAACCACTGTCAGATGACGAGGCAATGTATGAGCTGGCACCCCACTCTCCAAACTTCCACACCACGCCAACGTGAGAACATTTGACGCCACAGTAGATTTAACGTGCACCAGCTCCCGTGTACTCAAAGGTTTTCAGCAGGACCTAGTATCGAACTCGAAACTCTTCAGTTGCTCTTCCAACTGGGCTACCTCCAATGAAATAAAGCCGACCAACCGGTATAGTGGTTAAGGTGTTAGCCTCTAGATCGGAAGGTTCCTGGTTCGAATCCGGGTACGGGCATGGATGTTTGTAAACGTATGGTGTAGAGGCGGCTGGTGCACCTTAAATCTGTCGTGGCCGAAAGTCCTCACGTTGGGTTGGCGTGGAAGTTTGGAGAGTGGGGTGCCAGCTCAAGTGTTGCTTCGTCATCTGACCGTGGTTCAAAATTACGAGGTGTCGTCCTCGGATCTTTCCCTCAAGGGACTGATCCCGGACCGTCGTCAATAGCCCGTTGTGTTGCTCTAGTACGACGTTAACTAAAATTACCATTACCAATGAAATAAAAGCAAAGGTATTTAGTAATTTATTTAGTCGGCTTGGCAAAAAAGGAAAACAAAAATCTTTTTGAACAGTTATAATAAACTTGTATTTACCTTTCAATATATAATAAAGCAGACACGCCTTGGTTTTCTTTTCATTTGACATATGCTTTATTGTGAGTCTCATACTTTCGCATACACGGTATAAAACTGGGATATAGCACCCTATTTTTCTGCTTCCCTCAATTAATATCAAAAGAAAACCGCTGGATTAAAAGTTTCCAGACCCGTTTTCTAGCCTTTCGTCCTTGGCAAGTTTTTTAATCACAATTTCATTGAGAATCCCTAACATTCCTCCCTGTTTCCGAATTTCATCGTGGTTCAAAATTACGAGGTGTTGTCCTCGGATCTTTCCCTTAAGGGACTGATCCCGGACCGTCGTCAATAGCTCGTTGTGTTGCTCTAGTACGACGTTAACTAAAAATTACCAATTACCATTACCAAATTTCATTTGTGGCTGGCGTGGCTCATTAACTTTGCTCCTTGAGCTAGCAACCTGCGAGTTATAGGCAGCACAGGTTCGATTCCTATAACTTAACCTTGGTGTATTCCTGTCTTTTGTTACAGTAACACCTTCCCTACGTATGAATTTTGTCTTAGCTGACTTGTGTTTGGAGCAGCTTAGCATGATACCCTTGTGCCATAAATACAAAACCAACCTCTTAGGCTCCCAATGTGACATGTTACAGTAATTTTCTGTGACAAAAAAAAATTTAATTAGGGAATCATGAGCGAAACAAAAGACCTTATCAAGCAATCAGCACCTTAAATCCGAGCTATATAATAGTTAAGATTTTAAAATGCCATAAACGGTGGAGTAGTTAAGGTGTGGAGGTGAGGGAAGTGGTTGTCACGGCTGCCAATGCCTAACGTGGCAGCATTTCTGAAACATTAAAAAAAGTCTAGCAATTTATAAATAAACAAATATTTCTAGAAATGTTTCGTGTCTTCTCTGCTGTCTTTAGAGCAGTTTTATTAGAGTCAATTACATATATGTCGGTATCGTTAGGCCGTTTTCAATGCACACACAATTGTAAGTTGAAATAGTATAATGAACCACATCATACATAATGGATCCAAGAGGATCAAGTCTATTTAGATAACAGCATTGATAGAAAGGGAAATTTTGCAATCGGATATGTCTACAAAGACAGCTTTCTATTATGCCTTAACTTGCCAGGGGTTCATTTTGAGGGTAAAGTAGGGATCGGAACGGATATGTTAGGACAGGAAGTTCTTAACTACTTTAATCTGAGATGTTAGGTATGGTCATTCTGTTAATCAATCGCACAATGATAGGTAGGTACTTTAATTAGCGTCAAACTGGAGCAACACAACGGGTTATTGGTGACGGTCCGGGATCAATCGCGAAGGAAAAGATCCGAGGTTAATCGTCCAAAGATTCCTGCTGTTGTTAATGGGTGTAGTAATTTCAACCCACAGGTGCGAGGATGGTATACATTAGTCGAAAAGTACATTATAATGGATAATTCGATCTGAAAGAGGTATAGAAATAATTACTACGTTTGCAACTACATATAAACCATTCTACTGATTACTATAGAAGTTACTATAGAAATTGATCAACAAATACTATTAGCACATTAAGAACTTCAAAGGATCTTCCTTCATACAAAAAGGAGATTATCTTTTAACTCTTTCTCCCATTAGTATGATATCGGGAGTCCTCTTATCGAGTTCAGCTTCAGTGACAGAAGTTTTCATCAGTTGAATGCTTATTTTTTTAGTACAATTTTCTCTTTTTCGATTATTTCTTGTGCAAAAAAGTAAGTTTTTCTTTTGTAATAAGTTTCATTTCAAGTAGTTTAAATTTTCCTTAAAAAGTTTGTTTTTGTAAGCATTTATTTGCGTTTGTTTTTACCGAAAAAGGTTGTCCATCATAGTTAATATTTGTTTATAGGATTTTTCTAATTTATTGAGAGAGAAAACTATACATAATTTTTTATATAAATGAAATAAACGTTATAAGTAAATAAATTCTTTAAGCAAGTTTTTTTTTATCACAGCATTTGCTAGAATTTACCTTGTACACTTTTTGCCCTTAAAGGGTTGTATGTTTGAGCACAGGAATGTATATTGAGCCAGAGCCAATGCCATAAGGCTAACTAAATAGTTGTAATAGACGTTTCCTAATAGTAAGTCAGGAATTACAAGTTTGGCATAAGGAAAATTCCTTCAAGCTCACAGTTTTTACATTATACTCTATAATAAATCAATCGATTGCAAAAATGACTAACCAAGAAAATTGATTTGCTTGCTGATTCGTGGCCGAACTCAATGATCATTTCTGTATAATTATTATATATTTAAGTTTTAGAGTTTTTACTAAGTGAAAACGGAATGAGTAAAAGCAGTTTCTACCATTGACAATATTGAAATCTCTCTATATTAAAAAAAAGTTACCGCCGCCACTGTCGTAGGATTAAAAACTGGGTTGTTTAGATTCTCCGTCTCGATTCTTAGACGTTTCCCCGAGAAAGCACGGATCAGAAAATTACGAAATTAACATGGTTTGTTCTTCATCGTGTTCCCTGGACAATTTTGAAGATTTTTTTCCGATACGGCTATTAGTTTAGGGTTTTAATTGAAAAAGCGAAATTTCTAACGCGAGTGAGAACAAGAGACGAACAAATTTTCAGTCATCAGTCGTAATTTTTTGTTTAGAGTATCTCCGTGAACTTTTACAGCTCTTCGAGTTTTTTTAGAAATTTTAATTTGGTTCTTGATAATATTTTTTTGAAATTTGGGAAAAATCGGGACATTTTCGTTATTTTTTTATTAACTGTCATATCTATATCTTATTACAATTAATTTTTAAATTTGAAAACATCGCAGTATACCTTAGAATGTACTCTTTCTTACGGTACAGTTATTTTTGAATTGGTTAATAAATAAATTCGATGCGATCAGAAGTTGGTCACACAAATTTCGTCAATTTTCTTATTCACGGAAATTAAGGTTACATTTTCTGACTAACGGGTTTGCCAGATCGGCCAGATGCCCTTGAAACTCGCTGTGACGTCATGCTCATTTTTTCGCTGGATTCTCGGACAGTTTGCCGATTAAGTACAAATTCGAATTTTACGAGATTAACATGGTTTATTCAAAATTGCGCAGGGAACAAGATGAAGATGATTTTTTTGCTGATGCGGCTATTACCTTAAGGTGCATTAAGTGTTAATTTATCACAACCGTCCTGCCCTAAGGCATACGGTGTAGTTCTGGGTTGTGAGCAACCCCGCACAGCACATGGGTTGCCACGTCCAAAGTAGTTTTCTTACTATTTTTTTTATATTATGTTTTTTTTTTTACTTTAACGCATTAAGTGTTAAAGTAAAAAAAGGCGAAATCGAAAATGCGACAGGTTGGTTTGTGAAGCAAACCAAATGAGATTACGTAGCAATCACCGGGGGCTGGCAAGAGTTAGCGTGCAGGGGGCGGAGCCCTCTCTGTGATGTCATGGACCGGAAAGTCAAATCAAGATTATACGAATTATTAAGATAGTTTCGCCGTTCGAAAGGAGAGTTCGTTTGCGAAGCAAACCAAATGGGATTGCGTAGTAATCCCGGGGGGTTGCAATATAACAACCAATATAGCTACAAAGTGTTCTGATAAAAAAAACTTCAAAATTTCGTCTGTATGTATTGAAGATAGATACTGCAACTCATTAAAATTATAAAATACAACTGGATTTCTTATTTTGTGTTCATTTCACATAAGTGAATGTTTATGTTCAAGACCCTATTTTGATACAAGAAAAAATGTCAGCATTGTATAAATTATGTTCGTGTTTTTAATGAAAGAAAATCGATAAATTTAAAGAATAATGTGGGAAAGCAAAGACTTGCTTAACTTTCTCATCAGTGTTCTTCTGAATAATGAAGTAATTCTTTTAAATTTGGGGAGGGTCCACTTTGGAAAAGTTATATGATTTCCAAGAATAAAAGAATATTTCTCGCAGACAAGTGGGGAGTATAATTCGGTATTCGAAGAAAGGTAGTAATAGTGGCACAGAATAATTCTCTTCTGTGTCCATTGTCTGCTAATCTTTACCATACATTAAATTTATTGAGTTTTTTTTAATATTAGTTTACACTAGTTTGGATATAATCATTTCACTTTGAATTAAAGAATAAGTTGATTTTTAGGCTTTGGCTCTCATTATTTGTAATTTGGATGCGTTCTTCAATCTAATAATATATTTATTCACGAGTTCGTTCGTAGAATTGCGAAGAAATACTTTTAATTTTCTTTCAAGAGTATTTACTCTCCGAGAAAAAGGATATTTTCTGTTTCCATTAATATTATAATTTCTGTTTGAGAAGGTTGTTCCGCACAAATATAGAATCTTGATTGTGGAAAGAGTATTGAACTGCCCTTACTAAATTCAAACTTCAGGTGATGGCTCATGGTTTTTTAATGCATCGCATATGATGTGAAATATAACAATTTTTTTTGGCGAATTTTTATTTCCGTTATTGGATGTATTGTAGGCATTGATCTGGGAACAGATAGTATTTCATTGATCATGAGAGTTTCTAAAATAATTTTTGTTTGAAGTCTTGGGGTACTCACCATATTATTCGCGTGTTTTATTCTAAACCTTCAGTCGGGATGTTTAAAAAAATAAATTTTCTTTGTACTTGCATGATAATATGAGTTACTAAAAAATTGAAACATGTGTAAGTTAAAAATTTTATGTACAGTATGAAAGCGATATTTATTACTTGGGTCCCAATATTGATTTAATTCCCAGAGAAAGTATTCGGCAATTAGGGCATGGCCCCAGAATTCCCAAATAAACCAACCTTTTAACACTTTTTATAGACTAATGAAAAGAAAAATTCTCTTAAGAGAGTTTGAACTCGGTGACACATTTTTACAATTATAGATTAAATTAATTCTAACCTGACAATTAATGAATCATTCGTTTTTTCCTTGAACTGTTCGTTTTTTCTTGCAAAAAGTGTAGCATGATTCCACATGAAATTAAAGAGCAAGCATATGGGTGTATAAATATTCATTCTACCCTTCGCTAGAAAATGACTTCAAAAGGAGGACACAAGTTATCAGAATAAGCTATCAATAATTTTTTTTAACTTGGTGTCATCTGTTAATTCTGGTTCTGAGTATTTATTACAAGTGGATTATATATATATATATATTTGTATTAAAAAGATGGGAAATGCATAAACGATACTTCAAGCAAAAAACTCCAGAAATATTTAAAACAAATAGCATCGAACCACAAAATATGAAAAAACAGATTCCTAACTTAACGGAGAAAATGCTTGTCAAATATGTCATCAATATTTAAAACTCTTACGAGAATCTGCTTTTCAACGAGTTCCTTAAAACAGCTTTCCATCGCCATTTTTGAAAGGTGTTCATTCTTTTTAAGCACAGAGAAACATTTTATTCAAAGACGAAAATCGAAAAGGAATATGTTCCTGTTTTCCGCCCAGCAAGTAATTAAGTGCTAAAAAAATGTTTGTCCTGTCTTCCAACATTTCCTGACCCCCCCCCTCCCTTCTTTTTTTCCTTCAAGGGGAGAAAGCATCGCGCCCTCCTAACTTCCCCCTGGTGTTAGAAGAGGGAGAGAGAAAGAAAACAGTAAAAAAACAGAGATAAGATGGAGTTACACATTTGGCGACACATCGTTCATGTTCTTCGCAGACAATGAGTGGAAGAGAGAACGACGCCAAAGTAGGCTTCCTACCTTTGTGCTGAAAGCGTATGAAATATGGGCGGTATTTTTATGCCTCACACACCTAACTTTTTCTCACTTTTTTCATTCGCTGAAAGGCAGAAGACTGCGACGAGACAGTACGGCACCTTGTTTTTTAGTTTATTTTGCAGAGCTTTTTGTATTCTTTCTTTCTAGTGGCCGCGAAAGAACTGTAAATTTTACAAAAATACAAAACAGAAAGAGAATATTTCACAATACTGTTCATGCTGATTGCTGACCAATCGGTTTTGTGGTCAGGTGCTGACTTCGGGACCGAAACCTTCCTAATACGCATCCTTGGTTAAGGCAAGGAAGTTTGTGTAACTAGAATGAATTAGTAAGGGGACCAATTTTTTTACAATTTAAAGGAGGACGAAAACATTTAAGAAAAAAGTACAATGTAAATAAATGAAACATTGTATTAATTCAAACAAAAATACACTAATTATGCTTGCATCCCCTTTAATTATTTACTTACACGAGTATTTTTTCATTGAATGAATATTTTTTGTCAATATATCATTTTCTAACAGTAACAATATATTGGAAATTTCGGAGCAAGAAATATCCTTCATATTGAATTTTACGGCAAGTGCTGCAGCTAGATTATCAACATTCAATCTTGATTTCTCACTTGTCCAAAAATCATTACCAATTGAAAAAACTCTTTCAACTGCTGCATTAGTTCCAGAGCAGCACAACATAAATTCAACAAGAATAACTAAATTTTCATATGGTATGTGTCCATTTTTGAAATGGTTAAATATTTCCATCCATCTTTTATCAATTTCAACATGTTGATTTTCGCATTATTCTAATTTATCAGAATTTAAGTATACGTTCAGTCTTCTAATTTCTTCAAACAGACAATTGTCATTGATTTTAATATCAGGCAACTCAACACAATTTTCAATATCTGCCCAATTTACTTGCGATGAAGTCAAAAAACACCATTGGAAACTGTTATTTCCTGTGATATATGTTTCTGACCATTCTTCTATAGTGGTTCACAATCTGCCATTGTAATGTCATCTCTACTATTATAAAAGGAAGTGTTTGTCTGTCTGTTTGTTTATTTCTTGCCCTCGAAGTCCTGACGAATCTATGGCACTTACAGTAATGAGATTTGGCACACAGGTGGTCCGATATTTTTGTAAATTTAGGGTCACGGCGAATTTTAAAATTCAATCTAGAACATTTTAAAATGAATTTAATAGTTTTTTCACCATTATCATTCTGACGCGGTAATTCCGAGGAACTACGAAACATCAAATTCGCCCTCACGTGTCACCTGGACGTCAGCCTTTGGAACCATACCAAATTTCTTCTTATCCGGAGAGAGAACACATTCGAATGACCTTCGTTTGTTTCGAGATTGATTCATTTTGATTTCCTGCGAAACGGATTCCATTAAAGGAAACAGATTGAATTTTCTGCCCTTGGCGTTAAATAAAAATAAAAACAGATTTTCATTTTAGCAAAGGAGAGCAAAGAAATAAAAACATTTTAACTGGGATTGTTGAGTTCTTTTTTTCGTAAAATCGGTATCGTTAAGACAGATTAAAAATTTCAACAGATTTGAAATCTGCGGAAAATTTTACACCAGATAAAAACCAAGCACCACGGGCACGGGCAACGCCGGGCTAGCCACGCAATGTCCAGTAATGAATAACGTTCAGTTGGCCGGTATTTGATAAAAAAAAGTTGTTAGAATGGGCTACTTGGAATGGGAATTTTTTTTATTTAAATCGTTTGTCAATCATCAATAAAGATTAGGAAAGTATAAAAAATACCTTTAAAAGAGAAAAAGTACTGAAAAATATATAAGGAACATCAAAAAAGCGAAATAATAAAAATTTGTTCATTACCATACCCTTATAGATCATAGGCAAGTAGCCCATAAGAGTGAAGATTTACGATATCATGGAACCAGAGTTCGTGGGCTAGGGGACACGGACATGTTTTTTATTACTGTAATAGGCCTATTTTTTAAATTTAAATGTTCATCAGTGACGTAACCACAGTTCTGAGGATCCAAACACATCGAAAGTTTTTTCTTATCATTTAATATTTTTTTGCAAATAAACTATCAAAAAGATCTATTGCTGGAAAATTTGAAGACCTGGGAATTAAGAATTTGTGGTAGGTAGTTAATTAACGTCACATTGGAGTAATTCAACGTGCTATTGGCGACTGTCCAGTACTAATACCCAAGGGAAAGATCCGAAGACCACACCACGTAATTTTGAACCATGGTCAGGCGACAGTTAAATGTTTGGGAATAAAATTTTTAGGAATACTGGAAATAAAGAATTTTTGCATCATAACTATCATATTCGCATATACACTGATCGATACTTTAAAATTGACAGATATAAAAATGAACTTCGAGGGAACGAAATTTTGAGTATTTATTTTACGTTATTTCAATGTTATAAAAATTTTTTTGGTCAGCATAGCCACTTAAAATGATTTTTGCACTTGCATCAACCTGGACCACTAATTTGTTGTTTCATTATCCTTTCTTTAAAATCTATCGACGACATACAAGGTATGAGCTTGGTAAAAGTTTAAAAATTTCTGTTAAAAGATTCATATTTTTATTTTAATACACAGTTACATTTCACTAGGGCCCTTCATCTAATCTGGTATTGCAAGTGGAAATGTAGATGCACGGTGCATAAATTGGCTCTAAAGAACGTATTTCTAAAAATGCGATGTAAAGACGCAAGAGTAATTCGTCTAGTAACTTTTAGTAAATGATTAGCTCTTTGATCTCCCAACTGTCTTAAATATTCTGAATATTTAGTAGAGTAGAGAGAGAGAGACAGTAATCATCAGACAACTACGGAAGAATAATTACCGCTTAATATATTTGATAGACTCTAAAACTAAACAAAAATTGACGCTAAAAGAATAAGTTACCCGGTTGCGATAAAAATTGGTGGATGTGAGGAACACACATAGAAAAACAAACGATTAAAATTTCAGAACAATTAAATGATTTATTTCAGAGCTTGACCGTTACAAAGGGAGGAAGTCAATAAGGCGTTGGTCCACCTCTGGCCTGGATGAGTCAACCGCATAGACTGAAAAAGTTCCCGGATGGTGTCCTGCGGATTTTCTTGCCAAATGGTCAACAATCCGGGATGATTGCAATCGCCTACCCATAACGTACCAAATGAGCTCTATGGAAGAGAAATCAGGAGACCTAGTTGGCCAAGGAAGTGTTAGGAAAGCTTGAAGACAATTCATAGCAACACTTGCCTTGTGGAAAAAAGAAACGGTAACACAACCTGTCGTAGAATGTCGTCCAGTACCGCTGTGCTGTAAGTGTGCCTGAAATGACTACCAAAGGGGTCCTTCTGTCAAAGGAGATGGCACCTGAGAAGGGACGCCCATAAATTTCCCGGGCCCCCCGACTAAATTTTCACGCGGGCCCCCTAAGTTTTTTCCTTTGGTAGGAAGTTTTCATTTTTCCAAGTATCCAAAAACTTACAAATACCCAACTTCAGAAATGTACAAGCAAACATACAGTAAATTAATAATGAACTGGTAAGTAATTAAGGAAAACATGTGTATGTTACGCCTAAAGCCCGAAGTGTGGCCACTTTGCGATCTAGCAGGACTTCAGTAAGGATAATGAAGTACAATCAGAAAACTATCTAATAAATATCTCTATTGATAGATATTGTAAGAGAAACACCCATGCAAAAATCATACCTCGGACGCTGAAGACTAGTCAAAACTCAGAAAACTTTTGCTGAGGAGAGAGCAGTAAATCTATTCTTCGAATTAATGAATTTATCAATGACGTCAATGAAGCTCATTTTGGACGCCAGTTCATGCTCAATTGGAAACATTCCATGATGATTCAAGTTTCCTTGGCCCAAAGTAGATCGTAAATGATTTTTGATTATACATAGTTTAGTGAATCCTGTTTCACCAGTAGCCACAGTGATGGGAAGGGAAATAAAAATTCTTAAAACTATACAAAATTCTGGGAAAATATCGAATTGATTGCAATTTTAATCTACAGATATTTAAAAGGTAGAGTGGAAGATCTTTATATTTTCTAACTTAGCTAAATGTGAAAAAGTAGCTTTTCGAACGGTCTTGTACATTGTTGCTTAAATCATCTGGATAGCTTTCAATTAATTTTTTTAATGCGTTGTTGTTGTCATTAGAATTAGAATTTATTTTTAATATGGCTTCGAATGTATTGCATATCTTTTTCAATTGCTCATACCCTTGATTCTGACTGAGAAACTATTTTATTGATTACTATATCAAAAACTGAACTTTTGAATTTTGTCTGGTTTCTAATACTTCAGGCATTTCTCTTTCGGTGGCTTCGTCAAAGAAAAGGTTCCTTTTTCGTCCTCTTTTTTTGGAAAATTCTGCATCTATACCAAAATAGAAGCTGTCTCTTTAGCTCTATTTAAGTGTAAAGGTCATTGTTTTCTTAAATCTTTATCTATTGTTTCAGTTAACGCTTCAATGTTATTCATTTTGATATCAAGGGAGATATCTTTTGATTGCAGGATTAAATTTTTTGTATTAATTTGCTCTAGTATGTCCTTCCAAATATTTAACTGAATTAAAGTTTCAAATTTTGAAAAATAATTGAGGAATCCATTTATTTTTGCCGTTTTCTCTTACGATGAACTATTGATTTTTTACATCTTGAAGGGCCTTTAAAACGTTAGGTAGTTTTTCTCATAGACGCACCCTCGTTATGGTCAATCATCGATGTGAGAGAAAAGTCGAACCACGACGTTTGCGGGTAGAAAATTAGCGAAACAACCCTATAACTCCAGGAATTCACGTTTCCCATTCACGCTTTCCAGGAAGCTCAGACCCAATCCTTTTCTCCTACTCAACCCCACCATTGAGTAAGAAGGAGCTCTTATCTCTTATCTCGGAATTTGTCACCTAACCAGTCTTCATCCTGTTGAAGGTACTATGGAATGATGGGGAATGGGCGAAAGGATCGTTGTCGTTAACCGGACTGCTGAAAATGTTCGACGGGGCACTTTTAAGAACTTGTAAAGAATGTATATTTTTTGTTCAAATTTTTTTTGTTAAATTCGGAAAATAACCTTAAAATGAGACAGATCATTTCTTGGACAAACCTTGGGGCCGCGGGCCCCTCAAACGTCCGGGCCCCCCGATATTTGTCGGGTTTGTCCCCCCTTATGGGCGGCCCTGCACCTGAGACCATAACGCCCTGCTGTGGGCATGTGTGGCGTGAGATAGTAAGGACATGATCCCCACGCTGCCCTGGAAGTGTCCCGATGAATCTGCGGTTGTCGTCAGGACACAGTTGGAAACGGGACTCGTCACTAAAGACTATACGTCCCCAATCAGCACCGTTACAAGTTAATCGATCCATCGAGCCCGGCACCACTATAATTCTATATCTTCTTGGTGCGTCTATTTTTTTGTTGTAGAGTGCATATATCCACCTTTTTTTTATTTCAAATCCTAATGAATCTTATTTCATCATGAGGTTTTAACGTTCTTAGCTTCCACTCACGTATGAGGCAATGTTTACAGTTTAATCATTGGTGCAATAAATCGCTTGCTTTAGAGCAGTGCTCCCCAACCTATTTATCGCCGCGGACCGGATCAACGTTTGATAATTTTAATGCGGCACTCTGAGGGGGGGTCGTTGATTGTTTATATTTTAGATTGTTTTGATTTAATAATTTAATTTAATTGTATTTAAACATTCCTTCAAAATAAAATACAGTTACACCAAAAAATTAATATAAAGTGATTTTAACATTTTAACTCACTAGAACGCTAACTCAATGAGAACCCTGAGCTTGTTTCTTTGCAACGAGATGGTTTCATCTGGGGGTAATAGGAGACAATGACACCCGAAGTGTGTTGCTTAGATCCAGTTTATTCCGTTGTTTTGTTTTGGTTGCTGTCACTGCAGAAAACCCCGCTTCACACAGATAGGTTGTCAGAAATGGCAATAGGGATTTAAGTGCTGTGGTGGTAATCTCAGGATATTCCGCCATGACTTTAATCCAAAACACCGGCAGAGTTGTTGTCTCGAACGTAGTTTTAAGGCCGACTTCATTTGCAATCTCCAGCAGTTGATCTTCTTGCACAGACATGCTAGATTCGCCTGATTTGTTGACAAATGGGTCGCGGATCCATTCCTTACAAGTTCGTGGGTCTTTTGTGGTAGGAAGAAGCGCTCGAACTCTTTTAAAAGCAAAGACGGGTGATCGTGCACCAACTGAGCGAATGAATGTTTAGGCTCAGTCTCGCCTAAAATCCCCACTAATGTCTGAAACATGTCCAAAATGCCTCTTGTTCACGCGCCAGTTTGGCTTTAAATGCAGCTACTTTGTCTGCCAACTTGAAAACAGTTGTCACATTTGTCAAAATTGGAAAATAGAGACATACAGAATTCAGAAATCATAATTGAAGCTCTAGTAACAGAACAAATTTCAAGTTCTGATTTACCGCCTAGTTTGAATGGACGTTTCATAGATAAGAACCGCACAAACCATAGAGAAATACACCACAGTAAAAAAAATTGAAATAATTTCATGTTCCTTGGGCGGCCCGGTACCATTTGATCCACGGACCGGTACCGGTCCGCGACCCGGGGGTTGGGGACCACTGCTTTAGAGTATAAGCACACACATACCGGTCGAACATCAGACATACGTACTGGTCCACTCCTTGGGATTTTGCTGCCCACTCGCAATCTAAAACAAGCCGTTCTAAAAAAATATTTAATTTTCTAAGCAAACGCCCTCCATGGAATATGTATCCAGGAAAAAATTTCTGTCGCCCAGTCTTCTTTTATTCGGTTCCCTGAATGACATCATGTATGAGTATTGCGTTGAATGACTGTTTTCGGCTATTCACGGATTTTAAACGAATATTTTGCTCGTGTGATTGACGAAACCTCGCGCGATTTTCTCGGATCTTTCTTTAACAACGTGTAGACAATTTTCCAAATAATCTCCCCTTGATTAAATCCCTGCGCTTCAGTGCTTTTTGAACGAAAATATATCGCTGAGCATGGTTATTTCAAGTTAGAGGTGTGTTGTTCTACTGTCTTTCTGGTTTTTTTCTGATTATGTACGTGTACGCCCATTACTCGGAAACGGCCCTTGGAAAAACGAATAAAAGCATTTGTGAAGAATCGTCAATCACTCCTATTCATAATTCGTGCCCATAATGTCGTTATATTTTGCCCAGTGAAACAGCTTTAAAAATTTAACTACTAGATCCATGACTGCTTCGTTCAAAATGACTTACATTACCATAATTTTAAAGTAAAATAGAGTGCTTCGATTTTTTCCCGCAGCTACACATCTGCGAACTAGAAAAACTCTCAATTAAGGATGATAGAAATATCAGTACATAGTTTTGTCCACAACTTTGAAATATTGTGAAGGATTATGTTTTTTTTTTTTTTTTTAAATAAAGGTAATTGCTATTCGCAGGTGATTGTGGAAAAAATCGTTATAAAATCTAATTTTCGGGTATCAAAATATCATTTGCGATAAAATTACAGAACAAAAGAATTATTGGATAAAAAATACAACTAAAATAGTATATTCTGCAACTCGACAAGAAATATAGCAAACGAGCATGGATTTTATCTGGAAGTTCCAAGCACAGCAGATATAATACATTGTGAAGTTGGAGTTTGATAGCTCTCGTGCAAAGACAAAATGGATAACAGCTGGACGAAGACTAGCTACCATTCCAGAATGCTTCAAACGTCTTAGAAAGTAAGTGTCCGATTTGTGTTAGTGCGGAGAGATTGGTGATTCCCACCATTACATCTTCCACTGTAAACTTACGGAACACCTCAGAGGTAGAGGCAGGTGTAGTTTATTAATTTGAAATGAATGGTGAACCCGAATGAATAATTAACCGTCCTATGGGTTGAATACGAAGAAGAAACCTTCGGGTTACGGAGCAATTATTCAGGGACAATTGTCCACCGACTCCATTGGGCCGACCACGTTCATGTCCTGGCTAAGCCAATCAAGGGGGCAATGGACCTTTCGAGCAGAACGTCAAAGGGAAGAAGGATAGAAGAATTTACGTCGCACTGGAGCAACGCAAAGTACTTTTGACGAAGGTCCAGGATCAATCCCGAAAAGCTTTTTGGGAATACTAAGCTTAAAGTCGACGGTTGAATCTTACAGAATGGTAATTACCTATAGTTGCACTGGAGCAACACGAAGGTCTATTGGCGAAGGTCCGAGATTATCCCGAAAGGAATGATTCAAGGACAACGCCTCGTAATTTTTAAACCACGGTTAGATGACGAGAACAACAGTCTCCGAACTTCCACACCACGCCAACGTGAGGACATTTGAGGCCAGATTTAACGTGCAGGAATCCCCTTGCACACGACAGTCTGGCTGGACTAAGTTTCGAACTCATAACCCTCCGATTGCTTATCAGTTGCTCTTCCTAAATGAGCTACCGCTGCCCTTAATGATATTTGATTTACCCTTTTGCCCCTTGTAAGCTGACCTAATATTTGTACCCCACTCTAATTCCGATCTAAACTGTGTGTCATGATTTTATGTCATGCAAGCTCCATTTGATAAATTACTTATTATGATCTGCTTCACCTTTTTAATACAGAGGGTAATGGCGACGAGTCTCCTGCTTTCATTAGATGTCCTCATGAACTAACACACATATTTTGCCGCTTTGGATGTACTGTACTCGGCTTATTCGGAAAGCTGAGATACAGTTCTCAAGTTTTTCTCTTTGAAAATATATGGTTTACTAAAAAAATTCATTAAAAATCACAGTGGAAAGGAGATTTTTTGATGAATACTTCAAACAGACTTTTTAAACTTAATTGTAAACGTAAGGCACAGGGTCACCTGTAGAAATGAGAATTTTTTAAATCAAATATCTAAAAAAAGACCCTACTTAAGTTTTTTTTAAAAACTTTTCTAATAACTCTTTATTTAAGACTAGCCACTGAGTGGCCAGCACGGCGTTGCCCGTGACAGTTCTTTTCGTGGCGTCAGGTGTGACCACTGCTAACGCCCGGTGATTGCAATGAATTCCCATTTGGTTTGCTTCGCAAACCAGCACCACGGGCAACGCCGTGATGGCCTCGTCATTGTTAAATGCGGTCAAATTCGAATTGTGAAGAGATCCAATCGACGTGTAACAATCTCTTGCGAAAATATAAATATTCAATTGAAGAATTATTTATTGAAAGAAAACCAAATGTATAAGGTGTCGATCTAACGTAAATTGTCCTTGCCCGTGGCAGTTCTTTTCGTGAGGTCACAATCGCGAAGACGATTCCAAAAGACGTGAAAGTCGTGACATCATTGTCTAATGCACCCATATTTGTATTGCAAAAATAAAAAGGTTAGAATTGAGAAATTATTTATTTAAAGAAAATCAAATGTAAGGTGTAAAAATCTGGTGTAAAATTTTTCCGCAGATTTCAAATTCGTTGAAATTTTCAATCTATCTTTAACGATCCCGATTTTACAAAAAAGAACTTAACAATGGCAGTCAAACATTTTTTAAAATTTGTTTTGCTTCCCTTCGCTCGAATTGTTTGAGCGCTGGAAATAGAATCTATGATTTCTCGTTAGCAAAGGTCAAATTTGTATGGGAAAAATATAAAAGTTATAATTTAAAAATTATTTATTTATAGAAACACATATTTTTAGGTATCGTTATGATGTAAAAGTTTCCGCAGATTTTAATACCGTTGAAATTTTTTCTCTATCTTTAACGATCTAGGAGATTTGTTGACTGAAATCGTTGCTCGCAGAATCCAAAGGAGACGGAAAAAATAAATTTAGAATCTGTCATCTCTTTGCGCTGTTGCCATTCTAAGGAAAAAGAAGAATAATTAAATTCCAATAAATTAATTTTAAAATGTTCTAGATTAAATCTTAAAATTCAGTCTGGACCCAAAAATCGCAAAAAATTAGGACTACCTGTGCGCCAAATTTCATTATTGTAAGTGCCATAGATTCGTCAGGGCGCTGCATAGAGACACACAGACAAACACTTCCTTTTATAATAGTAGAGATGAGTTACCTCAATCAAGCGCGTATGGAAAAATCATGGGAGATGTGGCATGGTACTTTTTAGAGGATACTTGAATTGTCTTAATAAGTAACTATAATTTCGATAAAACTATATTTTATTTCAGTTGTTTTCAGACGTATCAAGTTGCTTTTTGTTTAATTAACGAAACTACTACTTACGCCTATTAATCTAAATCGTTTATTTTTGTTTTTGTTTATGAACCCAAAAACATTTCAGAGGGTACAATCCTGGTGGGCCCACTCCACGATAGTGATTAAATATCGAAGAAATAATTGAGTGTTTTGAAGTCGGTACCACAAGTTGGAGGGTATCACAAATGTGGAGGGGATGTGCATTGGTAAGGTCTTTATTGTTAGAGGTAATGATTTTAAATGGTTAAAATTAAGTTTTAGAGAGATGAACATAAGCTTTATTAAAGGGGAAAAGTGACCCAATTTTTTGGTAGAAATATAAATTCTGTTTTCATTAATTATAATGTCCAACACCTGCAAATGCGAGTTCGAAAACTCGATCCAATCAAACACCGTCGTGTACGTAGGGGCTAGTGTACGTTAAAACTATCGTGATCTCAAACTTCCTCACATTGGTGCGGTGTGAAAGTTCGAAGAGTGGGGTGACAGTTCATGCGTGACCTCGTCAGATCTGGTTCAAAATTACGTGGTGTTCTCGATTCTCCCCTTTGGTATGATTCCGTACCGTCGCCAATAGCTCGCGGTGCTGCTCCAGTGCGATGAAATTTCTCCTACCTACCTGCAAATGAGGGACTTATAAATTCAATTCCAACAAGGAGGAAATGTCACATAACTTAATTAAAGAAGGGTGATTTTGCTTTTTCCGATGTCCCTTTCGGTTGGGTCGCCAACAGCAGGTGGGATTCTAAGTTTCTAAATTTTGCTGAGTTTTTGTTTTCCAGCGAACACGGCCCAAAACATAACACATCGCGAAAATTCAGAAACATCTCCACAGAAGCAAACCGGCGACAAGTTGCACCTTTTCCGTCTTAGTTGGCGCTGAAAGAATTCTAATTTTTTGTCAGTACCGCCTATTTTATGGCAACCATAAAATTCTCGGATGTTGATGGACGTGAGGGGAAAAAGAAGGGCCGGAGGCTAGATTTTGTGCACGTGAGAAAGAAAAGATCTGCGTGAAGCTAGACTAGCGTCTTGTTCTTCTGTAACAGCCGATAATAGTGGACGTCTAGGAATGTCATATTAACTGTCCTTTCCAGTAAGTGACGAGATGTCATCGGCTAGTCCTGGAGTACTCTGGATTTTACGTGTTTGACAGACCTGAAAAAATTGCTTTCATTACGGACCAAAGCACTTTTGTGTACTTTTAACTCGCAAACATTGCATCTGCCGTTGTTTACCATTCATACTAAGCTGTGTGTTGGTTGTTGATCCTTAGTGGAATATACTATTTGTGACTTTTTTTGAAATCAATCTCTATTTCTGGTGAGTAGTATTTTGCCTATCTTTACATTTGTAACATATTAATGTTTTTTGAAGGTATGGAGGGAAATTTTTAATTTTGAATCTTGTTAAATCCGACTTTTTTTGCTACTGAATCTTAACTAATGAAAAGGAGCAAATATAATTTTTACTTGCAAAGAAAAGTGTCAACTTGCATATTTGGGATTTCATTGTTACGAAAATAAATCAGAATAATTTGTGTCAAAACTATTTTAACTAGTGTTGTGATTATTGTGTGAATGTGTTACGCAAAATGTGAACATGAAATTTTTTTTTTTCATAAAAAGTATTTTTAAGCGATATTGGAGATAGAACAGAAGATTTATTCTGTCGGTGAAAAAAAAAAACCCTCATTTTTATTCACGTAAAAAAAGTTCATCTGAACACTTTGTTTCTGTCACAATGAATGATAAACTTGAACCTTTTATTTATACATGTTAAAGTACTGCTTTTGTGTACAACTTTTTTTTTTTACAAAAAGAGTTTTACCTAACAAATATGTGTGCAAAAGAATTCTCATGATTGAGTCAAATGCAAATTTTTATTAGTTTTTTTCAAAAATTCAAATGTTTCAAATGAAATGTTTTTAAATAATTAACCTTGGAATATAGGTGAATATATTTTGTGCAAATAGATATGTACTCGGGAAAATTCCAAGGTGCATTTAATCTATTTAAAGTCCATAAATTATGAATGCATTAAAATTTTAAAGTAATTTTAACATTCTATGTGTCATTTTACCAATAATAGTTAAAGTTTTGTTGATTATTTTGATTTAAAATAAGTAGGTATGTAAAACTTCTTGCTCTATATACAGAATGGTCCTATTAATAAATCTTTCTTCTCCCATAGTACCCCTTAAATAATTTTTTACTCAGTTTAAAACAGAAAACAATTTTTCTCCTGATGCATTAGATTCAGGAATTGTTAAAAAACATTTCAATACTATTTCAACATTCACTAATGTGCAAGACATTTCTTTGATGGCTTGATAGATGCCTGGTGTGGTTTTATGGTATCGGTTTCTTTTAGAATTACTAAAAAATGGTCAAATTCATCTTCAAATGTACAAACATCAGTGTCATTTTTGAAAATATCTCAACTTTTTTATAATGTTCTTTTCTTCGATTGTTATCCCAATCAAAAAATATGCAAAAAGGTTCTGCGACAAGTTCATACGTCTCAGTTATTTGAAATAATTCTGCCTTGATGTTATCACATGACATAAAATGAATTGACTATGAAATTTTCTCTTATTGTAAATTCGTGTCCGACATCTTTGTGTTCATCAAAAAACATTTTTATCTTTTTTTTTGCGAGTTTGTCCATCTTCCACATTAAATGATAGCCCTGATAAATCAGATGCCTGTTTATCAATTTTTTCCAAGTTCTGCTCTGAAATTGATAAAATGTTCTAATGACTTCTGTATGATAGATCCTTTTACTTGCTCACATTCTACTGATTGCAGTGATTTACTAGTAGGATTTATTCCTTGTAAAATAATATTCCAAATAACTCATTAGGGTGGTTTCATATTTGTCCATTTTCTTCAGAAATGAAGCCGCCTCCACTATGGTAATTTTTTTTATCTTCTGAATTACAAATTTCAGTTAAAGACTCTTTTATATGGGTGAAACCAAGTTTTATAGCTAATACAGCATCTGCTCTTGATGAACATCTTGTATTAGACACTCGTTTCACTGCTCTTAAAGACGCACATTGTAATGACGCTGTCACAATTTTCCTCGAACCATAATGAAACTACATTTTAAGACCTGGGGGGGGGGCACTGGAATACCCCCTTTGGTATTCCAGTGCCCTAAGTAGTCCGCTTACCGCTTAATCTGCCCCTGTGTGGAAAGTCTCTGTAATCTGACAGATGTTTACAGATGCAATGGAACTGCTAGAATAAAAACAGTTGCTGTCTACTCTTATTAAGATCAAACAACACAGATGATTTGCTCTAGTTTATAGTTAGTATTCAATTAAAACCGTTTCAAGGGTGTGCTCATTAGTTGGAAACTATGTAAATATTATAATTTTTACACAATACAAAAAACCCATGAACTTTATTGCAAACTGTTCTAGTCTTAGTAGTACTTAAAAGTATGTTTAGTTTGTTGTGGAACTGAAATAATTTCTGAAGATTGTTGCAATATGAACAACCTTTAAAAGATGTGCTTCATTATGTAACAACACTATGTACAGACGGCATGCATAGAAGCTGATAAAAAATGAAACTTAGTCTCGTCTCACTAAACCAAAAAGTTGCATCACATTAAAAGCTTGTTTTATGACTAACAGCTCTTTCAACTGAAGTTTCTAGGTGTTCCCATACCATGGAAAACATTGTAGGGCCTTGTGAAGCATAGTTTTTTAAAGCAGAGCTATTAGATGGCTATCCACAGTGATTGCTTTTTGTTAGAAACATCTTATTCAGCAGTGCTACGTCCAAAAGTATCAACATGTTTTTTCCAGGCAACCAGAGAGCTGCTAAATGTCAATAGCTTGGTTTTTACAGTTCTAATTGAATTGGAGACACACATTGTCTGCTCCGAAGGGCTTAAAAATTCACTTACAACAATAGGATTTGTCATTGTTGCATCGTTTACCTCAATAATGAAGCAATTTCATTTGAATGGATACGTCAGTCAAAATCTTTGTATCTGGATTGCAGAATATTCACCTGATTATTTTAAATGCTTATTTGACCTAAGAAAGTTGCAGTAGTGCTTTCTGGGCTGCTATTTCTAGCGAAAATATTCAACTAGAAATGTTTGGTTCAGTTGTTTTCAATAGAACACTTCATGTGTGCATATGTAATGCACATATGCATCATTTATAAATTTATAATACTGTGCTATACAAAGATATGATTATTGTTAGTAGGCTATTATTGTAAAGTAAACTGTTTAAGAACATAGGGCCTTAGAAAACGTGGAAGGCATCTGGGTACAACACCTTGAAGCAAATTTGAGTGTTTGACTTCTCAATCAAATTTGCTAGGTAGTACCTATGCAGAGATGCCAACCTGTGACGGAAGTTTTCAGTCCAAAGAAAAATATTCTTAGTTTTAAGAATTTTTCAGTAGTTTCAGTAAAAATTTAAGAAATCAGCTTTAACTCGTTACATGCATATATCATAAATTAAAATATTTAATTACATGAAACATTTGTGCTACACATTTTATTATTTATAATTAGTTAGATTTTTCATACATGAAAACACGTAGAACCAATAATTGTGTATGAAATAATAATGTATAAAAAACATTTAATAATTAAATTTAAACACTCTCTCCCATCTACCAAAAAAATAATATTGAAAAATACAGAAATAAATAAACTAATTGACATGTGAAAAAAATAAAATAAATTAAATTAGAATTTTCCGTAAAAAAATCATTGATTCTGTAGTAGTTGGGATCTTTACCTATGACGAGAAATTCATGAAAGTATTTACACATATCTATTATTCTTTATATTTGTATGCATAATAGATTATTAAATGATGCAGTGATTGTGTACTAAGTTCATTGTGAAAAGTCTGTCAAACAAAGAAAAACCATGTTTGGTTGATCTGTTTATTGTTACTTCGTTCTCTACAGATATATTTTTGTTGAATTTCTAATACACATTAAGATTTCTTCAAAGTGGATCCACTGCACATAGAGATTTGCATCTTTTGGAACTTACTTATTACTTTTATTTTTGGGTTCATGATGTTTGAAGATTGCACTATAACATCGGTGGCCATAGCACAGCTCTTTCAGGCGAGTGGTGCAGCTCTTATACAAATAAAATGTATGTGTGATATATGGTAAACTAAAACTGATCAATGTCTAAAAATAATTATTTATTTAATTTTTTTTAACAAAGTTATTAGTAAACTATAACTGATCAATGTCCAAAAGTAATTATTTTATTTAATCCTTGTTTCAAAGTTATTAAAAACATAAAAGTTAGAAAGTTATTGAAAAAAAAATATTATTCAAAAAATATTGTTCTGATTCTATTAAAAAATTTTGTAAAGAAAATCTTCAAAAATTAGATTTGCTTGTGGATACTTTATGAATGTTGTCCATTTTAGCAGTTAGCTTCCGAAGGTTTGGTTAAGGCATTTCACGCTTTCTCATTGTTTGTTTTGTTATCAAAGATAAATAAATGGCTCTTTTAAATATTCTTTTCTGAAATGTGGCTTTCAAAGTTAGTGTAGCTGGCCACCTCTACACTATAAATTAAGATTACAGATGTTCCAAATCTTTTCAGTATTGATTCCTTGCTATATTATGTCTAACTTTTACTGCCTCGCTATGGTATATATCAACTGCTAACTTTTGCACATGAAGTGTAAAATATATGCATTTCCATACAGTTGCACCAAATGTTCTTTCATGTTTTTAGTAAACCGAATTGATTGAATTTACTTTGTGCAACATTTAAACAATTAATTTTACAATTTTATTTTTCTGTCAGTTTAATGGGATAACTAGAAAAAAAAAATCCAAATTGAATTCTACTTTTTTGCAAGATTGCTTTCTTTCAGTTGTAACAACGAATACTTCAGTTGTGAAAACAAGTATGATAGAGCGGTGGTAAAATGAACATGTGTGCTTTCCAATAATCAATGTTAGAGGATATCTTTATTCTCAAATAGGAAGGTTGAAATTAGAAAATTTCATAGAAACTGATCCCAACTCAATTTTTATAACAGAAAAGTATTCCTTAGAATCATCCCATTTGTGCCACTGCTTCATACATATTTTACTATAACAAAAATACCCTTGAAACAAAAATACTTGTTTCTGAATTAAAATTGACTAATTCATAGTTTTGCTGCAATTTTTATAATTTAGATGTATAAGAAAGAGTTTAATTTATGTGATAAATGAAGCATTAAACAATGCATTTTATTCATTATTAACATTTCTGCATAAGCTTGATGATGGATATTTAAAAAAAATATTATATATTAAATCAAGAGAAGATCTCATAAGAATTCATGTGTGTGTGAAGAAATCATTAAAATTCATGAAGGGATACTGCTTTAATTTCTTTCAATTGGTTTTAGTTTTTTGGTTTATAATTAATTTGAATTAGCCCTATGAAAATTTTATATGTTCCCAGATGTATTGTTTTCAAAGTGTTCAAAATATGCACGGTTTTATGGTTTTAAATCATAATTATACACATACTTGATCATGAAATGATCCTCTTACACAAACTGGTGTGATGCTGTGAATTTTAATGAAAAAGAACCAGTCCTTTTTATGTCAGATCAAATTTTATGAACCTGTTTTCAACTTTTAAGTTTCTGCTTCTACTTATTGGAGTGGATTTTATCATGCCCCCTTTCAAGAAGGCCAAGCAAAAATGTATCTTAGTTTTTAAACACTGTTGCTGTTACATCCAACCTCTTGTAGCACATTACAATCCATTTAAAATGGTGTACAAGAAGATCTTGTTGCAAATCATTGAAGTAGTACAAAATTTTCTACTGTCCAAGATTTGAAAGAAAAAAATCAAGAAGCATTACCTTCATACACTGACCCTTAATCTTGGTTAATCTTAGAATTATTTGTCATTTTGATCCAGTGGTTCATTTGCTTTGTGAAAGAAAAGTGCTTATTACTTGGAAATATGACCAAGATGGTTAGTCTAGCATGACTAATTAAAATGTGCATGTATAATATCTTAATACATTAACATTCTACATTTTAAAGCATTATGACACTCCCCAATTGTATTTTCATACAAAGAGAATAACTTGCATCGATTTTCAAACTGTATGCAATAGCAAATATTTGCCTAACTTTGTGGTCAGACATAAAATAATTAACAGAACCATAAGGCCACCACAAGTTTTACTAGTGCTTTATTTCTGTTATAGTGAGTTAACTTGTAAAAATTAATTAAAATACTAGTTACATTTTCTGATAAGTGAAAACAACTTGATATCCTATCTGCCCTTTCTTTTGTTTATACATGATGCTTTTTCATATTTATTTGTTAAATCATTAAGTTTAATTTATTTTCTGTTTTTGGTTTTAAAACCTAGATACAAAAAAATGATTAATGAACTGATCTGAGGGATTTTCAACCTTTTTCATCTCATTGCACACATAACTAAGTTCTAAAATTTTTCTCCACACCAAAAATATATTATATTTTTTTTGTTGCTGATATGATATAAAATTTAATTGATTAAAAAAAATTACAGTTACCAAACCTGTTTGTTTCCAAAGCATTTTTAAAGATGGTTTGAACAATTTATTAAAAATGTAATAAAAGATAATACTTAAAATTATTTTTGCAGGAATTAAAATTTCAGATGACACTTGAAATTATTTGTGAACACATAGCATCTTTTTGAGACACATTTGTTCGAAAACCATTTATAAAAATGCCGTTTCTGCTTAAATAATCAAAATTAGAAATTGTCTGGGTTTTCAATAGTGATCGAGTGAATGACAGAAAAAGTCAAGCTATTAAGAAAGATTTGAAACTAATGTGTCTTTAAACAAATAAAAAGTATCAAAGGATATAACCGAATCCTTATTAGTTTTGGAGAATTGTTCCCCCTTGAAAAGGGAAAATAAAAAAAAGATTCAAGAAATTGATAGAGTGAACCTATAAAGTTATTCCGGAAGAAGTCTGCTTTTAGGCATCGCTCCAAAACTCCGAGGGTAATAATCTCTAAAATTTTTAGATTCGCGTTACCTTTCTACTGGATCCGAATTTCAGTCTTCATTTACGCTGCGATGTTTTCCGAGACTTTATTTTTTGCTTTTTAGTTCCCTTCCCATCTTCCTGCAGATTATTTTCTCCGCTATCCAATGCTCTTTTTCATTAATATTGTTTGAGTTGTATCGGCAGATGGTCTATTTTAGTGGACGAAATGGTGTTGTTACATTTCGAACTTCGTGATTTTCTCCTTGTGTGGTACTGAAATTTTACTGTTGCAGAGACATTTTTAAGATAAAGGAATTTGAAAACGAACATAACTTTTTATGGTTGAATCGATACACAAATTTCTTTTATTTTTCGAAGTTATTTAACATTTTGCATTTATTTTGTACAATGAATTAAATGTTTATTTTGCTATCTTGTAAATGTACAACTGCATTTAAAATAAACGGAGTGGTCTTTATTTTTTTCCACTTCCGTTTGACGAAAAAACAAAACGATCTTAAGAACATATGAAGAATTCCACTTCCATGTGTTTGCCGACCGACCGATTTTATGGTTAAGGTGTTTGCCTCCAGATCGGAAGGTTCCTGGTTTGAATCCGTGTCCGGGCATTGATGTTTGTAAGCGTATGGTGTAGAGGCGGTTGTTGCACCTTAAATCTGTCGTGGCCGAAAGTCCCCACGTGGGGTTGGTATGGAAGTTTGGAGAATAGGGTGCCAGCTCATGTGTTGCCTCGTCATCTGACCGTGGTTCAAAATTACGAGGTGTTGTCCTCGGATTTTTCTCTTAAGGGATTGATCCCGGACCGTCGTCAATCGCCCATTGTGTTGCTGTAGTACGACGTTAGTTAAAAATTACCAATTGCCTACTTCCATGTGCAGAATACAAAAAAGACTATTGAAACGTGCCTAGCTCCACTCCGGCGAGTTTTCAACTGAGTCGCTTGGTTTATAATTCCTGTCTATTCCTTAAATGAGGAAAACTGGTTGAAGTGTAAACAAAGCTTCTACAATGGCTTCTTTAGCGCAAGGACACTTAGTTTTAAAGTTTGCGAGGGAAAAAACATGCTCTACATGCTTTTACGTGTGGCAGCCCTTTCTCCTGACGAGCTGTCACACCTTTTCAAAAGTCGATTGACCCAAGTAAAGTGCATCTCGGTTCGTGTTGAAAAAGGTCTGCATTCTTTTAGTTTGCTGAAAAAAATATCCTTACCTTGCGTCTTAAAAATCCAAATCGACCAACCCAAATCAAAAACATCCTTTGTCAAACATTTTTGTTTTGAAAAGGGCTCTCCCCCATTACATTCTTATAAAAAAGAACAACGTTAAGAATCTTAATAGTTTCAAAAAGATCAGTAACTGAATTTCTCGATTTCTGTTCTACAATTCCTAGTTTAAATTTGCATTTTTCCATTTTGGTGTATAGCCCGTTGTGTTTGGCACATTAATTAAAATACCTTCCTACCTACCATTTTGGTGTGTTCTTTTATGAAGCAGCGTTAAATGTAGATATATATTCATAGAAGCTTCCATTTATATCTACAGTAATTAGTTAAATTTGGCTTGAAAGAATTTATCGCTTTGCGTAGCTATTCCTTTCGCAAGGATGAGTTATACGGAAGCTTTGTAAAGATGCAAACTGCAAATGTTTGTTCCACCGCTCTGTCTTTTCACCTGTTTTTTTTTTTTTTCATTTGCAGTTGCTAATCTTGCAACCGGAAATGAACTCACATTCTTCACCACATTCCATAATTTATATAACCATGCTTTACAGTAGCTACAGCTGCACATCGAGGTTCTCTGATGTCATCCCCCATCGTCGAACGATAGCATACCTTCATTCTCCTGTATTTTCGTTATCACGACCAGAGGGGAGAATAACAAAACTGCGGTTTCTCCATACCCTCCATTTTTCTGTGTCCCCCTTTTTTGTTACTTTTATTTTTAGCCCAGAGCAGTATTATGGGTGGAGACGGGAAATTCTTCTGACAGGACGTAATCCCGAGATGATGTGTAGACTGTGTTCCATTCGCTCACTCGTCCCGAGTTCGGTTCACGGCGTTATAAAAACCCCCGCATTCAGCTTTCTTGTCGTTGAGATGGATAGAAAGCCTGATTTTAATTGCCATCGGCCAAGCGTCTGGCAAATTAAACGAAAACGTTGACGATGTTGTATAGAGGGGGACAGGATTGCGTTGGGTGGGACGTTACTATCCCCTTCTTTCTTTGGGATCTGTGAAAGGAACCGCTTGGCTTTTAAAGACGTGATTAATAAGGGAGGCGTGACGCGAAAAATGAGTAATGGCGTCATCGATTTCTTGTTCCTCAATTTTCTTTATTGGCATTTTTTTTTTAATGAAACCAGATTCCTCAGTCTGAGCCACCTTTAGATGCGTAATGAAGTGGCGATTATTCAGATGGTATTTTTTTGTGGAATATTTTCATCCCCTGGCACAAGTGTGTTTGGACTTAGAAACGTTGTGGAATGAATCGGTCTGCTCGGATTATCAAGAATTTTCTAGGAATTGTTTCTGGAGTTCTATAAACCTTATACAAGTCCTGACAGAAAAGAGATGGGATCGAGTTTTTTGGTAATGGGAGAAGTAAGCCCCAGTCATTAAAGAATTGAATCTTGACTAATAGAACATGAAATTGTGATTATTCCTTGTTCTAAACTAGACAAACCATTAAATTTGGTTCTTAATTTCCAGTTCGAGTTGGAAACAAGCATATTCGCGTCGCATATTCGTAACGGAATGATTTTTGTGTGAATCCATTTGGCATGCCTTGCCTGGATCTCATACGATTCACGAGAAGTAATCTGCCTAAAACAGATTTGTTTGGGTGGATGTAGAGATTTCCAAGGCCTTTTGAAGAAAAAAATTATGAAAATAGAGAAAAGCAAAAGACAATATAGCGATTTAAACATTACAAACTACTTTTTTGCATGGAAATAGTTCTGTCGTTCTTAGCTACTAGTAACAGTTATCGTACTTTATCGCCCTTCTTCAGTGTTTGAAAACATTTCTGCGTGTCGATCGTATACTTCTAATTTTCTTATTTTACCTTAGGAGCACCAAACCTTGTACATTCATTGCCTCCTCAACGTTTTGCCACTTTCCCCGCATGTGCTTGAGTTTGTACGTCGAAGATTTTGTATTCTAAAGAAACTCGTGGCATTTAAACTCTTGAATGGCATGAGTGTCTATTGTGATTTAATTTAATGTGATTTCTAAGCTCCCCCTTTCAGCCATTTTATCTTAAAAGAAACAGATTACAAAATGGTACACAGAGTAGTAGATCACGTGTCTCCTTGACTTGCAAAGAAGCACTAACCTCCGGGCTGGGACGTACATGCGGATCAACTGATCCTCAACCCTTAAACTTTATCGGTTTTAGACTTATAGCAATTTGAATACAGGAAATCTTGAAAAAATGTATCATGGAGAAAAACTCATTTAAAGTTTTAAAGACAGATGTTGTTGCCATGACAACAACTGTCAAGAGTGTTAGATTTTCAAAACAACGCACCACAAGAATTACTATATCTCTAGTTCTAATTAAGATAGAAACATGATTTAGACGTCATTTTAAGCAGAAAAACACAGAGAATTTTTTTAAATAATAATAATAAAAAAAATTCGAAAATTTGACGATTTTTGTGTCCCGGACCCCTTAAATTGAAATTTTTCCTCGTGCTGCTAAATTGTAGAAATCTTTTCTTATTTCACAAGTGATAGTGATAAATATAGAACAAGGATTCGTGCGTTGTATACATTTAGGAGAATCGGTTACAGCAACAATGTTTAAGTTCTTTTTTTTTACTCTCAAAATTAGTGCTTATCTGACTAATAATACTTCATATTTACAAAACGTATTCACTATTCACAGTAGTATTTAATATTTACCTTTCCAAAGGAAAAGGCAAATCGAAAAGACTTTTCTAACAAACGAATGTTCCACCTAGTAATTTCACTGATGGAACACTCCTTGGATTATTATGATCTACAAAAAGACTTTAAAAGAGAAATTTCATGTGAAATTTTCCACTTGCGCCTTTATAACAGTGATTTCATTCCTATATCACATTTTTTATATTATTGATATTTATTTTATATTACTCATTAGCGCAAAAGATAAAAAAATTAAAGTTTACATCTAGTTAAAAATGTTCCTGTGACAAAAATAATCAAATTACAATGATGAAAATTTCAGAACATTAAAACATCTTGAATCTTTTATGTGGATAAGTTCTGATGTTTTTGGATCTTTCCTTCACAATGAAATATGCATTTAAAAAAAATTGAAAAATCGTATTTTTACGTAATTTATAAAGGAGTAGAAATACAACCGCCAAATTATGCCACGCTATTTGTTAGGAAAAGCTCTTCATTAAGAATAAATTTTAACATTGTCTTCCCATTTTTGTAGATACCAGAGCAGTTTTAAATTTGTATCAAATTGGCAAATTTTTTTTTGTGTCGATCTCTCAGATTCAGAAATGACGGCTTTTTAATTATATTCTGAAATTTCCTACTAGATCTATTTCTGAAGAAGTTAACGAAACAAAAATTTTAAATGTATGTCAATAACATTAAAATACAGGGTCGCAAACAGACCACTTTTAGTGCTAAAAAATCTAAATTCTCGACCTTGACTTTAAATGTGAATAATTGATAATATTTAGAATTCTGAACCCTAATATTTTGCAGTTGATTTTCATTAAAATTGGTGATATGTCAGCCACAGCCAATCTACCCATTTTGCATGGAATGACCCAGTTCTTAAACCATTAACTCCTTATCTAAACGTTTGCTACATAGTAATGTAATACATCAACGTGGGATGTAAAAATAATGCTGCACAAACTTTACATGCTTTCTTATTTCATTGTAACTAAAATCCATAAATTTCAATCATTTTCTCATCTACTATTTTATTGATATTGCCTCCTTTATAGTTTTCAAAAGAGAATGTTCTTTTCTAATGTTTTTCAAATCCTTTTCTACCCACTGCGCCTTCGAGTTGTACGCGGCGCAGGTTCGATTCCTGCATTCAGGTATCTTCCTCCCTGGGTGTATTTCTCTCTTTTGTGTCAGTAAATATTTCATTGTGTGCGTATGTATTACTTGTTATTGTATGTCTTTTGTCTGGCGCACCATGGCTTATATGCGTCATAAAACCCCAAATCAACCTACCAAATCGATTCCTTTTCTCAGTATGTCGAAAATTACAATTTTTTTAATATTCATTCGAACTAATGCTAAATGCTACCATTTTTGTACTTTTCTTTTCTACATTTGAGGAAAATATGATTTAAAATGATTCTTTTTTACATGGAAAATTGAACTTTAACAAATAGACTCGATTCTTCGGATGACAGGTCCTATTCGTGTAGTGTGTGTGGCGATTTTTTTTTCGTGATGAAATTATATATAAGAACCTGTCTTTGATGTCTGAGGGAAATGTAGGCGAGAAATTCTCCAATCCACTTGCAATTAGATCTATCCGACAGCCTTGTCTGAAAAGATAAAAGATTTCGCAGCTGCAATCTTAGCTGGAATTTCAAGATTTGCGCAGACGGGATCGTTTCCTAATTGCACTGTTTCATTCAGAACTTAGGTCTTGGGAACGCCAATTGGATTAAACGCCACACGTTTCCAACACGACTGCAAACTAATTTCGTTTTTTTTCACTGGGTAGAGGAACTAAAATCTTCACATTCTGTCCGGTTTGTTTGCACTTGAAGAACAAATTTTTGATAGTAAAAACCGCAAAGTCATTTTTAAATATTTTATTTTTATTTTTTTATGAAGTAAAATAGACTATTGCATTTTAAAAGTTTAGTTTTTGCAAATAATTACATCGAAAATATTGTGTTTTAAAAGTTTAAGTTTTTTTAAATAAGATACATTTATCTGTTTGAAAATGTCTGGTTTGTGTTGAAATTATTTTCGTCAACTTGACTTGTATTACTTACGGCCTTGGTGTTTTAAAAATCGTTTGCTTCTAAATAGTTCATGTGAACCTTTTGTCATGAAAACAATTGTATCTTGAGCGTAAATTAATAATAATAAATTAGCAGCGTCAATGTACTTGATCTTTAAGGCCTGGTGCACACATCCGGTTTTTCAACGTCATTGCCACTGCGGCACCGAAAAGCCCAACTATGCACACATAACCGTGAAATGACGCACGAACTCATTTCGCGTCATTTGCGATAAATATTATATCGAAGAAAACGTGTTTATTTCGCTTACTTGGTGTAAAAAAAAAGTATATTTTCAAACAAAATAGACTATATATAACAATCATTTATTAATAATTAGTTATATTCCATTTGTTCATGAAAACAAGGCACTTCAGACCGGAGACGCATGTGCGGCGCCGTGGGGAACTGTGGCACAATTTGCACGTGGGTTGGACGTTTTTTTGCGATTCAAGAAAATTTGTTTAAATTCAGTTAGTCTGGAAAATGGTCACCATTTTATAAAAATCTCAGATCGAAGTTTAAACGCATATTTTGTAAGAACAACTGAGTTGAAGTTGAATGCATAAAAAATTATATATCCGTATTGCTTTTTTTTTAATCGAACCTATTTCAAATGCTTATGATTTTAAAATGCATGTTATATTTTTAATTTTAGACATTTCCTTAGAAAAATGGTTAGTTTAATTTTTTTAAAACCTGGTCAGAAAAAGTTGCTTAGAAATTTCAAGCTTGAGGGATCAAAGTAACATTTATTTAACTATTAAATCCATTATTTAAACCTTGTTAATTAAAAATAAATCAATTTTTCGATTGTAATCATAGCATTTTTCGAATATCTTTATTTTTTGGGTCTGGAACAGTCTTTCCTCGTGCAAACAGCACCCTTCCAGGATTCAATCGCTTAAACTGGAAAATATCTTTATTCTAATATTTTACCGTAATTACTAATAAATGTTTTAATTTTACTAAAAAATGATATTGTAGAATTAATCTTTTTCATTGATATCAAATTATTAATTTCTTTTCCTAGATGTACAGTTATTTTGAATGTTTGAGTATGAAACTACATGTCTAATTCAAAATGCCTTACAAAATTTTTCGCCTTTGCTTGAAGAAACAAATATAATTATGACGCTCCAGCACCTGTGCTCTTTTCCTTTTCGGATGAGTAGGCACGTAAATGCGTAGGATTGACCGCTTCGACTTCAAAGCTATTTTAATTTGATCCGTAGGCTTTAAAGACCACTTAATTGCTTCAATAACCATTTCTTGGTTATGAAACGATAAAGAATATGGTTTCGTAGTTGTGGTACTTTAATTCTTTTAAATAGTATTTTCTCTTTTGAAAACCGATGCGGTGTTTCGCTTTTCTTGAAATTAATTTTAGCCAAAACAGGTATTAAATTATTTAGATATTTGGTTGGGTTGAGATTGGGTCACACATATAAATAATTGAGATAATTCATAAAGTCAGACTGATTACTCCGACAGTTGCGATGAAACGGGTGTTTAATTCGTAAAACTCTTTCTATACCGAAGTATATAGAATCAGGTCACCTCATCTGTAGACCGTACCCTGTTCAGATCCAAAGCTTTTCCTTAAATTATAAATGTTTATTCCAAATACTCACTGATTGACTTGAAGAAAGGCAGTGAACGTAATTAAAAGGTTTATGAATCTTGTAAACTAGTTACACATTACATTACAAAATATGTTCCCCCTCTATAAAACACCACCTAAAAAATTAAAATCTGACAAGAACTTAGTAATGCATTGCAGTTCATCGAAAATGCAACACCAACAAAAACTAGTTACTACAATAAAATTCATTGCATCGATGACGTGGTGCAATATGTAAATTATTGAAATGATAGAACTGTAAGTCAAAAGGACGTGGAAAATCTGTATTTTGTGAGTCCACCTTTAGCAGTTATAACTGCTTGCACACGTCGTGACTTTAAGATTCTAGATGGCTGTTTGAAATGCCCTTCCACTTAGATTAAACACAAATCCTCAATTCGTCAGTTAACATCCTCACTGTGATTGACGTACGGATTGATTTTTGAGCAATCATCCCACTCGTGTTCGATGGGGAGAAATCGGGTGACCGAGCAGATCAAGAAAGAAGTGGTTCTTGTTAGTCGCACATAGAAACGTTGGGCAATTCGGGTGACATTGTACAAGTATTGTTCTATTGAAATTTAGCTCCAGGAAGGGTCTGTATAAGGAGACTTCTGGTGTCAAGACCTCAACCATCTAAGTGAAAACTGTTCTTTAGGTGTGTACTAGCTTCATGAACCCGAGGTACCCTAGTGATCTATTCTTTTTTCACGGGGCTTACTGCCTCTGGTAAACATATTGTCGCAACCCCTGCATGCCCTATCGATTTTTCCTTTCTTCTCTTCATCCTTTCTTTTCACAATTACTTGACCTTTTTGTGTTTGATCCAGCTTGGCCAGGTGTGGCTCTTGCGCCGTAAAACCCAAAACCAAGCCAGAAGACCTACGCTTACCGATTACTGTTCATAAAGCCTGCAATCCTTATAAGATGAGAAAGTGAAAGAATTGAAATAGCACCCCAAACCACTGTTTGGCGTAGGTAAAGCTCTATCTTTTTTCCATCTGGTCGCAGGCGAACAGGGGCGGAGCCCCCTAGTCATATAAATTTTTTCAATCATGCAAATTACAGAATTTTTTTTGCATTATATATTTATCATGAACAAATAAAAAGTTTTGAATTACTTCAATTATTTTAATATAAAATAATTAATTGGTTCAAGAGACTTGGTTTTTGAGAAAAAATCATGTCACCAATAGGAAAAAAAAGGAACTTGCATGTTGAATAAAAATTCCTACTTCTCATAAATTTTTAGCTTGCAAAAATAACTTATTGAAAAAACAATTGTTCTTTTTTTTTATAAGAATGAGACAACATGAAAATACATAAATTTGAAATCAAATATGTCTATTTTAAAAAATTTTTGAGCATTGACAAGTATTTCATAGGTATATTCAAATCACACCAAAAATGGTTTAGATGTAAAATAAAAAAAGGAAGCTCTTCTCTTTGAACAGCATAGAGCAAGTGTAATAACATCCCACAAAACATGCCAATTCAGTAGAAATTTGAATAACAAATTTATCAGTTTCATTAGCTTTCTACTTCAACTCCAATCTTTACTCAACATACTTACTCAATTATCAGATGAGTTCATTAACTTTTACATTTCAAATTTCAATTCCATAAATATTGAATAGTTATTCTAGCAGTGTAAAGAATTCTATGGGATCAGTGCATAAAATTTACCAATAAATTGAAACAAAAATGAACCAATACAATACACAAAACAAAATAAAACTTAAAATTGTTAAGATTTATGTGCAAAATTGGAATGCTTTTGTGTTACCGCAGGAAATCTTTTCGTTGTAATAATATCTTTATATTTTTTATGATCTGACTATAATAAACCACAAAAAAAAAAAAAAGCAATTTACCACAATTTTATTAACTTGAGTTAGTATATTTCGAGCATCTTCACTCATCACATGGTGAATTGTTTAAAATTAGCCATGTGCGATTTATAGTCCCACGCAATGTTTAAAACAAAACCAACACTGAAAGCTTGTGAGTGACACTTATTGGTCAATGGCCCAATATGGAAATACTTGTCTGGTATGATCCAATCAGCAAATACTATTATTTAGTGTCTTCAAAGAAAGAATGATTTTCAATACAATTTTAGGGTGAATTTAGTACGACCTAAGTTCTTAACTTATTGGAATAAAATAACATGCATTTTGTTCAGTTATTTCATTTTCAATATTAAACATTACAGAAATAAGAATGAAATTGAAAATTTTGTTTCAAATCAATGATTATTTCTGATAAAAATCACTTGATTTATATCATAATTTGAAATCAAGCTGATTTAAATCGGCATACCCCCTGTTATAGGCACCCTTTTTCCCTGCAGAGCACTGATGTAAATCTTATAATCAGTAGATCAGTTGCACATTCTCCCGCAGTAAATCCTGCATCAATCAATCTCAGGTAGAGTAGTTGATAGGTGTGTCGTGACTAACGTGGTATATTCTTCGATACACTTGTGCATCTTTATTTTGAATACAATAGCAAACATTATCTATGACGTCTATGTGCAGTGGTCAAATAAGAATAAGCGTAGCGTCAGTGGTGCAAATAAGAATTATGCAAGTCCCTGCTTGCGGAAATTTCAACATCACTATTTGAGATATAACGGTAGGCTCCCCTTTGCTACTTTTATGAATGAGAGTATCCTTTCTAGGAATATCTGGGGTATCCGGTCTGCAGTCCGGATAAAAATATTTGGAGGGCCGTATCTATTCGCTAGAATTTCTCTTATGCGTTCAGTTCGTTGACGGGACGAGAACAGCTATTTCTTAACTAACTTATAAAAATCGATAAAATCAGAAACAAAAACGAAAGATTTTTTCGCAAAAATCTGAGCGAGATGAGTGTTTTTTCGTCCTTGATTTTCACCGCAAAATTTTCTTTTTTATCACTAACCGGGCAAATGCCCGTACTAGGGATGCGACATCGACAGCAAAACATCGATGTTAAAAATTAACATCGATGTTGATAATACATCGCCCCAAAAACATCGATGTTTTTAAAATTCAGTGTATTTAAACTTTTATCACCCATTTCTTAAAACTGGTTTAGCAACTAGTGATGTTACACCGACAGCAAAACATCGATGTTTTGAAACTTTGATGTTCAAAATTAAAACATCCATGAAAATTAAAACATTCATCGCCCCAAAACCATCGATGTTTTTAAAACTCAGTGTATTTAAACTTTTCCCCCTATTTCTTAAAACTGGTTTAGCAACTAGTGATGCGACATCGGCTCCAATACATCGATGTTTTTTTTATAGAACATCAATGTTTTGAAGACTTCGATGGTCGTATCCCTACTTTTCAGACCCTTCACCCTTGGCCATTTTGGTCTAAAAGTATGTTCAATTTGTTGAATATAAAAAATTATGCTACTTGGTTGTTTTTTAAATTTTTTAGCTGTACTTTTTTTTATTTAAAAATAAAACATCGACAGTGTAAAAACAACGACATGTATAGTCATCGATGTCGCATCCATAGCCCCTACCCGATCATTTCAGCTCAAAATGTTTTTTTAAACTTACATCTTACGTTTTCGAGTACCATGTTATCAGTGAACCCCTACGTGAGTATCTCATATTGGTGTTATCCACAAGAAACGTTTAATTTTCGTTTCCTGTTTACTTATAAAATCATAAATACATTTTAACACCTAGAAAAGTTCATATCTCTAAAAACAACCTTTTTGTTCGAGCAAAGATATAAATTAAAAAATATCGAATCGATTTTTTTGTGTCGAAAATAATTGGGACTATTTTTTATTAATTTACTCACATATCAATACAAATTAAGTGCATCCCCTTTCCCCCACAGAGCGCTGATGGGCATCTTTTGTAACCACAGTAGATTAGCTGCTCAATCGCCCGCAGTAACCCCTGCGTCAATCAGTCTCAGGTAGTGTAATTGGTAGTGTTTCCACGTGACTAACGTGATAAGAGCATTTAATTGGAGAGTTAGCCGTCACAGTTGATGTAATTATCTTGCAGAGATGTCTCTTTGCTCTCTCACTGCTTTCTGGTAGCTAATCCATTCTTCCTTTCCCTTCGTTCTCAACTGAAGCGAAATCTTTTTAAGTGGCCAGTGCTGTGTTTTGACTAATGATTCACCGCTAATGAAGTTATGCCGTGTTATGTGTTAAAGGGGCAAGGATCCTATAAGAAGTCTTGGAGCTTTGAGTTGATTGATGGGAAGAGATGATTTGCGTGCCAAATAAGCAGACACTCTTTTGATGTAATGCTTTTTTGCCTCAAGGGCGGGTATGAAAATAATTTGTAATAGTTCGCATATATGTTATGAATCCAGATACGAATGCTAGATGGAAAAGAGGAAATAACTGGTTTAGGCAGACTATTCCGCCCAATTCCAAGTGAACCACACATTTTTCATTAAAGCTTAATGATAAATCACAAAGGGAAAATATACAATTATATTTGGTTGAAGTTGGTCTGAAAACGTAGGGGTTCAGTGAAATTCTGGTCGATTTAATTATTTTTATTTACTAAAGATTTTGAAGAAGTTGTTAAGGAAATTTTAAAAACGGGAGTAAATTGTCCGTTTCTTAACTTTTAAAATAATTTTTTAAGTTGGGCGAGTTTGTTTCAGATTGTTGATATTTCTTTGCATGTGTACTTTTTCATTGCGAAATAAAATCGACCAATTTTTTGTGAACATGGACATTTTTTTTACAATTTAGTTACTTAGACAATAAGCCCGAACACACACTGTAACGGCATGCGACGAAACATACGACATGAGTATTCCGTTTCAGGAGAAAATATGTCGGTACGCATGCGTTTTTCAGCAAATTTACTGTCGCAGGACATATGTTGGACCAATTTTTGGCCTGCCTAACATTAACTAAATCGAATTAGAGAGCCAACTGCACCCCCCCCCCCCAAAAAAAAATACCTATTATTCTTGTCAAATAATCTCATCTTTTTGAATTGATGATAATCGTTATAAAATGTTGAGTTTCATCTCGCGAGTCATTAGATAACAAATTATTGTTTGCATTTTTCAATACTATTAAACTGGAGTTGAAAAAGGATGGGCTGAAACGTTTATTCGCTCAAACTCATTTAATGTTATCCGCGACCTATATGAAGTAGGGATGTGACATCGATGTCGATGTTTTATAAAAACATAAGATTTATTTACCATTGATTTATTGGAGCTGATGTTTTTACGTTGTCGATGTTTTACTTTTGAATGAACAAAGTACTATAGTAAAAATAAAAAATAACCTCTGCAACTAGTATTTAAGCCACTAAGTGATATGGCGACTCCGTTCCATCAGAAAGAGTTTTTTTTCCCTAACTGTGGTGGGATAGTTGGTGAAAAAAGAAATCCACTTAAGGGGGAGAATTTTAACAAACTTTTTTTTACAAACTGTAAATAGCAAAATATTGTGGCATATAATAACTAGTCCTCAAAATTTTTATTTACAGTAGATAAAAAATAAAATTATCTTTTCCCCATAAAAATTGATAAAAAATTAATAATAACTAACAATAATTGTTATGTATCTACTTATATACTTACAGTTAGTAGTATCTATTTCAAATTGTTGTAGCTATTATTTTCTTTTGTATTATTCAATTTAAAAATAAAGTATTAGTTAATTGTTGTTATTAATTTTTGGACTTTGTTTTGACAGTTAAAAAATCTTGACAATAAATTAATAAACACGGCAACTGACGAATTAAACCTTTACTCCCTGGCTAACATTAGTGTTAGAGGTTACTATACCAGTTTTTAAAAATGGGGAAAAAATGTTTATGTTAACACTGATTGATGTTTAAAAACATCGGTGGTTTTGGTGCGATTTATTATCAACATCAATGTTTTAATATTGACCATCGATGTTTTATTGTCGATGTCGATTCCCTAAAATGTATCATCCCGTTCTTTTTTTTGTGAAAAAGTGTTAGAATTTAAATTTGAATTTGTTTGAGATTCCCATTCGCCATGAGTAATGTGATGATGTCTATTCTGTAATTAGCTACCGCCAGTTGATAGTAAACATGTTTTCTTTGAGAGATGTGCTTTTTAGAATGACTGTTATGTCTGAATTCTCTTTTTTGGTTGCTCGAATTCGGGGGAACGTACCCATTATCTTACTCGCCTTTTTTTAAAGTCTAAATTTAGACAACACGCTTTTTCAGGATTGCAAGTTCTCATGATCTCAACTACAGATATCCCGAAAAAAAAAATGACAGTAGAGCGACAAACCCAAACTAACTACAAATCAGTTCCGAGAATAGGTTGCATGTTTTTTTTTTTTTTCTTCTTTTTCTTTACTTTATGTAAATCTTTCGGAAGATATATTTTTTGTAGACATCGGCTTAATGTGTTAGCTCTCAGTGAATAGCAATGTATTCGGAATGTTTTTTATTGCTGCATTATAATTCATAATGCAGTGTGTAGTGCGAAATGCATACAATGCATGAATTTTAGCTCGGAGCTACTGGAGATTTTAAAGTAGCGATATGTTGCATTTACCTCACATACACATAATAAACACATATTGGTTGAAAGAATCATAACCATTAATAGGAAACATTCTTGAACAATTTGGTCAAAACTTGTAAAAAGTTATCCAGGAAAGTCCAAGTTGCAGGATGGATATATGAACACCTTCCTCCCCCTCCAGACAGTTAATCAAAATTTAGTTCGACTATACAGTGGAGAGTTTTAGCAAATCTTTGTGATCATTACAAATAACTCAATTTCGGCAAAGCAAAGAAATTCTATTAAAAAAAAGTTTTAGAAAAATCGGTATTTTCTCGCGTAAATGGTGTAAAAAAATCAATAGGGAAAAATATCGAACTAATTGTGCAAAAAAACATTAATAAGTTTTGGCACAATTATAAATGCTTAATTAATGAATAGTATATAATAAATGTTTTTACAGTATTTTCAACACATTTTTCTTGTTAATTCTTGTGTTTCATTAAAAAGCATGAACAGAAGTTGAACGTACTATCGCCTAAATCCTACAATCTCTATCCCACAATCATCTAAACCTCTCCTTAAAGGTATATTGGTTAGACACTGTTTCTAATTAGTGAGCAAGATCACTGATCATGTATGAAAAAAATCAATGAGCATGGAGGTCCGATTGGAATTTGAGAGGTTTTCATTCTTATTCAAAGTGAGCACTGAAGGAATTTCGGGGTGTGATGTTGAGAAAAATAAGAGTATTTTAGAGCAAGAGAGGTCAATAAGATGCTAAACAAATTTTAAAATGTAGTCAGTTTAGTATTAGTTGTATGTCAGTTTAGTATTAGCGCGCACATTCAACGTTAAATTTTGATAGCGTTTCTTTCCATCGTCTTGTTTAGTTAAACGTTGATTTATTGATGTAACAAGTCTACTCTAAAAAAGGGAAACCGACTTCACAAATAGTTGACCGGGATATTTAAGGATGCTGCTGACGAAAATAGAGCTTAAAGAGAAATTGGTAGCACAAACACCAAGCTCATTTCTCAGGGTGTAAAAAAATCATGATATTTTAAGAATATCTTATCTGAATCACTTTTGTCCTCTAAACAGGAGAGGTAAATATTTTCAGTGAGAAACTAAATTTGTTAAACCAGCAACACCAAATATGCCAAACCCCTTGGAACCCTTCAGAATTTTTATGGTGGGGCCCAGGACCCCGAAACATAAGGGATATATATGCAAGTAATGTGAGTAACCAAATATGCAGAGTGGTTTGATCTGTCTTAGGTTGCATATCAGAAGGGTTGCAAAGTTCTACCGAAGTTTTTTTTCACTGGGCCATAGATTTCAATAGAAGGAGGTCCGATTGCAATTAGAAAAGTCTATCTGAATTAGTATGCGATTAAAATAAATGTGAATAGAATAATTTTAATATAAATAAAACTTCTCTCAAGTATGAAGCCATCAACTAAATACCGGGACGTCTCCTATATAGTTAAGAGATAAGTAGAAGAAATAGGAGTGAGAGAGAGTAAAAAAGAAATAAACAGGTGAATAGGTCCGCAGACTGTATCATAGGAGTGGCCACAGCACTCTCTAGATGGGCAAAAAACGAGACAGATGGGTGCTGGGTTATTGTGGAGATCCGGTTTCACATTGGAGGGAGGAGGGGGAGCTAGTTCGCACGAAAAGAACTTGCTCCGTGACTCAGTAGATCTGTTCGCTCATGCACATTCCTTCTGCCCCTTTTTTATGTTATTTATTGGTTTCGTCTTTATTTCAACTCTGTTTTTTCCCTTTCTTAAATAATGTAACATTTTTCTTTCGAGCGTTTCCTATAATGGGCTTCTCTCAGGGACGTTTCGAAGAGTACTTCTCCTTCCCACACCCCTTCATTTTATTCGATTTGATTTGTTTAATGACAGCGGGGAAAACGGGATGAAAAATAAAACTCTATATTGGATTGTCGGCATTGCTTTGTATATGCGGCAAGTGGAAAAAACTGTAGGCAAAACGGATTTTTAAATTAGGGACTATAATATTCTACTTTTATTCTTCGTGTAGTATGTATTATATAGCATGTAGGACTATATCTTCCTCCCACTTTTCCGAACAAACTTTCATTCCAGTGCAACTTCATCGAGTGTGCATTTCATAACGATTAAATAAAATGCGCTATTAACGGGAATTCAGAACAGTCCCCCCCCCAAGAGTGCATTCTTTCTATCATTTAAATTTTAGATGAAAAAATGTCTTTCAAACTTTTTTTCAAAATATTTTTAACAAATAGAAATTCAACTGAAATGAACTGTATACCTTTACTTTCTGCTTAGAACAAAGAATTTGCATAACCAAACTTTGGAGAATAGATTCTTCATTTAGTTCTACTTATTTAAAATTACCTGGTAACAAATTTAGACTTTTCCATGAAAGAGCATCAAGGTATACTCTAAAATTCTCAATTTTACTATTGAAACAAAGAAAATAACTATTAATTTTTTTTATCAAAATTAAAAATGTCATGTATAAATTTTGTAAAAATGATAAAAATTACAAAGAAACGTTAAAGAACAAAGTGTTCGTGTAACATAGGAACCGTTACAGTATTTTCTGATAAAATACGTAACACTTTTTGTCTACTACTGTACAAATGTCTAATATAAATAGAATAGTTGTATTTAGTTTGTTTCCCCCCTGATTCTTTAAACAAATATATTCGTTCGAAGAATTAAGGTAGAAAACTTTGAAAGAGAACACATGTGTTTAGAACGGGCTTCTATAGAGGCGAAGGTAAAATCGATATGACGTGAATTTCGAGTTGTAGTGAATTTAAGAAGTGGGTTGTTCAAAACACCTTACACACAAGTGTTACTCTGAAATCCATATCCCTTTCTCTTTCAGGTTTTCAAAAATTTCACCCCCATTTCTCTCTTTTGTGGAAAACTTTTTAAAGCCAGGGTTTAGCACTTACCCTACCTACCCTACATAATAATGTCTTCGTGCATCTGTGCAGACTTCAACAGGCCTTCCCTCTGAAGGCAGAGTTTCTAAAAGGGTTTTAAAGATGGTATCCTGCTGTGTGAGTGTGCGTGTGAATGGAGTGCTTAAGATTCCCCCTTATCCGAGTTTTGAGAGAACGTGAGTGTTCACCTTTGCATCTGCCATCGCCTTCAAGAACCACTACGGCTTTTCTAAACTAAATTCCATCGTGTAAGTTCTTTCAATTCCATGAGCACGACTGGAATATAGGAAAGGAAAGGTATTTGCGAAGAGTGCGATTTTTTTTGTCGAGATTTCGATGTTTTGAAGTCGATAATGTGATATTGGGGGTCACAAACTGGACGCAGAAATCTTACATTACATTGAAGGTTGCTAAACTACTTTTATTAAAACAGATGGTCTATTTTTAGGCGGTTTAATTAGTTTTTAAAATTTTACATTTGTGTCGATTATTTTTCAACAATGAATCGGATATCTATATATATAATTCTCTTACGTGGCACGCAAAAAAGACGTTATTTGTTTTCGCGTTTTGGCAACATTGTACGATTCTTTGTTTATCCCAAAGCCTCGCGCTTCAATTGAATTTATAGCGTTATCGGATGAAATTTTATTGAAAAAAATGAATTTTAGTCGAGCTGTTGCAGTAAATAATAGAAATCAAAGAAACCGAAGGATCTTTTCAGGGTCATTTAAAAAAAAGGTCCGTTTCGGGGCAAACTATTACAGTTCAACAAGACGCTTGCATTACAACTTTCGACAAACTCAATGAAAAAGCGTGGGTAAATGTACACACAACCAACATGCTGGGTTTTCAATTTCCAAATCAACGCTCACATTTCGAGTCAAAATTTGCTCAAAGTTTCCATTTGAATTCTGATTCCAGAGGTACTGTAAATATCTTTTCTGAAAAACAGCATAAAATTTAGATTTGAAAAATATTTTTTTGGAATATCATATTTTGTTAACAATTCCTTCTGCTAGGACACATGTCTTCATTGATGCGACCGAAGCGAGCATAGGTTCGCGCAGCGAACCAATGAGGATTGCGAAGCAATACTCTGGGGGTTGGCGAGCGTCAGCGAGCAGGGGGCGGGCCCCCTAGTTCTCAAATTAACACTCAAGGTGTTATCTAGATTTTTTGAACTCCTAATTATCTGTCAGCTGCTGGGACCGTTTGTCCGCTGTTTCTACGGTTCTTCTAGTTGCCTACTTCGCAAAACATTACTGAAATCTCGGATTGTAATGTTTCGAATTTAGGCATGGAAAGCGATTAACTAAACACATTAAAATTTTTTTATTGAAGGGATTATTGTTGTATTTTTTGTCATTTTATAATTACACATATGTTTTATATCTAACCTGGTTAGATAAAATGTTAAAATGTTTACTGTTGGCTTTAGGATTTCAATCTTGTAAAATTCTTTTAAAATTTTATGAATTGAGTTACTTCTTAAACTAGGAAATATTTGCCCTGTCTCATTTTTCGGTAAGTGAATTTTATACAAAGATTGGTACTGATGGTATTCGTTGAGAAACCCCCACCAAAATGCATTTCAGTGGGTAATATTAGAACACTTGCTAGTTGTAGACGGCGCAGGTTTGATTCCTCCCTGTGTCTTCTGTATCCGTAAAAACTTTCCTTGTGTGTGTATGTCTATTGCTAGGTATTGTATGTCGAGTCTGGCGCAGCATGTTGAAAATATGGCCCTTGCGCCATAAAAACCCAACCTACTCCCAAAGAACCATCTGATAGACTAAAAATTGGTAGCAATTTTGAAGGTAAATATTTCATGATGTAAGAAAAAGCAAAATTTGTCTGTTACGGATGCACAAAAATATCAAGTTTTTATAGTAGTTATGTTCCTTTGATGTCTACAGTAGTAATTCACAAACTGTTCAGTCCAAAGAGCCCCATCCTTTTGAAAATTAGGTTATAAAATTACGTAAGACGAACAAAAAAAATTTATCCTTGTTTTTCACCTAAATATTGGGAGTAAAATATTAAGATATACATACAAAAAAAAAATGGATTATAAAACGTTAAAATTTATCATCAAGGATTAGTGATGATAATTGAAAGTTCTGGATTAGTGATGGGAATTGAAAGTTCTGAAACAGAAAGACAAGAGTTCTGATTTCAAATGAAAGTGATGAACAAACTCCTATTTATTAATTAAAATGTTTTATAAAATAAAAAAGCTCTGAGCTTGCAAAATTATAATAGTAGTAAAATCAAAATGTATACTTTAATTTTTATGTGAACAATGAAGCTGCTTTTAGAAATCAGTTCAGCTATGTTTGGTTTAATGTCTAATAATTTCAATATTAAGTCGTTTTCAACTCGAAATCTGTGTCAAATCTATACATACTAGGATACTGGAATCTTCTTTTTTACTTTAGGTTCTCACATTTAGATTTTAGGACATACTAGGGGGCTCCGCCCCCTATTCGCTTACGTTCGCCAACCCCCGGGGATTGCTACGCAAACCAACACTCCTTTTACATATGCCATTTGGTTTGCTTCGCAAACCAACATTCCTTTCGCAGAGTGAAACGATCTGAATAATTCGTATTATCCTGATTTCATTTTCCGGTCCTGAAAATTTGTATGTGTTTTGCTCACTCGTGGAAGAAATTTCGCTTCTTCATTTTTGACACTTAATAAACCCTAAACTAATAGCCGCATCGGAAAAAAATCTTAATAATTGTCCAGAGAATACGATGAAGAACAAACCATGTTAATTTCGTTTTTTTTCTTCCGATCAGTACTTTCTCGGGACACCGTCTAAGAATCGAGCTAAACAACACAGTTTTCAATCCTGCGTCGGCGGTTACTTTTTTTTTAATGTAGAGAGAAAAGAATCTGAGAAAATGATGGAATATATTTTTTTTTTTTCGGAAACTCTCTATTTTGGCTTTTGAAATATTACATGTTTTCTGCGGTCCCTTTGTCGTGGACCATGGGTGGTCCGTGTACCCCACTTTGGTAACACTCCTGTTCTAGAGGGTACGCCATTCAATAACAACTTGAAATTACCGATATGTTGTTTGTATCAGAATACTTTAACTACAGATGTAGAGTTAAATGGAAAAATAAAAATTTGTGGAATCGGAGTCGACTTTTTTTTCTTAATGTGTATTGAACGTCTGTTATTAAAACTTCTATCTCCCCCAATCTTCCAAAAAACGAACGGTCACGATCGATTTTTCTCTCGAACTATTTTAAAAGGGGAAATAGTACACCGCGATTTTTTTCTCTCCCAAATCCTTCATTACAATAGCCTACATCTTCTCGCGTACCTCATAATTTTTGTATTGGACATTCACGGATGTCGGAAAATATTGCGTGTTCGTCTTGAATAAATCGGCATCCTCAGAGGGCTGTTGCCCAAATTATGTTCCCTATCTCCCTTCACAATGGATCTTAAAAATCGCTTTAGCCTTGGGACTATATTTCATTTATCTAATGGCATGTTTTTGGAAGTGTCTGCAGATGGTCAGAGGGGAAGTATACAGAAGGGCTGGAGAAAGACGTCCTTAGGAAACCCAAAGAAAAGAATGGATGGCGCATAATGGAACAGAAAGGAAACTGCATTGAAAAGAAGGTCCCGGGGAAGGAACTGTCAACTAAAGTATAGGGGTCGGGCCTTTTATTCCGCACCGTTGCACTTTTTAAATCATGGGGTATAGGTATGGGCGACCTAAGGGAAGAGGGAGGGTTGAAAAAATTCCACAGCTTAGTGTGGGGAGATGCCGCTGATGCTGTTGGAGGTTTTCGATGATTTTTTTTCTCGGTGTGCAGATTTCTACTGCGTTCAACAATTTTTTACTTTGTGGTATTATTTGGTTCTCACTTTTGTTGAAAGATTGTTATCTATTCGCGGGGTTTGTTCCATAATAGGGCAAGTTGCTAGATACAAATATTAATATAGTTGCTGCAGTTTAGAAATTTTTGAAGGGCAAATGATTTTGAAGCATGACAGCATTTTTCCGAATTGACATCAACTATTCGAAGAGTAAAAAATGCCTCCGTTAAGAGCTAACTTTATCGCCGTTTTTGCTACTTTCGTCGTTAATGTTCATCTCTATAAGCGACATGCTAACTTGCATTCGAGTAGCAAGCCAAGTTATGCATTGGTGAAAATGTTTTCAAAAATTATTTTATCGTGTTTTCAAAATAAAAAAATGAATGCACTGTGTTTAAAAACATCTCATACTTCGTCTCTTAGTACCCATAACAATATACATTGCGTTTTGAAATCTTCATTAATCACACATTTTGTTTTCAAAATTCACGCCATTAAGTTATAATTTACAATTTTTGTACTCGTACTTTTGCTTCGAGAAAAGCCCTCGAGAAAAACAACTCAATCATATTTTATTCCGATACTTTAATTTCTTGAAAGAGTAGTGCATTAGCAAACGGAGTGTTGCAAATCAAAAACTCGATCTCACCAAAAACCGTCGTGTATGTGGAGCTGGTTTACGTTAAATCTGTCGTAGCCTCTAAAATCTCTTTCTCTCTCTCTCCTCACGTTGACGTGGTGCGGAAGGATGGAGAGTTTGGTGCCAACTCGGGTATTGACCTCGTCATCTGACAGAAATTACGGAGCTTTCCCTCCTAGATTAATCCTTTACTGTCGCCTATAGCCCGTTGTGTTTACTCCAGTGCGACGTTAACTCAACTAGCCCTTAATTTTTTGCGAAACCATTTAAAGATGAAACAAATGTTTGATCAATACTTGATTGCCACTTCACTCAAACTTCTTGGAACGGTTTATTCATTTCATGCATATTAAAACTCGACCAATGACGTTTTGTGGAGATGGTTTTTTGAGGCCAAAATGTCTAATTTTAATGCCAAGGCGCCATGTAATGGGCAAGTGACCTTGGCACCAGAAGACTGAAAAGTCCACAAAGGGACTATCCACTCTTTTCAGCACACCTGTGATAAATAGAGAGGTAAGATCCTCCTTTGACAAAGCAACACCTTTGTGTTGAATAGCGAAGCAACCTAAATGATGTCTGAAAACTGCGTTTGTCATCTGCTCTTTGCTTCCCTACATACTTTTAGACTTTTCAGCCTAAATGAGAGGGGGGAGGAGGGGTCACCGCTACCATGGTCTGAGGGCACCAAAGTGATAACGTTTAACTTGTCTATTTCCAAAGTTTAGATACAGACATATAGTGCAGTTCCAACCAGAAGGCAGTCAATCGATTTTTGAAAAGGCGTGAAAGCGGGGTTGTGGTGAATGGTGATTGCCTTGGATGTTTCCCCCTCGAACTTTTTGTCACTGCCATAGCTTTCGTTATCGAACGACAAACTTAGAACCTGAATCCGCGCTATAGACGCCAGTTGTGGAAGCGCTTTGTTTGCGTTTGAACTATTACCTAATTTAAAGAACAGACCAATTCGAAACCACATGCCTTGACTGCCAACTCGCGGGAGCAGGACTATAGCAACACTTGTTGCTAAAAAAAAAACTACATGTCCTAAATTGTATTTTACTGACCAAAGCGTTTTTGAAAGGATATTGCATTTCGTATCATTTGAGAAATTCGATTAAGATTTGCTGTTGAGATTAAGTGTTGTTGTTGTTGAGGTACCAAATGATTGTCATTTTATGTGTTAAATGTCGTTTTATATTGAAATACCCATTGTTTACATTTCATTAAAGATTCATTTTAAATTAACAAATGGATTAAAAAAATTTAAATTTAATTATTTTTAAAAATGTATTTTTCGGAATGTTATTTTTTAAAACCTTTTCGTAAAATTTACCAATTGTAAAACCACTTGCAAATATTTTTCACCGAGATCTACTTGCAAACATAAACGATTTTTCTTCAAGTTGATAAGGGTTCCTTTACGGATCGCTACGTCTTCTTATTATATTATGCATACAAATTATACTTATCTTTTAAATCTAATTGTTTCCTCTTTTGCAGGTTCTGGTATTGATATGAGTTGATAGACTTCTAAGATGTATTGGACAACGCACTTGCCCGTATATGCATTTGTGCTGCATCTAATTTCTACTGTCAGCGCCTCAAGTGAGACAATTTTTAGTATTATGAACTGTATTATTTTTGAATTCGGAAGCAAATTTCATATTTGCCCTTGGAAAAGTATTAGCGGTGAAGTGATGTATCCTCGATAAAGACACTTATGGGTACCAAGTCTTTGCAACGTTGATTAATATTTCAAATAAAATCAGAAGAGTTTAATTCAATTCAATTTAATTTTAATAAAAAGAAAGTAATCCGTGTATTTGAAGAGGATCGTTGCAGGTCCAGTGGGTTTGCCCACAGCCCTAGCAACCTGCTAGTTGTACCTCGCGCTGGTTCGATTTCTATCATGTTCGACTCCAGGTGTATTTCTTTTATGTTTCAGTAAAGCTTTTGGATGCATATGTCCATTTGCTTGACGTTGTTTGTCGCAGCTTGGCCAAATGTGGTCCTTGCGCGATGAAACCCAATCAACCTTATATTTGAAATAAATAATATGCGAAACACTAGGGAGGTACACATACGATTTTCTATTTTTCTTAATGAATCCTCTAAGAATTCGTAGATTATGTGATCCAAACGGCTTTGAAGAATAAAACGATTGATATTTCAACTAGTTACCACCGTCCCAGCCTAAGCCATTCGGTGTATCGCCACGTAATTTTGAATCACGGTCAGATGACGAGGCAACATCTGAGCTGGCACTCCACTCTCTAAACTTCCACGCCAACCCAACGTGAGGACTTTCGGCCAGGACAGATTTAGGGTGCACCAGCTGCCTCTACACCATACGCTTACAAACATCCATGCCCTGACCCGGATTCGGCCCAGGAACATTCCGATCTAGAGGCAAACACCTTAACCACTATACCGGTTGGTCGGCTGAAACGATTGATATCACATTTTCACCCGAAGCAATCGGAATCCACAACTACTATAATTTTTAGGCAGTTGAAAGAATATTTAACATCAATGCAAGTGAGTAATTTTTGAAAGAAACATATTTTAACTTCGGCACGAGAAAAAGATAATATAATGAAAGACTGATTCGTTGCAAGAGAGGCAGTTTATTTTTTTAGAAATCCCCAATGAAATGAGAAAGCTTTCGTGAAATGGGTTTTCAGTAATTTTTAGAGCAGAGTTTAATGCATTTGACTGGAGCTAAACCTATTCCAGAGCCACCTTACCTTTTCTTCTGTTATTTTCATTTTCCACGAATTTTTACTGTGTTCTGAAACATGAAAGCAAGTTCCCATTTCATTTCAAAAGCATAATGGCTGTTAATAAACAAAAATAACTGCTACTTTCCTACGTGAGAATCTTAGATCAACCATTCTGTTCTTTCTGCTGCATAATTTTGTTTTGTTCTGTTTTATTTCTCTTGTGCTCAGGAGAAAAAGGCGTCTTAATAATCTCTCTCAACGCCGACTCAAATATGGCGCTGATTGAGTTCAAAACAAGGTCATATATGTCTCCCCCTTAACCAAACGCATAAAAAAACGAGGCGAAAAAAGAAATTTGATATCTCTTCTGATGGGTTTCTTTCTCCCCATATAAAAAGAGGAGAAGCCGTGGCATATAATTGAATTTATGAGACTGTCAGTTAGGAAATGGAAGATAACGACTCAGTATCAGGATCTTTTTGACTTCACCGAGAAAACGGGAAGAAAATGAATGTATATTAAATTTATCAGGATGAGAGCGACTCCCCAAAGCTGACTCTTACTTTTAAAAGTGCCATGATTAAGGGGTCTGTCTTGAGAACTGTTCCAATCTTTTATCGGGTACTTGGCTAATTCGTTGTGGTATTTGTTGTCCAGAATGTTTGTCAGGGTTGAATTGAATTGTTGCTTTATCAAACATTTGAGTAAAGATATTTTGACATGGCTGCCTGTAGGTTATTTACGTTTATTTGGGCTTGCGAAAGCTATTTTCATCCCCTAAAAACCTGCTGTATATTCTCGAAACTACATCTTCTTCACTTCCGTATATGGCGCAAAAAATCGACGTTATTTGTTTATTGTCGAAAGGCAACAATAAATACAAAGGATATAAAATCAACCGTTACGGGATTCATTTGCAATTTTGCCGATTTGTTTAAATAAGCTTGATTTGAGCAATGGAATTGCATAAAATTGCAAAAACTACATGGAAGAACTCGCCACTGCAATGTAATCCTTCAGCATCCTGATTATAGAGAGCAATGAGAAATCTGGAAGACGAAAATGAGTTCAGAAAAGAAACACATAAGCAAAAATGAGTTTAGCGTAAAAATATCTCAAAATCGCATTTTAACAAAAGAATGGGATGAAAATTGAATGTGGGCGCACAAAATCTAACTCAAGTAACATGATTAATAATTAACTCCAGTAAAAGTAAATGGAAATTTTGTTGTATATTTTTGGAAAATTTTATTTCATTTAGAGGTATAAAGCTCGTTTTTTAAAAATTTGGATTCAAAATTTATTCTAAATGGATTGGAATAGGATGAAATGTGAGTAACGACGTTGCAACTTTGCCATCAATTGATATAAGCAATTAAGAAAGTTAAGTGCAGATGCTTTGCGCTAGTTTTCACGAATTTAAGAAAAACATCTAGTGTGTACATACTTTGGTAAACTTTCCTGACTAAGAATAGAATAACTTTTAAATTTCTCCACCTGTGTTGCTGTTCATCGTATATTTATTAGTGTTATAAAAATAATTACACTATTTGACCATGTAATCCTTATTAATTAAGAAAATTGTTTAAAATTTGCATGTACTACAGAATTATACAAAGTTTGTTGTTTCATGGAGCTGAAATTCTATTTTCTTGTATTCTTTCACACAATACGCTGCAGGTTCGCGTGACTCGGGGTTTGCCCATTGCCCGCGAGTTGTAGGAGCTTCAGGTTCGATGTGTGTATCTCTTCAGTGGTAGTAAAGCTTTCCTTGTGTGCATATCTATTTACTTGACTTTGTTTTTCGCAGCTTAGCCAAATATGACACTTGCGCCATGAAACCTAACCCAATCAACCATCCAATAGACCAGCTATCGAGGAAGCCCTATAGGCTAGAACCGTTTACAATGGAAATTTCTAGAATGTTAACGAATGTTAACTTATTGAATAGACTTTTGTATCTTCGGACCTACTAATACCAAGGTCCTTCGTGATGTTTTTAGCAATTTATTTTTTTATTTTGTTCTCGTATGTTTATTTATTACCTTCAGTGAGGTTTTCATTATGTCTGGCCTGCGCGTCACTGGGATAGAAAAAATGTTACCACGTTTCATCAATGCGTGTAGAATTAAAATTAGGAAACTGCTAGGGGCTATTATGAAAAGAAAAACTCTCAGTTGCTAAATTTCGATTGCGTTGAACATCGTCGGCACCACGCCAAAGGCTCGAAATATGCAAAATTATTGCTGCGAGAGAAACGCGTTTTAAGTTTTGACTTTCTAGGAAGAATTGCGTCATTTATTGAGAGTGTGGGTATTAATTTGGGACATGAATTAGGTCTCCCACACGGGTTGATTCAGGGAGACCCGGGAAATGAGCAAACTTTTAATGTAAAGTCGTTTTTAAATTTGAAAGTTTAATCTTCATTCTATAAACGTTTTGAAGCGGTGCGAATAGTGGACGAAGAAGAACTTGACGTGCTAGAACGTGGAAGAAGGTGAGAAATAATAGTATGGATATGTACCACTTAAACAATTGTTATTTAGGCTAAGGTTTTGATATTTCACGAGGGAGCAGTCATCTAATCAGGTAATGGAGAGCTGGGTGAACCCAAAACATCCTTTCTTGGAAATTTACTTAGTCTTAGTGCGGAAAAGTTTGCTAGTGGATCACATATGACACAAAATTTCAACTTTATGCCCGGGCCCTTGATCTTTTAAATATAGAACATCACCAAAAATAGCGATTTTAAAAACTGACCTTTAAAAGTTTCTTCACGAAATAGTTGATGACTGATCTAGATTCATGTCCAGCCGGGCTCCTCAAGCCTTGAAATGATCAGAAATTACAAGAAACACGTTTTAAAAGTGGATTTGAACCACTATGAATATTCATATACAAAATTTGATTCTAACCTAGAGTCTTTTGAACTAAGGGTTAGAACGCTAACCACCTCGGCTACCCTGATGGCGATGGTAATTGGGAATGTGAATAAATAAATACAAATATTGCAGAGAGACGAAATAAAAAAAAACCAATGACAATAGTTAGCCATGTTGCTGCAGATGTTATCGGAAGTACACTTGATTTAAAAGCCGTAAAATTAGTGATAGATTTTTTAGGTTATTTATCATACATGTCGGGTTAAAAAGATTACAGATATCGTGAATTTCCTCTTAGCAAAAGACAAATAAAATTTAAACAAGGAAACCCTTGAATCAAACGAAAATTCCATTGACGAACTTCGTCACAAAGTCATAGACTTTACAGATGCTTCTGTTAGAACTGTATCAAATATTGTAACTTGTTTTAAAAGATCAAACTCTCGCGCGCGTGTTCCAGAAGACAATTTTCAAATTTTGCATGAATTAGGTTCTTCGGAAAATGGAGGAGAATAAGAGGCAACTACAAGAAGTTAATTTAGGTTTCATAATATTTTGAGGTAGCATGGACAAAACTTTTTTATAAAAAAATGTATTCAAAATTCTTAAAATTTCTTTAATTTCATATTTGTTTTGGCGATTTTTCCAGGCTAGATAAGCTCGGTTTCATATTGATGAAGATCGTTAAAAAAATGTAAGGCTTGTTTATGAAAAACATACAACTCGGAAATGTTAAACCTGAGATTTAAAGTTTTTTATAACTTCCGAATTTGTTAAGACTAAGCCTAGTGCCCTGCTAGATATGTGGATCGCTGAAATTTTATACAGCGCATAAAACATCTCATTCTCCAACTATTTTACAATGTCTCTCATTCTAATTTAGTAACAGCTTTTGAGAGAGAAAAATTAAGTCTAATCACTTGTCTTCGCTGAAATTTTTGAGGCCCGTTCAAAACTGTTTCGCGCCATTACTACGATTATTAATTCAACATCTTTTTAATTTGTCTAAAATCACTGTTTTCTTCTATTTTTCCATTCCAGAGTATTTTGTTTTATGTTAGTTTTTTTTAAGCGTTGAAATTTTGTGTCGAATCCGTACGTTTCACTAGCCAACATTTCCACACCAGGACAAATGTTTTTCGGCCCACTATAGATGTGTGAGTGAATTCTTTTATACAAAGTATTTTTTTATTCGTAAAGTGGTACGTTGACTAGTTGACATCAGTTCGAATTTATTTTGCTGATGCCAAATAGCAATTCTATCTTTTTTTTTATTGTATTTTGTGAGGGGCAACGTTGCCGTTCGAAAATTACCTGGGAACTCTAATGGCAGTAATAGTACCGTAAAAATGCCTCGTGCGCGGAATGCATTTTCCGTCGTTTATGGTTACCGGTTACTAACTGTCGATCTCGTCTTAACGACATCCCCGGCCCTTCTACATAGCAACTAAGCTGTGATTACGATTGGAAATTAGGACCTTTGTAACGCTTGTTTGAGAGTTCTCCGCACGATCACTGCTCCTCCCCGACTTTTCTCTCTCTCTTTTTTTTTTTTTGGCGTGCTTAGTGATTTTCTTTAACGTTCGTTTTTATTATATAGTTCGCCGGTTGCGGTGTTCAGTTGCCGTGATAAGTCGTTCTTCTAACTGGCTGCATCCTTTGTTGCAAACAAAAAAGTGACGAATATTTGAATTGAAAATAAAGACTGCTTTTTTTTGTTTCAGTCAATTATGAGGCTAAAACTATGAGAGGTAAAAAATAGGTTTCCATGAAAATGCCTTATTTTGTAATACAGTATGAGGGTTTACTGATCACATTTGGAACTACACACTGCATTTTGATAAAAAAAATTGTCTTGCATACTCATAGTTTCTGACTTAAAAGAAAGTTTTCTTCCTTCCCTTAGTTTTGAAGTTTCATTTATGTTTCGAGTCAATATGATTAAAGGTTTCACAGGCATTTCCCACAACTGCCACACATAGGCATCAGCTTAGATAACAGGAACTTCTTATAACAAAATATGTATTCAGTACTTGATGTTTAACTTGCACAAATGTATAATTTTTCTTCTTCCTTTCCTTTGCCCATGCAGCTTTGTTATAAATGCAGGGGGACATGAAAATTTTATTCAATTATATTTTCTACTTATTCACTATTATCCTAATTTATATTTCATTCACAACATCTTTAGTTTCTTAGACAATATAGTACATGCGTGGCCACAGCGGCGGCTCTCATGCGAGTGGTGTGGTTCTCATGCAAATAAAATGCATGTATGAAATATGACAAACTAAAACTGATCAATGTCTAAAATTAATTATTTTATTTAATTTCTTGTTACAAAGTTATTCAAAAACATAAAAATAAAAATATTATTGAAAAAATATTGTTCTGATTTTATCAAACAATTTTGTAAAGAAAATCTCTAAAAATTAGATTTGGCTTGTGAATGCCTTACGAATGTAGTCCATCTAGCAGTTAGTGGCCGAAAGTTGGATCACTTAGGGCAGTTCGCACCAACTCAGTTAAATGCTGATCAGTTAAAACAGACTGATGCTTATTTTTAGTAAATTTAAGTGTTGAATACAAAGTCTCAACAATACGAAGTACTGAAAATTGAGATTAGTCTCAGTGGACACTCTGGTTTTAGGATATTTTTGTTCCAGATTCTCTTTCCAAAAATACAATAGTTAAACAACCATTTTGTTTTACCTGTTTGAATTCTTCATCTTCTTGAAGTTCTAACAGCTGACTGAGGGATGGGGATTCTGTGGGTAAACTTTAAAAATGTGAAGTAATTTTCAGTTTCTCATTGTGTTTTACCATCAAAGATAAATAAATGAATGGCTCAAATATTCCATCTTGAAATATAACTTCCAATAAATAGTAGGGTAACTGGCCACCCCTGTTATAGTACATTCTATGTGTTCACTGTAGTTCTGGAACTGTTGTATTTTATAAAGAAAAGTTGATCTCTTTATCAGCAACAAAATTAAAAAATGATTTGTTTAGTATGGTTGTGTTATGGCAATGACTGGTGACTTGTCTTGCTATCTCAGCAGTTATTGTAGTGGACCCTGGTTCAACACAATCTGTGAATGGATATGGGTATTGTTGTGGTCCACTTTAAGATGGGCTATGGGCTAATTAACTTTCATATTGCTAAAACATAGTAGCACTAAACCTTTTGAACAGGTGACTTGAATAACTAAAGAGAAATGTACTCTCAAACAATATGTACTCCTAATTTTTTATATTGTATGTTTTCTCACATTCAAGACTTTTTATTGGAAATAATTTGTATATTTTAGAACTATATGGTCTGATTTTAGAACAGTAAGACCTGGTTTTAGTATTGGTATATCCATACTGACTTGAAATTAGTATTGGGATATTAACTATCCCAATTCTAACTCTACAGATTTTAGATTTATCACTAAACAAGTAATTTTTGTAAAAATAGGATTGTTATTTTATATCTCGAAGCCAAATTTGATATTCCTATTCAACATTTGCAAAAGTCCTTTTTCCGTATTAGTATTATTGGTATTGATATATATCATCTCATTTTATTGTTTCACAGATACTATTGTGGTACATCTGATTCAAAAAGACATGGATTTATATGTTGTGACAATAACTAAATAAAATCCTTGATTTCCAGACTCTAATCTCCAGTTCATCACAGAACCTACTTCTCGGCTTGTTCAGTTAAGTGACGGACGTGCGGTTTTCCGTTGTGAGGCTTCTCCACCTGGTGCAGAAATTCGTTGGCTGCACAATGGAAGTCCAATCCATCACAACCGTTGGATCAAAATTTCTGGTCCGAAACTAACAGTGCATCTTGGGAAAATGGACAATGTATCAAAGACATCACACCATTTAGATTTACAAGATGATATATTCTTTCAATGTGAGATTCGATTCAAAGGAAAAGTTCTAGTCAGTGCTCCTGCAAAGCTAGTTGTTGCTAGTAAGTAAATAATATTTAAATACCTGTCTTTTATGTGCATGATGTAATCTTTCCAAGCATTTGTTATACTTGCTGAGGAGGCTGTTACCACGTCAGAAGTTTAACTTCATATTTTTGCTTTGTAGTATTAGACCAATTTCCTGCCCAACCAGATGTGCATATATCTGCAATTGCTGGCAACACTGCTGTGATCCCTTGTGACCCGCCTTTTAGTGTTCCAAATGTTGTGACTGAATTTCTATTTAATGATACTGTGATCAGAACAACTCAAGGTATTTTTTTTATATAATTTATCAATTTACGAAAAATTTAAACTTGTATTTTAACTTTGCTATTCATATCCAAAAAATGATTAAATGCCTATTTATTTGAAAATGCATACAGAGTTTCCAAGTGCTCCGGAACTTCCGGATTTTCTCCGCTAAAACATCGAAAATCCGCAACTCTGCGTAATCTTTGGTTCACTCCGGAAATCGCGTCAATGCAGTGTAAAGGGTGTATTTCCCCTATAAAAAGGGAAAATTTTTCTATTTTCGGAGAAATTGTGTATTAAAAATTTGTTTCTATAATTTAAGGATAACCTTTCATGTATACATGCAATTTTTTAACCTTTAAACAGTACTAAGTCCAAAATCCAATATCCTCCGGTCATCGGCCATTCCAGATTACGGATTATTTGCATTTTTTGTCTAAAAAGCCTTAATCTAAACCTCCCTTGCGCGAATTTTGCGTTTGCAATACTAAAATAGCAGATATATAAATAGGAATAATATATAAATAAGAATTTTTTTAATACAATGCAAGAAATTTTACTTGCAAATCTTCTAATTTTTCTGTGTGATATTTACTCTGAACATGTCCGTTATTTTGCTCTGTTTCATCAATTAGGTCCAGGTTTACCTCCTTGTTCTTTGAAAATTGTCAGAATGTTGGAAAAAAGTGAGAAAAACAACACAAAAACTTTGGTTTGCAAAACGTTCGTATTTTGGACAATTCCGGTTTTTGGACGTCAGCATTTGGGACTTAAAATAAATTATTTAGGCTAATAGGGAATTTTATGACTGTTTTTAAAGAAAAATATGCAGATCTTTTATTTTTGTCCTTATTTTCACGTTACTCCTGAAGCAACCTCGAAACTCCTGAAATTTTATGAGAATGCTCCTGAAGCTGCTCAGAAAAGGTTGGCAACCCTGTGCATAAACTGTTACATTTTAAGCGAAATGTCTAACTTAATCAAATCAAAAACTGGAATTATACTACAGTCAAACCCCGTTATAGTGAACCATCACCAGACCCAATGAAAAGTTCACTATAACGGATGGTTTACTATATCCAATTTTGTTGACACATAAAAATTTCTTAGCATTTGATGGTGGTTTTGTTGAAAACAATCATCGGGATAGTATAATTTACTAAAATAAATTATTAAATGAATAATCAATTTATCATGTATATCTATATTAGAAATAAAGAATTCAGTAGTTTTACTTACTTTTATTTTTACTCCTTATGGAAAAAAATTCGTATTTATAAATTTCTTTGTACAGTTCTATTGGTTATTTAAAAATGATTGACTATAAAATTTAATAACCGTATTATTTTCCTTGCTACAGAAACATTAAAATCATTTGATATAAAGAAAACTCTGATATTGATTTCGACTTATTTAAAGGTTTCAACAAGTAATTGTTGCTCTCTTTAGATGGATATAAATTTCTACATAAATTGAATCAATATAATTTAAATATAAATTTTGTGTCAAGATATTTACACACAACAACGAGAAAAATTCTAATTACTTATGTGCATTTCCAAGAAACTTTACCTTTAAATTTGTACCTTTGTAGAAAAAAGGCCCATATCCCTTTTTGCAAGTTTTTAATAATTATATATTTTTGAAATTCGTAACACTACAAAATGTACTTTGTAATGTTTTGATACTATTAAATGTACTTACAGGAGGCAATTGACACCTTTTCTATTATAAAGCTACCATTAATTCCATTTCCATATTCCATTTTTCAGTTCAAATTATATTTGCCTGTTTTTCAATGGCATTGAAATGTTTTTAGTAATTGTTATTTTTCTCAATACAAAGTAAATGGTTTTGTTTCAGGTAATAAGCATCTTATGGCATCGGGTGATTTGCAGATTTTTGATGTGAAGCATGGAGATTCTGGAGAATATATTTGTGTTGCAAATAATCCCTTTTTAGCAGAAAAAGTCACTTCTGGACGAAAAGTATTTCTTCGTGTGACAGGTATTTTTTTTAAATCCAAATTTTATAAATTTTTAGTTTTACATTGGTTAGAGATAAGTATATCATGGAAGCTGATTGAATTAGTTTAAATTCTACATAAAATATTATTATAAATATTTCAAATGCTTTTATTTTTTAAAGATCTAGAAATTGATTTTGAAAGAAAAAGCAGGGTTTCCACGGGTCAGGGAAAACCTAAAATTGTCTGAATTTAATTTTCAAAAAGATTAGGGAAAATTATGAATTTTCATCTGAAACCTTTAAAATTGCCTCAATGACCTGGAAAATGACGGATCATGGCTTCTCAGATGCTTTGGAGAAAAGTAGCCAGTAAGATTCAAACACAGTTTTGTGTCATTTTTATCTTACAAATTGAATTTTTCAACCCAAGAAACAGCTAATATTTTATAGATAATGCATTTTGTTTCATCCACTGACTTAAATTGAAAAATTTCTTGCTTATGATACATTAAATCACAAATTGATTTAATCAAATATGTTCTATTATTTAAGTAAGTTATTTTAATACAAATTTACTTGTGCTTTGTGAATCAATTTTTGCAGTGCATAGTTCTTAAATTAGTTTTTGTTATTGTCAATTGAATGCCAAATTATTATTATTATTATTTTTTTAAACTTAAAAAATGTTGTGAATTGCTTAAGTATGACTTGGAATTTTGTAAAAGTTTGTCTGGAAAACCTGTAAATGTCAGGAATGTGTATTTCTGAAATAGAGTGGGAACACTGAAAAAGATAAACTTAGATATCAGTTTTTTAGTATTCAGTACTTTAAACAAGCCTTTTATATAAGATGAAGGATGCAAAATACTCACTTGATGAATGAATTTTACTCCCTAGTTTTACTTTTTATTTCTATTGTTGAGGATTCTGGTAAAATACAAAAGTACTGAAATCAAACTTTATTGCTTGCAATTAACTTTTTATCAAATGACACTATTTATATTTTTTCCATAATTGTATTTTACAGAATTTGTATTACATTTTAAGTATTCAGAGAATTTTGTTTCCATAAGATGTATCAAAATTGTCACCAACTTTCGTTTCAAGTTTACTTGACAGTATTAATTATCATAATGTATGTAATCATTCTTTGAAATTTAAAGTACTGTTTGAATTACAGTTAAAGCAGACAATATTTCTAAACTATGAGGAAAGCAATCGATATTTATAAATGCTAACAAAATATATATTAAATTAGATCTGACTGCTGCTGTCATAGCATAATTTTAATCTTAAAAATGCAGAATTCTAGGTAATCTTGATCATATGTAACAAAAATACCCTTTCCAAGAATATTTTAATTAAAAAGTTTATGGATCTGAAATTGGTAATTTGAATAATGCTAACTGGAGATTAAGGTCCATTAAATAGTTCCATTCTATTCCAGATGCTACCTCACCTAAAGTTGCAACAATAATAAAATCTCCTCGTTCCAAAGTTTCTGTTGCACTTGGTAGTAATATTACATTAGAATGTGCTGCTGGTGGTTTCCCCAAACCTACTGTGTCTTGGCAAAGACATCACGGAAAACTTCCCAATGATCGGTACCAACAAATTGAAGGTAACTATTTATAGATGCATTTTATGACCTTGTCTAGAGGTTTAAGATGTCATGTGATTAGCATGGTACTAATAAAAACAAGTATTTATAAAAGATTTTTACTTAGAAAATGAGGATTTTAACTTTTAGCATTTTTATATTTCAACATTTCATCAACTTATTCATCCGTCTTTTCTCTGATGATTTGAACAGAGCTAATCTCATCCCAAGTTTTCTGCTTTTATTTCACTGTGTTGACTAGCTTCAAAGCAAAATTTAGTTTCTTTCAATTTTTAAGTTAAAAGTTTATTAATTAAAAAGTATGAAAATCTTGATTACTTTATGCTGCAGAAAAATTTACATGACTTTTCATCTCAGTTCTAAACTACATGTTCTCATTAATAGGTAATCTGCATTTGATTGGTGTAAAACGTAGTGATGAAGGAGTATATTTCTGTGAAGCTGATAATTCTAATGGGGATCCAGAATCACGAAGTGTTAATATTGAAATACAAGGTGAAAATTTAACCATACATTTTTACTCTATTTAATGTGTATGTAAAATAAACATTTTAAAAGGATGTGTCTCATTTCTCATTATTCATTGTTTTAGAAACCCCAAAGATTGTAAAATCAGTTAAAACTATAAATTTGGATGCTGGTGAAAATTTAACTTTAACTTGCCAAGTTCGTGGGCACCCGAAACCAGCTTTGAAATGGTTGCATAATGGTAGAGAATTATCTGTAGATACTAAGCGTAAGTATATAAACATACTTTCACTTTGTTTAGAATATCAGTTATTTGCTTTATACAGTCTGTAATATATTCAATTTCAGTTTAAAATTTACTAGATCTTTAAATATTTATTTTTTCATAATTGTATTATATAAAATGCTAAATTCTCTTATGTTTCCGTGGCTATTAATTTTTGATTGTGGTTGAGTGACATCACAAGTAGGTAGAGTTTCTAATTGTTTTGATTGGCTGTGTGATGTTACGAGCAAAACAAGATAAGAAATATCAAAAATCATTATATTCGAAATATCGCCTTGGAAATAACATTGACTATAAAACGATTGCAGTATGCTGCTCATTGTTTTACCAGTGTTGATCAAAAATTAAGTTTACCAATAATGTTTTACCAGCATTGCTCAAAAAACACGACCATGCAAAAGCAATGCAAGCAAGTTGTAAGATAGTGGTTGAAAAAGGTTTATACATAGCCAGTGATCAACAAAAGTTGATAGATAGTGGTGAAAAAAGGTTTTATACACAGACAGTGATCACCAGTATTACTCAAAAAAGAATACCATGCAAAGCAAGGCAAGTTGACAGATAGTGGTTGCTAAAGGTTTATATACAGCCAGTGATCATGTACTGTCAGTTTAAAAAATGTATATAATTGAAGTTTAACCAAAATAAATAAATTTAGTTATGCACTCGTCGTATGACAACCCATTTATACTAGTCTGACATAAAGAACTAACTGAACTCTTGCATTTTGTTTATCTTTCTAACTATAGGTACTCATTTAGTTATACAGAATGCAAGTTATAGACATGGAGGCATTTACCAATGCTTTGCTAGTAATGACTTGGGAACAGTTTATGCTTCAACACTTGTTACTATTGCATCAAATAATGATACAATTATCCCTGATGAAAGAGATGATTATGAAGGTGAGCACACACAAATGTATTTCTTAATCATTTGCAGTGTTTCTAAAAACTGTTAATTTATTTTTGTATACTTTAATAATTTGTTTTAGTGAATTGCATATTTACTATGCAAGTATAAAGTACAATCACTTGTTTTCATTCCATGTCTTTATATCTTCTGTTAATACAATCATGTTAATTGAAGTTATGAATTAGCTGCTTCTTTAATGTCTCCATTAAGGATTCTAATTTCTCATTTATATACATTCTACTATTAAATAAATATGAAGTAAAATAGCAGGGTCTCTAGTAAATACATTTTCAGTTTTATATACTTGAGACAATTAAGGTAACAAAAATGCTTGAAAATAGTTACATTTTATAGTTCATAAAAAGGTATAAAATTTATATAATACTTATAAAACTTTATCTCGTCAAAATGGAAATGTTTTGAATTTTAAGTATTCAAATTTGTATCATGAAATAAACTTCAAATGATAGAATAAAAGTCACTACAAGGCTCAAGATCAATTTTAATTGAAGTCCTGCTATATTTTCTTTTTCCTCATGCTAGTGTTCACTGTTCAACACAAAGCAATACTCTCTAGAAACTACCCATGAATGGCACGTTTAGTGTCTAATAAGTTTAAACATGTATGACAACAAATGAATTAGAATTTTGAAAATCCGGTTTAAATATAAAGCCTGATTTAAATCAAATAAATCTGAATTTTTAAATTTAAAAGGTCATTATTTTTTCAGACCCTGTAATGTACTTGATATTTTTTTATTTGACATACACAAAATGAAATATATTTTATCTTCCTAGATTATGATTTTGATGATCTGTCTTCTCATCGTGAAAAGGATAGTGGATTCTCTTTTGATAAAAATACAAAAGATGAGGATGGTGGTGATGATCGTAAATTAGATCCAGGAAGAGATTCATCTATACCATATGATACAGAAAACTTCAACAAAAGACATCATAAAAAGAAACATTCAAAAGGAGGTTTGTAACAAAAATCCAACAGTTCAGATTGTATAATTTGTTGAAATTCTTAAGATGAGATTAAGATTTGTACCATGGTAAGAATTTGAAGATTTGTTAAAAAATGTAACATTGTAAAGTATTTATTAAGTAGAAATTGTTAAAGCTTTTCCTAATTTATATTATTTTAATTAGTACTTTTTATATAGCTTGATTAAAAAAGAGAATCTTTGTAACTCTTGTGTAGAAACAAAATATTTCTGAACTTCAATTTTTTTTTTTAAATAACCATTTCTATAGTTAAATTTTTTTTTTCTTTCTAAAAATCCTTTTTGTATTTTATAATTCTTTTAATATGCTTACATGCTTCTACTTTTGAATCCATTGTTAAACTTCTTACAAGAAAAATGTTTTCAAATACTAAGGAATGATTAAATATTTTAAAGCATATACTATGTATAATCCACAAAATTTTAATTTTATTTTAAATAAAATTTGCTGAAGTTTGAGCATTTTTACAACAAATTGAATAAAATAATTATAATAATTCCTAAATTTGTCTTGACAGTGAAGCTGATTCCTCCATCTAAGCCAGAAATAACCAGATTGTCTAATACTTCTGTGATGGTGAGATGGACTGTTGGAAATGGCGGACTTCCTATATATTTCTTCAAAGTTCAATATAAAGAAGTTGGAAAGAGGAAATCGGATTGGATGACTATTGATGAAGATGTTGCTGCACATATACATTCGTATGCTGTTACAAACTTAAGAACAGGTTACATGATTTTATTATTATATCATCTTGTGATTCCTGGGTATCCAAAATTCTTTCCTCTGACTGTTATATATGGAGCTTAACAAGCGTCTGAAGGGTGTTTGATTAAATGCAACAAAGGGGGTTTCAGTGCCCATTTAGTGTTAACCATCCCTCTTTGTTAACAAGTTAATGGAGGAGCTTTGACCTGGATTTCTGACCCCCTCAGCAGAAAGCAGCTGAAACTTTGAAGGAACAGATGTAGAGGTTATTGACTGGTGGGATTTATTTTAACTTTTTTTAACCTTGAATTCTGTTTTAAATTACTTAACAAGTGTAAATTGAATTTTTTAAAATGTGGTGTTTGCTCCCAACGCTGGTTTTCAGTGAGTGGTCATGCAAGTTAATTCTATTTCACGACATCACTGTATTTTCGTAAGATTTATGTTTATCTAAGTAGATAATGCTGAAATTTTCTGATCTTTACAGTATTCTAGAATATGCTAAGCAATCAATCACTAAATGCAAAATAACATTTTTGATATTTGGATTTAATACTGTAAAGAGTTACTTAATCAATTTTTAAGATAATACCAACTCCTTTGTAAACACATTGAACTTGGATGTAGTTTGTTCTAAATATCCTAACATGTGCATTATATCCAAATTTTCATTAGTTGAAATTCGTAGTGATAACATATTTACACTTTTGAAATGAAAGTCTTTTGAAATATTAATAGTGGCCAAGCTGTACAAGCTGCTGAAAATAAATTTTAAAGTTAGAAAATTTGAACCGTAAGTTTTGCTTTGATGTGTTTTTAAGTTGAACAAAAATGCTTATAACAATCAGATTTTGGATTTAGTGACTACTATTAAAATTGTTTAGTTTGTCATTTTCATCAACAAACTTCTAAATTTCCACCTGCCTAAACATTAATTGCATGGAATTTAAAAGCGTGTTTAGGTTTGGTAAGATTTGATATTTTTATTGTATAAGTGTGTTTTGAATAAAATTAAAATTAATGTGTAAATAATTAAACAAAGCGTATTTTTTATCGTGATTGAGTGTTTAATCTATTGTATTCTTTTCAGGTGGAGCATATCGCTTTCGAATTGCTGCTGTGTATTCTAATAATGATAATAAGGCAGGACCTATTTCAGCCAAATTTGTTCTTTATAAAGATCCACCCATGGAAAAGCCATCTATAGGCCCAGTTATTACTTTCGCTGAAGCAGAAAGCCCATCAGCCATCACACTTCATTGGGACGTATGTATTTGAAAGCATGTAATCCATGTGTCTAGAACTCTATTCAATGTTAAATACTTTTGCTATGTTATGAGGTAAAAATGAACTACATAAAATTAGAAGTTATATTGTAATAAAAGGTTCAATAATTTCAAAGGTCACCCACAGGATGTTTTTAGGGTTAACCCCAGAGAAAAACTGCTTTGGAAGTATAAACAAATAGCATTGGGTCTGTGTGCCATTGTCCTTATCTTTTGCTATTGATCAGTAATGTAATGCTCAACGTGTAAAATAGAACTAAAGGCCTAACTTAGGTGAATTAACTGATTTTTACAAACATTTATGGTGAGCTCACTTTATGGTTTTAATCCTTGAAATCGTTAGATAAAGCTCCAAAATGTGCAATTGAAGCTATTACTTTAACAAACATCTACATGTTTTCTGTTGCTTATGAATTATTGCACATTATGGTGACTTTTGGTTACAACTTGCCCTCTCCAAAGGTCCTTTTTGACTTTAAAATTGTTAAAAACTTATTTAAGGAACACAACTGGCATGGAAAGGCTTAATGTGTTTGCTTTGATGTACATTCATGATAATATCTTGGTACATGCAGTTCTCGATGACCTGGCAAAGAAGCCAAAAAGAATTTAACTTAGAGTAAAATGATGATTATTTACTCATAGTTTATACTGTTTGTATTTATATGTTTAGTGACTGTATTTTTGACATCCCTATCCTCTTCCATGGTTTACAAAATATTTATTCAGTGCAGTTAAACGTTTATTATTTTAGTTTAATATATTTACACATATTTCATAAGAGTAAGTTTAAGTTTTTTGAGCAACCTATGCACATGGTGGAATTAAAAAAGTAGTAAATTTTATAAATTAATTAATGTTTGATTAATGAAAAAAATTAACTAAATATTTAAAAAAAAGGCAATTGACATTTGCAGGTATATTTAAAAAAAGTAAAAATACAGATGTACCAGGTGCCTTCTGAATAAGTTTGGTTGCTTTGCATTTTCACCTTCTTTTATTTTCTTATATTTAAAAAATAATATCTCTACTATTATAAAAGGAAGTATTTGTGTGAGGTGTCCAGACAAATCTATAGCACTTACAGTCATGAAATTTTGCATACAGGTAGTCTAATAGTGACTGAATAGACCTCGAAGCCTGATTTTTCAAATTTAATCTAGAACATTTTAAATTCATTTATTGGCATATTTTTATTATTTGGCTTCCTAGGAATGGCAACGCACAACTTCCAAATTTTCCTTTGATTTCATTGATTCTTTTTTTTTTCTTCCTTTCATTTCATTGGTTGTTTGAAGTCTTTTCCACAGTTCTTAACTTATTTTCCTTTTGGAAGTGAAGGAGTGCCTAATAATTTATCTTGTGTTTGTTTTTGGACACACACTAACTTTTTGCAACGTTCTGCTTGATTTGAGTAATGGAATATATATTTGTTTCTTGCTTTCTTTCTTTAGGTTTAAGACTTTTTGAAAGTATAGCGTTATTTAATTTTTATCATTTATGCAATTTTTGTTTATTACTCAAAATGTGGTGATGTTGGTCATGATGAGTCCAAAATACCCCAGAAGCTAATCCTAGGTGCAGCACTGCAGAGTGATGTAATATATCATTGAAAGATTATACATTTGTCTACAAAATAAACCCTCCTACTTTATTTCGATTAGACAATCATGCCCAAAGATAGGTGTTTATGGGTTTTGTTTGTATGATTATATTCACTCTGAATATATGTTTTACTATGTACCAGTGCATGCCCAAACATGAAAAGAAAATTTTCAGAAAGCTGAAAAAGATAGTGTATCGTTGACAAATATTTTTTTTTAGAAAAAATGCTTTTTTACTAATTTAAGGTCAAGTTTCAAATTGTGTGTCCTTAAATTTAAAAAAGTCATTCAGTGTTATATCATTAGAAAGACAATTAGGTCAAACAGTACAGGTGTTACTGTTTACATATTTCTATTTACTGTGAATATTGTTTACTATGAATTTATGCATGTTCATTGTGGAAACTTTCATAAAAACAAAGATCAACAATATATTGAAAACATAAATCTTTAGAAAAATTAATTACACTTAAGTAATTCAAGGTCGGATTGTTTGACTTTGAAACTAAAAAGGTTATTCAGAAGGTCATCTTATACATCATTACAAAGGTTGTACATTTATCTACAAAATAAGCTCTAATTTAATCTGATTGAGTAATTAGATGATGTATTAATGATGCAGATGAGTTTGCAATTATAAAATATGAAAAAGCTGCTCACATTTTCAAATTTAAAATTCATATAAATAAAAAAGTATTGAGAGTAGGAAACTAAAATTTCTCAGAATTTCTTATATGTGTCTGGTCAAAAGCCAAGTTTAAAAAAAAATCAGATAAGTGTTAAATTAACCACTTTTTCATTCAGTTATCTTTGAATTACCCTTATAGTAGAAGGTGTAGTACTAAAAATTCTCTAGCTGGGAGGCATAAAATCCCATGAAAATGTTTCAATAAAGTTGACAAATTGTAGCATCATAGTGTGTGGAGGGATTTTGCATTATGTTTGGTGTGTTGGGAACAGCTCTGAGCTCCTTGTAAGGGGCTCTTTAAAAATTAGTCCCCTAGAGGTTAAGGATTTAGAGAAAGGTTATTGGATTAGGGAATGAATCTGTTTAGATAGTTTATTGGCCATGAATACAGTTTCTAAGCATGTGCATTGGAAGTGTAAAATGTTGAAGAAACAAACATTTTGAGTGATCTGTTTGAAGCCATGGTTAACAAGGAGTAAAACTTCAAAAGGGGAAAATGGTGACAAGATGTAGATCTGTATGTAATAAGTATGGGTCGTTGTAAATTATCAATTAAAGGATATTTTTTTTTACAGTACAATGATGTGGATTCGGTTCCTATACAAGGTTTCTTCATACATTATCGTGCTACACATACTGCCGGAAAGTACTTGAAGGTTGCAGTGCTAGGATCGAATACAAGGTCTCACACCATTTCACATCTTTTGCCAGAAACTGGTTATGATATAAAAATGCAGTGTTTTAATGCTGCTGGAACATCAGATTTTTCTAATATCTACACCAGCAAGACTAAAGGTAAATTAATGCAAACATGCATTTGGTTTGTTTTACCATTTAATAGTACTTTTTGATTTGGGTAATCAAAATTCAGTTTTTAATTCAGCATAATTATTTTCAGCATCCGAAATTGTAGCTAATACTCGCAGTCGCAACAGCAAGACTCATCAGGATGAAAGCATTGATACATCAAATATAGAATCTGTGTCATCGAAAAATTCAAGTGGAGACATTTCATTGTACATTATTTTGGGCACAGTTGTTGCAATTTCTTGCATAGTTGTCATATTTATTTTAGGCCTCTTTTTTCGAAGAAGACGAAGGAGACATGAAAACCATGGTACTTAATTTTATAATTTATTTTTATATGTATCAAATAATCTTTAGCACTGCAAAAATAATATGCACCTGCATTTTTAGGTGTATTTACTTGAATTTATTTTGTAGATTGCTATCCAATGTTTAATTTTGTGCTGAAAACACAATCTTATTTTTTAACTTAAAATTATACCTTATACTTGCAAGCATAATTTAATATTTACTCATGCGTCAAAACTTAAAGAATGTTTTTGACAAAACAATGATTTTGCAATATCTTTTGTGGTGCTGATGACTGAAATCATGTGTCTGGGCATTAGCCATTTCTCATTATTGTATTTCCACATTAAATTATAATTGAGTATGTTGGCTTTAAAGTGATCCCCAACTAAATACTATTGTAATGTGTGTGCATTGTTACAAAATGATATAATATTTACTTTATTAATTAAAAATATTATTTTTTAAATTTGTAGATGATAGAAGTGACAGAGAGGATCCTCTCAAAATTGGAAACGGACACGTATCCTCTAACGGTTACATAGCTGTTTGTAATAAAGTAAACATTAGTGTAAACCCCTTGTCCCATCTTGATATAGATAGTGCTGAAAAACTTGAAGATGTAAGCCAAATGTTTATTTACTTTTAAGTGTTTCATTTCAAATTAAATCTTGCACAACTAACTTTTAAAAATCACTATGTTTGCTAAAATTTTCTTCATTAAGTTGATATTTAAATAAATGTTAAAATAAATGTTTATTACAGCACCCATTATTTGGGGATTGAGTATCTGTCTATAATTATGTTACAAGATTATCTAAAATAGCAAATTGCATTAGAATGTGAATTGATTCAGTGCCCATGCATTTTTAAAAAAACTATTCAAATGAAAATAAGAACAAAAGAACTTCAATTATTTGGATCAATTGTGACAAGACACCATCCTGATAATTGGATAATTCACAATGTTAAGGTTATTTCTTACATAAACTAAAAAAAACTAATTTTGCTTTGGTATGTAATGTAATTTAATGACTTTGAAAGCAATTTTGTTTACATTTTGTACTTACATACTCTGTTAAAATGTGTCATTGCTTGAACACATCAGTCAAAGTCAGTTATTTTCGCTGTCTTTACTCGTTTTCTTGCAGCCAAATCCTGCATGCGCTTGATATGAGTAGCTGTTGATGATCGCACTCAGTCTGCCGATCCATCCATTTTAGCAAGGCACCCAAACACCTTTCTAGCTGACAGTCCCGCGTCGGGTTGAGTAGCAAATTGTTATCATCATCTTCCGTGGCATCAATGAGTTTTCTTTAACACTTTTAATGAGTTCATCGTCACTGAGAATTTGGAATCCAGGGTCTGTAGAATCACATACTAGCCACTCACCTACATCCTCTAAGCTGCACTCAAAACATCCTAGAATTTTCTCTAAGATGTTTCTAATGTCCTGAATTTACACTTCATTCTATTCGTTTTTATCATTCACCGTTAAGAAACTTTTAAAATATGGATTTTGCCGATTTCATTTTTTTTCAAAGCGATCCGGTAAACTGGAGTTTAGATAATTGTAGTTCTACTGTATTTATTGTCTCTTGTTAAACTTCTCAGAATTTAAAATTCATTAAGTGTACTGAATCATAAACTGCATTCAAATGCTGTGTAAGTAGTGTAATTTATCAAAAAGGTGATTATTTATGATGTTATTATTTTTTCTGAAACTTGTTTCTCATGGCCTTTTTTTAGCTTGAAGATATTACAAGTAATAACAATGAGATTATACGTCTTCAGACTTTCAGTGTGAATTCAGGTCCTCAGGCTGAAGCTTTGTTAAATGGTATGCTAATGTCTCATTTCAGTTCATACAAATTAGTTTTATTTGCAACATATTGAATATATTCTTTCATTATTATGGACTCTTAGCAAACAGTATAACAATTTTTGTATTTGCTAAGAATTGCAAAAATACGGTGTAATGCTTTTAAAAAATTGTTGCTTGTAAAGTTTGATATTCTGCTATAAAAGTGGTTGCCAGAAGTTTGATCCAAATAAGTGCATAAAAGTTAAAACATGACAATTTCATGGTTTTTGTACCCTTTAAGAGCTAACATTCAAACAATCATTTATAAATGAAACCCCCCCCCCTTCCCCGATATTTTAATGTATTGAAAACTAATTTCCGAAATTACCATTAAAATAGTGAGCTTTAATCTGCATGGTTAAAACATTGCATATGTAAAACTTAGAAATTTTCTTGCAAATGAATTTACCTTTGAAAAGTGACATTCTACAAGTAGTTTATGTAGTTCCCCAATACTTTTAAATGAAATTAACAATTTAACTGCAATCCTCTGTGTTGACACATTTTTGAAATGACATCACGACTAGCCAGTATTGGAAGTCAAAAAGTTTACATACATGCAGCATATCTAAGTAAAACTTACTGATAAATGCACTAGACCACTTCAGCATTTTGTGTTTAACTCACCTTAGAAAGTACAATTGAGTTTATACATTCTTTGTATTTCACTTTCCAGTGATGTCTAAATACTTTTGATAATGAAGTGTACACCTTAAAATCATTTTATCTTAAATCATTGCAGCATAAATACAAACTTTCTTGGCAATAGAAACATTCAAATAAATTATACCATAAATGTATATCAGCTTTAATTAAATTAAAAAAATAATTATGGTTTTGTATTAAAAACTAATATTTTTATGTTAAAGACAAAAGTATTTAATGAATTAAAACTGGATTTTTTGTGTGCATTTAAATCAAGTAAGAAGCATATGTTTTTAAAAACACAGGAGTAAGTTATGTAATATATATATATATATATATATTTTTTTTCAGGTGCTGAAAGAGAATGTAGTTTCAATGAAAGTGATAAAGCATCATCTGTGATACCATCCTGTAAGTAACAAAACATTTTAAATATTAACTTTCAAAATTAAGTATTTTCTAAATTTAATGTTATTTGTTTTAATATTACTTCAATGTATAGTTAAGAAGAATTAATTCATTTTAATGAAGTGTATAGATCAGATTTAACTTAATAAACCCTCAAGGTTTATGAATTGCACTATTTATACATGTTCTGCCACAATTGTCAAATACTATACAAGAACATTGTATATTTTTACATTTCTCAATTTGATTCCTGTAGTTTTAATAAGTAATTTTATTTGTTACATAATTCTCTCTCTCTCTCTCTCTCTGCTTATGTCACGTTTTAAATACTTGTATTTTAAACTTTTGAAGTATTCAATTTGTATATGGGCCTAGTGTAAGACACTTGAATGTATTTTTGTTGCAAAAACATGTATACCTCCATATATCAGGCATGAGAATCTTCCGCGTTTCCGCGGATTTCCGCTTTTTTAGATTTTTTCATGTTTTTACGCTTTTTAGTAATTTTCCGCGTTTTCTAACGTGATTTAGGCCGTTTTTAAGCATATGACGTATCAGTGTTCCTAGCCGATGAGAGTATATTTCAAGCTTTGAAGAACCGGATGTCCTAGTGACGTTTTTATGTACTAGTGGGTATGCCTGGGCGATGTATCGATATATCGTGAAAAACCGGTGTAAGGACGACAACCACATCAGTTTCACGATGGCGATGCATCGTTAAATCGCGATTTTTTCCGATCTTACACAGGCATCCCTTAGCTAGCGCAGATCTCGCGGTCATCGTGACATCGCGATTTTTTCCGATCTTACACGTGCATCCCTTAACTAGCGCAAATCTCGCGGTCATCGTTAAATCACGATTTTTTCCGATCTTACACAGGCATCCCTTAGCTAGCGCAGATCTCGCGGTCATCGTGACATCGCGATTTTTTCCGATCTTACACGGGCATCCCTTAACTAGCGCAAATCTTGCGGTCATCGTTAAATCGCGATTTTTTCCGATCTTACACAGGCTTCCCTTAGCTAGCGCAAATCTCTCGGTCATCGTGACATCGCGATTTTTTCCGATCTTACACGGGCATCCCTTAACTAGCGCAAATATCGCGGTCATCGTCAAATCGCGATTTTTTCCGATCTTACACAGGCTTCCCTTAGCTAGCGCAAATCTCTCGGTCATCGTGACATCGCGATTTTTTCCGATCTTACACAGGCACCCCTTAGCTAGTACAGATCTCGCGGTCGTCGTGACATCGCGATTTTTTCCGATCTTATTCAGTCATCCCTTAGCTAGCGCAAATCTCGCGGTCATCGTTAAATCGCGATTTTTTCCGATCTTACACAGGCATCCCTTAGCTAGCGCAAATCTCTCGGTCATCGTGACATCGCGATTTTTTCCGATCTTATTCAGTCATCCCTTAGCTAGCGCAGATCTCGCGGTCATCGTGACATCGCGATTTTCCCCGATCTCACGGTTTTCCGGTGTCGCGATGTTATCGCTCAGCGCCAAATTAATGAGGAATTTCTCAAAGTCATTTGAGTCCTGAAGATGACTTTCGATTCCAAATTACTTTTTTTAGCGAAATTGTAATTCAGTATAATTTCAACAAAAATGATTTTACACAATGAAGTTGAATTCCAAAAACCCATTCTTGTTTCTTGATGTTACAATCAATCCGTTTGCATCCTTTTTTGTTGCGAATTTCTGTGGCAATTTAGGTCACATATGCCGTCGTCATTACTTAGAGGAATCAAATGCCCCTTTATTTCTATTTATGCTGAAGTTTTTCTTAAAAGCTAATTTTGAATCTCTACTTGAGCATATATGGTGTGTGGGGGGACACACATGCACACACACATATATATTAGGGTTTGTCCCCAATCTCAAATGTTCCATTTCCCATAAAAAGTTACCATACCAATTCTTTCTGTTCTTTCAAACAGTTTTAAGGGGTCCACGACAACTTTGAAATTTTAGACTTTCTGTATCAGCATCATCAATTACAACCAAGATAAAGTTGTTGCCAAAACCATGTGGTAACACTGACTAGGCTAGTGACTGCAGCTTTAACTTTGTTTACAATACATTTCCTGTTAATTTCAACTTGTGGTTTTCATTATGAACTGATTTTCAACTTTTGTTTATTGCTAGTTTGATTCTGATTTGGACAGTGTACACTGGCCTAACTTTAACTGAACTTTTTGTTCTGATTTCCCTATGGAAACCAGACTGACTTCAAATATTTTTGGTCTTGGATGATAATTTGTGATGATTCACAAATAAATGGCTCCAAACTTCCAGCTAATTTGCAAGTTTTCAGGTGTATGATGTATCATATTAAAGAAGGTGTCCAAGAAAATAGGACTAAATGGGAGTCTGCAAAACTAGTCCTTTCCCAAGCAAAGCTGTTTCATGAAAAAGCAAATATCCCAATAATCAGTGAACGAAAAGCTTGTGAAAAACTTCTTGATGACAGCGTAAAATTAAGAGGAATACCCCTTTAAAAAATAAGCCATCGCTAATGCTATGCTAGCTACAAAACCAAATTCCATCAATACTGCTTTTAAATTGCAAGGTAGATATGGCATGGATTTCGAAAAACCCAAATTTCCTAAAAAATATCACTCTAAATACAACTCTTTCTGAATGGTCAAATTCTGCATCCTATACCACATCATTCACAAAGTTACAAGCATTGAATGTTGTCAATGACTGCAGAAAGAGGGATCAAGCTAAGTACTGATTTCATACAGTCAGCAAAATGTGAAAATCGTTACCAAAATATTCTGCAGGTTGTCGAACAAGATCGACAAAAACAGAGAAATCTGCGAAAACGACCAAAATTGACTGATTCTTAAATTGAGTGTACTTGTATGAATTTAAAATGAAATTAGAAAATTAATAGCATAGGATAATATATTATTTTATTATATCACAAAACAATCTTAATTGCATTATTTCATGAGAATATATGTTGAAAAAATTTGTTTTACTCACGATGCTTTGTGTATCAGAATTTCCACTTTTATTGTACATTCCTAGTACATGGATGTTATACAATTTTTCAAAACTTTTATGTATAATATTTTTTTTTGCATTTCGAACAAAAGTAACAATGACAGACCATTTCCATGAATTTTTTAAAAAGATGGGGCATTTGATGCACACACACCCTAACAGATATATATGCAAAATCTTGTTTTAAATCATGCGTGTTTCTTAAATGTACAACGTAGATCTATACTTGTTATTATTTTTTTTTCCTACTGCGATTTTTAATAACCAAGAGAAAAAGAACTTAATAATAATTATATATATGGTGATATAGGAACAAGGTTTTGCTTTTACTATATATAAAATGCATGGTTAGCATCACGATATTGCAATGTTAGAATGTTGATGTATCGCAATGTAAAAATGTGAACATCGCCCAGGTTTACTAGGGGGTCCGCCCACTGCTCACCAACTCCATAGTGTACAAATTGTTCCTCGAGCATGTTCGAGTTGTTAATTTTTACTGTTGCGAAATCCTGTGCACACAGACCTGACTCGCATGTATTTAATTTCACATTTTGGTTTTCCTCTTTTTTGAAATTTTGCATTCTCATGCCTGATATATACCATATGCATTGCTGCCAATCCTTCCGGATTACCCGGAAACTTTCCGATTTTCCCGCGGGAAACAAGTTTTTTCCGCTTTTTGCATTTTTTAAAGATTATCGCTAGATTATAGATTACCGAACATTCCCAACTTACGTGTTACCCAAGTAATGTGTTAATAAATATTATAGCCAAGAACAGAAATATTATAATCAAGAATTGTGCATTTAAATTATGCTATTATTAAGATACAAACAGAAACCTGATGTATGTTAAACTGTTATGTATACAACTTAAGGTTTATAGTTATTTTCTAAAATTAGTTTAAATTGAGGTTAGTTTTAAGTTTTCTAAAGGATTGTATTACTGATATTACTAAAATTTTTAATTTAAATCATAAATTTCTGCCCTTCGGTTCATATTTTTAATAAAATGTCAATGCCAGGTATGAATAATAAATTATTCTGTTTTTTTACCCAAAATCTTGTTTTTTTTTTTTACCTTATCCAGTTGGCAGCTATGCTAATGTACTTTCCTCCATAGCAGAGGTGTCTAAATCCCTTTTCTAGATTTATTAATGCATCAGATAATTCCAAAAGCATTCAAACCAAGATCAACTTTTTAAAATTCAAAATCTTTTTAATGGACTAATTGTTTTAAATCGATATTCAAGAAAAAGTATTCTGTTACACCATTTTTCATTGAGTATTAATTTTTGTACCTAAGATTTTATGAATCCAATCACAGTCATTGACTTTAAAATAATTACTGATTGTGATATTTTAATTGTAGTGTGTTTAATTACAAACGAATTACTGCATTGAAATAAATTATCCCTGAATTGTGATAATTTGATTGTTATTCATTACAGGCAATCCTGAGTCCTCTGCAGATGTGCCAGCTGATCTTTAATGTACAACTGTGATTGATTTTTTTTTTATACATAATGAACCTGGATGACTTTTTTTTTTATAAATGGTATTGCTACTTGCATTACTAGATATAGATTGTTTTAGACTGGAATGGAAGAGACTAAGCCATGTGAAATGTAACGATGAAACTTGGATAATGTTTTTAACAGGAGTTTTCTGTATTGTTTTATTTCAAGAAGCCGGCAGCTCAAATTTGTATTTATGTAAATATTATCAGTGGTATTTTATACCAGCATCATCATGAAATGTAAATATTGTCTTATGTTTGAATGTTGTGAACCGTTTCTGACTTGAATAGAAACTGTATCATGTTATACTACATGACACAGAAAGTGTGTAGCTGTGCTTACTTGATTGTCCTTGAAAAATCAATTCATTAGGACTGCTAAATTATGTAATATGCATCTGGTTACCACATTTGATTAAAATGAATTTCATAGATATGTAATTCATATAAAGTATCCTTACATCACTTTAATTATTTATTGAGTAACATTTAACTTATTTTTTGAGTAACACATTACACAGGAGATTCTAAAAATAGACATGCTTTTAATTTCTTGGAATCAAATGAAATAAAACTGGTTAAAGTTAACTATTAAGTTTCTAGACATAATGAACTATTTTATTTTCCTTTTATAAAATTGATGTAAATTATACAAGATAATTAGGTGTTAACAATTAAAAAGTTTGCAATTCAACAAACTATTCTTATTCATAGTAGGTTGAATAGTTTCATCATTTTCATTCCTAGACAAAATATTTCAGTTTTTATTGGACTAATTGACATTTTTCTTAATACAGCTTTTATGTACTTCTATTTTATAAATGTTAGATTGGTTTATATGCCGTTTCTTTTGATGTTTTCAAGTGTAAGATGGGTAAAAAGTTTTCTCTTTTAAGTTCACTTCAATCTCTAACACATTATGGGAACTATACATTTAATGAATATATGTGGTTAAATGCCAGTAAACATTTTATGACCTCTTGATATATATGAATTCATTTGATTTTTGTTTAGTGCTGAAAATTCAATATTAGTTATAATTTTCAATAAATAGAAAGTGTTACATCACAATATTTTTCAATGCAAATAATCATTGGAATTACATTGTGTAATCAAATTTGTATTTGATTTGTTACTAAGGGTAACTTTCTTAATTATGCCATTTGCTTAAATAAAAAGTAAGGAATAACTTCATTGATATTTGTAAAATATTCTGTATTGCAGAGAAATTATATAACTAAACTATCTATAAATTTTTCATCTGTTATGTTATATCATAATAATTTAATATACTTTTTATTTGGAATGTTGATTTTACACTGTTTAACAAACACATCTAATAATTTACTACCTAGAAAAATTTCACACTACTTAATCCCTATCCTACAAATGTATACCCAATTTTAATTATAATAGTGTTTTAAGGTATTTATACTTTCCTTTCTCACTTAAGGATAGTCATGATACATCTTGTTAATTATTTTCTATTAAATTATTTATCAAAGTTTTAGTTAACTATGCCTGAGAAAATTTGAAGGAAATAACTTACACAATTCAGCATTCGATTTTTGTGATGGGAATGTAAATTCAAAAATGATTTATAAAGGGAATTATTATATACTTGTGTTCAAATTGCTTTAAGCAAAGGCAAGTTTAATGTTTGAATTAAAAATTTAAAGAAGGTTCAAATAGTTGGAAGATATTTTGTATCATTAAGACAATAAATATTTGTCAAGAATACTTGTAGCAAATATTTGTGATGACAATCTGCATGCTTAGACTATTTTTTGTAATTATTTTTATTAGACTTTTATGTAACTCATGATCACTGTTTGTTTACAGACTTCATTTTTAGTATATTATAGAAGGCTTCAAAATTGAAGTACAGAGTTTTCTTTAATATTCTTGCATGAAAGAAACTGATATGCATGTCATAACATCGGAAATTATATTCCGAGTCTTAAGTGCCAAATGCAGTTTAAATAATATTTGTCTCAGTAACTTCTCTCCATTACTTTAAATAAAATACGAAATTTTAGTATTTCTAAACACTGAATTTTTCATGAAAAAAAATCAATTCAATTCATTTTTGAAACTTAAAGATTTTACTTGTCTAAATTTTAGGTTGATTTTCCGTCCTAAATTAAATTACCAAAACTTTAATATTTCATTAGTAAAAAATTCAAAAGTGTATTTATTAGTTTTAATTAAACTGGGTTTTCATATTTGATTTTATTAAATCAAATATTGCAATTGTTATTTCACAAAATTAGTTTTTTGTTCAACTACTGTAACTTTTGTTAAAACATTCTGCTACTTTAATATTTAGCATTCATGTATTTATTTAAAGACATGTTTATGTATAGGTATTTATGTAAATATCAGTTGTATAAATTGAATTCTTGAATTATCTATCGCTATTTATTATATCAATTTTTTAAAAGGAACTCAATTTATAATTGAATGTTTATGTATTCAATTCAATTTTGATTCTGAAAAGCAAATTAAAATTTCTTTCAAACACATGTACTTACTAGATATTTAAATTCACAAAAGTTTATATTACAAACTAAAATTTACAATTTCACCATTTTATAAACATTTGTTATTTTAAAATTAATATTCTAGAATCATTATTTATTAACTTTATCTCATGCATAGTTTTAATATCATTTTATAAATGTGTAACCAACTATTTTTGTAAATAAAGTTTTGGTATTTAAGGAATAGTTTATTTTTTACACAAATTGATACATTATGAAAACACATGATACATAAGGTTCTTTTTTTATGGTTACTTTGTGAAGTTTTAAAAATTAGCACTAAAAGTAATTTTCATTGAACCTACTAGCAAGTAATTAAATTCTTATTACATCAAGAATAAGGCATTTAATTTTAATTTTAAAAACTTTATTTCAATATAACAGCTTATAGAGCATTCCACTCACATATGGAACAATCATGACAGTAGACATGAAAATGGCAAATTTTTTTATTAATCAAAAAATGCATTTTATTCATTTAATGTAAAATAATCATCGTCTTTAAGTTGTCTTTTGATTATTAAAATTTGCACAGTATGCTTCAGTTTAAGCTCACTAAAGTTTTAAACATTTATCTAATGTTTTTACAAGCTATTTACATTTCACCATGGAATTTTTTTTCCTTTGTGAGTATATAAGCAACCTCTATAAGCTTCATCAGCTTTAGAAAGGACAGTCAACATTCCATTTACACTGGCTTCTGCTGTCAATGGAGCAGCTTCACCTCCCATATCAGTCTTCACCCATCCAGGATGTACAGCCATAACAAATATATCAGATTTCTTCAACTCCATTGCTGCAGATTTTGTGGCCATGTTAACTGCTGCCTGAAAGTAGCTCATGCGTTTTGAAATAATCAGAAAATATAAGAAATGTGCATCTAACTACAAATATCGTCTTGTGTTAGATAACTACTGAAATATCAATAAAATATTGCTTTTAAAAACAGCAAAATTTTGCTTAAACAGTTAAAAAAAATTTAGAAACATTTTTTGATCAAGACAGGTTGTTGTTGGTTTAAGGGATTTGATAAAATTCCAAACAATAAATTTTCTAATAAGAAAATTGTCTACTACACCCAGCACTAATCCAAGCTTGTAGAACTGCAGGTAATTATAAAAAGTGCTGTGAAATATTGATAGAAAGAATTGTAACTCAATACTTCACGATAATAATGAAATCACAGCAAAAATACATTTGTTTATTATTAAGTTTAGTTACATTATATGTAAACTTTTATAAGAAATTACCATACAGTTATAGTTGGAAAAAAGTATAGAGTCGATATGATTTATTCTTTAGTATATATGAGTGATGTGGGAACCTCTTTTTCCTACTCTTGTATTAATTGTCAGTTCATAGAATGTTCAGCAAATTTTTAATTGCGGTTTTTATATCAGACTTGCTGCTGTAATGTCGCCATTCATGTAAGCATCTCGAGCTAGAATGCCCCAAAGATGTCATTGGATTCAGGTCGAAACTCCAAGATGACCATTGAAGTGTTTTTACCTAGTTTGCCTTCATACAGGATTTAATGGAGCATGAAGTATGCACAGATGCATTGTCTTGTTGAAATGTCCAATCGCCTGATGTAATCAGAGGAGCAACCGATAAACTATCTGCCAGCCTGTCCTGATATAACACTGGATTAATTTTTTTATCGACAAAAACAATTTTAGTTGAACCACTGGCTGCAACTGCAGCCCAAACCATGACAGATCCCCTCGAAATTGCCGTTTTGAAAAAGGTGATGTTCTTCATGCAAATTATACCAGTCAAACTTAAATCTGTGTCTGGCCCATCTAAATTGAACATTTTTCATCCAAAAACACCATATCATTCCAGTTGGTGCCAGCCCTTAAATGTGTCTTGGCAAACTTTAAACATAAATCAATATGGTACAAAGAAAGTGGAGGTTTTCCTTTAAACTTCTTGTACACAACATCAGGGCCCAATATATCCCCAGAACACGATTTGTTTAGCCCGAAATTTCCCTGTATTTTCATTTCAGTTTAAGCTACTATTGGAATACACTGTTGATGCGTGTTTACGAACTCTCCTTAAAACTATTGCCACAGGCAACGCCATGATGGCTGTTATTGAATTTGTCCCCAATTGACAATGAGGAGACCATTAAGGCGTTGAACGTGGAATTGGTTTGCGAAGCAAACCACAGTTCATAATATTCATTATTTGGTTTGCAAAGCAAACAAAATTGGAATTTGCAGGGAATTCATTCCAATAGGCTAAAAATTTCCATTTGGTTTGCAAAGCAGACCAACACCACGGGCAACGCCATGAGGGCTGTTATCCAATAGGGTATAAATTCACCGAATGGGAATTTGTAGCAATTGCTGTGCTGGCCAAGCAGTGGCTAAGAGGGAAACTGCCCTTTTCCATGTGCAAGCTTCTTTTGCCGATTTCAGTAAAATATAAATATGAAAGCATTAGAAAATTTGTTTCACTGCAAAGAAAAAAAAGGTGGGAGGCGCATAAATATAGTCGCTAGCCAAAATATTTGTTCGTCACTGATGATAATTGAATTTGTAGTTTTCACACAAGAATTGTAGTAAATACACAAGAATAAAACAATTCTGTATCCACAAAACTTGTATTCGTTTTTAGAATCAGAGAAAAATACTTTCTCAGTGTACTTCTTTAAGATGATGTAATCAGCAGACTACTTTATACTTTTTACCAAGCTGACATCTGCCGATTTTTACATAATCCAAAATATATAAAAAAAATATCTCCTTAGAGACAGGAACAAAATGGGAGAAACAAGTTAAATAAACCTTATTGTGTAAGATGAAAAATAAGTATCTACCTTACTTAGCCGATATGACACATAACCTCCAGTAGTATTTTCATCAATGGATCCTAAATGAGCAGATATATTTAGAACACAAGATTTTCCTGCATTCAAGGGCAGGGCATTTCCCTCAGCTTTCTTCAATAAAGGTAAAAGTGCCTAGATGCAAAGATTTAATATGTTTACTAGTTTATAAGTTTGTTTTAATGACATATTATGTTGAAAGCAATAACATATTAGTGTTTCTTTTGTGGCAACAGTTAAACTTAAAAAAATTATTTTGCTTTATTTTCTATTTAACAAGTACCTGTATATGCATAAGTGATATCCTTCTGATTTAGTTAATTGATTATTTCCACTTCTTCTTTCTTGTTTATTTACGATAACTCTGCCACACACAGACTATTATGATAAACCATACAATTGTTTCGTGTAATGAATCACATTTTGCAATTGTTTACTCCTGTTACTTCCAAGACAATTTTAGCTAAACGTGTAAAGAAAGCGATGAAGATGAAGAAAAGAAGGGATCAATCTCATTGTATAGCATTGTCAACATAGAATACATAGCAGACTAGATTTAGTAAAAAATAAAAACTGCTTAACAAGAAATATGTGTTTAACATTAAACAATTTCAAGGTAGGGCATTTAATCTTAAGAACAGATGGAAAAAAAGTGCAAGTGAATGGGTACAAAGAATTTAGCACTCCCCTCATTGCCAATGCCAACTGAGGGTGTGAAAAAGAGGTAATTCCAGAATGGGCATAAACAATTCTTTCAAGAAACTGTCTAACTTTAAATTATAATTTGTCAGTAAATAGGACAGAAATATTTAAGAGAAGTATAATATATATAGGCTGACCATACGTACCGTTTTGAACAAGACAGTGCCGTTTTTATCATATTTCCTGACCGTCATCACTTTAATAAAAATGTCAATTTTGTCAGAAAAAAGAGAGGCACACATAATGTTCACTTGTCAGAGACATTTGTTTATATACAAGGGTCTGGGAGATATCAACAGGACATTACACAGAGAGAGAGAGAGGCCACCAGACTGTACAATCTCCTGTTGATGTGCGAATATTGGCTTCATGGGTCTTCTCCACACAGATCCTTCCATCTGCCCAAAACAGTTGAGAATGGCACTCATCAGACAAGGATACTTGTTTTTAGACATTAAATGTCCAGTGGCAGTGTTCCCAAACACAAGCGATGTGATAGCTGTATATCGAACATTCTAGGATACTCGAGTTGGGCAGCTCTTCTTAGAGCCCATATCTTCAAAGGAATGCTGCACTGTCCTCATGCAGATGTTCGTTGAGGGCCGCACATTGAATTCCTATGTTATTCGAGGCAATATTGCATGCCTATCACAATTTTGCCAGATGATGCTAGTTACGTTCACCCAGTCTGTATATGACTAAGCTGCTGTAGTAAATTACAGGTTTTGCTAAAACCCTTGCAGTCACTGTATACCTTTGAAACGGTAGTGCACGGAAATCTAAACTTATCCTCTACCTCCGAATTGCATCTCGCGAGTTCCAATCATTAAACTGCTTTATAAATCACCTAAATCATGACAGCTTGTCTTTCTCAAGGCAAAAATAGTTCTAGATATTTCCACAGATGTTTATTGCTTTACATAAGCAACCAATAGCATGCATAAGGATGTTGCTATTGATGTATCTTGCATAGGCTCGTCTACCTGTTTTCTGGCACTTCAGTGTATGTAATGTCATACAACATTTAATAAATCATAGAAATCACATGTAATAAGCAACTTTATCATATAAATAAACCAACTCCAAAAAGAATTTAAACTTTTTAATAAGCTAAATAAACACAATTCAGCCATGTAACTCTCAGGGTCTGACTTTGAGAAATGACACAAGATGGTGACTATGATAGGTTGTGAAACTATTAGTGTTGCAGTATTTATATAAAATTTGTCCACATAAGTAGGTTATAAAACAAAAAATCAATGAAACCAGATATTTTTTATAATAACAATTGAAGTGTAAAATTGTTCATAATAAAGATGACTCTAATAATATGATCACCCACTGTATAATTAATAACCTATATAATCACAGATCAATATCCCTGAAAGATACTTGTTAATTTATTTGCCAGTATGCTAACATGTGGCTTTCTTATTCAATGCTGGAAGTTTAAATTTCATGTTTTAAGTTTTATTTTTAAAACTTTAAGTGTATTCTTGTGAAGTCAGAGGCAGAACTACAGTTTTAATGAAAATCTACAGAAAATATTTATTCTCTTACTTTTCCAAGAATGCAGAAAAATGCATAATCCCCATCCCATTTTTGTCTCAGGAAATATGGTCAGCCTTAGAATGTATTCAAACAGTTTTAAGTATCTGTAGCCCAACAACTGAATATAAAAACAATAATAATTTGAAAATCCAAATTTCAACTCTGTTATTATTTTAATTTTACTCGTAATTATTGCTGAAAACTTTAGAATGGAAAGTAGACTACTTCCAAGTCTTAAAGTAATACGTCATTGCATATCAGTTAGGCAGCACTAAAAAAAGCAACATACAAAATTATAACTTACTTGAGTGAACAATAAAGGTGCAACAGCATTCAATTCAAAACTATCCAATATACTCTTATATTTTACTGACACTAATGAGTCTTTAATCATCATTCCAGCATTGTTTATAAGCAAGTTAACTCCACCATTTAAATGTCCCTGAATGTTAGATACAACATCCTTGTATTGATCAAAAGCAGTCATATCTGGAACAAAGGGAAATTATATTTAGTTTCACAAAAAATATTAATTTTTTTTCTAAAATACTGAAGAAAAATGATCAAACCAGCTTTGATGATGGTGATGTTTGAATTCTCGTTTGCAAGACTTTGTAATTTCTGAAAAAAATTTTTTGACTGTTATTGGAATGAAAATAGTTTAAACACGAATTCCTGTGATTAAATGAATATAAATTCTAAGAAACGGTTGTTTTTATGGTTATTCACTCACTTCAGCTTTTTGAGGGTCTCGGCATAACGCGTACACAGCATTAGTTTTTGGAAATTTAGCTAACTGTTTAACAAATTCAAAACCCAATCCTCTGCTAGCTCCTGTGACAACAACATTTGCCATTTTTTGTATTTCAGAAATTGAAAAAATATATATAGTAGTAACTTATTTTCTACAAGGTCTCTGATTGTAATTCAAATCAAAATTATATAACGAAACAAAAGTTTAGCAGACCGATTTGAAAACTGTTTTGTTGCCAGATTTATCAATATTTAAAAATTGTCTTAGTTTCAATTGCCTTTCTTGCATTATTCCTGATCATTTGGTTGGAGAGTGGGGTGCCAGCTCAGATGTTGCTTTGTTATCTGATCGTGGTTCAAAATTACGAGGTGTTGTCCTCGGATCTTTCCCGTAAGGGATTGATCCCGGACCGTCGTCAATAGCCCGTTATGTTGCTCTACTATGACGTTAACTCAAATTACCAATTACCTGATCATTTGAATTGTTTTATATTCTTTTGAATTTGAGGACAGTCTCATATTTAAAATTGGTAAGCCACAAGAGATATTAAGTCGATAATATGAGGCAAATGTTTTTATTTGTTTAGTGTTTTTTTCATTGTGACCGTGAGTAATTGTATTAAAATAAATAAGCAGATTTCGGTTGTTATGGAAACAGAAATAGATAAATATTTATGTTTGTTTATAATGTTGTGTGTTTTTTTATATTTAAAGTTGTATGATTTATCTCAGTTTCTGCAACTAAATTGTCTGATTTTTCGGTGAAAAAATTGAATGATAACTTTTTGCAAAAACTTCCAACTGGAAGTTTCAAATTTGTTTCAATCCTTTGGTCAAAAAGAGACACGAGTATGTAATAACACCTTTTCTTTAGAATATTTCTTCATTTAGAATAAACACGAGGTTAAACAGTCTTTTCTCAATATGGAAATATACACTGACCGCCTTTGAGAAAGAACAATGCTAATCCTTTTTTAATTTCAAGATGCATCATTTTTAGTCTTTTTAAATTTGTCAATTGTAATGAATCTAACAGTTCAAATTTTAGAATCCCAAATATTTTGATTGGTTTGAAAATCCAGAACCAATGGTAATTGTATTTGTTTTCAAAACTTTCTATTAAACGTTTGAAAGGTTTTTAAATTTTACTGATAAACGTTTGAAAGGTATTCAAACATTGCTCTGCTTTTTTATCATTCTCAGTTTTATACAATTAGCAATTTTAAGCTAAAGACGATCAAGATACAGGAAAGTGAGCATACATCACAACTTGATGCCATAATTTTTTTTTATTCTCAAGCATGTTACAGGTGGGTACAAAACTCAGTTTTCAACCAGTTTCAGTCAGTTTTTTTTTCAGTTTCGCAATCAGTTTTAGAACATCACTTGCATTCTTGAAACAAAGCTTTTCATCTAATCACCAGGATCATATTTTAATTCTGCATAGTGATGCTTCACAGATGTCACTATTAAGTTGAACACTTTATATTGCATATAATAATAGCAAGGATTGTCACAAACTCAATCGGGTCAAGTTATATTCAACGAAGATTATTCATAAATTTTGTGTATTAAACAGTTTTGTTTCACAAAAGCTAATTATAATAATTTTTGTTCCACAGATTAAAACAATCGATATTCGACTATTTACTAAGAAACCTTTGTGATATAGTTGGACTAGATCATGGATTTAGACCTATTAATGTAATCCAACATATCTAACATTAATTGTTTTATTACTCTTAGCTTTTCATTATTTAAGCCTGAACCATGGTAGACAGGGTTTTCAAAGCATCCATATAATATCATAGTTTTTTTCCTATGGAGTCTGGCGCAGCATGGCCAAATATGCCTCTTGTGTCATAAAGCTCTTATAGGGTTGCTATGAACACTAAAAGTTAAACTCTTTAAAGGTTGTTAGTTTGGCTGAGTTATCGTTGAAATTTGTCTGGTTTTGTCTGGTACCCAGCTAACAAAAAAGTACCTAAAACTCTAAAACAACCAACCAACCTCTTCCTTTGCTGAAGAAATTAAGACAAATTCATAAGGAAGCATACTAAATATAATAATGTTAAGCCATCATTGACGAAATAGAAAATTGAGTTTGTAAAATTGTTTTGTTAATTATATAGATAGTAACTTATTAAAAATATGCAAACAAAAACCTTTTATTAATTTATTGTTATTTTATCTACCCTAATAGCATTCCTTTTCTTACTTTTCTTAGTATTTTCCGAGGTGAATATGGAGGAACGAAGGCAAAGCAGGGCTGAAGTTGTTGACAATGGACCTGGTTATGCTTACATCATATATGTTTTAATGGAAAGTTTGTTAGACAAACTGAAGCTTTTAAACTATGATACAGAATTTACTCAAGAATTTAAGTTAAAATTTATAAATAGGTATTTGAAAGTTCTTTATTCTAAAAAGTCTATTTAAATTATATCTTGTAATAAAACACCAGTTTATGTATACCAGTATGTAAAAACAGAATGTATGTAACAAAATTGTTTAGATTTCCTGCTGGCAGTATTATTTATAGCTTATGATTATTTTTTTATCTAACTACAAAAGCCAATGGTGGAAGTATCAAGTAGGATGCCTGAAATAGATAAATGGTATGGATTAATAAATTATCTATAATTATATCTAATGAAAATATAATTCTGTCTTGAAAAAAGGCTAGCAAGTATTGAGAATTGAACAAATGACCTTTTTTGTATTTCCCAAACAGATAGTTATCCTGACTTGTTATGGAAATATATTTAGCGAATTTTAGATTTTATTAATTTCTATTGTGATAGCTATTTAATTACTCATTTAATGAATTAAAAATTGCCTTTTCTTAGGTTTAAGAATGAGATAAAAAGATTGATCAAAATTGAAAAAGTTACGTAAACTTGTACAACTTTTTACAAAAAGTTCATAACTTTGTGTTTTGTTTGTTGAAGTTGAGACTCATTGCTTAAATTTTTTTTAGGTCTATCATGTTTTATCTAAGTATTTTATTAAATATCCAATACTTTTTTATCTAGACATTACTTTGCTCTACAAACAAATCCTGGTGAACAGTTTTCAATGTTTTCGTCCTTGGCTGCCTGGCTAATAAGAAAATGTGGGATACGATTTGAAACTCCTCAAGAGGTAAGGAAGTGATAAAAGATTTGAAGCTTATACCTTTGTATTATGTTTATAAAATCGTGCACATATATCCAAAGAAAAACTATTTATATATTTGTGCAAGTTAAGTATTGAGTGCTTGAGTTGAAAATTTTTAATTTATGAGGCCCATTGTCTAACCTATACTTAGGCCCGTGGTCTGTTGTGGTACTTTTACTGGAAGGCATATATGGGGGCGGGGCTTGTCATTAACACTCTTGAATTAATGGTTAAATAAAAAAAAATAGAAACTTGGAAGATGATCTGTATTGCACATATTTATTTTATATCTAATCTAAGAACAAATTTGATGATGCTTAGGTGACATCGTATTATAGCTTGTCATAATAAAATGAAGAATGTGGCATTGCACAAATATAGAATTTCATCTATCATAGTTAAAGCAATGTTGGCTACTTTGCAGGAACAAGCGCAGGTATTAATGTAATAGGAAATAAAACAAATCATTGACAAAACGTTCTTTCATCTGATAAAGTTATCAATAAAAAATTAGTGAATTATTTCCCTCTTCAAATTTCTGTAATGGAAACAACAATAACAAAATTTTATGGTCAAATCAAGCTTTCACAACAATATTGATAAAAATTTCAGCCATGAACATAAATATAGGTGATGATAGGGTTTTATGGTTGGACATGTTTACTGTACATTATCTGGATGAGACATAGTTTGTTTTTCTAATATAACTTTAGCACATTAACAACAGACATTACAGAGAATGAACTACAAACTAATGTATTACTGTCAAACATCCCCAAAACAGCACTAAGCTACATTTTAAGGTAACCTGATATGCACTATGCAAGAGCATTTGGGTAACAGAGTAGAATCTCTGTCTTTCATCTGGTTTGTTTGCACTGAAAATACCTCATAGTAAATTTGATATGAAAATTACTTAGTTTTATATTTGATTTATTTTTCCAAACAAGCTATTGATACTAAGGAGTGACAGATTATTCTTTGAAAATGAGAACATAAGTTAGTATATATGTGTGTTTACTCATTCAATGTATTACCACATACACTAAATCAATCTACTAATATTGATCAAAGTATAAAAAACATGGAAACATCCATCAACATTCTTGAAAGTTTTTGTTATCATTGGCTTGCTTAATTTAAAATGAATATTGGTATTATTTTTTTGATTGGAAGTGATCTATACAATTGGCCTGTGAATTATTTTCTTCTATTGGCTGTGTCACAAGATTTCATTGCACCCCACAGCAGTTAAGTGTGTTCAGCCGGCAGTCAAACCTAAAGATGTTTTCTCAACAATTGATGCAGAGAAATTGTTAAAAAAAATTATACTTTTAGGAAAGGAAAACCTGAGGGGATATTTATTCTAAGCAAAGAAAACTATGGTGCTTTAATGCTTGAAAAAATAAATATCTGTACACTGTTACTATTTGTCTTTCAATTTCAAATGAAAAGTTTTCTACAATCGAAATTAAATTCTTATTTTCTTTAGTTTGATGATCCCAATGGAACTGTAGCAAGTATACTGGAGCAAGTTAAGCAGATGGAAAGTATTTCAATTCAAAACATTTGCTTTTTTTTTTTTCTATCTCTGTGCTTTGAAAATTGTAATTGTTTGATTATTTTTAGGGTGTGAATGTTGACTTTCCACCCAGCAAATTAAAACAAGGATGGGGAGAACAAGTGATATTTGTACTATCTCGCTTAGCTGATCAGGCTCTTGTGAAGCATTCATTCAATTGGAAAAGGTATATATTACTAAATGGAAGGTTTTTCTACAAAGCTTATTATGTGAAATTCTGATATTTTATGTTTGAACATTAAAAGAATCAGTCTCCCAAAACAATGTCAAAGTTTTTAGTCATAATATATTCAAAACATGTAATCATTACACTTTATTTTCATAGTACATTTTTGTTTTTTTACTGTATATTTACCTACAACATTAGTGTTACTTACGACAATATCAAATGGAATATGTAGAATCTTGGTGTACTTTTAAATAGTTCTTGAATAATCACATGAAATTTTATGAAAAAGTAATAGGTCAAGGGAGACTATTAAGTTGATGTTTTGTTGATAGGTATGTAGTACTCAACATATTATGCATAACATGCTTTGACAAAACATTTCATACCATGACTAAATAGATTCCTTTCTACAATGTGTTATCTTTCTTCATATCAATATCTAATGCAGCTAAGATCAAGAAAACGGCAAACTGGTGGTGTCTTTTGGTCAAAATGCCAGTTTAAAACACAGCCTCTCACCCTCTGTCTTTTAATTTTCATAGGCATATTTGTATGTATGTATAATAATTGTACAAGGTTTGAATTTCAAACAAATTAAAATTTTTAGACTCGTTGAAATGTCAAAGTGATATAAAGATCTGAATTTGACACAAAGATTTAATTAAAAGATCTTTTTAATATTTAGACAGCTAGTTTTTATTATGAAGTTATGCTTCATAGAGCCCCAGAAAAAGATTTATAAGTTTTAGTACAATTAGAAATTATTCTTAATTCCTTTTTAAATGGCAAATATGTTCCAGACCTATTATTTTGCCTGAGGATGATGATGGAAATGATTCTGTTTTGGATACAGATGATTCTGAAGTTACTTTAGAAAAAATCGAAGAAGAAATGATTACAGTATGTATTGTTTAAAGATTCTTTTTCAAATGTCATATTCATCGATGAGATCTTTCAAGTAGATACTTTCATAAATCAAGCATATTGAATTTGTAATCTGTTTTCATACCAATTCATCATTTTACAATAAGCATGTTCTACAATTCACAATTTCTGTATAAATCCAAAACTATTAAAACAAAATTCATAGTTACCTACTATGGGTTATTCAATGCAATTGCATAATTTCTGACAGTTACTTAATCTTTAATCTGTTTATCAATTTTGATATTTTATCTTTTTAGTTGTTGAATGCATTAAATAACTTATTAAAGACAAAGGAAACGTACTATCAATATTTTGATTTCACTCTTTTAATAAAGAAAATAATTTATTATTTTTGAGTTCACAGTAGAAATAAATAAATAGTTAGCTCTTATAGTTAAAAATTGAATGACCTAACTCTAATACTGTTTCATGTTTAAATATTGTCCTGTGAGTTCTGGATGATGCAAGTTCGATTTCTCCTTGGGTGTATTTCTCTCTTCTGTGTCAGTGAAACCTTTCTTGTGTCCATTACTTGCTATTTATATTTTACTTGTCATTTATACATTATGTACAGTATATCTTATGTCTAGCTAAGCAGGGCCAAATACAACCCTTATGGCATAAAACCCAATCGATAAATGTTGTCCGAAAGGAAAAGTAATCTAAAGAAATTTGTGAGTGATTGTTTAATGTAGCAGAGGGATTATTTTGATTTAATATACCCTTTATTCAGGAAACATAAAATGTTTTGTTTATTTTATAGCATTATTGTAATTCAATATTTTCCTTTAGGAGGCATATGGAGAAGAGGAATCGGACGATGAAGGGGAAATATTAGATTTGGAGGCTCTGAGGAATTTATCAATGGCAAAACAGGTATCTGCTTATTGATTTTTAAAGTAAATGTTAGTATTTAAACACTTTTGTATGCTTTTATATGTTCATAAATATCTCTCAGTTTTGTATTTTTGTAATAATAAATTTTAGGACAAAGGTGAAAAAAATAAACCGGAAGAAGTGATGGAATCCAACATTGATGCAATGGAATGGAAATTAGAGGTGGAAAGAGTAATGCACCAACTGAAAGTGACAGTTAGAAATGATTCTCGGGTAAGAAAAGGGAGAGTATTTCATATGACTTTAAGATCTAATTCTGTCTAATGAAGTAAATACTTGTCACGTAGAAATGTAATACAAATTAAAAACCTTAATTAGTTATTTTTGTATGCATGCAATTTTGTAGTTTTACAATTTTTTGCAGATAATAAATATCATCCATCCTTTTATCAAAGTTAAGTTTTTTTTTTTTTAATTTTTAAAAGGTTGATACAATTGTTATTTGTTTAACAGGACTGGCGTACTCATTTGGATCAAATTCGTCAACATAGAAAAAATATAGACGAGACAATGTCAACAACAAAGTCACAGTTAGACAAACTTTATTCTGACATTAGCCGCTCATTAGAAAAAATTGGAAGTCGAGAGAAGTACCTAAATAACCAATTAGAGCAGCTTATTTTGGAATATCGCACTTCACAAGACCAACTCTCTCAAGTCAGAGAACAATATAAATCTGTTAGTGGTGGAGTTACAGAAAGATCACGCATTTTATCTCAGGTTGGCTTCTTGCTCTTTTATAATTTGTATGCATGCTTACTGCTACAGAATAAGAAAGGTCTTTCTATTTCTGTAAGCTGACTTTTGAACAAAATTGAAAATTTTTACATTTTGTGAATTATTTCACCCAAACACAGTGAGTGCTCTGTATTTTCAATTTATATTTATGTTCAATTAATTTCTATTATATTATCTTATTTATCCATCATTTTAGTATTTTAGTGTGGTTGTTAATTAATATTATAATTTTACAAAATTGTTAATTGTAAACTACAATGCAGTGTTTTATTGTGAAAAAGAGTGTGTTTTATTGTGAACTACACTATATAATAAGTAAAATGAAATGTTCTGATTTAAAATGTACATGAAGAAGTATGATTTATTTAACTGATTTAATTTTATAAATGTTGATTTTTTTTAAATTCACTTGCATCAATTAAATTAAGTGGTTGTGATTTACATTCAATTGCTACTATTTTTTCTATTCATCATGATAAAAACCTTTTGCATCATTATACTACCTTAATGCTAATTTTTTTATTGCTATGTATATGTATAGCAATAAAAATTTTCAATTCTGTTTTACTGTATTTGGATTTTATTTTTAAAATTGGGGCTAAAAACAAACACAATTTTTTTTTAATTAAAATATTTTTTATTTATAAAATAGAAATTGGAACACTTTTGGCTCTGAATAACGAAACATAAAAATATCTTTTTTTGAAAACGAAAGCTTCCATTTTAAATTTTATAGTTACAATGCAACAAGAGTTTAAATGGCATTAAAGTTAGGGTTTTGTTGGACAAAGTGAGTAATGGCTATTTCGTGGCGATCTTTGGGCTTGTTGTCGCCAGTCTCCTGGCTGCTGTTGTGAGTTTGATTTTGTTTTCTTATTCTTTTTATATTGTTTTGTTTTGTGTGTTTGCTTTTTAAAGGTGTTTGGAGGAGTATATGAGCAATGTTTTAGGATAGTGTTGTTCTGAGTCAGGCATGCACTGATCCACCAACACTTTCATTTTCAAAAATTTCCTAAAACTTTTTTATGTTGTTAAATAGTTTAAATTTAAAATTATGTGTTGTATTTTTCAGGAAGTTCTTTTGTAAGATGTTCTAGAATTATTTTATTAAATAAAAATAAAAAAGTTTGAAAAAATGAAATTTTGAAATATATTTCACTTTGATTTAGATTACTGAAGAGCTGGAACAAGTGAAGCAAGAAATGGATGAGAGAGGTTCAAACATGACTGATGGAAGTAAGTGGTTCAATCTACTCTGTCCAGTATACTTGTTTTGATCATCAATTTTAATTAGAATTTGGAACTTTAACTTTAAACAGTAATTTAAGTACTGGATTGTAGTTATATCCTTTGTAAATTTGCATCCTGAATTCCAATATTTGGTCACTTGAATCATAGTAGATGATTATGATACTTAGAGGAATACTTGGGAGAAACAGATCAACAAAAATGTGAGAAGTCTGCTATTTAAATTAGTAACGAACTTCTTTAGTATAATAAGTCTCTAAATTTTTATAAGACTTTAACATCACATTTACTAGTCAGGTCTATCAAGATCTAGATTTGACTCATACATAGATATACAGCTGTAAAGAAAACCAGACTATCCAGATCGCAATTGCACAGTTTACATCGCAGTACCAAACAGAAGGTAGCAAGCGATAGGAATGAATGTTTTCTACAATTATCACTATTTAAAATTTTTATAAGGAGGTCTTTATATTAAATTGGGTGCTTGCTCTGATAATTTCAATACGAACCTCCACCTTTTATCATAAGTTTGCATTCTACATAAAATTTCAGGCTGATTTGATAAAAAAAAATAATGAAAAATAGCATAAAATTAATTGAGAAAATCCTTAAAAATCATTGAGGGAGCGTGTAAAAATTGAACTACGCAGTAGAAAGGGCAGATTCCGATCAGATAGTCCGATTCCATAAGTAGGTGACTGTCTGAATTTAGGAGAAAAATTGTACTGTTAAAGTATGTTTTCTTAAATTAGAATTTTTAAATTGAGTATTCAGTTTACCCTGACAGAAAAATAGTGTCCTAATTTCCATGAATATCTATTCCAGACTATTTTAAAACGTGCTTTGTTTGTGAATATATCAAAAATTTGCAATTGTGTTATTTAACACGTAAATTAGTTCACTACAGGCAGCCTTAAATTGCCAATTTCATATAAATTAGATGGTAGCAGGGGTGCAGAAAATGTTTCAGGTCCCAATATTTCCCCAGAACACAGTTGGCTTTGTCCAAAAATTCCCCGAAAATGTCCCCATATTTTCATTCCAGTTTAAGCGACTATTAGAGTACAATGTTGCTGATTAAGAACTCTCCTTGACTATTACTTACAAATTAAAAAACACCTAATATTTATTCCAATAAGAAAAGGTGGGGTGCATAAATATAGTCGATGGCCAAAATATTTGTTCATCACTGATGACAATTGAGTTTGAAGAGTTTTTTTTTTTTATAAACTTGTGTGGGCAAAAATTTTCCCTTGAACCTTGTTTGCACATTCGGGCATATTCTGCACCCCTGGATGGTAGTATGTGCAGTGCAAATCTTCATCAAAAATTTAATGACATTTATATTCGATACTGAATGAATTTTTTTTAATGACAAATGTAGAATTGATGTTTCTTTGTGAACTGATTTCCTACAGATGCTTATATTTCCTTTTTAGAGCCCCTGGTGAATATAAGAAAAGCCCTAACAAAGCTTAAGGTAGAATTAAGCCAGATGGATGTGAGAATCGGTGTTGCTTCTCACACACTTCTTCAAGCAAAATTGAAAGAAAGAGGAAATCTGCAAAGAGCTATCAACAATCCTCCCACCTTAAACACCTTTACAACTATCTTCTAGTCTTTTAAAGAGTTCAGTTTTCTAGCAAAATCTAGTCAATGGATTGTTTCATCCATCTTCATTACTTTATCAAGAGAGAATATATGAAATATAGCTGTGTAAATTTGACATAAGGTTTTTATGTATTTTCGCACAAAAGTATATATATATATATATATATATATACATGTAATTTATAATACCTTTCCCTTTTTACAAAGGTTTATTTATTTTTGGAACTCAAAATGGTCACAAATAAAAAATAAAGCTTATTAATTCAACGATTATTTTTGTAAACTTTTACTGGAAGTTCCGATTTGTGTTCTTATACATACTTATTTGATTAATAAATCAAGGCAGGAAACAAATCAAAACTGTAATTAAACAGTTATTAATAATAGCTATTAATAAATTGACAGGTAAGAGTAAAGCAATACAATCACAAATTGATTCATAATTCAGATATGAAAAGTAATATTTAAATAATTGTACTCTTCCCAATCAAAATGTTGAACTATTTTTGTGTCCCTATAAAATGTGTTAAAACTCCTTCTTAGTTTTATCAGCTTTGATTAAAATTGTGATATTGATTGGTTTGGTGGGTTTTAATGGAACAAGTTTAATTGATGGTTTAATTGGCCAAACTGCCTATTGTAACTTTAATTGTTGCCCATTACTTAAATTTACTTCATACTTGTAGAGTAATCTGTTATAAACATCTGTGGTTCAAAAAAATTAAAAAAATGAGCTAATTATCCAAATTTATGAATCTCTTAAATTCATTTAAATTTATCTTAATTCTTTCATTTGGTAATACAGGTAAAGGAACTATGTCTCAGAATATTACATTTTTAAATAAGGTAAAACACAATACCTCTGTTTAGTCCTGAAAATATTTCAGATTGAGATTTTTTTTTATCATGGTTCTATTAGTAAAATAGTTTCAAATTCTTAACTTCTTCAAATGTAATAAAAAATTTTAAATTTTGTCTTGCTTCATGAAAAATTGAAAATAAGATCACTATCATACATGCACAAAATAAAGACTGATTGGTTTCGAACCAGTCATTCCTGTTGTAAATTCATATATAAACATAACATATTAACATAACCCATTCAGTGCTGTTGTAGTTCATGAGATACTGCTACTATTTCAGTGTAAAATGATTGGTGAACTAAACTCCTAATAGGGGAAGTTAAAGTGAAATAAATATTGCTTTCAACTATCTCAAAACTGTTGGAATGTTACACTAGCTGCTCTGGTTTTCCATCAATCATATCAAAACCAACCTGTAAAAATGTGTGAGAGGCATTGTAGAAACAGAGAAGATTGATTGAATTATTTCCATGCTTACAATTATTTAACCCACTGTTCTGGAATTACAATTATCTATATTGACTAGAACAGATTTTGTTAGGGGGGTCGTGGTAGCCCTGTTGGAAGAGTAACGGACTAGAAACCGGACGGTTGCGAGTTCGAATCCAACCAAAGACCGTCGTGTACAAAGGGGGCTGGTGCACGTTAAATCCATCGTGACCTCAAATGTCCACATGTTGGCGTGATGTGGAAGTTTGGAAAGTGGCTTGCCAGCTCAGTTGTTTCCTCTTCATCTGACCGTGGTTCAAAATTACACAGTGTTGTCCTCAGATCTTTACCTTCGGGGGTTGATCCCAAACCGTCGCCAATAGCCAGTTGTGTTGCTCCAGTGCGACGTTAATTAAACACATACCTACGATGTTTTGTAGACAGAAATACACTTCTTAAAATGGTAAACATGAACGAACTCTAGCTTTGTAGATATTACAGGAGGAAGATTTATAACAGTTATAATTGTGCACCATTTTCTACTTTTCACATTTTTTATTAATATCGTTTTATAATTTTATTTTCCATACACAAATAAACGCATATGTGAAAATGTGTTTGTATTCGATAACAGTCAGTTTCTGGTGCAAGAAGTTTGACTTCTGTAATTTAATTTGAGAAATTTGGATTCCTTCCATAACCCAAAAATCTAAATTCAGATGTCCTGAGCTGGTGTAACACTTTCAAATCTTTGGTTGGAATGCTATGTTTATTAAACTGAATTAAAATTTTATGCAATTTAAGTTAATTTTCAAGGCGGTATCTTCAAAATTTTAAATTAGTTCGCTTCGTTTAGACACGCGCCATTCTCACTTTCTAAGACTTTTTGCACTTAGCCCATACTTAAAAATCCCTGAATTAAAATATGTTCCAGCGTACCTGACATAGGGATGCGAAAAACGATCAAGCGATGCGATGTTTTTAAAAAAACATCGATGTATTGGAGTAGATGTTTTTGTTCCATCGATGTTTATACTTGTCGATGTTTTATTTTTAAATGAAAAAAGTACCATATTAAAAAATTAAAAAATAACCAAGTAGCATAATTTTTATAATTAGCAAATTGAACATACTTTTAGACCAAAGTGGCCAGGGGTGAAGGGTCTGAAAAGTAGGGATGCGACATCGATGTCGATGTTTTATAAAAAACATCGATGTTTTGCTGTCGATGTCGCATCAAATGTTGCTAAACCAGTTTTAAGAAATAGGGGAAAAAGTTTAAATACACTGAATTTTAAAAACATCGATGGTTTGGGGGCGATGTATTATCAACATCGATGTTTTAATTTTGACCATCAATGTTTTGCTGTCGATGTCGCATCACTAGGTGCTAAACCAGTTTTTAGAAATGGGGAAAAAAGTTTAAATGCAGTTTTAAAAACATCGATGTTTTAGGGCAATTTATTAGCAACATCGATGTTTTAATTTTGAACATCGATGTTTTGCTGCCGATGTCGCATCACTAGACCTGACATGGCGGAAATAATATACCCTCATCCTATTTTCTTTCCGTAAAAAAAACCTGAAATTGTTTCAGAAAAGGGTCGAACAGAGTACCAACGCACACATCGATAATTATCAGGAAGGATCAGATTAAATTGGAGTGAACAAGAGTTTCCAAGACAAAGCAGCATGTGGAATGAGAAATTTAATAGTCAACGAATGGGCAATGAAAGAGTACATGATCGATGGTTTGAGCTGCAGAATTGTTCATAATTGCAAAATAGTGAATCAAAAAGGTCGAAACGATGAAGGTAGCAATTTATCCTTGCATGATCGGAAACAATTTTAGTTTGTAATTTTGAAAAGATGTTTGAAGATGCATTTGTATCGATGGGAATACAATAGTATAGTAGTCAATAGTATAGTAGATTAGAGTGTTTGCCTGTATATTAATGAATTATTATAGTTTTCCTTTATTTATTAATGAATTTGGAAGTCTCGAAATAGATGGATATGTTTGATTTTTTAGCATGTTTGGCAAGTTTATAAAACGTTTAATTTTCATAAATACCAAAATAACCCCTAATCTGTTTCATTATGAACTTCCAATTTCTTTTTATCCAATAGCCGCAAAATGTTTTAAATTATTGGGTAAGGATTTTTTCTGTTAAAAATTCGGTCACATATCACTTGGTTGCTTGTATAAGGAGTAACATAATTTGGAGTAAGTTTTTTACTGTTTCTATCCATTCGCGCGCGATGGCTTTTAAGATAGCGAAGGATTCAAATTGTTCTAAAAAAGAACCTTTTGGATCTAGTTTAAATTTATTTTGTTCAGTTTTGAAGACGATACATGGCGCAACCTGTACAGCCATTGATTTTGCTTTCATCTGAATATCAGCTGACCATCCATCAGTTTCAGGAGTTGTGAAGGCCTTCTCCTAAAAGACTAGTTGCATCCGGAGCCATTTTACCCCGGTGTGCAACCAATCTTTAAAGGGAAGAGGTTGATCCATCTTGTCGACAGGTCATTAGATTTAAGATAGTTTCTTTTATCGTTAGACAGGAGAATATCCGCAAGTGCACAAGCTGCATCATAGGAACCACCTCTAAAACCCCTTATACTTAGACGTAATTCTTTGATTTTTGTAAGTTTTTTTTTTTATATAAGTTTTTTATTATCAAATTTTCCTCTTTAAATGCATTGATTCGAGTTAATGCGTCGTAGGAAATTGAAGGCAAAATAGCTCCATCGTAAATAAATTTTAACGTATCCTCGATTCAATGCCCCTAAGAAATGCTAGCCACTTTTGATATTTAAGTATCTTGTTTGACAAAGTGATAAGCCATGTGTGAGTTCCATTTAACTTAGTCTAGGGCCACTCTAAGATATTTCATTTCTGTTTCGTTTACAGAATTTTGTTTTTCATAAAAAATATTAAGTAGCTCTCAATCAAATCCCACATTACAAAGTTCTATACGTGGTTTATTACGAACTTTTGAAACTTATTTTTTCTTTTCGAAGTTTTGATTTTTATTTTGTAAATGAATATTATCAAAAGACGAGAACACAGAAGTGCTGAAGGATTGGTTCAATTGTATGAATTCTGATGGCAAACACAATTCATATCAAAACATGTTTTATCGTAGGTTGTCCCTAGGGGATTTCCCGTAAACTGTTAGTGATAAATGTATCTTTAAACTTAACGGTATTCATATCTAAAAAGCTAATGGATACTATCTGAAATCATTTTCATTTTGCATTTCTTGCAAAAACTTCTTGAATATAATTATTAAAACATCCTATTCTTTTTTTTCCAAAGATGTGATTATAATCTTTATACTGCCATTTTTAATATATATATATATATATATATATATATATATATATATATATATATATATATATATATATATATATATATATATATATATATATATATATATATATATATATATATATATATATATATATATATATATATATATATATATATATATATATATATATATATATATATATATATATATATATATATATATATATAATTTTTTTTATTTTGTGTTCCAATGCTTATTTAGATAATTTATATTGATTCATCAGTAACTTTTCTTAATTGAAATAATTTCTTGGGAACATCGGTTTTCTTTGCTCTTGTCTAACTAGAGTATATAATTTTAAATTTACGGGGGTTGGGGGGGAAGGGGGTTATGGAGGAAACAATTTAAGCAGTTTCAATACAGAAGACATTTACTTCAATAACTTGTAATGCATAGTTTAATGTTTGACGATTTATCAACAGATGAAAGAAAAGAAATTTCATCACTTTTCGAACTACAAGCTCAATTCTCGGACACAAATATCTTTTGCGTAATACTGTGTCGTTCCAAATCCGATAACCTCCTCGTGAATTTATATATATATATATATATATATATATTGGTATAAAAAGTAAATATATTATGGCGCTGAGCCGAGGCCAACAAAAGATGTGGGAACGAGCAAACATTAGATCAATTTCGGACAAAATAATAAATTTTCAATTGCCAAAAGAAGAGGTTGAATTCAATTTTATATCTGATACTTCATTTCCCTTGATAAGTACAGAATACATTTGTTTTCGCTAGAATACGAGATGACTTTTTGCTGTAATGTTACTAAAGTACCACAAAATTGAGCAAATTCAACGATTACAGAAACACCAGCTGCAGCAAAATCAGCAGCTCTTGCAAGCGAAACTATTATTCGAAAATGTTATCCACGTGATATTTGGATTATTGCGACACATAATACGCATCAGAAACTTGAACAAAAATCTGCATAGAGTTAATAACCTTATAAGGATATTGTGTATTGACATAGCTGGGTATAAGAAAAATACTCAGATCATAATTCATTATTTCTACATAAATGATTGTCTTGAAAAATATTTTGTCTACTTTTTTATTTGTTAATCTCGTAACCAAATTTCTGTGGCAGATCTGGTCAAGTTACACTTTTATAAATATGTATTTTAAGTAAAGATGGTAAATTCAAGTTTCAAAAAACTTAATTGAGAAATTAATATACGAGTGAATAGAGTTAAAATGGAAATAAAATTATTAAATAATCTCCAATGTGTAATTTTTCGTAGAAATTTTCTGAAAATTAAAAGAAAAAAATTTATTTAGATGTGGGGGTTGGCCGAGTCTGGGTAAGTTTATAGTATTTATTTCATTTGGGTTCGTTTGTCGCTTTACTGTAATATTTCTTGCTTCACGGAAGCTAATTAAATTGATATCGTTAAAGTGGATTCCGAACATCCATTACCAAGACAGGAATTGAACCCAAAACCTGTTGAACTAAAGATCAATGCTAACACTTCAATACCATAGGGTTACTTGGACTGGGGCCACTGTCTCTTGACTTAATGACCGCATGACCTATTGCGAGAGAGGACGAGTCGCAGTGAATGTTTGGTTCCCTATAAATTGTATATTTATTATATTTATCCCTCAAATTAAAAGGGATCGGATCCTAACCATAATATTATGTGGACAAGGAGTTCAGCTTCCCTAGTATTTGCAATGCCTGTTCAATATTCTATACCTTTGCATTTGAGTCCCATGATTTTGATTACTGTAACATGGTTCGTTCGTTAATCAAATACCTTGGCGTAATGTGGAAGTTTGGAGATAGGAGCCAGCTCACGGTGTTCTCGTTATTTGACCGTGGTTCAAAATTACGAAGCGTTGTCCTTGGATCTTTCCCTTGGGAATTGATCCCGGACCATTGCAAATTTTCGTTGTGTTGCTCCAGTGATCCATTGATCAACAACCTACCTGCCTCGTTAATCACACTTAAAATAAAAACATTAAAATGCGGAATATAGTAATTAATAAAACCATATCTTGCATCGTTTCTTACAAATTTTTTATACCTGTACCCTACTTTTTTTGCCTTCAAATATTACCATACCGATCCGATTCCTTGTTCATAACAGATCAACTTAACAATTTTTAATCATGGGTATATTCAATAAAACAGATCAATATATATATATATATATATATTGCAAGTATAAAAACAAATGTTTTTCTTATGCATAAAATTTTTTTTACTCTGTTTGTTGAATCATCCAAACAAATACTAGTCTTGATTATAAAACCAAATGCATATTTTTTCAGGAGATTTCCAATCAGAAAATTTAACAAAATAAATTGGAAATAGTATTTTTGGTTGTTGCGACTTATATCGCGTTCCTGACGCGTATACCAAATACATAGAGTAGCGACAAATAGATTTGACATTTGTACATCTTTTTCATTTTTCTTTTAAATCATTGAATTGTAAGTATGTGAAATTTTCTTGGAAAACTGAATTTTATTTGCTCTTGCAAATCCCTCCGAAAATACAGGGTAATTTATTATTTTTATTTATATATAATAGGGTTTGTCCTCTGCAAAATATTTAAACTTCGACTATCAGCAGCCAGTACAGCAGCATAATACTGTTTTGCGGCCGCGGTGATTCAGAAAAATTCCCCAAGTCATTAAATATTCTCCGATCGTTCTTGGCGGCAATGCAGGGTTGCTATGTTACTTTCAATCAACTAAAAGGTTCTTGTTCGTAAATTTTTTTCATGATAAAGGATGGACATTTGAATACTTTCAGATATACAGTTCCAGTAGCTATGTGTTATCGTTGTTTGGTTTAGAAAAGCGATTATTTCAAGTTTCCTTTTGAAGGTAATTTCCCCTTTTTCTATTTTCAAATTTAAATACATGAACGATAGTAATTTTCACTACGAATTTAATTTTCAGTGTTGTATCCGAAGTAGATCGAAAACTAAATTCACACCAAAAGAATATTTTAAAATTTTTAGCTATTTCATGTTTCTTGTGCAGTTAAATTTCAAAAGAAGAATGCCACTTTTTTTTTTTTTTGGTAAATAGTTTGGGATTGAAGTTTTCTACGTCATTCCATTTTCAAACAAGAACGATGTTGCACTTTAAAGTTCAAGATAGTTTCATTTTTACTTTTAGAAGAGCTCATTTGTGTGTGAGTAGCAGCTCCATTTAAATGCTTTAAGGATTCCGGCAAGGGCAGACTAACTTTTTTGCTGCCTAGAGGCCAATCTAAATCTGACTTTTGCATCCAACTAATAACAGGCTATGTTCGTCTTAATTACTTATTGTAGTGGGTAGGTATTCAATTAACATCGTACTGGAGCAAAGCTACGGGCTATTGACGACAGTCCGAGATCAATCCCGAAAGGAAAGATAGAGGACAACATCATGTAATTTTGAACGACGCTCAGATGACGAGTCAACACTTTAGCTGGCACTCCACTCACCAAACTTCCACACCACGCCATCGGGAGGACATTTGAGGCCACGTCGGATTTTACGTGCACCAGCCCCCTTTGTACACGACGGTCTTTGGCTGGTTTCGAACTCGCAACCCTCCGGTTGCTAATCCGATGCTATTCCAACCGGGCTTACCACGTCTCTCTTGTAGTGAGTCTTCTGCGTTTTCTTCGCACCGAACTAGTTTGAAATTTTTGTGCAAACCAACCGGTCTGGTGGTTAAGGCGTTAGCCTCTGGATCGGAAGGTTCCTGGCTCGAATCTGGGTCAGTGCATGGATGTGTGTAAGCATATGGTGTTGAGGCGGTTGATTCACCTTAAATCTGTCGTAGCCGAAAGTCCTCATGGGTTGGTGTGGAAGTTTGGAGAGTGGGGTGCCAGCTCAAGTGTTGCCTCGTCATCTGACCGTGGTTCAAAATTACGCGTGTTGTCCTCGATCTTTTCCTTAGGGATTGATCCCGGACCGTCGTCAATAGCCCGATGTTTTGCTCCAGTACGACGTTAATTAAAAATTACCCTTGTCATTGAAAGTTGTGTGAATTAATTGTTTCAATTAATAATTAAAAGCATATTAGCTACAAAAAAATTTTCGTCTCTATGGCTGCAACCGACAAAAGACCTAATTTAGCAACATTATCATTGATGTAGCGACTCACAAATTCATAATCAGGTTATATTCGGTAGTTAATTAAGTCTGTTTTGTAAGCATTAATTTGCCATAAATCGTTGGCAATTAAAATTTAAAATTGCGGGTAAAAGTAATGGTAATTTTAGTTAACGTCGTACTAAGGTGCACCAGCCGCCTCTACACCATATGCTTATAAACATCCATGCCCGGACCCTGATTCGAACCAGGTACCTTCCGATCTAGAGGGTAACACCTTAACCACTATACCGGTTGGTCGGCCTAAAATTGCGGCATTGAAATATCAAGGTAGAATTTACGGCGCACTGGTGCAATCGAAGGGACTATTGGCGACAGTCCGGGATCAATCCCGAAAGGAAAGAACCGAGTACAACACGTAATTTTGAAATTACGTGTTGTACACCAACCCACCGTGAGGACTTTCGGCTACGACCGATTTGAGGTGAATCAGCCGCCTTCATACCATACGCTTACAAACATCAGTGCACTGACGTGAGGACATTGGTCATGCAATCCGTGATGACATTGGTCATGCAATCCGTGAGGACATTGGAGACCACGACAAATTTAACATGCACCAGCCCCCATACACACGACTTCGGTAGGACGAGTTTCGAACTCGCAACCCTCCGATTGCGTTGCTCTTTCAACTGGGATACCGTGGCCCCATCAATCAAGAGAAATAATATATAATTGATAATCAAGAGAAATAATAACGGGATTTTAAAGTTTTTCTTAGCTTCGCGTTCATTTCTAGATTAGAAAAGCCTCATACTTCAGTACTTAATCCTCTCTGGGGATTTAACCGTTTGGATAGACAAGGGCAGAAATGTCTATTCAAGAAAAAAAAAGAGAGAGAGGTATTTGGACTCGTAACCTGGTCACACGCGGTACCCCATTAACCAAGAAGACTTTCTGACCTTGGATTTAGCTTAAACATATCTATCGAGAATGCGTTTCAGTGAGCAATATATGGGATTGAACCCAGGTCACACACACACATTCCGAGTCAAGCTGCAGCGAACAAGAGACCCGCTTACTCATTACTCTATCCCAAGCCTGGAGTAGAACAGAACTTCTAGATTGTAAGAGATAATTAATATTCAATTTTTGAAAATTCCCTTTCTCTTACACCCAGGAACAAAGGGCCCCGTTTTAACCCAGTTGGGGTAGAATCGCAGAATAGCAACCCAAAGGTTTCGAGTTCGAAACTTGATCCGACCCAAAACCGCAGAGCACGTGGGGGCTGATTCATGTTGAATCTGCCGTGGCCTTAAATTCACGTTAAACACACTCACATCACGTTGAAACACGTTGATGTGGAGTGGAAGTTTGGAGAGTGGTATGTCAGCTCAGGTGCTAATCTCGTCATCTGACCAAGGTTCAAAACTACGTGGTGTTTTGTTCTCGGTCTTCCCTTTCCCTCAATCGTGTTTGAACTTAACACGCTTATGAACTAGCAGATATACCAAATAAAATTAAATAGACAAATGTTCACTTCATTCCATCTTATTCATTATTGAGTTGCTTTAAATTCAGTTTATTTCCGTTTCAATTCAAAGAGATGTAAATTTAAGATATCTAAATATGCTATGCATTATTAAACTTCATTTTTAATAGGTATATTAAAATGAAATAACACTTATATTTTTAATAAATTTTTTTTCTGTATAGATTTAGAAATGTAAGTTAAAATACTATTTTCTAATTACTCAGAATAATGCAAATTTGATAGGTAATAATTTATAATATGCTTGTAGAATCAAATTCAAAGAACAAATAGCGACAGTTAATTTTTTTTAAATCTGTTATGCAGGACCTTTGAATTAACCATGCAAAAATGTCTTTATTTTTAAACAGCTTAGTTATACAAATAATTTATTTCAAATTCCTAATGGATATTAAAAGACGGAGCCGTTCAGATAAATTACAATCTTGAATATTCTGATGGTTAGCATATTGAAAGAAGCTTGAGTATCTTCAAGAGTATTGTGTAGTCTACTGAAATAATCTATGCAAATCTAAAAGGGCGAGGGTCAAAATTCGATGATTTAGAAACAGGGAAAAGTCCCTTTTCTTTTAAAAAAAGTAGCAGATACGACACACTTCCTCTGAGGAAAATCGTTCATTCGCGTGAGGGAGACAGCGCGCTAACTACATGTCGCCAAATCAGCGCTAAATTAACGAAACAGGCAACCCTGTTTGAAAAAACATACTAACTGTGACACAGCCGCAAAGGGGGATTTCCCTTTGAGAAAGGAACTCAAAGATAAAACTAAGATGCTCTAACAGCGAGTGAATCTTTATCAGTTGTCTTTTGACAATTTATTATATTAATTTGTGCACTATCTATCGATCAAAGACGCAACTTCAGTATATAAGCGAATATCACGAACGAAAACGAAACCATGAACAACGGTAAGTGAGAGACGCAGTTCGTTCTCATAACTTGAACTGTCGAATGTCCATAAACAAATAATTCATCCGCGCAGCGTTTTTCTTTACAGTTTCTATTTTTGTGTTTTTGAAGATGTTTTTACTGCGGTATGGAATAATTTTTTTTAATTTTTATTTATCTCATATTTGTTAACTGAAATAACTTATCGTTTTTGAACATTGTTATTTTATTTATCGTTACAAAACTATTTTTTGTTAGAAATCGCTTCTGATGATTTAGTTTTATTCATTCAATTGTATTAAAACTGATTTTTCTTTTATAATTGATAGAAACTTCAAATTATAATTTGATCGGATTATTTTTACTTTCTTTGTAAAATTGTGACACTTTATATATTTAACGACATATATACCGACATATATACTTTTTATATTTTAAGACATTTTATACCCCAAAAAACAAAGAATTCATGTTTACTTTAAAAAAAAATATTTTATATTATTTACAGCCACTTAAAAGAAACGTTTATATTTATAATATGTGTGTGACTATGCGTACACTGGATTTTATTTAATACTTGTTATTCCTTTTTATAGGAAGCAACTCTTACCTTCATCCAGAAGTTATTTTTATAAGAATCGCAGAGTATAATATCACTTGAAATATTTTATTGCTTTCATTGAATAGTCACTATTGCTTCCAATCAGAAAAGCACCGAACCAAAATCTATTTATTATCCAGCAACTTGCATTTTGAACTATGAACTTAAATTCTGACAATACACTTTCAATCGATACCGAATCTCCAAATGAAGACCTTACTGAAAAAGTGTTCACTGTTTTGCAACCTGTATCAGATTTCCATGCAAATCCATCCTGTATTTCATCCAAAAAAAGAAAGTGGGATGACGTGACGAATTTGCCAGTGGTTTCTGACCCGATATTCGTAGGAGGCCCGAGCTCTGCTGAAGATAGCACGGATGCAAGATTTACAACCGATGGTTGCAATGTTGGGAAAATACATGCAGGAATTCAGTACTCTGACACAGCGAAAAGAATTAGAACTATGGACAGGAAAGAAATTAATGTTCTTCGTATCCAAATAGCTATGATTTCTGACGTGGATGGGGACAGGTAATATAAGTTTGAATTTTCTTTCGCATTAACCAAATTGTTTTTCACTTTTAAAATTTCAAGTATTTATTATCTGTGCTCAGATGGCAAAATGGTATAAGTCACTTTTTTTTTATTATTCGTGACAGCAATTTCAAGATTCAACATGTGGTTCTGTGGTTTCTGACTTATTACAATTTTCCACCTTTGTTTTCTCGTAAACTCAAAGAGAAAGACTTTTGCCACCTTCAGAACATTAACAAACCAGACTCCAGGAGGGGACTTACTCAATTTTTTGTGAAAAGTTACTTATAACATTTTGCAATCTGAGCACAGCTTTATTTTAGGTTGGTAGATAGTTAATTAACGTCGCATTGGAGTCCTGTAGAGAAAATTCAAAGGCCAGTGCCTCGTAATTTTGAATCACGGTCAGATTTTAATTTTCAGGGACCCCCGTTGCTCAGTGGATTTGCTCACTGCGCTAGCAACCTGCGAGGAGAAGGCGGCTCAAGTTCGATTCCTGTAACTCTGGGCGTTTTTTTTTTATCTTCTGACAGAAATTTTCCTTATACGTAGCTATGTGTTCATTTACTTGAAGGAGGAAACCTTGCTGGGCTATAGCTGGCCCTTTCGTCATGAAAGCCATCAAGCATCACCGAGTTTTCATACAACCTTATTCCAGTCGGTTGGTGGGTTTTGAAGATTGATTTTCAGACCTGTTCAAACTGCGGCAAACCATATTTTTGCAATTAAATGGACAAAAAGACACAAGGGGAGGGAGTTTATTTCTGAAATAAAATAGAAGAAATACACTCCGGGTAGTTATAGGAATCGAACCTGCTCCGCTAAAAGCTCGCACTTATTTCAGTCGGATACTTTTTCAACTCCGTTAAACTTTTGAAGGACACAAAACAAAAATAGTTTTTAAGCCATTTATATTAATGTATTTTACCCACAGCAACAATTGAGTTTTCAAAAGGGGTATAAGGGTCTTCATTTTGTCTAACTGCCCGTCTAGAGAACTTTTAGGTAAAATGAATTGGTAATTTTTTAATTAACGTCGCACGAGAGCAACACGACGTGCTAGTGACAACGATCCGGGATCAATCTCTTAAGGGAAAGATCCGAGGACAACACCTCGTAGTTTTTAACCAAGGTCAGATGACGAGGCAACACCTGAGCTGGCACCCCACTCTCCAAGCTTCCACACCAATCCAACGTGAGGACTTTCGGCCACGACAGATTTAAGGTGCACCAGCCGACTCTACACCATACGCTTACAAACATCTGCCGCAATAACGAACCAGGAATCTTCCGATCTAGAGGCTAACACCTTAACCACTATACCTGTTGGTCGGCACACTATTGGGTAACAGAATATCATATAAGAGAATATTTTTATACCTTGAATACTTGCAAACCTTGTTGATTCGACCCTTTATTTACTGAATTTCATAAAAAGTTTTTTAATGTGGTAACTTTTTAAAATACTTAATTTAGGTGCAAGTAAACATCCTATAGCACAATTTTCATTATGTCATCATCAAGGTCATTAATTACATCTTTAATATTATAAAAGAAAGCTTTTGTCTGTTTTTTTCGCAGCCACAAAATCCTGACGATTCTATGGCACTTATAGCAATGAGATTTGGCACACAGGTAGTCCAAATGTTTTGCAATTTTTGGGTCGCGGCGAAATTTTAAAATTCAATCTAGAAGATTTTTAAATGAATTCAATAGTTTTATTCTCTACCTGGTTCTTCAAACGCGGATGACTTTTTCTCCCACTTGACCTTGCCGTCAGGATTTGGAATCATGCCAAGTTTTTTTCAACCGACAGAACGCTTAGAAAATTATTATTTTCATTTCCACTTTTATTTTGTGTCGTTAATGATTTTCCAGCCAGACGATAAATCTTAACTGGAGTCATATAGTTCTTTTTTCTATCTCCCAAACCGTTAAATACAAAGGAAAAATTTCAACGGATTTGAAATCTGCGGAAAATTTCAGTTCAGATTGTTACCTAAAAATAGGATTTTCTTTAAATAAATATATTTTTTTAATTGATATATCTTCAACGGATTTGAAATCTGCGGAAAATTTTACACCAGATTAATACCTTACGCCACGTGCACGGCCTAGCCACGAAGTTTCTAGTAGTAAATAATTTTGGACTTCGAATTCTCGTCCCTAATGTGCTTCAAAGCGTTTGTATTAATATAGTACCATGAGAAAATTGACGGGACTTACAAGTCTCGTCAAGTAGTAGTAAAAAAAGTCAATTAGTAAATAAAGGGTAAACCAAGTGGCTTCTCGTCCACCAAGATCTGACCAATTATGTAAATGACAAAATATCTCATCATCAAGATGTTGACGAGATCACTATCTGATCAGTTTTACTAAAGATGACAACCACCAGGAGGGGAAATACCAGAACATTTATACTGTATGTATAACTTTAAGTCCCACTATCCTGAAAGATTAACTGATAAGCCCTATTGTATTCTCTACTATTATAAAAGGAAGTGTTTATCTGTCTGTTTGTTTGTTTCTTGAACGCAAAGTCCTGACGAATCTATGGCACTTACAGTAATTGGATTTGGTATACAGTTAGTGCGAATTTTTTGAAATTTTAAGTTGTCGAGTCGAATTTTAAAATTCAATCTAGAACATTTTTTAAATGAATTTAATAGTTTTTTTCACCATTCTCATTCTTTCGTGGTGTTTTCGAGGATGAAGAAAATCAAAATTTTGACTTTTCGCTCTCACGTGTCACATTGACGTCAGCCTTTGGAACTATGCCAAGTTTTTTTCATCTCCGGGGAGAGAACACATTCGAATGACCTTCGTTTGTTTTGAGATTCATTCATTTTGATTTTCTGCGAAACGGATTCTAGTAAAGGAAACAGATTGCATTATCTGCCCTTCGCGTTAAAACAAAAATAAAAACAGATTTTCATTTTAGCGAAGGAGAGCAAAGAAATAAAAACATTTTGACTGGGATTGTTAAGTTCTTTTTTCGTAAAATCGGAATCGTTAAAGGCAGATTAAAAATTTCAACAGATTTGAAATCTGCTGAAAATTTTACAAGAGATTAAAACCAAACACCACGGGCACAGGCAACGCCGGGCTAGCCACGCAGTGGCTAGTTACTGTCAGATAGATAGATCTCCATCAACACACAAAACCCTAAGTAGCATTAATGCACAACGGCGTATTTCTATATCAGCTGGTAGGCTTTTACTAGATCGGTGAATTTTAAGCAGCGGAAAATAAGTATTTATTTTTTGGATATTAATTAAAAATGCATTTTTAAGCTGTACATATATTACAATTTAATTCATTGTGATGATGTCTAATTAGAGCAGAACAACGAATACAATGAGTTATTTAGCTGATGAGCACGCGCCTGTGATCAGATTGGGAGTGTGGGCAGCAGATCATCCTACAGTTGGCAAAAGGATGTCTATCACTGAAATTGTGCAAAATATCGTTTCCTTTATTGAATGTATGATTTCAATTTTTTTGAGACATATGCTAATCAATAGCTTAAAAAGAAACATCAGGTTGACTTATTAATCATCGGTGATTTCCGAGCAGGGTAGTGCTTTTTATATAAAAACTTTTTATGTAACATGCATTTTGTCTAAATAACCATAGCTTTGATTGAAAGAATTCCAGGCAAAATTATATTTGTTAAAAATGTAAAAACTGGCTAGAAGTCATTCAGAGAAGACTATAGTCGCAGAATGGATGCATATATGTTCGAACCCTTTGGAAGGTTAATTGAAAATTTATGATTATAGATTGTCAATACTTTAGATTGCAAGTAAAATTGCTTGTTCTTCTACTTGGAAAGAAAAGTTTCATTGTGAATGTAAGTTGAAGCAACGATCAAGAAATTGTTATATATGTTAATCTTTAAACGGTATGAAAGCAATTACGCACTTTAATTGGAATACTGACTGCGCATACACCGGAACTTTATGAGGAAGTTCTCGGTAAATTATGATGAAATGCTTTTACATTAAGTGAAAAGAGAGTGAAATAAATAACTAGCAGATTGCACACGTTTCCGAGAAGACTCGGATATTTTCATTTCAGAAACTGGTGTAATCCTAAACTTTGAAATTTATGTGCGTACCGTTTCGAGACACTTATTCCTCTACCGCAGTGATTCTCAACCTTTTTTTTTTTTTTGTCTCGGCACACTTTTAACGATTTGAAAATTTGGCTTCACACAAAGAAAAAGATAAGTTTAAAAGTTGTTTACTTACCTATAATACATTGTGTAAAATAGTTTATGATAATAATTTGTAATGTAAAATAAAATAATAGAATATGTACAACAAAAACAACAGTACGTTTATTAAGGGGTTAATTACAAGGTAATAATAATAATACTTTTAATGAGAAATTTGAGCTTGATGTAATTTGAGCTTGATGAAATGTGGTCGCACACTCTAAGAATTTGGCGGCACACAAAAGTGCCTCGGTTGAGAATCACTGCTCTACCGTGTAACAACTTATTGTTTGTAAATTAGACTTTTTCTAGACGTAACTGCTTTGCAAAAAGACATACAGTCTGAAGCTGTATCTGGCAAAACTCCATTGGCTATGACGCCATTAGTTCATGAACTCTGCAGTATTTTTGACTTGGGGTGGCGTTTGATACCGGACCATCGCCAATAGCCCGCTGTGTTGTTTCAATGCGACGTTTATAAAAATCCTACCTACCCCCAGATTGTGAGGTCAGCGGTCAAAAATCGCAAAATACGCTACTTCTTCATTCGAGGTAGCTATGAGGTCACATTCCGTAAATAAGGACGAAAGATGAAAAAACTAATAAGTAAATTTTAAAATGTTCTAGATAAAATTTTAAAATTCGGGCACCACACAAATATCGCAAAAAAGTAGGACTACCTGTGTGCCAAATTTCATTACTCCAAGTGCCATAGATTCGTCAGGACACTGATCACAGAGACACAGACAAACGCTTTCTTTTTTTATAGTAGAGATGAATATTTACATTTGTTAGCAGTCTAAGAGAATACAATGTGCTGTCGGTGCCAAACTTCTGAACTTGCTGTATAAGATGCAGCCTAGAGCTGCAATGCATATTTGTTGCGTTAATTTGTTGCTATTTCCATTAATTTCATGATTGTAAACGTTTACTCTTAGGTTTAGTGATAATAAGTCTTTTATTATGTATAGTTAATTGTATAAATTGTACAAGTATGCTTCGTTTTAACAGATTCTTTATATTAGTTATCACAACGACTATCCCCGACCTTCGGTTGTGTATTTTAACGGGAACGAGTCCAATCTGTTTAAATGATAAGCGACAAATGTTATTCGAGTCGGGGAAATTCCCTTCACATATTGTCGTTGTTCTACCTCTCTGAATAACCTCCAAACAACAATCTATAGATGTCATCTGGATACGGATACGAGTGTTTACTTTCCTACTCAACTGTAATTATCAAAGCACTTTCGAAATTAATGTCACTTTCCTTTCTTTACACTCTCAAAGCGCACGGTCTTGAGTTCCTTACTTATTGTTGTGTATCAATTGAATAAATGATACCTGGTTGTAGTACAGTTCATTTTCCTTTAAGTCCCATAGTGAAAAAATACAATAAACTGATTTGGCACATCCAAAAACTTCAATTTTATTTATTTTTCTGGTATTTTAAAATGACGAATGATTCAAAATGTTTTATTTTTGGAAATAAAAATAATTAATTTAAACCATAATTCCTACGAATATTTTATTCCAGTTGTCTATTATTTGCTATAAAATGTAGCTCAATCCAGATGAATTATTATGTTAACTTTGGCAATTTTCAAGAAAATTAATGGCTAGAATTTTTTATGTGCTGCTAGACTTTCCTTGTCAGCGGTTCCAGATACAGATACAGTTTGATATGACATAAGAAATTCTGTTATTCTTTCCTTCGTACTCGGAAATAAAACAATAATCTCTCTTTGTCCCTAATTGAAAAGAGGAAAGATATGTAGTGCTTACAGATCTTATTATTGGTGATTATTTAAGACTGCTAAAATTGGGGGAATAGTTTTTTTTAATGAATCTAACGCCAAATCATAACAAAATTAAATAAGATTCACATGTGAATAGGTAGTTTATAAAACTAATAAATTTAGTTACGCTAAAAATATTTTTTTAAAGTTATAGTTGTCGATTTGGAAAGATTATTATGGAACTTATAACAAATATTAACAAAAAACTTCAACTTTTTATACAAAAGTCTTATGTATATACTTCACTTTTTATGTCATTTAATTTGTGATTAGGTACAAAGAAATAGACAGATTTCGTGTTTTTATTTACTTTTCATAAATACATTGAACGCCTTTTGAACATTGGAAAATGTTCGGAATATTTCCCTCCTTCCCGATAAAAACTAAAAATCTTTTATTCATATCATTACTACATTCAACCAGTCTTGTATTTAAATCTCAGGTACTACAGGTTTACCGATGTTAGTTGTACGATTTCCCATTCGATCTTAGCCAGGCACCGCGTCAATCATACTTCGTCTTATGATTTTCTTTTCACAACTACAGCTTTAGCTTCCACACATACGTGCAAACAATAAAAATGACAGTAGCACACATTAAACTACATAATATATTAAAATTACAATAATATATTCTCAAAAACAATGTTTTGCGTGTTAGTGCCTGTTTTCAGTCTTTCTCAATTCACCAAATTTGGGCACAAAATACTATTTAGGTTTTAATTAGTCGAGCTCTCATTTTTCATAGAGTTTTGAGAGATTTCATGTTTCAATAACATGAAACTTTTCTTATTTAAAATTTAAAAGTACATTACAAAATATGCGAAACTCACGCTATGTGAAACATGTTTATATTGGGTTCAGTCTAGGTATTCCATAATGCGTAACATTGTGCTCAAGGGAAAGTAGTTGCACTTGTTTTAAAGGAAAAATACGGTAAACAGAAAACAAGGATCGTGCGTTCACAAATAAACATATTTTATGATAAATCCCACTTTAAAAATATTTGTAAAACTATTTTCTCGAAGTTGCGAGTACATAAGTAATTGGCGTTTTAAATGAGTGTCTAAAACATTTTTAGCATCTCAAAATACAGAAATGTATTTACTAATAAAAAAGGACTCTGGAATGAAGCTCAAAACAGACCGTGGGTACATATTCCCAACACAAGCTTTTCGTGCAAGTTCCGATATTTTGAAAATTACTTATTGGGATAGTGCTGTATTCCATATTACGTGCATTAACCCTAGCAACTGCTGGCGAGCAGTGACATACTCATACTAGAACGTATAAACAAAGTGACACTGTAAGGTTAAAATAAGCTAGTTATAGAATATCACGGGTACTTTTCAGATTTGTTTTTATAACTTTTAGATCTTAACTCTATGATTGAACTATTGAAAGCTATAGTCAACTTTTCATACATAAAAATGATAAAATACTACTTTTAACTATCTTAATCTGTATGTCATGAGCTGGAAAGAATGAGGACCATCGGTATTGATTAATACGTCCTTGTAAATTTTCTAAATCTTTAAGGCTAGGGCTATAGAATCGGATTTGACGGAAACGCCAGTATTTTGTCTTGAATATTCTTTTCAAATTTTTGTAAATCTAGTAGTTTATATCTGTGGTCAAGGGGAATAACTGGAGATAAGTCGAAATTTGGCAAAATGAGATAAGTGTGTCTGCTGATGGATTTGTCTTGGGACCTTTCGCGTTGTGTAGAAGTAAAGTGCAAGAGAACAGAGTAACAAAGAACTGTGTTGTTGTTGTTGTCGTGCGGGCCATATATGGCCCAATTGAGGGTGCCATTGCCCCGGAGGGTTGGACTTCTTCATACATGACACATCCGTTTTACAGGAAGGTCCCTTTTACACATCCATTCACTCACACATATCGTAATTTAGATCCCAATCAGAGGCCGATAACCCCCTGATCAGGTACCCCCAAAGGTATTGATTTGGTATGGGAACATGGGGGACTTTATGACCACGACCTATTTAACGTGCCCCAGCCACCATTAGCGAACACGACGGTCTTAAGCCAGGTCTAAAGAACTGTGTTAAAATGAATTATTACAAAAGCTCAATTTAGAAGAAAAGGCCAAAATTTTAAAACGTGGCTCCTGAAAAGTAGTTTTTATACTTATCCAGCTAGTTATTCCCCTTGACCCCAGATATAGTATGTACAGTTTTTAAGAAATTTTTGTAATTTTTTTCTCTCTTTCAGACCGATTCACGTAGCTGTTGCGCAAGAGAATTTAAAATTAGTTCGAAAACTTTGTGCTCTTATGCTAAAATCTTCTATATCTCTGGACATCACTAATTATCTCCGCCAAGTAAGCACATTGTATACTTTTGTTCTGATTAGAAAGGAATGTTTTTTCTAAGCTTTTTTGCCTACCTAAGATTAAAATAAAACGTTGTAATTTCAGGGAGTCTTTAAACCCCCATCGATGTCGTTATTTAGTGATTGAATGGACAAAACTAAACGGGTGAAACAAATGGTGGGGTAAAAACAATTGTTATGCTGTGAAATCTGGTAGCATTCAGGGAGATGTAATTTATTATTTAGGGTTATTTACTAAAATTTACGTCCCAATTTTTACCTTTTCTGTCTTTGAATTTTCACCTTATTGGTGTACGAGAATTTAATACCATTAAGTAAACGAACCGTCATTTACAAGGCCAACTACCAAAACTCAGTCCGTATCTCTCTTACCCCGGAAACCAATCCCAATATAAAACTTTTTGGTTATTAAGCATCTATTAGAGGGGTAAGGTAAGCAGACCAGACGGAATGCGAAATTTTTACTTCTGCTGCCTTAATGCTATCGCATGATACATTTTGAAATTACCTTAAAATGTAGTTTATTACCGTTGTGGCACTGTTTGGCGTTTAATCTAATAAGCGTTGACCAATAAACTATCAGATTTCAATTCGAAGATTATTCTTTGGAATTTTTATTTGCGATGTGCATAAATCTTTTTCAAAAACAAGCCAAGCGAAGTCACGTTCGAATTACATATAGCAAACGCGTATCACCGACCTATATTTAGTTTGATAAAACATAGACTCGAGCTGATTAGTATGGTAGTTCTTTTACACTCATGTCCATAAATTAAGGATAATACCAGCTCCGGCAAATAAAGTTTCAGAAATAAAACTAACCTAACTTATTCATGAAACCCATGTATTAAACAAAAGATAAAGAACAAAAAAGAGGGTGTATGTATGATACCATTCATAAGAACTACGATTTTTGCTCACTGGAACAATCACAAAAAATACCGACCTTACAAAAACTTAACATGACATGGTTGGTATGATGGTTAATACATTGTTTGTCTCCCAGACGATGAAATACAGTCCGTACAACGCCTAGGCATGCTGAGGAGAAAATTATCGAGCTGATCTTGGGGAAGATCACTCTACTCAGCAAGCAATGCTCTCCGAAGTTCCGGTACACATGTAGGTGGTTGACGGGCTGCAACTCGTCGGCCAATCATGTCCCACACATGCTCTATCGGATTCAAGTCAGGTGAGAATGCTGGCCATTCCATACGGGTGATATCCTCAGATTCAAGGCATTCGTTTACAATGCTTTCTCGGTAAGGACGGGCGTTGTCATCCATAAACACAAATTCTACGCCCATGACACCCCTAAACAAACGTACATGTTGTTCCAGAATAATGTCCCGATAAATTTGGCCTCTCATATTTCCGATTTGAACATGTAGATCTGTTCTGGAGCCCAGTATAATTCCGCCCCAAACGAGCAATCCTGCACCACCGTAACGGTGTCGTTCCATGATGTTGTCTTGTTGGTAGCGGATACCTGGCGTTCTCCATATGAACGTCCACCGTGAATCAGACTTCAAGCTAAACCTGAACTCGTCGGAAAACATCACACAAGCACACTGTGACGATGTCCACATTGCATGCTCTCTACTCCAGGCTAACCGTGGCGACAGTCAGTTGCCGTAAGCGGAACACATCTCAGAGGTCTGCGATCATGTAGACCAACATGTCCCAAACGTCTGTTAACGGTTTGCCTTGAAACTGTCGTATCCGCGGCTGAAGATAGCTGACGAGAAAAGTCGGATGTTGTGCTCCGTCTGCTTCTTTTTGCAGTTGCTGCCAAATACCGGTCGCCATTCGGCGTTGTAACTCGGGGGCGACCTGTACTGTAACGTCTACGGACATTTCCATCATTTTGAAATCGTTGCCAAAGCCTAGAGATGACACTTTGGTCGATTCCACGTTCTACTAAAACTTCCGTCTGTGTATGACCACATTCCAGGCGGCCGATCATTCTACCATGTAAAAAATCATCGACATGCGTCCTCGGTGCCATAACTATTCGGTTGTGGCACTGAGCGGCTTACAGAACGCTTGTGAACAATTTTACTTCTTTGCTACCATTCCTTATATACACCTCTCTTACACTCTCGTCATTGTGACGTACTATGATGGCTTCCTGTAAATTGGATATTATTCTTGAAGATGTGTGCGATAATTCTACAGGTGAAAATTTTACTTTTGAGTTCGATTTCCGTGTCATTCTGAATTATCCTTAATTTATGTACATGAATGTAATAAACTGAGCACTGGAGCAACACAACAACGGTGACTGTCCGTGATCAAACCCGGAAGGAAATACCCAACACGTAATTTTGAACCACGTTCAGATGGCGAGGCAACACCTGATCTGGCACACCGCTCTCCAAGCTTCAAACCACGCCAACGAGAGGACATTTGAGGCCACGACTGACTTAACATGTGCTTGCCCCCTTTGTACGCGACGGTTGGATTCGAACTCGCGACACGAAAAGATCCAAGGAAAACGCCTCGTAATTTTGAACCACGATTAACCAACACTCTGACTCTCAAAACTACCACGCCAATTCAAAGCAGTGAGAGGGCTGTCTTCTGCTTGCTGCTAGGATTGATTCCATGCTCATTTACTACCTTTTTCTTTGCGGAATGTCAAGCAATATGATACGGAGTTATTTTTTTTTTCAAGAAACAAATAAACAGTAAACATTTGTCATAAAATCATCGAAACTTTGAAACGCTTATAACACTTACCTACTAACTACTATGAATGAGAATAAAAAGGTTGATGACGGTAATTTACAATGAGATTTATTGTGTATTTCTGTAATTAGATTCTTGATTTATAAAACCGAAGCTATACAGTGTTTTCAAATCGAATTATTTTCCTATATTTAATTTTCTATACATTTCCTCCTGGAGAATGTGATTTGGTTGGTTGTTAGGGACTTTTATGGCGCAAGAGTTATATTTAGACATGCTGAGCCAGACACCAGGCATATAATACCAAGTAATAGACATACATACCCAATGAAAGTTTTACTAACACAGAAGAGAGAAATACACCCTGCGAGGAATGCACCTGACAGGCATCGAACCTGCCCCGCCTTTAACTCATGGTTGTTAGCGCAGAGAATGCGATTTGGAAAATGGTAATTGTAATTTTTAATTAACGTCGTAAGCAACAGAACGGGCTATTGACGACGGTCCGGGATCGATCCCCTAAGGGAAAGATCTGAGGACAACACCACGTAATTTTGAACCACGGTCAGATGAAGAGGTAATTCCTGAGCTGGCACACCACTCTCCACATTTCAACACCAACCCAACGTGAGGACTTTCGACTACGAGTGATTTAATGTGAACTAGGGATGCGACATCGACAGCAAAACATCGATGTTGATAATACATCGCCCCAAAACATCGATGTTTTTAAAATTCAGTGTATTTAAACTTTTTCCCCCCCATTTCTTAAAACTGGTTTAGCAACATGTGATGCTACATGGACAGCAAAACATCGATGTATTGAAACTTTGATGTTAAAAATTTAAACATCCATGTTGATAATACAATGCCCCAAAACCATCGATGTTTTTAAAATTCAGTGTATTTAAACTTTTTTCCCCATTTTTTAAAACTGGTTTAGCAGCTATTGATGTGACATCGACAGCAAAACATCCATGTTCAAAATTAAAACATCGATGTTGATAAAACATCGCCCCCAAACCCACCCATATTTCTTAAAACTGGTTTAGCAACTAGTGATGCGACATCGGCTCCAATACATCGATGTTTTTTTATAGAACATCAATATTTAGAAAACATCAATGGTCGCATCCCTACTTTTTAGACCCTTCATCCTTGGTCACTTTGGTCTAAAAGTATGTTCAATTTTCTGTATAGAAAAATTATGCTACTTGGTTATTTTTTTAAATTTTTATAACGGTACTTTTTTCATTTAAAAATAAAACATCGACAAGTATAAACATCGATGTTACAAAAACATCGACTCTAATACATCGATATATTTTTTTAAAACATCGATATCGCATCCCTAATGTGAACTAGCCGCCTCTACACCATACGCTTAGAAACATCCATGCACTGACCCGGATTCGAACCAGGAACCTTTCGATCTAGAGCACAACACCTTAACCACCAGACCGGTGGATCGGCGCGATTTGGATTACACGTGCCTTCCTGGTTCTCCTTATTCTTCTCGTATTCTGTGCTCATGAATTTCTTCATCAGTGTTTGAGCATTCCTTTGTAACTATTCAACCTGGTCATGATGACCCAAGCAACTTTTCACATTTTAGAATGCATCGGTGTCTGTTTGACAACTCCTGAAAGATCAGGAGTTGGTCCCTGTGCGACTTGTTAAACTTTTCTTTTCTTTTGGACTTGGTACAGGAACTTTTCCTTTCTTAAGGTCAAGTCATAGCAACGCATTCCCTTATGTTTGTGTCCGTTTCCTGAATTCTCGTAGGAATGTCTCTCTGACTACCTCACACATTTGATCTCCTAAATATGCAGTCACAACGACTATCCGCTCTTCCAAATTTCTAATTATAGCATTTTGGCACTTCGTTATGCATCTGCTTCTTTAATGCTCATAAGAAGCAATATCTTTCAAAAAATATATCCACCTTGCTTTTGTTTTTCATAGACTCCATTACATTTAGCAGTGATGTTGGGGAACACAGATCTGGTCAATCTACTCCTCAAATGTGGGTCTTCCATCATTTTGAGAGACAGGAATGGGAACTCAGTTATCCACCTGGCTGTTAAAACAAAGGGGAAGAAAGAGATATTTGATTTAATCCTCTCTCTTCCTGAATCGAAGACGATTCTGGATTCCCTTGATCACGATGGTAAGTTTGATGGATATTAAATCACTGGAATATCGAATTCGCCGTTCTTTTAATGATCCTTTATTCCTATATTCTTTCAGGATACAGTGCTTTGCATTATGCAATACTGAAGAACAGCGAAACTGCTGTCAGATGTCTTCACAGTGCTGGTGCCAAGTTAAATACAATAGTAAGTAGTATTTATGTGACGGATAAGCCTCCAAAGACGAGTCACGTCTTCTATAAGGACGTACCGCACTTAAATGGCTTCTCAAAAAATAAATAATAATAATAATAATAATAAAGAATATTAATAACAATAAAGAATAATAATAATAAAGAATAATAATAATAATAATAAAGAAGAAGAAGAATAATAAAGAATAATAATAATAATAAAGAATAATAATAATAATAAAGAATAATAATAATAATAATAAAGAATTTTTTAAAAATAATAATAGTTAAAAAACTAAGCAAATACTATACATTCCACTTCTCAATTTGAAATTTGATCATATATTTGTTAAAAGTTTGTAGGTAGTTTGTTGGATTCAAATAGAACTGTTCATTAAAAAGATGAAAGTTTGTCAAACTTCTCGAGATGGTGCGATATTGGATATGTATCAGAATGAAGAGCTGCACATTGATTTGGGTCATTTGTTGATAGTTTTCTGTTTGTGATTTTGATGGGAAACACATCTACAACATCAGATATTGGAACCTTTCTTTTTAAGAAATTCGAATTTGAAACTAAACAAAAAGTAGGATAATTGAAACCAGCTTCTTAAAGAAGGGTGCATACGCAAATAAAAAAAAAGAAAAGAAATCAATTTTATACTACCTGGGTCAATAAAATATTTGAAGGAGAAATCAATAAAATTGTTTTGTGGTCTTTTAATTCCAAAACACTTTCGGACAGGATTCGAGACTCGTAGGTTCTCTCCTTTAAATCATCCCTACCCTTGACTTCTTTTTGGATATTCTAATGCAAACAAGAAATGTTGATTCAGAAGTATCTTTTCTTACAGTCGCAAAATCAACTTACGAAGAATGAATAAGTAATAATTGACCTATAATTTTTCCTATATTAATGAATTATAAGTACTGAATAAGCTTCTAATATAGAAAAAATTGTTTGACACGCTTATTTAGTTTGAGGCATATCTTTCGGCCACCCCTATTTTTTCCAACTACTGAAAGTGCACTTCCAGCACACCACTCTAGAACGTCCAGGATAAGCTTATCTTGTGGGACCCCTATGGTGGCATTTAGCTTCCTGTGTTTTAACAAACGATTAACCCATTCTGAATTAAACAAATATCCGGTGTTTACCAACCTAATCAGATTAAGTTGACGCCAAATTGGTTGCCTTTATCTTGAATAGAGGGTTTGGTTACTTATGTTCTGTCCAAGTTTATTCAAACGGGTATATCCTGATACATGTTAATTAGCACTTGTAAACAAATATAATTGTTTGAAATTTCAAAACGTTAATTGTAGATATTTTGGTAATTTTTTAATGATTATTAAACAAGATATTATTTAATATTTTTCTCTCAGGATGGCAAAAGCGGAAGATCTCCTTTGATTCATGCTGTTATGGAGAATAATGTTAGAATGGTCAGTCTTCTTCTGGAAATCGGTGCCTCTGCTGAAGTTACGGATTATTCGGGCAGATCAGTGTTTGAATTGGCATTGCAATGCTCTAACAAGAAAATAACCAAACTGCTCGAGAAACATATGTTTGCAGATCCCTCTATGGAAGGAATTTCTCGGGAAGATTCAAGATGCAAACGTACTGCCTCGTCTAGTTCTGCCAAAAGGACTAGATTTGAAAGATCTCACGGTGGTATGAAGACAAATCGTAGCGATAAGAAAAACACGTGATATCGGAATGACCTTTAGTAAATAAAAAGGCATTTCAATAAATAAAAACTATTTATTCTGAATTGTGAAAGATGAGTGTTGCTTCGTAGGCAATGAATATTACGGGTTGTAGTTAATGTAAATGTAGTTCACATCCAGCCGTGAATACCTTTGCGTGGTAGCTTTTCCACAGTAAAGAATGGATCGCTAGTCTTCGTTCCCGAATCATCCAAAGTGAGCAGAAGAATTTGACAAACTGGTTTTCCCCTGAAAAATCTACTTTCTATATTAGAGTGTTCTTTCAAACGTTAATGAGATACTTCTACGACAGGAATATCAGAAGTGCTGCCTCACATCTGTTTTGCCAATAAGACTAGATGCGAAAGCACTCCTACACGATAAGAAGATAAGTTGTTTGAGAGAATGAGAGAGATGTTCTAAAATAAGAAAAAAATTATTTCAGAATTTGGATTATCAGAGTTTTTATCATATAAGTAAATTTAAAAACAGAGGATTCATAGAACGGACATCTGATGCTTTTGAGAAAGTAATTCCACGTGTAAATAAAGTAAAATAATAGTTTCAAAAACTATTCGCAACTCTGTGAAAGCACTTAAGATTAAATAAAATTGACGAAAATCCTCAAAAATAGTGTGTTTAAGAAACAAGTCTTTAAATATTTTTGCTATTGGTAATAAGGTAAGTAAACAATATCAGGCCTGGAGATATTAACATAATCTGTAGATTGATAATTTTAGGAATCAGAGGAATTCGCTGAATAGAGAAGATTGTGGAAAGCACTCTATCCTTATTAATTTAACAAAGTTAACCCTTCCTCGTTCGATATTTCATATTATGGTTATATATACCCGATTGTGTCAAAATTTCTGTCGTATTTTTGAATCAAATTAAAATTTAGAAAAATTATAAACGGCTACTCATTTGAAAAGCTATTCTCCTAGGTACAGTGCTCCTATTCCAGACCAAAAAGAATATAATCTTTTTACCAAACAATAAAACCGTATGACAACGTATCCATTACATATGCCATTATCATAAAAATAACTTTGATAATGGCTTTGAAATGCATTTAAAAACTCGAAAAACGGTTTTGCGTTGTGTGTGAGAGTGAGAGACGTAGCGTGTTCATATTGAAGTTCGGCTTTACCTGTTGAAAAAAAAAAACTGAATCAAGAAAGCAAGATGTTAAAATGTTTTCTGACGTTTTCAGATATGCACGTACTCCAAAACTCAAAAGCCGCGACTCTATACGGCCTCCTTGTCACTGAAAACGCCACCCGCTTCGGTGGAGTGGTCGTTCACGGTAAGAAGGCTATTTGTCGCCAAATATGGTAACCTTCACCTTTTGCGGATTTTCTTCACATCTGTCGTTTTTGTTATGGCAACCCTATCTGTTGTTACGGAATTCGGCCGCCATCTTGATTTGGCGACAAAAATTAGTTGGCGACAAACGTCTTACCGTGAACGACCACTCCACCAACGCTTCTAATACTTGATCACATTGACGGGTGGTGATTACGGAATATTGGTCAGTGGTGTTTGTGATGCGCAGTTGGTCCTTGCGCATGATCTTATGCAGTCTCTTGTCAACGAACCGAGGCTTCAAGACATCACATCTTGCCTTCTGTCTGCTGCGTTTGAAGATACCAGTAGCACTCGCACGGCGTTGTCAGTGACAAAATTATGTTTTTAAAAAGTCAACCTCACTGATTCCGACAAAACTAAGCAATAAACAAAAAATTGCATAAATGATAAAAATTTAATAGCGCTATATTTTCAAAAAATCTTAAAGCTAAAGAAAAAAGAAAGAAACAATAAAAGTGCAGAAATGATACAAATTCAAAAATAGTTTTTGCTTCTAAAAAGTCTTAACGCTAAGCTTCTCTGATTCCGACAAACAACGTAAATCAAAACCAAATTAAACAGTAATAAACAAAATTGCAGAAATGATACAAATTCAACAGTAGGTTATGCTTTTAAAAAAGTCAATCTCACTGATGCCAACATAAACCGTAATAAAAAAATTGCATAAATGATAAAAATCAAATAACGGTATACTTTCAAAAAGTCTTAAAGCTAAAGAAATAAAACAAGAAACAATACAATCTGATGCGGCTGCACTGTACCGTGAATTAAATCAAACAGAATGTTAATTTTTCCAATCTCTACTATTATTAAATGAAGTTTGTGCGTGTTCGCCGTGTCCTGACGAATCTATGGCACTTACAATAATGAAATTTGGCACACAGGTAGTCCGAAATGTTTGCAATTTTATAGTCCAGCCCGAATTTTAAAATTTAATCTAGAACATTTAAAAATGAAATTTAATTATTGTTTTCTTTGGAATGGCAACAGGATAAAGATATGACAGATTCTAAATTTATTTTTTTTCCGTTTTCATTTTGCGCGGGCGGAGGAATGATTTTCCAGCAGACGATAAAAAAAAAAGCAAAGTTTTAACTTTAGTTGTTAGTTCTTTTTTTCTATCTCCAAGACCGTAAAAGATAAGAGTAAAATTTTCAACGGATTTGAAATCAGCGGGAAATTTCACAATCAATCGATACCTAAAAATATGATTTTCTTTAAACAAATAAAATTTCTAAATTGAATAACTTTAATATTTTTCGCAAGAGAATGTGACATCACGCTAACATTCGTGTTCCAAAAGTAAAGATATTACATTTCCAGCTCTCTTACGATTTCAGCGAAAGAAAGCAAAGAAAATAAAAAACATTTTGGCTGGCATTACTTAGTTCTTTTTTGTAACATGGGGTTCGAAAAATATAGATTGAAAATTTCAACGGATTTGAAATCTGCGGACAATTTGACACCAGATAGATGCCTTATACGTTTGATTTTCTTTTATTAAATAATTTTGCAATTAAATATTTATATTTCTTGGTTTGCAAAGCAAACCACCACACGGGCAATGTGACATCCACGAAAAGAACTGTCACGGTTAACTCCGTTATGGCTGTTATCCACTAGGCAACAAATCTTATTTGGTTTGCTTCGCAAACCAATAACCCCGTTAAAGCAACTGGCACGTGCAACGCCGGGCTAGCCACGCAGTGGCTAGTTTACGTATAAAATAAAAAGAAAATGGACAAAATAATAAAAGAACCAATGAAATCAAAGGAAAATACCGCGTGCGGAAAAATAAGAAAATTCCGCTATGAATACCATTGGAGCAGTGACTTCATTCATTCACCGCAGCAGAGTACTTAATAAAACTTAAATAAAATAATTAAAAATATTTTGTATTTAAATTTTAATTCGCAATTCAAGGTACATTTAGTTACCTTTAGCTATCTTGCTTATAGCAGCACCTTTACTTTTAGCAGTCACCTGTGTGCCAAATTTCATGACTAAGTGCTATAGAGTCATTTGGAGACACTACAGAGAGAGCCACACAAATATTTCCTTTTATAATGAAGAGATAAACGCTCGTTTGCTACATAGTAGATTGTGGGTGTGAGTTACAGAAAATATTATTTTAATCGTTGTGTCCTATTTATCGGATGTTTTGTTAGTGTAATTTTTTATAAAGTTATATTTTGATGCCCGATGTAAATTTATCAAATTTTATTACGATATTTGTACTCAAATTATCTTACGAGGTATTACGTTTTATAAAAACCAGCCAGACTCTCCTTTCAAAGTTACTTGCAGAAACCGCGTTCTGACATTTCTATAATAGTACGAAAGGTTTCCTTGGCTGCCAAGATGCACAGCTGCGAGAAAAACTGAACCTCCCCCCCCCCCTATTATTTATGCATAGTTCATAATCGAGCAAATTCAATCTCGGTATCCCTAAGTGTGTAAGTTTCGTTACGCTACAAATAGGTAATAGTATGATGGTACAATATGAGGGGAGAACGCCCCATCTCACTAAGTTTGCGTTTGGTCTTAAGTACAGAATGTGGTCGCATATTGAACTACAACGTCTTTTCTATCGACTTAAAAGAATATGGACTTTAAAACTATTGCATCTAATTATGACGTCAGCGGTAATTGCTTTGACTTGATGGCAAACCCTCATAATGTATAGATCCTGTTCTGTTCCACCAGATGCTGTTCATCTTTGAGGTTCCAAATTAAAGAACCATCCTGACCATAGACATGGAAATATATCTCCTCTATGATCCTAACCAGCATTCTTTTCCAATACCGTACATAATTCTTCCGCTGCTAGCTGTTGATAGATTCTTCAAATTCGTCGTGCATACATTGCAAGTATTCTGAAAGACAATCAAAGTAGTTTGCAACCAACCTGTAGTCTAATTCAGAACCAAACTTGAGGGAAATGTGAGATAGATACGCAGAATACAAGTATTGTTAGATAGAATATAGGAAAATTAGATGGTAAAATAAATGCCTATCACTGATAATTACAGAAAGCTAAATTTAAGTAAACACAATTACTCGCTGTAATGCTGGATACAGCTAAAAATTGTGACGAATCCAGCTTTAAGCTTTGTTACATTGTTCTATAACTAGAAATGAATAAAAATAAGAAAAATAATAACCTACCTGGACATGTTTAATAAATTTATTTCTTCATATTTATAACGAAATAAAAAATTGTACAAGCTATTTGTGTATCGTTTTACTGATTTAGTAATGGGTTCATACACACATACAACACATTAAAAATTTGTTTGATATTTAATATTCGTAAAATGGGCAGCACAATGAAATTTAGGATCTGCTTTCAAAGATCAAAATTCAACCAGATTGCAAAATGGTCTTCGCTAGTCTGTTCTGGCTCGAATGGATCTTAACACATTTTTAAACTAGGTAAGGTAATTTAAATTAATGTCGTACTATAGCAACACAAAGGTTTATTGACGACGGTCCGGGAACAATCCCTAGCAATCAACAATGAAGAATTGGGAAGGCATTTAGAAGTGGAACTACTTCTCAGACGCCCATCCATAACTTCTCCAGCGAAATGTCGTATTGTGTTTAATAGTTAACGTTGCGCGAGGTTAATTAGAAATACTGATCTGAACAATGAACGCCGTTTTTTGCAAAATGAAGATGACACTAGTGTTTTTGTGATAAAAGATATTTACTGTACGTATGAGAGGCTTTTTTAGTCGAACTCAAAAAATGTGAAGGAATAGTTTCTGTGGCGGATCGTGCTTCATATTCGCATTCCGAACATGGCGTCACTTGATTTGCTTTTCAAATGCAATTTCAACACGTCGATAAAATAAATTAAGAATGAAATCCAAATTTATATATGATAGTTAATTTGTCAACGCTAATGAATGGTACAGTCTTGATGCCAACAATAAGAGAAATATTCCCTAAGCCAATAACGGACTGGTGAAAGATCAATAGATCTATCATTGTTTGCAAAACAATCCCGTTCAATTTGAACTTTTTAAAAGTTAATCAGGACTTAGGTGGGTATCGTTAACCTTGAGCCCAACGACTTCATATATAGAGTCCATTAGATCCAACTCCAAACGTTGCCAAGACGGCGAAAAACAACGTTTGAAGACAACGTATATCATGTGAGAGAATTTGGATAGCATTGAAGAACATCCCCGTCTTACGTCTGGTTTGTTCATTTGCGCTGAAAATACCTCTCATTCAGTTTTTAGTAAAAGGTGTTGTAACTAGTTATTCTAAGTGTTAACGTGTTTTGTTATAACTGTAACTTTTTTGTATTAGTTCTATCTTTTAAGTGGCTCGTGCTGTTTTTCGCTAGCTTTAATTATGATCTCTTTTTTGTTACGGTTCTTTCTTTTTTCAATAAAGTAACGTTAGATTATCTCTGCTAAATAACATCGTTCAAATAATTATTCAAACAGGTTATGGGCCATCAACTCGCTGGAACCTGTGCTAGTAAGTAGATCGATGAGTTTTTTAATAGAATAATAGATTCACTACATTTGGAAGCAATTGCTACCGATATTAGGCTTAGCTATACCGCTAACGATAGACTGCTATTGCTTAGCCAAACTTGTGTCTAGTTCGACAGTATTTGTGATTATAATTAAGAACTCGTTTCACCTCAAGCAAACGATTCCAGAAAGAATGGATTTAACAAGACACGTTAAATTATTAACTGGAGAATCTGACTAGCCAATTTGGAAAAGAAAAATTAGAGACTTGCTAGATTACCATGAAGGAGCTCTAGAAGTGATTGATGGCAAGCTAATCAAGCCAGAACCTTTGCTCAGCTCAGAAAATGCAGATGCAATCAAGGATCACAAGCAACAGAGTGATTTCTACCGCAAGGCAAATAGTTATGCCAAGTCTATGATCGCAAGTACGGTTACTGATACAGTGTATCAGAAAATCATGGACAAAGAGACTGCATGTGAGGCTTGGGAAGCTCTAAAACAGCAGTTTGAAGCCACTTCAAAAGATCAGCTATTCAAAATTTGTACAGAATTTTTTGCTTTTAACTGGTCACTTTGCGATGATGTTTCCACACACATTGCTAAACTCAGGAGTCTGTGGAACGAGCTGAACAACGGTCTCAAAGATAGAGGTGAAAACAAGCTACCAAATCTAATGCTAGTGTGCAAAGTTTTAAATATTTTGCCAAGCAGCTTTGAGACGTTTAAGTCCAGTTGGATGTTGTTAGCCAAAAATGAGGACCGGACTTTCGATGAACTTACAAATCAACTGTGCATGTTTGAGAGGAATTTTGCAAAATCTAAAACGAGTGAAAGAACCATTCAGGAAGCTTTGCCAGCTACTAACCAAGACAGGCATAAGCAAGATGGCAAGGGTAGATTCCTGAAGCAATCAAGGAAAGGAGACGTCTGCAACTATTGCAACAAAAGGGGACACTGGGTGAAGGACTGCCGAAAGTGGATTTCCGATGGAAGACCGAGCAGGAAAAAACCAGTGAATGGAAACATGGAGACTGCCAATGTGTCCCTGATGTCCATCTGTGGTGAAGTCTGTGCTGATGAAATGGATTTAACGTCCTTCTGGGTTGATAACGGAGCAACTCGTCATATCACAAATTGTCCAGAGTATTTTGTAGAGTTTACTAGTTTCCATAGTCCTTGTTGCATTAAGGCTGCTGGAAAAGAAACCTTGGCTGCACTCGGAAAAGGCACTATTCGTGTAAAGACCACTATTAATGGGAAATGCCAAGAAATTCAACTACAAGATGTCTGGTATGTGCCCGAGATAAGCAGAAACATGTTTTCAGTGCTGGCTGCTCAAGATAGGAATGTCAATAGTGAATTCAGGTCATCCTCTACTGAGTGTTGGCTAATAGTCAATGGAGTAGCTGTACTATATGGAACACGAAGTGTAAATGGAACTCTCTTCAAGGCTGCTATTGAACCGATTGTGCCTGAGAAAGGAGCAGAAGTAAATGCAGTTGTGGAAGACAGCTCCTTGTTGCAGCTGTATCATGAAAGATGGGGACATCAAGATAAACGCCACATCAAAGATATATTGCAAAAAGAACTGGGAATCAGTGTTCGCCTAGATAACGAACCCTGTGAATCATGTGTTTATGGCAAAGCACATCGATTACCATTCGGAACCAGAAAGAAAGCTTCCCATCCTGGTGAACTGGTTTCAGCTGATGTGTGTGGACCCTTTGATTACTCATTTCAAAAGAAACGATTCTTGGTTGTATTCAAAGATAGTTATACCAAATTTCGCTATAGTTTTGTAATTAAGGAAAAATCAGAAGTAAAGAATGTGCTTAAGCAAATGCTCGCTCATGCTAAAAACTTAGGGCATTCTGTTAAAGAATTTCTCAGTGACAATGGGGGTGAATTTGACAACAAAGAAGTTTGTGCCGTTTTATGCCAAGAAGGAATCACGCAAAGACTAACTGCACCTTACACTCCAGAGCAAAATGGCGCCAGTGAACGTGAGATGCGCACCATTGTAGAAATGGCAAGAACATTCAAATATTCAAATCCTGATGCCAATTATCCTGCTGCAATGTGGGCTGAACTCGTTACCTCTGCTGTATATATTTTGAACAGAACAGGCAAATCATCAGTGGAAGGTGCTAGCCCATATGAATTGTGGATGAAAAAGAAACCTCGCCTGAAACATTTGCGAGTGATGAGTTCCACTTGCTATGTTCATGTTCCTGTTCAAAAGAGGAGGAAAATGGACAAGAAAGCTGTCAAGGGCTATCTTGTTGGATATGACGGTGATGAGCGTTACAGGTTTTGGTTGAAAGGAGAAAAACGAGTGATTTTCTCAAGAGATGTAATTTTTCAAGAGAAATCTAGCAAATATCACCACATTGAACTGATGATAAAAGGACTTCCTGATGAGGGAAAGTCCGATGAGGAGAAATTGATTGGAAAACAAAAATCTCAAAGCGATTCTGAAGATGAATCAGAAGAAAATGAGCCAGGAAGGACAAGTGATGTCGAAGAAGACAATGGTAAGGAGCTCAAAAATTCAGGTGATAGACAGTTGCGAAACCGTTCTCTATTACACCAGACTGCGCGTTTTGAGGACTACATTATGGAAGCCGAATCATTTGTTTATGAGACTGACAGTCCTGGAACATTTGAAGAGGCAGTTAATGGCAAAGAAAGTGTAAACTGGAAGAAAGCCATGGACAATGAATTGACTTATAAAGAAAACCAAACATGGGAGCTGACTGATCTACCAGCAGGAAGCAAGGTTATACCATGCAGATGGGTCTACAAAATCAAGACAAATCCAGATGGCAGCATCAACAAATACAAAGCTAGGCTTGTCGTGAAAGGTTACAGTCAACGCCAAGGCATTGATTACAGTGAAACTTACAGTCCAGTAGCTAAGTTGGGAACAATACGTGCAATATTGAGCATTGCTGCTGAGGAGAAAATGTATTTGTCGCAGTTTGACGTATCAACAGCCTTTCTGTATGGAGAACTTGATGAAACCATCTACATGCAACAGCCAGAAGGCTATAAGGATGGAACAGGACGCGTTTGCAGGCTCAAGCGCAGCTTGTATGGTCTGAAACAGGCTCCACGTTGCTGGAACAAGTGTTTTCGCCAGTTTTTGCTGACACTTGGTTTTAAAGCAAGTGATGCTGACCCGTGTCTATATATTAGAGAAGAGAACGGTAATAAAGTACTCATAGTGTTATATGTTGACGATGGACTGGTTGCTGCAACTAACCAAGAGGACATGGATGCATTCCTTAAAGAATCAAAAGCTAGATTTAAGATGTGCATTGGAAAAGTTTCCTGCTTTCTGGGACTTGAAATTGAACGTCACAAAGATGGCTCTATTGAAATTAATCAGAAAGGATATGCCAGAAAAATCCTCCAGCGATTTGGATTTGAAGGGTGCAAACCTGCACTAACTCCCATGCTGAAGGAATCTAAGTTCCTGAAACCTGAGGACACCAAAAGACCGGATTTCCCATATCGTCAGGCGGTTGGTGCCTTAATGTATCTGATGGTGGGAACAAGGCCAGATATAGCTTACAGTGTTGGGTTTCTATCCAGGTCACTAGAAAATCCATCTACAGAGGATGTTATGAGAGTAAAGAGAGTGTTCCGCTACATAGCAGGTACAACTAATCTGGCAATCACTTACCATGTAACTGGTACAAGTAGAGTGCTGGAATGCTACAGTGATGCAGATTTTGGTGGATGTTCTAATACAGGAAGATCAACATCTGGTTCAGTAATGGTATACGCCGGAGGTGCAATTTCTTGGCACAGTCAGAGACAATCTATTGTAGCCACTTCAACCACAGAGGCTGAAGTTGTGGCAGCATCTGAGGCTGTCAAAGAAGTCCTTTGGCTTACAAGACTGTATCAGGGAATAGTGAACCTAAAAGAAGTGCCCTCACTTCAAGTAGACAATCAAGCAGCTGTAAAGCTTGCCCACAATCCGGAATATCATGGAAGGACCAAACATATCGAAATCAAGCATTTCTTTATTCGTGAAAAAGTGATGGAACGCAAGGTGCATGTTGAAAAAGTATCAACCGAAAGACAACTTGCTGATATTATGACCAAGCCATTAACCAAGCCTCGGTTATTGATCTTGTGTCAACAAATGGGACTTATGAACTAATCAATCAAAAACCCAATTAACAAGGGAAAGTGTTGTAACTAGTTATTCTAAGTGTTAACGTGTTTTGTTATAACTGTAACTTTTTTGTATTAGTTCTATCTTTTAAGTGGCTCGTGCTGTTTTTCGCTAGCTTTAATTATGATCTCTTTTTTGTTACGGTTCTTTCTTTTTTCAATACTAGGGGGCTCCGCCCCCTGCTCGCTTACGCTCGCCAACCCCCGGGGATTGCTGCGCAATCCCATTTGGTTTGCTTCGCAAACCAACACTCCTTTCACAGATGTCATTTGGTTTGCTTCGCAAACCAACATTCCTTTCACAGAGTGAAACTATCTGAATAATTCGTATTATGCTGATTTCACTTTCCGGTACATGACGTCACAGCGAGGGCTTCGCGCCCTGCTCGCTTACGCTCGCCGACCCCGGGGATTGCTACGCAATCCCGTTTGGTTTGCTTTCTCAAACCAATACTTCTTTCGCAATTGATTTCACTTTTTTTTGCTTTAACACTTAATGCACCCTAAACTAATAGCCGCATCAGTAAAAAATCTTCTGTATCTTGTTCCCTGTACAATTTTAAGTAAACAGTGTTAATATCAAAACTTTACGATTGTATTTTATCGGTAAACTGTCTTGAGAACAGAGGGAAAAAAGCGAGCCTTTTTCCTCGCCAAATAAAAAGAAATCGTTTTTATGGCAATTGTTGCTACGATAAATTTGATATCTGGCAAACCCGATAGTAGGAAATGCAACCCACTGCTGTTTGCGGAACCAGCTATGCGAACTGAAAAATACGAAATTTGTGTCACCAACTTTTGATTGCATCGAATTTATTTATGAACCAATTTTAAAAATAATTGTACCGTAAGAAAGAGTACATTGTGAGGTATACTGCAATATTTTTAAAATTAAAAACTAACAGTAATACTATATAGATATGACCATTTTAGTTTTGTATCGGAAGTTACGATCTGAAAGTTCCGAAAATTGTATGACCTACTTTTAATTGCATCGATTTTGTTTATTAACCAATTTGAAAAATAATTGTACCATAAGAAAGAGTGTAATGTAGTGTATTCAGTGATGTTCTCAAATTTAAAAAATAATGGTTTTTGCCGTAGACATAACGGTTTTAACAAAACGTAGCGAAAATATCCGAAGATTCCGAATTTTGTATCACGAACTTTTGATCGCATCCAATTTAATTATTAACCGATTTCAAAAATAATAGTACCGTAAGAAAGAGTATATTCTGAGGTATACTGCGATATTTTAAAAATTAAAAACTAATAGTAATTAGATATAGATACGGCAGTTTTAAAAAAAGTAACAAAAATGTCCCGATTTTTCCCGAATTTCAAAAAAATATTATCAAGAACCACATTTAAATTTCAAAAAAAACTCGACGAGCTGCAAAAATTTACGTTGAGAGGTACTCTTAAAAAAAAACTCACGACTAAAGACTGAAATTTTGAATGTGTTTTGCTCACTCGCGGAAGAAATTTCACTTCTTCAACTTTAACACTTAATAAAACCTAAACTAATAGCCGCATCGGAAAGAAATCTTAATAATTATCCAGGGAATACGATGAAGAACAAAGCATGTTAATTTCATATTTTTACGATCAGTACTTTCTCGGGAAACCGTCTAAGAATGGAGCTAAACAACAAAAATTTCAATTCTGCGGCGGCGGCGGTAACTTTTTTTTAATATAGAGAGAAAGTAACGTTAGATTATCTCTGCTAAATAACATCGTTCAAATAATTATTCAAACATATAATAATCATAGTATAATTTTCGTTCACCAGTGGTTTGTTTGCCTACACTTAAAATCTCTCCTACATATTTACTTTCAGATCTTCAATCGTTTATTTTTGTTCCATAAGTCATCTTCCAAATATATGTTGTCGCTTTCGAAACACTTTACAAGTGTTCCCCAAAGAGCAGTTTGCTGCTGAAATATTTCTTCCAGTTGCTAAAGAATTTAGACAAACTACACGATGCGAAAATATCTAAAACTCTAATGTGAAAGAGTTTACGTGTTGAAAAGATGTTGGCTTGGAGAATTGAGGTTTTTCTTCCTGTTACTCACATAAATTAGCTCGTCATCTGACCGTGGCTTAGGACCACGGTATCCCGGTTGGAAGAGTAACGGATTAGCAACCGGGCGAGTTTGAATCCAACCATTCAGAAATCAAAGTATACCACATAATCGTATTCAATTTATTAACACTTACCTAACCCAATGGAACAATTACCCTACATGTGCACCTTAAATCTGTCGTGACCGAAAGTCCTCTCGTTGGGTTGGTGTGGAAGTTTGGAGAGTGGGGTGCCAGCTCAGGAGTTGAGTTCGTTATCTGACGGGGGTTTAAAATTACTAGGATTAGGTTGAGTATTTAATAAGCTTTGCATTGGAGCTATTCAAAATTACGAGTGTAGACAGGTATTTAAATTAACGTCCTACTAGAGCAACACAACGCTATTGACGACTTAAATTACAAGGGCGACGTTAATTAACTACCTACCTCAAATTACAGGCTGATATGTAGTTATTTAACGTCCCACCGATGCAACAATTTATTGGTGACGGTCTGGGATCAAACCCGAAGATCCAAGGAGAACGCTTCGTAATTCTGAACCACGTCAGGGCCGGTCAAAGACCCATGCGACAGATGCGGTCGCATCGGGCGCCAAGATAGGGGAGCCGGCCAGTGCGTTAATAAAATTTTTTTTTTACCGGACCTCTTTAGTATATCTTGGATACAATAAAGGGGCGCCGGTTGGTTAAAATCGTCCACACAGAGGTTTCAGAATTTCTGATTTTTTGTTCTTTTCCAACGCGAATATATAAAAATGAGAATGACAAAAGAATTAAATACTCTCTAGTCGGAGGAGGGGGATTTTGGGCTTCAGTTTTCCAAGAATTTTAACGTTGAAGACATAGTTAATGAAATTAAATGTATTAAAACTCAAGATGTGTAAGTCATTGAGAATATAGTTAGTTACATAACTTGAACTTGATAAAGTGTATATGCAAATATTCTCTTCGAGATCCATATCCGAATATAGAAAATGCTCTCGCGATTTTTTTTATTTTACCTATTTTAGTGGCGACCTACGAGCGCAGTTTTAGTAATTTGAATTTTTGGTAAGTAACATATTAAAAACTACATCGGGTCTAGCATGTGGCAAGAACGTTTGACAAACCTTGCTATTTAATCCATTCTACAAAAGGTGGCAGAAAATATGAACTTTTACGACATAATCACAGAATTTGCCTCGCGTATAGCAAAAAAGTAAAGCTATAGGTTTTAGATTTTACAACTTTAGATGTAGTTTATTTTATGATTTTTTTTTTACAATAAATGTGTGTGTGTGTGTGTGTGTGTGTGTGAAGTAATATATCCAGTTATACGCTTTTTAATTTTAGTCACAGTTCTGCCTGTGTACATTTTGACATGGGGCCACCAAGTCCTACCCATAGAGTTGGCCCTACCTTTACCAAGGGCACCAGAACCTTATATATGACACTGTCGCCGACAAAGCCTGCGCCCAAACCACAATATCCGACACACACAGAATAAGACTAATTTTAAGGGCCATTCATTACTATATCGAAAAAAATTTTGTCGTGATTTTAAGACCCCTCCCCTAAAATATAAAATGATATCAAGGACCACATATTCTTCTCCGCCTCTAATTTAATATCGATATCATCCCCCAACGAATTTTCAATTTTTTCTATCTACGAATAGCATCTTTCTATGTGGAGATGATCCCTGAAATTGAAGCTAACTTTAGCATTGATTATCTCTGGATATATGTGGTGTCCATCCCCATATAATCACCAGATGTCGAGCCTAGCTCATGGAGCAGAACTGTAACTTTATATTCCTGATTCAGTTCAAGTTCGAGTTGGACTAGAGACTGTATGTGCCTCCGCTCGTAAGTGGAGCGCCTTTTTTTTTAACTTGTAGGCTGCACCATATGATCTGTTCTGTATAAATTGTACATAGTCGTAGTTTAATTAAATATTGTGCTAGTACGTATCCTCGTGTGTCATCAAGCTTCTCATACTTCACACCCCTAGACACCGTGCTACATATATCGATAGTAAAGTCATGGAATTTCCTAATTTGATTAATTTAACGATGCAGAATCTGATTATAGCATCAAAACATGGCGTTTCTATTAAAAATTTCGTTGTTTGTGTAAAACTTGATAACAAAGACGTCCCTTTATGTAATTGTTTTTAATTTTAATTTGCAGAGGACGTTATTCCCTTGAATGATACCGTTGGAATTTGTTCTAATATAAAAAATGCTCGAAATAAAGTAGGTGGATCGTATTTCCCCCCGTGGCTGTACATATTATGCTATAATGTAAATGTAATGTTGAATTTACTGTATTAAACTACTTCGAAATGAAGAAGTACCATTGACTTTTACTGTAAACCAATCACCATGGCATAACTATTTCTAAGTACAATGGATGTGTTTAATGTCACAAAATCTATTAGCTTCTGAAGCCCTAGCAGAAAAAAATCTGTCGAGAGATATAAAGTTCGCATTTTTGCAATGAAATAAATTAATTTAACAGTATGCTATTTTAAGGGGGAAGGGAAACAATTCGGCGAATCTTTGAAATTCTGCGATCAAATTCTTTGAATTTGAACGAGCGAGACTCTCCTTGAAATAACAACATTCAATCGTTCTCTACGAAAATACACTTTATTTTATCCGACTCCGTATGTATAACAATATTTTACACGGCTCAATTATCAGGCATTCTCTTTTGGAATGGCACAAAAAATCTCATAATAAATAGTGTGCAAACGATAATACGAAAATATCAGAAATAAGAGTACAAACGATAATACGAAAAAATAACTGTAATTAATGTGCAAACGATAATTCGAACTACTTTTAACATCCTCCCACCTTTTCATTTTAGGTGATCGGAAAATTAAAACAAATATGAATACAAAAGAAATTAACACATTAGGTTTCAATACCATAGAAAGAGCAAATCTGTCAAATAGTTTTAACACTAAATTAAATTAATAAATTAGAATCTATAACGCACAGGTTGAGCAACATTCTTTCCACTTCTTGTTTTAAGGTCAACAGGAACAGTTTCTGCCCTCTCAGGAGTAACAGTTCCTTTTTTCTCCGAAGTATGGTTATCAGCTGCAGGAACAGTCTTTACTGAATTGGATATCACTTTGTAGTATAGTTGATCCGATTGGGACACTTCTAAAGGATAGACAGCTTGCACTGGTCTGGTGAGTTCCCCGGTTGCAGTTTTCACCTTGACTACTCGAATAATATTGTCTTTCCCAGTGAAAGTAGCAATGATGAGTCACAATGGCCAGTCAATTCGTTTCTTGTTGTCACTGCTTATAAGGACTATGTCCCCTACCTTAGCTTCTATCACTAGATGTTTATGTTTAGGTGGTTGTTGAACTAGTAGACTAAGATATTCATCTCGAAACTTCTTTCGGAAATCCTCTCTCAGACGTTGTTGATATCTCCATCTTTTAGACAGGTTGACATTATCCAGGTGGTCTAAATCTGGAACTCCCACCATTCGGATATCTTGAAGGAACATGGATGGTGTTAAGGGAATCAAATCCTTAGGATCCTCTGATAGATAAGTGAGAGGTCTAGCATTGATTACAGCCTCAGCGTCACACAAAATCGTAAACATATCTTCGTGAGTCAAAGAGGCTTTTCCAAGAAATCTTCTTAACAATTTCTTAATCATCTGTACAATCCTCTCCCACCATCCACCCCACCAAGCTGCAGTTGGTGGGTTAAACTTCCACTGGATTCTTAAGATTGAAGTATCACAAATGACTTGATCCCAGATGATGGATTTCATAAGATTTTCTGTACCAACAAAATTGCTTACGTAATCACTATATATTATTTTCGGACGCCCTCTTCTTGCAATGAATCGTCGTAAGCCTAAAATGAAACAATTTGTCGAAAGACTATGTATCAGTTCGAGATGTATAGCACGGTATACGGCGCAAGGGAACAGTAAAATCCATGCTTTTTTCCCATCTTTCAAGAACAATGGCCCCGCCAAATTCACTTCGGTAACTTCAAAGACTAAAACCTCCCTAATTCTATCTTCTGGAAGAGGCGTAGGGCTGGTCTCAATTCCTTTCGCTGCATGTCTTCTACATCGAACGCATTTTGCAATTACTCGTTGGATGAATTTTTGTAACATTTTCTCACTTGATACAGATGCTACACAATTATCTACATAGAAAGATCTTTTTAATGTCTCGGCCGTCTCCTTGTAACTAGGTGAGCTTGTTTCTAACAGATGATTTAATACAGCAGCTAACAGGAATGAGCTGCAGGTGATACCATACACAACTCGTCGGTGTCTATATATTTTTAACTGTCTTTTTTCAAAATCATCCCACCACAAAAATCTGAGGAAGTTCCGATCTTCGTTCGCAATTGAGATTTGGAGAAACGCTTTTCTGATGTCCGCCACAACTCCTATTTTGTCTTTTCGAAACCTCATCAGTATAAGTGTCAATTCTTCTAACAGATTCGGACCCTTTTCAAGGCAATCATTAAGGGAAGGTGAACCTTTCCCACGACATGACGCATCGTACACGGGTTTTGTTCTCGTTGTGGAATTCTCCTTAAATACACCACGGTGCGGTAAGTAGTGGCATCGTTTTCCGAGCTCTTCGACAGGTACCTCTTCAATAATGTCCAATTTTTCCCATTCTTTGAAGACCTCATCATAGCAACAAAGCTTTCCTTCCTGTTGAAGCTTCATGGCAGTAGAAACACATCGTTTCTTAGCAATTTCCATATTTGGTTGTAGGTCTTCTTTATTTTCTAACCATGGTAGGTGGATTTCGTAACGTCCATTTTTGTCCACAGAGACGGTTTTCTCAAAGTAATCTAAAGCAGCCTTTTCCAACTCCTGCTTGGATTTGGTTTCTATAGGATCTTTAATACCTAAGGTATCTAGATCCCAAAGATTTGTTATTGAAGCATTTTGAGATAAGATTGATGTGACAGTCAGAGACGATAAACCATGAATTCTTTCGCCGGGTACTTTTCCCATAATTAACCAGCCCAGTCTGGTTTCTACAGCTATCAGTCCACATTTGAGTTTGTAACTTTTTCCGGTAAAAAGTTCTCCACAAATATCAGCTCCAATTAGTAATTCAATATCAGGACGACCTTTTCCATAATCTGCTATCCATATTTTCTTTTCTCTTAACTCCTTTTCCCATGGTCCCTTTTTGAGTCTAGGTAATTTCCCACGTATCACAGTTTCGTCTAGAACTTGAATAGTACAGTTGTAGTCACTGTTGAGATTGCTCACATTTATCTTGTACCGCTGATGCTGTTCTTTTTTCAGTCTTGTACCTCCAAATAAAGAATGAGTCAAATCTTCTGTTCCGATTGACTCATAACCCATCTCATCAGCAGTTTTCTTCAAGATGTAAGATCGCTGTGAACCGCTGTATAGTCCGACTTCCCTTGTTTGATTTCAGCTTTACCTGTAAAGTCTGAAGAAGAACTTCTGCTGAACAGCTGTGATTTGACAATGAATTTTGTATTTCCTCTTTTTTTTCTGTGTTCAGAACTTCATCCTTCTTTTGGTTTGTTGGTATTTCTGGACACATTATAACCCAATGTTTTCGCCCACAAATCACGCATTTAACTTTCGATTTACAAGCTTTTGATTGATGCCAAAGCTTCAGACAAGTAAAACACGCCTTCTTCTCTTTAATTATTCTCTGTTTATCTTCCAGAGACATCCGCGCGATGTGCTTGAAAACATTCTTTGCTATCATGCAATTTACAGCAGAAGATACAGCTACTTTTTCTTTCTTTCCTTTCTTCACTTGTAAATAAATCATTTGCAGTCGGTACGCATTCCTCATTTTTCTGAAGCGATTTCTTCTTAGTTACTGATCGTTTGAGATCAAAACCCTCGATAGCCATTGAGATGCGTTCTTCATTCTCTACTTCATTTCGAATAAATTTCATTAGGTCATTGAGACGATCTTTTGGTGCGTCTCCTAATTTTGGTTGTCTCTGCCAGACTCTGAGTAACTCCTCGGGAATACATGACTCGACTAGAGGAAATAAAACTGCCTCAAACATTTTTGTTGTTATTCCCAATGATTCCAATGCTCTTAATTGTGATTCAAGTTTATCATAGAGAGATTATAGAGAAAACAAAGAATTCGAATTGGAGTTCTGTATCACTATCGTAAGTAATTCTCTGATGTAAAACTCCACTAAAATGTCCTCTCTCCCAAACCTGAATTTAAAACTTTCAATCACCTTAGGATAGTTTTCCGCTGTCGCCGGAGTGGTTAAGGTGTTAGCCTCTAGATCGGAAGGTTCCTGGTTCGAATCCGTTTCCGGGCATGGATGTTTGTAAGCGTATGGTGTAGAGGCGGCTGGTGCACCTTAAATCTGTCGTGGTCGAAAGTCCTCACGTTGGGTTGGTGTGGAAGTTTGGAGAGTGGGGTGCCAGCTCAGGTGTTGCTTCGTCATCTGACCGTGGTTCAAAATTACGAGGTGTTGTCCTCGGTTCTTTCCCTTAAGGGACTGATCCCGGACCGTCGTCAATTGCCTGTTGTGTTGCTCTAGTACGACGTTAACTAAAAATTACCGCTGTCACCGGATAACTTTGGACTAGTTCTCGGGCCCGGGAATTCGGAACAGTACATTGTAAAAGTTATTGGAATTTGTCACTTGGATCAATGTTCTTATCATCGTCAATATTTTTAAACATCGACCAGAACGATAACCAGCCCTTGACACTTCCGTCGTACTTTCCGAGTTCAATTTGGGGAAGTCTGAACTTTCGGGCTTCTGTTTGTTGACATAAATTAGAATCATTTTCCATTTCTTTAACTCGTTTGTTGAAAAAGACCTCAATTTTATAAAAACTATTTTGATATGCTCAGTTGACTTACTTTCAATTTCGAGCTCCTCATCTGTAGTTTCTTCAATTGTCAGCAAAAGTTCCAAAATTTCTTGATCCAATCTTTGCAGTTCCAAGAACTTCACGTTAAGAGTTTTGAACTTTCCTCCAATTTCCAAAAGTTTATCTGCGTCCTCTGAGTCGACGCCGCCTGCCATTATCTGGTTACAAAGCCGTGTAAATGAGCTTCGAACCATTTTCCGATGCTTATGTGCTTTATCCATTGCGTAAACGAAATTGAGTCAGAATGACCGTAACGTACCTTTAAATATCACGTCGTTCGGGTCACCATTTGTTGCGAGACTCTCCTTGAAATAACAACATTCAATCGTTCTCTACAAAAATACACTTTATTTTATCCGACTCCGTATGTATAGCAATATTTTACACGGCTCAATTATCAGGCATTCTCTTTTGGAATTACACAAAAAATCTCATAATAAATAATGTGCAAACAATAATACGAAAATATCAGAAAAAGAGTACAAACGATAATACGGAAAAATAACAGTAACTAATGTGCAAACGATAATTCGAACTACTTTTAACAGGAGGGGCACCAAATCAAAATATCGCATCTTCAATAACTTTCTCACGGACAGGCTCTGAACCAAGGTCAGATGACGTGAGCAACACCTGTGCTGTCACCCCGCTCAACGATAGGAACATTTAAGAGCACGACAGATTCAACATGCACCAGCCCACGTGTACACCGATTGTCTTTTTCTGGGCTAAGTTTCAAACTAGGAACCTTCCAGTTGTTAATCCGTTGCACTTCCAACTGGACTACGTTGGGTTGGCGTGGAAGTTTGGAGAGTGGGGTGCCAGCTCAGGTGTTGCTTCGTCATCTGACCGTGGTTCAAAATTACGAAGTGTTGTCCTCGGATCTTTCCCTTAAGGGACTGATCCCGGACCGTCGTCAATAGCCCGTTGTGTTGCTCTAGTACGACGTTAACTAAAATTACCATTACCATTACCAACTGGACTACCGTGGCCTCCTGTAATTTAAATATTATTGATTGGTCTAGGAAAATTGACTGTGACCGTGAAAGTTTCACCGGGACGTTTTGAAACTGAAATGTTATCGAACCCGATGACGGGCTGAGGCCAAATTGTTTACGAAAATTTATACGACAAATCAAGAGCAATGAATGAGAGTGGACACGAATTTGTCACAGTGAATTTATAGATTGAAGAAAAATTTGCTTCCACTTTCCCTCATTATCATAAATCATATCTAATCCCTGATAAGTTATCTGATTTTTCCATCACATACACATCTAAAGGTATTGGTAACCTTTTTAGTTCAGATATGTTTTAAATTTTATGTTGCAGGCGCTTATTTTTATCTCTAAAATGTTTTCTAGATGAAATCTGAACAAACAGACGTATCTCTAAAACATTTACTAAAGCAAGTGTATGCTGCTCACTTAACTAAAGTAAAAGGTAAGATTATTGATGTAGTTTTTTTAAACATATTTTTTAATTTCCTTAAGATCATTAACCAAACCCAAATTAAAATTCACAACTATGATTCCAATCATTAACAAAACGTAAAAATATTTATATTTAATACTTAAACAGGTAAAAGTTCACAGTTGCTAAAATGAATTTACCTTCACACAGCTTTGAAATTAGATGGACATAATCATTTATGACCAAGTTTTTATTTCGAATGTGGCTAAGGAACAATCATACAAAAAGAGCAAAATTAAGCATAACACAAAGACAAACAATGCCAGAGTAGAAAGATACAAAATAATTAGAGTACACAGAGAAACAATGAAGAAATGACAAGTCATTGGCCAAAAAGTTCTCTTGCCTCCCAATACCTAGATACTTAAGAAAGTTTAGGGTTTGCTTTGTGTATGTCGTGTAATTGTGAGTTCTGTAATTCACAATTGAATAATTTACTTGCTATAGCATTTTTTGTCTATTGAATTCTATCACCTTCAAGGGCAAAAAAAGCAAAATTAATAGCATCAGATATTACATTTTGCCAAAATAGGTTTGAAATTCATCAGTATAACTTATAAAAATGAACTGCAGAGCTGACCATCAGATGTTATTTCTTTAAAAGAAGTACTGCTATAATTTTTTCTGAAGAAGTTATCTTTATGCTCAGTTATAGTTTCTTAAGAAATTGAGTATTGAATTTTTAGATTAACTTAATAACGATTAACTATTTCTAAACCTATCATTAATATTTTCCTTAAAAGTGAGGAAAAGTAAATCTAATGTGAAGAAAACGAAAAGGAAGAGTTTCATTAAATGTTGATTCCCTTAAGTATTTAAGAAAAATTTCTGTGCTAAATGTGTTGATCTCCTTGCGTATTATTTTTGTGATTAAGTAGAAAAATGTCGTGTATATTACTATCATTATTTTTCTAAAACACCCAAGTGTATCATCTTACAGGGTGGTAACAGAACCTGGGAAATCAGGGAATTTTTTATTTCTGGAAAAATCAGGGAAATGTCAGGGAAAATTTATAAATTTTACAAAAAATCAGGGAATTTTTGACAATTTAAACGGCTATCATTGTTGTTTGTCCTATTTAGAGATGTGCGATTACGAGTACTTTTGAGAATAGAATAAATTGTATTCGCCTAAATTGTAATTCGAATAAAGAACTTTAACGTCGTAATTTTTTAACTCCGCGAAAACCGCCGCCGTCATTTTTTTCGCGGCTGCAGCATCTTGGTCGCCGTGAGGCTAGCGATACAACTTGTGGGATACAATTTGAAATTTGTGTAACAAATGATGTTTTTTGTGTATTAAATTAATTATTTTTGTTTGAATTTACATTTTTGTAGAATTTTTGTATGTTTGCATTTATTTTTCGATGAATAGTGTGACAATGTCAGGTGTCTACCTGTCATAGTCAGGTGTAAAAAGTTCACAATCATAGTATTTTGCATTTTTTCTTCAGTTTTTTCAATTGCAATTTTAGAGTTCCACTAAGGTTTCCAACCCTTACAATAACAATTAAAATATCAGTAGAGAAAAAATACAAAATATTTGTGGAGATAATGATCCTTTTACACCCTCTGACCCTAAATATTTAAAATAGTGTTGTGTGGATTCTGTATATTGATACCAATCACGGATCACAACATTTCTTAAGGGAATTGGAAAATCAGGGAAATTTTTGTGAGACTATCAGGGAAATCATGGAAATATCAGGGAACTTTTTTTCAATGATTTTGTTGCCACCCTGTCTTACTCATTTGCATTTTTTTTCTCTGTACTACATAAATATAAAATTTTATTTTGTGGACCTCTAGTTGGTGAGCTCTTTTTGAGATAGTCACCACAGGGCACAACTGGTCGCCATGGCACCTAGATTTTTTGTTTCCGTAATAAACGTTTATTTTTCATGAAAAAAAATTGATTTTTTAGGTCATAAAGGGTTGAAAATGGAGCAAGATGTCTAATGTAGATAATAAAAATGTTATTTTTTATTGCTTCAGCTACACTAATTTACTGTGCGTGTGTAATGAGTTCTGTGATATACTCATCTTTCGAAAAAAATTAGTGTGATATGTATTGGCTCCTAAATTTTTTTATTTTTGTCATCCCCTGTAATCGCCATTTTGTTGAATATAAGTTATAATTTTTAAATTCCCATATCTCAGCTAATATTGGATGAAATATTTTAAAAATTGAGAATTTAAGGGTTTTGTTATCTTGTCTGGTAAAAATTTGTAATGTTCATCAAGTGTGCTATTGGGAGAGATCCAAATTCTAAATTTTTAATATGCAATACGATTATGTTAATATCGTATCTTTTATATTGTAAATCTTTGTTTTCAGGTCTTGATGAAGAAATAGAAGAATTGAAAAATAAACTACTTGAAGCTGAGAGGTAATGGATGTTGATATAAACAAGTGTAATAACTTTGTATTTTGAAAGAATTTAGTGTTTGAAATTTTGCTTCTTTAATTCTAAAGATTCTAGTGGAAGAAAGAAATACACAAAATATTGGAATCTTTAAGAATGCTTTATCAACATAAACTAGGTTGTTACTTTTCGGTTAACGCGTCGCAAGTTGTAATTGTGCATAATAAACATCAGCGCACCACTGCCCGCTACCGCCTAGATTCCTACTTAATTGAATTTATGTGCTGTCATTTACATGAGAAAACACAAATGTTTTCGGCAATGTGTTGGACATGTAACAATTCTCAATATTTCTGAAATTTTTATATTCTAGTAGGCAGATTATTGATATTAACCCTTCTGGTGGTTTATCTTTGTGTTGAATCTGACCGTGCTTCAAAATTACAGTATTGTGTTTGGACCTTTCCCTCTGGGATTGATACTTGACTGTAGCCAATAGCCTGTTCTGTTGCTCCATTGCGACTTTGATTAAAATACCTACCTTTTTGTCAAAAACAGTCATGTAATGGTCAGTCTCTGATACAAAAACCTGTTCCTAATTGACACCAATTCTTTGCTAGTGCTTAGTTATATTTCCTACTTGGAATATTCATTCTTCCTTGGAGTTAAAGCTCAGACAATAGTAAATCATAAACTCATTCTGTTCCTTCACTAGTTGTTTTCACATTCCATAATGAGTCCTCCCCTCCTTAACCCATATCTCACATACATGGCTAAGGTTTGGAGTAGATAGTAGACTCTTTACCCTTAGGAATATATGAGGTTTTCTTTGTAAACAGTGACCGTTCCGTTCTGAGTGAAAGCAGACCCTACTGTACCTAGCTATTTAAAATTGTGAACTGTGAGAGACAGGCATACCAGGAAATCGAGAAGATCCCTGGAAGCCAGTGTTTTTCTAGGAGGATTGTATGTCTTTCTCTAAAATATCATAAAATAATGGGACTTTAGGTATTCAAGTTTTTTTAATGCAATAATTCAAATGCTTTTCTAATTGAAATCAAAATGTTAAAAAAATTAATGAAATCTATTATATTGTAATAGACCTAGCAAGAATTCTGCATTATAATTGATAGCAATACTAATATAGTTATTGAAATATGCTGTTGAGGCACATAAGAAGCTTTAGTTCAGTAAAAAAAAGAACATGTAGTGGTGACACGAGAAACTTAGTATTGGCCTCATCATTTGAAATTACATATTTTACTTTCAAAGTTCTCACTGCCTGAGGCTGGTAGATAGTTGTATTGATATTTTAGATAATTCTCATATAAAGTGAAATGAATGCAAATGTTCTTGATTTTTAATTCCTTTTGTTGAGAAATATCTCAACAATTAATTAGTCCCATTAAACATTGAATTCCCAAAGTTTGCATAAGGTTTGGTTTTCCTGAGATTTAAAAATAAAAGGAGAAAGAAAAATTTGTTTCATAAAGTGCACCATCTCTAAGCAATAGTATTAAAAAAATTTGTTTGTTAGTATGAAATAAATCTTGATTATAATTGTTTATCTATTGTTATAATAAACTACAGTGTAGAATTGAATTATGTGATATTTTTTTTGTGTTTATGAAAGTTTATCTGAAATATATAAATCATTCATATTTTCAAATACATATATTACAGGATAAACAAAGCGTGTGTAATATAAATAATGTGTGTGATATAAATGAAGTTTGACCAAAATAAATACATTTTGTTATGCACCCATCATATGACTAGTCTAATACAACTTTTGACTTTGCATGTCTTAAAAATGCATTATTTAAATTTTTTCAACAATGTTTAATTCGGTTTAATTCGGAAATCATGCCTCAAATCTTTGATGTGAGGTATTTTATACCCCAAACTCTGTATGTACCAAGAACACTTAATTAGGAACCCAATATTTGTCTAATTAAACTTAAATGCTATTTATTCAAGTATTTAAATTTGTAAAAATTAAAGACAGCATAATTAATTTTTTATCCAGGAATATAGGACAAATGTAGAATATAACTTAATAGAAATATTACTATTTATGATATTCATCTTATTTAATATTTGTGCAGCAGTTCTTGCACAACACATTAGCGGGATCAGAATTTAAAAATTGACCACACTTGAAGCACTGTCTTTTCTACCTTTTTATTGTATTCTTGAGATGCAACAGATGAAGGCCAAGCTTTAGTTCATTTTCCTCTGAATCCTCTAGCATTTGCAAACACAAAACCAAATGTTCACAATCCTGAAACTCCAACTAAAATGGATGAAAGATATTGTTTGCATAGGGATGAAAGATTCCAACCATCTTGCAAGTAGGGAGTAATTGAAGTTCATTATTTGAGCCAGTTCAATTGACTGTGTATATATATTACCAATATTATCGGTGTGTTTGTAATATTTATTGCACCTGTTGAAGGGAGACCAGACCCTAATCATGAAATATTAGAACCCAAAGAGTTCAGGATCCAAGAACTTTAAGCCTCTTCTGATAAAGTGATCTTTTAAGAGAAATTGAATAACTGCAAAATTGATTACTCATATTAATAGTTATCACCCTTTATGTTTTGGGGTACTGGGCCCTTCCATAAAAATTTAGTAGGGATTCAAGGGGGTCAGGCTCTTAGCACATGCTTGGTGAAGATGTTTTTAAAAATTAATTTTGTTTCCTAGGTGGTTTGGGCCTCTAGGAGTTGTCACCAGTGGCAATGACAACTGACTACCAAGTATTTCTATTTGTTCAGTGAAAATAGGCAGAGGCAGGTTTTATACTTACAGGCCAGTTCATACATTATACAAAGCATTTTTAGTTTTTACATCCTTTCCTGTGGAAAAAGGTTAAATAGACTTGAATTCATGCCCTTTCAAGAGTGAATTTGCTATTTCTGATAAAGAAATCAGCACAATTAACAATTATTTCAGTATTTAAAAAAAATTACTGAGTACGCTTCACTTTCTTTTATGTTCAATAAACTCTGGAAAATTTTTTAATTGAGCTTAAATCGAAGAAATTTAATATTTTGAAAAGCAAAATGTTCTTTGGTAACATGTTTGTAATTTAAAAAAATCAACACAAAACACATAAGGATTTTGGTTCCGTCTTTGCAAAGACATTGTATTTTAGGTATCTCCTTTTGAACTGGGGAAACTCGTTTAGATTTTAGTGTTTATGTAGCAGACAATAAAGTTATTCATCAAGCCATCTTATCACCAAAGCTACTTCTGTATTTGTAGAAAGAATATTTTCAACTTTACTTACATTTAAACAAGTTGGGTAACAAAATGGCCAGTAAATTTAAATTTTATTTATTTGTAAAAGAATTTATTAAATTTTATCTCTTCTTAATAAATTATTTTTCAATTTGGAATTTTTAAGCATTAGATTCGTATTATGGAATAATTTTAATTGTTGTAATCTTTCAAAAATTAGACCTGCTATATTTTCCAAACCCTTATTAATTTTTAACATAAATCAATACTACATAAAAACTAACATGATTTGCGTGTCTCATGTATAGCAACTCAAACATATCAAGACAGCAAATTAATTAAAATCATAAAAATCTGATTTATATGAAAACAAATTGATTTAATTAAAATGAATCTATTTTTTGTAATTAAAATAAATTATGACTCATACTCTGTGTTTTATCTTGCATTTTTATATTCATTTTAAATACGACATACTACTCCAGGCACTTATATCAAAGATACAAATGTGTAGTTTTATAATTTTGCACATTTGATGCATTAATAGCTTTATTTCATGACAAAAATTGCAGAAAATATTAAAACTTCTCAAAAAATGTTTTAATTTTTATAAATTTGATCTGCATTAGGAAAGTGAAACAACGTGAAATTGATTGCAAAAGATGTGCTGAATTGGAAGAAGCTTTTAAAAGTTGCAAGGCAGCTCTACACGAACAGTCAAAGTGGTTTGAAAGTTTAGGTTTGTAATACGATTTTTATTTAAGACTAAAAAAAATTACCAGACCTCTCTCTGGTTGAATTGGTTAACTATAGATTGGAAGTGACCAGAATTACTGCCCCTTTTGTAGAAAAATGCCAAATCATTTAAGTGAGTAAAATAAATTTTTTAATGCCTTTTCAACATTTTATAATTTCTATGACATATTTAGGACACAAATCCTATGCATGCATATCCATCTATGCCATACATTTCACAAATATTGCACTCCTGCTAAAGGTACAATGACGATTTTTAGGGACGATTAGGAATTTTCTCAAGTTCTTTTCCTGTGAAATTGCTCAAGTCAATTTGAAAAGATACAAAAATATACGGGCTATACCAGTGATGGTGAACCTATGACACACCTGTCAAAGGTGACACTCTAAGACCTTTTAGATGACCTGCATCGTTTACAGACGGTAAACTTTTAAACGAAATTCAGAGATTAAAACTTTTAAGTACTTTCCTAGAGTAAAAACGTATTTCAAGAAGGCCAACACAATTGTAAAAAATGAAATGGAGCCCATGCTTATATAGTACCAGCATATTGTAAATTTGTTACTTGACCAATTTGGCAAAAGATTTAATCAATTTTGAAGCCTAGAACAGACAGTTAAAATAATTAAGTATCTGGACATAGTAGTCTACAGTACTTTGGAATTAAATGGTTTCCAATGAATGCAGCTTGCAGAATTTCAAGACATCATCTGGTCTCAAGTGTTTGTCGACTTGAGGTCCAAACTTGAGAATCTGGGAAGAAATCGTTTAAAGAAAGAAGAGTGCCACTATGAACAGGAACTTTTTAGTGCTTGGAACCGATTACCGGACACTTTTAGCACCTTGAAAAATCTAGCGATGGCTTTAGGCACTCATAATGTTTCCCTCTACATACTTTGTTGAGACCTTATTCTCAGCATTAAATAATATTAAAACCAATAAAAAAACCTGACTGACGTATGAAGTTAGTAGCACTTGCTTGGGCTTGAAGTACACAAAATACCAACATTTAGTTGAAGATTTAGCAAATGCAATTCAGCAACCAAAAAGTCACTAATGTAAAGAATTATTTGATTTTCTTTGTAAACTTCTCTACTATTATAAAAGGAAGTGTCTGCATGGCTGTGTCCAGAGGAATCTATAGGACTTACAGAAATGAAATTTGCACACAGCTAGTCCTAATTTTATGCAAAGCCTGAATTTTAAAATTTAATCTAGATCATGTTTAATTAATTTATTGACATTTATTTTTTTCCTTAGAATGGCAACAGTGTAAAGAGATCACAAATTCTAAATTTTTTTTCTTTTAATTTCCTGAGTACAAACAGTTCTAGCAAAGTGAAACAAAAGTATATGAAAAATTTTATTAGCATTTATTTCTTTTTTATTCTTTAGTCCTAGTTTCTATCTTCCCAATCATTAAAGGCAGAGTGAAAAGTTCAAGGGATTTGAAATCTGGAAAATTTTACACCGGATCAATATCTTAAATGTTATTTTCTGTAAATAAATAATTTTCAACCATAACTTATGTTTTCGCAGTAAGAATTTGGCCTCATTTGACCAAGTTATTCACTACAAACACAAAAAGGACTTTTTGAGGTTTTCTATTTTCGCAATTGTGAAAAATAAAGAAAAAATTTCTACGAATTTGAAATCTGCGGAAAATTTTACACCAGACCATTACCTTAGGTGACATGCCCGTGTCATGTCGGGAAAAAGTAAGACTCGTCTTTAAAATTATTATTATTATTTTTTTTAATGTTTTCAGTATCAGTAAGGACATATAAAGAACTGTCACTAGCAATGCCGTGTTAGCCTGCTAGTAAATAAATATATCAAAATATAATATATTTACTAGATAAGCTGCAAGTATCACAATATTATGGATATTTCTAGATGTGACATGGCACCCAAGTAAAGCTAGGTTTTTCCGGTTTTTGGACACACCGAGCTCAAAAGATTCTCTATCCCTGACACATAGCTTACCTACCAATATTTGTGACTTGTGGCACTCTTGCACCAGGCTTGCGACTCTTTCGAATTTCTCCATTATTAAGGGAAAGATGACAAATTAATTTGATAAGATATTTATCTCCAAGTTTGTTTTAAAAGCAAATGTGCGTTTTTTCTTTAAAATTTTATTTTGTAGCACGTGCAAAAACTTGTAAAATTGAATTTTTTCAGTACAAACAAAGTAAAGGTGTAAATAGACTTGACATCATTTCTTTTAAAGAAAATCATTGTTTTAAACAAACTTTCCTTATATAAGTTGCTTAAATATAGCTCTAATTCGTAAAATAAGCCACATTGACTGACCTTCATTCACTATGACAAAGAATTTTTAATATTTCAAAAGTCCTTGTTCGGATCTTTTAAATATTAACGTTCTTTTAATAATTCCACTAAATATTTGTTTTATTCTGACTACGGGCAGTTTAAAATCAAATACACCTGGTGTTACATGTGATTAACCCTTTAACTGTCAAGTTATTTTGATGATTTGGTTACACAAATTGTAAAATTTTTTTATTGCAAAAATCAAATGTTTAGTACAAAATAAAATATACTTAGTGGTTAAAAATTTATATTTTGAAGTACATGAGTAAAATTTTTAAAGTTTTGTAGTCACTGCATATTTGCTTGAGGCGGCTGCCACTCAACAATGGCAGTTGTAAAGTTCGCTTCTAGTGGAGCATTATTTTCAAAAAATGAAAAAAAAAAAATATATATATATATATATATATTATTTTCTAAAAAATAAATAAATGAAAAAAATAAATAAATAAAAGTGAATACCTATCAGTAATTCAGTCTTCTGTGGTACAACTGGAAACACTTTTCCAAGCACAAACCAACTCCACAATCACTACACCAGAATCGTGTTTCCTTCCTTATCTTTTTCCCATTTTTATCCTTTTTCGAACAACACACTTTGCACTGTCTTGTAGGCTCACGTTTCATAGGAGTAGGAGGAATATGGGATATAAAATGTCGTTCAGTAAGACGGGCAGGGTTATCTATTGTAGGTGGTCTGTCAACATTCTTTTGTCCAGAAGCTGCATCATCATATTTATGTAAAAGCTCTTCTACAACTTGGATTCGAAATTCTAAAAATGTAATACATTTCCCAACTACATTTTTATAGAGCAAATACGAGTTCCAGAGTACCTTGTCTAGTAAATGTAAAAATATCTTTTTATAATATTTTTCTGACGTTTTCGGATTGTTGGATGAAAGGATATTTCCTGATCACAGCAATCTACACCACCCATAGTTAGATTGTAGTCAGAAACAATCTTTGGCTTGAGTATATCTTCATTTTTTTTTTTTTTGAGGCTGACCATAGAAGTATCATAAATACTGCTCATCAAACACACATCCTTCTTATCTTTCCACCTTATAGCCAAAATCTTACCTCTTTGAAAAGCTATGATTTGACCTTTTTGTAATTTTCTTTTAGCAAATTCTGTAGGTAAATCTCGTCTGTTTATCCTTACTGTGCCATAAATATCTGTTTTTTGGGCTATAAGTAAATCTGCAAGCTCGGGTGACATGTAATAGTTATCTACAGTCACACAATAACCATTTCCAAGAAAGCGATGCAATAGGTTCATGACGACTTTTGTAGAAAGTCCATAATTTGTATACAATTGATTGAAGACAGTACTATTTCCTGTATAGATAATGAAGTCACAAATATACCCTGTTTCCGCCTCACTAAGCATAAAAAATTTGATTCCAAATTGTGCATGTTTGATAGGAATATATTGTTTCCAAGATACCTTCCTTTATAAGGCATCAAGCTTTCATCAACCGATACATCTCTTTCCGGTATGTAAAAATTACAAAATTTTTCCCGTAAATTTTTTATTACATTATACAGCTTCCAAAGTTTTGGATTTGGAAAATCATCTTTTTTTTCAGCTTCATTATTGCAAAAATGTAAATATCGAAAAAGCAAAATAAAACGATTTACGGGCATTACCTTTGAGTAAACTGGAGTATGCAAAATCCTTCGATGAGACCAGTACATAGCCTGATTTGGTTTTTGGACAATACCTTGAAGAATTATTAGCCCAAAGAATAGCTTCATTTCTCTGTCATTTGTAGGGATCCATTTTTTACTGCGGGAGCACCTTGATATCTATTCCCGATTTGCTTTTCTTTCTTGTTCTGCATAGTTGTTCATTTCTTTGACAATTATATCCATTAGATTTGAATCCAGAAACATTTCTAAAATATCTAAAGGAGTGTAGTTTATGTTTACAGGAAAAGTTACAGGACAGTTTAGGAGTACCTGTAAAAGGGAACCGCGGGGGCCCTGATCGGCCAGAAGCAGTTATTTCACACCAGTCTCTCGCATTTCCTATATCATCATCACCGCTATCCGTTGATTCACTGTTACTTTCAATGTCACTCTCCTCAGTTTCACCTGCGTCACTAGTATCGATGCCTTCAAAATCTTCATCTTCAGTTGAAGAATCTAAATAATCTATATAACGTTTCAAAGAACTGGATGCCATTTTATAACATAAAGATCCCACGCGCTTTGAACCAAAGAACTTCTAACCTCTAACCTTTGAAACCTTCAGTAAAGGGCTGCCATCTATTGAATTGAGCGCACATTAACTTTTCCCGAGATACAGTCGGGTTTGACAAAGAGATAAAGCAATATAACAATATGATGCACTCAATAGATATAACAATATGATGCACTCAAAAAAAAAATTACCCCGAGTAATACTCGGGCGTGACATTTTCGAACACCAGTGCTGTGCCCGACATTATCTCGGGCATGAGCAGTTAAAAGGTTAAGGAAAATGCATTAAAATAATAAATACTTAAAACAGAAAGAAAAAAAACCCAGCAAAATAAAACTTGCCAGGAAAAAAGTTATTCTAAAGATATTGTTTTTCCGTGATTGTTTATTATTTCTTGATCGTATACTGTTGCCACTACTTTTACTAAAAATTAGACAATATTTAAAATTACAAAATCAATTCTGAGCAATTAAAAACAAAAAATATTAATGCACATGGCAAAGAAACACAAGTTTCCATTTGGTTGTAAAGTATCGTCTGCGAAAAATGTTCGGAAATAGTTAATATTTCGCACAGGAAATAAATAAGGAAATGAAATAAAACGGTAATAGATTTTAAATTCTGTAAAAATAATTAAATTTTCAGAAGCACTGGCAAAATATTCCAAGTAATTTGCATGCTCAATAAGCTGCCCAGCTACTTTAAAACTACCAAATTACAGTTGATTTAAGTATAGTTACTCAAATGTTTAGTGTAAAACTTGCCTAAATATATAATGATCAAATGAATTTCAAATAACTAGGGGGCCTGCCCCCTGCTCGCCAACCCCCGGAGGATTGCTTACAAAATGATGCTCGCCTCAATGAAGACATGTGTCCTAGCAGAAGGGATTGTTTACAAAATATGTTACCAAAAAAATGCTTTTCAAATCTAAATTTGCTGTATTACAGAAAAAATATATACAGTATCTCTAAAATCAGAATTCAAATGAAAACTTTGTGCAAATTTTGACTCGAAATGTGAGCGTTGCTTTGGAAATTGAATACCCAGCATGTTGTTTGTGTGTACATTTTCCCAGCACTCAAACGACCCACACTTTTTCATTGAGTTTGTTGCCGAAAGTTGTAGTGCAAGCGTCTTGTTGAACTATAATTGTTGGCCCTGAAAAGGACCGTTTTTTAAATGGCCCTGAAAAGATCCTCCGCTTTCTTTGATTTCTATTATAAACTAACTGCAACAGCTCATTAAAATTTCCTTTTTTTTTTCAATAAAATTTCATCCGATAACGCTATAAATTCAATCGATGCGCGAGACTTCGTGATAAACAAACAATCGTACAGTGTTGCCAAAACGCCATTACAAATAACGTCTTTTTCGTGAGCCACGTAAGAGAATTATATATATAGATGTATTTACTAAATTAAATATTATTTATCACATATAGAAGATTGCATTAAAATGTTTATTAAATTTGATGGGATACTTGTACAAACAGACACAAAATCAGACAAACACAACCAAATTCAGTCATCAAATGAATGTACGTATTCACAATATGCAAAGTTTCATATAACTACTCAACTGTTTGATATAGTATGGACATGCAGACTCAAAATGCGCAAGATATGGATTGTGCATAAGAAGGACCCAAAATGGATTGAAAACTTGAAATGGGTCGAAAATATTCAATGTGCATGCAAACACTCCATTTTTATTTATATAGATGGATGTGTTAAAACTATTAAATTTAATTTTAATGTGTCTAATTTTAGGTAACAAACTTTATATATGATCCTTTCATTTTCTTCATAGGTCAGAAATTTTCTGTTTTCGATAGTTCCGAGAATAAAACACTGTGGTAAGTTAAAGGATTACTTATTATCATGTTTTATTATTTACCTCTTTTTCTAATAAAGTAAATTTGAAAAAAAAAGGATGTATGAATATTACTGTAAAATTTATATTATTGCAACCAGAAATTTCTCACTGTAGAACTAGTACAAAGCGCAGTTTTCCGATTTAGTTTAAAAATTAAGTTTTTGGTTTAGGTTAAAAGGTTAGTCATTACTGTTTTATAATAAGACTTAAAAAGACAGGACTATTGTGATCTTATTACAAGTTAATTTTCAATCCTTGCAATGTAATATTCTGCTCCTCTACCCAACTTCTCCTTCATGAGAAAAAATGTACAAGTGTCACATGGTCAGAAATATGACCTCATAATGCTTAGTGGGGCTTTACTTGTGGGTGGTAAGAACAGAGATGAGGAATGAGAAAGCGAGAAAATCGAACTTGTATTGTAGATCAATCGTACTTTGTGAGGATCTACTTTGAGAGAAACAGTGTCCTTTGTTGTAATTTTCTTTTATAACAGTTTATTCAAGTAATTGATAAACACAAGTTTCAAGCAATCTCTTTTAACTGTCAGAAAATGACCGATCCGATATGACAATTCTCCAAATTATAAAAGCCATGGGCTTAGAAATGTTTAGAGTTAATACATGTTAGACATGTATTTTTATAGACTACACATCAACTCTGATGTTTTGATACAGTAAGAGATAGTTAATTTTGCAACCTGGTATTCTTTAAAAAAATGTAAATTTGATATTTGTTAAATATATTTGAATATGTGCTTTAAGTATTTAAATTAATAAATATTGCTGTCGTGTAATTTAGCTTTCCAATTTGATTTAAATTATGATGTGATATATATATATATGATTAAATATGATATTTTTATAAAATTTATTGCATTTTCAGCAAGAATGCTAGAAGTTTATCTCTTGATGGTACAAAAGTACAGGCTGATATTTCATTAAACCCACAATTGTCTAATCCAATTTCTGAGAAATCGTCTTCAAACAGACAAGATATCTTTAGAAATCTTATGAGCTTAAATTCTGACCAAAACCAAGATTCTCTTGATTTGTGTTCAGTACCATTTCCCCAACATTTGGCACATGATTATTCTACTCTGAATTCTGATTCTTTGATATTAGCACCAGATACTGTAGATATCATTAGTGATGCTAATTCCAAGCTTAGTGAAAGAAATAAAAAAGAGGGCCCTGAATCTCTTAGGGCAACCAAAATTAAAATGGCTTCTATAAAGGATTCTAAAGAGTTCAGTGATGAAACTATAAATACTTCTGGTAATGTGATAGAGTGTAAAGAAACTAATCGGCAAACAAAGAAACGATCTCTTACTGAATCCTCAGATTGTGAAAAAAACTCTAAAAGACTGAGTAAAGACAGTGTTTCAGATGCGAGTTTTGTGAAATCTGCTACCGAACAAAAGTCAGAAGTGAAGAGCCTTAATCCACGATCACAAGGAGATCATGAGAAGACAAATAAAAATATGATTAAAGTTTCCGCAAATAGTGTAATGAAGAGTGTCAACAAAGAAAAAACAGAAGTGAAAAGCCTCGATCCACAAAAGTCTAATGATGCGTTCGTTTCTTCAATTCAGAAATCCGACACTGCTATTGATGCACCATGTAACAATAAAAAAAAGAAAAACCAAACTTTACCTTTAGATGCTGAAATTTGCAAGGATGTAAGTGCAGTACATCAAGCTGATAATCTGAATGCTGAGAAGCAAAATTTTTCTTTTACAAAAGAAGGAACTAATGTTACCCCCAAGGATAGTCAATACCAAGTATCCCCATCTTTGCTACCCCTAAGTAAAAGTTCTAAACCTGTTTTAGGTGAACAAGGATTTGTACCAGAAGATATAAATGATTTTCAGTCACCTATTTTGAACAAAAAACAGGTAAAAGATGATGGAACATGGACTGCTTGTGACAAGAAAAAACTAAAGAAACGCCAACCCATGAAAATTTTGAAATCAAGCTCTAAGTTTAAAATGCATCTGGATTCTTTACCACCAAATTACAAGAAACCTACCTATCGTCAAACTAAACTTTCAAAAAGCATTTTTCAACCTAAAGCTTCTACTTCTAGTAATTGTACCAAAACTGTTAAAGTCCTTGGGGATTATAATATTAGCTCATCATCTGAGGAAAGTGACCTCATTTCACCTGCTTTTCAAAGTACTGTTAAGACTGGGATTATTGATTTTGATGCTACTTGTATTCCAGACAATTATGAAATAATACCATCTGGAAATATAAATAGAGAGAAAATTTCAAATGAAAAGTTTGATGAATGTGTTGTAGATGTAGAATCTGTTGTAAATGAGAGTTCTGATGGTTCTTCAAGCACTTCTCCAGTATGTGAAAAGATATTAAAGCAGAATGTAAAAAAATCTGATTCAAATGATGCTGGTAAGTATATTTTAATTTTTATTTTTTCTCATAGTGTGGAAACATTTTTTAGCATATACATTTGAACTCAGTATTTATAGTAAGAGCTATGTAATAACACATTTTCTTGTTAAATCTAAGTGTAAAGACCAGGTTTTCGAAAATGACATTGAATGTTTACTAGTCATTTGTTAGGTAAATGATAAAAGAAGCAGGTTAATTTATTTATGATTTTATTCTTTCTTTATTCACTAACATTCATATTCACTAGCAAAATTACTCAACCTTATTTGATTTGAATTCGTTAACTGTGTAGATTGAAGGATTGATCAGAATATATAAATACTTTTGTCTATTCTAGAATTAAATAATATTTTAATGCCTTTTTGACATCTTTATAATTTGCACAACTTACTTAGGACCCAAATCCTGCACATGTAATACATTTCACATAAATCGCACCCTTGCTGTATGACATAGCTACAAAATGACAAAAGGTGACACCAAGGTTACTACTACCAAAGACGATTTTGAATTCCTTTAATTTCTTTTCACGTCATGTTCCAAAAAAGGTGTTCTAATGTTGTTAATTCGTCGGTTTTTTTAATCTCTTGAGTTTACACAGTTGCCACAACTTACAACTAAAAATGGCAAAAAATTTAGAAATGCAAAATTAATTCAGAGTGAAAGAAACAGAAAATATTACTGCACATGATCAACCAATTGATTATTTGCATGAATATTTAGAGCCAAATAGTTAAAGAACAGCAAATGCTAGTTTTTTTAACTGATCATATGAGTCAGGAATACTATTCCAGGTGTTGAAAATTATCATTTCTTCCTTCTACAGGTCTTTCATTGCAGACCACTTTTTCTCTAAACTAAGACCACATTTAGTTTTTTCCAATTTTTCCGTATCAGCATTAAAGTGTTGAAATTTGGAGCTCCATAATTCTTTGTTTTTTAACTCCTGTAATTGCATTTTAAAAGCGCCAATGTCAATATTAACGGGAGATAAATTCAATTCTGTTACGTCAAAACCAAGAGATTTTTAAAAAAAAGGCTAACGTCGCTATGCTATTTCTGAATTCCTGAAACCTCAGTAGAAAGTTTCCCTCAAATTTAAAATTATTGTTTTGAAATAGTAAATGTCAATTAATGTGTTATTTTCTTGGCAATGTTTCGTCATGCTTGGAAAATTAATTAATGTATCTTTTTCAAAATCTTGTGCAAAAAGGGATAATTTGTTTTAAAATGAAATGACTTTTTCCAACATCGAAAAAATTGTTTCCTTTCCCCTGTAGTTTACGATTAAGATTATTTAAATTAGACGTAACGTCTACCATGAAATAAAATGTTTGGTTCTACTGATAGTCTGTTAGTTCAGGATAGTCAACACCCTTCTCAAGGAGAAATGCTTTAATTTCAAATAATAAGAAAGCAAAACGTTTCCTCTTAAAAGCCAACATACTTTATTATGCAGCAGAAAATCTGCGTATTCACTCTCCATTTCAACTAAAAAAAATTTTTAATTGGCAATGATAATGAGCTTTATTTATAATTGTGTTGACAATCTTGATCACCAATTCCATAACATTGTAAATTTCTTCTGGAAATATATGTGCACAAAGCATTTCTTGATGAATGATAGATCCAATGGTAGACAAGTATTTCATGATTAATTTTTTATTCAAAATAGAAACTAAACCTTTTTTACTCCAGTCATACTTTTTACCCTATCTGTAGAAATTGAAACAATTTTATCGAGTGGAATATGATGTTTCTCCATGCATTCAATGACAACATTTGTAATATCCTTGCCACATGTTTGACATTTCAGTGGCAATAATCCTTAAAGCTCTTTGTTAGGACCCGAAGACGAAATAAATGGAAGAAAAAGTGATACTTGCGCTATGTCATTTATATCTCGAGATTCTTCAACAGCTATTGATAAAGCTGAAACCAATTTAAGCTCTTCGATTTGCTGATTGGTTAGGTTATATTTGACTGTTCTGTCTTTTACTGTTTTAGCAAACAGTGGTAACTCTTTAATGTTTTTAAGAATTTCTGAATAGTTCTTAAAATTTCGGAATAGCTTTTCAGATGCATTTATAAAACAACTTTAAATACATTCACCATCTGTATGGTTTGCCTCTCTTAGCAATCTCTTGACTAACAATAAAGCTTGCAATATAAACATTGTTGGAAGATTGCTCCCAATAATTAAATGCAGAACTTGATTTTTCTTGACTCTTCTGAAGTTTGCGTGTTTAGTTGTAAAGCGTCTTGAAATTTGATTTCTTATTATGCACCAATTTTTCTTGACAGTTCTTACAGGTTGGAAAGCCATTTGATATTTGTATAAACGCGAATGATTCGGTCCATTCAACTTTAAATTTACAGTTTTCATCTTCCGCTTTTCTCTACTTTATAGCCATATTAAATAGGTGGCACATAAAAACTTGTTTCATTTTATAACAATAAAAGCAGCAACACTAAGTTATAACAACTTATTAAATTGATGCCAAATATTGATGCATTCGATACATGGCAGAGCCGCACTCAAGTGCATAAAGAGCCGCGGTTTGCCGACCACTGCCCTAACAGTACCAAAAGAACAAAATTTTAAGAATGTGTAACATAAGAATAGGTTATAATCTATATATATAATACGCTTATGCGTGGCGCAAAAATGGCCTGTATTTCTCTGCCGGTTGTGGCAACGGGTTTGGCCTTTACGAATGTAAATAAATATTGATATCCCTCATTACACCAACGGGAAGCGCATCGCGTTGACGCTTGATCAATCTTCCCGATAACTGTAGAGATGTTTTTGATAGAAAAATTAGCTCTTTGCATCAAATTCAATATAATTTGCGAAGAAGAGAGCAGCGAACTAGGGAATCTTTTGACGTATGAATTCAGAGAATTACCGCTAGAAATACTGCGGGCAGAGCACGCGATGAAGCAACATTTAAGTAATAGAACCGATTCCCAAGTGGAAATAAGTGTTTCTGTGGATTCATGACAGAAATATGCTCATTTTGTGGAGCTTTTTATTGGCCTGATGAATTGAACTCTTCAAAAAAATTCACAAAATGCTGCCAAACAACTGTTCAATGATATAGATTTTGAAACAGTGACGCCTGAAGAGCTCAAAAATCGTGCTATTCTCACTGTAACAAATGATTCATAAATGCAAATCAATAATCATGTTTTGCAGTGTATGCCAGGAAATGAAGGCATTTATGAGAGTATTGTTACTATAGTCAGTGAAGATCCACAAGATCAAGTTACATATTCAGAGGAATTTTTGAATAGCATTACACCAACTGGAATGCCACCTCATAAACTTAAATCAAAAACAGGTGTTATTATAATGTTACTCAGAAATTTAGCACCTTCAAAAGGTATGTGCAATGGAACTACACTTATCGTGGTAAATTTGTAGAAAAATACTATTGAAGCAACAAAAAAAATAATGAAAACAATGAATCTTACCTGATACCTCGAATACCTCTTATTCCATCTGATAGTAATATGCCTTTTAAATTCAAGCGTAAACAATTTCCTATTAGGTTAGCATTTTCAATGACCATTAATAAAGCTCAGGGCCAAACTTTTGATAAAATATGTTTAGATTTGAGCAAACCAGTTTTTACTCATGGCTAATTGTACGTAGGTCTTTCTAGAGAGATCTTTCGAATCTGTTGTATCTGCGAGTTCTCAAATACACAACTGGTTTTATGTGAATGAATATACCCCAGAATATGTAATCATAGTAAATTCATTCATTCATATATCCCAGAAATCTATTTGTCAGTGTAAATAATCACCCACACTGTTCCTAAAAGTTCCATGAGATTCCCATTCTCGCTTCTCTCTCAGAACCTCAGCTGTATCGTTCAGCAATACATAAAAAGGGTCTTCGGATAAACTGTTTTCCACCGTGTAAAAACTCAAATATCATATACCCCAGAATTTGTTATTATTGTAAATACACTGTCATATCATATCTCATAAATCTATTTGTCAGTGTAAATACTCACCCATACTGTTACTAAAAGTGAATTTAGAACATAGTAGTCCCAAGAGTTCCCCTTTCTCGCTGCTTCCTCAGAACATTAGCTGTATGGTTCAGCAATACGTAAAAAGGGTCTTTGGATAAACTGTTTTGCACCGTGTAAATACTCAAATATCATATACCCCAGAATTTGTTATTATTGTAAATACATTGTCATATCATATCCCAGAAATCTATTTGTCAGTGTAAATACTCACCCACGCTGTTCTTAAAAGTGAATTTAGTACATAGTAGTCCTAAGAGTTCCCCTTTCTCGCTGCTCCCTCAGAACATTAGCTGTATGGTTCAGCAATACATAAAAAGGGTCTTCGAATAAACTGTTTTGCACCGTGTAAATACTCAAATATCATATACCCCAGAATTTGTTATTATTGTAAATACATTCAGTTATATATTGTCCCAAAAATCTATTTATCAGTGTAAATACTCACTCATACTGTTCCTCAAAGTGAATTTAGTACATAGTAGTCCCCAGAGATCCTCTTTCTTGCTGCTCTCTCAGAACTGTATCTGTATCGTTCATCAATACATAATCAGATCAATTTTCAGGTCTATGTAGACTAAATAGGGCCCCTTTTAAGCTAGACTAAAGAATTGTAGTGTCCTATGGGCGAGCGAAGCAATCTTGAGGGAACTGCTTGCAGTTCCGGGGGTTGGCGAGCGCTAGCGAGCAGGGGGCGTTAGCCCTCTAGTAATAATTAGAAACTGTCTTACATTTTCCCTCATCGAAAACTCAATTTCAGTCCCCTTTGGTTTGTTAAAATGGGAGTACAAATGTTTTCTTAAAAAACGGTTGGAAAATCCCACACTTTTTCCTGTGTCCCTATTCTTAAACTCAAGTTGAGCGAAATTCTAAGAATCTGCAACTATTGTCACTTTCAACTTGTCTTTCGTGAAATTAAGTTCTGTGATATTTTTTTTTGTGCCTGTGCATATGTATAATAATAGCTAGAAAAGATATACTGAGTAAAGAATACCCTAGAAATTTGAATTGCGATCTACAAATGCTAATTTCGCGATTTATTAGCTACAGTAGGGTGATAGCGATAATGTGGGACCTATATTTCTGATTACCAAATGTTTCTCACCTGTCAGCTTTATCTCCCCCTCCCAAATGCATTGCAGCAAAGTCCGATATCTGAACAAGTATTAAGTATTAAAGTTTTATTTCTATTATTATGTATAAAGTGCAAAGAGATGAAGCAAATGACACGTCAAACGTCATGCTTACACAAAGGAGGGCATAGCTAGACTAAATTAATGTGAGCAGCAGTGTGCATTTTTTTGACTCAACTTTGCACTGCGATTGCATCAGCCGATGATGTCCGTCCAAGATCAATTAGTATTTATAACATTCTTTATTTAATGCTCGTTTGAACACAGTATCGTTCATTTGTTTATCATTTATATTTTTCAAGTTATTAAAATTTTTCACACTTACACTTTTTGTGAGAAATCAAAAATTTAGCATAGTCCCTGGTTTAAAAAGGTAAGACGTATTTTACGTCAAAAACTGAAAGCTTGAATATAGTTCTGCTGTTGTTAGAAAAAGCAGAATATCAACTAGCTACTGAGGAATGTTTAGTTCAGAAAGCAGATTGATTAGATTCTCTATGATCATTTCTTGCAACGGAAAAGTTAATTTGACCAATTAAAAGCAGGAAGATAAAAAATAGCACTAATAATCAGAATATTTAAAAATCCAAGTGGTGATAAGAAATAAATGTACCGTAACCATTCCTTCATGAGTGGTGTTCTGACAATAACTAAGAAAAGCTCCTGTGATGATAGTACCCCTCAAATCAGATTGCTTGCTGTATGCTTGAAGTTATTCTACCAATGATAAATGAATTTAAAAAATATATATATATATATATATATATATCTTTACTGTGTGTGTGTGTGTATATACAGGGGTTGGACAAAATAATATGAAAACTTGTGAAAAAATAGCACTTGAAAGAAACCTCTCGTATACTCCTGCTCTCTAGCGGTGAAGGGTGCCACCTAGCGGATGCGAAAGTACACACATCAGTCTGCTACTAGTAGTGATAGAAGTCGGATGTGAAATATATTTTTGTGTTAAAATTGCGTTTTGGCTGATCTCACTGATTTCCAAAGAGGGATGATTGTTGGGGCCCGTCTTGCTGGAGCCTCAGTAACGATAACGGCCACACTTCGAGGTGTTGGGAGAAGTACAGTGTCGACTGTAATGTCAGCATATTTGAAACAGGGAAAAACATCATCTAAAAAGCATAACAGTGGTTGAAAATCGAAGCTGAATGACAGAGACAGAAGGGTTTTGAAGCGGATTGTGGCAAAAAAACACAAGACAACAGCATCCCAGATAACATCTGAGATGAACACACATCTACAGGAAGCAGTTTCATGAAAAACTATCTGGCGTGAACTGCATATGGCAAATATTCATGGTAGAGCAGCTATTTCAAAACCACTGATAACACCATGCAATGTCTTGAAGCTACGAATATGGAGTCGCAAGCATAAAAATTGGACACAACAACAATGGGAGAATGTAATATGGTCAGATGAATTGTTGTTCACATTATTCCCGACAAATGGACATGTTTACGTTTAGAGAACGCCACCAGAAGCCTATCAAGCTGACTATCTTCGGCCTACGGTTAAGCATGGCAGCGGTTCATCGATGATCTGGGATGCGATATCCCATCCTTATTCCACTTGTTGCTCTGAATGTTACAGGAGAGGATTATGTCAGTCTTCTGGCTGACCATCTTTACCCAATAGTGCAAACTGTGTTTCCTGATAAACGACTAGTCTTCCAAGATGATAATCCATTCACAACTGTGGAATTGCCCGAGACTGGTTTTATGAACACGACGATGAAATAGAGCACCTCATCTGGCCCCCTCAGTCCCCTGATCTCAATATAATTGAACCTTTGTGTGGTATTTTGAAAAACAAGCTGCACAGTCGATTTCCCCCTCCAAGGACACTTTCTGAATTAGGTCAGATACTGGTGTAATTTATGCAAAAGGAGGACCAACAGCCTATTAATAATAAAAAAATTCTCTTTTCACAGGTGTTCACATTATTTTGTCCAACCCCTGTATATATACACATGTTTTAGATTTTTGCGGATTTCGGATTATTTTCATTTTTTGTCAAAAAAAAAACCTTATTCTACCCCCCCCCAATTCCGCCAGGGCCCTCGAATTTCGCGTTTGTAATAGTAAAATAGCAGATATATAAGTAGGAATAATTTTTTAAAAAGGAAAAAAATTTGAAAACAATGCAGCAAATTTGACTTGCAAATTTTCTAATTTTTCTGTGTGGTATTTACTATGAACATGTCCGTTATTTTGCGTTTCTTCATTATTTAGGCCCATGTTTGACTCCTTGTTCTTTAAAAATTGTTGGAAAGATGGAAAAAAGTGAGAAAACGAAAAAAAACGTCGTTTAGCAAAACGTTCAGATTTTGGGCAATTCCAGACGTCTTTGTTTTTGGGTCTTTGTACTGTAAATATATCATGTTATCTCCTGCATACTCGTATATCATCAGTTAATAAGAAGGAATGCTATGGTCATAGTACAGATATGTGTGAATTGCAGGATAATTTTCACGAGCTTCCCACTCTATAGGAACTAATAAATATATTGGATAAAGCATGAGAAACAAGTAGAGATTCTTTCTTCCTGTTTCTGAGCAACCACATAATGGCTTACTTCTGGTTACAATTTTCATTTAGGTTTCCAAAGATTTAAATGCCAGAATAGTATACATATCTTTGATAACAAACCGTATTTTTTCATTTCTAATTTATCTCTTGAACAGGTGATCTTTTTGCGTAAAAGAATTGCAAGACCCATTTAGACACTATAAGGTCTTTTTAACTCCTTTCTAGATTTTAGCACGATCATTGTACTCTGTTAGTTCTTTTCTCCAGATCTGTTGTATCAGTCAGTTGTGCAGTTTGTAATAATCTTTTCCTTGCACTATTATAATAGATTGTATAGATAGTACGTAGTATCCTTGTCTTGCAAGATTTTTACTTTTAACTTTTGTTTAAATTTAGAGATGAGTAAGTGAAAAAGAAGTATTTCATGTCACATAAAAATAGACGCACTTCTTTTTATATGAATGTTTTCTCTTCTATTTTTAAATAATTAGATAGTCTAATTGGTTTGCAACTACCCATTTCTAATAATTGTCATATGTAATAATAATTACAGTGGCAATGCAATAATTTCAAAACCAAATTCAGTTTGTTTTTTTCATGCTCAAATAAACTTGTATTGTTGACTGATTCTGATGATTTTTTATTCTAAAAACAGATATACCAATCATTAAATACAGGTTACTTGATTCTACCTGAAGGGGAAAGAACACGACAGAATAGTTTCAATTGGAAAAATTCCAATTGAAGAATACTATTGATTAATTACTTTGCATGATTAATTACTTTCATGTTAACAGATAAGAACTAATTTAAGAATAATTATAAAAATGTTTGAAAATTTCAGCCATGTTTGAAGATTTTATTTCAAATAAAAAAGAAACAGTGAATAACGAACATTTAAATAGCTTTGACAGGTATGTATTTGGTAACATTTTCTATTTTTTTAAAAGGCATTTAATAGTAAATAGGTAGTACTGGAAAAAATTATAAAGTAGATTCTTTGTTATTTCTATAAAATGGTTAACAATAAATGTACAATTAATATGAACTAAAAGTTTGAATGGAATGACACAAATCAATTGATCATCCTTCTGTTTAAAGAATAATCTAATTGCTTTTCTCATCTATTTTTGTATAAGGAATGCTTTTTTACTCTATTGGATTACGCAAAACATTTTTTAGTTCCAATTTTTTTTTTGTTGAGAAAAGTACAATATTTATTCCTCATTACCATCATATTTCCCAGAATTGGCAATTCACTTGTAAGTCTTATTGAGTACTTTAATCCAATGATTGTTGAAGTTTGTACAGTTGTAACTCATGTCATGGTTAGTAAATGCATCTACAACAGGTTTATGTGTTATCAATTTTAATCACATTTTGTTTCTTATCTTTAAAAAAGCAGTCTTGCATTACTACATGGGATAATTGGATAATATTTGCAGCTTTTACGTTTTAAATAAGTTGGCCAGTGCAATAAAAGGATAATCTTGGGTTCAAGTAGACATCTTTTTAACAGGAAATTTGGTTAGTCAAATAAACTATCACTTAATTGTCAATTTTTCAAGTTTAATGCACTCAGTTTCTACTTACTAGGTCACTGCTACTAATCAAAAATTATTTCTTTTAAGGTTGGGTAAAATTGGAAAATTAAAGTAATTTAAACTAGGCTAACTTTTTAGCATATACTAGTTTAAATAACAGTTCAATTTTAATATCCTGCCTTATAAAATATTAAAACATATACACTACTTGGACAAAAGTCACCATACACCCCTTCAAAATCTAAATCAAACGGATCAATGGCGACTTATTGTCAAGATAGTGTATATATGTACATCCAGCTCAAATTTTATACCGAATTTATTTCTTGCGATTGTTTTAGTGTAAAGAAAATCTGAGAAATAATAAACACACTGTGCATGTGACATTTGTTGTCGTGTGACCAGTGCAATAATTGAAAAAGGATGGGAGAGAGGCGGGAAGAGCATAGTTAAATGGGTCCAAAAGCGTGGAGCACTGCGTAGGTCACATTTACAGCTTTGTCCGTATAAAGGGTCTCCCTGGAACAGTTCAAGTCGATCTTGAAGAGTGCTGCAATAATGGAAGGGCAGTTAAAGAGGTGTTTGGGGTTGGTATATTAGTTTTCAATATATATATGTAAACAAATCTCAGTGTATAGTAGTAAGCATAGTTGTTTATACTAGTTGTAGGTCATGCATTAATAAGCCCTTGTGTGCCAAGAAATGACTGTAGATGAACAAACCAATATAAACATGGTACTGGAAAGTTAAGTTTATGTTTTTTTTGTCCTAGAATTTAATTTGAACACTTATTTTAGACAAAATTTTCCCCATAACCTAAAAATTATAGTTCATACATTTTCATCTTCGATTTTTTTCCCCTTAATTTTTTTATTGAATGCTACTAATTTCCTACCTAATTGATTTTATACTTTCTACTAAAAAACCCTCAAATTTATTGCTTTATACGTTGCATTTTTTTTAAACATATAAAGTTGTTGACTTGTTCTATTTTGACACAAAATTGCATTGAAAATTTTTTAGTGGTATGAATCTGCTAGAAATTGAATTAGTTATTTAAAGTGCTTTTGCATTAAATTTTAACTTTCCTACTCCCTATGTCAATTTTGTTAAACTGTAGAAAATTAATCTTGTTAACAAAATGAAATCCTCGGAATCAATTCAGAATATTATTTTCTAAAAGAGTTTTTTTTTTTTTTTGCGGAAAACAGCATTTATACCAGTTTATTAGCAAAATTTATTTGATTGATTCAAAAGTTTGTCATGCTCTTTTGACAAAAATTGAAGAAAAATGATTTTGTTTCTAAAAATTTCCTTTAATCAATATAGTATGTCGTTCTGTTCAATGACCATCCCTCCGGTAGCTGCATAATCCAGCGCTCATAGAAGTTCCGAGGTTTCTGCCTAAGGAATTGATCGAGGTGACGAAACTTTCAGAACCACTTACGACACCCTCACTATACACGAAAGGTATTTTGCACATACGAAACATTCTTGCCTTTTCGTAAATAAAAAACATAATGTGTCGAATATGCTCCTTATTTTCTGCCACTTTTGATGTTTAACAAAAGTTTAAAAAAAGTTCCAATAGGTCAAGTAGCCACTGAAATTCCTTCTTTCAAACAACGTCAAAGTTTTACACGTGTCAAGTAAATACCTCTTCGGTTTTGCGATGCTATGCCATCTAGCGCCAAAAGCGAGACAAACTTTTGCATCTACCCAATAGATTACAAAACTATATGCATAATGTCCTTGTTGTGCACAAATTTAACAAACTAAAATTGAAGGCAATACTATTCCTTATTAGTTAGATGAGTGCTGTTTAAAAAATTTCTTGTCATCAATTTCATTTACTAATTTTGTAAGACAAACTCAGCTTGTTAAAAAATAATTTTTTATAGATTGCCTAAAAAGGAAGAGCCCAACTATAAATATAAAGAAGAAGCAGTTCGAAAAAAAGGAGAAAGGAAACAACTTAATGGATTTGATTGCAAGGAGTGTGAAAATGTATATAAGTGAAGTATATAATTGAAAACTAACACTAATAATACAATTGTTTTGTAAAGTTAAACAATAACTCCAATATTTTATATTTATATAATTCATTTGATGTAATTTATTATTTATACAATTTATTTTATTACTCATTTCATATTCAGTGGGTTTTGCTCTACTCCCTGTTCAAACCCAATCTGAGTCTCATAAATGGGAGAGAAAAGCACTGTTATATACTCATTTTTAGTCATCTTTATTTTTAGTGATGAAAAGAAATATATGTAGTTATTGCAAAATTACCAAGAATTAATTTTATATTTAGTATTATTCTGAGCTTGGACTTTCTGATAAGGAAAAACAAGAACGTTTAAAGAAATGCTCTCGTCATCGTGCCAAGTTTGCTCCTCCAGCCACTCCAGAGCATTTTTGGGAATTAGAATTTCCTGACACGCAAGAATGCAAAGCTAGAGGTGAACTGTTCTTTCTTTTACTATTACGTATTGATTGTCTTATTAATCCTTTGATCTGAATATAATTATGACATGAATGTTTGTAAGAGTACATAAGTAAATAAATCCTGAATAGTTTTCTTTAATACCCTTGTGCTGAACTTAGCCACCACTAAAAAATTAACATATGATATTGTAGCGTAACTAAGGGATGTTAGGTGAATCACAGAACTGCTACTCAATCACTGATATTTGGTATCACAGTTCTACCTGTTACTGCATTTTCAAATTAATAGTGATTACTGGAACAGTGACTAAGAATATTTGTGATTCAGCAAGAGTTATTGAGGGTTAAGTGATATAGTATCTATGACTGAGGGTTAAATAGCATTGGTGATTCAGACTGGATATTGGTGGGTCTGTAGCAGTGACCGAGTATTGGTGATTTGGTAAGGGTGAAAGCTGGTTTATGGGTGAATGGAGTGATGTATACCTGTGTGAGCTTTTTTTGATAGAGCTTATTTGTGTTTCTCTAGTGGTGATAGAATTATCAACCTGGATGCTGTGCACAACACTAAAGGGAATTATGATATATCAGGTTGCCACAAATTATAAGCTGTTTTCAAAAAGCTTAGCACCATTTTCAAAATTTATGGAACCATAATTAAATTTAAGAGCTCTAATGAACTATTCATTCTCTTTCCATACAACATTTTTGTTTTAGTAAGATAAGAAATTTTAAAGATTGTACAAAAAAAGCCAATAAGGGTTCAGATGAAGGGAAGTTTGTCCATATCATTCCTTGAATCAGCCATTGTGTTTGATGTTTATTTCCTAGATACGTAATGTTTACTGCATATTTCTTTATTGTTTTTCAAGTTTCTTCATTCTCCAAAGTTGATTTTTAAATGAAGCAGTTTCAGGGGGGCAGAATCATCACAATGTTGTTGATATCGGTAATGAATGCGTATATTGTAATGCAAATGGCGATTTTTAAGGCTGAATGTTTTATATCTTAAAGCATGTAATTTTTATTGCTTCAATCATACAATTAAGAACATTGTGTAAAGCATGGCCATTTGAACTCAATGTTTTAGTTGGGGATTTTGTTCAATAAAAAAATCCCAAATTTCTATATTTATTTATGAATTTCTTGTCAGACAAGGTGTTTTTAAAGCAAATATAAATTTTACAACTTTATAGTTTTAGAAATATATAAACACTACCACATTTAAGTCAAAAATTACTTACACTTTTTGTTCTACAACTTTATTAAACAAAGATAGGTGTGGAACTGATACATTATTTTTCGATATAGTCTCCACCTTGAGCAATGCACTTGGTCCAGCAAGGCACAAGCTTCCATATTCCTTCCTGGTAGAAGGTTTTCGGTTGGTCGTGAAGCCACTTTTGCACCGCATCCCGAACGTCCATGTCTGAGGCAAATCGATGACATCTCAAAGCTTCCTTGAGCGGCCCAAAGAGATGAAAATCTGAGGGAGCGAGATCTGGGCTGTAGGGAGGGTGTTCCAGGGTCTCAAAGCCCAACCTGTTGATTGTTTATATGATCGTTATAGGCCGTGCATTGTCTTACAACGACAAAATTTTCTTTGAGAGTAGACCACAGCATTTGTTTCGAATTGCTGGTTTCAGCTTATTGGCCAACAAATCACTGTACCTCGCACTATTTACGGTAGTACCCCTTTACAAGTAGTCGTCCAGTATATGGCCTTTTTCGTCCCAAAACAGGGTTAGCATAACCTTCCCAGCCGATGGTGAGGTCTTGAATTTTTTCAGCTCCCTCTCTTTGTGTTACGCTTTTTCAGCCACTTTTAAACATTTCAATCCACAAAAAAAAAAAAAAAAAAACAGTTTTACGAGATAAAGCACTTTCTCTGTATTGTGACAAAAGCCTCCGGTGAATTTCAGCACCTTTTACACCCTCTTACCCCAAAAATCTGATCACTACTCATTGCTCCTCTCTGGTGTAATCTGATAGCAAAGCTGATATGCTTACACTCTTGTAGCTAGAAGACAACTGACGCAATCATGATTACACTACATTACACGTTAGCACAGACACGCCAACTCAACGCATGCGGCCGCCACCTATCTTTGTTTAATAAAGTTGAAGAACAAAAAGTGCAAGTAATTTTTGACTTACCCTTGTAGTATATATAGCAGTGTGACCCACCTCCCTCATGAAGTATTATTTGTAAGTTCCCAGGCATGTGTATTTTAACACATATTTCAGAAGCCTGCGACATGACCCTTAAATTTGCAGATTGTGCACTATTCTCTTGCTTGTCATTGAATTCCATTCCGCTGATATTTAAAATCAGCTTTTTAATATAACCACAAAGCTATGACTGCTTTTCTGTCTTAAATGCATTTCTGAAATGAACAATGTTTATAAAAACTTTCTGTGAGCACTTCAGACTAAAATCAAGAATGAGAGTTGGGAGACTGGCAGTTGCCAATATTGTTGACATGACTTTCAAAATTATTGATATTATCCAGTGAGAGTAAAATAGATGTATGTTAATAATATGTGGCTCCAAAGTATAGTTGTGTTAATTGAACTATTTAGCAAATACTTCCCAAGTATTACAGCTATGAAAGTGAAAAGTAGTAAAAATATTAAATTGGAAAATAAACCTTTAATAAAACTAATTTTGGAATTTATAATGGAAACTTAGCATAAAACTATTTGTAACAGTCCATTTGAGGTTTTATGTCATCTAATTCTTGCTTGTGAGCGTACTGCATATTGTTATATTATACTTAACTGGTTACCTTGATAAAAATGAAATTGTACAAAATTAATACAGCTGTAAGTACAATGTATGACTAAGCAAAATGTTTTTCATAGAAGTGTGATAAGACAATTCTTTATTTTTGAATTGTTGGAAGTTAACATGAGTTAACTTAAGTTACACAAGTTCTCACTAGAAGTTACCTCTTAAACACATGCATAACAAAAAAGATTTATTGTCCCTTTATTTTTTCCAGTAATGTATCTATACAGGATGATTCCAAACTCAGTGTACAAACTTTTAGGGGATGTAGAAAACACAAAAACAAAACAGAATCACATAGGAATGTATGACTGGAAACCCTAACCTGATCATGTGTGTAGAGGATAAACAAAGAGACAGAAATGACAAGTCAATAATGGGTGGATAAACTTTCTTTAGCGATACTTAAGATAGTATGTGTACACGTTAAGTTTCACAAGTGCTCAAAGTTCTTACCATCCACAGCTATGCACGCTCGAGGGCGCTGGTCACCATTTCAGCATTCAGAAACTGTTACATGCTTTCTGTACGCAATTAAAACTTTAAATGACCAGTGCTGCATTACAACTGGTTCGAAGGTGTTAGCCTCTGGATCGGAAGGTTCCTCGTTCGAATCCAGTTCAGTGCGTATATTAGTAAGCGTATAGTGTTATAACACTCTAAACGCAGCTTCTCTGCTCTCTTCTCAAGCCGACATAAAACAGACAAGATTCAAGAATTCCTTAATTGGTGATCGTAAATCTCTTCAAGTGATCAACTGTCCATAACTAACCCTAGAAGTACTATTACAGCACTCCATTTGACATTACATCGGTCATACACTATCTACCAATAAGTATTTGGACACCTATGATAGAAAAAAAAATTCATATTCAATAGTTGGTAGAGCCTCCACGAGAGGTAATTACAGCCTCAACCCTCCGGGGAATGCTTTCCACAAGTCCTTGTATGACGACTAGTGGTATTTTCTTCCACTAGGCTTGAAGAAGGCATGGTTCCTTCACCAATTTTGGATGGTTGTAGCAAACCTTAATTCGGCGATCCAACTCATCCCAGGTCTGGGCAGGCCAGTCCATTCGGTTAACCCCATTGCCACCATACCAATCCATGGTGGACCTTGCAGCAGGATAGCTGGCAATGTCGTCCTGGAAGTAACATAGGTCCAACCCGTAAAACTGCCACAATGTAGGAAGCACTGTCATCCAAAATAGTGCAGTTGGCCTTGAGCTTACCATGAGTTTTGACCAATGGTCCCTGTCTATACCAGAAGAAACGTCCCCAGACCAAAATTCCACCTCTGCCGAACTTTACTGTGCTCACATGCATTCTCCAGGCAAACGCCAGACTCTGCCATCCAAACGGTAGAGGGTGAACCTTGATTTGTCGCTCCAGAAAACCTGTTTCCAATGATCTACGGTCCTTGTACTTACAACTGCCTCAATAGAGGTGTAGTTAAGAGGGTTATAAAAATCTTCTCTGACAGCCAGGCAGTCCTAAAGGCTTTGCAAAGTCACTGCTTCTCCTCAAAAGCAGTGTGGGAATGTCACAATGCGCTTGAGGACCTGGCTGAGAGAAACAAGGTCTCTCTTGTTTGGGTCCCTGTGGCATTGAAGGTAATGAAACGGCAGACCTATTAGCAAAACATGGGTCTGAAACACCATTTATTGGACCAGAGCCTGTTTTGGGTCTGCCTCACAATGTGGTTAGAGGGACTATAAGGGATTTGCTCCTTGCTGAGTCCTGCCATACATGGCTTCAATCTAATAATCAAAGACAACCCAAAGAGCTCAATCAGCAGTCTCCATGGGATAGATCAAGGGAACTGCTGAATTTAGGTAGGAAAGAAATCAGGATAGCTATTGGCCTTCTAACTGGCCACTGTACCCTGAATAGACACCTCAACATTATAGGTGTTTTAGATGACCCATTATGAAGAGGTTGTCGGATGGTAGAGGAGAGTTCTGTACACGTTCTATGTAAATGTGACCATTACTCTGCACAACGATTTGAATATCTGGGATACCACTGTATCGAACCCTGGGAACGTCAAACATTCCAATCAAGTACATGCTGAAATTTATTTCGGCAATCGGTCTTTAGTGGATCAGTAGGGGTCTCAGTACAATAGACTATTAGTCGCAGTGCTGGCACTCTTTGGAGTCACCCCTTTACAAGTCATAATGATCTACGGTCAACTTTCAACGTGTTTTGCACCACTTTAACTGAGCAGCACACGGTTGGACTTTGTGATCAAAGGCTTATGGGCAGCAGCACGACCATGAAAACCAAGCAGATGTGCTTTCTTACGGATGGTATTAATCAAAACACTCCCGGATGCCTGTTGAAATTCCTGGAGTATGGGCCATCGTTTGGGTGTGGTTCTTCCGAATTTCTCTGAATAGCACCCGTCAGTCTCTATCTTCCAGTTTCGTAGGTCTGCCGACTCGGGGCACATTCCGACAATCACCGCTCAACTTCCACTTCTGACTCACATAAGCCATTGTAAATTTTGGGTAATTCAGCTCGCTAGATATGTCCCTTAAGGATCAGCCATTTATGTGATACCCGACAATTACACCTTTCTCGAAATCAGATAACTCTGCACTTCATGACAATCTTGCATGCGACTAATGCCAATGTTGTTTTCTACACGATATTTAACGACAGAGGATATCAGGACCGCAGATACTGTCATTTGCACATGGGCGTCCAAATACTTATTGGTAGATAGTGTAGTTCTGGGCACTTGAAATAAACCCTCTTCATCTGATGTTACACTGATCTCATAAATCTCAATTGCTTTGATAACACTCAAGATTCCATCAACATATGGTTTTCAGCTGAATGCGACTTAGAATACTGGAAGACCAGAGATCCTTGAGGACACGCTCACTTACCTCTGCCGAACCCTTGTTAAGCTGTAGGATGTTAGAATAAATGTTGTAGTGGTCTTTGGTGAAACCCAAAGACTTTGTTTTATGCTACCATTTCTTACTGTCATCACTCCCTTTCATCTGGTACAGTATCAAGGCGGCTGGTGCACCTAAATCTGTCAAGGCTGAAAGTCCTCACGTTGGCCTGGTGTGGAAGTTTGGAGTGCCAGCTCAGGTGTTGCCTCATCATCCGACCGTGGTTCAAAATTACGTGTTGTCCGAATCTTTCCTTTATGGGATTGATCCTGGACCATCGTCAATAGCCGGTTATGTTGCTCTAGTACGACGTTAATTAAAATTACCAACGACAGCACTGGCAAACAACACCCTTGAGCATGCATAACTGTGAATGGTAAAAACTTTCAGCACTTGTGAAAATTAACGTGTAAACGTACTACCCAAGTATAAATTAATAAACAGTTTTCCACCCATTTTTGGCTTGTCATTTCTGCCTCTTTGTTTTTCCTCCACACAGCTGATCAGATTGGAATTTCCCGTCACACATTCCTATGCGATTCTATTTTGTTTTCTCTACCTCCCCAAAAGTTTACGTTCACTTTGGAATCACCCTGTATGCATAAATATTTCCCCTTTTTTCGTTCTGTTTGTTTAAAAATAAAACGCATTCTTCTATACCCAATGTTTGATTCATATTTAAATATTTGTTTTCAGGATACTTAAATGAAACTCAAAAGGTGAAGTTAAAGTCTCACAGACGACGACCCTTAGACTTGTAAATAAGTGTGATAATTGGAGGACTTCAGTATTTTGATAGAACTGAAAAATTGTATTTATTTAAACATGTTATGTCTAAACTATTGCTCTTTGTAAATTTATTTAGCTCTTGTTTTTTTACTGATTGAATGATTATTTCATATAAAATATATATGCCTTTTAAAATTGTATTTTTGATTTTAGAATTCAAAATAATTTGTTCTTTATGAATTAAAGGCTTTGTTCCTATTTTTTTTTTTGGTTAAGAGTTACGTTTTTATTTATATCAGTGGTGTTTATTTTTAATAGCAAACAGTAAATATTTGAGCTGAATCGTGTAATGTAAAAAGGCTTGCATTACAAATTACGAAAAAAAAACCACTGAAATGCCAAAAAAACTGCAGATGAGCCTATGGAAAATGCATAGCAATGGCAACTATGCATGTTATTGGTTGCATCTTTTGAAAACAAAATTTCAATTTGTCAATTCATACTAGCTACTTTGACAGCTAGTATGAATTGTAACACAAATTAGAAAAACTTGGTCAATTGCTTTCTTGATTGCATTTTAATTATTTTTATTAAGTACTAACTATCAAACATGACATTTTTTTACTCTGAATTTATAAATATTTATTTTAGATATTTCAGAAATTAATTAAATTTTGACATTGTAGATCACTAATATAAAATTTTAATAGCTCTTGTAATGTGTTTTTCTTGAAAACGGTATTTATATAAAGCAATAGTAGTAATTGTTTGAAATTATCCATTTCAAAGTGGGATTAGTATGCACATTAGAGAATATAAATTATTAATGTAATCAATTGTTCACTAAAGAAGCAAAATTAAGGTGATTTTAACTAACAATATACCAAATAATTCTTGGGGCTAATTAATTATAAGACCACTTTCAGTGCTTTCACAATTAGTTTCATAGATATAAGTGGATTTAAGTCTGAAGCAAATTTAATATTTGTAGTCAACTTGTTACTCCTCCTTGGGGATAACAAAAGCAATGTACCAAGAGTCGAGAAAAACCTACTTAGAATTAATAAAGCAAACTGCACTAAAGTATGTTTAAGTATAAGTTAAGTACAAAATCAATCATCAGATTTTATTACACAAGGGCCTGTGTTGTCGTCGCCTCAAAACGGTAGCGTGAAAACAGTACAAATTGTACACAAAAAGACATCCAACAGCTACGATACTTAAGTTATTATTCTAAGAACATTAAGAAAAATATACAGTATTTACATCATCACATTGACATAATTATATAAAAGTATGTATTATCGCAGTCCAGCTTGGTGATCAAACCTCACCCTCTGCTGTCATCTCCAACAGAGTATGTTGGAGATGCTCAATTGCTGTAAAAATGTTTGTTGGGAAAATTCAATTTGCCTGCAGTCCAAAAAGAAAGCCAATGGCATAAGTCGAAAAGTTATTACTAGTTTTTCTATGCCAAAAATTCAATTATGTTTTGATTTAAAAAATTTATGCTATAGTTAATTATTATTTGCAGTTTAACATGAAGTCTTAGATTTTTCCATACTTGCTGTCTCGATTTTGGGGGCATTTAGTATGCACAGAACATGTATTTCATACTTGAAGCTAGTAATAGACCAATGTGAAATCTAAAAGATTAAGAAATTTGATTGAATGTTTGCTTTTTTTCACTAAAAGTAAATATACTCATCTAGTGAACAGTGATATATAGGGAAGTAATAAATGTTTGTAAGATGGTTCAAATTCTAGTTGAATATACAATTTAACAAGGGAATATATTGATTTTACTCCTATGAAATGGAATTAAAATCAATATTCAATAGTACATGGAAATAATCAATCAATACAAGGAAATGCTAATTGAGAATAGGGAATGCTGAAATGAGAAAATACATTAATATTAAACAGCAATTACCTTAAAGAGTGATGCAACAAGACAAATCCTTGTTTTTCTGCAAGAAATGCTCAAATACAAAAATTTATTCGCAAATTCCAATTCTATTAAATATTAATCCTACACTGTTTATACCTGTTATATTTATCAATGGATTCAAATCCAACCATTTTCTAGAATGTGCAATCGGGGCTGCCATAAAATAAATTAGAGATATTTAAATTGATTCATGTTGTGACTGTTAGATCAACGTTTTGTTATAAATTACCTCAAACTAAAACTTGTTTGGGGAATTTATTAAGAATGTATGTAAGAATTCTACATTTAAAATCTTTAAAAATCTATTTCTGATTAAATAGGAAACAATTTTCAATATTTGTTCATTTTTAATGTTGTGTATTCTCAATGCCTTGTAGACCGAACAAGATCTTGCGGCTCATCTCAAAGTAAACACATTACAAAAATATTACTTAGTCTTACAAATATTGACAAAATAATCACTTAAAGCTTGAGCATTTAAACAATTGAGCTGTGCATTTGATTGGTTTTTAAAAAATGTTCACATTTTTTTAATATAATGGGATGAAAAATTAACCATAACCCTATCTTGGGAAATTTTAGAACAAAATATACTAAAGTACTTAAATATGTAACATACTATAACTTAGTAGAATGAATACCTCATTACAAGTTTTAATATTAATGGAAGTAAAATATCCCAACCAAAGATGAAAATATCAGCAGACCTATCGATAGATTTTCTATCAATTCTACAACAAAATATTTGTAACTATGTATGAAACATTTAAAGGCTTAAATAGTTCTTAATTCCTGCTAGGAGTATTCGCACTCCTTAAAAAACAGTGACACAACTCAAAACAAATTTGCTTTTCAGTTTAGGGCACCTGTATATATATATATAATGTGAAAAGCATCAAATTCTCTTAGGATATTAGAAACTCATGCCCATAATTTAACCAAATGTTGGGCAGAAAATAGTAATTTATTCTTTATTTACAAACAAAAGCAAATTGAAACTTTGATTTCCCTCTTTTTTAAATGCCAGCTTGTTTTGAGCTTACATTCTTCTAGGGGTGCAATTTGGTGTTCCTACTTGATTACCTGTCATGACACCTATTGGCAATTAAAAATAAAGTTCAATTTTTGAATACCTTCAAGACAAAATCTTTAATTGGTTTACCTTGAACTGATGTTCATGGACTACTTATTAATTATTTCAGAAAAAAAACTATGAAATTTTGTACAAAAAAGTAATGTTTTGAAAATGTCAGTCTAAAACTTACATTCAGTAAACTGACCTTTTGTAGAAGTTTGAAAATAAGTGAAGTTAAACGCATACATCTCCTAGTTCGATTTGTTTTCAAAATTTATTCTGCCTAAAAAGTTTTTCCATTTTGATGCTTTTGCAACATTTGATGTTTTTTTGTACATTTTGAATAAGTTTATATATTTGAATTTGCAGTATGCACAAATAAAATAAAAGCTTTCAAACAGAAATTAAAATTTTATTTCATGTTTTACAATTCATTTTCTTTCCCTATACTTAACGTAAGGTAAGGTAATTTTTATTAACATAATACAGGAGCAACACAACGCCCTATACTTAAAGGAGTGCTAAACAATTGTAGGTTGGTAATGTGAAGTCATCCTTCAAAAACGTTTTGCTTTGAAGTTATACTTAGTCTGAAATCCTTCCATTTTCATTTTACAATTCAAGTACAAAAAGGTAATAGCATATGTGCAGAGAGAGAGAGAGTAAATCAAGTTACCTAATTCTCTACAATTTTAAAAACCATAAAAATTTTAACTTGATGCAGTGGCTAAAAACTAATTTTATAATGCAAGATAAAACATGCACTTTATGATGTAAATAGAATAGAAAAATCTTCACACATGGTTGATAAAAATAATGAATATTTGGAAATACTTTATGTAGGTTAAGGTAACTTTAAAATGTGTCAAGACTTTTTGATTACTCTTTATAAATACATTTTAAGTAAAATCATTCTACTACAAATGCAGTTAACAAGACACTAGTCTCAATATTTCTATTAATATTTTATAAACAGAAACTTTGCTTGCCAATACATTGAATTTTGGAACAAAATAAAATGATGAGCATATTTTCCAATATTGTGAAAAAACATGCTTTTCAAATCCAATGGAAATAAATCAACAATGTTTATTTTAAAGCTATGTCAAACACTATATCTTCATTTGCATTAAAAGTAGTAATATTTAAAGTCTCTGGGGTAATAAAGTTCAGATCTTTCAAAACATCATCAAAAATTAAATCGGAATTAATTTGTCGAGTCTTTAGAGACATTCCATCCATCCCATTTTCATCTGAATTTAAACAATTATCATCAATAGACATTTCATTTGCATCTTCTGTAATCAAAGCTGGTTTGGCCGAATCGAAATCTTTCATTTCTTTTAGATTTTCTTCCATTTCAAGTAACCGTATTTTTTTGCAATGGGCATCACTCATTATATGTTGGTTAAATGGCACAGATCCAGAGCATTGTTTATTGCATACTCGACAGAACCAATTTTGAGAGCCAGGTATTTCATTTTTTGGTGTACAATTCACGGAAAAAACATCGATAACATTTTTATTTTCATCATTCAACTGTAGTGTTTTCTGAAGCACTTTTTTCTGATGATTAACACTACTTCTATGTTGATCAAATGGAATACGACCATTAAAAAACTTGTCACACACCTCACATTTAAACTGTAATAAGCCACTTTGATTAGCAGAAAGCAGTTGATTGGGCAAACAAATGTTATCGGGAAATTCAGATGTCTTTCCACTATCACTTGTATAGTTAAACAATACAGATGTTTTCTCATTGTCACTTGTAGAGTCGACTTGATCACTGTTAAGCAATTTTTTAAGGATATCTTTGTCTTTTACTTTTTTCTGATGTACTTGACTGTTCATATGTTGATCATATGGTACAGGCCCAGAAAAGCTCTTATCACACACTTCACATTTTAGCAGACCTATAAACTGAGCAGATGATGTATCATTCCCTTTATTACCTAATAAAGATTCAGCAGAGAAAGTTGTATTTGGCATATTGTTAAGAATTTCTCTTTCCCTAAGCTTCTTTATATGAACATTACTACTCAAATGTTGTTCATATGGCACATGTCCACTGAAATATTTATCACAAATATCACATGTCAATCTGACAACACCATTCTGAATAGAATGCCCTTGCAAATTATTGACTTGAACAGAACTTGCCAAATGATTAGTACCTTGATAATCTTGTGATTGGACATCCCTTTTAATGTCAGTTTCAGGTTGGGCAAGCAAAGAAGCAAAAAGGTTGCCTCTCTGCTTCAACTCCACATCAAGAACCTTTTTCTTATGTATGCTACTCATCATGTGCTGTTCATAAGGAGCAGGCCCAGAAAAAAACTTATCACATACTTTACAACTCAGTTGCCCTATATGATTAGTTGGATTTGAAGACATAGCTAGCTTCTTTTTGTGACCAGCGCTTACTAGATGTTGCTGATATGGTTCCTTACCTGAAAACTGTTTTTGACAAAGTTCGCATTGTAAGTATGAACTGCAATTCATACCAGCAGACTTGCCAACAGATTCTACAATCATAATATCAGAACTGGACACTTGCTTAGCAGCATCACTTGAGCTGTATACCTTGTCTTCATCTGTTATATTTTCCAAATTTTTTGATTGAATTTTATTTGCATGCTCCAAACTGTTGACATGTCTTTGATAGTTAGTTATTCCATAAAGACATATTTGACATGTAGAACATTCAAATGATTGAGACTCCATGATAAAATTATTGAGAAAAGCACTATTATATAGCTAAAGCTTGTATTTATTATTTTCAGCCAGTACTAAAATCAAATTTTTATCCTTTCAAGTTTGGACAAAACAATCCATCATTTTCTTGTCTTTTCTGAAAAGAAAATTGAATTCTGTTACTTTAAACTGTGAGAAATTACATCATAAATTTTAGCAATTTTCAACATCAGCTATGCTTTTCCATAGCAACATATTAAATTGGTTCATCATAGTTAAATTTTTGCTTGCTTAAAATAAGGTGTGAAAATATTATATAAAAAAAAATTTTTAATACAATTTTTATGACTTTAAACTAATTTTTGTTGCCTTTGCAAGCTGGGTATGCCAATTTAAATATTTAAATCAAGTATTTAAAAAAAAAACATGCTTAAAATTTTCTTTATTTTTATTTCTGAATTAAAGTTTAAAAACATTACAAATGAAATAACCTGGGACATAATGCAAGTTATTTTATACACATAAGTTTAAATCAAATTTTTATGATTTTAATTAATCCCTTCCCCGCATAATTTTAAATTTATTGGCATAACACACACAAATCAGTGTAGTGTGTTTTTCGAGTTTCGACTTATGTTAAACATTAATATAAATTATTTTTTAAACATTACTAATGCATTAAGAAATATAGAGCTGGCTAAATTTATGAAAGACTTGAAGGTGACATAATAAGAAGGTTTTTAATTTACGTACATCACAGCACATACGCGTTACAACGACAGCAACACAAAGTACACTACTAGCATTCAAAGAAGTAAGCGTTATATACGAATGCAAACTGAAACTTAAAATAACCAATAAGAACAGTTTAAGAAGTGAGAACTGAAGCTGTATTACTGCCCTACTATTGTCTTGATTCTACCCAAGAAGCAGCTGGTGGAAGGGCCATGAAAACATAGACCAGGAGAAAACCCGAATATGAAGTACATAAAGTGACAATGGTGGAGAGTACACCAGCAGGGATTTCAATGAATTCTTGACAAAAAAAATGAAATAGCAAGACAGTTTACGGTACCAAGAAAACCTGAACAAAATGGAGTGGCAGAAAAAATGAACCATGTGCTTTTCGACATAACAAGGTGCCTACTCCTGGAATCCGGCATCCCAAATGGTCTATGGGCAGATGCTATAAGCACTGCATGTTACCTACGAAATAAATGCCCTTCCAAAGGCATTCAGGGAGGAATACCTGAAGAACTGTGGACTAAAAAACCAACCCAATATGATCATCTAAAAATACTGGGGTGCAAAGCTTTTGCACAAATAGACCAGTCAAAGTTGAAGCTTGAGAAGCATTCTGAAGAATGTATTTTTATTGGGTACGTCGATGGTGTCAAGGGCTATAAATTATGGATTCCAGAGGAGGACAAGTTCCTTGTCAGCAGAAGCACAAGATTCGACGAAGCGGTTTTTCCACTCGGATCAATTTGGCAAACAGGCCCAAAAGTAGAATGAATTGACCTTTCACTTGGGTGAAGATTCCAGTGAGGAGCAGAACCTAACAGAATCTTGTAGAAAGGAAGATAATAAAGCTGCACCAGAGAGTGATAATATGCATGAAATCGGAAGAAACAGTAGGATCAGAAAAACAAAGACCTACTATGGTGACCCAGCGCTTTATAAAGCTGTAAATCATGTCAAATCATCAAAACCTGTCAATCTAACTATACCAGATCCCATTACTGTGAAGGAAGCATTGGAGTCACCTCATGCAAGAATGTAGAAAGAGGCAATGGAAGAGGAACTAGGAAATCTACGTAGAAATCAGACATGGGAGCTAGTTACGAAACCACCAAACATAAGGCCCATAGGTTGCAAGTGGGTATTTAAGAGGAAGTTAAACTCGGGAGGAGAGGTCACAAAATACAAGGCCCGCCTAGTTGCAAAAGGGTACTCTCAGATACCAGGCAGAGACTTCTCAGAGAAATTCTTGCATGTTATAAAAACAAAATTATTAAGGATCCTATTAGCACTTGCAGTAGAGTTAGAGATGAAGATTCATCAAATGGATATAAATTCAGAGTACCTTAATGGGACATTTAAAGAAGACATCTATATGTCACAGCCTCAAGGCTCCCAACAACAAGGAATGGAGCACTTTGTCTGCCATCTTAAATGTAGTCTGTAGTATGGCTTGAAACAATCAGGGAGAGAGTGGAATGCCTGCTTAGATACCTTTTTAAAGTAATATGGTTTAATTTGTTCTAAAAGTGACCCATGCATATATCATCACCATCACCCAAGCAAAACTCTGTTCCTTAGCATCTATGTCGACAATATGCTTGTTGTTGGAACCCCAAGCTCTATATCTACTTTTAAATTGAGTGCTAGGGAAAGGTTCCAAGAAAGATTTTGGTGAGGCAGAGGAGATATTGTCAATGTGTGAAAATCCAGAGGCATGCTGATGGCGCATTGACCTTGGATCAAACTGCCTACATTGAGGAGATCCTGGAGACGTTCCAAGCAAAGTCAATGAAAGGAGCATCAACACCTTTAGACCCTAGCATAAGGCACAATAAGGTAACTGATGCTGAGTGGAGCCAAATAAAGGAGGAGAGTAGCCATATTCCTTATAGACAAGCAATAGGCAGTATATTGTACCTTGCTTGACGGACACACCCAGATATAGCGTTTAGTGCGACCTACATGAGCCAATTCAATGAGAGCAGATTCTGATGCAGATTGGGGTGCAAACTGTGTGGACCGAAAATCCTTTAGTGGATATGTGCTCGTCAGGGACGTGCCAATGTTTTAAATAGAGGGGGGGGGGGACAGCATACGCATCACTAGGGTTGTTGAATGGGGGGGGGGTCCTAACGAAAAGTACCTTTGTAAATTGTGGGAAGAATAAATTAATTTTATAAAAGATATTCATCTATTAACACTTGATTTTTTAAAAAATCATATTTTTTTCTTTATACAATATTTACTAAATGACTTAATGATGAATTTTAAAACTTACAATACATTTAAATTAGATATTAAAACGTCGATTTTTTCGTAAACATTTAGATTTTTTTGAACTTTTTAGATTTATATTTGATTTGCTTGAAGCACATCGGTAAAAATTATCTTGATTCTGACTCTGTCGCCAATGAGTGCTCATAATTTTTTTAAACAGTATATAATTTAAAAATTCGGTTTCAAAGAAGCACAGTAGGCAATATTTTTAAAACCCAATGAAATAAGGTAAACATTACTTTAAAAAAATTAAAAACTAATAACAGTAATTAAAATATAAAATGTATTTGAAAATTTGGTTTTAAAAAAGCACAATTGACAATAATAAAAAATTCCATTTTTCTCTGACCTTTTACTCTGCATAACCTTGTATGAGTTCTTTAAAACTCAATTTATCACATAACTCATTTTCGATAGTTATAATCAATCTACTTAGTCTATGTTGAGTTATTGTGGATCTGAAATAATTTTTGATGATTTTTAATTTGGAAAAACTTTTTTACCACTTGCAACTTACATAGGCAAAGTTAATAAAATTCTAAGGGCAATATTAATAAAAAAAGATAGATAATAATAAACCTGTGAAAAATTATCTTGAAAATGCCCCATTTTTTCGAGAATGGGGAAATGAGTAAATTTTCTATTAATTAAATTTTTGCTCATATGTCGGTAACTGCTAATTATTAGTAAACGTCGTACCTGAGCAATACAACGGGCTATTAACGACGGTCCAGGATTAAGGAAAAGATCCCTTAAAGGAAAGATCTGAGGACAACACCTCGTAATTTTGAACCACGGTCAGATGACGAAGCAACACCTGAGCTGGCTTCCCACTCTCCAAACTTTCACACCAACCCAACGTGAGTACTGTCGGCCATGAAAGATTTAAGGTGCACCAGCCGCCTCTACACATACGCTTGCAAACATCCATGCCCTGACCCAGTATCGAACCAGGAACCTTCCGATCTAGAGGCTAACACCTTAACCACTATACCGGTTGGTCGGCGGCTCATATATTGGACGAAAGTTTGGAATATAATGGTTCAGGTCGCCAATTTATTAGATTTAATATTGCCTAACATTTATCAAAAATTAGTCACAATTTTTACTGCTCAGCGACTGCAAATTTTGTTCATACTACCTAATATGAAAATAAGAATGTTTTCGTTAAAAACTTGGAATAGGTATTTTTATTGGAAACACGTTTTTCAATAATTGGGTATTACTATTGTTTTAAGTTAGAAATTAGTAAGAATATCTCTATATTTAAAAAAAAAGTTACCACAGCCGCTGTTGCAGAATTGAAAACTGGATATTTTCTCGATTTTCAAGATGGTTTCCCGTATGAGTACGGATTAAAATATTACGAGATTAAAAAGGTTTATTCAAAAATGTACAGGGAACAAAATGGAGATGGTTTTTTTACTAAAGCTGCGATCAGTTTAGGGTATATTAAGTGTAAAAGTAAAAAAAAAGCGAAATCACTTACAACAGGAGTATTGGTTTGCGAAGCAAGAAGTTTTAACAATGCACTGTTCTAACGTTTCTGTCACTTAATTACTTCACAAATTCAAGTGTTCACTTTCAAAACCTGAAGCTCGGAACCTCACTCGTCAAGGAAATCCGTAAGACTAAATAAATCCATCGGGCAAAAATTCAGAACACTTCACTTGCAAGCAGTTTCCTGTATATACTTCAAATAAGAAAGCTGATGATTTAAAAGACCCTATATTGTAAATCATCAAAATAAGCAATGGCAGATTTGTTGCGATTTCCTGAATGCCCTTAACTTCAAACGACATTTCCGTCAGTTGGTCAGGCGCTTCTTGTCCAGTTTGAGACCTAGCGCAGTAAAACTCTAACATACAATCCGTCAGTCGGTCATAAAAATAAATCGCTTTTCTCAAGGCATGCCGTCAACGACATGTTCGAGCCCTCCAATACATTTAAAGGATCTAGAGGTGAAATCACTATACAGCAATTTCTTCGAAAATGAGATATTCATCTCATAGTATTCAAGCGCGATCACACGTGCATTCATTTTGGGGGCAGAACCACTTTAAAGCCGTAAAACAAAGTGATAAAGTATCGGTATGCTGGGCCACCTTTTTCCACATATTCAGAGGAAGAATTTAATGTTTTGGTACTTTGAATCTTTGAAACAGTTTTTTTTTCACTTTTAGTTAAATGTAAACTTTTTCTACACAAATAAAATTTGTTGGAAGTTTCTTGATAAACTTTTCATACATTTACGTGTTAGAAATCTTTCAAATTAATTATTTTCAAATTCTAATTTTGTGTTGCCCCTAAACCCTTCATTTAATACCTTTTTCGGGGAATATATCGAAGCTCTCAGAATGCGCGCTGCCCCCCTCCGTGCTTCTTTCTCTCTCTCTATATATATTAATGGAAGAGCGGACTGCAAACTACGTATTTTATACAAAAAGCCCCCCCCCCATGCATTTTGTATAAAACAAATGTCCAAAGCTGTCATTTAAACAATTTTAAATAAATCCATTCAACAACGCACTGGACAAAAGTCATAAACCTTTCTGATAAAACCTTTGTAAAAAGTTTTTTATGTTTATGGATATTGAGCCATGTGTGTGTGGAGATGTACCGATGTAAATGACTGAGGTGATTGTTTTATTTTAATAAATGGTCTGCAGTAATTTGTCGATGTCGTTGAAGGGTCGCCCAACTATCTTGAGTACATGCAGAGTGTTGACAATGTACGAAAACATTCATGTCCAATAGTTTTTTTTTGTTATCATACATTATATTTTTTTACACTAATTTTTGCGCCCTACCCACGAAATCGGCTGCCCAGAGCAAGTGCCAAGTTTGCACTCCTCTAGATCAGGGCCTGCATCTATTGACAGAAAATGAAATTAGAGTCCAAATTTGCTTTAATTGTACTTTTTAATGTTACTTTCGAAGTTAAAATGTTAATAATGTTCATTGATAGTGGGTGGGGGGGCTAAATATGGTTTTCGCCCCTTCTCCTCAGTGACAGGAGGGACCAAATACCCCCTGTTGGCACATGCCTGTTTGCTTTCCTCTAGATCTGGGCCTGCATCTATTGACAGGAAATGAAATTAGAGTCCAAATTTGCATTACCGTACTTTTTAATGTTACTTTTGAAGTTAAAATGTTAATAATGTTCCTTGATAGTATTTGTGTGTGTGTGTGGGAAGGCTAATTATGGCTTTTGCCCCTTCTCCTTAGTGACAGGAAGGACCAAATACCCCCTGCCCCCCTGTTTGCCTTCCTCTAGATCTGGGCCTCCATCTATTGACAGGAAATGATATTAGAATCCAAATTTGCTTCAACGGTACTTTTTAATGTTACTTTTGAAGTTAAAATGTTAATAATGTTCCTTGATAGTGTGTGGGCAAAATATGGCTTTCGCCCCTTCTCCTCAGTGACAGGAGGGGCCAAATACTCCTCTTCCTCCCCCCTGTTGGCATGTGCCTGTTGCTCATTATAGCAGAAGCTGCTGTCTTATGGTCCAGCAAGAAGCAGGCGTGTACTGCTCTATCATCTGCTGAAGCAGAATATCTGGCAATAGCTTATGCTACAAAAGAAGTGTTGTGGATAAATGGCCTGTTTCAAAAGCTTGATATGGACATTTTTATCCCTATCCCCATATCACTTAATTGTGATAATCAGGCTGCTATTTTCATCGGAAAGCATCAGACCTCATCCAAGCGAAGTAAGCACATTGATATTAAACACCATTTTATCAGAGATCATGTTGAAAAGAACATTATTCACCTCACATACATTAGCTCAAAGGACAATATAGCTGACCTGTTCATTAAAATAATATCGAAGAAGGTTCTTATTAACTTAAGAGAATGACTAGGTTTTAGTATAGTATAATGTAATAAGTGTTCATGTACATGACAATAATCACAGATATATCTTATAATAAGTGTATTTACCAATGAGTTTAATATGTATTCTCAGAAATAGAAAAAGACATCCAGTGCATATTCAGATTTATGTGTTGACTATACCCTTGGATGTATACATATATTTAAATTAGTGTATTAGAAGTGGTAATATGTTACACAACTCATTTGTGCATATATTTAAAAAGTCATTGAAAAACAACATTTTATTAATGTTTTTTTGTGTACTGTTGGTTTAGAAGGCACACGCTCAATTTTTTTGGTCATCATTAGCAGTTGATGAGTAACACAAACTGTGGATTATTAAATAATTAAACAGTAATGTGTTTGTTACGAAATAGTGTAGAAGTCTTAGTAGGAGTGTTTATACCCTTGCACCTTTTTTTTAGAAGTTATGTAACCTTTTATGTATACCTGTTAAATCTTAACCCTTGTGTGTTGTTTACCAGGTATGCTTGCTTATTATAGCCATACTTTGGCAAGGAGGAGTGTTAAATATGTTGTGCCAAAAGCATTCCTTAACTGTATTTGTTTATGTATGTTTTTTGTTTTTGTCTGTGTGGCAACACCATCCAACTTAGGTTGTAAATAAATCGTTCGTCAACGAAGTGGCTTGTTTGTGTCGTGCTAATCCAGTTCCTTAAATTTCTGGATTTATCTTGCAAAAGCAAAGTTTCACTACTATTTTAACATTACATCCATGCCCTGACCCCGGATTCGAACCAGGAACCTTACGATTTAGTGGTCAAGACCTTGACCACTAGACCAGTTGGTCGGCATAGGGACTAGAGAAGTAAATTACATTAGAAAAAAATAGCTACAAATGGCAAGTTCAAGCAATGTTTATCCATCTGGTTCTCAAGTGGTTTAGATAAATAAGGTTGTAGTATCCACCGACACCGTATCACAAATTTTTGTACAAAATTATTCAAATATTAGAATCATTTACATTACATATTTATAATACAAGAATAAAATGAAGAATTTCTTCAATTATTTTTAGATAAAATAATTAATTGGTTCAAGATTTGCTTTTCTTTGGAACATTACGAGCAAACAAAAATTTATCTTGTAATACAAATTTGTAATCAACATAATCATTCAAATAGCTGTTGCAATCTATAATCTATTTTCTCAACATATTCACTCAATTATCAGATAAGTGAATAAACTTTTAGTTTCCAAATTTTAATTCAACAAAGAACAATTATGTTTGCTGTGTAAGGATTTCAAAGGGATTAATGCATAAAATTTCCCAATAAAATTTAAATGAAAATTTATCACCAAATACAAAACAAAATAAAAATATTAAAATTGCCCAATTTAAGAAATTGGAAAAATAACATGCTGATTAAAAATGAAAGTTTCCATGATTTTAATAATTTGAGTGAGTATATTTTGAGCATCTTCATCTATCGTATAGAGCAGAACGGTTCAATATAGGCATGTACAACTTTAGCCCCACATGGTAAATTTTAAACAAAACCAACACTGACAAACAGACCTCCGAGTGACACTGATGGTCATCCAAGAAGAAAATACATAGCTGTCTGGTAATTATGATCTTGATCAAAATAGGTTAATTAGTGTCTTCAAGGGGAAGGATGGTATTTAGTACAATTGTTGGAGTGAACTGAGAACAAGCCAATTTCTTAAATTATTTGAATAAAGTAGCATGAATCTTGTGTTTACAGCTATAATATTATTATACATAATACAGAAAGGAAAAGGAAACTTAAAATTATTTAAATTAAAGATTTTTTAATACAAATAACTTGATCTAAATTGGCATACCCTGCTGAGAAGTACTGACCCCTACTTTGAGGTAAAAAGAAGTATTTATTGGGATGCAGGAGCACCAATTAGGAGAATTATTAAATACTTGGTTCAAACACTTTTTTTGAAAAAATTTTAAAGCATGTTTCATAATCCTGAATTTATCAAGAAATTTTTTGTCTCAACATATTTTCTCTCACAATGAACCAACATTTTAAAGCAAAGGAATTAATAACAACAATCTAAATTTCACGAATCTTTGTATAATGAGTTTAAAGCATATAGAAATGGTTAGCCAAAAATAGACATGCATATTTGCTCACAATAATTTTTCAATCTATTTGTTAGACTTATAGTCATCAGTTCAGTCAACCTGAATATTTTATTTTTCATACATAACATCTCATTACAAGAGAACTAATGATTTGATACAACTTTAAGAAATTGCCTTTTCATTGTTTGAAAACAATTTGGTAAAGTAAATAACTAATCATAATATAAATGTGCATGATAAAAGAAATATACTACATACGAAACTCTTCATACGAAAAGTATTTTTTTGGAAAATAAAATGTGCACAGAATTACACTAAGGATTTCAATATATATTTTCAGAAGGATTAATTTTGTTGACAACTAGAAGTTATTCTTTATGGATTGTTATAACAAAACTTTGGAAAAGTCAACTTGCTTTAAAGATAACTCAATCTGAATTCAGAATTGCTGCTTAAATAATTTCCGAAATAAACTTTTGTAGAGATTTACTATTTATGTTTTGTAATTTTGAGTATATGAAGGAGTTATGTGAAAATGGTTGTTTCAAACAGGCCTTTTTTACTTAAACTACGTTAAAACAGATTAAACTTTTTGTTATACTTGATTGTCAGACACATGGTAGTAAAATGCTCTTTACAACACAAGAAAAAATAAAACTAATCATTTCCCCCTTGGAATGTGACCCAAACAATTTATATTTCAACTGTTCAGATCATAGATCGTTTGTAAACGATCACAGAACTTCAATTAGCAAACAAATGGGGACTCAAATATAATTAGGATAAAACTACCACACATAAACGAATGGTACTTACGGTACGAAGTACTATTGCCTCAAACTTTGAATAAATTTGGAGCGATACACAAGTGCCCAAGTAAGAAGAACCTTGTGGCATGATTGCATCATCATGAGAAATCAAACCGAAACTTTTGCTGGGTAAAGTCCCTTGTTTATGAATTCTCATTGGCTGATATTTTATTTGGTTTCAGTTCCGTTCAGTCGGCATAAAGGGAAACCATGAAGTGAAACTTTCCGTGCTTTCCTTCACAGCTTTCGGTAGATTAGATTTTAGTTTTGAATTTCGATTACAAATGGAAGAAATACATATACAATATTTTTTCACAAATACACGTAAAATTTTAATTGGAATTTTTGGTTCATTAACACTTGAAAATGGGAACAGAGATTGCTTTCTTCATTTGAATTCGTATTTAGCATGAAATGTTGTAAAAATGGGAATATTTTAAATTCCCAGAAAAACCGGCCGCGGAACCGGCGTGGAAGAGAAACACATTTGCAAGCGACGGGTCGCAATTTCAAATCCAACTGAAGACAATCGTATACAAAGGGGATTGGTGCACGTTCAATCTGTCGTGGCCTCTAATATCCTAATTTTGAACCACGGTCAGACGAGGAGACAACACTTGAGCTACCTACCATCCAGAATACATACTTTATTAAATCTGATCGAACATCTTTCAAATAAATTTACTCATTGCAAACGCTAAAAAATCATCGCAAGATAATCACGAGTTTGTTCATCGCACAAGTGTGAAATCTAAAATATTTGAACATTAAATTCTTAGAATGTAGTTGAAGACTACGAAATAATTTTTATTTATTTAAAAAGAAGCCGTTTTGGTGACATTTGGAGAACATTCTTTCTATGAGAAGCATTTTCGGTCAAGCTAAATGTTGGAGACGGAAGTGTTTCTGAGTTGGAACAAGTTCGCAGCACGCGAACTTTTCGATACGTCATTTTACTTGTATTCAGAAGACACTTTCAGCACTTCCCTAATAAAAATCTTTAAAAAAAAAATGAATTCCGATGTTGGCAGGCAATTGAATTAACGCTGTACTGGAGCAAAACAATGGGTTGTTGGTGACAGTCCGGGATGAATCCCTAAGAGAAAGAACGTAGGCTACTCGTAATTTTGAACCACAGTTAGATAACGAGGTCAACACCTGAGCTGGCACTCCCATTCTCCAAACTGTCATATACTTTCATCAACGTAAGGACATTTGAGGCCACGACAGATTTGACGTGCACCAGCCCTGTTTGTACGTGACCGTATTTGCTTGGATTCAAACTCGCAACCCTCCGGTTTCTAATCCGTTGCTCTTACAACCTGGGAAGACCAACTGCTACAGTGGTTAAGGTGTTAGCCTCTAGATCCGAAGGTTCCAGGTTCGAATCCGGGTCCGGGCATGGATGTTTGTAAGCGTATGGTGTAGAGGCGGCTGGTGCACTTTAAATCTGTCGTGGCCGAAAGTCCTCACTTTGGGTTGGTGTGGAAGTTTGGAGAGTGGGGTGCCAGCTCAGGTGTTGCTTCGTCATCTGACCGTGGTTCAAAATTACGAGGTGTTGTCCTCGGATCTTTCCCTTAAGGGACTGATCCCGGACCGTCGTCAATAGCCCGTTGTGTCGCTCTAGTACGACGTTAACTAAAATTACCAAATTACCTTACAACCTGGCCCAAATGAATTCCGAATCGACAATTTGATTATTATTTATTAATTCACATGCTAGTTAGATCAAACGCCAAAATATTGCCATTGTGTATTTGAGTTGACTACGAAATGTTGCGGTTATATTTGAGCATTTTCAAGTATTATAAGTGTTTTTTTTTTGTTTGTAAATATATCTTACTAGGGGGCCCGCCCCCTGCTCGCTAACGCTCGCCAACCCCCGGAGGATTACTTCGCAATTCTCATTGGTTCGCTGCGCGAACCTATGCTCGCTTCGCTCGCATCAATGAAGACACGTGTCCTAGCAGAAGGGATTGATTACAAAATATATTCCAAAAAAATATTTTTCAAATCTAAATTTGTTGTATTACATAAAAGATATATACAGTACCTCTGGAATCAGAATTTAGATGAAAACTTTGAGCAAATTTTTACTCGCAATGTGAGCGCTGCTTTGGAAATTGAATACCCAGCATGTTGTTTGTGAGTACATTTCCCCAGTACTCGAGCCACCCATACACTTTTTGACTGAGTTTGTTGTCGAAAGTTGTAGTGCACGCGTCTTGTTGTTCTATAATTGTTAGCCTTGAAAAGGACCGTTTTTAAAATAGCCCTGAAAAGATCCTCCGCTTTCTTAGATTTCTATTACGAACCGCAACAGCTCGTCTAAAATTCATTTTTTTTTTCAATAAAATTTCATCCGATAACGCTATAGATTCAAATGACTCGCGAGGCTCCTAGTAAACAAACAATCGCACAATGTTGCCAAAACGCGGTAACAAATAACGTCTTTTTTGCGTGCCACGTAAGAGAAATATATATATAGATCATATTGTCTTTATCAATATGCTATCCAAGTCTTTTGTCGAATTGTTCTTTTCCATACTATTATAAAAGGAAGTGAGTGTGTGTGTCTGTGTACGCGGTGTCCTAACGACTCTATAGCACTTACAATAATGATATTTGGCACACAATTAGTACGAATTTTTTGCAATTTTTGTAATGCGCCCGAATTTTAAAATTTAATCTAGAACATTTTAAAATTAATTTATTGGAATTTAAATTATTATTGCTTTTCTTTGAATGACAACAGTATAAATAGATTAGAGATTCTAAATTTTTTTTTTTTTTTCGTTTCATTTTCCGAGCAACGATTTCAGTGGACGAACAAAACCAATAAACAGTTTTAACTGGAGTTATGTAGCTCCTTTTTCTATATCCTAGATCAGGGATGGCGAACCTATGACCCGCGAGTCAGACACTGACCCACGCAGGCTTTTTAAATAACCCACGCATTAATTTTTATAAACTTATCATATACATAAACACTTTTAATTATTTTTTGAACCCCTCTTTTAAGAAATATGAAAAATATACAAGTGTTAATAAAGAACTTAAGAATAATAAAAAAAAGTTTAGTGATTTTGTAAAATGTTTCAGATTTATTGATTATACATAATGCTGTTTTAAGATTTATATGAGAATATTAGGATATTTATGACGAAACTTGACATCTTTACTAGGGATTTGGAAATGAAAATCATGAAATATTTTCCTCAGTTACAAAAACATTTTCAAAACACAATAACAATGGAAAATACGCTTGATGTTCAAGAAAATGCATTAAAAAAATATTTAATGATTACACAGGAAATAAAACTAGTCTTTGAGGAGAGATTTAATCAATTTAAGAGAATGGAAAATACATTTAAATTTATTTTATATCCATACAAAACGAAATTCGAAACAATGGAGTTAAACGAATTTAAGTGGCTAGGTATACAAAATTTAGAAATGGAATTAGTTGAATTTCAAAGCAGCATAGTTTGGAAAAATAAGTTTGATAAACTTGATTTCCGAAGTAGAGGGGGGAATGTCTGAAATTAGTGCAAATTACAATGATCCCACGCTAAAAATTGAAAATATTATATTAAACATATGGGGATTCTTTACCGAATAATTTTATATCAATGAAGAAACCTGCTAATGCTATTTTAACTATGTTTGGATCCACATATTCAATTTTAAAATTGTTTTCTTCGATGAGTTATGAAAAGTCTACCAACAGAAAAAAACTCGGAAATGAATTGACTGCAAAATGCGTTGAACTTATGAATACTGAATATGAATATTAAGAATATTAAGGTATAATAACAGAAATTATGTGACAAAAAACAACAAAAGTTCTCATGAAATATACTTAAACTTTATTGTACATACACATACCTGTAACTATATTATCTATAATATATAATATTTCATAGATACATGATGTTTTATTTTACTTGTTCATTAAAAACTCAGTGCAAGGGGGCTGGGCATGATTTATCCCCTTTTATATCGATTTTTGCTCTTCACTTGCAAAAGTAAAAGTTGTAAAACAAAAAGGAATCGTTAACATATTAAAGTATTAAAAAATTGAGAAAAAAAAAGTAGTTTTTTACCATGCTCCCTACCCCATTTCCAAGTGACACACCAGCTGTGCTAAAAGAATAATGAACAAAATTTGACCCAGTTCTTAAAAAGGTTTGCCGTCCCTGTCCAAGATCGTTAAAGACAGAATAAACATTTCGACGGATTTGAAATATGTGGACAATTTTACATCAAATCGATTCCTAAAATTATAATTTTCTCTAAGTAAATAATTTTCAAATTGTAACTTTTAGATTATTTCCAATACGAATTTGACCACCGCGAAGAATTTGAACAACCGTGGTTTAAAGAGATCCGATTCATTCATTTTGATTTTTCGAGCAACGGATTCGAGTGAAGCAAAACAAATAAAAAGTTATGATTGGCGTTCTTCAGTGCTTCTTTCCATCTCAGCGATCATTAAAGATGGAATAAAATTTCAACGGATTTGAAATCTGTGGATAATTTTACCAAGTCGATTAGATCGATATCTTATATCATTGGATTTTTTTTATAAAATAATAATTTTTCAATTTAATATTTATGTTTTTGTTAGAGATGGTGACGGCAAGCCGATTGGTTCTTTTCGCAATTCGAATTTGGCCACATATGACTGACGAGGCCATCACGTCGTTGCCCGTTGTGTTGATTTGCGAAGCAAACCAAATGGAAATTCGTAGCAATCACCGGGGGTTAGTGAGCAGTGGTCACATCTGACCCCAGGAAAAGAACTGTCACGGGAAACGTCGTGTTGGCCATGCAGTGTTGGCCACGTAGTGGCTAGTAGGATATATTTAGGAAGTTGAAATTCGATGGTTTGAACATATCTTGTTTCATTCAGAATTCTGCATTTTTTCAAAGATGTGAATTTCGTTTCTAAAGAAATTCACGTGTTCCATTATAGTATTGCCTTTTGCAGATATATTTAGGAATTAAATTTTAATGCTTTATTTATTTCTTGTATAATATTAGACATGACAGTGGCGGATTTTGGCCCCTTGTTTGAGAGGGGCAATCTGTAGATCGAAATGTGCTCTGAGGTTTGTTCACTTAGTATTTTATTACCGGCTTCCTTTTTTCGGATATTTGACATTTTTGAAATAACTAGAACAAATTCATAAGTTTACAGAAGTTCTTTACAGCTTATGTGTAGACCTATCATTTTTTGAGACATCAAAACAATTCGGGGAAAAAAAAAAAACTTGATAAGGAAAAAACATATTATGGAAGTCAAAACAGGAAACTAAATTATATTCTGTACTAGCTAAATACCCGTGCTTCGCAACGGAGTAATCTTGAAGATCATTAGAGAAAATTGCTTTTATGTGTCAAGAAATGGTTATGAACTTCGATAATTAAAGGGATAGGAAAATAAATTTTATTTAAAATATATTGCTACTTAAGTAATTTAATTCATAAAAAATAAGTAAATTCATAAAACTTCTTTGTAAACTATATTTTTCGTTCGTCTGGAGCCATAATCATGAGGCTATCAGGAGAGCTTACACGTGAACAGGCTACATATAACTGGCCATGTGAGAAACAGTCGTTTCTTAAATCCATACCAGCCACTTTCAACGACTGCCCCTGAGCTTTGGTTTATCGTCATTGCGAAGCATACTTTGACCGGAAATTGCAGTCGTTTGAATTGAAAGTGGTAGTCAGATTGAATCAAAGGAACGCGGGGTAAGAAAACTGTTTCTCCCGCAACACATCCTGTAAAGATGGTTGCTTCAATCACGTTTCTCTGTAAAGAGTTAACTTGCAGCCTGGTGCCATTGCAAAGCTTAGGAGGTATCAGATTCCGTAGCAGCATTATTTGTGCTCCAACTTTCAGACAGAGATTGTGAGGTGGAATATCTGATGGTTTTAAAGTGTAAAGGAACTCCACAGGGTAGGGGACCCCGTCCTCTCTCTCCATAACGGAGTCCACAGACTGATATCTCACCATCTCAATAGGAAGTTTGTCCAACAACGAATCATTAATGCTTGCTGCGGAGTCGTTGTTAGGCGTGAGATTAGCTCTCTCCTTAAGCCAATTCGGGTCTTTAATGTTGAAATTGCTCAAATCAGGGTAAATCTTGTCACTGAGAGTCTTCAAATCTTTAACAACTTGACAGAGATTTTTCGGAATGTGGAGTTTGTTGTCTTCTTCCTTTAATCTTCCATCGCCAATTTGTTGAAGTAAGTTTGAAAACTCTTCCGCCTTCAAATCGCCTTTGAGATGAACCCTCATATTGACTCGCAAGGATAGGACTCGGACTTTAGGCCACAGGTAGGATGACTTGAGACAGGCTTTTATCTCATCAGCACGTGTGCCTCGAATCACGACGGGTAGTGTCTGCCGGAAGTCCCCGGTTAGTAGTACAGTCATCCCACCCATCATGTTTACTACTCCGAATGTCCTGGAGAGTCATGTCCAATGCTTCTATTCCTTATTTGTGAGCCATAGTACCCTCATCCCAAACGATCAACTTGCACTTTAAGTATCGCTCTGTTTTGAAATGTTACACAAAGGAGTTTCAGAGTAATTCAAGTTGAGAGGCAATTTGAAGGCAGAGTGTGCTGTCTTCCCACCGTCTAACAGAGTCGCAGCTATACCTGATGTAGCTACAAAGATCGCTATTTTCTTGTCTTTCCTTACACTGGCAATCAACAGATTAAATAAGAACTTCTTGCCTGTTCCGCCTGGAGCGTCAAGAAAGAAAAGCCGTTCAGAATCTGAACCAACGCTATCAATGATATCTTGGTAAACTTGTCTTTGTTCGGTGTTAAGTTTACTTACGTTTTGTACAGCAAATTCAGAAATTTGGACTGCGTCGTAAACTACTGAAGTGTTTGGTTAAACATTGAAAATACTACGTTTTCTAATAGCACTATGCATTTGTTGTAAACAATGTCTATACAGTGTTCAATGCTAACCTCTCGAAACTCATTCATCTGCCTTTTTATATCTTCAGAAAGACTGTCTCTGTGATTTTCTCATAGTTTTACAGGATCTGCCAGTTGACAAAACTCCAACATGACAGAAAATAGTTCAGGAGCTTGTACGGTGAGTCAGAAATGGCAGCTTTCTCCAGAGTGTGGTCCCAGTGAATGTCATCCTCCAACAATCCCAACGCTTGGCAGGAAGACTGATAAGTATGATGAACCACACCTGACACTGTCTTAAGGTCATTAAAGCAAGTGGGCTCTCGAACTTCGTGAAGTAGGAGTCGCAAATAATAACATTCAGCATTATTCGGATGTACAGTGCACACTCGACCGAGCACTTGATCTTGTTTGACCCCTTCTTGTCCAGGGACAGCCTTTCCCTGCTTCCTCCGGCTAAACTTATTGTTCTTTCAAACATAGTACGCTGGAACTTCACTATAGAGAAGCCCTCTTGCAAAAGCATCGAATTTGCAAAGCTCGAAAAATGCGAAGAGAGTGGTTTTGGGAGGGTCCTGTACTTTACCTTGCGGCATTCTCAGATCTAAAATAAACTCGTTGATCGTTCTCGAGATGGACAGAGAGATGCATGACGGGTGGATATCTTTTATGAATGGGGAAGAATAAGATTCTCCAAGCAGTTTCAGAACTACTAATATAGCGTCCTGTCTCATACTTGGTACTTCATCCCATTCGTTCTCTAAGCCAAATGCTGCCTAATCACTACCCTTATTAACATATTTGCAGATATACTTAATGAACTTCACAGAATTGCACAATTCCATGTTAGTGTGGGCCATGAAGATTCGGGACAGGACAGGGTTGTACGGCACCACCCACTTTTTATCAAGGTCTACTCCTTTTATATTGACCGCAAAACCACCATCAGAAGGAGATCGTCTGCGGTATTGGGGATAGCCGTCATCTGCAGCCTGATTATCCTTGGTCAGTGGACGTGGGTTTCTCCTGCTACATGAGCCGCCGATCATACATGGTGAATTTCTGTTCTTATTTCCACACGGCCCATGAATCATCATAGACTTAATTATTTCATGAAGGACTGGATCAAGTTCTGTGTTGGGAATCTCTGCGCTTATGACACTGTCGATTTGGGCAGGCATTATTCGACTGTCTTGAAGCCATAGTAAAATGTGGGCGTGAGGTAAACCACGCTTCTGCCACTCCACAGTGTACATGTGACACCTACTTTGTCCGAAAATAGAACCTTTTGTCAAGATATGGACAATTTTTTGTACTTTTATATGAAACACCCGAGCAATGATGTCATGTCTGTCATGGAACTTTTGTCCTACATTTAATGCCTTTTGTATTTCGGTTCACCTAGGTTTACATGTGAATGTGATGAACAGATCAGGACGACCATACTGGTGTACATATGTCATAGCGTCCTGAGTCAGCTCATGCATGTAACGAGGTCCACCAGTAAGTAAAACTGGAAGGTAACACAACCACCTTGCTAATATCAGACACTTGCCCATCTCCCTTGCACATGGTGTCTCGCAGATGTACGTAGTTTTCCGTTCGCAATTTGGGTTGTGTCTGATGAAATTCAGTCTTTCTGTTTCTATCTTGGCGTACATGTCAACCAAAAACGGATTAAGAAGACTGCGATAGAGTAAGATTTAGTTTTCTTGATATTTTCTTTCCATGATTCTGTAAGAATAGAAGTCTGAAGCAGAAACTGCTTTCTTAAGAGGGGCTTTGGAATTTGGATCGAGCTGGGGTATGTTATATGGAGTATCCATCTTCTTCACAGCAGAACATATGAGGGTACTGAAGAGGGTCATAATCACGGAGTTTCACCGATCCGCACTTACTTATTGTCTCTGTTATGAAGAACGATATCCCGCTTTTCAAACTCCTGCCCCACAGTTACAAAAGCCACCTCACTCGTTGTAGGCGCGTTTTTTCGACCCCTATGTTCACCTGAAGGTTTTCTGTCAGCATGAATCACAACTTTAAACTCTTGATCTTCTGGGACATTCTCCATTGCTGTTTTAAAATCTCGTATGTATTTATTGTGATCATACAGAACTTTCTGAAACTGTCCAACTAACAAGGGCATCACAACAGGGAAGATATTGGATCGAATTTCCGCCTCTTTTTCATTATTGCCTACAAAATATATTTGTAAAAATAAGGGATTTTTTTTTTCTGATGAGGGTAGCAAACTTCCTATCCTGTGGTAAATTTGCGCATGAACCTTAAATGTAGGCATACGATTTCCCTCTCGTACCTCCTTAGCTCCAAAGGACGTCATTTGAAAACATCCATCGTACTTACTAATGTTTGTCAAAAAATGCCGAGATTTGGGATGATCATTAGTAAGGAGACTGTGGAGAGGATTAGGAAACTGTTCAATCGGAGGAAGATGTACCTTGCCGTTGATACAACACAGACCGAGGCGCATACTACCAACCTTTACCTGGAATAGAAGATATGATGAAATTTTAAGCCCGCTGATTCGTTTGTTTCTCTCTCCGAGATCTATGACGTCACTCACCCATAGTGCGCACTCCGCATGTGTGAAAAGTATCACTATTTACTTGCAATGCTTGCGAAAAAAGAAGTTGAAATTGTTTTGACCGAAAATAGAATACTAATATAAAGAAAGCGATAGCTTTTAGATGATTACCAAGCGATAGTTCAACGGCTTGTGCCATGTACTCGTAATTTGATCGTAAATGTTTTGTGTTCAGTTTTAATTCCATTATAGATTCTACACGCATAATTCAAAAATAATCATTTTCGAACTTTAAAAGACACTTAGGTCCTTGAACAGAATAGAAGGATAATACAGGGTTTTTTTTTCGTTATTACTGGGTATATATGTTGTATGGATTGGTTATTTATGTTGCAGAGGATATTTGCTATGTGGGTTTTAAGATCGTGTCTTATTTCGGTATTTCGCTGAAACCATCTGGCTTTGGCGATGGTTCTGAGGGTGGTAGATTTCAAGGTTGTTATTTGTAGATCCCCAGATTTTGCTTGCGTTGGCGATGAATTTCTTCACACGGAGTTAGTTGTATGGGATGTGTGAACTTTCGGAATTTGTTAACCTTTTCATACTTAATGGGATATTTACTAAACAGCTAGGAATTTTCTTGTATTACGGATTAAATTCGATAATTAAGGCTCCCATATATTGTATGAAAACATGAGCAAGCAAAAAACTTGTTTTTTTTCAGGATGTTTTGCAAAAATAGTACTTACGATTGAAATGGAGCAGTATGAAGATTTTTCTTACTTCGCAAACATTTCAAAATTGGATAACTGTATCATATCGACCACTCGGCACCATTTTATCTTTGCTGTACCGGATGAAATGGTGTGGCGACAGAAATGAAATGGTAGCGTAAAGGAATAAGATCATTGGTTTCACAACTACAATATTTATTCTATCATCCTACCGCTTAGCAGATATTTACAGCAAGTTTACAGATATTTTTGGGACAAGAAGGGTTCGGCAGGTCTCAGTAGTCTCTGTGGAAAATTCTAACGTCTTGCAGGACGCCTTTGAACGGAAAAAACCAGATGTCTATGGAATTTTGAGCGTTTTCAAGGGGCTTGAGATTGATGAGATTGTGATGTCAGTGTAACGTCAGATGAAGAGGGTTTGTTTCAAGTGCCCAGAACTTTATGACCGATGTAATGTCAAATGGAGTGCTGTAATAGTACTTCTAGGGTTAGTTATGGACAGTTGATCACTTGAAAGGAGTTTTATGATATCCAGTTAGGGAATTCTGGAATACATCTGCTTTGTTTCGACTTGATCAGAGAAGCCGCGTTTAGAGTGGTTCAACTAGCGGTATAGCGCACCGAATTCGCACCTCAAACCGTTTGAAAATCAGTTTTGATTTCCAATTTTTTTTTTATCAACATTAAGTAAGATGAAAATCGCTTGAGCAAGGTAACAGATTAATGGAATATGATTCGTTAAAATGCAAAGCTGACCGATTCGTAAATTAAATACCTGTATTTGAAAAATAATATTATTATTTAAAGTTTCACAAAACAAGAATACGTTCATCGTACGGTATTTAAAACATGTTTTGAATTTTTTTTTACTTATTCGTACATATCGCACACCGGCAAGAAAGTGACACAACTCAAAAAATAAAAATTTTTATGTAATGCCATTGAAAAACATGTGTGAGGTGCCCCGCGTGTTTTATTACTATTCTATAGAATATAATAGAAGTTACCATCATAAATACTTACCTAAAATTTAAAAGAAGTTTATATTATTTCAATATAAGTTTTATAGTATCCTTTAATTGATGTTTCTCAAATTCTGTAATTTTGAGTTGTGTCATTTTTCTTGCCGGTGTGCGATATATAAAATCAAACATAAATTGCACTTACTACATTAGTGTTTGTTAATGAAGATTATGTCCATCTCTACTATTATAAAGTAAAGTTTTTTTTTGTGTGTGTATGTTCGTGAAATGGTTCCCCTGACGAATTTATGGCATTCACACTAATGAAATTTGGCACACATGTAGTACGAATATTTTAGAAATTTTATAGACAGCCCGATTCTTAAAATTTGATCTAGAAAATTTTAAAATTAATTTAATGCGATGTTTAATTATTATTCCCTTTCCTCCGAATGGCAACAGTCATGATCGGTATTGAATGAATCCGTGTTTTCTGCGCGTGTGTAGCCACCCTATTACTTGATATCCTTTTTGAAATTTTTTGCAAGCATATTAAATTTTAGTTTGTGTCAACTTTTATGTTTAAATTTTTTTACTGTGCTTACTTCATTTTTGCTACTGGATAACGGTTGTGCAATACGTTTGTTATTGTTTCTTTTGTAGACTATCGTAGTTTGGAATTTGATTTTTGAAGTATATTCACTTTTAGTATTACTGAATATACGTTATGAAATTTATTGCATTTTTAAAAGTATATTAACTTTTAGTTAGAGTTAAGTTTTAATCTTTTATATTTGTATGTTTTTATTGTGCTTACTTAATTTTTCGAACTGGATAACGGTTGTGCAATACGTTTGTCATTGTATGTTTTTTAGAATACGATAGTTTGGATTTTGATTTTTTAAGCATATTCACTTTTAGTTTGGATTATTTGGATATTTTTTTTTCAAAGTCTAGCGATATTTTTAAAAAAATCTTTTGTGCAATTTATGGTTTGTTTCATTTATGCAATCTTTTGTTTGTTTCTGTATAGTACTTCGGTTTTTATACAGTACATTTTTATCATTTTTGTTTTGATGTCTTATGGAAAGAAAAGCGATATTTAATGTACAACTTTAAAAAATTAATTTATTATTATATTTTTGTTTTATTTGGTTTCCTAAAAATGTCCACAGTATTGAAAAGGGCTTTAACTGCACTCACGCCAATCTAGGATTTCTATCATTTATGCAAACTAAGAACATTTCTTCTATGTAGCTCTATGCTCACAGGATCATGATATACTTTTCGAATTTCAACATTTTACTGAGAAGCAAACACATGTTCCATCAATTTATTGTCGCCATGTAATCCGAGATTCAATCGGAGAAGGTGTTGTAGATACGACTGAATCAGATCACTCAGAATGGAACAGTATGCACATTTGAGAGATACGTTGATGAAGGATGGAAATGTTGCAAAACAAAAACACACAGAAATTGCTAAACTTCCAAAAAGATATCAAAACCAAAAGTTCAAGGTGATACTTTTGTACATTTTTATGTTGCATAAATTATCAAATTTAAGTATTGCTATTCTTAATTATTCGTATTCTTTCCTAAACACACTCAAACACAGACACAAACAAAAAATTGCATAAAATAATAACTAAATTATGGCATTTCGCTAAAACGGCCTCTTTTAATTTACGCCCCACAATGTTTTGTTAAATGACCAAAACAAATGCTGTTTTTATGCTTTTGTTTAGTATCAGCTTCTCCCTTTAGGCGACACTGCTACATTTTGCCTCACGAAAATATCAGTAATGTTTGCATAACATTGACATAATCTTACTGCGTTGTCGCTATAGTGTACTTAGACCAACATCGACTTTATACAAAGCCCACGTCACAACTCAAAATCCTATCGCGAGGCTACTTTTACACGCTACGATACAAACTGAAGTCGGTTCAGACTAATAGGTGTAGTTAAACATAAGTAACTTTTTCATATTCGTCTTACAATACACTCTACAGAAATAAGGAAGTATTAAAATGTATTACGTAACGGCAAATCACGGTTTTGTTTTTAGAAATATGCTACAAATGCAGTCTTGGATTTAAACATTATTTTATTAATGACACCAATGCTCTGACCCTTCACAATGCTGGCTTCTTATATCACTGCCTTTTTTGCATATTGGGGGCTGTAAATTAAAAAAATACTGTTATTACGAAATTATGTTATTTTGTTCATCTTTTATGCTATTTTTGTTTGTTTCTGTGTTTGGGTGTCTTTTGGAAAGCATAGCAATATTTAATTATGTTCATTTATGTAACGTATAAATTTACAAAAGCATATACTTTAACTTTTGGTTTTTATATCTTTTTGGAAGTTAAGCAATTTTTGTGGAGTTAACGTATAGCAACGTTTCCACCTTTCATCAAAGCATCTCTCAAATGTGCATAATGTTCCACTCTCCGAGTCCCTCTGATTCAACGATATTCAAAACAAAAGTTTATACTTTTGTAAATTTATGTTGCCTAACTTATCATAATTAAATATTGCTATGTTTTCCAAAAGTCACCCAAACAAAGAAACAAACAAAAAATTGCCTAACAGAGCAACAAAACTATGGCATTTCGTTATAAATGCCTTTTTTTTTATTCATGGCCCACAATATTTCGTTATATGGCCAAAAAAAAACCCGCTGTTTTTATGTTTCTGTTTAATTTCCAGAAGCCAATCTTAATTTCAGAGGCTGCAATTTGCTGCACAGTAAGATGGAAGTATTCAAATGTGTTAGGTAACAGCCAATCACGGTTTCGTTTTTAGAAATATGCAAAAAAATTTAGTCTTCGATTTAAACATCATTTTGCCAATGCTATATGACTACCTTTTTTGCATATTGGGGGCTGTAAATGAAAAAAAAATGTTATTGCGAAATGCTGTTATTTTGTTGATCTTTAATGCTATTTTTATTTTGTTTCTGTGTTTGGGTGTCTTTTGGAAAGCATAGCAATACTTAATTTTAATAATTTATGCAACACATAAATTTACAAAAGCATAAACTTTTATTTTTGGTTTTTATATCTTTTTGGAAGTTTAGTGATTTCTGTGTACTTCAGTTTTTTTATCGCAGCATTTCCACCGTTCATCAACGCATCTCTCGAATGTGCATACTGTTCCACTCTGAGTGATCTCATTCAGTCGTATGTACAACACCTTCTCCGATTCAATGTCGGAATACATAGCGACAATAAATTGATGAAACAGGTCTCTGCTTTTGAAAAAGATATCCAAATAATCCAAACAAAAAGTTTATATGCTTTAAAAATGATAATCCAAACTATCGTACTCTAAAACAGAAGCAATAACATATTGCACAACTGTCATCCAGTTCCAAAAATGGAGGAAACACAAAAAAATATATACTTATATTATACATTATGATAATCCAAACTAAAAGTTTACGCTAACTAAAAGTTAATATGCTTTTAAAAAAGCAATACATTTTTATAAAGTATATCCATTAATGGGGCAGCTACATACGCACTGTAAATACGTATTTAGTCAATACCAATTGAACATTTGCTATTCGGAGGAACACAATATAAATTAAATATCTCATTACATTACTTTTAAAATGTTCTGGATTAAATTTTAAAAATTGTGGTGGACTATAAAATTGTAAAATATTCACACTACCTATGTGCCAAATTTCATTATTGGACGTACTATAGATTCGTCAGGACACGCCGAACAGACAACACACGTAGTACTTCATTTTATAATTGTCTACAGTTGGCAAAAGTTAAGCATATCGTGGAAAATGTTAATTTCTGGAAGCTAATCTAAATTTGAAAGGCTGCAATTTGCTGCAGAGTTAGATAGAACTATGCAAATGTGTTATGTAACAGCCAATCACAGTTTCGTGTCGACAAATATAAAAAAGGCAGTCCTATAAGAAGCCAGCATTGTGAAGGGTTTGAGGAGTTGTATGTAAGTGCTGTAAAAAGTGTTTGCAACTTTTGTAGGATTAGTTTTCAAGACGGGCGTGTTTCTGTCACTTCCACAACACATATAGCAAGCGCTGTCGTTTTGTGAAATGCCTTAAAGTTTGGCAATCAATCACTCATGTTGCTCTTTTCTTTGCCGTTCATTCCGTCATTTCATCATTATGCTAACAGAAACTGCTGTCAAAACACCTGTGGCCCACACCCAAAAGGTTACAACCCCTGCGGTTCATCGATACATTGCTGTTGTAGCAAAGCACTCATCATGCATGGCTCTGCCAAAGGGCAGATCTTTCCCAAATAAATAAATATGTCAATGTCATCATAAAGCAAGTCTTGCGAGAATTACCCCATAGCTTTTAAATTTACAAATCTATAGACATTACGCATAACAGAAATGAGTCCTTAAAACACACAGCACAGTTTTTTTACACATTGGAACCATCTGGGGTACTCTCGCACATATTGGAGCACTGATTATACTTCTCACGAATCTGAATCCACCTTCACTGTGCAATGGCACAACACTCTGTCAAGAAACTCGTGCCAAATATTATTCAAGCCACCATCGTCACTACACATGCTGCAAGTTTAAACATATTCATTCCTAGAATACCAATCATCACTTCTGATATCCCATTCCAATTTAAAAAACTTCAATTCCCAGTTCATTTAAGTTTCACTGTCAGCATCAACAAGGCACAATCACTTAAAGTCATACGACTCGGTCTCAATAAACCGTGTTTCTCCCACGGTCAAGTGTTCAACAGAATTTAATACCTTTTTACTTTTTATAAATAGATATCACTTCAATTTCTTGCCACATATGGTTATTTTAATAAGTGTACATGTATACTATCTCGGGGAAAAATAATAAAGTATAAAATGCTAATTTTTATAATTTGTTTTCCTTTCCCACATGGCACAGACTTATTTCATTTCATTTAATTGTTTCTAAAGTTGCATTTCCCATCTACAAACATTGCTAATTTTAAAAATTCAGATAATATTCAATAAAATAATTCAATAAATAAATTCAATAAAATAATTCACTTTGTACTCAAAAAAAAATTACCTTTTATTTTGGTCTATTAATCTATTTTATTCAAAATTACCTCAACTTACAAAAATATTTATAATTTTTCTGTCTCCCTATTATTTAAGTAATTTGCAAATTAAAATATACTGTATTGCCCAAATCAACAGATTTCATTGTTGTGTTAAAAATAAGATACACCACACATTCAAGTTGTAAAATTTAAAAAAGAAGAGACTCATTTTTTCGGTTTCAGTACAAAAGCGTGTTTTCTCTCTCCCTTCAATTTTCTCAACTGCCTTTTCCAAAATCTTAAATCTCTTAATTCTTAGAAAATACAATTTTTGGCATTGCAGTAAAATGTGTAAAATATGCATGTGTATAAGACGGATTTTAAAAATAATACAACAATCACCAGAAATTCTACATGTTTTTATTAAAAATTTCATCTAATTTGAAATTTGAGGAAATTTTTAATTAACATCACACAAAATCAACACAATTGGCTATTAACGAGGGTATGGGATTAATTCCCTAATTGAGAGATCCGAGGTAATTTTTAATTAATGTCGTACTATAGCAACTCAACGGGCTCTTAACTGCGGTCCGAGATCAATCGCCTAAGGAAAGTATCCGAGAAAATTGGGTAATTTTTAATTGACGTTCTCAAGCACTACAACTACCTATTAACTAGGGTCGAAGTTTTATCCAATAAGGCAAATATACATGTACAACCACGGTCAAATTATAACATAACACCTCAGCTGGCACCCCACCCTCCAAGAAATTGTCATGTCACACCAATTGGATCTCTTCGCAATTCCAATTTCACAATAACGAGGCCATCACGGCGTTATCCGTGGTGTTGGTTTGCGAAGCAAACCAAATGGGAATGCGTAGCAAACACCGGTGGTTTACAAACGTTTACAATGGACACACCTAACCCCACAAAGTACAGCACGGGCAACGCCGTGCTAGCCACGCAGTAGCTAGTAGTGGATAAATATGAAGATTCGCTTTCGCGTGACACGTACTTTAGAGTGAATGACGTAGTCATTTCCGGCGTACAATTCTTTTTTAAAAGTAGATTACTGAATCAAGAGATAAGACTGAAAAACTGCTTATCGTGCTAGTTCAACAGAAAGTCTTATTTCAAGCAGCTCACTAAATATTTTCTCTTTGCTTTCGTAATAGAGGCAGTGCATAAAAGTACGAAATATGAAAGAAAAGTAAAAAGAATAACGCGTTTTTGTAATGAAATTATTTTTCTTTTATAGGAAAGAAATTGAATCCTCCGATTATTTAACTGAGTTCCTAAAAAGGCATTTAATTTGTATGCTTTGGAGATATTTCACAGAAGGATCTTATTTATTGGGAAAAAAAGAATTAAAAGTTTTATAATGGTATTATTTTGTTACAACTAAATTTATTTAGCAGTCTCATATCAAAAAGAATACTCATTCATAAAGGGTCATTCCATGTGCAATCACCCGATTTTAATGTTCGGCGTGCCATCATGTCTCGGATATTTTTCAAAGTTTTTTTATTTTTATAAATAGATACCTATGAGATAATATCCAATTAATTTTTTCAGATTTTTTCATCAAAAATTGAATTTAGGGGAATTTTTTGAAACTTTTGATTTTTGCAATTGTACTTTTGGTATCATTTTAGAAAGACCTTCTTGTTTTACTTATTTTTCAACCAATTAGGCTGATCTAGGATCAAATTAAAGCTAATACTTTACTCTTTCCAAATAAGCTATAAAAGTGATACTAAGTGTAATAGAGTGTTGCCACTCACCAGGTTAATTGATTTTTTATATTTTTTCAGTCGGTAAAGTCAATAGGTCATACCTCATAAACCACAACTAACACTTGTATCATATTTTTTTCTAGAATGAGAAGATCATTTACTTGTTGTGTTTTAAAAAACAGAGGGATGTTTTTTGTGGTCATAAAATAAAATAATAAATTTGTTTTGCAAAACTTTTATTTCAAAATCAACCTTTTAAACGTAAATTTAAAGTTTAGTTGAGCCTAAAATGACTATTTCGTCAATCTTTTTATCTATTTTGTATGTTCGTCCTGATATAGATAATGTTAATAGAACTGGAACTTGAATAATATTTTCATAGGGCACCCAGCAGCAATCAGTTTTAGTTGGCCAAAAATATGTCCGTGAAAGGCCATGTGGATGCATGAATTGAACTTTTGCATCTTTTTCTTCTTCACTAGTTCCTAGTCTAGTACCTTCCCAATCCACAATTTATTGTCATAGATGACTGCATAAAACTTTTCAGGAATAATATTTACTACTTCTCTGGTTTTGCTACCAACAGTGGCCGTAAAAGATTTTTCAGAAACCGAAACCTTCTTTTTCAAAATGTTTCTTCTGTCTAATACAAATACAAATACAAATATTGACGACCAGCTACAGGCTCAAGTCCAACAAGGCTGGTCCTTTGTTTATGAATTCCTCAATTCCCACTGACTATCACTTGACTTTCACTATAATGGCTTGAAGAAGTGGTTCTCTCAAGTACCTACTATTGGTAATGACTTTTCATATCCTTTCTTCAGAAAATCTTCATTTGCTGCCACCTCTGCTGAGGATGTGATAAACATCTGTATTCTCTCTATGTTTTAGGAGGCAAATTCAAACAAATCATGGCTTTTAAAATCTATCCCTCAACAGTTCTTTGAAGACTTGCTCTTGTGGCAAGGCGTTTTATTGTACCTTTCATGCCATACTCTTCGTGATGGCATAAATTTATAAAGTTTTTGTAGTTCTTATACTGAGCTGAACTATCATCACTAAAATATATTACATCTTTTAAATACGATAGTTATTTTCTCAGATACTGTAGAAGTGACTTCTGGAATGAAAAAAAGTTGTAATGTTATGATTAAGGCAGTCACTAATAAAGCATATTGACTAAAATTTAAGGTCACTATTAAAATTGCAATAGATTACAAATGGGTGTAGTGTAACCTCCAATGGAAATCTTGAACAGCATCTTGCAAGATGCAGGCGTAATTTTCTGCAAGGTCTGCTAAAATTATACAACATCTATCACCCAAATCTGCTTTTTTTTGTTTTAAGTATTGACTCTGTGATTTGGCTATAAAGTGATGTTTTATTAACTTTACGAATTTTGAAACTAGTAAATCAACAAAATCATTAATCAAAATCATTGATATTACTACAGTTTCGAGGAATGCTCGATCAGTTTGGAGCCACTGCTTAAGGGCACTGGGAAGTCACAATTCTTCAAAAAAAGGAATTTTTTTATTTCAGTTGCATTTAATAGACTGCATCAATACGAATTGATTGATGTATCACTTATTATGTAAAATGCATATTAAGTTACTAAAATTTAACTTTGAAATTATCCTTTTTGGTTTCGGTTTCAGGTTTGAAGTTTCGGTTTAGCCGACGATGGATTATATTTAAAAAAATATTTTATATTTTTGTATAAATATACATTTTAATCGATTAGAAACTGGTTTAACTGCGACTGTTATCATATTTAACCTCAAATTTTGCTTACTTGTGCTTTGGAAAGTTCTTATGGATAAGATAAGGAGATGCTATTTTGTAATTTTTTGTCGTTTTCTCAAAATGATAAATTTTTATGTTCAGTTGCGCTCTGTGAAAAAACTATTAACGCTATCAGTCTGAAATTTTACATACACATGTATTTCTATAAGACAATTATGTTAAAATATTAACTATTGAGGAAATATGAACAAAATTTTTTTAATGGGTGATTAGTAGGTATCAAATCACAATATTTTCATGAGCTGATTTAAATTGTGTCTAAAATTTTTTTTCCCTGGTTATTTTCAACAAAAAATATTTTAATGAATTCAAGAAACTTTTCTAGTGATAGGGAAAAAAGTTGCTAATCAATATATATTAAAGTGTTTTTACAGAGCGCACCCAAAGTGAACTCACTGTATTGAATTTTTTTTTCACCGAGTTCTATTTAAATGCTCTCTACAAAATATTTTTACCTCTAAAATTTATTTATTTTAGCTTGAATTAGTTTTAAAATGCATTACAAACATGTGTGCAAAAATTTATATTGGTACTTATAATAGCTTAAATTTTATATGCATTCGAATATTGGTCACATTTTCATGATTTCTGGCCTTTGATGACTTCCCGGTGCCCTAAGTAAATGTTTCTTTAGTTTCAAAGTATTCTTACCCCAAAAGAAATTCTAGGAGATCCAGTTCACTGGGATATTCAGGACAACGGTGAAGCATGCATTCCTCTGATTCCACGTTACACACCAATTTTAGAAGGAGTTCTTGACATGGCATTTTTAAATGTATACTCTGCATCAGGAGTTTAACATTCTGATGATAAGTGCATACACACACTGAATGAATCCCTCGATTATTTACAGTTACACATTTTCGTGGACGGAATTAACAAAACTTGGTAAAACCTATCTTTTCTGTTGGATTCTTCTCCTTGAATTAATAAACATCTTTTAAGTTATACAATATTAATCTTCTTTGACCATATTTTGTTGGGGAAGAAATAAAATCTTTTTTATGAGGTGAAACTCTACTTATCTCGTCATTATAATAAAAATCTCTTGCTTTCTGAATAACTTCATCACATAGAGTACGGCTTTTTCTTTTTTTTACCTTTACATAAAATTTCTTCTTTATTCAATAGCTTCCTAGCTTTTTTCACCAAGTACTCAGAGGCTTCAAAAAAGTTGACTATTTATAAGATACTCTATGATTCGGGAACTATAGTCAATATCTGAATTTGATCATCTATTTTATTATTTTTAAATTTTTCTTTTAATTTATGCATTAGATTATCACAATCACTGCACTTCTGTTTGTTCTCTCTTCTTTGTTTTCTAATGAAGATTCAATATTTAGAGCCTTTTTTATTTTGCCATATTTTGGAATCTATTTGCAATTCGCTCAGCTTTATTTCCAAAATAAATAGCTCTTTCATCAAGTTTTCGTTTTCTGACTTTAAGTTGGTAACATTCTATCAATTCACAGCTTTCATTTAGCTTTGCAATGACTTCATTATCACTTAAATCTGGTTCATAATCACTATCTGAAAGATTTCTGCCTTTGTCATTATCTTTAGGAAATATTGAGAAAACTACTTTTCTACAAGAAATACATAATTTTGTACCTGGTACTAGTTCAACCCATTGTTCATATTTTTTGGAAAATGGAAGAGAAACAGTTTTAAGACCTTTAACCACGTTGTTTTTGTGTTTCATAAATGGATCACAACATACCTTTTGTCGATCCTCAAACATTGAAAGAAAAGCATGCATATGTTGACTGCTTGTATTTTCAAATTTCTTCTTAGGATTAAAAGTTCCGTATCTTCTTCCTCAAGTTCAGATCAACTTACAAAATTTTCTAGACTACATTCAACTTGAGTTGTTTCTTACTTGAGTTTTCTTTGAAGCATTGACCAACTGAACAAATTTCCATTATATCTCAATCAAAAAACTTTTGAAAGCAGAACTAAAAACATACCTTATTAAGCCATAAAAATGCTAGGAAATAATATGTCCATCGAACACAACCTGCCTCGCAGAAATCTAAAGCAAGACTGCACATGATTGTGCAGTGGGAGTGGGAGATGATTGTCAGGTGGTATAGCAGATCGATTTTTTTTTTAATCCAAAACTTTTCTTATGTTGCTTACTGTGTATTTTTTTCTCTCTAGTTAAGGCAGGTGCATAATTTGGCAACTAAACAGGCTGTTCTAAATTGTTATTTTTATTCAGTCAAAAAAAAGATTTTTTTGTTTTACTGAATCAGAAAGTGCTTCTTCATCATTCTTTTGCAAAAATTAAACTGTAATTTTTAATTATGACTAATGCAGATAAATTTTTATTAATTTGTAACCACAGTTTTAACTATCCGCACAAATTTGTGAGTTAATTTAAGGGCAAAAAGACCACAAATTTATAGAAAACTGTTGGTTTCGAAGTAAAATTGTTGCAAAAGAATTAATTTTTTTTTATTTCATAACCACAAAAAACACCCTTCTTATTTTTAAAACACAATAAGTACATGATCTACTGGTGCCCTATGAAAATATAGTCCAAGAAGTTCCAGTTCCTTTAACATCCTCTTTATCAGGACAAATAAGCAAAATAGATGAAAAGGTTGACATACAACGGCAGAAAATAGTTATTTTAGGCTCAAATAAACTTTAAATTTACGTTTTAAAGGTTGATTTTGAAATAAAATATTAGCAAAACAAATTTATTTTTTATTTCATGATCACAAAAAACACCCTTCTGTTTTTTAAAACACAACAAATAAATGATCTGCTCATTCTAGAAAAAAAATATGATACATGTGTTAGTTGTGGTTTATGAGGTATGACCTATTGAATTTACCGTCTGAAAAAATATAAAAAATCACTTAACCTGATGAGAAGTAACACTCTATTACCCTTAGTATCACTTTTATAGCTTACTTTGAAAGAGAAAAGTATTAGCTTTAATTTGATACCCAGATCAGACCAATTGGTTGAAGAATGAGTAAAACAGGAAGGTCTTTCTAAAATGATACCAAAAGTCAAAATCTTGCAAAAATCAAAATTTTCTAAAAATTCCCCCAAATTTAATTTTTTATGAAAAATCTGAAAAAATTAATTTGATATTACCTCATAGGTATTTTATTCATAAAATTTTTTTTGAAAAATATATTAGATATGATGGCACATAGCCCTGGGTGAATTGACATGAAATGACCCAAAGATGAATTAAAAATTAGTTTAAAGTAATGAGTGAAAAAACATTTATTATATGAGTAAAACACAGAAATTCGTAAATTTTATCGAAATATTACACTAAAAAAATTAATGAAATATTTTAGATTTATTAAAGTTAAAAATATTGTCTATCTTTGTCACGAAGTATTACTATTTAAGATATCTATACCAATGTTGTGAAATGTTTCTCTTTTATTGTACTGGGTTTTTGTGGCCATAATAAAAAAATTGAATGTTAATTGAAAGATACATCATACCAATCCTCTTATTTGGTATCCACGTTTCTGGATATTACAATTTAAATTTCACTATTTGTGAGTGTCTCTCTCCATGAAAATGCAAATACCAACCCAAAAATATTAGATAAATATAGCAGAAAAATGCAGTTTCGAATTTAATAAGAATTTCGAAAGGGAGAAATGATAAAGTGTTTTCTTCAGGTCCATATTAAACTTGATAGCGTTCTTGTTAGGAAATCTATATAAATAAGAATGAAAAGATTTCATGAAGTTTATTTTAGTCCAATTTTAATTAATTTCTTTCGTCATTTTAGAAAAATAAACTGTTACTTCGTTTCGAGTTTGCTGCATGTTTGTGAAAGCGTCATAAAAAATATCACTGACTACTTGTACTATTCCACTAGTTAAGTTTATAAAAATGCTAGCAAATAGAATATTTTTGTTGGTATTTTTGTAAGCGTCGTTATTTTGCGTACTTAAAATAATTGTTCTATTTAGCGCCATGAAGATGACGTCCTCCTAATCCAAATAGATATGCCCAAACTCAATTTTTTGCTAGCATATATATGATTTTTTTTTCATTTCGGTTAAAGAATAAAGTTATAGTAGAATTATACGACTTTATTAGTTTAAAATAAAAATAACTGCACTTTGATTACCGTGCAAACGATTCAGGAAAATAAATATATGCAAGCAACTTACAAAAGGATTCATTACAAAATAATTAGTACTTTAGTATAATTGATACACACACAGCTATAAATGTATAGTTCACTGCTATTTTATTTAAAATAAACACTGTATTTTAAATTGCAGTTAGAATTAATAAATTATCTACTATTCCCTCTTAGGCTCAAAAACTCGAAACGCAAAGCTCTCTTTCCCAGATCTTCCCTAAAGTAAATTTTTGAGAGCAGTTATTTTTCTAAATTGTATGGGACAAAGCTTCTAAAAATTACAACCTATTAGAATCATATTTATTAATATAAGAATATTTCTTAACGATTTCAATACAATAAGTATTTGCTTCAAAATGTAGCGTTTTATTTGATCGATTTTATAAATGTATTTCAAATATATTTTCTCTGAAATCGGACAGTTTTCTGTATAGAAACTATTAATTAATGTACTATAATCAAAATTTATATTTTCTTCAGCTTACTTACAAAACATAATTTTTTCCTGCTGGAACTTCTTTAACCAATTTATAAGACATTTCAATGTACGTTACATTATAGTTTCTGTTCTTGCTATCATATATTGTGAAATTGATGGGAGAACTTATAGTTTCCTGAAAGCCTTTAAATGCAGCGTATATGAAACTTTTCAATGATGCATCAAAATTTCAAGTTGTTAATGCAATACGAGTTTACCAGTATTTTTTAAATGCTTTTAGGGCAACATAAAATTGGTGTTACTTTTCAAGTTTTAGAAATGAAATTTTAATTTGGAACAGTCATTATGATACTAGTTTAAAAACTAAAGCTAAACTTTCCAAGAAATTTGTTGGGATTTTAATAACGTGTATTTAAGTTCAAAACAATTTTTTGTAGCAATGAAGACATTAAAGTAAAGGTGCATTTCTTAAATTATAAACAAACTTATAATTCAAGAAAATAAAAAAATATATTTAAAATAGTATTTAATTCTTGAATAAATGTTAACTCAAAAGTTAACAATACTGTCATAAATCAAACCATCTTTTGAGTTTTCTAGGTTTCAGCATCCAATCAAGTGATTTCTTAAAAAGAAATTATACAGGTGTCGTTAATTTAGACATATTTATTTTGTTCCTTTATATATATTACATTTACATGTGCTAATGTAGAGAGAACATTTTATAAAGTTCAAAAACAGAATAGTAAAACTGTATATTGTTGTAACCGTTTGAATACATACCATATATTATAATTTTTATTTAAAATACGTGTTTAGTAATCATAACACTAAAATGTAATACATAAATTACATTATAATTAGATGCATAATATAAATAATAATACATTATAATATAATACAAACATTATAAATATATTTTGGTTAAGTAAATACTTTTGCAATATATATTCACATTTAGTTTTAGAACATAAAAATATCATATGGTAAATATTTTTTTAAATGATCAGAAAAATGAGTTTATTATAACAATATTTTCAAACAAATTGCAAATAAATTCAAAAGTCAAAGTGTCTGAATTAAAAATAATCATAAGCAAAATTATTAATTTAACGGATGCAAAGGGTTTCACAAATTATACAATCAGAATCAAACAATACTTTGTTCACTAAAAGACGTCTAACTAATCACACACTATGTTAACACACCTGTAAATAGTTTGAATGGATATCATCAGCCCAATGAAGATTTGCTTGTAGATTAAAAAATATTATTTGAGGTTATATGGGCAACTCTCTTACAGTGCTAGTGCCACATTATGGATAGAAACAATGTATAATACTTAAATGTTGAAACACTATCATGAAAAGGAATTTGATAAGGATTAAATAAAAATTTATCCTAAAAATATTAAAAACAGTTCTCAGATTAACTCAAAATCGTCATTCATCTCTGATTCGTCGGGTAGTTTTTTAGACAGCTCTACAGAAGTGTCAACAGCCGAATTATTTGACGCATCGGTGTTTGCAGAATTATCCCCACGTTCAAATCTCTTCATAGAATTATCTTTGCTTTTCTTTTCTTTCATCTTAATTTGCAAAATTTTCCTACCTTCCTTTTCTTTTTTGATCTCGGTGTGCTTTTTGCTTTGGACGTGGTCTCGAACGCTTTCTGGGCCAGAAAAGCTCAAGTGGCACAATTTGCACACGAAAAAGTAGGAACCATTTCGGTAGTTTACATCATCGTTTTCCTCATCAGATGAAAGGTTTTGAACTGATTTTACGGCAACGATATCTGGATATGAAGCCACGAAGTCAAACACTGCATCTTTAGCTTTTTTTTTATCATGGCTGTTGGTTTCTAAATGACCTTTGAAAGAAAAGGGGTCTGTGAAGGTTTTCTTGCATTCCGTACAAACCAATTTCTGACTTTCAGCGTCCTTAGTGAAAAAATCTTTAAGTTCGTCTTCAATCTTTGCTCTTTTCAATTCCTTCTGGTGAACGGAACTATGTAAATGTATCTTGTATGGTACTGGTCCACTAAATGATTTGTGGCATACATCGCACTTGCTGAAGATTTCTTCATCTTCGTCACCGAATTTCTCGGAATCAGGCATTTGACTTTTCAAGCTTTCGAGAGTCTTCGTTCCTTGCATTTTCTTTTTGTGTTGCGTACCTTTCATATGTTGTTGAAAACAACTAGGATCATAGAACACTTTGTTACAAGGTGTGCACTGAGCAAATGGCTTCTGCAAAATATCATCTTCATCACTCTTGTTTCCCTGCTCATCTTTCCCGATGACTTCTGGCAAGTCTTTCATCTGATCTTTTAAGCTTTGTTTTTTCAAGTTCTTGGAGTGGACGTTGCTCTTCAAGTGAGTGGCATAAGGAATGTACCCAGAGAAATTTTTTGAACAAATTTCGCACGATAATTCTTTCGCGGAATCATCTGCTTCGAGATGGATATCTTCTCCATTAGTATCGGATATTTGACCATTCTGTGTCCTCAACTTCCCAACTTTCTGCTTCAGCTTTCTCTTAGTGAGCATCTGCTGATGCTTTTTGCTGTTCAAGTGTTGCTCGTACATTTTTACACTGGAAAATTCCTTGCAGCAAAGGTCACATTCTATATCTGGAAAGGAATCGTCGGAATCGAATTTTTCCCCGTCGTCTGAGTTTGAGATACCCATCTTCTCAAGGTCTGTGTTTAACTCATTGCTTTTCTCCGGTTTGGTTGGTTGAGCCTCCATTTGAGCGTTCTAGCAAAGGAAAAGAAATGTGTCAGTAAACAAAGAATATTACTTTTGTAAATAGAATATTAAAATTTTTCAGCCTACAAAATATTTAAAGGAAATAAGCTCTAAAATCTTGAAAAGAATTTTTTTTAAACACACATTGAAAACATACTGTGTAATAAAAATACACATCTAAAAAGGAAAAATAAAATTTTCCATTATTAGAAAATTTAACTATCTTATAAAATTTGATGAATTAATTCATCAAAATTTCCTTTCTAAAACTGTATAAAAATTATTGCGTAACTATTATTCCAAAAAAATTTACTTGTAAATTTCTCCTTTCAAATAGAAAACTCAAAAATGTGATAAAAAATTTGAAATAGGAAACTTTATATGCCAGAGAAGATATTATTTCCAATAGATTTACAGTATTTATTCTATAAATGAAATTGATAATGGTTGGATTCTTTGGTTAAATAAAATTTGTAACATGTATTCCCAAGCAGTACTGAATTTAAATTCAATCAATGACATTGGAAATTAGACTTCTCTCTCTCTCTCTCTCTCTTCCATGTCTGTTACACTTTAACTCTTATAGCGGCTATCTGGACGAACTATCTTGTCATTAGCATAACAGACCAGATCTTGATGGATGATATATCTGGTCATTCGAAGCAAATTGAGCAGATCTTGATCTCATCATCATAAAAAGATTGGCAATATCTTGATAACGAGATATCTCGTCATTATCAAATTTGACTAGATCTTGATCGACGAGATATCCCGTCGAAACCACCTGTGGAGGGTTAAAAGAATACTTTCACATGGACTAAAAACCTGTTTGCTAATTTATTTTATCATCCACATATCTAACTGTGTACTGATTGGAAACCAGATTTTAAATCATCAAAAACTATGTTTTTCAACCTAATAATTTTCAAGGAAATTACATTTAATTTATTTTTATTTTGAAACTTAATTGCTTAGGTAAGGAAATGATCACATTAGATAATAAAATTGAAAAACTTATAATTTCTATCTAAATATTTGTCTGAAACAGATTTGTTTTGTTTCATAATTCTAACAATTACACCCGACAAGATCACACAATTGTACCCTTTGCTAATTTCAAAAACTTCAATCAGGTGTTAAAAATTATCTCAAACGTGATGAGATTTTTGCATTCTTGCACCTCATCAAAGCAATTCGGATGACTTAAAAACGTTATAGCGTACCAATTCATTGAACAGTAAAGCGATAATCGAATATAATATTTTGGGTGAGCGAAAAAAACCCATTATTTCAATTTGAGGAGATATCAAGGATTCAAATTATTCAGAAATTACCAAATTGACAAACTTTAAAGAAACAATCAATAAAATACAACTAAAAATTGAATAATTTGTTAACATTATTAAATACCGATACTCGAGACAGTAGTAATAAATATAGTATTTTTTTTACTAGTTTTAATGATATTGCCTTTTTTACGAGTATTGCATTGTTCCTTTCGAAAATTGTAAATTATTACCGAATTGAGCAAAATGAAAATAAATGCCCAATTACAGTTTATAAACATAAATTTCCATGTGATGTATATTTTTTTACCTAGCAATACAGAAGCTTCTCCTTTTATTCACATAACATTGCGTGTTAGGTGAATTAGTTTTCTGATGTTTTATTCTCATGTCACTATTCTTTAAATAAGCATATTTCAAAACTTTTAAAACACGTATACCAATACAACGAAAATTCCGGTATTATGAAATTAACACCAATTAGTTTTTCAAGAGATATTTAAGTAGTGTGCTGAAAATTTTGGTTGAAAAAATCATAATTTGTTGGAATTTCCGATGAAATGCAAGTTTACCGAGTTTAAGTTTTTTACAACAGGACAGAACTCTTTCAGGGTCTAATTTACCCCCAGATAAAAAAAAATAAACGTAACTTTTTAAACAAAATGGAAAATATGGTCTAGCATTGACAATTGAAATCAATACTCGTAGAGTACATAATTTTTATTTTTTAATCTTCTTCCTTATATTTCTTTGTTGATTTCATTATTGTTAGTTCGAAATCATTGATATATCGAGGGTAAAGGAAGCTCCTGAATGTTATTCTATATGAATATTTTATCTAATAAATAAAGTAATTAAAAATTAAGCTGTAACAAATTTCTATTTACAACGATATAATGGTAATTCACTGTATCTTTATTAAAATCATGTTCATAACAAAAGCATCCTGGACTCACGCCAATGCTCAATGATGGGATCTCGAATGTTCAAAAGGCTGGATAGTGGTTTTTATGGCCCAAGAGCCAAACTTGACCAATCCGAGCCAAACACAGCGTAAATCAAATGCATTCAAAAGAAAACTAGAACTAAAAGAAATTTTAAAATCCACATGTAAGATGTAAAGGACGTTGTGTTCTGCACAGTTTTGAAACAATGTTATCTGAGCGTGTTTTAAATCGTCACTTTATGAACAGAATTGATAATTTCATTATCTACAGTTCTCGTTCTTGAATAATATCATGGAAAATGACACACTGTGTCAGGAATTCCATCGATTAGATTTTTTACAACCGATTATAAAAATAAAACCAATTTAGTTTCAAATTCCACGTGTTGTGTATACTCGTCGGATAAGTCAACGTCAAAACATTATTGACATCAATGAAAACGTTTCATTCACAGAGAAATTAAATAGGTTATTGCTCTACTCCGTTTATTAAGGTTGCAGAAAACCACACTACCGATGATGCAAGAATTTTCACCGAAAGAACCTTTTTGTTCACATATTTTCATGCTCTACTCTGATTATTTAATTTAAATCACAATATAAGTACAAATTTCTCTATAAGCATTCTAATGGATAGATATATTTTCTACTACAAAATTTATCAACAGGAAATAAAAAGTACATAGAAATATAATCAGACGTTACTACAAACATTTCAATAATTGTTTCCGTCTTACATGTCTAATTAAAATTGCAAATAAATATTTTGAAATAAAACTCTCGTTTTAGAGTAATATTAAAAAAAACAAAAGTCTGGGAGATGATTGCAAAATGCTTCAAACATTATGATTACTTCAATTATTTGAAGTACTTTTTAGAATCTTCAAAGCGTATTTGCTAGGGTACACGTTACATAAATGTTTCTTCAAATTTGAGGAAATAGTATTTAAGTTTGGATTTATAATCTATATGGAGAGACGTGAAACATTATTTTGATACATAATTACTGTATAAAATTTTAAATTTCTTTGTTATTAAACACAAAATATGAATTAAATATAGATTAAAATCATTGTCGCAATTATGAAAAAAATATTTTGTAACCGAATTATAATTTTATTCTTATTATTCTCGGCACACTTATGAATAATTAATGAAATTGAAGGAAATTTTAGTATTTTTAAGTATTTGAATAATGTGCCCTATTACATTTTCTACTCAGAAAATACCAGACAAAACTCTTCACTCAAAACTAGAAATGGTAATTTACAAACCATAGTTTAAAAAAATGATACATAACTGGCTTAGTGAGCAATTTCCTATAGTACTAAAATAATCATTAAGATTTTGATACTTTCAAATTACAAGTCATGTTATTTGATTCATCGAACATTATTTCATATTTAATTTAGTTTTGGAGGAAGAAGAAAGAAATTCAATAAATACAAAACAACATTCGAATTATTTCCAGTTTTCAAAGATAAAGTGAAATATAAGAATAAAATTTGGCAAATAATTACAAATGAAAATGTTCTAAATTCTATGAATAAAATCCGTTTCTTAGAACACTTTTAGTTTACGCAGTTTACTTGAAAGGAAAATAGAAATTGCTTACCCCTTTTTTTCAAAATCACAAAATATCAGGAAAATACAGTAAGCTTCACCTGCTTTAGCACTTCTTGATCTTCACAAAAAAATCGTCAGTCTCACTGAAAGGGGGACGAATGCGAATTGAGGTTCTCAAAATTATGTTCCCTTATATACGCGTTCGAGAATGAGAAACGAAACTCAAACGAAAAGATAAAATTATTGATCCTATAATCCTGAAACCATGAACTCCCTGTCACTCCTCGGTAGAACATTTTCGGTCTAAGTTGGACCGGTTCCCACTTCGGACTTTTTCACCCTTTCAGTTCTAGTTCGCATTTTCTCCCATACCCATTTGGACGTTCAGTTCTTAGTTCGCGATTTCCTTGTCCCGTGCAGATAACAAGTTGCAGTTCAACAGTCAAAACTTTGGGGGACCATCTAAAAATTCAAAAATTGGACTGGGACATACGAGAGGCACTTTCTGTCAAGCTAAATATAGGTGCTGATTCGCGTTTCCTGCACGTATTCTGAATGTGAAGGAACTGGGTTTGTTTCTCGAATACGATTTCACCATTTCGCCAAAACAAATGTTAAGATAAGATTCCAAATTAATAACAAGAGTTGATTGGTCCAACACTCATTAGATTAAACCACAAACGTTGCTAAAATGAAGATGAACTACATTTTAATGTAATCCGGGACAGCAGAAATAAAATCTTCGCAGATCTGCTAGTGTGTGTTAAGAAAATCTCTCTTGCAACAATCTTGTTTTCGACTCACTTTAAGTTGATGCGACTACATCTTCAAGCTTTATCATGCTTTTATTAAAATTAATATTAATTCAATCACTTGAATTTTATATTTTATTATATTCCGTAACCATTAATCTCAACTAAGAACAAATATATATGACAAAAGTTTTTTAACCAATTAATTATTCTACTACTATAAGAGGCTTTTTCGGACAATTAAAGAGGGGGCTGTATGTGCTTATATGGTGAAACGTGCTTCCTGTATGCATTCCAGACGTGACGTGAATACGATCTGCGCATGTTACATAGCGTCGCTAAAAGAAATTTTAATATTTGAAATCCGAGTTTATAATGATAGTTAATAAGTCAACGCGCCAGTTAGATTTTTCACAAAAACGACTATAAACTAAATTTTATGCAAACCCTCACATATATCAAGAGCATTTGATCAAGTAAAATAAAATGGATAACAAGAAGTGCAAAACGAAATAAAGTGTACCGAGAAGTAAAATATTTAAGAATTTTTAATACATTTGAATGTTGAATTAGTTTCTATAAACATTCTGAAAATTTGGTCACAACTTTCTGTACTTTTATTCAATATTTCTCATATGGCTTTTGTCCCGATCTTTTTTAAGAGTGTAAAGACAAAGTACCTTAAAACTAAAGAAAAGCACGATATTTTATGATTACCAACCCAATGATGAGTAACTACGCCTCACAAAAGAAGAAAGGTCTTGTACACATCTATATTCCTTTTTGTTTTCGCTCAGAGATATGTTGCAACTTTTTTCAGTGGGAACACAAGGAATGAGGACAGTAACTGATAACATTAGTAATGACTAGTCAAGTGGGAGTTCTTGCAAGAGCCGCTCTTATCAAGGCGAAATAATTTTTAAAATAAAATATGTAAAAAAAAAAAAAAAAACATTTGTTTACACATCTACAAAAAAATAATTATTTTATATTTATTCCAGATAACTAAAAGTATGTGTACACACAGATAACTTCTCTTTTTAGGGCCTCATCCTCTTCTCGTGTGTTCATGAATGTCAACTTTTGTTTAAATATTTCTCATTTTATGGATTTAGATAGAAAACTACAAATTGGAGGGGTACTATTTATCGAAAAAGGCTTGTAGAGAATATGGTAGCATTCCCATCAGGAAATTTCTGGCTGGACAACTAGACAGCAAAATAAATGCATATAAAATTATGTGTAGTGCTCCAGTACAAATCTATTTTTATAAATATCCATAACGTCAACCCATAATCGTTTAAACATTTTTCACAGGCCCAACTTACATGCACTTTGTGTATCTACAAGAGAAAAACATACAATATATCTTAAGCTACAAATTTTCGGATCCAAACGCCTTGCCCTTCTACAAAGAGAAAGCGTAAATATTAAATTTTAACTAATGAATAACCAAAAAAGTTTTAACACCAGTCATAAAAAGTCATAGAGGGGCCAAACATGAAGGATAAATATTACAAGTATGCAGATAATGCGAGAAATTAGATGTCAGAATTAGATCTCAGAAAATGCGCCAAAACTCGAACACTTTGGATGTTATTATTTTTTTGATGGCTGGACGAGAGACGAATACATTTCAAATATATATATATATATATATATATATATATATATATATATATATATATATATATATATATATATATATATATATATATATATATATATATATATATATATATATATATATATATATATATACCGAAACAAAATAACAAAGTTCCGAAAACACACTGTTACGTAAAGCAACACTTGATTTTACTTGCTCCCCCATAATTTCTCCACGTTAAGGCTGGTACACACTAGGCCAGTAATTTAGTATAGTAGTGAGTAATTTAGTAACTAAACGTGTTGGGACAAAACTATTTAGTCGAGTTGTTTACTAAAATGAGTTAGATGGCTCGATCCAGTCAGATGGATAGTCGGTCGAGTAGTATCTCTGCACTGGATGAAATGGAGTGATGACTGCAAGAAATGTTAGCGTACAAGAATACGATCTTTGGGTTTCACCACTACAACATTTATTCTAACATCGTACAGCTTTACAGATATGTACAGCAAAATTACAGATATTTTGGGACAAGAAGGGTTTGACAGAGGTTAGCGAACGTGTCCTCGCTCTCTCAGGTCTCTGGCAATTTCATCTTCTTTCAGGCCTCTTTCAGCTGAAAACCACATGTCGATGGAATTTTGAGTGTTCACAAGGGGCTGCAGATTTAGGAGATCGTAATGTCAGTGTAACGTCAGATGAAGAGGGTTTATTTCAAGTGCTCATAACTTAAATACCGATGTAATGTCAAATGGAGTGCTGTAATAGTACTTCTAGGGTTAGTTATGGACATTTGATCACTTGAAAATGGTTTTATGATTTCCAATTACGGAATTCTTGAATATGTCTGCTTGATCAGAGAGGCCGCATTTAGAGTGTTACAATCTCCCACCCCACTTACCACTAGGGTTGTGACATCGATGTCAATGTTTTCAAAACATTGATGTTTATTAAAAAAACATCGATGTATTTACCATCGATGTATTGGAGCCGATATATTTTAGCATCGATGTATTGGAGTCGATGTTTTCTTAACATCGCTGTTTATACTTATCGATGTTTTATTTTTGAATGAAAAATGTACCATTCTAAAAATTAAAAATATAACCAAGTAGCATTATTTCAATAATTAGTACGACGCGGAGGGAGGATTCGAACACAAGTCGCCCCCCGACAAGAGTGTGAGTCCTTTCTCTGTGTATTCTCTTGTTTTACGTTACAACAACTGTTATGGTTAACCAAGACAACTCTTCCTGTTAGGGATGCGACATCGATGTCAATGTTTTCAACACATCGACATCGATGTCAATGTTTTCAAAACATCGACGTTTAAAAAAAAACATTGATGTATTTACCATCGATGTACTGGAGCCGATGTTTTTCTAACAACGATGTTTTAACGTTGTCGATGTTTTAGTTTGGAAAGAAAAAAGCACCATAGTAAAAATTAAGAAAAATAACCGTGCAACTACGTACTTGTCAGTGAAGACCTTATCTGTCCCATCAAAAAGAGCTTTTTCCCTAACTGGTGAAAAAAGAAGTTGGGTTAAGGTGGAGAAAGTTAACAAACTTCTTTTTTTTCTACAAACAATAATTAATATATAAGTTTGTTGTGTCCCCCCCCCCCAATACGTTGATAAATAATTAATAATAACTAACAATAATTATTGTTACGTACCTACCTAATTATACTTATAGTTTGTAGTACCTATGTCAAATTGTTGTAAATATTACTTTATTTTATATTATTCAATTTGAAAATGAAAGATTTGTTAATTGTTCTTATTAATTTTTTTTACTTAGTTTTGACAATTAAAAAGGAGTCTTACTTATAATTTAATAAACACGGACAATGACAAATTAAACCCCCCCCCCTGACGAACATTAATGTTTGAGGTTGTTAAATCAGTTTTAAGAAATGGGGGGGGGAGTTTAAATACACTGATGTTTAAAAACATCGATGCGTTTTGGGCGGTGTATTATCAACATCGATGTTTTAATTTTTAACATCGATGTTTCAAAACATCGAGAAATCAAACCAAAAATTAAAAACATCAGGAAAGTATATTGTATTTATTTTTAAACCAGCAGAATTAATTACCTTCCGTTGCTGGGGTTGAATTAATTAAATGTTATTGAAAAGTAATAAGACTAATCACTTCTCTTTCGTAAAAAAATTCTGGCAACTTTTAAGCGTACGGAAAATAATTTTTTAAACCTAGTTTAACTTTTTCATCGCTTCTATTTTCATCGGACGCAAGTATGTGTACATGATACATTCATCTATATACTCTATTTCATATCTTTTTCATCGGACTTCTGCTGAAAGACAAGCTAGAAGAGTTTTTTCCAAGGTGACTTAACAGAAATCGATTTTGAGTTTTGGAATGATAACGAATATCTCTATACGTTCATTTGGAGTAAAAATGGTGAGTTTTTGAGTAGTCGTAGCGTAGAGTTTGAGTAAAAATGGCCTAGTGAGTTCCAGCCTTTTGTGCTAATTTGATTCTCAACCTACTAATACACATGTACAGTTGGAGCTGTCATTATTGCCCAATAACAATGACGCTTTAAACATGTTTCGTTTGTAATTCCAATTTTTTTTCTGCAGGTGTTTTAATAGTCGCTGTATGTTAAATACGTTATGAGTAGTTGTTTTTGTAAACTCATGTGAGCCATTTTTTATAATGAAGTAAATAGCTGCAAAAATGAGAATGTACAGCGAATTTAGCAAAGACGTAGTCGTTAGCGCTAACGGAGGTAAACAAATTTTTAATACGAGAAAAAGTTTTTGAACAATTAACATTATAAGAATTCTGGTTTAGTAAGTTCACGAGGGATGAACCAGAGACTACCGTATCTTCAAACAAGTGTAAAATCATAGGCGAATTAATTTCGTTCCGTCTTCTTCTTCATGAATCGTTACTAAAACTTAGAAACGTTGCTGGTTGCCTGAGAAAGTTTACTCAGGAAAGTGTCTGTTTAAAAGTTCGAGTGAAGAAAGCAGGCACACATTAAAAAATTCGAAAGACCTAGTTTTCTCTTTTCAAAATTTAATAACAAAGCTAAATGAGCACTTCAGTAACAGTATTTTTCAGCAATATTAATTTCGTTTTACCTGGGTGATTATGATATTCCAATTTAAGTTGATTAATCAAACTTCAACCTTTATTTTTAATGTATCCTTAACACAAAAATGTTTCCGGAAGTGTTCTCAGAAAGCGTCTATTATTGCTACTTCATCTATAACAATTTTAAGTAATACTTGGCAAAAAAACATAAATTACCAAGAAAAATTTACAAGGATTGGATTGATTTTTTTGGGTGCAAGGTCTAAAACAGGACAAGCTTAGCCAGATGCAGGATTATAAAATTAAACCATAATAGTAGCGTAACTAAACGAGTTGCAAATTCAAATTACATTTGTAATTTCAAATTCGCAATCTGTACCTTATAAGAGATATAACGCAAATAATTTTCTGCAAAAATATAAAAATAATTTCCGCAAAATCTCTGAAGTAATAACTTTGAAATTTAGATTTTTACAAGTGTTGGTATTTAAATGCCCCAATATTATTACCTTTCATTTGAAACTTTTTTCAATTCAGCCGAATTTGAGATAATTTAATGCTAATAATATAGCTTTATTAACTATTGGTCTGGGCACAGCTGTATGTCCCTTACATTATTATTATTATTTGAACAATAATAAACAAAAAAAAAGTCAATCATACCATTACTGGGCTCATAAAAAAATATATAAATCAAAAACAAGGTAATCATTGGTTTCACACTTTTCGGAGGCAATAAGAAATCAGAATAAATATTTAAACACATTGAAACACTGAAATTGTCTGTTTCAAAATCGATATCGCTAAATTTCAAAACAAAAATAATTCGAAAAGCATGAAAATTATTTCAAGTCATTAGTTGATATGCAGGAAAATGATTGTAATGTAGTGCTCAAAATAAGTTGATTTGCAGAAAATGCTTCGTAATGTACTAATTTACAGCAAAAGATGTTCGCAAATGGTGTTGTATTAAAGTATTCTTTCAGGATGAGCATACATTCATTTGTCAGAAATGCACCATTTAAAAGCAAAAAACTCAAAAGTACCTTTACTTAATTACATAAAAAAGATTATTTGATTCAAGCAAATATACAAAAGATCAGTTTTCAAGCTATAGAACGTATCGCACCCCGGCAAAAAAAGTGATAAAAATCAAAACTGCAGAATTTGAGAAACATCAACTTAAAGGATACTATAAAACTTATATTAAAATTTTATAAGCATCTTTTAAATTTTAGGTAAGTATTTATGGTGGTAACTCTATTATATTCTGTATAATAGTGAGATAACATGCTGGGGCACTTCATACATATTTTTCAATGACACAACATCAAATTTTTAATTTTTTGATTTGTGTCACTTTTCTTGCCGGGGTGCGATGTGAGAAAAAATGAAATTCAACTTACTTTCTAAATGAGAATTGAACACGAAATGTGGAAAGTCGAAGTTCTCGGAATCTTTATTCTATATCTAATTCTAATGGCTTATGCATCTGTGTAGTAAAATACGAGCAACTTTCTAAAATACGAGCTCCATGCGAAATATTACAGACGAAGCGCTGCACTTCCTCCGTTTGATTTATTTTTCTGTATCTGCTTTTCATGTTGAATTATTTATTGATGCAATAACTAACCTATATTAATCTAATGCTAGAAAGATATATTTGATGTACCAAAACAAAAAATAATCGTCCAATTTGCATATACAAGGCTGTCGTTGAAACTAATTCAAATTAAAAAAGAATTTCCAATGGAAAAATTATGGTAATGCTGAGAGCTCAACTTAACATAATCCTGGGAATGGCATTTCCTCATTTTTGAATGACATTCATTTCCACGAAAAGTTTTCTTCATATAAACAATCATGAAATGCGCTTGTATTTTTTACTCATGCACTTGCCAAAGTAAAAATATTCAAAAAATGTTTTCTTTTCAGCTATCTAAAAAATAATTTTCTATTAAATCTTTATTCTTTTTTCTTGACGGCTCCTGCCTTGTATTCGGCGTAACTGAATAAAATGTGGTTCTTGTGCCTTAAAACCCAACTCAACCAACCTGAATCAGCTGCTCTTTCCGCAAAGAAAATAGGTGGAACACAGTTTGGAAAAACGCAGAATAACTTCAATTTCGACGGCAATTTTTTTTTATTATTTACGGTCATATAAATACAGAAATGCCAACGTGCGATTCAAGTTTTCAGTAGTACCAAAGGAAAAATAAGTAGTTTTAAGAATTTTTCAGTAGTCAACTAAAAATTTAACAAATCGGCTTACTAACACGCATACATCATTAATTCAAATATTTAATTACAAATTTGAAACATATGCACATTATATCATTTATAATTACAGTAAGGTACATCATACATGAAAACATATACAGGGTAACAATTATTGAGCTACATTAAATAAAAAATAAAACTTTCAAAAACTACAGTTCAAAAATACTATGCAAATTTTAAAAGTAACTGCAGATATTTGGATTTAGTTTATGACATGTTCGCGCTATACTTGGTGTGGCGCAGACAAATAGCAAAATTCTGCAAAACTCGCTGAAGTGTCGAGACATCGATGCTTTTGATGATCTCCTGCATGGCAGTTTTGAAGTCAGTGATGGTTTTGGGGTCCTTTGCGTAAACCTAGTCTTTAATATTGCCCCACAAAAATGAGTCACAAGGATTGAGATCAAGAGAATAGGTTGGCGCCAAGCGATTCCCATTCTAGTGGTCTTTTGGAACCCCATAGCCGGAATGCGTTCTCCAAAGTGCTCTTCCAGGACTTCAAACACTCTACCGGTCCGAGGGAGCCGTGCTCCGTCCTGCATGAACCACACATTTTCGAAATCTGGGCGACGACCAACATTGCCAACACTGTCTTCACAAACACGTCCAGTTCTCTCGAACTTTTGAATCAAATTTCTTATTGTTGTAACACTTGGACCGGTTGTCTTCAGATTGTATTCGGTCGCAAATTTCCTTTGAGCCGTAATCGGGCTGTTATTGTTCGAATAGTATGCCTTGACGATCGATGTACGCTCAGAGAAACGCCGTATTTCGCCATTTTCACCGAGGAATGAAAAACAATAAGAGTGGGCAATACGCATGCTCAAAAAAAAAAAAATCCCTACATGCCCTGCATTCAACCGCTTAACTGAATCTCGCCAACGGTTAAAAAGTTATTTAGGTTTTTTTTCATATAGCTCAATAATTGTATATAGAACAAATATATAACAAATAATAGAACCCTTTATATAGAACTAATAATTGGGCATGAAAAAATTATAACACACAATAAAAATTGAAAATTTTGTTCATAAAAACATTTAATAATTAAATTTAAGCACAATGTCTCATTTTCCAAAAATATATAATAATAATAAAATACAGAAATAAGCAAACTGCAAAAAAATTTAATTTTTGTAATTAAAATGTTATTTTATAAAAGGCAAGATCAGTAAGTTTCAACCTAATTTTTCAGCCCTTAGCAAGCATTATTAATTACAATATCTGCCAATTATAGACATGCATGTGAACAGGTTAAAGTATATATTAATGAGTAGGATTGATTTGTTTACTTGAAGAACAATTTTTATTTAAAGACAGTTAATAACTTGGGAATCAAATTTTAATGAAAAAAAGTTTTCCCACTGTTTTCTAAAAATAGAAACAGGGGGAGGGGATCAACAAACACTTGGGTGTCGGACGTCAGTTAAATTATTGGGATTGGGTCATGAATGTATAAAAAGTCAGGTTTATTTTCTTTCTTATGATTCGAAATTTTCAATCCTCGAGGTCCGGAAGATTTCAGATTTGAGACTATACTGTACATATTAAAATAAAAATTAGTGTGTTGTGAAAAAAAAAATAAAATTGAATTTTTCCGTAGAAAAAATTATTGATTCCGTAATTCGCACAGTATCCGATTCACATCCGTAGAAACTACGCAGAATCCGTAGTAGTTGGCATCTCAGTAAATATCTAGGGGTACGTAATCGACTAGATAAACATGCATAACACGTTATGTTTCATATAACATTTCATGGGGATGAAACTATTTGCTGGTTACTATTGCGTGGTTAAAATTGATGTTTCGTTTATATTGCAATAACTCTACGGTGCCTTGAACAGCGCCACTATTTTAACGGGATTGCTGGTGAGAAATCGCGAACTACAGCTTCAGTTCTCACTAGGGATGCGACATCGACAGCAAAACATCGATGTTTCGAAACATCGACAGTAAAACATCGATGTTCAAAATTAAAACATCGATGTTGATAATACAACGACCAAAAACCATCGATGTTTTTCAAAAAAGGTATTTTCCCCCATTTCTTAAAACTGGTTTAGCAACCTCAAACATTAATGTTCGTCGTGGGGGAGGGGATGTTTAATTTGTCATTTGCCGTGTTTATTAGTTTATAAGTAAGACTTTTTTTAGCTGTCAAATCAAAGTAAAAAAATTAATAGGAACAATCAACCAATCTTTTATTTTCAAATTGAATAATATAAAAGAAAATAATATTTACAACAATTTAACTTGGGTATTACTAACTATAAGTATAATTAGGTAGGATTAGGTAAGCGATTGTATAGGATTAGGTAAGCGGATTGTAATGTCTAAAAAGAAAACAACTGCAGCCAAAGTGACCGCAGAGCTCTATCAGCATCTGGATTCTCCAGTGTCAATAATAACAGTTAGGAGTCACGTTCATAAACAGAACATTTACGGCAGAATAGCAATTTCCAAGCCACTTGTCACAGATGTTAATGCCAAACGTCGTCTACAGTGGTGTCCAGGGCTGTAGTGGAGGGTATACGGCGGTATACACCGTATACCCTCTGGTTCTTCCAGCAAATTCCGTATACCTTCTGCTTTTTCTTAAAAACTACGTAGACGCTTTGTTTTTCCTAGAAAACATCGCGTGAAACTTCACGTGAAACGCAGATAGCTGTAGAAGCAAAATAAAAGTTTCTATTTCAATATATCCCCTTGGTACATAATTCCAAAATCAAATCATAATTCCAAAATCACCTATTAATCAAAAGCAATTCATTCAAAGTATTGTCGATAGAATGTTATCCAGAATTTGTTCTGATGTTAATGAAGAATTTTGTCAACTTTTGAAAGATATATCCATGCTGATGCTTGGTCTGGTGGACACATGCACAAGGGTATGATCGTGATTGTCTCCTTCTAACCGTCAAGCAGGGAGGTGGATCTGTCATGGTATGGGCGGTCATGTCGTGGTTTTCTACTGGCCCAATCTTAACCCTGAAAGGAAGGATCACTGGGAGAAGTATAGAGTTTTAGCTGACCAGGTTCATCCTATGATACTAACTTTGTTTCCTGCATGAGATGGAATTTTCCAGGTGATAATGCTCCTATTCATGCAGCGGGACTGGTCCAATCATGGTTTGATGTACACGAGAATGAATAGAAACATCTACCTTGGCCAGCACAGTCCCCCAACCTCAATATAATCGAACCGTTATGGTCTATTTTAGAACGTTCAATCCGGAATCGATATCCTCCACCGGCATCTCTCCCGGAACTTTTACAATATCTCCATGAAGAGAGAGAATAGTACAATATTCTTCTAACCACTATTCAGCACTTGTATGATTCGATTCCCAGGCGAATCCAAGCTGTATTACATGCCAAAGGTGGTCCTACGCCATATTAGTAAAGGATTCCTTTTAAATCCAGTGTGTTTCCATTATTTTGATAACACCCTGTACTTACTATGGTCATAGTTAGTAGTACCTATTTCAAATTGTTGTAAATATTACTTTCTTTTGTATAATTCAATTTTTGAAAACAAAAGATTTGTTAATTATTCTTATTTATCAACTTTGTTTTGACAGTTAAAAAATCTTAGTTATAAATAAATAAACACGGCAACTGACAAATTAAATCTTCACTCGGGCTAACATTAATGTTAGAGGTTACTAAACAAGTTTTAAAAAAGGGGAAAAAAATTTAATGATGTTTGAAAACATCAATAGTTTTTGGACGACGTATTATTAACATCAATGTTCTTCCTTCTTAAACTGTTCCTATTGGTTACTTTTAGTTTCAGTTTGCAATTGTTTACGTTCCAGTTTGAAATATAACGCTTACTTCTTTGTATGCTAGAAGTGTGCTTTGTGTCTTTGTCGTTTTAACGTGTATGTGATGTGATGTTCGCAAAATAAAAAATATTTTGAGTCAGCTTCAACTCCTCGTAATGACTCTCAAATCCTTATTAAGACACATACTGTCGGAAATGGATAAGAGTTGCCGTTTCCTTTTGATAAATTCTGAGCAACTTCTGTGCAATATTTACTATTAGGGCTGCATTTAAATTTTAGCATTTCAGATGCCGTGCTTGATACATCGCTCAAGGGGAAAGCAAGAAAAAAAAAGAGCGATATACCGAGAACCGATACCTTATTGAATAGAAACAGAGGCATAGTTAAATATGATAATAGTGTATACAATTTTTGCATTTTAATTTCAAAATTTTTTGGATTGATTCACTCAAACTTGAAATGAGGAGGAAATATTTGTTAAATATTTTCTTTGCTTTTCGCAAACCTGGAACTGATTGAGGGGCAAGTAAAAAATAGCAATGCAGTTGAATGCATATTTGCAGGCTCCATGTAACGCGGTGTTACCTTTTCTTCTTTAAAAAAATTAATTAACAAGGGATTTTTTATTTTTAATATGCCAAGGGAATTCACAATTTATGAACCTTATACAAATCACTAGCCATTATGTGGCGAGCACGGCGTTGCCCGTGGCAGTTCTTTTCATGGGGTCAATGTGACCAATGTTCGCTAACCCCCGGTGATTGCTACGAATTCCCATTTGATTTGCTTCGCAAACCAACACCACGGGCGCCTCGTCATTGTCAAACGCGACCAAATTCGAATTGCGAAGAGATCCAATCGGCATGATGTCACAATCTCTTGTGAAAATATAAATATTTAATTGAAAAATTATTTATTAAAAGAAAATCAAACGCATAGGGTATCGATCTAATGTAAATTTTCCTTGCCCGTGACAGTTTTTTTCGTGTGGTTAGGTGTGACCACTGCTCGCTGATGCTCGTCAACCCCGGTGTGATTTCCACGCATTCCCATTTGATTGCGAAGAGATCCAATAGGAGTGATGTCTCAATCTATTGCGAAAATATAAAAGATATTCAATTGATAAGCTATTTTTTAAAGAAAATCAAATGTATAGAGGTATCCGATCTACTTATATAAAATGAAAAAAAAAATCAGCAGATTTCAAATTCGTTTAAATTTTTATTCTACCTTAAACGGTCGCTGAGATAAAAAAAGAAAAAACAATAACGCTCGACAAACCCCGGTGATTGCTATGCAATTCCAAAAACAATCGCAAAGCCCATTGTGTTGATCCAGTGGTGCAACGTTAATTAAGGCCCGGTGCACACAACTTTGTTTTTCAACGTGAGGGGCCGCTGCCGCAACGCAAGTGCGGTCTGAGATACATTAGATCCAATGGAGTGGTGCACACATGCCACCGGCGCCGCTGCGGCGACGCACGTCCAACGTAAGTGTAATCTGCACCGCAGTTCCACACGGCGCTGCAGCTCGCCACACACGTTTCTTCGGTCTGAAATACCTTGTTTTCATAAATAAATGGAATATAAATAATAATTAATAAATGGTTGTATCCAGTAACGTCTATTTTGTTTCAAAATATACTTTTTTTTACACCAAGTAAGAGAAATAAACACGTTTTCTTAGATAGAATATTTGTCGCAAATGGCGCTGAACACGACAGCTCAGTTTTACTCAATAATTCGACTTCAAAAAGGAAACACATATTCCTCAGTGGAGGTAATTTGCTCTTTAATTAATTCACACTAATAAAATCTCTTGGATACACTTATACATATTAAGAACTTATCGCCGAATCAGCGGCTCTCAGAAAGTTCTTATCTCTTTTACATCTGGTTATACACTGAGCGTAAATTTCTATACCACCGCCAGAAGGCGCTGTTAGAACAGAAGGCATGCTAGCGGAAACAGGCGCGAAATGAGTACTTATTGCGTCATTTCACGGTCATGTGTGCATAGTTGGGATTCATTACCGCTGAGGCGCCGCACGTTGAAAATCGGATGTGTGCACCAAGCCTATATGCATACCAAAAACAAACGCGAAGACGATTCCAAAGGACGGAAAAGTCGTGACGTCATTGTCTAATGCGCCCATATTCGTTTTGCAAAAATAAAAAAGTTACAGTTGAAAAATTATTTATTTAAAGAAAATCAAATAAAAGGTATCTGGTGTAAAATTTTCCGCAGATTTCAAATTCATTGAAAATTTCAATGTCTTCAATGATCCCGATTTTACAAAAAAGAACTAAAGAATGCCAGTCAAAAATTTTTTATTCGTTTTGCTTCCCTTCGCTTAAATTGTTTGAGCGCAGGAAATGGAATCTGTAATTTCTCGAACGCAAAGGTCAAATTCGTATGGGCAAAAATATAAAAGTTTGAAGAAAATCAAATGTTTGAAGAAATGTTTGAAGAAAATCATAGTTTAGGTATCGAACTGATGTAAAATTATCCGCAGATTTCAAATACGTTGAAATTTTTACTCTATCTTTAACGATCTAGGAGATAGAAAAAAGAACTACAAAACTACAGTCAAAACTGTTTATTTGTTTTGTTCGTCCGCTGAAATCGTTGCTAGGAAAATGAATCGGAAAAAATAAATTTTGAATCTGTGATCTCTTTATAATGTTACCATTCTAAAAAAGTAATAATAATTAAATTATTGGAAAATACATTACCCATACATATAACCCCAGGTGTAGAACTAAGTTCAGTGTTCTGTCACACAATTTTAAGCAATTGCAATTTTTCTGCAGGCATTTTGTCCGTTTTTTGAAACAGTAAAATCAAAAACACAATTATCGGATAAATATGTATTACATATTTATAATAAAACATCAAAACTAATTAACATACGTTATTTACCTAAAACCAAGCCGTACTTTCAGAATTTGCGATTCTGTCGATAACTTTTGAAGTTAAATACACTCAGGTCCAAAAATTAAGGATAATTCAGAATCACACGGAAATCAAACTCTAAAGTAAAAATTTCACCTGTAGAATTATCGCACACATCTTCAAGAATAATATCCAAATTACAGGAAACAATCAGATGATGCCGATAGTACGTCACAATGACGAGAGTGTAAGAGACGTGTATATAAGGAATGGTAGCAAAGAAGTAAAATTGTTCACAAGCGTTATGTAAGCCGCTCAGTGCCACAACCGAATAGTTATGGCACTTAGGACGCATATCGATGATTTTTTATGTAGTAGAATTATCAGCCGCCTGGAATGTGGGCGTACTCAGACGGAAGTTTCAGTGGAACTTGGAATCGCCCGAAGTCTTATCTCTAGGCTTTGGCAACGATTCCAAAATGATGGAAATGTCAGTAGACGTTACAGTACAGGTTGTCCCCCGAGTTACAATGCCGAATGACGACCGGTATTTGGCAGTAACTGCTAAAAGAAGCAGATGGAGCACAGCATCCGACCTTTCTTGTCAGCTATTTTCAGCCACACGGATACGACAGTTTCAAGGCTAAGCGTTTTCAGACGTTTAGGACATGTTGGTCTATATGCTCGCAGACCTATCAGACGTGTTACGCTCACGGCAACTCACTGTCGCCAGCGGTTAGCCTGGAGTAGAGAACATGCGATGTGGACATCGTCACAGTGGGCTTGTGTGATGTTTTCAGACGTATCCAGGTTTAGCTTGCAGTCTGATTCACGGCGGACGTTAATATGTAAAACGCCAGGTACCCGCTACCACCAAGACAACATCATTGAATGACACCGTTACGGTGGTGCAGGATTGCTCTTTTGGGGCGGAATTATACTGGGCTCTAGAACAGATCTACATGTTCAAATCTGAACCATGAGAGACCAAATTTATCGGGACATCATTCTGGAACAACATGTATGTTTGTTTAGGGGTGCCAGGGGCGCAGAATTTGTGTTTAAGGATGATAACTCCCGTCCTCACTGTGTAAAGATTGTAAACGAATGCCTTGAATATGAGGATATCACCCGTATTGAATGGCCAGCATTCTCAACTTATTTGAATCCGATAGAGCATGTGTGGGACATGCTTTGGCCAACGAGTTGCAGCTCGTCAACCACCTCCTACATGTGTACCGGAACTTCGGAGAGCATTGCTTGCTGAGTGGAGTGATCTTCCCCAAGATCAGCTCGATAATTTAATCCTCAGCATGCCTAGGCGTTGTACGGACTGTATTTCATCGTCTGGGAGACATACAATGTATTAACCATCATACCAACCATGTCATGTTAAGTTTTTGTAAGGTCGATATTTTTTGTAGTTTCTCCAGTGAGCAAAAATCGTAGTTTTTATGAATGGTATCATACATACACAATCTTTTTTGTTCTTTATCTTTTGTTTAATAAATGGGCTTCATGAATAAGTCACGTTTCTTTTGTTTTTGAACTTTTATTTGCCGGAGCTGGCATTATCCTTAATTTATGGACATGAGTGTATTTTGTCATGGACATAGAATATGTGTTATTTATAAAGTGTGTAGTAATTTGGGCGGTGTAGGGAGATTGTTTCGTAGATAGAGAAGAAAAAAAAGATGTAGCAAGGAATGTGCTTTGCACTGCAGAACATCGTAACTTATGATTTTAAAAAAATCGGCCAAAATTTTGATAACATTAAGGAAAATTGGTTCTGCAAACACTTTGTTTTTTCTGCGAAGAACGTCGCATTTTTAAGTACTTTCTGCTCCCGGGCCTATAACTATTGTTTAGGCATTTTTTTATTGTCTATTGTACCTATTACTACTACCGCTCCAGACCATTCCTGCAATAATGTGCGTAGTTACCTCAATGTCACCTTAAGCCCTCAATGGATTGAACGAGGTGGACCAGTAGCTTGTCCAGCACGTTCTCCAGATTTATCAAGTATCGATTTTTTCTGATGGGGACACTTACAGGCACTCGTCTACGAGACTCCAATTGATTCTGATGAGGACCACATTGCAAAACTTTCAGTCGCTGCTGCAACAGTTTGTGAAACACATGGTATCTTCGAAAGAGTACGACAATCACTTCGATGTTGGTGGTGACACATTTGAGCAGTTACTGTAATATTATATATGTAAAGAGCTTATTTTCATTTCCTCAGCATTTCTTGTTTTTACACCTGCTCTTTTCATTTCCGACCACATGTAGCTATACAAAAAATGCTTCTTTATATGTATTTTACTTACCCTTAAAGTTTGGTCCATGAATTCAGGGACACCCTTTATGTCTGACCGTATTGCTGCCAAACTGCAGGGTATTCAACTAGTTACCAGCGTCCCAGCCTAAGCCATTCGGTGTATCCCACGTAATTTGAACTTCGGTCAGATGACGAGGCAACATCTGATCTTGCACCCCACTCTCCAAACTTCCACACCAACCCAACGTGAGGACTTTAGGCCACGATCAAACCGCAGGGTATTTACCACCGTCCCAGCCTAAGCCATTTGGTCAACATTGCAGGGTATTCAATTAGTTAACACTAGGGCAACTTTTTTGTAGCAGTAAAAATGGAAAAAGTTGCATTTATCATTCCCTAAAGTTGCATTTATGAAAATAAAGTTGCATTTATTTTTGATACACTAAAATCTAAACTAAATTATTCGTAAAAAATGAAAAAATTTAATATATATTGACAATTTTAGTAGTGTACAACAATATTATAATACAGCATTAAATACAGAAGAACGATGAATGGCCTATCCTTGACCAGTTATTTCTTTAACATTGAAAAACTGCGCCAGCTGCAGTCATATAAGGTGCTGTATTGGATAGCAGAAGCGCAAAATCCTTTCGCTCAATATTCACAGATTTTGAAACGTCATTTCCAAGGCGAACAACGTATTGATGATCGACACTCGCCTCACAAACTCTTCAGTCGATTATGCAAGTTTCCTCAGGATTATCAAGAGTGCCAACCAATGTGTTAAGGTACTTGCGATTTATTTCATTTTCGTCTGTTAGGACGAACATCTTCTTTCCATCATGAACTTGTTTGATACGCAATACTTCGTAGTTCGCAAGATCAGATACACATGATCAAAAGGTTGATAGAGAGAGCAAAAAATGAAATAGTAATTTTATATTAATTAATTTTAAGCTACATTTTAAAAAAGTTGCAGATAGTTGCATTTATGCAAAAGGTTGCATTTATGCAGAAAGTTGCATTTATGTTGCGCTTATAACTCACTAAAAAACACCCCATGTAGGAGGAATTTTGGTTTTAGTACTTTACATGCAGCGTAGAACGTGTGAAAATAAGTTGCATTTGTTGCAAAAAGTTGCCCTAGTTATCACCTTCCCAACGCCTAAGCCATTCGGTGTATCGCCAAGTATCACCAGGGTGTTCGTAAACTGTATAGAAACATTGAAGGGGTGATAGTACCCATCAAGACGACCAATATTTACAGTGGAACCTAAGGTCGCAATCCACTCAGTGTATCAGAAAAATGAAACTTTCACATCACATCCAACAATCACAAGTCCTCACTTCTGACATCAATTCTACTCTGCCAGAGAAGCAGCACTTCCCCAAAATATCACCGTGATCATGGTGTATTGGACGTGGTGGGCCTGTGGCATGGCCTTCACGCTCAACAGACCTATGCCATTTGTCCCGTGGTGACGTCATATTGCGTGGCCTATATCCATTGGACTTCTTGTGGGACCGCATGAAATCATTGGTGTACGAAACATCTGTACAATCTGCGGAGTATCTTGTCGCAAGAATCCTTGCTGCAGCAGACAAGATTGAAACAAAAGAAAACAGCGAAATAAAACAAAATAAAAGATACCGGGAAAAAGTTGTTCGAAAAATATTAATTTGTGATTCCTTTTTATCTCTTGATCTCGCAGTTGCCACAACTTACAACTAACTTAAGGAGCGTAAACGAGCAGGGGGTAAAACCCTCGCTGTGACGTCATGGACCGGAAAGTCAAATCAGGATTATAATAATTTTTAAGATAGTATCGCTGAAACAGGAGATTAACTCTGCAAAAGGAGTGTTGGTTTGCGAGGCAAACCAAATGGGATTGCGTAACAATCCCCAGGGTTTGGGAGAGCGAAAGCGAGCAGGGGGAGGAGACCCTCTAGTTAGATAAAAAAAAACATTTTTTATACCCCTTTACAGACTTTCTCATTACAGGCAAGCACGTTAACATTTGATCCTGTTTGTCAACGCCTCCTATACCTCTATTATATCCAAGAGAGCATGATGGTTTTATAATTTTTTCCTCAAGCGTAAGCGAGCAGGGGGCGAAGCCATCGCTGTGACGTCATGGACCGTAAAGTGAATTCAGGATAATACAAATTATTCACATAGTTTCACTCTGCGAAAGGAATGTTGGTTTGCGAAGCAAACCAAATGCCATATGTAAAAGGAGTGTTGGTTTGCAAAGCAAACTAAATGGGATTGTGTAGCAATCCCCGGGGGTTAGCGAGCGTAAGCGAGCAGGGGGCGGAGCTCCCTAGTATTATAAAAAGAAGTGTTTGTTTGTATCTTGCACGCAAAGTCCTGACGAATCTATGGCACTTACAGTAATGGAGTTTGGCACACAGGCAGTCCGAATTTTTGTAATTTAAGGGTCGTGGCGAATTTTAAAATTCAATCTAGAACATTTTTTTATGAATTTAATGAAAATTATTGTTATTGTTTTCTTTGGAATGGCAATACCACAAAGAGATGACTGATTATAAATTGAGTTTTTCCTTTTCCGTTTTCATTTTTCTCAGAGGAATGATTTTCCAGCAGACGATAAAAAACAAAGTTTTAACTTTTGTTAAGTAGTTATTTTTTTATATCTCCTAGACCGTTAAAGATAAAGTAAAATTTTCAGCGGATTTGAAATCTGCGGAAAATTTCGCATTAGATTGATACATAGAAATATGATTTTTTTAAAATAAATAAAATTTATGAAAATAAAAGAAAAAACATTTTGGCAGGCATTATAGTTCTTTTTTTTGTAAAATCGGGATCGGTAAAGATAGATTGAAAATTTCTACGGATTTGAAATCTGCGGAAATTTTTACACCAGATAGATATCTTTCATTTGATTTTCTTAAAATAAATAATTTTTCCATTGCAACTTTTTTATTTTTGCAATGTGAATATGGGCGCATTAGAGAATGACGTCACGACTTATATGTTCGACTTTCTTTTAATAAATAATTTTTAAATTAAATATTTATATTTTCTCAAGAGATTGTGACGTCACGCCGAATTCCTATTTAGTTTGCCAAGCAAACCAACACCACGATCAAATCTGTTATGGCTGTTATCCAATTTTCGAAGCATACCATAGTTCATGATATTCATAATTTGGTTTGCAAAATAAACCAAAATGAAATTCGCAGGGAATTCGTTCCAATAGGCTACGCATTTTCATTTAGTTTGCGATGTAAACCATAGTTCATGATATTCTTAATTTGGTTTGCAAAGCAAACTAAAATGGAATTAGCAGGGAATTCATTCGAATAGGCTACGAATTTCAACACCACGGGCAAAGCAATTATGGCTGTTATCAAATAGGCTACGAATTTGTAGCAATCACTGGGGGTTAACGAGAAGTGGTCACACCTGACCCCACGAAAATAACTGTCACGGGCAAGCCGTACTGGCTACGCATTAAAAATATTTGTTAATATTACATGTTAAATTAAATATTTTATGCATTAATCAATGTCTTAAATTATTAATCTTACCTTTTTTTTTAACACATTTAAGAACAATATTATCATGTCCATGGACATCGAAGTCATGTCCGTGAACAGTTCAAAAAGTTTGCATTTTTCCCTCAGTGAAACAACTTTTTTACGATCTTGGTGAATACTGGCATGATGTTAAATAAGTTTGAAGCAATTTAAAAACATGTTTATAAATACGCAATTTGAATTTTTTTTTTTAAATTTCAGTACTGAAAATGTGCGTTTTTAGAAGAATGACCCTATAGAGAGGGGAAACTCACATTGTCTTCGACAACAGTTTCCAGAGACGAAGATCCATAGCTTCTCATCGTTTAATAATGAGTCTAATAGGAGGTCTAGTTGAAATAGACTTCTCGAGGTACTGGGCAGCATCTGAAAGAAAGTTTAGAAGAAACTTTTTAGTTTAGATTGACGAAATTATACGGGCTTTGTAAGATAAGTAATATAAACACCAAAGCAAAGGTATCAAATGACTAGAAAACGAATTATTATTATTAAACTTTTAAAGTGCATTCATTATTGGTAACTTTTTTAATAATATGCAGAATTGTTTAAAAAATTGTTGTTTGACGGCTGTTTCAACGTCATCATTGTTTAAGGTATGATTGTTCGACGATTTCAATGGCATCATTGTTTGACGATAGTTTCAGATTCATCATTGTTGGAAAAACCTAGTTGTTTACATTTTCTAAGACCCATCTTCTAAAATTTATGGATGGGCGAATCCATTCAAATCTAGGAAAGGCTGTGAACGTTTTATACAATTGAAAAAAAAATTTCGAAATTCAGGTCTGTGAAAGTGGGGCACAAATTTAATTTTATTTTTAATTTGTGGTTTTCTTCAGTAAAATTGTACGACTTTAGAGCAAATATTGACGCTTATTTCATTAGCAGTTCTTCGATAGTATTGAAAACATTGATTTTTCAATTTGATCAATTTTAAACTCATTTTTCTCAAAAAAGTCATTTTTAAATTCGATTATTTTTTCGAAGTTTTTAAATAAATATGATATCTAGGTGTAGGATTACTATTCGCAGTTTTCGAATAGTAAAGCTTAAATAAATAATTTTTCGTAACGACCCTGATCGCGATAGAAGAGAATGAAATGCCGTCAAAACCCCTTTTGAAGTATGAAAACTCCCTAAACACATGTGAAATTCCCTGTATAATAGGACGAAAAGCTTCTCGAAAAAGTCCGTAAGTTTTGTAGGGTTCCTTTCAACTTTCAGTGGGAAATATTCCTTCCGCATTTGTTTATAAAATACTTTTTACTCATCGCTAACCGAACAATCTGGGTAATAATTCGCAGTGTTTATTGGATTTGAATAAATTATCAAACTCAAAATAATATTTTAACCATCGACACAGAATATTTCAAACAAATTAGGTTGTTCACCTCTAACTATAAGATAAATTTAAAAATTACACTGTAATTGTTTTTATACCAAGAGACCGAGTAATAAACTATACAGTTAAATACTATACAAATATTAATTTTCCCTTTAACTATAGTAAAACATATTTGGATAGTTTTTTCAAAACATACTAATAGCCTAAAATGTAGTGTCTATAAATCCCCATAAAACATTTCAAAAACTGCATAGGTAAGAAAAATATAGGAAATCCTTTTTTTTTTTAACTTAACTTACAAAATAATTTTTTTAAAATTTTAATAAAGGTTGCAGATACGAATACTAGTTACGCTGATAAAATAAGATGAGAAATTTGTTAAAATTCAACGAAAGTGTTTAGCCTGTTTTTTCTCCACCTAGAACTCTAAAAAAGCATTCAGCATATATTTCAATAAATGACCATTTAAAGGTTGGATTTTTACGGATGCAATTCATAAATCACTTACTTTCAATCCTCTTCGATTCTTGAACAGTTGTACTCATGTCAACACTCGAACATCGGATTTTAGTGTATGATCAGAGGCCGACTTTGTCATATGAACATACTACATTATACAACATGACTTTGTCATATGCTGTAGAATGTAGGTGCGTTCATAGTCATAACTTGTAGAACTTCCAACACGAGTGAATTTGCTATAAATTAAAAAACTACTGTTAATGTTACAGGAATGTTTTAATGTACCTTCCTCAATAATAGTACATTTAATTGATTTGTTCCTTCTGAATCCTTTAAATTGTTTTTACGTACTACCTAGATTTGTTTGAGAGATTCATTTCATAAAATCACAGAATTAATTACGATCATATTCAGGAATTTTATACGCCATAAACTTATATTTAATGCCAAGAATAAAATAAGAGTGAAGAAGCATGAGAATAAAAACAATTGGTGGGAATAAACTTTAATAAAAGGTAGTAATTTATACATTACATTAAAATTACTTCTTCGCTGCATAAGTAATTCCCCCATTTGAGCAGCTGGGTAGATTCAGCTGTTTGCTGGATAAAAATAATCAACAGTCTTAAGGCTTTTAGAGTAGTATCTTATAGTATTTTACTTTATAATTTCATACAGCAGGTGCACCAAGTGAAATTTTTAATGCAAGCAAAAAAAAACACGAAGTAATATGCATCCAAATGTTTCCCTGTCAATAATTGAAAATAAAGTTTGAATGATACATTTTTTTAACATCTTAATGGGGGGTTGTCATAAATTTTTCTAAAATCTCAAATACCACACACTACATCGATATTTGTCTAGAAACAATGAATCGTGTTGAAATGTTGCATCAAAAAAGGTGCTTGAGCTGCGATCCGGGAGGATTCGAGCGTGTACTTGAGTGGATGAATACCGTTGGTTCCTCTCTAAGTGCGTCAGGGGTTATAATTTTGACGATATTTTACGTAGAAGATAGCAAAAATTCAACATATGAGAAACTGCATTAGCTATATAGGAGACTTAAACAAATGTTTTTAGAAATTTTAAGAATGACTTTTTTGAAAAAAATCTTGATCAAACTTTTCTGCAAGTTCCATGATGAGAATTGTTAAAAAACTAATATATTTTTAAAAATATTTTTGATTATTGTTGCGAACATAGTATATTTAAGTGTCACGAACAAATGAAAACAAATTTATCTCTAATACTTTGAATGTATCACAATTTTAAGCGTTTCATGAAATTCTTGATAAGCAAAAGAACATTTTTAACCAATATTGAAAGGGTTGTATTCGATAAAAATTATTTTGCAAAAACCAAATGAGGCATAGTTTAACATACTCCATTAGCCATCATGCACTGAAATTTAAAAAGAATCGAAGGTGGTGAATCGAACATTTTATTTTTTATTGCTTGAATTGAATGGATTCACCAGGATATACTACTAATATTACACCCATATAGAGTGTATTTTAACTGTTTTATAAGTTTATGGACAAGTTAATTAATGAATTATTTAATTACTTGATTAATACTTATTTAACTCTAATACTTTTAACGTATTCTTTTAGCGTAAATCTAGATACGTGTTTCAAATTTTAATCTAAATATCTAAATTCATGAAAGTTAACTCTGGGCTATAATAGTGCCAATTTATTTCGTTAAAATGAACAAACTGCTTTGAATTATGAAAATTAAGCCTTATATTAATTTGAGATAGAAGAGACAGCTAATTTAATTAGCAATCAAAAATACTTATAACACATTTTAGATTAGAAGGTAAAATAATAATTTTCCAGTGTTTTTTCCTGTAATGCTCTAATTATAGAACTTCATGATCAAAGTCACTAAATAATTTATGGTAGGAGAATATGAGACTAATAGTCAAAGATATAAGCGAATGTTTCTAGAATATTTTTTGATTTTGCATTATACGGGTAGTGTCTAAAGACAAAGGAAGTTCAATGATATTTGAGAATAGAAAAGAGATATATATGCTATAAAGCTATTTGATTTCATATTTAGATTATGAATGTGTTGACATGTGCAGAATTCCTTTGAAGGTACTGTGAACTTAAATATAGCGAGTTGAAGAAAAAGCAAATGCATTCAGTCTTACGTGCGCCAAGAGAAAATGTTATGAAACAGATTTGCAAAAAGTACCCAGGGGAAAAATGGTGTTCAACTATCAATTTGAATTCAAATTTTATTTTAAAACATCCGTTATTACATGCTGTAATAAAGGTTTCATGCAGATATGCGTGCTTTAAAGAATACAATGTGAAACAACAACCCCAATACGAAAGACGTTTTCATATAAACCAAAATACAGAGAGGGAAGTTTTCCATAAGCAAGTCTAAGATCTTATCTCTCTATATTAAAAAAAAAGTTGCCGCTGCCGTCGCAGGATTGAAAACTGGGTTGTTTAACTCGATTCTTAGACGGTTTCCTTTTACATATAAAAGTTAGCCGCTGCCGCAGCAGGATTGAAAACTGGGTTGTTTAACTCGATCCTTAGACGGTTTCCTTAATACGGTTTCCTTTTATATATAAAAGTTAGCCGTTGCCGCCGCAGGATTGAAAACTGGGTTGTTTAACTCGATCCTTAGACGGTTTCCTTAATACGGTTTCCTTTTATATATAAAAGTTAGCCGCTGCCGCCGCAAGATTGAAAATTGGGTTGTTTAACTCGATCCTTAGACGGTTTCCTTAATACGGTTTCCTTTTATATATAAAAGTTAGCCGCTGCCGCCGCAGGATTGAAAACTGGGTTGTTTAACTCGATTCTTAGACGGTTTCCTTAATACGGTTTCCTTTTATATATATAGCTTAATACTATTATTTTTTAATTTTTAAAACATCGCTGAAAACCTTAGAATGTACTATTTTTTATGGTACAATTATTTGGTTAATAAATAAAGTCGTATCATCAAATTGGTGGTGTCATCAAATTGGTTAATAAATAAAGTCGATGCAATTAAAAGTTGGTTACACAAATTTCGAAACTTTTGGATCGTAATTTCCGATACAAAACTAAAACTGTCACATCTATAGCTTAATGCTATTAGTTTTAAAATTAGAAAATACCACATAAAAGCTTAGAATACACTCTTTCCTATGGTATAATTATTTTTAAAATTGGTTCCTAAATAAATTCGATGCGATAAAAAGTATAATTTCGCAACAGTGTAGAAATATTTTTTTGCGTTAGTGTGCGATGGAACGTCAAACCCCTTTGATGAACCAAGGCCAACCAAGTCAACCAAGGCCATCTCGCTGCGATGTCATGAAGGAACGGAGGCGAGGCAGGGGGCGGAGGTTTCGCCGTCGCAGGAGAACTCTGCGATGGAAGAGTTGGTGTGGGCTCTCTTTTTCGCTCAATTCTCAGATGGTTTCCCCGAGAAAGTAGATAACACAAAATTACGAGATTAACATGGTTTATTCAAAATTGTACAGGGAACAAGATGGAAAAGGTTTTTAACTGATGCGGCTATTATTTTAGGGTGTATTAAGTGTTAAAATAAAAAAATGGGAAATCACTTGCGAAAGGAGTCTTGGTTTGCGTAGGAATCATCGGGGGTTGGCGAGCGTTAGCGAGAAAGTTAAGACCTCGCTGTGACGTCATGGACCGGAAAGTCAAATTAAGATTATACAAATTATTAAGATAGTTTAGCAGTCGCAGGAGATTGACTTTGCAAATTGAGTGTTGATGAGCGAAGCAAACCGGGGGTTGGCGAGTAGGGGGCGGAGTCCCCTATTTTGATAAAAATTTCCAAGGCTTACCAACAGCAGAGAGAAGAGTTGGTTCAAACTAAGTTTTATGCTTTGGGTCATCCGGAAAGTTCTGCGCGTTTTCAAGTCTATGCTAGCTTTGTTGTTATTATTTTGCTATCGCTGATAAGGAGTGGCCTTGATTGAAGCAGATGTTTAAATTCGGTCTTTTCTGCTTACACTGCATAATTATAGCATGTGTTGTGATATCATTTTTATTCCACTGCAGTGTTAAGAATGGAGAACCAGAAAGTTCATTTTTAGCACAGCAGAATATGTTTGCTCGAATTTCGGCATGTGATTCTTTGCTGAAACGAAATGAAGAAGCTCCTTTTTCGAAACGACTCATAACTGGAGATGAGAAGTGGATACTATACAAGAATGTTACAAGGAAAAGATCATGGGGTAAGTTAAATGAACCTCCCCAAGTAACATCGAGAGGGGGACATCCCAAAAAAGTAATACTTTCTGTATGGGGGGACTACAAAATAACTGTTTATTATGAATTGTTGCCACTAAATCAAACAATAAATAAAAAATAAATTCGGAAAAATACTGTTCTCAAATGCAGAAACTAAGAGGCCAGAACTGACCAATCGTCGAGGTGTTGTCTTCCAGCATAACAATGCTCGGCCCTACATTTCGCTGAATGTCAGACAAAGACTTATTGAGTATGGCTGGGATGTTTTGTGTCCCCCCCCCCATATTCACCAGACCTTCACTTCAAAATTCTTTGAACGGCCTGGAGTTCAATTCTTTGGAGACTATCAAACAGCAACTCGATAACTTCTTTACAAATATTCCTAATGATTTTTTTAAAAGGAATTTTCCAGCTGCTAGAAAGATGGCAAAAGATCATAAAACAAAATGGGGCTTATGTGAATCAATAAAGTTTTCTTATGTTTTTGTACTTCGTCGGTGGTATTTATCTTAAAAAACGCGCAGAACTTTCGGATGATCCAATATATCTATACTGTTCATCTCTATATAGAGACAGGCAGTTAGTACTATCATATGAACACATGTTTACAAGAAAGCCTTTCTCAGCCATTGAATCGGCCCACCTTCAGAAAACTGTAGGAAAAAGACCTTATTACATAAATGAAACGTGAAGGTGTATTTCATTGTTTGTAAGAGCAACACAATTTATACAGTCAGAAAATAAAAACAAATTGTATTCTTCACTTAACCCTGCTTCAAGTATCAAACATTTTCTCTTTGAAAATTCTGGATTTCGTGTTTGTATACTTATTGCACCTCTGATGACAGTAATGATATATTCAACACATGATTTGAGCACTGTTCCCTAATTTTTTTGGCTATCCCAAGTTAACATCAGCCAACCACTTAATTTTTCAAATTGTAGTAATGTTATCAATTTTGGAGTTTCTAAGCTAAAATAACATAAATTAAAGAAATTACTTCTGGCAATACTTCATAAAGCTTGTAGTACGATTTTTAATATCAAATGGGCAATATGTGCTCTTGCGTTGGTGAGAACAGTGAGTTTAGCTTATTATCGCACAGGTTATTTTGGTTATACGGTTGTGTAAATTGTTATGCCCTCTGAGGGGATCACATGCATATTTTATTATTTGTAGACTTCTCTGCATAGCCTATCTGCTTGACTTCCAAATAATTTTGACCGATAGCAATAAAATGTATCCTATATCACAACCAATAGTTATTTAACCTGCATGAACGTGTTTTGTGGGGTAAAGCAACACTACACCATGTGGAAATTTAGTGACTCTCAGAGAGTTAAACTGTGTAGTTTTGCAAATGTGTATATTATCGTTAACTTTTTTTAATAAAAAATTATTTTTTCAAAAAAATTCAAAATTTAAAAATTCAAAACATTTTTAATAATAATAAGGTAGGGGAGAACGGAGCTAGTTGGCATAGGGGTTGGCATTTCCAGAGAGAAAAAATATGGATTTGTGTTTTTTATTTTTTATTTTTATTAAGTTAGTTTTTTTTCTTAATTGAAGATTTTGGTGTTTTATATGAAGCCCTATATATTTATAATATGTTGAGACGTTTTCACTGGTTGTGTTGGATTGAGTGAGCAATAGCGATTGTATTTATGTGCTGGAATTGCTTGTAAAACTTATGTAGAAGAGTGAGGTAGTCATCTTTATCTCAAAAGTCCTGGTAGGGAAAGTTGGCATTCGAGTCGTGTGGCATGTTGGCATAGGAAAGATAGTGGGCATTAATGGCGATAAATTTTATGTATCTATACTGTTGTTTGTAAAAAATGCAACACCATGAAGGAGTCATCAGAATTAAATGAAATTTAATACACAAACGGCTTGTATGTAACGGCTTGTACAAATAAATGAATAAATTTTCAAAGCAAAAAAAAAACAATATTGATTGTCCGAAATCAGTATTTGGTATAGCCACCACGCGCTGCAATAAGTGCTGCTATACGACGTGGCATAGAGTGAAACAGATGTTGAATGTCAGCTTGTGGATGGGAATTCCATATTGTTTCTATGCGCACCCAAAGTACGTCTTTTGAAGCTGTAGGACGCGGATCACGAGCGAGACGCCGACCAACCAAATTCCACATGTGCTCAATAGGCGACATATCCGGCGAATAAACAGGCAAAGGAAGAAGTTGCATGTGTTGGGCTTAAAAGAAGTCTCGAACATTCCTTGCAAACATTATCCTGGAGTGTATTATCCTGTTGAAATATAGCTCCAGGGATGCCTTGAAGGAAGGGAACGACTTCGGGCTCTAGAACTTCACGGACGTACCTGTTGCTATTCAGTTTACCCTCAGTTCGTAACAGCTTAGATCGTCCATGATACGAAATCGCACCCCAGACCATAACTCCGGTGTTCGGCCAATATGACGTTCGTTAACGCACTCTGGAAGGCAGCGTTCACCGGCATAGCGTCTAACACGAATGCGGCCATCATGGTTCCACAAATTCTAGCGGAATTCGTCAGAAAAAAACAACTTGTTGCTAATCAGCCAGCCACGTTCTGTGCTCATGAGCCCATTGCAGACGCAGCCGTCGATGGTTTGGCGTGAGGGGTAATCTTGTATAAAGGAATCCTTGCACGCAGTCCACGGAGCAGCAGACGTCGGCGAATCGACAAAGCCGACATTAGTACACCTGTAGCAGTGAACCAAAGTGCTGCCAACTGCCTGGAGGAAGCTGTACGGTCATTCACTGTCATGTAGACCAGGTGTCTATCATCGAGCGCTGACGTCACCTTCCGTCGTCCACTCCCAGTTTTTCGAGTTGTTCGGTGCTCGTCGGTCCACTGCTTCCAAACTCGCATCACTGTGGAACCGTTCCGCTGCACACGAGCTGCTATTGCGCGATAGGAAAATCCTCCTTCACGAAGACCGATGATTCTGCCCCGCTCAAACTCCATAAGTTGTTGAAATTTCGCCCTATTTCGTAGTGGATGCATACTTAGGTCTCATTAAACGTTCGCCACTAAAAAATAACCATGCACTATTTTCAACGTCGCGCTACAGACCTCTATTTATACGCTTTTAGCATCAGTTCAGAGAGTGCTGCTCACACCATGCATGCGTGGTGGCTCTGAAACTTTACAACTTTGCATAACATCTTATAATTAACATTTGCTGCAAATTTCATTTCATTCGGATGATTCCTTCAAGGTGTTGCATTTTTTACAAACAGCAGATGGGGAAAACACAAACTTTGGAGATGGCCTGAAGCCGCGGACACAATCTGGTACAACCGCAACAAAATTTTGATAAAATTAAAGCCACCAATCCAAATGGACGATTTTCCTACTTTTTTGATGAACATCAAGCGTTAATATCTTTGTTTTTTTCTTAGTTCTCCTTATTTTGTGTTAAAATATAAGTTTAAAGTGATTAACGCATTATATTATGGTACTATGTGCTTAGGTCCTATCACAAGGACATGACATGCCAAATTACCCCAGGAGTTGTGCCAACCAGCCTCGTGTTGAATTGTTATTCAGTTTCATAAATGAAAGCAACTAGAAGTTCCTGGGAAACTCTTCTTTATTGGCGTCCAGTTAAATAGAGAAAATCAGCTTTACCTGGGGAACAACTGGATCATGGCAAGAGACCGAGGCTTTCTGTCAGATGAAGAGGGAATGGATTCGTCGGGAACCTATGGACATCAAACCTAAGAGCTGGCCATCACTGGGGAGTAGCGTCCGGAGTTATGGTTCGGGTCGCCCGTGCCTTTCAGGAACAGCTCAGCCCGGTCCGCTTACCTTCGTCGTCTCCTTATATTTTGGCAAGCCAGAAGGGGGCGAAGCACCCCTCGACTCTCGTCAATCCAGCGGGAATCCCCAAGTTCCGCACATACATAAAAGAAAGCGAGGACCATCGGAGATCATAACATAACACTCGCATCAGGGGTATGTAGGCATAGTTTGAACACTTTCGTAAACAATATAGGGGAAGATCGGGTAGTATGGTACACCTAAGCTTCTCCTATATAATAAAATATTTTTACTGCTCAGTTGGACCAGATGCATTCCATACAAAATTTTATGGTTCTACAAAAACACCTCTCAAAACACATTTACTCTAAGATAAAAATATTAGTCATTTTTTTACACTTTTTACAGTCTGTTAAATCTCTCATATATTGTAAAGAACGCTGTGTGAGCGCGGGGGTGACTTTCAGGCTTGAGACACGGAGGAGAGAGGTGCTCTCCTTGGACCTGATGAAACTAGGCTTCATTAACGAGACGATCACATTCCGACTCTAGTAGGACTTTAGTAGGCGAAGAATGCCAGGTTGGTTGGTTGGTTGGTCACCGCAGGTGAACCCCTCACCTCTCGACTTTAGTCAGGTTAAAGGGTTTACTAGTCACCCACGGAAAAATCGAGTGAACCCGTCAAAGGAAACCGGACTAATCCGGTCAACCCCGTGACGAAATTTCTGTAAATACATTTGAAACATATTTTACATGAGTTATACATCCTTTAGATATTACTGATTCTATATCCTTTTGATAGTACATTTAAAACATGGGCCGGTAGGGTGTGCAGGATTTTCCCTTACTATTTTGCATGAGACTTAAATTAAAATTAGTTTTCCTCTTTTGGTAAGGTTAATAGTTTCCCCAATTTTTAATTAAAATATCAGGTGCAGTCCTGTTTTTCCCACCAGCCTCACGTACACAAAGTTGATTTAACGAAGTAAGAATCATTTTTTAACTTTATCTAAATAACACTAATATTTAAATAGTAAATAGTAAAGATTAATTGCATTAAATATGTACAGCAAAAAGACATAAACTAAAAATTAACAACAAAATACAAATGTACACAGTCTTCTGATTGTTAGTTGGTGATAATGTTAATGTTTTCCACTAAGAATTTCATAACATTCGTAATTTTTATTTGAGCCTGATTGTTGCTGATTGTGTTGGTGGCCCAAGCTTGGTATTGCGTTATGGCAGGTTTCTTGAGGTGATGACAACCTGTGAGTGGACACTCAAAAATGTAATGATCTATGAGCTAAGAATGCCAGGTAGACGTGTGAGAAGACATTTCTCACGGAACTGTTGTGACGTCGGAACATGTTGTGAGCAGTGGACACGAGATGTTACCCACGTGCGGCGTACCGGGTCTGGAGCGACTAGAAAGACAACAAGGCGAAAGGATCGAATGATCGTGCGGCAAGCTCTCGTGGATCCCACAGTGACTCGTTCCACGATGCAATCAGATGTAGGGGTTCCAGTTGTTCCACAAACCATTTCCAGACTCCTTGCGGAAGCTAATCTGCAATCCAAGCACCCTTTTCGTGTACAGCCTTTAATACCGAAACATCGGGAACTCCGTCTACAATGGTGCCAAGCCAGAGCGACGTGGAATGCCACAGATTGGCAAAACATATTGTTTTGTGATGAATCCCGGTTCGTTTGGGGGATAGATGATAACCTCGTACGGGTGGAGGCGCCCAGGTGAACTGTACAATTCCACCCACGTTTTCGCGCGACACAAGGCCCGAACAGCAGGTGTAATGGTCTGTGGGGACCATAGCCTCTGATAACCGGTCCACTCTAATTGTGGTACGTGGAACCTTAACAGGGCAGCGTTATGTTGATGACATTCTACGACCCCACGTGGAATCTTTCCTAAATGGTTTTCCAGAGACAATTTTCCAGTCAGGTAATGCTCGTTCGCATACAGCTCGAGTTGCTCAAGACTTCCTACGTCATGTTCAGACTCTTCAGTGGCCGGCCCGCTCCCCGGACTTGTCCCCTATAGAGCTTGTGTGGGACCAGCTGAAGCGCAAGATTCCGCCTTGTCATTCTGTGCATGATTTGGAGGTGGATGTTCAAGATTTGTGGGCCCATCTGCCTCAGGACGACATCAGACGTCAAATCAACTCAATGCCGGACCGTGTTGTGGCATGTACTGCAGCAGGAAGCGGTCCGACGCGCTATTGAAATTGCACTGTATTTGTCTAATTGTACACACTGTATTTGTTTAATTGTACACACTGTATTTGTTTAATTGTACACACTGTATTTGTTTAATTGTACACACTGTATTTGTTTAATTGTCTTGATTTTGGGATCAAGTGAATCTCTTATCTGTCTCATTATGTGTATTAAATTTCATTTCAATCCAATGCTCCCTTCTTGGTACGCTATTTTCAATGTTCCCGAGTGTATTATGTTTCGGAAATGTCTGTGGTGTTATACTTTTTCTGACTTTGATTCACATGACCTCTAAGAAGAAATTAGCTGCAGACAAGCGATCCTTAATCGTATCTCTTCGTAAGATTGGTATTAGCAAACTAGCCACATTCGAAAAGGTTTCAGTGAATATACGTTTTAAGGAATCTGGCCAGAATAGAGATTATTTTTCGAACGGTAGACCTTTATTAACTTTAAAGCTAAAGAGAAGCACTGCACTGTCACATACAAACGTAACGAATTCAGAACAGCTCCTGAATTATGTTCAAATCTCAATTAGTTAGGAAGTAGACCAGTGTCATTGGCTACAGAAAATATATTCTAAGAAAATAGTCTGAATGGATATGTGGAACGATCACTGTTAGCTACTAAATTTTACTAGCAAAACGAAAATATTATTGTGGGTCAAAAAAAGATCAAATTTGGACTATTGGAGTTTGGAAATTCACAGATGAATTCAAATTCGAACGTTATGGATGAGAGTTGAGATGAAAGTTTGTACGTTAACAGCCGGATGTAAGCTCAGGGTATATCCTCACCATAAAAGATAGAAATGGTTCTGTGGTATGTGTGAGGCTGTTTTAAAGGCAATGAAATCATTGATTCGTTTATACAGTAGAATTTTTAACCAGCATGGCTGCCACAGTTTCCAACGCTAATTAATACCAAATTGAAAGGAAACTGATTGGTCATGGATTTGTTTTCCATGAAGAAATTGTATACATTCTTGTAAGATGTGTTGAACTTATGATTCAAAAGAAAAGAAAGACTAGAAGAGCTTTAAAGTAATACACTAAACCAAGGGTTCCCAACCTTTTAGTAACTGCGTACCATCTGAAATTTTTGGCGTACCACCAGTTTTATATTTTTTTAGAAACATATATCTAATGTCAGTAAAGTGCCCAATGGCTTGCTTTATTTGAATTAAAATACTAAGAAAGCTTCATATTTTATGATTAATGCACTTGTATTTCGTATTAATGATGTTTTAATAAAGGAAAAAAATAAAGCGATTATTGAAAATTACAGTTTTATTTTTTACTCACAGGTCTAAAAACAAACAATTTTAAATAATTAGTACAAATTAAGCAAACAAAGATTAACATAATCAAAAATCAATTTTTAGTGCAAAACTTGTTGTTGTTTGTCTTTTATTAAAATATCAATATCAGGAGCAATGGAGCTTAACTTCACTCTTACCATCCATAACAATCCTCTTCAACACCTACTCTGTTTCTATATTTATTTTTTATATACAAAAGTTCTCGTGCGTATTTCTCATACATAAAGAAAACGAATTCTTATTAAAACGATTTGACAGGGAGATGTATCAACTAATTTCGCCGAGATAGACATTGAATAGAAATAGATAATCAGCAACAAAGTTTCTCTTTAAATAATGTGCTACTGTTAGCGTCATTTATTACAAGGTAATAAAAACGTTAATCACAAAATTGATTTCATATAATCCCATTTTTCCTATAACGTGGTTGTACATACTAAAAATTCGAACAAACTTCGTAGAATATTTGGGTCGATCGTATCATCCTTGCATACCACCTGAAACGTTGCCGCGTACCACCAGTGGTACGCGTACCCCCGGTTGGGAATCCCTGCATTAAACCATCCTAGATTCCCGATCTCTATCCAATAAATTTTCTGTGGGACAAACTCGACCGGAAAATCCAAAACACCTAAGCCTTTCGAACATCAATAAGCTAGGGGAAGCTATACTTGAAGGAAGGAAACAAATCCCACTCGTAAATATTGAAAAATGCTTGTTATAATGGCTTGATGTGTAAAACTGTGATGAAAGAACGAGGTAGATATTTTGAATAATCAAAAATTAGACTTAAAATTATACTTTTTTCCATCTTTGATGCGTAATTAAGAGAAATTACCTTTAATTTCAATAATTAAATATATTATGTTACATTAGAGTCATATTATTTGATATTTTATTGGCCTTTGAACTAGCTCTAAAATGTTTACAAACTTTTGAAAGGTAGAGTAATATTTTTATATTTAAATAAATACACGTATTAAGTTTTGGAAATTACTTTCAGAAACCTTTTTAACCAAACATAAATATCAACACTAAATTTATTCGATTAACAACGCACCTTTTTTAAAAATTGCTTTATACTTGTACAGAGGCTGTTCGCACATTTTTTAGACGATTTTGGTTAGCGGTAATAAAAAATCGTTTGCTGCAAAAGAAATAATTACAGTTGTACTATGTTTTTAAAAGTCAAAATTATCGTCTGCGGCTTGAGAGGTATGTTTTTATTCAAAATGACTTTTTTAACGAAGCAGTGGTTCGAAGGCTATATTTATGCTCTTTCCAAAGAGAAATATTCATATTCGGTTATCCAAAAACGATGTGAGAGTCATGGTTTTGTAATATCTAAAGCGTTGATAGGTAATATCGTCAACAAGAAAGGAAAAAAACGTCAATTGGAGCCTCAAGTGGGACAAAAATTCCAAACAAGTATCCAAGGAAGAAACGGACATCTTCGACTATTGCAAAGGTACGTTGTTTAATGTTAAAAGAAAATCCCCCTAGTCAAAGGACAGTTGCAAAATCATTAAAATGCTCGGTGTCCACTGTAAACAAAATGATAAACGTTGATTTAAATCTTAAGAAAGCGAAAAAACGCAATGTGCATCATCTCTCTCTAAAGCATATCGCTGAACGCAGGACACGCTGCCGAATTCTATATGAAAAACACTTATCCAAAGAAAAATGGAAAAAAATTGTCACAATAGATGAATCATGGGTGTATTTAAATGATTGCATCAAAAAGAGAGCTATTTATTATCATAAAAGGGGAGAAAAAATTTAAGTACATGGTTCACAGAATCGAAAGAAAGTTTTTCTAAGGGATTCATGATTGTTGTTGGTTTTTCATATAGTGGCAAGTTAAAAATAAAGAGAGTTTTAAAAAATGTCAAGATTAACTCCAAATACTATCAGGAACATATTTTATCGCCAATTTTTCTGAATGAAATACCATCGCTTTACCCACAATGTCATCAATCTGTGGAACTCCATCAAGACAAAGCTAGCAGTCACACATCAAAATCCACTGTTAATTTCCTAAAAGAAATGGAACAAAAAACCGGTATCAAAGCCATACCCTTCACTGATATCCCTACTAAATCTCCCGATGTATCACCTATGGATTTTTTGTGCTTTCGGACTTTTAAAATCTGCATTATTCAAACGTCGTCCCACAACCCTTACAGGACTCTGGAAAGCTGTTCAGGAGGAATGGGATAGAATACCTCTTCTGACACTTCAAAAGGCATTATTATCCTGGAAATTACGGTGTCGATAGTTCAGAATAAGGGCTATCAAATAGAACATTTAAAACACAAGAATTTTATGTAATTTAGTTTTGTGGATACAATATACATTGTCTAAAAAATGTGTGAACAGCCTCTGTACTTCTACTTGCGAAATGTTTTATATTTTAAAACAGAAAGTGAAAAGATGCAACCATCATAGTCAGAAACGCTTTATCAAAAAATAAGCAACAACACTAATTTCTGCAACTGTCGAATTGCAATTCTGAGCCGTGACGTAAATGGAACTATTAAAGTGAATCATCTCCAATACACACACACCTATCACGATTCACTCTTGTCCTAACGAAGGTGAGCGAAAATGGAAACGGAAACTGAAACAAAAAAAGTGCCGGTTCCTCGCGACACAGTCGTGACGTTATTATGCAAATAATAACTGCAGACATTTACAATGTGCTTAGTAGTTTTTTTTTTTTTTTTTGAAAATGGAAAACTAATGACAATACTTATGGCATTACAACATGAAATAGAAGATAAAGGAATGTCTTTATAATAATCAATGGAGCTCTGGAATCGAAAATAACTGGGAATAGTTGTAGTTCACATTTCGGTTTGTATATATATAATAAATCAAAAGACAAGAAAGGTACAAATGATCGGTGTTTGGCAATGGGAATCTCTCAGCAACCTAACATTTGAATTAAGGTATGTTAGAAAACATTTTTGATAAGATGAAATAATTTTTTACACTTTTAAGAATTTTATTGAGGCGAAATGAATTTGTAAGTAAATTTAAAATTGTAAGATAAAATTATTCGATCTGACTTAATCTTCGGATTGTAGTAATCACTCTCTATTTTGACAGTCAAAATTTTAAAAGGTAGAGATGGGAAGGAAATTTCGTATAGAAATACTAATTTCATATTCGAAACTTAACTATCATATTGTAATTGAAATGTCGCTTTAATTTCTGCATGTTTAAAAGCTTAGTAAATTAATACATATAGCTATGTAAAACGCAATTCAGTGACCTCGCAATTTAAACCACACAAAACATCCAATTTATGAAATGAAGTTGCTAATTAAACTAAAAATGCGCGTAAAAAATAAAACATTTAAATATAGAATGTATACATTTATTTGTATGTAAAATAATATGGTAATTTTCCGCTTTTTACTTATAATTCTTCACACGATCTTAAATAAGGATGTACAAAAAGAGCGAATGTTCTCGCAATGTGAACATTTTATAACTTTTTCTATTACATTTACCATTCTTACATAGCATCTTTGTCCGAAATCTTTTAATAAGTTAATATAAGAGAAAAATCGGAATTTTGCATAGTCGCAGATACTTGAAGAAAAGGCGCAATATTTAAAATATTTTTTTTTTAAATCTAAAAAGACAGTAGACCTTGAACAAAATCTTCACACAAATGTTTAAACCCTTCCCGGGTGAAGGCCATGAAATGACAAAGGCTACGTATATAAATATTCTAGGTATATTAAGGCTGCTAAACGTTTTTTCGTCAATTCGGTCTAGGTTTACCTCCTTGTTCTTAAAAAATTGTCGGAAAGACGTAAAAAAGTGAGAAAAACAACAAAAAAAAAAAAAAAAAAAACGCCGGTTAGCAAAACGTCCGGATTTTGCACAATTCCGGATTTCGGACGTCCGGATTTGGGACTTTGTACTGTAATACAAAGTAGCATATATTTACCGTAATAATGATATAAAATGATACACTAATTCGTGAGTACCTAAAAACCCCTTTTATGCATGAAATGAGATTAATAATGACCCATCTAGAGTAACACATACAAGTTCGTCACTCCAAGTATAAACGTCTACCATCAGTATACTCCTGTACCCACCTTATCGAATCACAATACTGAAATTATGACTATTCTGTAGTTCAAGACATCGATCACGTTTTCTTCAATTGCCCATTACTTGATTCTGATGGACTTCCTTTTCAACTTACCGTTTCTCTTGGAGACCTTTGGCCACTTCAGTATAATTTGCTTCCCACTGAAAATTACTTCGATACCTTTAAAACGTGGTTCGAAAATAACGTTTTGGAAAAAACGTCTTTTATTCCAACTTATCCGATCTATGCATATAATACTTTTGTGGTGCACGTAGAAAAGAAGCAATATACATAGGAACTACATTGAAAAACCACGGAAATTTATGCTTCGTAGTCCAAAAAAAGTACAACTCGCGTTTTAATTGCGATGTCACTCTAAATTGGAACTGCAAACATTCACAAGGAGACTCACAGTTTTCATGTTTACTGATCGTTTAGTGACGTCACACGAGACGTCACACTACAGATCGCAGCTGGAATGAAAAAACCGGATGAATGGAGAGATCTAGGAATCGAAACTAACTTGGATTGGTTCCAATTTATATTTTGTTACATATAAGTGAAACTCCACTGGGAAAGTAATGATAGATGCTTGGTGTTCTAGACATCTGAAACTAGCAATATTCGGAAAGGTAATTATGAAATTTTTCATGTAATCACCAAAGAAAATTATTGTGAGGAACACAATCTATTTAGTTAGAATAATTTATTTAAATATATGTGATACATCAAACACGCTATTTAGAAGGAATTTAACAATTTTAAATTCTATTAGCACTATTAAGTATGCGTGCATGAATTGAATTTTTGGAAATTAAAGGTACTAGATATTTTCTCTATGCTAATATTTAAAAAAAATTACTACTGAAAGAAAATTTTTAATATATTCATAATAAAATATTTTTGTCTAATTTATGTTAGTTCGCATCACTTGTATGAACTGTGCTCTCTAGAAATCTGATAGAAGGGGAGAAAACAGGAACTTAAATTCACACAACGTCAACGTTTTAATATTATAATCTTTATTTCGATATTTTATGTATTCAAAAGAAAATTGATTTTACTCTGAAACTGATTAACGAAACCTTTCTTCAATTTAACTTACTTCGTGTTAAAATTTAAATTTCGATACTCTCTATAACAATTTAAAACTAGTTCTAAAACTTAAAATTTCTATAAACAATCTTTTAAAAAAAGAGTTCAAACTGCAATATTTGATAGATAGTAAATATATATACTCTTTTCAATTGTTTTTTTTTAAATTTAGAACGGAAGCAAAATGTAAAAGTAATAAAAAGTTAACTGTAGGCCTTTCTTGAAATAGGACATAATTCTCAGTTTGAATAACGAGTTTAAACTAATTAAAAGTATCTAAAGTATGAAAATTTTAAGAGAAAATTTAATGTTACCATAATAAAATAATTTCTCATTACAATGGAAATGTGGTAGACAAAACCAGTAAAGAAATGTTATGCTGTGATGGAACTTCTACTACTAGAAACGTAGCTAATGTTTCATTTTGGTGAGAGGTGGTCTCACATATACACGTGTCATATTTTTAAAGCGAAATATGGACAGTAACAATTTTTTCCACGTTTAAAAAAAACAATGTAAGGTTTGTTAAAAAAATTTTAAGAATCTGTTTAGTCCCCATAAATACATTAAAAAAAAAGAGATTATCCTAAAAAAAAGGGACAGAAAAATTGATCTGAATACAAAAACGACTTCATATATAAAAAAATTGAGTTTCAGGCAAATATTTGTGGCAGCAAATAACACTGAAAAAAAATCAAATCTTGTTTGAAGAAACACGCATGTTGTTATTCAATCATTTTATAATAGCTGATTCCATATGAGATGATTTTCTCAGCGCAGAAAAAATCCATAATAGCTAATTCCATAATAAACAATAAATTTAAAGAAAGAAATTAATTTTACTTTTAAAGAATGTAGGGAGAGTATTTCCTGTTTTTAAATAAATTTATCTGTGAAGAGATATTTTAAAAACTTGTTAACATTATATAGGCAGTCGCTTCACATTAAGTAAAACTTCACATTAAGTATTAGTGATGGCAGTTTAAAGTTCTGAAACAAAGATAAAATACTGATTTATGAAATGGAGCACGCATTAAATATTGCACAAACTTGCATTTACAAAGTAAAAGATATTAAAATTAAAAGGCTCTCAACTTGCAAAATTGTAATATTACTTTTAATAACCCACCCTTTGCATATGACACTACGAAACTACGCGAAAAAAGGAAACTTAAAGCTTACCTCTAAAAAGATAAGAGAATCTTCAGCGACATAATCGTGACGTCATACTACAAACCTTAACTGAAAGTAGACTGATTCTCTGCCGACCGACAGTTTCATTTTTATTGTGGATGTTCACCATTCCAAGAGAAGGAAATAAACAGAGCAGAGAGTATCTGTGTTTATAATTAAAACAACTCTTACCAGCCAAGTATATTTGGTAAGTTAAATATATGTATATATTCTTGTTTTCATGGCCAATGTTATAAACACCTTTACTAGGTATCGAAATTTTGTGAAATAAATTAACTTTGCGGCTAAATTACAAAATCTCTGATTCAAACAAAAAAATTGTTTCAATTTAATTTTTTGATCGATTTGTTTTCCAAAAAAAAAATGCGTTCCCGTAAAAAGTATTGCGCTTTGAAACTTTCAATGCTCTAATTCAATTTGATAGTTAAATCTTTTCAAATTTATTGCAAATACGTAAAGGATGTAAAAAATTTTGTTTGGCATACACAAAGAAATAATCGCTTTACTTTGATGAATAAAAATAATGATAAATAAAAAATGCAAAATTTTTTTATTCGGGTGAAAATACATCTTCTGTTCTCATTCGAAAACAGATATGGAACCTAGAACAGTTCTATATCTCAATGAAACAGTTCAAGCTCTAATCAAGAACCGAAAACAAAGGGCTACACTGGAGGACTTCGTCTAAAACAATAAGTAATGAAACTAACTAGAAATAGTTCCAGTTTTTATTTGGTAACCAACCTGTCCTATGAAACTACACGAAAATGTAACGGAAACCTAAAACAGGCCTATATCTCATTGCGGCAGTTCTCTAATGCGAAATTTTAAACAGAAAATAAAACGATAAAGAATGATTGGGCGAGTACCGAAACTAACTAGGAGGATTCCAGTTTTAGTTTGGGTTGGTATATATATACAGCAATAAACCAAACAATCAGTCAACCTGTCAAACGAAACAATCCAAAAATTGAAACGGAAACCTAAAGACGTATAAAGGAGACAGTTCTAAAAAACGCACACACCGAAAACAGAAAAGGTGTAGAGCCTATTGGACTAGATACCGAAACTGGACGTAGTTTCAATTTGAGTTGTTTTAGTATACCAAGAATGAGCAAACAGAAGATATCAGACTTTTTAAGTGGAATGAACAATTAGTAGTCAAGAATATTCTTTAAGTTTAGTTTGCAATAATATAACCTTATACAATATTTAACTAACTATTTCTTCTTCATTTTCGAAATACTTGAAATAAAATTAAAGGATTTAAAACCACAGTCACCAATTATCCCTGTTCTTAAAGTAAAATGCAGTGCAATGAAATAAAAATGGAATTGATTTAAATGAAAATATTTTTGTTGCGAAATTGTGAACCGACAATAAAATGTTACAGAATCGATTGGGCCAGTGAGTACCGAAACTAACTTGGCGTAGTTCCAGTTTTTTAGTTTGGGTTGGTTTTTACAGCAATAATGAAACAATCAACCAACTTGTCCCACGAAACTACCCGAAAATAGCAACAGAAACCTAAAGGAAACAGTTCTCCTAAAATATATATATCGAGAACCGAAAATAGAAAAAGTGCAGAGTCTATTGGACTAGATACCGAAACTGAAAGTAGTTTCAATTTGAGTTGGTATAGGTATACCGAGAGTGAGGAAACAGAAGATATCAGACTTTTTAAGTGGAATGAACCGTTAGTAGTCAAGAATATTCGGTAAGTTTAGTTTGTTATAATATGCCCTTAAACATTATTCGATTAACTATTTCTTCTTCATTTTCGAAATACTCAAAATAAAATTAATGAGATAAAAGTAAATGATTCATGACAATAGTTACCAATCATCCCTGTTCTTGAAGTAAAATGCAGTGCAATAAAATAAAAATGGAATTGATTTAGATGAAAATATTTTTTTGCGAAATTGTGAACCGACAGTAAAATGTTACAGAATCGATTGGGCCAGTGAATACCGAAACTAACTTGGCGTAGTTCCAGTTTTTTAGTTTGGGTTGGTATATATACAGCAATAATGAAACAATCAACCAACTTGTCCCACGTAACTACCCGAAAATAGAAACAGAAACCTAAAGGAGACGTATAAAGGAAACAGTTCTCCTAAAATATATATATCGAGAACCAAAAAACAGAAAAAGTGCAGTCTATTGGACTAGATACCGAAACTGAACGTAGTTTCAATTTCAGTTGGTATAGGTATACCAAAAGTGAGGAAACAGAAGATATCAGAATTTTTAAGTGGAATGAACCGTTAGTAGTCAAGAATATTCGGTAAGTTTAGTTTGTTATAATATGCCCTTAAACATTATTCGATTAACTATTTCTTCTTCATTTTCGAAATACTCAAAATAAAATTAATGAGATAAAAGTAAATGATTCATGACAATAGTTACCAATCATCCCTGTTCTTGAAGTAAAATGCAGTGCAATGCAGTGCACAGCAAGTGTCCATTTCTTGATAAAACCTGTCAATGCACTCCAACACTTATCCTTCATTCAATGTCAGTGGGTCATCTTGAGCATTTTCTCCAGCCATCATTTTCTTCTTTCTGACGATTCTTCTTTTCACTAAAGGAATGTCCATCTCTTCACAAGTGTTCTTTGCAAACTGCAGTGCTTTATCCACTATCTCATTTCTTTTGTCTTTCAAAAATATCTTCAGACTTCTAATTTTGATACCACACTTCTCCAAACTTATCCCAGCAATCTGTAGGCATTTTGAGCGTGGTTTACTTATTCCAAAACATTACTCCAGAAATACAAAAAACATAAAAAAAGAAAAACCACATACTGCTGGCAAAAGCGTTTACGCTGCTTCTTTGATTTTGACAGTTTCTGTGGGATCACGAATTTCTTCTATGGCATCAACAATCTTCTTGAAATTGGCATATACAGGCTTTACAGATTCATAGTGAGCACTCCATCTTGTACCGAAAGTCTCTTGACTGTACCTTCAACATCAGTTACAAGGATCGTCCATCTGTATGGAAACTGAGAAAAAGCAGTACGGACTTTCTAAGGTCCCAAAAAAGGTTACATATTGTGAAACAGTTGGAAAAGACTGCACTCCAAATAGATTAAGAGAGAGATTTGTACAAGGAACAAATAATGCTTTAGGATTAAGTTTACGAATCCTCGCCTGGATAGGTTCTCTTTAAAATATATGTTCTGGCATCCTTAATTATAACCTGACTTATAAAAACCGGTTATTTTTTTGAGAGTTGACACCCCTAGTACAAACTGAAGAGAATCCCCTAATACTTATTTCCTTATCCATTCACTCTCTACTACATACCGTAGAATTCAGACGCGTTTCTTTGCGTTTTTGAATAAACTTATAAATTTTAATACGCATTATGTTGATTTATTAAAGTTAACTGTCAGTAGTTATTAAACTCGTTTAAAATATCATATTTTTTTTAAAGTGTCGTAAGCTACTCTCAATTTTTTTAAAGTAAAAAAACAAAACATTTTTTTTAACATTTTGTCACCCCCGTCTATGATGACACCCGGGGCGGCCCGCAACCACCTTCATACGCCACTGAGTGATGACGTGTGTTGCTCCTCCCCAATCCATATATGCCATCGCCTCTATCTGTTTATCCGAGATTATCGAAGAAAAACAATAGAAATTTAATCGTTCAAAACAAAAAATACGTAGAGCTCCGGGCCTATCATTGCAAATCGGAACTCATCACGTTTCACGATGATCGTTACAGGTTTCTTACTTTCCGGAGTACGACGCGTAGTGACGTCACACTTGTGACGTCATATTAGAAACAGTAACTAAAAGACCGGTAAAATAAAAAATGAAACTGTCTTGGGAGTCGAAACCAAATTGCAATAGTTCTCGTTTCATATGGACGAGTATATATTATGAATCCACGGATGACTGAAGTAATGAGTGGTATTAGGGGACCTTTTAGCATCTAACACTATTCGGTAAGTTGTTTTTGTATCTGTTTATTAATAATTTTGTTAGTATTATACCAAAGGTTGTAGCGCCTATTCCATTCCCTAAAATTTGGTTCCTGATTTCTCCACAGCAAAATTACTATAAATGTAGTAGAAAAACCCCTCTCTTCTTTATACTTGTAAAATAAAATGTTTTTTATTCTTAAGTATGTAATATTTTATAGTAAATAGTTTAAAGTGCTAATATTCTTTAAGAAGTATGAAAGCAATGGTTACAGGCAGTCTTCTTCGTGTGTTGACTCTTAACTATTTTCTCCCATATTCACACATCGATTAAATTCTCCAACGGTAATACAATAGCTAAAAGTGAATTTTCAAGAATAAGAGATTTGAATACATGGGATTTTAATGTTTATTCAATGTTACTTAGTTGAATTTTACTCACTTCCACTTATTGTTATTTATTTTGAAGAACAATATTGATGAAGAGTTTAATGTTTATTGTAGAATTTTGCTTATGCAATTTAATGTTATTAATTTTGTTGCAGCTTTTTTTCGTTTCATTATTTATTTAAAAAAATACACACAACCATTGAAATAATTTCAATTTTATTATTCCTGTGCTTCTTATTAACTGAGATGTGTCACTTTTTATGCCCTTTCAATAATCGTTTTTATTTGAGTAGAAAAAATTTCATAAAAATACCTTTTTATAAAATAGAGATCAAATCTTTGCATGAAAATTTCATTTTTAACTTTGGGCCTTCACCAGAATGAAATCCTTGCTACGTTAGTGATTTCTTTCGTCTGTGTTGAAGGTTAAATCCAAATTGACTGAAATGAGCATATTTAAATAAAATTCAAAATGTTATAAAATGTTTTATTCTAATTTATCTTTCATTCACAGACACCTGTAATGCGGAAATTTGATGGTAGAGGAATCGGGCTTGATTTGTCACTTAACGGAGGTGTTTTGTTACACGAAGTATAATTAAACAGACCTGTCGCTTAAAGTAGATTCCGAGGAAAAGCATGTCCAAACACAGCTTCCAAGTAAGAATACCAGCACCCTCATTATATATTTTTTATGAGAACATAATTTGACAGTAAAACTATTTAGTCAAATAAATGTTTTTATCTTTGCCAGTTTAAGTATCATAAGACTTAATTAGCTTTAAAAATTCCTTTTTTTCACTTTTACTTATTTTACTCTATTCTCTAAAAACAGTTTTACAGTGAGTTTAAAATTTGAAAAAAATATTGCTTATCTATATACATACTTAATATTTTCGGTTGACATTTTTTGTTTAATTATGTAGAAAATAGTTAAATATTAACTCATTAAATCAACTTTAGATTTAAGGTCAATACTTTCACAATACTCGACTTGAGTTATCGATTGAATTTATAAAGATGCATAATCTTTACGTCCATTCCAAATAAGTTTACTGTAATCCATTCAAACAAAATATATTCAATTGCTTTGGACCTATAAGTACTTTCTAAATTAGTTTCCTCAAAATTTTAGCTCCATAGAGAGGATTCTGCTTCCACGTTTATCGTTCGGTGCCAAAACCGATAGCTGCTATAAGCGATTTTGCGGTATGAAAACCTTCCACGGCGATCGCCATTCACGCTTTTGTTATTACATCCTTCTCTTAACTTGCACAACTATTCAAAAATCAAGACCAAATGTCTACTGCATTCTCACTTCGCAGCTGCACTATACCTTAACTTCTAATGGGATTTTAACCATTTTGATTGGGGTTATAACTGCAAAGTTTATATTTTTAATTTTTAGAAGTAATTATCTGAGAGTTTGTCCGGGACATTCCAAATCATATACTAAAAAAAACCACGTTTATGTCACGATGAATTGCTTTAAAGTAAAGCTCCACACTAGCCAGAAACATTAAGTTCTGATAGGTAATTGCTAAAAAGTTAAGATTAAGAGTTTTGATATAGAGTTTAGTTTATAAGATAGTTTTAGTACATAGTTTGATAAGAGTTTGAAAAGTTTTTTCTTTAGAAAGGTCAACTATTTTTCACTAATAGTAGCTTTTCTAGAATTGCCATTCAACACTTTACGTGTTATTTGATAGTTTTCGATTAATCTGTATTAACTAACGAAACTAAAAATCACCCTTTTGGAATCGATGAATTGTGGTAGCTTCCATCTCAATATCCAATTTAGATAGGAAACTGAGTTTGTATGGAAAAGTTACTCATATAGGTGTGGCAGAGGTTGACAATATAAAAAAAGTTGAAATAGAATTTTAAAGCCTTACATTGTTTTTATGCAAAATGGTTGATCCCACAGAAATAAGGTGTTTAGTTTATTATTACACGAGCTTTTCAGTTTACAGCCAAAACCCTCTCAGTGTGACCAGCACCTTTTAGTATTAATTTTCCAGTGCAACAAATTTGTTATAAGAACAGTAACCTTTATTGACCTTTTCGTATCGAAGACAGAAGGAGAAGAATTGCGCTCACAGTGTGAGAAGTGTAATGGCATCAACAGAACTTCTACTACAGATTTAGGAAAAGTTAATTATGAAGTAATATGTAAGCTGTAAATAACGCATCTTTTACAAAAACCAATTTCTCTTGACTAGGATTTTCAAAACAATCCCTAAACTTTCATCTTGAAACTAATCCTTATTAAACACTATGCCGTTGCATATACGACGGAAAACTCAAAGATAGTATCAACTAATTTGATAAGCACGGTTTTGTTTGGAATTGGATGGATGGAAGTTGGAAGAACAAAACTTAACTGTACAAAGTTTAAAATCTCATCCAGAAGCCTAAATCTCTAGATTTTCAATATATATTACACTAATTTTAAATGTATACAATTAAATTAGCGAACAATTTCTATTAATAGGTCTTAAATTCTTTCCTTCTTAAATATTTGAGTTTGTTGCAACAACATAAATATGATTTCTGGCTAATATATGAATGCTTAAATACATTATACTGTGAAATGAATTAAATACTAAATCAATACGAATTAACGAACACTATAACTATTTCCATTTCAGGTAATGTAATTTTTAATTAACGTCGTACTAGAGCCACACAAAGGGCTATTGATCAATACCCTAAGGGAAAGATCCGAGAGCAACACCACGTCATTTTGAATCTCAGTCAGATGACGAGGCAACACCTGAGCTGGCATCCCACTCTCCAAACTTCCACACCAACCGTGAGGACTTTCGGCCCCGACAGATTTAAGGTGTACAAGCCGCTTCTACACCATACGCTTACAAGCATCCATGCACTGACCCGGATTTGAACAAGGAACCTTCCGATCTAGAGGCTAACACCTTAACCACCAAACCGGTTGGTCGACTCCATTTAAAGATTGGTGTGTACGTGTATCCTATTTTTAGTATTGAAATTTAGTGTCTGTAGAAAACAATTTCATAACTTTGGAAGGAAACAAGTTTACTTTTACTCTCATCTGAGTTTATTGAAGGATCAAGGCACCACACATTCAATAGAATATCAAATCATGGAAATCTTCAGTAAAAGTTTTGAATGCCTTATATGCAATGTAAGTTTCACTGGAGCCATTCCATGTGCTGCTCACTTGAAAACTAAAGCCCACGTGGAGAAGAAGGCCAACTTTTCGAAAGGAAAACGAATAGTGGCTCAGACAGACCAGAAATTTCCTTTGAATGCTCAACCCGAATCTCAAGAATGGGTTTCACTATATTGTGAAATTTGTGATATTACAACTACAGATGTCGAACCTATGCTGGACCATTTCAACGGCAAAAAACACAAACGAAACGTGAGTCTTCACGACAAAATTAAGAAATACATTAATCCAAAGTTGCACAAGACCAGATTGGAGAAGCTGCGTGACGAGGTAGAATGCAGAAAAAGGAATATTTTTAAATGCAGAACGTGTAATACATTTTTTAGAAAAAGGGCTATGTTCAAGAACCATATGAAGAGCAAAAGACATTTTAAACGGATAAATGTGTTAAGCTGTAAGGAAATAATCGACAAATATGAAGAAGTAAGGTGTCCACTTGAAGGAAAAACCAACGCACAGTTGAAACAGAATTAGTTGATTAACATATATATATTTGAGAATGATATTCAAAGCTGTTGCATTAAGCAAAATGCGTGTTCATGACATGCACATAAAAAATAGAACAAAGTTAATTTTAGAATATTAAATTCACTTGTTTCGTACTTTGAGGAACATTCTCAATGTGCCCTTTTTTGTATAGCTGTGTTCATGAAAAAGATCATCCGAAAGTAATTGAAAGTTAATGCTAAAGTGATCACATCAACGTAAAAACAACTGGTTTCTAAAAATTTTAACTTTGGAAGACACATGCTCAACACAGGGCAGTAGCTTAAACCAGGAAAAACTGAAGAAATAGTAGCATGGTAGTATGAATCAGAGTTAAATAATTGTACAGTGTTTGTCATAATGATTTCCAGAAAAACCAGATAATCGTAATGGTAAGGTAAAAATAAACGAAACATACGGCTATAGAAACTTATTGAATACCCAGCCAATTGGACATAATTAATGGCATTATGAGAGCGAATTTGTTAACAACATTGCTGTAACCTGGTGAATCAAGGAGGATGGGTTCACGTTACACCTCACAAATTTTAGGCACAGTCAGTTTAGTTCATAAAGTAACTACACATTCATACCTTACCCGGGTTCAAACCAGGAACCTTTCGATCCAGAAGCCAGCACACTGACCACTAGATCGATTGGTCAAACTATAGAAACTAGAACTTAGAACTCAAACTATAGAACTTAGAACAAACTGTAGAACTTAGAACAAACTATAGAACTTAGAACAAACTATAGAAACTCAAGCTTTTTTTTTAACTCGATGAGGTTCTATACACTTTCAATGGGACCAATGCGCTAATTTGAATGATAAGTTACTTAACATGTAGATTAACCGTTCAGTTTGCCTGGCCACCTCAATAAACGAACTAACCACCTTGCTGAGATTTGATGCAACATGAACAAAGTATTACCATAGCTTTCACTCAGGTGAACTTGGGAATGCTGGTGAGAGTGAGGTACTGATCAGATGAAAAGATAGACATCTGAAGTCGAAAATGATTAATCAAGATTGACTCATTAAATATTTGGCAGCTCAATAAAACTGAACTTTTCTCTTTTCAAAATGGTGCGACAAAATACGTTATCTAAACCCTCTCAATACTGATCACTAATATCATGGAGACATTATGATTCATCCTTGTATAACACCACATAAAGAATAATGATCTTTGGATTTTGTAAGGAATATGCCTCATCAGTTACAAGATCAAGTGTGTATTCGTGAAAATCTGACGCTCATTTAAATCTAATATGAAATCAGCACGAATCCAGATGGTTCTACATTCTGTTAAATTAAACAGACTTCTAACAACAAAGAGAAACAATGACTTAACGAAATGGGTGTATATTTTTCAATATCCAGTTTCTGAGGTAGAGAATTGAATTTACGTCGCACAGGAGCAACACAACAAGCTATTGGTCAGAGTCCTGGATCAATCCAAAGACTACAACTCGTAATTTTGAACAACGGTCTGATGATAAGGTCAAAACCTGAACTTGCACCCCCTCTCTCCAAAATACCAAATCACGACAACACGAGGACATTCGAAGCCACGACAGATTTGACATGCAAAAGACAAAACGACGGTCTCTTGGATTGCAGAGATTCGAATTCGCAACACTCTCATTGCAAGTCCGTGGTTCTTCAAACTTGGCAACCGAGGTTTTTTATTTTCTGAAGAAAAAATATCCGACTGAAAATGGGGACAAGGCATGGAATCAACACATGTAAGTAAATAATTATTTTTAATGAGTGCTGTAGTAGCGCTTTTCCGTTAATACCGTATGATTCATTGCATATTTATGTTTTGTTTTGGAAGAAAGGCATACAAAGTATATCATGTTATTTTGCTATTATGTAAAAGTATATACTAGATACACAAACCATAAATCTTAATATTCGTTTTTAAACTTTAAACGGAAGACTTAGGTATAATGCATTACATATTTGCATTTTAGGAAGCTGACATGAATTATCTGTAATACATTAAGTTTCCTTCTAAGACAAATTGAAAAAATTGATTAAGGGTATTAAAAAGACATTTGCACATAAAATTTAAAAATTATTTTGCTAACAGGTTACACACACATACCAGTGCACATGGAAGGAATATTAAACCATCAATGTTATCATTAAACAAAATAATTATGTATAAACTTCGTTTTTCTATCATATTACAAGCACATACAAGTGAAACGCGAGAAGGAAATTATAATATATATTTTAAACAATGAATAGAAACACAAAGGGTGATGCATTATATATTCCTCTATTAGAAATGTGCCATACTTGAAAACTGTCAATAGTAATGCATAAAAGTACTTTCTCTAAAAGTTCAATGCATAAAATTCAATTTGGTTTTCCCCAAACCATAAGAAAAAAGTATTTCAGCTATCACTCTGTTATGCAACAAGCACATATTTTTAAATTTAAATAAAGTTTTACAATCCGGCATTAATTATTTCTTGAAATAAGGATGTTTGATGCATTACGTATTTCTCAATGAGGAGATGTGGCATGATAAAAGTATGTCATCTGTAATGCATCTTAGTGCTTTCTAAAACAAATGCAAAAATTTCTCCAGAGTTATCCCAAACCATTAGCACGTAATACATTAAGACACGCTTCTCCGGTCTGGAGTACCTTGTTTTCATAAATAAATGGAATATAAATAATAATTGATAAATAGATGTATCCAGTAAAGTCTATTTTGTTAAAAAATTTACTTTTTGTGCACCAAGTAAGCGAAAAAAGCGATGGAACACCAAGTAAGCGATGGAATAAAGGCCGGTGTACACATCGGGTTTTTCAACGTGCGACGCCACTGCTGCACCGAAGCGCAACTCTGCACACATAACCGTGAAATGACGCAAGGTACTCATTTCGCGCTATTTGCGATAAATATTCTATCGAAAAAAACTTGTTTATTTCGCCTATTTGGTGTAAAAAACTATATTTTGAAACAAAAAAGGTTACTGCATACGACCATTAATTAATTACTATTAATATTACATTTATTAATGAAAACAAGGCATTTGAAACCGGAGAAGCGTGTGCGGCGGGGCCGTGAGGAACTGCGGTACAAATTGCACGCAAGTTGGACGTACGTCGCCGCAGCGGCCTCAGAGGCATGTGTGCAGTACTGCATTGGAAAGAATGTATGTCAGACCGCACTTGCGTAGCGGCATCGGTACCGCACGTTGCAAAACAGGATATGTGCACCGGCCCTAAGAATCGCAAATGGCGCGAAAGGAATAGTTGAACTTTGGTGCAGCAGAGGCGCCGCACGTTGAAAAACCTGGATGTGTGCACCGGGCATAAGAATTGTGGCATAATTCAATACTGTTAACAGTAATGTATAAAAGTGTTTTGTAAGATCAATGCAGAAAATTTAATTTGATTTATTCCAAACCATTAGTCAAAAATGTATATTGATTTACTCTCTGTTTCGTGTCAAGAAAGTATTTTGAAATTTTAATTAGGCTATACAATTCGGCCTTAACCATTTCTTGTAATAATTATATTTGATGCTTTACGTATTTCTCAATAAAAAGAGGTGGCATAGTAAAAGTATGTCATCTGTAATGAATCATAGTTTTCGAAAGATAAATGCAAATAATTCTTCAGAGTTAAACCAAACCATTAGCTCGTAACTTTTTTTGGTATTATGCTACAAACACATTTTAGTGAACCGCCCTATAAAAATTGTAAAAAATTAAACAATAAATAGAACATACACTTGAGATCCTTTCAACATTTCTCTATAAGAATTGTGGCATCTTCGAATTTTTTAAAAATCAATGCAGAAAATATAATTTTGTTTATTCTAAATCATTAGTCAAAAGATTATGTATATGGATTTACTCTCTCTCTCTTCCGTGTCAAGAACATGTTTTAATTTTTTAGTTACGTTTTACTATCCGGCTTTAATTATTTCTGGTAATAATTATGTTTGATGAATTACGTATTACTCAATGAGGACATGTGGCATAACAGAAGTATGGCATCTGTAATGCTGATCTTCGTAAGAAAACGCAAAATTTTCTTCATAGTTCACCCAAACCATTAGCACGTAACTTTCTTTTGCTCTTATATTACAAGAACATTTTGTGAACGGTCAAGCAAAATTGTAATAGCTATTATAAAAAATAAATAGAACAAACAATTAAGATCCTTTCCACAATTCCCTATAAGAATTGTGGCATAATTGAAAACTGTGAGCAGTAATTTATAAAAGTGTTTTGTAGGATCACTGCAGAAAATTTAACTAGGTTAAATCCAAACCATTTTTTAAAAAAAGTACGTATATGGATTTATTCTTTGTTACGTGTCAAGAACGGGTTTTCAAACTTTAATTACGTTTTTCTATCCTGCACTACCCATTTCTGGTAATAATTATCTTTGATGCAATACGAATTTCTCAGTAAGGAGATGTGGCATAGCAAAAATATGTCATCCGTAATGCATAATAGTGCTTCGTAAGAAAAATGCAAAATGTTCTTCATAGTTAACCCTAACCATTAGCATATAATTATTCTTTGCTATTATGTTACAAGCACATTTTAGTGAACCGCCAATCAGAAACTGTAATAGCTATTAAAACAATAAATTAAAGAAAACTTAAGATGCTTTCCAGATTTCTCTAAGAAAACTTTTATGATATATACGATTTCATGTCATAAAATTTTTTGATGCATTTCGTATTTCTCAGTAACGAGATGTGGCATAGCAAAAATATGTCATCTATAATGCATCATAGTGCTTCGTAAGATAAATGCAAAATTTTCTTCATAGTTAACACTAACCATTAGTATATAATTATTCTTTGCTATTATGTTACAAGCACATTTTAGTGAACCGCCAATCAGAAATTGTAATAGCTATTTTATACAATAAATTAAAGAAAAACTTAATATGTAAATACATTTCATATCTTAAAAATGTTTGATGCATTACGTATTTCTCAGTAGGGAGATGTGGCATAGCAAAAGTATGTCATCTGTAATGCATCATAGTGCTTTGTAAGATAAATGCAAATTTTCTTCATAGTTAACCCTAACAATTAGCATATAATTATTCTTTGCTATTATGTTACAAGCACATTTTAGTGAACAGCCAATCAGAAATTATAATGGCATTTTTAAACAATAAATGGAAGAAAAAATTGAGATCCTTTCCACATTTTTCTATAAGAATTCTGGCATTTTTGAAAACTGTTAGCAGTAATTTATAAAACTGTTTTGTAAGATCACTGCAGAAAATTCCATTAGGTTAAATCTAAATTTTTTTTCAAAAAAAGTACTATATGGATTTACACTTTGTTACGTGTCAAGAACGAGTTTCAAATTTTAATTACTTTTTTCTATCCTGCATTAACCATTTCTGGTAATAATTATCTTTGATGCATTACGTATTTCTCAATGAGGAGATGTGGCATAATAAAAGTATGTTATCTGTAATGCATCATAGTGCTTTGTAAGATAAATGCAAAATTATCTTCTGTGTTAACCCAAACAATCCCCTAGTAATTTGTTTATTATCATGTTACAAGCAAATTTTAGTGAACCGCCACTCAGAAATTGTAATATCTATTTTAAACAATAAATGGAACAAACAATTAAGATCCTTTCCACATTTCTCTATAAGAAAACTGGAATAATAGATACATTTCATATCTTAAAAATGTTTGATTCATTACGTATTTCTCAGTAAGGAGATGTGGCATAGCAAAAATATGTCATCTGTAATGCATCATAGTGCTTCGTAAGATAAATGAAAAATTTTCTTCATAGTTAACCGTAACTATTAGCATATAATTAGTCTTTGCTACTATGTTGCAAGCACATTTTAGTGAACCGCAATCAGAAACTGTAATAGCTATTAAAACAATAAATTAAAGAAAACTTAAGATGCTTTCCAGATTTCTCTAAGAAAACTTTTATGATACATACGATTTCATGTCATAAAAATTTTTGATGCATTACGTATTTCTCAGTAACGAGATGTGGCATAGCAAAAATATGTCATCTATAATGCATCATAGTGCTTCGTAAGATAAATGCAAAATTTTCTTCATAGTTAACACTAACCATTAGTATATAATTATTCTTTGCTATTATGTTACAAGCACATTTTAGTGAACCGCCAATCAGAAATTGTAATAGCTATTTTATACAATAAATTAAAGAAAAACTTAATATGTAAATACATTTCATATCTTAAAAATGTTTGATGCATTACGTATTTCTCAGTAGGGAGATGTGGCATAGCAAAAGTATGTCATCTGTAATAATCATAGTGCTTCGTAAGATAAATGCAAATTTTTCTTCATAGTTAACCCTAACCATTAGCATATAATTATTCTTTGCTATTATGTTACAAGCACATTTTAGTGAACCTCCAATCAGAAACTGTAGTAGCTATTAAAACAATATATTAAAGAAAACTTAAGATGCTTTCCAAATTTCACTAAGAAAACTTTTATGATACATACCATTTCATGTCATAAAATTTTTTGATGCATTACGTATTTCTCAGTAACGAGATGTGGCATAGCAAAGTATGTCATCTGTAATGCATCATAGTGCTTCGTAAGATAAATGCAAAATTTTCTTCATAGTTATCCCTAACCATTAGCATATAATTATTCTTTGCTATTATGTTACAAGCACATTTTAGTGAACCGCCAATCAGAAATTATAATGGCATTTTTAAACAATTAATGGAAGAAAAAAATGAGATCCTTTCCACATTTCTCTATAAGAAATGTGGCATAATTGAAAACTGTTAGCAGTAATTTATAAAACTGTTTTGTAAGATCACTGCAGAAAATTCCATTAGGTTAAATCTAAACTATTTTTCAAAAAAAGTACTATATGGATTTACACTTTGTTACGTGTCAAGAACGAGTTTCAAATTTTAATTACTTTTTTCTATCCTGCATTAACCATTTCTGGTAATAATTATCTTTGATGCATTACGTATTTCTCAATGAGGAGATGTGGCATAATAAAAGTATGTTATCTGTAATGCATCATAGTGCTTTGTAAGATAAATGCAAAATTATCTTCTGTGTTAACCCAAACAATCCCCTAGTAATTTGTTTTGCTATCATGTTACAAGCAAATTTTAGTGAACCGCCACTCAGAAATTGTAATATCTATTTTAAACAATAAATGGAACAAACAATTAAGATCCTTTCCACATTTCTCTATAAGAAAACTGGAATAATAGATACATTTCATATCTTAAAAATGTTTGATTCATTACGTATTTCTCAGTAAGGAGATGTGGCATAGCAAAAATATGTCATCTGTAATGCACCATAGTGCTTCGTAAGATAAATGAAAAATTTTCTTCATAGTTAACCGTAACTATTAGCATATAATTAGTCTTTGCTATTATGTTGCAAGCACATTTTAGTGAACCGCCAATCAGAAACTGTAATAGCTATTAAAACAATAAATTAAAGAAAACTTAAGATGCTTTCCAGATTTCTCTAAGAAAACTTTTATGATACATACGATTTCATGTCATAAAAATTTTTGATGCATTACGTATTTCTCAGTAACGAGATGTGGCATAGCAAAAATATGTCATCTATAATGCATCATAGTGCTTCGTAAGATAAATGCAAAATTTTCTTCATAGTTAACACTAACCATTAGTATATAATTATTCTTTGCTATTATGTTACAAGCACATTTTAGTGAACCGCCAATCAGAAATTGTAATAGCTATTTTATACAATAAATTAAAGAAAAACTTAATATGTAAATACATTTCATATCTTAAAAATGTTTGATGCATTACGTATTTCTCAGTAGGGAGATGTGGCATAGCAAAAGTATGTCATCTGTAATAATCATAGTGCTTCGTAAGATAAATGCAAATTTTTCTTCATAGTTAACCCTAACCATTAGCATATAATTATTCTTTGCTATTATGTTACAAGCACATTTTAGTGAACCTCCAATCAGAAACTGTAGTAGCTATTAAAACAATATATTAAAGAAAACTTAAGATGCTTTCCAAATTTCACTAAGAAAACTTTTATGATACATACCATTTCATGTCATAAAATTTTTTGATGCATTACGTATTTCTCAGTAACGAGATGTGGCATAGCAAAGTATGTCATCTGTAATGCATCATAGTGCTTCGTAAGATAAATGCAAAATTTTCTTCATAGTTATCCCTAACCATTAGCATATAATTATTCTTTGCTATTATGTTACAAGCACATTTTAGTGAACCGCCAATCAGAAATTATAATGGCATTTTTAAACAATTAATGGAAGAAAAAAATGAGATCCTTTCCACATTTCTCTATAAGAAATGTGGCATAATTGAAAACTGTTAGCAGTAATTTATAAAACTGTTTTGTAAGATCCCTGCAGAAAATTCCATTAGGTTAAATCTAAACTATTTTTCAAAAAAAGTACTATATGGATTTACACTTTGTTACGTGTCAAGAACGAGTTTCAAATTTTAATTACTTTTTTCTATCCTGCATTAACCATTTCTGGTAATAATTATCTTTGATGCATTACGTATTTCTCAATGAGGAGATGTGGCATAATAAAAGTATGTTATCTGTAATGCATCATAGTGCTTTGTAAGATAAATGCAAAATTATCTTCTGTGTTAACCCAAACAATCCCCTAGTAATTTGTTTTGCTATCATGTTACAAGCAAATTTTAGTGAACCGCCACTCAGAAATTGTAATATCTATTTTAAACAATAAATGGAACAAACAATTAAGATCCTTTCCACATTTCTCTATAAGAAAACTGGAATAATAGATACATTTCATATCTTAAAAATGTTTGATTCATTACGTATTTCTCAGTAAGGAGATGTGGCATAGCAAAAATATGTCATCTGTAATGCACCATAGTGCTTCGTAAGATAAATGAAAAATTTTCTTCATAGTTATCCCTAACCATTAGCATATAATTATTCTTTGCTATTATGTTACAAGCACATTTTAGTGAACCGCCAATCAGAAATTATAATGGCATTTTTAAACAATTAATGGAAGAAAAAAATGAGATCCTTTCAACATTTCTCTATAAGAAATGTGGCATAATTGAAAACTGTTAGCAGTAATTTATAAAACTGTTTTGTAAGATCACTGCAGAAAATTCCATTAGGTTAAATCAAAACTATTTTTCAAAAAAAGTACTATATGGATTTACACTTTGTTACGTGTCAAGAACGAGTTTCAAATTTTAATTACTTTTTCTATCCTGCATTAACCATTTCTGGTAATAATTATCTTTGATGCATTACGTATTTCTCAATGAGGAGATGTGGCATAATAAAAGTATGTTATCTGTAATGCATCATAGTGCTTTGTAAGATAAATGCAAAATTATCTTCTGTGTTAACCCAAACAATCCCCTAGTAATTTGTTTATTATCATGTTACAAGCAAATTTTAGTGAACCGCCACTCAGAAATTGTAATATCTATTTTAAACAATAAATGGAACAAACAATTAAGATCCTTTCCACATTTCTCTATAAGAAAACTGGAATAATAGATACATTTCATATCTTAAAAATGTTTGATTCATTACGTATTTCTCAGTAAGGAGATGTGGCATAGCAAAAATATGTCATCTGTAATGCATCATAGTGCTCTTCGTAAGATAAATTAAAAATTTACTTCATAGTTAACCGTAACTATTAGCATATAATTAGTCTTTGCTACTATGTTGCAAGCACATTTTAGTGAACCGCCAATCAGAAACTGTAATAGCTATTAAAACAATAAATTAAAGAAAACTTAAGATGCTTTCCAGATTTCTCTAAGAAAACTTTAATGATACATACGATTTCATGTCATAAAAATTTTTGATGCATTACGTATTTCTCAGTAACGAGATGTGGCATAGCAAAAATATGTCATCTATAATGCATCATAGTGCTTCGTAAGATAAATGCAAAATTTTCTTCATAGTTAACACTAACCATTAGTATATAATTATTCTTTGCTATAATGTTACAAGCACATTTTAGTGAACCGCCAATCAGAAATTGTAATAGCTATTTTATACAATAAATTAAAGAAAAACTTAATATGTAAATACATTTCATATCTTAAAAATATTTGATGCATTACGTATTTCTCAGTAGGGAGATGTGGCATAGCAAAAGTATGTCATCTGTAATAATCATAGTGCTTCGTAAGATAAATGCAAATTTTTCTTCATAGTTAACCCTAACCATTAGCATATAATTATTCTTTGCTATTATGTTACAAGCACATTTTAGTGAACCGCCAATCAGAACCTGTAGTAGCTATTAAAACAATATATTAAAGAAAACTTAAGATGCTTTCCAAATTTCACTAAGAAAACTTTTATGATACATACCATTTCATGTCATAAAATTTTTTGATGCATTACGTATTTCTCAGTAACGAGATGTGGCATAGCAAAGTATGTCATCTGTAATGCATCATAGTGCTTCGTAAGATAAATGCAAAATTTTCTTCATAGTTATCCCTAACCATTAGCATATAATTATTCTTTGCTATTATGTTACAAGCACATTTTAGTGAACCGCCAATCAGAAATTATAATGGCATTTTTAAACAATTAATGGAAGAAAAAAATGAGATCCTATCCACATTTCTCTATAAGAAATGTGGCATAATTGAAAACTGTTAGCAGTAATTTATAAAACTGTTTTGTAAGATCACTGCAGAAAATTCCATTAGGTTAAATCTAAACTATTTTTCAAAAAAAGTACTATACGGATTTACACTTTGTTACGTGTCAAGAACGAGTTTCAAATTTTAATTACTTTTTTCTATCCTGCATTAACCATTTCTGGTAATAATTATCTTTGATGCATTACGTATTTCTCAATGAGGAGATGTGGCATAATAAAAGTATGTTATCTGTAATGCATCATAGTGCTTTGTAAGATAAATGCAAAATTATCTTCTGTGTTAACCCAAACAATCCCCTAGTAATTTGTTTATTATCATGTTACAAGCAAATTTTAGTGAACCGCCACTCAGAATTTGTAATATCTATTTTAAACAATAAATGGAACAAACAATTAAGATCCTTTCCACATTTCTCTATAAGAAAACTGGAATAATAGATACATTTCATATCTTAAAAATGTTTGATTCATTACGTATTTCTCAGTAAGGAGATGTGGCATAGCAAAAATATGTCATCTGTAATGCACCATAGTGCTTCGTAAGATAAATGAAAAATTTTCTTCATAGTTAACCGTAACTATTAGCATATAATTAGTCTTTGCTACTATGTTGCAAGTACATTTTAGTGAACCGCCAATCAGAAACTGTAATAGCTATTAAAACAATAAATTAAAGAAAACTTAAGATGCTTTCCAGATTTCTCTAAGAAAACTTTAATGATACATACGATTTCATGTCATAAAAATTTTTGATGCATTACGTATTTCTCAGTAACGAGATGTGGCATAGCAAAAATATGTCATCTATAATGCATCATAGTGCTTCGTAAGATAAATGCAAAATTTTCTTCATAGTTAACACTAACCATTAGTATATAATTATTCTTTGCTATAATGTTACAAGCACATTTTAGTGAACCGCCAATCAGAAATTGTAATAGCTATTTTATACAATAAATTAAAGAAAAACTTAATATGTAAATACATTTCATATCTTAAAAATATTTGATGCATTACGTATTTCTCAGTAGGGAGATGTGGCATAGCAAAAGTATGTCATCTGTAATAATCATAGTGCTTCGTAAGATAAATGCAAATTTTTCTTCATAGTTAACCCTAACCATTAGCATATAATTATTCTTTGCTATTATGTTACAAGCACATTTTAGTGAACCGCCAATCAGAACCTGTAGTAGCTATTAAAACAATATATTAAAGAAAACTTAAGATGCTTTCCAAATTTCACTAAGAAAACTTTTATGATACATACCATTTCATGTCATAAAATTTTTTGATGCATTACGTATTTCTCAGTAACGAGATGTGGCATAGCAAAGTATGTCATCTGTAATGCATCATAGTGCTTCGTAAGATAAATGCAAAATTTTCTTCATAGTTATCCCTAACCATTAGCATATAATTATTATTTGCTATTATGTTACAAGCACATTTTAGTGAACCGCCAATCAGAAATTATAATGGCATTTTTAAACAATTAATGGAAGAAAAAAATGAGATCCTTTCCACATTTCTCTATAAGAAATGTGGCATAATTGAAAACTGTTAGCAGTAATTTATAAAACTGTTTTGTAAGATCACTGCAGAAAATTCCATTAGGTTAAATCTAAACTATTTTTCAAAAAAAGTACTATATGGATTTACACTTTGTTACATGTCAAGAACGAGTTTCAAACTTTAATTACTTTTTTCTATCCTGCATTAACCATTTCTGGTAATAATTATCTTTGATGCATTACGTATTTCTCAATGAGGAGATGTGGCATAATAAAAGTATGTTATCTGTAATGCATCATAGTGCTTTGTAAGATAAATGCAAAATTATCTTCTGTGTTAACCCAAACAATCCCCTAGTAATTTGTTTATTATCATGTTACAAGCAAATTTTAGTAAACCGCCACTCAGAAATTGTAATATCTATTTTAAACAATAAATGGAACAAACAATTAAGATCCTTTCCACATTTCTCTATAAGAAAACTGGAATAATAGATACATTTCATATCTTAAAAATGTTTGATTCATTACGTATTTCTCAGTAAGGAGATGTGGCATAGCAAAAATATGTCATCTGTAATGCACCATAGTGCTTCGTAAGATAAATGAAAAATTTTCTTCATAGTTAACCGTAACTATTAGCATATAATTAGTCTTTGCTACTATGTTGCAAGCACATTTTAGTGAACCGCCAATCAGAAACTGTAATAGCTATTAAAACAATAAATTAAAGAAAACTTAAGATGCTTTCCAGATTTCTCTAAGAAAACTTTTATGATATATACGATTTCATGTCATAAAATTTTTTGATGCATTTCGTATTTCTCAGTAACGAGATGTGGCATAGCAAAAATATGTCATCTATAATGCATCATAGTGCTTCGTAAGATAAATGCAAAATTTTCTTCATAGTTAACACTAACCATTAGTATATAATTATTCTTTGCTATTATGTTACAAGCACATTTTAGTGAACCGCCAATCAGAAATTGTAATAGCTATTTTATACAATAAATTAAAGAAAAACTTAATATGTAAATACATTTCATATCTTAAAAATGTTTGATGCATTACGTATTTCTCAGTAGGGAGATGTGGCATAGCAAAAGTATGTCATCTGTAATGCATCATAGTGCTTTGTAAGATAAATGCAAATTTTCTTCATAGTTAACCCTAACAATTAGCATATAATTATTCTTTGCTATTATGTTACAAGCACATTTTAGTGAACAGCCAATCAGAAATTATAATGGCATTTTTAAACAATAAATGGAAGAAAAAATTGAGATCCTTTCCACATTTTTCTATAAGAATTCTGGCATTTTTGAAAACTGTTAGCAGTAATTTATAAAACTGTTTTGTAAGATCACTGCAGAAAATTCCATTAGGTTAAATCTAAATTTTTTTTCAAAAAAAGTACTATATGGATTTACACTTTCTTACGTGTCAAGAACGAGTTTCAAATTTTAATTACTTTTTTCTATCCTGCATTAACCATTTCTGGTAATAATTATCTTTGATGCATTACGTATTTCTCAATGAGGAGATGTGGCATAATAAAAGTATGTTATCTGTAATGCATCATAGTGCTTTGTAAGATAAATGCAAAATAATCTTCTGTGTTAACCCAAACAATCCCCTAGTAATTTGTTTTGCTATCATGTTACAAGCAAATTTTAGTGAACCGCCACTCAGAAATTGTAATATCTATTTTAAACAATAAATGGAACAAACAATTAAGATCCTTTCCACATTTCTCTATAAGAAAACTGGAATAATAGATACATTTCATATCTTAAAAATGTTTGATTCATTACGTATTTCTCAGTAAGGAGATGTGGCATAGCAAAAATATGTCATCTGTAATGCATCATAGTGCTTCGTAAGATAAATGAAAAATTTTCTTCATAGTTAACCGTAACTATTAGCATATAATTAGTCTTTGCTACTATGTTGCAAGCACATTTTAGTGAACCGCAATCAGAAACTGTAATAGCTATTAAAACAATAAATTAAAGAAAACTTAAGATGCTTTCCAGATTTCTCTAAGAAAACTTTTATGATACATACGATTTCATGTCATAAAAATTTTTGATGCATTACGTATTTCTCAGTAACGAGATGTGGCATAGCAAAAATATGTCATCTATAATGCATCATAGTGCTTCGTAAGATAAATGCAAAATTTTCTTCATAGTTAACACTAACCATTAGTATATAATTATTCTTTGCTATTATGTTACAAGCACATTTTAGTGAACCGCCAATCAGAAATTGTAATAGCTATTTTATACAATTAATTAAATAAAAACTTAATATGTAAATACATTTCATATCTTAAAAATGTTTGATGCATTACGTATTTCTCAGTAGGGAGATGTGGCATAGCAAAAGTATGTCATCTGTAATAATCATAGTGCTTCGTAAGATAAATGCAAATTTTTCTTCATAGTTAACCCTAACCATTAGCATATAATTATTCTTTGCTATTATGTTACAAGCACATTTTAGTGAACCTCCAATCAGAAACTGTAGTAGCTATTAAAACAATATATTAAAGAAAACTTAAGATGCTTTCCAAATTTCACTAAGAAAACTTTTATGATACATACCATTTCATGTCATAAAATTTTTTGATGCATTACGTATTTCTCAGTAACGAGATGTGGCATAGCAAAGTATGTCATCTGTAATGCATCATAGTGCTTCGTAAGATAAATGCAAAATTTTCTTCATAGTTATCCCTAACCATTAGCATATAATTATTCTTTGCTATTATGTTACAAGCACATTTTAGTGAACCGCCAATCAGAAATTATAATGGCATTTTTAAACAATTAATGGAAGAAAAAAATGAGATCCTTTCCACATTTCTCTATAAGAAATGTGGCATAATTGAAAACTGTTAGCAGTAATTTATAAAACTGTTTTGTAAGATCACTGCAGAAAATTCCATTAGGTTAAATCTAAACTATTTTTCAAAAAAAGTACTATATGGATTTACACTTTGTTACGTGTCAAGAACGAGTTTCAAATTTTAATTACTTTTTTCTATCCTGCATTAACCATTTCTGGTAATAATTATCTTTGATGCATTACGTATTTCTCAATGAGGAGATGTGGCATAATAAAAGTATGTTATCTGTAATGCATCATAGTGCTTTGTAAGATAAATGCAAACTTATCTTCTGTGTTAACCCAAACAATCCCCTAGTAATTTGTTTTGCTATCATGTTACAAGCAAATTTTAGTGAACCGCCACTCAGAAATTGTAATATCTATTTTAAACAATAAATGGAACAAACAATTAAGATCCTTTCCACATTTCTCTATAAGAAAACTGGAATAATAGATACATTTCATATCTTAAAAATGTTTGATTCATTACGTATTTCTCAGTAAGGAGATGTGGCATAGCAAAAATATGTCATCTGTAATGCACCATAGTGCTTCGTAAGATAAATGAAAAATTTTCTTCATAGTTATCCCTAACCATTAGCATATAATTATTCTTTGCTATTATGTTACAAGCACATTTTAGTGAACCGCCAATCAGAAATTATAATGGCATTTTTAAACAATTAACGGAAGAAAAAAATGAGATCCTTTCCACATTTCTCTATAAGAAATGTGGCATAATTGAAAACTGTTAGCAGTAATTTATAAAACTGTTTTGTAAGATCACTGCAGAAAATTCCATTAGGTTAAATCAAAACTATTTTTCAAAAAAAGTACTATATGGATTTACACTTTGTTACGTGTCAAGAACGAGTTTCAAATTTTAATTACTTTTTCTATCCTGCATTAACCATTTCTGGTAATAATTATCTTTGATGCATTACGTATTTCTCAATGAGGAGATGTGGCATAATAAAAGTATGTTATCTGTAATGCATCATAGTGCTTTGTAAGATAAATGCAAAATTATCTTCTGTGTTAACCCAAACAATCCCCTAGTAATTTGTTTATTATCATGTTACAAGCAAATTTTAGTGAACCGCCACTCAGAAATTGTAATATCTATTTTAAACAATAAATGGAACAAACAATTAAGATCCTTTCCACATTTCTCTATAAGAAAACTGGAATAATAGATACATTTCATATCTTAAAAATGTTTGATTCATTACGTATTTCTCAGTAAGGAGATGTGGCATAGCAAAAATATGTCATCTGTAATGCATCATAGTGCTTCGTAAGATAAATTAAAAATTTACTTCATAGTTAACCGTAACTATTAGCATATAATTAGTCTTTGCTACTATGTTGCAAGCACATTTTAGTGAACCGCCAATCAGAAACTGTAATAGCTATTAAAACAATAAATTAAAGAAAACTTAAGATGCTTTCCAGATTTCTCTAAGAAAACTTTAATGATACATACGATTTCATGTCATAAAAATTTTTGATGCATTACGTATTTCTCAGTAACGAGATGTGGCATAGCAAAAATATGTCATCTATAATGCATCATAGTGCTTCGTAAGATAAATGCAAAATTTTCTTCATAGTTAACACTAACCATTAGTATATAATTATTCTTTGCTATAATGTTACAAGCACATTTTAGTGAACCGCCAATCAGAAATTGTAATAGCTATTTTATACAATAAATTAAAGAAAAACTTAATATGTAAATACATTTCATATCTCAAAAATATTTGATGCATTACGTATTTCTCAGTAGGGAGATGTGGCATAGCAAAAGTATGTCATCTGTAATAATCATAGTGCTTCGTAAGATAAATGCAAATTTTTCTTCATAGTTAACCCTAACCATTAGCATATAATTATTCTTTGCTATTATGTTACAAGCACATTTTAGTGAACCGCCAATCAGAACGTGTAGTAGCTATTAAAACAATATATTAAAGAAAACTTAAGATGCTTTCCAAATTTCACTAAGAAAACTTTTATGATACATACCATTTCATGTCATAAAATTTTTTGATGCATTACGTATTTCTCAGTAACGAGATGTGGCATAGCAAAGTATGTCATCTGTAATGCATCATAGTGCTTCGTAAGATAAATGCAAAATTTTCTTCATAGTTATCCCTAACCATTAGCATATAATTATTCTTTGCTATTATGTTACAAGCACATTTTAGTGAACCGCCAATCAGAAATTATAATGGCATTTTTAAACAATTAATGGAAGAAAAAAATGAGATCCTTTCCACATTTCTCTATAAGAAATGTGGCATAATTGAAAACTGTTAGCAGTAATTTATAAAACTGTTTTGTAAGATCACTGCAGAAAATTCCATTAGGTTAAATCTAAACTATTTTTCAAAAAAAGTACTATACGGATTTACACTTTGTTACGTGTCAAGAACGAGTTTCAAATTTTAATTACTTTTTTCTATCCTGCATTAACCATTTCTGGTAATAATTATCTTTGATGCATTACGTATTTCTCAATGAGGAGATGTGGCATAATAAAAGTATGTTATCTGTAATGCATCATAGTGCTTTGTAAGATAAATGCAAAATTATCTTCTGTGTTAACCCAAACAATCCCCTAGTAATTTGTTTATTATCATGTTACAAGCAAATTTTAGTGAACCGCCACTCAGAAATTGTAATATCTATTTTAAACAATAAATGGAACAAACAATTAAGATCCTTTCCACATTGCTCTATAAGAAAACTGGAATAATAGATACATTTCATATCTTAAAAATGTTTGATTCATTACGTATTTCTCAGTAAGGAGATGTGGCATAGCAAAAATATGTCATCTGTAATGCACCATAGTGCTTCGTAAGATAAATGAAAAATTTTCTTCATAGTTAACCGTAACTATTAGCATATAATTAGTCTTTGCTATTATGTTGCAAGCACATTTTAGTGAACCGCCAATCAGAAACTGTAATAGCTATTAAAACAATAAATTAAAGAAAACTTAAGATGCTTTCCAGATTTCTCTAAGAAAACTTTAATGATACATACGATTTCATGTCATAAAAATTTTTGATGCATTACGTATTTCTCAGTAACGAGATGTGGCATAGCAAAAATATGTCATCTATAATGCATCATAGTGTTTCGTAAGATAAATGCAAAATTTTCTTCATAGTTAACACTAACCATTAGTATATAATTATACTTTGCTATAATGTTACAAGCACATTTTAGTGAACCGCCAATCAGAAATTGTAATAGCTATTTTATACAATAAATTAAATGAAAACTTAATATGTAAATACATTTCATATCTTAAAAATATTTGATGCATTACGTATTTCTCAGTAGGGAGTTGTGGCATAGCAAAAGTATGTCATCTGTAATGATCATAGTGCTTCGTAAGATAAATGCAAATTTTTCTTCATAGTTAACCCTAACCATTAGCATATAATTATTCTTTGCTATTATGTTACAAGCACATTTTAGTAAACCGCCAATCAGAAACTGTAGTAGCTATTAAAACAATAAATTAAAGAAAACTTAAGATGCTTTCCAAATTTCACTAAGAAAACTTTTATGATACATAACATTTCATGTCATAAAATTTTTTGATGCATTACGTATTTCTCAGTAACGAGATGTGGCATAGCAAAGTATGTCATCTGTAATGCATCATAGTGCTTCGTAAGATAAATGCAAAATTTTCTTCATAGTTAACCCTAACCATTAGCATATAATTATTCTTTGCTATTATGTTACAAGCACATTTTAGTGAACCGCCAATCAGAAATTGTAATAGCTATTTTATACAATAAATTAAAGAAAAACTTATTATGTAAATACATTTCATATCTTAAAAATGTTTGATGCATTACGTATTTCTCAGTAGGGAGATGTGGCATAGCAAAAGTATGTCATCTGTAATGCATCATAGTGCTTCGTAAGATAAATGCAAAATTTTCTTCATAGTTAACCCTAACCATTAGCATATAATTATTCTTTGCTATTATGTTACAAGCACATTTTAGTGAACCGCCAATCAGAAATTATAATGGCCATTTTAAACAATAAATGGAACAAAAAATTGAGATCCCTTCTACATTTCTCTATAAGAATTGTGGCATAATTGAAAACTGTTAGCAGTAATTTATAAAACTGTTTTGTAAAATCACTGCAGAAAATTCAATTAGGTTAAATCTAAACCATTTTTCAAAAAAAGTACCTATATGGATTTACACTTTGTTACGTGTCAAGAACGGGTTTTCAAACTTTAATTACGTTTTTCCATCCTGCATTAACCATTTCTGGTAATAATTATCTTTGATGCATTACGTATTTCTCAATGAGGAGATGTGGCATAATAAAAGTATGTTATCTGTAATGCATCATAGTGCTTTGTAAGATAAATGCAAAATTATCTTGTGTTAACCCAAACAATCCCCTAGTAATTTGTTTTCCTATCATGTTACAAGCAAATTTTAGTGAACCGCCACTCAGAAATTGTAATATCTATTTTAAACAATAAATGGAACAAACAATTAAGATCCTTTCCACATTTCTCTATAAGAAAACTGGAATAATAGATACATTTCATATCTTAAAAATGTTTGATTCATTACGTATTTCTCAGTAAGGAGATGTGGCATAGCAAAAATATGTCATCTGTAATGCACCATAGTGCTTCGTAAGATAAATGAAAAATTTTCTTCATAGTTAACCGTAACTATTAGCATATAATTAGTCTTTGCTATTATGTTGCAAGCACATTTTAGTGAACCGCCAATCAGAAACTGTAATAGCTATTAAAACAATAAATTAAAGAAAACTTAAGATGCTTTCCAGATTTCTCTAAGAAAACTTTTATGATACATACGATTTCATGTCATAAAAATTTTTGATGCATTACGTATTTCTCAGTAACGAGATGTGGCATAGCAAAAATATGTCATCTATAATGCATCATAGTGCTTCGTAAGATAAATGCAAAATTTTCTTCATAGTTAACACTAACCATTAGTATATAATTATTCTTTGCTATAATGTTACAAGCACATTTTAGTGAACCGCCAATCAGAAATTGTAATAGCTATTTTATACAATAAATTAAAGAAAAACTTAATATGTAAATACATTTCATATCTTAAAAATGTTTGATGCATTACGTATTTCTCAGTAGGGAGATGTGGCATAGCAAAAGTATGTCATCTGTAATAATCATAGTGCTTCGTAAGATAAATGCAAATTTTTCTTCATAGCTAACCCTAACCATTAGCATATCATTATTCTTTGCTATTATGTTACAAGCACATTTTAGTGAACCGCCAATCAGAAACTGTAGTAGCTATTAAAACAATACATTAAAAACTTAAGATGCTTTCCAAATTTCACTAAGAAAACTTTTATGATACATACCATTTCATGTCATAAAATTTTTTGATGCATTACGTATTTCTCAGTAACGAGATGTGGCATAGCAAAGTATGTCATCTGTAATGCATCATAGTGCTTCGTAAGATAAATGCAAAATTTTCTTCATAGTTATCCCTAACCATTAGCATATAATTATTCTTTGCTATTATGTTACAAGCACATTTTAGTGAACCGCCAATCAGAAATTATAATGGCATTTTTAAACAATTAATGGAAGAAAAAAATGAGATCCTTTCCACATTTCTCTATAAGAAATGTGGCATAATTGAAAACTGTTAGCAGTAATTTATAAAACTGTTTTGTAAGATCACTGCAGAAAATTCCATTAGGTTAAATCAAAACTATTTTTCAAAAAAAGTACTATAATGATTTACACTTTGTTACGTGTCAAGAACGAGTTTCAAATTTTAATTACTTTTTCTATCCTGCATTAACCATTTCTGGTAATAATTATCTTTGATGCATTACGTATTTCTCAATGAGGAGATGTGGCATAATAAAAGTATGTTATCTGTAATGCATCATAGTGCTTTGTAAGATAAATGCAAAATTATCTTCTGTGTTAACCCAAACAATCCCCTAGTAATTTGTTTTGCTATCATGTTACAAGCAAATTTTAGTGAACCGCCACTCAGAAATTGTAATATCTATTTTAAACAATAAATGGAACAAACAATTAAGATCCTTTCCACATTTCTCTATAAGAAAACTGGAATAATAGATACATTTCATATCTTAAAAATGTTTGATTCATTACGTATTTCTCAGTAAGGAGATGTGGCATAGCAAAAATATGTCATCTGTAATGCACCATAGTGCTTCGTAAGATAAATGAAAATTTTTCTTCATAGTTAACCGTAACTATTAGCATATAATTAGTCTTTGCTATTATGTTGCAAGCACATTTTAGTGAACCGCCAATCAGAAACTGTAATAGCTATTAAAACAATAAATTAAAGAAAACTTAAGATGCTTTCCAGATTTCTCTAAGAAAACTTTTATGATACATACGATTTCATGTCATAAAAATTTTTGATGCATTACGTATTTCTCAGTAACGAGATGTGGCATAGCAAAAATATGTCATCTATAATGCATCATAGTGCTTCGTAAGATAAATGCAAAATTTTCTTCATAGTTAACACTAACTATTAGTATATAATTATTCTTTGCTATTATGTTACAAGCACATTTTAGTGAACCGCCAATCAGAAATGGTAATAGCAATTTTATACAATAAATTAAAGAAAAACTTAATATGTAAATACATTTCATATCTTAAAAATGTTTGATGCATTACGTATTTCTCAGTAGGGAGATGTGGCATAGCAAAAGTATGTCATCTGTAATGATCATAGTGCTTCGTAAGATAAATGCCAATTTTTCTTCATAGTTAACCCTAACCATTAGCATATAATTATTCTTTGCTATTATGTTACAAGCACATTTTAGTGAACCGCCAATCAGAAACTGTAGTAGCTATTAAAACAATAAATTAAAGAAAACTTAAGATGCTTTCCAAATTTCACTAAGAAAACTTTTATGATACATACCATTTCATGTCATAAAATTTTTTGATGCATTACTTATTTCTAGCAGTAATTTATAAAACTGTTTTGTAAGATCACTGCAGAAAATTCCATTAAGTTAAATCTAAATTTTTTTTCAAAAAAGTACTATATGGATTTACACTTTGTTACGTGTCAAGAACGAGTTTTCAAACTTTAATTACTTTTTTCTATCCTGCATTAACCATTTCTGGTAATAATTATCTTTGATGCATTACGTATTTCTCAATGAGGAGATGTGGCATAATAAAAGTATGTTATCTGTAATGCATCATAGTGCTTTGTAAGATAAATGCAAAATTATCTTCTGTGTTAAAGCAAACAATCCCCTAGTAATTTGTTTTGCTATCATGTTACACGCAAATTTTAGTGAACCGCCACTCAGAAATTGTAATATCTATTTTAAATAATAAATGGAACAAACAATTAAGATCCTTCGTAAGATAAATGCAAAATTTTCTTCATAGTTAACCGTAACTATTAGCATATAATTAGTCTTTGCTATTATGTTGCAAGCACATTTTAGTGAACCGCCAATCAGAAACTGTAATAGCTATTAAAACAATAAATTAAAGAAAACTTAAGATGCTTTCCAGATTTCTCTAAGAAAACTTTAATGATACATACGATTTCATGTCATAAAAATTTTTGATGCATTACGTATTTCTCAGTAACGAGATGTGGCATTGCAAAAATATGTCATCTATAATGCATCATAGTGTTTCGTAAGATAAATGCAAAATTTTCTTCATAGTTAACACTAACCATTAGTATATAATTATACTTTGCTATAATGTTACAAGCACATTTTAGTGAACCGCCAATCAGAAATTGTAATAGCTATTTTATACAATAAATTAAAGAAAAACTTAATATGTAAATACATTTCATATCTTAAAAATATTTGATGCATTACGTATTTCTCAGTAGGGAGTTGTGGCATAGCAAAAGTATGTCATCTGTAATGATCATAGTGCTTCGTAAGATAAATGCAAATTTTTCTTCATAGTTAACCCTAACCATTAGCATATAATTATTCTTTGCTATTATGTTACAAGCACATTTTAGTAAACCGCCAATCAGAAACTGTAGTAGCTATTAAAACAATAAATTAAAGAAAAACTTAAGATGCTTTCCAAATTTCACTAAGAAAACTTTTATGATACATACCATTTCATGTCATAAAATTTTTTGATGCATTACGTATTTCTCAGTAACGAGATGTGGCATAGCAAAGTATGTCATCTGTAATGCATCATAGTGCTTCGTAAGATAAATGCAAAATTTTCTTCATAGTTAACCCTAACCATTAGCATATAATTATTCTTTGCTATTATGTTACAAGCACATTTTAGTGAACCGCCAATCAGAAATTGTAATAGCTATTTTATACAATAAATTAAAGAAAAACTTAATATGTACATACATTTCATATCTTAAAAATGTTTGATGCATTACGTATTTCTCAGTAAGGAGATGTGGCATAGCAAAAATATGTCATCTGTAATGCACCATAGTGCTTCGTAAGATAAATGCAAAATTTTCTTCACAGTTAACATAAACCATTAGCACATAATTATTTTTTGCTATTATGTTACAAGCACATTTTAGTGAACCGACAATCAAAAATTATAATGGCATTTTTAAACAATAAATGGAAGAAAAAATTGAGATCCTTTCCACATTTTTCTATAAGAATTCTGGCATTTTTGAAAACTGTTAGCAGTAATTTATAAAACTGTTTTGTAAGATCACTGCAGAAAATTCCATTAGGTTAAATCTAAATTTTTTTTCAAAAAAAGTACTATATGGATTTACACTTTGTTACGTGTCAAGAACGAGTTTTCAAACTTTAATTACTTTTTTCTATCCTGCATTAACCATTTCTGGTAATAATTATCTTTGATGCATTACGTATTTCTCAATGAGGAGATGTGGCATAATAAAAGTATGTTATCTGTAATGCATCATAGTGCTTTGTAAGATAAATGCAAAATTATCTTCTGTGTTAACCCAAACAATCCCCTAGTAATTTGTTTTGCTATCATGTTACAAGCAAATTTTAGTGAACCGCCACTCAGAAATTGTAATATCTATTTTAAACAATAAATGGAACAAACAATTAAGATCCTTTCCACATTTCTCTATAAGAAAACTGGAATAATAGATACATTTCATATCTTAAAAATGTTTGATTCATTACGTATTTCTCAGTAAGGAGATGTGGCATAGCAAAAATATGTCATCTGTAATGCATCATAGTGCTTCGTAAGATAAATTAAAAATTTTCTTCATAGTTAACCGTAACTATTAGCATATAATTAGTCTTTGCTACTATGTTACAAGCACATTTTAGTGAACCGCCAAACAGAAATTGTAATAGCTATTTTATACAATAAAGTAAAGAAAAACTTAATATGTAAATACATTTCATATCTTAAAAATATTTGATGCATTACGTATTTCTCAGTAGGGAGATGTGGCATAGCAAAAGTATGTCATCTGTAATGATCATAGTGCTTCGTAAGATAAATGCAAATTTTTCTTCGTAGTTAACCCTAACCATTAGCATATAATTATTCTGTGCTATTATGTTACAAGCACATTTTAGTGAACCGCCAATCAGAAACTGTAGTAGCTATTAAAACAATAAATTAAAGAAAACTTAAGATGCTTTCCAAATTTCACTAAGAAAACTTTTAAGATACATACCATTTCATATCATAAAATTTTTTGATGCATTACGTATTTCTCAGTAACGAGATGTGGCATAGCAAAAGTATGTCATCTGTAATGCATCATAGTGCTTCGTAAGATAAATGCAAAATTTTCTTCATAGTTAACCCTAACCATTAGCATATAATTATTCTTTGCTATTATGTTACAAGCACATTTTAGTGAACCGCCAATCATAAATTATAATGGCATTTTTAAACAATTAATGGAAGAAAAAAATGAGATCCTTTCCACATTTCTCTATAAGAATTGTGGCATAATTGAAAACTGTTAGCAGTAATTTATAAAACTGTTTTGTAAGATCACTGCAGAAAATTCCATTAGGTTAAATCAAAACTATTTTCAAAAAAAGTACTATATGGATTTACACTTTGTTACGTGTCATGAACGAGTTTTCAAATTTTAATTACGTTTTTCTATCCTGCATTAACCATTTCTGGTAATAATTATCTTTGATGCATTACGTATTTCTCAATGAGGAGATGTGGCATAATAAAAGTATGTTATCTGTAATGCATCATAGTGCTTTGTAAGATAAAAGCAAAATTTTCTTCAGTGTTAACCCAAACAATCCCCTAGTAATTTGTTTTGCTATCATGTTACAAGCACATTTTAGTGAACCGCCACTCAGAAATTGTAATATCTATTTTAAACAATAAATGGAACAAACCATTAAGATCCTTTCCACATTTCTCTATTAGAAAACTGGAATAATAGATACATTTCATACCTTAAAAATTTTTGATTCATTTCGTATTTCTCAGTAAGGAGATGTGGCATAGCAAAAATATGTCATCTGTAATGCATCATAGTGGTTCGTAAGATAAATGCAAAATTTTCTTCATAGTTAACACTAACCATTAGTATATAATTATTCTTTGCTATTATGTTACAAGCACATTTTAGTGAACCGCCAATCAGAAATTGTAATAGCTATTTTATACAATAAATTAAAGAAAAACTTAATATGTAAATACATTTCATATCTTAAAAATGTTTGATTCATTACGTATTTCTCAGTAAGGAGATGTGGCATAGCAAAAATATGTCATCTGTAATGCATCATAGTGCTTCGTAAGATAAATGAAAAATTTTCTTCATAGTTAACCATAACTATTAGCATATAATTAGTCTTTGCTATTATGTTGCAAGCACATTTTAGTGAACCGCCAATCAGAAACTGTAATAGCTATTAAAACAATAAATTAAAGAAAACTTAAGATGCTTTCCAGATTTCTCTAAGAAAACTTTTATGATACATACGATTTCATGTCATAAAAATTTTTGATGCATTACGTATTTCTCAGTAACGAGATGTGGCATAGCAAAAATATGTCATCTGTAATGCATCATAGTGGTTCGTAAGATAAATGCAAAATTTTCTTCATAGTTAACCCTAACCATTAGCATATAATTATTCTTTGCTATTATGTTACAAGCACATTTTAGTGAACCGCCAATCAGAAATTATAATGGCCATTTTAAACAATAAATGGAACAAAAAATTGAGATCCCTTCTACATTTCTCTATAAGAATTGTGGCATAATTGAAAACTGTTAGCAGTAATTTATAAAACTGTTTTGTAAAATCACTGCAGAAAATTCCATTAGGTTAAATCTAAACTATTTTTCAAAAAAAGTACTATATGGATTTACACTTTGTTACGTGTCAAGAACGAGTTTCAAATTTTAATTACTTTTTTCTATCCTGCATTAACCATTTCTGGTAATAATTATCTTTGATGCATTACGTATTTCTCAATGAGGAGATATGGCATAATAAAAGTATGTTATCTGTAATGCATCATAGTGCTTTGTAAGATAAATGCAAAATTATCTTCTGTGTTAACCCAAACAATCCCCTAGTAATTTGTTTTGCTATCATGTTACAAGCACATTTTAGTGAACCGCCACTCAGAAATTGTAATATCTATTTTAAACAATAAATGGAACAAACCATTAAGATCCTTTCCACATTTGTCTATTAGAAAACTGGAATAATAGATACATTTCATATCTTAAATTTTTTTGATTCATTTCGTATTTCTCAGTAAGGAGATGTGGCATAGCAAAAATATGTCATCTGTAATGCATCATAGTGGTTCGTAAGATAAATGCAAAATTTTCTTCATAGTTAACACTAACCATTAGTATATAATTATTCTTTGCTATTATGTTACAAGCACATTTTAGTGAACCGCCAATCAGAAATTGTAATAGCTATTTTATACAATAAATTAAAGAAAAACTTAATATGTAAATACATTTCATATCTTAAAAATGTTTGATTCATTACGTATTTCTCAGTAAGGAGATGTGGCATAGCAAAAATATGTCATCTGTAATGCATCATAGTGCTTCGTAAGATAAATGAAAAATTTTCTTTATAGTTAACCGTAACTATTAGCATATAATTAGCCTTTGCTATTATGTTGCAAGCACATTTTAGTGAACCGCCAATCAGAAACTGTAATAGCTATTAAAACAATAAATTAAAGAAAACTTAAGATGCTTTCCAGATTTCTCTAAGAAAACTTTTATGATACATACGATTTCATGTCATAAAAATTTTTGATGCATTACGTATTTCTCAGTAACGAGATGTGGCATAGCAAAAATATGTCATCTGTAATGCATCATAGTGGTTCGTAAGATAAATGCAAAATTTTCTTCATAGTTAACCCTAACCATTAGCATATAATTATTCTTTGCTATTATGTTACAAGCACATTTTAGTGAACCGCCAATCAGAAATTATAATGGCCATTTTAAACAATAAATGGAACAAAAAATTGAGATCCCTTCTACCTTTCTCTATAAGAATTGTGGCATAATTGAAAACTGTTAGCAGTAATTTATAAAACTGTTTTGTAAAATCACTGCAGAAAATTCAATTAGGTTAAATCTAAACCATTTTTCAAAAAAAGTACCTATATGGATTTACACTTTGTTACGTGTCAAGAACGGGTTTTCAAATTTTAATTACGTTTTTCCATCCTGCATTAACCATTTCTGGTAATAATTATCTTTGATGCATTACGTATTTCTCACTGAGGAGATGTGGCATAAGAAAAGTATGTTAATTGTAATGCATCATAGTGCTTTGTAAGATAAATGCAAAATTGTCTGCAGTGTTAACCCAAACAATCCGCTCGTAAATTTGTTTTGCTATGATGTTATAAGCATGTTTAAGTTAACGGCCATTCAGAAATTGTAATAGCAATAATTGTAAACAATAAATGGAACATACATTTAAGATCGTTTTCACATTTTTCGATCAGAATTGTGTCATAATTAAATACTGTTAACAGTAATGTATAAAAGTGGTTTGCAAGATCAAAGCAGAAAATTTAATTTGGTTTATTCCAAACCATTAGTCAAAAAAGTATTTTGTCTTCCCCTCTTTTATGTTAGAAACACGTATATTTTAATTTTAATTAAATTTTACCATCCAGCTTTATCCATTTCATGTAATAAGGAAGTTGGATGCATTAACTATTTCTCAATACGGAGATGTGGCATAACAAAAGTATGTTATCTGTAATGCATCATGCTTAGTAATATAAATTCAAGTGCTTTGTAAGATAAATTCAAATATTTGTTCAAAGTTAACCCAAACCATTAGCCCTGTTTTTTTTGCTATTATGTTACATATCACACTGTAGTGAAGTTCCTCAGAGAAATTGTAATATCTATTTTAAACAATAAATGGAACAGACACTTGAGATCTTTTCCACATTTCTCTATTGAAAATGTGGTACAATTAGATACTTTTAAGAGTAATGCATAAAAGCTCTTTGTAAGATGAATGCAGAGAATTCAATTTTATTACTTCCAAACCATTGGTCAAAAAGGTATTTTGTTTTGTCTCTGTTATGTTTAGGGATTGTTACTTTGTTAAAAAATCAATCTAATCAGTATATATTTTTCCAAAATCGGCTAGTTGTTAAAAAGGATATTATTTCAAATTCAAAAACAAAACGTTTATTTTAGCTTTAGAAAATCAACTTTATTAATAAGTATCCATAGGTAGGAAATCAATCATCAACAATAAATTATAGTAACTACTAGTAGTAAGTATTAAACGATTGATGATGATGAGTCTTACTAGTTTCTACACCAAAAAACCTCAGTTTGTTCATAGAACTTTTCTATTTATCTAAAATTAAGTAGTCTCTATCTCTACTGTCGTTGAGCAAATGACATATAAATTGCACCTAACCTTGCTTCACACTAGCATAAAAATTGACTGTTTTGGTCAACATAACAAAAAAGGGTCACCCACACTTTTTCATTGAGTTTGTTGCCGAAAGTTGTAGTGCAAGCATCTTGTTGAACTATATTTGTTGGCCCTGAAATGATTCCTATTATAAACTGCAACAGCTCAACTAAAATTCTTTTTTTTTCAATAAAATTTCATCCGATAACGCTTATAAATTAAATTGATGCGCGAGGCCTTGTGGTAAACAAACAATCGTACAATGTTGCCAAAACGCGCTAACAAAAAACGTCTTTTTTGCGTGCCACGTAAGAGATTTATATACATAGAAATACATCAAAGTGCTTTGAAACCTAAATGCAAATTAAAAGTTGATGCAGATTAATGTCTTAAACATTTCATTATTTTGCTAGTATGTACATATCTGCAGATACCAAGAAGTAGTTTTCCTCATAGGATTAAATAATAAATGAAATAAGGATTTATGATGTATTTTTATACAGTTCTCTATTATAGATTCGCAAACTTTTTTGTAAAACGTCAGTGTTTTGCAACATAAATGCTTGTTCTGGTAGTGTCACAAAACATAGTTGTTTTGCTATTGTGTTACAAGAACATACATTTAGTACTGACGGTTAATTTTCCTATACTTTTCAAAATATTATACGAAATAGACATTCTGAAATTATATATTTCTGTAAGAGATAGGTATTCAAAATTTGTCTTCTGTAAGACATTAAAATTCTTTGTAATATAAATGCACGATAAATGCTTATTAAAGTTATTGGCAAAAATAATTTAATTATTTTTTTCTATTGTGTGACAAGCACATATCTGGTAGGAAGGAAAGGGTAATTTTCCTATTTGATTTCAAACATCAAATGAAATGAGGATATATAATGCCTTTCATATTTCTATATTAGATACATCAGGGTTCTATAAGTCTGTCTTCTGACTTTACCAAAATTCACAAATTTGACCTTCACTTTCACTCACTTGCAAGTGTCTTTTACACAGGATTAAGTTTGTAACAAACATTTGTATTTGTAATATAATGTAAACGTCAGTCAATGCACTTGTCAGAATAAAAAAAAAATCCTTTCAAAAGAGAATCAGAAGGGGGGGGGGGGGGGTTGCACAAACAGTAGATAAGAGAAACCTACCAATGAATTTGAAAAGAAAGAATAAAAGAGTATGAACCTATAGTACATGACATGTGCTAACTCATCCAGGAACTATCACATTTGAGATGAAAACTCAGTGCATGAGAGTCAAAGCAAGGGCAACGGCAACAGTATTTCGTAGCAACCAGTCTGAAAGACCCATTCGAACAACCTCTATAATCCCATTTAGGGTTCTTAATGATGACATTATAACAGAGCAAATACCTTTTGTATTTCGTATAAAAGAACAAAATTAGAACATAAAAGGCTGAGGGCTGAGTAACAGAATTCATATGCAACATAAACAAAATTTTCAAATCTGCGTATTTTGCTGGTCAGAAAGATGAAAGTTCATACAAAACATTGCTACCGGACCCAGAAGGAACACATTTCTCTAATAATTAAGCCAGATTTTAATTAAAATTGGTTATGGATCCACTGTTTGGAAGTCTTTGTAAAACATAAAATTTAGTTTCGTATGGCTGAACAAGACTTCTCAGCATAGATATTCAATTCCATTAAATGAGATGGATTTGTCCTAACACCTACTTGAAAGAGGACAAATAATCTAGATTTAGTTGCAAGAACATCATTACATTGTAATATTAGTTATCAACTTCACTGAATTGCTAATTAGATATTTACTTAAACATCTGAATAGAGACCCAAGGAAATCTAAATCATACTGTGGTTCAATTGCATATCTTAAAGCATGTTGTTTGGAGTATCAGGAATAATTTATCAGAATGAATGCATTTGAACCCATCAATGAAAAATTTTTTCTTTGAGGTTACATCAAATGAACATGCATACAAAAATATAATAATTCGTTTTAATTCAAGTGATGGTGTTCATAAGGATAAATAGTCGATTCACTCTGTTAAAGTTAAACATTCATACCAGAGGAATGTGTTCTTGGGGTTCCATGAGTATTTTTGAGAGTGTAGTATGAATAAGTAAAGTTTCATCTTTCTAAATATCAAATGTAGCACATGGGTTTGAACATTTTTTTATATGCTGTTTCACATCCTTTACCCTACTAATATTGTTCTTTTATACAGAATTCAGGAAATATGTGCTGTTATAATGTCATTATCATTTATAGCAATGGATTTGATTGTAGAGGTTTCTAGGTCAGTATTCCATGCTGGTCACAACTGAATACCATAGCCCTCAATTAAATATTTAAGAAGCGTTATTTACATTAATACTATAAATTAGGCTAAGGGTATAGGCGCTAAATTAAAAAACCTATTTCTTAATACATTTTGTAAAACATTTTAATTTATTGGAAAAAACACAGTAACACTATGTAAATCTACAATAAATTAATTAAAAATTAGAAATGAAAAGAATCAAATAAAAACAAAAGGAAAAGTTAATTTTGTTTGACTTTGAAAATGCCTTTTGTTTGAAATTCTTGAGTGAATTTTGTTTACACAGCTTATTTGCAGATTCTAACAGTAATCTGCCATCATATAATTATCCCATCTGCCCTGGCATTGGTCCTCCATTGTCTTTATATCCTGATGAAATCTTTAACCTCGTTCTTCAATAGTATCGCTGAGATTTTCAGGGAAACCATCTAAATGGCTGTGCAAGCAGTGAATCTTTATGCTCATATTACAGCCAAGGTCTCTGAAGTTGGTAAGCTGACTGTTAACTAAGTTAGCATAGTTTTCAGCCTTGTGGTTGCCCAGAAAGTTTTTGACAACAAAGGCAAATGAGATCCCCACTTTTATTTCTGTCGAATTCATGTAATCCACGAAATGAAGATCGATTATGAGCTGTCTGATGTGAGGACCATCTAAAATTCTAGCTTTAATTTTTTCTGTATTTGTTCTAGGCATTTTTTGTCCTATGTATGCAAAGCAAGGGCTATCCTGATCAAGAGCTTTCATTAACTGTTTCATTAACCCTAGCTTTATATGCAACAAGGCAAGATGATTCTGTCTCGTCCTACTAAGGGTTCAAGAATGACCATTTCTTTCTCTCAGAACACAGTTTGTTGTCTCTATTAAAGGTTTGGGACAACAAGTTCATAGATAACACTTTTCCCAAAGGCAGTATTTTCATGAAGCCTTAATCTTACATCTGATATATTGATTTTATATTTTCCTAATCCTAGCAGATGTCAAGTACTTAAGCAGGTAACACCCTTTTAACGTTTTTCTGGCAAAGAATACGATAAACAATAGTCAAACATGGCAAATCGGAAATGTAACATACTACCGCCCTGGGAAAATTATTCTAATACTAGCCACTGCGTTGCCTGTGCCCGTGGTGTTTGGTTTTTATCTGGTATAAAATTTTCCGCAGATTTCAAATCTATTGAAATTTATTTCTGTCTTTAACGATTCCGATTTTACGAAAAAAGAACTTAACAATCCCAGACAAAATGTTTTTATTTCATTGCTCTCCTTTGCTAAAATGAAAATCTGTTTTTATTTTTACGCAAAGGGCAGAAATGCAATCTGTTTATTTTTGGAAAGCAAAAGTTCATGTGCCATCACAATCTCTTGCTAAAATATAAAAGATTAAAAGAAATAAGGTATCTATCTTGTAAAATTTTCCACAAATTCCAAATCCATTAAAATTTTTATTCTACCTTAAACGATCGCTAAAATAGAAAAAAGCACTGAAGAATGCCTGTGATAACTTTAATAATCTTTTGCTTTACTGGAATCCGTTTCGCAGGAAATCAAAATGAATGAATCTCGAAACAAACGAATGTCATTAAAATGTGTTCTTTCCCCGGAGATGAAAAAAACTTGCCATGGTTCCAAAGGCTGACGTCAAGGTGACACATGAGGGCGAAAAGTCTAAATTTTGATGTTTCTTCATTCCTTGGAATTACCGCAACAGAATGAGAATGGTGAAAAAAGAATTAAATTCATTTTAAAATGTTCTAGATTAAATTTTAAAATTTGCCTCGACCCTAAAATTGCAAAAAATTTGCACTACATGTGTCCCAAATCCCATTACGTAAGTGCCATAGATTCGTCAGGACTTCGCGGGCAAGAAACAGACAGACAAATATTTCCTTTTATAATAGTAGAGACTAGTAATCAAAGTACTTCAGTGATGTTTCTAGTTCCTTTGTTACTGACAGATATTGCTGCCTAAAAATCATTAGCTGATAAATCTACAGATCGAATAAATTAACTATTAACTGATAAATTTACAATAAAAATTAAATACAAAATTATTTCTTTTCACATTCTTGAATTCAATGTGTTGGAAAATATTTCATTTAAGATATTGTATTATAATCGACTAAAGGTAAAATTATTTAACAAATAGAATAGCATTATTAGTATTAGCAGCAACAAATATTTTAAAAGAGAAATATTAATTAAATTATTTCCTCCTGGAAGACAGCCTATTTTAGCATCCAATGTAGATTAATTACTGACACAATTTTTTGTTACTTCACCTGGTTTAATGCTTACATATTATAGACAAGTTTATTACATAGATATTGCTCATTTTCTGTTTATGTGTCCTAACCTGTCTGTTCTTATTTTCAGAGGGAAAATAGCATTGAATCTTCAATTTAAAAATCCTTACCAGATTACTCCACAAAAAGAATCTCAGAAAAAGGAGAAGAAAATTGCAACAGCAAAAATTTAAGGAAGAATTATCAATAAATTTATTCCCAGTATGTGGTTAGAATTGCCAAAGAATAAGAAAAATAATATTCATTTAACATTCATAACACAAGGATATATTTAAAATATTAGTGCTTCAAAATGTAACCATCTACGAAATAGTATGCAGTGTTCTTGATGACTACACAGTAATTGTTTTTAAATTCACTTGTGACTTCCCAGTAAGTTTTATTAAGCACAGTTACGAAGGCAACAAAGGGCATTTTAGATGCGTTAATCAGCTGAGCAAAGGACAAAAAGGACAAACTGAAACCAAAATATGTAATTCCTTTGAGATTAATTGTTGATATGGGTTTTAAAGTGCAAGATTCAATAATTTTGTTACCTAAGAACTGAACTATACTTGTGTATAATGGCAATAAAATGTGTGCATGTTTAGTAAAATGTCTTTTATGCATTTATACTTTCAATAAACTGTGTGCAGATTTCCTATAAATATTTTAAAACATGTTTTACATTTTAAGTTTGTAAATTTTATTTACGCAATGGGGCATGTTAAGAACTGTGTTTTAAAATCACCTATATTTTATAAATAACTTACTTTTAGTATTTGTATCCTTAATGAAAATATCAAATGTAATAAAACAAAAATATTTTTTTTAATTTCAAAACTAAAAAAAAAATTACTACCTACTATATTAATTTAAATATAAACCATTTATATTTTGTGGCTTGTTATGCTGTTACCAAGCCTTTCAAACATAGATCATATACAAGTTAAGCTATCAGTATTATCTCAACAAAATAATCCTGATTAAGATAATGGTATGTGTAGTTAACTGTAAAATTATCGGGCACAATAATATTTGTTGCACTCATTACTCTTACTATTTCGATATATACTAGCAACATGTTTTAATTAGATGAAGTAGTTTTAGATGTGTAACATGCATTTTCATGCATTGCACATTAATCTTTCAGAGATATGGTAGACTTAAAGTTTTAGGGTCAGGTATGTCTATCCAGAGTTGAATCCAGTCAACAAATTCTTGTTTAGATATCCTTGGTGAGTAAAAACCCTGCCATCATGAATACCATATTTCTCAGGCAATTAAGGAATTTTCTACTTTCAATTATGAGAACACTGTTAAATTAATGAGAACACTGTTGAGGCCTAGAGGAACCAAAATGGCAACACATCAATTTAGGTCAAAGCTCAACCTCTAAAAGAACAATTTCTGTTCTAACGATGGTTTGCAGAATATTGGTAATAATATGGATATGTCCCTTGAAATTGTTATATCTTTGGTTTCATTAAGGATACATGACAATGCATGATTTCGTGTTAGAGTAGGTGGGGACAGTCAGCTTTCCCCTCAAAAATCAGTACAAATCCTTAAGGAATGGGAATTTGGTTACATTTCCAATGGAATTTGATGGTAGTAGTACTTTTCTTTTTAAACAGATAGTTTACAGGGAAGGAATTGATCAGAATATCGACTGTTGAATAACGATTTTAAAGCTAAATGAATAATAGTAACAATCCACTATACCTGACTGGTTCAAGCAGGTTCTGTCATCAAAACTGGTATATTGAAATCTTTTTTTCTTAAATACAGAATGGCCTTTATATCTCAGTTGAAATATTAAAACCTTAAAAGAGATTAAATATGTTACAATTTTAAGAGTGAAATCAATTTAATAAGAAAAAATGGAGCATATTTTGAAAAATTAATCACAACATTTCTTTAATAAAAAATATGTTTCAAAAAAGCTAACTAATAAATGATTTAATGAATGGTACACTTTCACAGTATCAAAGAACAAACTGAAATATAACAGATTTGAATAATATGACTGAGAAATATTTTGGCACATAATTTACATTGAAACAGGAAACCACACATCCATGATTTAAAATTCTCCTCCTTTTAATTACTAAATATACTTGGGATGTTGTAGTTAATCAATATTGTTTGTATAGAAGTTGTGATTAATAAATGCCTGTTTACAAAGGACAAATAATTCTAAGATAATTTCACATTACATGTTGAAGGGGTCAAGGCAACCAAATAACGAGGGAAAACCAAAGCTTAAACCAAATAAATAAATATGCTGTAATTAAAAATAAAATATTCAAGAGGATCAAGAGAATTTCTGATTGCTTGAATGAGTGCTTAAAACTTGAAAGTTTAAGTTACATTACCTCAAGAGAGCAGTAGATAAAACATTATAATTTTGAAATCTTTTTATAACTTGGAAAATTGCTCTTGAAAAAATGGCTTGTTTCCCCGAGATCTTCAATTAGAACTTGAATCGCTGTGGTTTAATAAGCAGAACTACCCACAAGGATGATTGTGTTATGGTTATTTTGCATTTTAATTATTAACTGTGTTTTAACTAATTACATTTATCTTTTAAACATACATCTCTTGAGCACACACAAACCAAATACATGTTAGATATTTACCTTGTTAAAAATAATTCCTCACTAAATTTAACAAGAAAAGTATTGATAAGTCTAAAGATAATGAAGTTTTATACCATGCATTAAATCAGGACTTGAAATATATTTTTTAATACAGGTGCACCTAAGTTTTTTAATTAGGTGCACAGGTGCGCCTAGCAGGAAAAAATTAGGTGCACAATTTTATTTTCATGTGCACAGTGCACCCGGGTATTTCGAGCCCTGCATTAAATGCTATGCGACAAATGCTATTGTTTAAACAAATACTATTGTTTAAACAAATAACTGCAGTCAAAGATTTTCCCTCACTCTCAACAAACACTTAAGAAGCAGTTCACACCAAGTACTGAAAGTGAACAAGAATTCAGACAGACAAGTTCAAATTAGTTATTGGTTTAATGGTTCTTATGGTTGCTGAACACACAGTTTAAATTTTGAAGAATAAATAAAATGAATGTTATACTGGCTAAAACGCAGTAGTATGAACCCTTATATAAATGTACATATCAATCTAACCATCAATGATTTTAGCAACTAAATAAGAGCAAAAGAAATAAAACTGAAAAAAAATTATAAACAAACTAAAACCTATACAATTGTTCCGTTTGGTCATCTCATTAAATTACACGGAATTGTAGAGCTCGTTGACGGTTTGAGCCCCCAGGTCTCTTCTGTTTCATTGTTTAAAACCCCAGTATTGGTTTGGCACATCCTATTACAGCCATCTTGTTATTAGAAATCAAACCTGAAAAACAACATTCTACAATAAATTTTCTTATTCAGAAAGTTTGTCTAAGCAGTTATGTTAGTATCTAATTTATTATGTACTTACCACAATTTGGAGAAATAGGTCCACCTATAAATTATTCACTCAACTCTTTTTTACTTCCAATCCATTTTATTATACAATACTAAACTATTTCTAGTATAATTTTTAATGCCTCTTTATTTCTTACTGCACAAAAATGTTTAGAAAAAAAGTACCTCTGTACTCGACGAAGCATTCAGAAAAGTAACAAAATTCAACAGTTATCAGTAAGGGAACTAAAAAATTTTAAGGTCTGTAATAAAGTTGTTAGGTACTCTATGCATAACTTAAAGCTATACTCACAGACTATTTTGCATGAGATTTTGGTGAAATTTCATAGAATGTGTCAAACAATTTTTAGTTAAATTTATTGGTTAGTTTATTATTAAAACCAATTAGAAAAAATAATATGAACTAATTAAGGATTTATAGTGAAAATATTTATATCTATAAAGTCAAGTAGTAAGTTTTAAAAAGCAAAATAGTACTTTTTACATAATGCAGATTCCTTTCAGCTTTAAGACTGTCTAGGTTTATCACTAAAATATAACTTTCTCTATCCTCAAAGTTATTTTGAAACATTTCAATGATTTTTATTATTATTTTTTCTGATCAAGGTGGCATATGAACACCTAAAATTGTATTGAAGTGATATACAAAATTTCCACGCAAAATTCAGAGACAGTATTCAATTATTTTATTTGTAAAATCTTTGAGACTGCAAGTTTGCTACAGAAATTTCAGATAACAGAATTGAAATTCTTAAATGATTTTGCACTACAGATACAAACATGGACTAGATACAAGACAAAACACAGTGTGATTGGTAAATAAAAGATGAGCTATATGAAGGCACTTTTTTGGCACATAAGCTGATACACAACTAGTGAAATCTAAGTATAATTTATTTTGGTAGAACAAGATAAAACTTAACTAAGAAAATCTAGTATGAGACAAAAAGAACAGTATACCTTTCAAAATAAGAGAAAATTGGGACAAGTCTTTGATCAAGCAAGTAGTATAAATATATTAAAACAAACCAATGTAGTAAATAATAGCATAAAGACATAAGGTAAATAATAGCATAGTACAAAATATGAATTAATATATAATCTGTAAAACTAATTTGGTACTATACCAAATTTGAAAATATATCTGAAAATTCCAGAAGATATTCACCAGTACTTTACTGGAATTTTAAAACAAACCAATTTTAAACAGTGTCCAATTTTTTAAAAATAATCATAAGATTTTTGTAGCCATATGATCTTTAAATAATATATTTTTATGTTTACGTTTTAATAATGCTGGTTAAATTGAAAGTAAAAGCAATAAGTTCAATATTACTTAACTATTAAATGTACAGGTTTGACAATCCAATAATATAAAAGCATGTTAGCAAGAAACACTAATGTAGTTTTAATGAATTGCTATTCAATTTATAACTTGCAAACAAATTCTATTAGTTCTGACTTAACAATTCATTAACATAGTCAATGAACATTAAAAATTGAGCATTTTAATTTTACAAAATCAGGAAACAAAATAAAATTGTGTTCCTGCTTTCAACTTACGATTATAAAAAAGTTGTATTTTGTAAATATTTGTTCAATAACATAAAATGTAAACTTTTCTCTTAAAAAGTCCACATAATAATCAAATATTGTAATTAAGAATAATTCAGTTTATCAACAAATTATGTCGATGTAAACAGATAAATGCAGGCTTATTCGGCCATTCTTACTATTTGTATACAGAACATGACACAAAAATTTTTTATGCAATTTTATTACATCTCTAATTTATTTCAAGAGAATGTCCTAGAGTAGGTACTCAAATGGGGTTGGGTTGGCTGGGTTTTTTGGCACTAGAGCCATTTTTGGACATGCTGTGCTGCATGCTGTTGACATGCACAAGACAGACAGTATCAAGTAATGGACATACACACACAAGGTAAGTTTTACTGATACAGAAGACTGAAATACACCCAGGGAGGAATCGAACCTGACAAGTACTCAAATGTAGAGGCAAAGATTGGAAAATACTATTTGTGCAGCCATTATTATTTTCTTAACAATCAATTGCTTAGTAAAAACGTAGACCACATAATTTAAATACTTGAGATTGCAGGACACTAAAACGTTTTGCCAAAATTCTTTTACTACAGAGTAAAACGCAAATAAAACTTTCACTATAGAAATTTGTATATTTTGTAAAAATTAACGTTTTTGTTCTTTGAGAACTAACCTTTTCATTTATCACAATTTCCATAGTTAAAATTATAAATTTGTTAAATTTTATGCAAAAAAAAGTAGCACAAAACCAGGCCACAGTTGGTTGGTTTTATGGTAAAAGGGCCATATTTGGTCAAGCTGTGTCAAACATCCAGTAAATGGACATGTACACACATAAGGAAAGTTTTAACTCCATAATGCACAGAAATTAAAAAAAAAAATCTTTAACAACTTATTTAAGAAAAGGTAACAGTAATGCAACTCACTTAATTTCTTTTCCACTTACAGATCATATTGGAAAGGGAATTTAAATTTGTATTTCACTATACTTGTAAACAGTATTCATTAGCTGCGGATATTATATAAATTTTAAACCATTATAAAATCATAAAAATTAAAGCTAGAAACCTACAGTTTAATATCAAAATACTAGTTAAATTAAATTATAATTACCAGTTTAGAAATCTGATAGTAACATTAACCACTAAGGTATCAGAACTCAAAATCTGTAACAGGACACCACCTATTATATAACACACAAATGGACTATTTCTCAGAACAATATTTCAGAATGACTGAAAAATTTTTGTAATCGGAAATCCCTTGCATTGGTGACCATTGTTTAGAAAAAACGTAATTGGTTATCGTAGAGTGCTTTTCTTGTATAGTGAGCACTTTAGCAGTGAAACAGTTTATAAATTCAATGCAAATTGTCATTTTAATTTGAACACCACAAGTACATAGTATTTAAATTACTTGAGAATAAAAACATAAACTAAACTTAAACTTGGTTAAGTTTAAAGCTTAAATTAAAATTGAATATTTGCTGACATTAGGATACACATAAAAATGTGACATTTTAAATTAGTCTTATTAATCCCTCCAATTTAACATTCCATGCTTATATAAAGGATATAAGTACTTGACAATTACACTAATATAACAACTCGTTTTAATTATGTAAACTTTACAACAGAAACAATATGTGCAATATTCCAAAGTGAATATTATCGAAAATTATATTTCATAATATTCTAAATGGCTTTTCAATTAATGTAAATTAAAATATTTAGATGTATGCATCAAATTTTACATTTATTTTAAATAAGCTCTTGTATAACCCATAAAAAATATACACAACTCTACTTAGAACATTTTTTTGATCAAATATTTGGCCAGAGATAATTAAAAGTGTAAAGTATCAATTTTGTATTTTAAAAGATTAAAAAGCTTCAAATGATATTGTTGTTTATAATTTTCATAGGATGGGAAATCAATGCATTACAAGTTAATAGATATAGGAAACGAAAATAATTTCTGATATATATACCTTCCCAAAATATTAAAAAAACTTCCATAATCTTCTAACTTACTTTCAAGAAAGCAAAAGGAAATTAATATTTTTTCATGATTCCAAGCATTTTGTAATTCGTATTGCAGTACTTCTGACTCATCAATCAAAAGAAAATAAATTATAACTCAAATCAATAACAATAAAATATGCAATACATTAACATACATTATGCAATACATTAACATACATTATGCAATACATTAACACTTGTATTCTCTTTACAATCATGATAAAAAAATTAATGAACGGTTAACAAGTCGAAAACTAATAAACTCAAAATTGAAACAGCAAATTAAAATTTTGCAATAGTTTAGAGAAAAAAAACAAAATGATAAAACTCATTGATCTGAAAAAGATATGGCACAACATTGTAATTTTTAACTTTGATACTTGATTTGAATAGACAATTTTGACATTGCAGTTTTAAAAATTTTGTTTTAGATAATAACAAAGTATTTACAAATTTTCATACAAGAATCATATTTGTACTAGTATATATGGCCTAATTTTCAAGGAGAAATTATTAAAGGGTATTTCTTTTTAAAAGCTGTCTGCTTTTGCTGTTATTTATAAAAAAATTGTTTCACCATTGATTTTTCTGGTTTTGTATAGTAACATTCACAACAAACAGTCCATAAAAAAGTGCAATGTTTTGTCTTTCTGCATTTTTACATTGAATATACAAACTTTGAAATTACAATTTTCAGAATGTTTTTTTTTTTTTTGTTATATAATTTAAATCTAGCCTACATTTTAATGACAAACTTTAAGTACATTCATAAGGTCCAAATGGTAAATGTGATGGCATTGCACCATCAAACACCCCACTAAATTAAAAAGTTAACCATATTTTCTGATTTGAAATAGCTTTAAATCATTTTTAACTGTAAAAAATTCCATAATGTAAAATTTCATTTATTAATTTTCACATAAAAATGCCATTTACCATTCACAAAATATTTTTTAATTTTTCTTCTAGTTTACTAATACATAAGCAAATTTGCCACAGTATAAAAGCACACATTTATCTATCTTAAAGTAGACTAGTTGTTTAAGGTTATAATAAAAAAAAATAGTAATATACCAATATTTAATTTAGAATATGTTTTAAATGATTTCCAGAAATTTCGATTGTTTTAATTGTATACAAAATTGATTTTACAATCCTCTTATCAAAGTTAATTCTAAAAATGAATTCAAATGAGAAAATTAATATTTAAAGTGAAAATTCAAATTTTAAGTATTTAGTACTTGCAACAAACAGGGACTAAATATTTGTGCAGAAATCCTCAATAGATTTTTATAGTTAAAATAAAAATGAAAAACGCTCAGAGCATGCTAGATTTGTCAATAATTTGAAAATAAATGAAAAAATAAAGGAGTAAAGAACTTGGGCAAAATATTTAAACACATTTAAAAGAATATTAGTTACTTGTACTGGCCTTAAAGCAGTTAATAATATTTATACTGTACATGTACACAGAAGTGGAGAAAATCACAAAATGATAGGCTAGAATATAATTCAGTATATCAAAACAATAGTTTTCTCACATGTATGATAAAAAACAGGTCAAAAACGTAACACAAATTATATTTAAAACTATTTTTATGAACTATATCAGGATACTAGTTTGAAAATTTTATGCAATTTGCTATGTTCTTCAAAGAGACTCCTAACCATCACAACTTGTACAGCTCCAACAACAAGCATCACAAAAATAATAAGCATGGAAAATCTGTTAACACTGGTGAAGTTATGTTCCTGAAGATTACGATCTCGAGATTCAATTGCTTTCAGTTGGTCTTGATGATGCTTAACTTTGTTTAAATCTTCTCGTACTTTGCTTATGGATGTCTGTAAATATGTTAAAAATATTTTATTCCACATTTTGCAACAAGAGTAATTCCATTTTATACTAAATGGTATAATGGTTCTTAAAAATGGAATATTTATATAAAATGGAATATTTTTTTCATTCAAGAGTTATCTTTAAGAGTCACAATTTTTTTTGATTTCATACAAGTATTGATTAGTTCCTTTGCGCAATAAAGTTGTATTTACTTGCAAGAAACAAATTTAAATTTTAACTTTTAGAAAAAGCCTACGTTTGTAGTCACATTTCCGACTAAAACATCCAAATACTCAACATTTAATCAATCTTAATTTGGGAGTTTTGTGGAAGATGGAATGTAAATTGAGCATTGCGATTACTCAGATTATTTTACCAATACCAGGGTGTGAAAATAATCATTTTTTTTTTAATTCATTAAATTCAGATTCTTTTTTATTTAAATCATATTAATTTTTATGATTTTAATTTATTGCTCCAATATGTTTAAACATGTCAGACATTAGACATGCAAATCATAGAGTAGGCTCTAGATAATACAATTTTATACATTAATATATAAGAGGGCTAAATATTTATGGTTAGAAACTTAGTTATTTAGTTAAAGAAATATAGCAAACAATTTATTTTTGAAAGATTAAAACAGTAAAAATCATTCTTGGGCATTGTCATGCTTATTCAATTTCATGATGATTAAAATTCTGTACTGAAAAAAAAAAGCATTTCATTTGGAAAGATAAAATTTAATAAATTTTTACATATCCTAATAATTATATCAATATTAATTTTCTGGCCTTTTCATTACCCATCTTAGTTTTAAGTGCTGTTAAGTAGAGAATATTCTTTATATAAATACAGAAATTAATAAGTGGAAAGACTTTATGAAGTGCTTTCAAGTCTACCACACAAATATTAAAATCTAGATGTGTTTCTCCAATTCCAAAAATATCTGGGATTGTGAAAAAATCATGATTCGTTTTTTAAGTATTTTTGAAAATAAATGCGTTTTGATTTTAACCAGATTTTATTATATCAGATTTTTACGATTTTAATTAATTTGTTTCTTTTATGTGTTTGAACTTGAGACACGAGACACACAAATCAGTGTAGTTACTAGATAATATTGATTTATGTTAAATATATTTGAGGGTTCAAGAATTTTAGATTAATTTAACAGAAATAATAAATTCCTCCTTGGGTCCTCTTGGAACTCTTTGGGCCCTAATCATTTTATGGTTGGGACCCAATAACCACTATACTGAAAAAAGTGGAAATGATTTATGAAAACAAAATAAAGAGTTCCAAAACCTTTATATTGAAGCAAATAATTTCTCCAATCTTAAAGATAGTGCAAATCAATGCAATTATCTTTATTGTCTTAAAGTTGGGTGGCCAGTACCTGTCAGTCTTAAAAAAGATCAATCTGGGGTGTTGCTGAGTAGAACAAACTTCTAAACAGATTTGTAACAGGTTATTTCACTTTCAATATTATTGTACTTAATAAAATATTAAATTAAAGTGATTTCAATCAATGTTTTTTTTAATAAAAATCACTTGATTGGGGAATCGATTAAAATCAGGCTGATTTAAATCGGCATATCCTGAGAAGTACAGCTGGAAAAGCAATTATTTTTAATTATTTTAATATAATAAATTCATTATGAATAGTACTTCATTTATTTTGAGCTTTACTTTCTCTTTGTGAATTTCCGAATATTTGGAACATATGAGATTTTACACAGCAGAGGTAGAAATTAGTTATTTTATGTCCAATATTGGTAAAGACACATGTCCATTTCCTGGACAGCATGTGCTCACTTTGAACAACTTTCCCCAAAGTCCAGTCTAACACAAGTGGTTATAGATTTCAATTTTCGAAAACTGGTAGCTAATCGAATTTATTCAAATTATTTTAAAATATTGATAGGTTTGCTTTAGAAAATGACAAAACTCATTAAAAAGTGTAAATATTTTCAATGTTTCAAATAAAATTACTTGGTTTCATTGAAAGCTGCACTCAATAGACAAGTAACACCATCATTATGATTCTAAACAGGTAAGTGGTTTCCAATAAAAATCAAATTTCCAAATTAAAAAGTGCTTTAAATTGTAGTGCTTTCTCAACAAATCAGAAACTTGTGCTTGTTGACCATGTGCAGTGATATTATTTCCTGTTTTCTTTGGCTCGAAATTAATTAATTCATTTTAAAATTTTGTTTGATTTTCAGTTGTAAGATGTGGTAACAATGCAAGATTAGAAGATCAAGAATCATGAAAATCCTCAGAACATTTTTTCCTGACAACTTTAGTTTTATTAGCTGTTCCCTGTTTTTAATAGATTGTAATTAATATTCATCATATAACACCATCACAAAGGATTTAATTTAAAGCATCATGTAAGTTGAACTAAAGCAAATTTCAAATGGAATTTTCTCATCATTGAAAGAATGTTAATGTAACAAAAATTCTGAACTAGGACTTTTGATATATTAAAAATTCTCTGTCATAGTGACAGGTCAAAGTGGCTTAATTTATGAGTAGGAGCTATATTTCAGCAACATATTATATATGTTAAAAGTTTATTGAAAAGAGTGATATTTTTTCATAAAAAAAAAAAACTGTCTATATTTACCTTTTCTATATTTACCTTAATGGTAAATATACTTATATACCTTAATGGTAATAAGCTACCTTAGCTTTGATTGAATTGAAAACGTTCCATTTTAAAACAAGTTCTTTTATAATTGCATATGCCACAAAAAAGAATAATGCAGAAAAAGTGTACTATTTGCATTTTAAAAAAAGCAATGATGAATATATCATATTATTTGTCATCCTTCCCTTAAAGGAATTCATTCTCCCTAGAACAAGAGTGAAACAAGTCATTGATCATTGATCTGTAAACTATGAATGTGAGAGTATTCAGCTAGATTCATCATTTTCATAAATTGTGTTGCAGGCAGTTTTGAAAGAAACAAACTGAAAGAAGAGCATTCCTTATCCTCACAAAAAATCGTTCTTTTAGTAATGACCTTGCTGCAACCTTTTGTCATTTTGCCATACAACAGAGGTGAGATGTGAAATCTATTCCATGGATGAATATGCATGTATAGGATTTATAATTTGTACAAAGTAGAGTCAAATTATAAAAATATTGAAAAAGTGGAAAAAAATTATTTTCCCGACTTAAATGATTTGGCATTTTTCTACAAAAGAGAAAAGTAATTATTATTGTCACTTTTTCGATTTAGTCAATTATATAAAGTGAATATCCAAACAGACAACCTACAAATCAAATTTTTAAGATAAGGAATTGATTGAATGAACAGGCTAGTAATAAAAATATACAGATTATGTGCCTTTTAGACTACACTAATATGCAAAATTAGAACTACATATTTGAAGAATCTTTTATCTATGGTCTGAATGATTTATTTACAAATTTTAAAAGCATTCTGTGTTTACGTTAGATACAGAAAACCTTGAAGGATTATTCTAATAGCCATTTAGGGAATAGCATGGAACATATTTTATTATTCAATGTTCTGAAATACTCACTTTTATTTGATCCATAGTATCATTATAAAGCAACTCAGGATAGAAATCATAGTCCTCAAACTTATCCATATAATCATCTGAATCAGAGTCAACAAAGACTTCGAAATAAACTGTTTTTCTTGAGAAATGACTGTGACGATTATCAAAACAAAATTTGTAGTCACCATCTTCTTTAACTTCGTACCTAAAAGTAAAGAAACAACATACATATGCAATATTTGTATTAAAAAATATGCTTTATAAAAGTAAGAAATAAAACTTTAAAAGTGTTTTGTCCAATAAAATGATTGAGTCAAACTTAAAACTTGTAAGTATTTGAATAATACAGGCATCAGCATGCCCTGGAGCATTTGCCTTACTCAATTTTCCAGTCAACACATCACACAAACCCACATTTCCATAATGTTATAAAAACCCATCCGTTTTAGTGAATGGAGAATGAATCTAGACAATTTTAAAATATTCTATTTTGCTATATTGTAATTAATAGTATAGCAGTTATTTTTTTGAACCTTTTCTAATTAAAAAATTACATGAAATATAACACTTTACAAAGTCAGAAACATTATTTTCATATGGCAATCTTGAGATAAAATACTTGTTAGACATAAATCTCAATTACTACTCAATCATACTATAAAAAACAATCTGTAATTTATAACAATACTAGACACTGCATGACTAGCCAGGCGTTGCCCGTGCCAGGTTGCTTTTGTGGGGTCACTAGTTAGCTTTGCAAACCAAATGGGAATCAGTAGCCTATTGGATAACAGCCATAACGGAGTTGCCCGTGGTGTTGGTTTGCTTCGCAAACAAAAAATATTTAATTGAAAAATTATTTATTAAAAGAAAATCAAATGTATAAGGTATCTTTAAGAGTAAAATTTTTGGAAGATTTCAAATCCGTTAAAATTTTCATTCTATCTTTAACGATCACTGAGATCGAAAAAAAGCACTGAAGAACGCCAGTGATAACTTTAATAATTTATTTTGCTTCACTCGAATCCGTTTCTCAGGAAATCAAAATGTATTAATCTTGAATCAAACAAAGGTAATTTGAATCTGTTTGCTACTATTCCCATTTATTGTGAATACACGAAAGGGGAAAAAAACTTGACATGGTTCCAAAGGCCATCAATAGTTCCAAGGGCGTTAATAGTGACATCACAAAGCGAGAAAAATACAATATTCATGTGATTCTTCATAAACTGAAGAAAGAACAATGAAAAAAATGTGTTAACTTCATTCAAAAATGTTCTAGATTGAATTTTAAAATTCGCAGCGACCCAAAAATTGCACAAAATTTGGACTACTGTGTGCCAAATCCCATTACTGTAAGTGCCATAGATTCGTCAGGACTTGGCTTGCAGAAAACAAGCATTTCCTTTTATAATAGTAGATATCCTGCTTAAGAAAATAGTTTTGGCATGGAGCAAATGTGCCCCTCTTTGCAACTGACATGTTAGCCATAAAAAAGTAATGCAACATATTTTTATACAAGATCAGGTATATGGTAGCTCAGTATCAATCATTCGCATGTGGATACACAATACAGAATTTATAGCCTGGAACACATAAGCACTTAACTCTAATAAAGAATGGTTTAGAAAACATGCAAACAAAATTATCACCTGTGAACAGCATCTGATTGTTTGAAATCAGATATTAATTCTTTTCCAGTGGGAGAGTACAGTTGAAAATTGATATCTAATTCTTGATTGATATTCACATCTCCAAAGAAAGCATCAATAACCTATAAAAAAAAATGTTTGATGTTTTAAAAATAATCCAAATTACAGTATAAATCTACGAATAGTAAAACTTCTAGATAATTTTCTTCAGAAACAGAATTTAAAGATCATAAACAATACTATTTTAAATCTATCTATTTAGCACAGCCACAACAAAAACCAACCCATGGTCAAAATCAATTCAATCCCTTTACTTTAAAGTGTTCTAGATAAAAACATGTATAGTATTAATGTATCCTCATGAGATACTTATTCTGGTCAATAATATGGTTGGTTTGTTGGGGTTTTATGGGACTAGGGTCCTATTTGACCACACCAGACATATAATATAAAGTAATAGACAAACACACACAATGAAAGTTTTACTGACACAGAAGAAAGAAATACAACTGGGGAGGGGTGTATCTAACAGGAATCGAACCTGTGCCACCTAAAACTCGAAGGTTGCTAGCACAGTGGGCATACCCACTGTGCCATGACATAATAGATGTAAGACATGTTTGTCCACAACACGTGTGTGGTATCCAGAAATGGGGTTATGCCTAGAAAGTGTGAATGAGGTGAAATGTGAAACCGATCCCAGTGGAGCACGAGAGCAATGCAAAGTGTTTCACAGAACGAGAGATCTATTCCTTGATTAAAATTCAATTGGCAGAGCATTAAGCCATGATTAAAATCCAATTGGAAGAGCATTAGAAAAACTACTGTCATACAGATAACAAATAGCAGATTGGAATGTGACTAATGGATAGGAGATTGTTACCTCACAAAAGTCACACATAAAAGCACTTTTCAGGCAAATCTCTACAGAACACTTTTGTGAATGGCTCTTGAAGGAATCATCAGTAATCATCTTAATTTTATTTGCAATTATCTACTCACATTAACCCTACAAGTGGCACACCCAAGTATACATCAATTTCTGTGTGGTATGCAGCAGATATAAGATATTGTAATGAGTGAAATGTTCTGGGGTCAGGGGGATATCTGAATATTTAAGGTCTGCTGCTTGCAATGTGGCAATTTTTTAGGTCATATTTAAAATAGATCATATGTATTTTGATGAAATGCAGTACTTCAACCAGTAATATCTATTAATGCCAACAACGCAAAGTACAACATTTTTGCTTTTTCCATTTTCAAAATAAACTTTTTATACCTTAGATTTTTTGTTAATAAAAAATTTATCCAGTAATAGTTTATAAAGGAAAACAAGGCAGTACTTTATTTATTTCTCCAGTTGACCCTAAGTATCAAATCTTACTCCCAATTGATTCAATGACAAAAACTATGTTATTGTTCTCAGAGTTCCCCTTTTCCTCTGTATACAGGAGGGGAAAATGAAGTGTTTCCATTGTTTTGATTTTTGTTTAAAAAATAATTGCACCAAGAAGCACGTCACGTTTCTTAGATTTTCGCAAAATTAAGTGATGTAAAAAATATTTGGTAGCAGAAAACTACATGTCGCCAAAAAAATTTTTGTCGCCAAGGTAAACAATGCCAAAGCCTGGGGTAACCCTAACCATGCAATGCCAAGGGCTTACACATCTGTAGCAGCTACCATGCTGGAAAAAACTTGACAAAGTTTTCACGCCAGTTAGCGATTGCCAATGGTAAACATTCATTCACAAAAATTCTTTCAAATTGCATGCAATTCACACCCGAATTTTTCAGACTTTCCAAGTACAATCATCCCCTGTGTAACAACTATTACAAACCTGGTATTCTAATTCTAAAGTGTGCTGGGCCTTTGCACGTTGGTAAAAGCATTCAACAGTTCCTGGTGTGATAGTAATGGTTAATTCATTTTCCATTCCATCATACGACAATTTCTGTCCTTTACAGGATATTATAAACAAATATAACCAAAACCACAAATGAAATACATTCTGAAACATTTTTTTTTAAAGTTTGTCTGCAGCTCTTTTACTTAATGGATTTATTATAAGCAATGAATTCTGTCGACTAGATAAATCAGATTTGTGCTGTAGCTGCAACTTGTAAACTATTCATTGGACTTTAGCTCATTTGAAATATAACATGTAAACACCACACTTAGTTGTTTCTTAGTAGCAAGCAGTTTTTGAAAAGATGATTAAATTTTAAAGGCTGCATTACTAGCTCGTTTTAAATGCTACAGTAGGTAGGTAATTAATTAACGTCACAATGAAACACCACGACAGGCCATTGACATCGTCATCTGACGTGGTATAAATATACGTGGTGTAGTCCGCGAATCTTTCCTATCGGTGGTTTGTCGACCAACTGGTCTCTGGTGCTAAGGTGTTAGTCTCAAGATCGGAAGGTTCCTGGTTCAAATCCGGGTCAGTACATAGTTGTTTGTAAACGTACGATGTAGAGGTGGTTGTTGCACCTTAAAAACTGTCGTAGCCGAAAGTTCTCACGTTGGGTTGGTGTTGAAATTTGTAGAGTGGGGTGCCAGCTCAGTTATTGCCTCATCATCTGACCGTGGTTCAAAATTTAGAGGTATCGTCCTAGAATCTTTCCCTTAAGGGATTGATCCCGGAACGTCGGCAATAGCCCGTTGTGTTGCTCTAGTACGACGCTAATTTAAAAAAATTACCAATAGGCTACAAATTACAATTGGGAATTCGTAGCAGTCACCGGGGGTTAGCGAGCAGTGTCACACCTGACCCCACGAAAAGAACTATCATGGGCAACGGTCCAGGATTAAACCCAAAGTGAAAGGTCTACGTAATGTTGAATCACGGTAAGATGACGAGGTCACATCTGAGCTGGCACCCAACCTCTAAGCATCCACAGCATGCCAACGTGAGGACATTTGAGGTCACGATAAATTTAACGTGCACCAGCCCCCTTTGCAGACGGTCTTTGGATGGACTCGTTATTTAACTGACTCGCAACCCTCTGGTTGCGAGTCAGTTAAGTTTTCCGACCGGAGTAATGATAATTTTAGTTAACGTCATACTAGAGCAACACATCGGGCTATTGACGACGGTCCGGGATCAGTCCCTTAAGGAAAAGAACCGAGGACATCACTTCGTAATTTTGAACCAAGGTCAGATGACAAAACAACACCTGAGCTGGCATTCCACTCTCCAAATTTCCACACCAACCCAACGTGATGACTTTTTGTGTCGCGGCAAATTTTAAAATTGAATCTAGAAGATTTTTGAATGAATTTAATAGTTTTATTCTCCATCGCTTTTTCAAACGCGGAGAACTTTTTCTACCCGTGTGTGACCTCGTAGTCAGGGTATGGAAACATGGCAAGTTTTTTTTCTTCCGCCGAAGGCAGAGAAAATTATTTATTCCATTTCCGCTTCGATTTTGCGCGGACGAGTAAATTTCCAGCCAGAAGATAAATCTTTTAACTGAAGTCAGTTCTTTTTTTTCTATCTCCTAGACCGTTAAAGATAGAGTAAAAATTTCAACGGATTTGAAATCTGCGGAAAATTTCAGTTGAGATTAATACCTAAAAATATGATTTTCTTTAAATAATTTTTTTAATTGAATATATCTTCAACAGATTTGAAATTTGCGGAAAATTTTACACCATATTAATTCCTTACATTACGGGCACGGACAACGCCGAGCTAGCCACGCAGTGGCTAGTGAAGAATGTGTAGTTAATATATTACTAGAAATTTTACTTTAATTACGTATTTTCATCAATTTTCTTTTTTCTTCTTTCTAATATAGTTCAAATTTTCTACATTCGATTCTTTTTTTACCTGGTTTTCCTGTTTAAACATTTTATTCAGATGATGGTTCTTATTTTTGATAAAAAAAATTTTATTACTTCTTTGGCATTTCCGAAAACATGAAACAAACTTATTTTATCAAAACCTCTCTATTTCCTGGCTAGTATCAGTTGTGGCCGAAAGTCCTCACACTGTGTTGGTGTGGAAGTATGGAGAGTGGGGTACTAGAGTTCAGGTGTTGCATCGTCATCTGACCATCGTTCAAAATTACGTGGTGTTGTCCTCGAATATTTCCCTTATGGAATTGATTCCGGTCCCAGGCCCACCGTAAGCCGGCTTGCAAGGCGTGCACTACACGCGGGCGGCACGTCCAGAGGGGGCGGAAAATCTAGCGATCCATCACGTAATATTCAAAGTCATTGTCATTATACCCACCCCACCTATAGCATAAGAAATGTCATCACATGGAGGAAAAAATCCGACCGGCGCGCAATTACTATTTTCTTTTATAGTACTAGGGGGCTCCGCCCCCTTTTCGCTAACCCCCCGGAGATTGCTAACATTTAACTATGATATAAAGAGAGGATATTTAACTATGATATAAAGAGATACGGAGATTGCACGCAATCCCATTTGGTTTGCTTCTCAAACCAACACTCATATTACAGATACAATTTGGTTTTCTTCGCAAACCAAAACTACTTTTGCAGAGTCAATCTCCTGCGACGGCGAAACTATCTTAATAATTCGTATAATCCTGATTTTACTCGAGCGGGGACGAAGAGGGGGCGGTGCCCCCAAGTTGTATTAAAATTTTTTTTAAATACCGTTTACGAAAAAGTTCAGGAACCGCAGAAAAGGAAAAAACTTTCAGGAGCGCAATGGAAAACACAATGGATGGCGAAACATTTTTTGGAAATCAATAATCGCGCATTTTACGTTCCATTCTGGGCTCATAGTCTCAATTTGGTAGTCAATGATGCAGCAAATATTCCGTACGAAACTGAATTTTTTTAATCTAATTCAAGAAATTTACGTTTTTTTTTTTTCATTGTCTACAAAAAGGTAGGTCTACTGCTTCCAAACTCGCATCACTGTGGAACTGTTCCGCTGCACACGAGCTGCTATTGCGCGATAGAAAAATCCTCCTTCACGAAGGCCGATGATTCTCCCCCGTTCAAACCCGTAAGTTGTTGAAATTTCACCCTATTTCTTCGTGGATGCATACTTAGTTCTCACTAAACGTTCGCCACTAAAAAATAACCATGCACTATTTTCAACGTCCCGCTACAGCCAATACCTCCTAGAGATTATTTTGCTATCGCTGATAAGGAGTGGCCTTGATTGAAGCAGATGTTTAAATTCGGTCTTTTCTGCTTACACTGCATAATTATAGCATGTGTTGTGATATCATTTTTATTCCACTGCAGTGTTAAGAATGGAGAACCAGAAAGTTCATTTTTAGCACAGCAGAATATGTTTGCTCGAATTTCGGCATGTGATTCTTTGCTGAAACGAACTGAAGAAGCTCCTTTTTCGAAACGACTCATAACTGGAGATGAGAAGTGGATACTATACAAGAATGTTACAAGGAAAAGATCATGGGGTAAGTTAAATGAACCTCCCCAAGTAACATCGAGAGGGGGACATCCCAAAAAAGTAATACTTTCTGTATGGTGGGACTACAAAATAACTGTTTATTATGAATTGTTGCCACTAAATCAAACAATAAATAAAAAATAAATTCGGAAAAATACTGTTCTCAAATGCAGAAACTAAGAGGCCAGAACTGACCAATCGTCGAGGTGTTGTCTTCCAGCATAACAATGCTCGGCCCTACATTTCGCTGAATGTCAGACAAAGACTTATTGAGTATGGCTGGGATGTTTTGTGTCCCCCCCCATATTCACCAGACCTTCACTTCAAAATTCTTTGAACGGCCTGGAGTTCAATTCTTTGGAGACTATCAAACAGCAACTCGATAACTTCTTTACAAATATTCCTAATGATTTTTTTAAAAGGAATTTTCCAGCTGCTAGAAAGATGGCAAAAGATCATAAAACAAAATGGGGCTTATGTGAATCAATAAAGTTTTCTTATGTTTTTGTACTTCGTCGGTGGTATTTATCTTAAAAAACGCGCAGAACTTTCGGATGATCCAATATATCTATACTGTTCATCTCTATATAGAGACAGGCAGTTAGTACTATCATATGAACACATGTTTACAAGAAAGCCTTTCTCAGCCATTGAATCGGCCCACCTTCAGAAAACTGTAGGAAAAAGACCTTATTACATAAATGAAGCGTGAAGGTGTATTTCATTGTTTGTAAGAGCAACACAATTTATACAGTCAGAAAATAAAAACAAATTGTATTCTTCACTTAACCCTGCTTCAAGTATCAAACATTTTCTCTTTGAAAATTCTGGATTTCGTGTTTGTATACTTATTGCACCTCTGATGACAGTAATGATATATTCAACACATGATTTGAGCACTGTTCCCTAATTTTTTTGGCTATCCCAAGTTAACATCAGCCAACCACTTAATTTTTCAAATTGTAGTAATGTTATCAATTTTGGAGTTTCTAAGCTAAAATAACATAAATTAAAAAAATTACTTCTGGCAATACTTCATAAAGCTTGTAGTACGATTTTTAATATCAAATGGGCAATATGTGCTCTTGCGTTGGTGAGAACAGTGAGTTTAGCTTATTATCGCACAGGTTATTTTGGTTATACGGTTGTGTAAATTGTTATGCCCTCTGAGGGGATCACATGCATATTTTATTATTTGTAGACTTCTCTGCATAGCCTATCTGCTTGACTTCCAAATAATTTTGACCGATAGCAATAAAATGTATCCTATATCACAACCAATAGTTATTTAACCTGCATGAACGTGTTTTGTGGGGTAAAGCAACACTACACCATGTGGAAATTTAGTGACTCTCAGAGAGTTAAACTGTGTAGTTTTGCAAATGTGTATATTATCGTTAACTTTTTTTAATAAAAAATTATTTTTTCAAAAAAATTCAAAATTTAAAAATTCAAAACATTTTTAATAATAATAAGGTAGGGGAGAACGGAGCTAGTTGGCATAGGGGTTGGCATTTCCAGAGAGAAAAAATATGGATTTGTGTTTTTTATTTTTTATTTTTATTAAGTTAGTTTTTTTTCTTAATTGAAGATTTTGGTGTTTTATGAAGCCCTATATATTTATAATATGTTGAGACGTTTTCACTGGTTGTGTTGGATTGAGTGAGCAATAGCGATTGTATTTATGTGCTGGAATTGCTTGTAAAACTTATGTAGAAGAGTGAGGTAGTCATCTTTATCTCAAAAGTCCTGGTAGGGAAAGTTGGCATTCGAGTCGTGTGGCATGTTGGCATAGGAAAGATAGTGGGCATTAATGGCGATAAATTTTATGTATCTATACTGTTGTTTGTAAAAAATGCAACACCATGAAGGAGTCATCAGAATTAAATGAAATTTAATACACAAACGGCTTGTATGTAACGGCTTGTACAAATAAATGAATAAATTTTCAAAGCAAAAAAAAAAACAATATTGACTGTCCGAAATCAGTATTTGGTATAGCCACCACTTGCTGCAATAAGTGCTGCTATACGACGTGGCATAGAGTGAAACAGATGTTGAATGTCAGCTTGTGGATGGGAATTCCATATTGTTTCTATGCGCACCCAAAGTACGTCTTTTGAAGCTGTAGGACGCGGATCACGAGCGAGACGCCGACCAACCAAATTCCACATGTGCTCAATAGGCGACATATCCGGCGAATAAACAGGCAAAGGAAGAAGTTGCATGTGTTGGGCTTAAAAGAAGTCTCGAACATTCCTTGCAAACATTATCCTGGAGTGTATTATCCTGTTGAAATATAGCTCCAGGGATGCCTTGAAGGAAGGGAACGACTTCGGGCTCTAGAACTTCACGGACGTACCTGTTGCTATTCAGTTTACCCTCAGTTCGTAACAGCTTAGATCGTCCATGATACGAAATCGCACCCCAGACCATAACTCCGGTGTTCGGCCAATATGACGTTCGTTAACGCACTCTGGAAGGCAGCGTTCACCGGCATAGCGTCTAACACGAATGCGGCCATCATGGTTCCACAAATTCTAGCGGAATTCGTCAGAAAAAAAACAACTTGTTGCTAATCAGCCAGCCACGTTCTGTGCTCATGAGCCCATTGCAGACGCAGCCGTCGATGGTTTGGCGTGAGGGGTAATCTTGTATAAAGGAATCCTTGCACGCAGTCCACGGAGCAGCAGACGTCGGCGAATCGACAAAGCCGACATTAGTACACCTGTAGCAGTGAACCAAAGTGCTGCCAACTGCCTGGAGGAAGCTGTACGGTCATTCACTGTCATGTAGACCAGGTGTCTATCATCGAGCGCTGACGTCACCTTCCGTCGTCCACTCCCAGTTTTTCGAGTTGTTAGGTGCTAGTCGGTCCACTGCTTCCAAACTCGCATCACTGTGGAACCGTTCCGCTGCACACGAGCTGCTATTGCGAGATAGGAAAATCCTCCTTCACGAAGACCGATGATTCTGCCACGCTCAAACTCCATAAGTTGTTGAAATTTCGCCCTATTTCGTCGTGGATGCATACTTAGGTCTCATTAAACGTTCGCCACTAAAAAATAACCATGCACTATTTTAAACGTCGCGCTACAGTCCTCTATTTATACGCTTTTAGCATCAGTTCAGAGGAGGCTGCTCACACCTCGCATGCGTGGTGGCTCTGAAACTTTACTATGCATAACATCCTATAATTGACATTTGCTGCAAATTTTATTTCATTCGGATGATTCCTTCATGGTGTTGCATTTTTTACAAACAGCAGTGTACATACAGTTTTAAATTGAACCCTATGGTACTTTTTTTAAATTCGGTGCCTAAATGAAAAGCACGTACCTAGTTTGTATTATAGATGTAGTTTTTTGACTATGAAGTACAGCTTTCAATTACACCCAATAAAACACAAAAAAGAAATAAAGTTTTGTTGATTTTATCAACTATCAATGAAAACCTATAACAAAATTTTGAAATATATTTGAACTACAACATATGACTACCTATTTCAATTTAAAGTAACCCATCTTCTTTTAAAGTAAAATGTTTTAATTTACTTATTATTTTAAAATAAGAAATTACACGCTTTAAAATATTTTGATGCGTAAATTTTATTTATTTTATGATACAGAAATCTTTACACTATTATATATTAAACCAGAGATTTAAAGAAAGTTGGTCGAAATATACATATACCACACACCAAGGAATTTACTTATGTATAGTGATATTTTGCAGAAAATAAATAAATCATTAAAATCTAAATAATATTTCTGCTATAGGTAATATACCGGAACACATAAATGCAAACAGAAACAAAATTACAATCTTTAAAAAAAATGCAGAATTTTGAAAAAAAAAATATTGATAAAAAAATATTGATAAAAACAATAATGATTTATAAGCAAAGAATAACAATTATTTATAATATTTCGGAATCCTCAAATATGACCGCAACATTTCGTTGTCAACTCAAATATCCAAGTAAAGAATTCTAAAAGAAAAAAAAAAAACATTAGTTCTGACGTTGCGAGATAACGAAAAGCAAAATTACGCTTTTATGATCAATGAGTTTTTCTTTTGGGCTTTCGTGTTCCATTACAAAATGTAAGTTATGTAAAATTAAATGCTTTAAATATTCTTTCTTCATTAATAAAAAAAATTATAAATATTATTTTCATCATGGGAAGAAAAAAGTGAGTTCAAACATGAATATTAAATTTCATTTGTTTTAAAGAAATTGTTTTTCGATCAACACTGGTAAAGCAATCTGAGCTGCGTATAGCAATCGTTTCTACTCAATGTTATTTCTATGACGATTTCGAATAGCTTTAGGCTTCGGTCTTACGTCAAGTTTAGACATCACAGGAGAATTTTTAAAAATCCTTTCTTAGTACACCCCTATGGTATAAGAATCACCCTGTAAAATTTCAGCTTCCTAGGACTTCTAGTTCTTGCGATACAGTGATGAGTGAGTGGTATTTGAATTTTATATACAGGGTGACACCTGTGTAAAGTCCCTTTAATTTTGAAACTGCGTCTCGTAGAGTCAACGTAGTAACGTGTACCTATTGTAAAGTGACCATGCTGAATTTAGTGATACAGCTTACAGCGCTGCTAGCAGCCACAGCCACGAACGAATATTTACTAATTAATAATTTTGTCCTGATAAACTTTGGAGGCAGAGGTATCAATCCTTGTTGTTATTTCTATGACGGGAAAGGATTGTTAGAGTGACGGACTGCCAACGAGAGGGCTGCGAGTTCGATCCTCGTCTGTGCCATCCAAATACCGACGGGTAAAAAAAGAGCACGCAAAATCTGTCGTGGCCTCTTAAGTACTAGCGTTTGTGTGATGTGGAATTATGGAGATTGGGGTGCCAGCTCACAGGCGTTACTGCGCCATCTGACCGTGGTTCCAAATTACGGTTTTTAATCGGATCTTTCTTTCAAGATGGATCTCTCTCTCTCTCTCCCGCACCGTTGCCAATAGCCTGTTATGTAGCTCCAGTACGACGAAAATTAATTATGCCGGTCGGTTTCCAAATGGTCCACATACAAGCTCGGCAACCATTACAAACGTTGTTCGACGTCTCATTCATAGAGGCAGCACTAGAAGTCGACCTCGTTTGGGCAGACCACGCATGCCTAGTAGAATACCAGCAGAAGACATACTGGCATGCAATTTAGCCCATCCTTACAACAGTACTGGACAAATCAGCAAGCAGACTGGGTTAGTACAATGGCAAGTATGGCAAATACTGTACGACAATGGTGTACATCCCTACTATGCAATTCCGCAACAAGGATTGTTACCGGGAAACCAACAGCGACGCTTTGACTCATGCAATTGGGAATAACGAATTGGAGGTTAGGCCAGAATTTTTCCCCCAATATACTATGTTCGGACGAGGCTAAGTTTCACCGAAACGGGATGATGAACCGACACAACACTCATTTCTGGGCACTAGAAAATCCCTCATGGGGAGTTTCCGTCAGACAGCAGGTACAGTCGTCCACGAATGTGGAAGGGTCACCTAAAGGATCAGTGTTCTATGACAGTTCACTAAATGGAGCGAAATACCTCCAGATGTTACAGGATGTGTTAACTGACTTTATCGATATTCCTCTGGCGTTCTTGTCTTCCCTGAGGTTCCAATTTGATGGCGCCCCGCCGCACAAACCGCGACAATTTCTTGAGGACAGATTTGGGCAACATGTTATCGGTTATGGTAGCTCTGTTGAATGGCCTCCACGATGACCAGATCTTACCCCACTTGATTTCTTTCTCTGGGGTTACATCAAAGACCGGTTGTATGAAACTCCGTTGACAAGTTTGCTGCGCAATTGTCACACCACAGATGATAAGGGGTGTGCACAGGGGTGCCGACTTCGGAAAAATGTTGTGGGGGGGGGCAGGGAGTATCCGTAGCTTGGGGTGTAAACCCCCCTCCCCCCCTGAAACTAAAAAAGTCCTCTTTTGACCAAAAAGGCAACCCAACATCCCTTCCGCATTTTTTTCGGCTACGTCTCTTGGAGGGAAGCTAATACCCGGCCACCAATAATAAAAAACGTAATAAAAATTGGTGCGTCATACTAATTTGGGACCGTCGCTAAACTTGCATGGCACATGTAACATTTTGTAAAAAAAAATGTAACATTTTGTAAAAAAAAATGTGATATTTTTAAACCTCTAATTATTTTAATAATTTTATAAAAACTAAAAAAAATTCGAAATCCTTAAATCTTATTCCAAGAAAATAAAAATTTATTTTAGAAAATTATTTTTTTAGTTTTAAAAGAATGGATTTAGGATTTCATGTCTGAGTGATTGGTAAACTTCGTTTAATATTTTTCTCCTCAAAATTAGGTAAATATTAATTGTACAATGCTTGTTCAGCGAACCAATAAAAATATATTTCACAACACTAGGATATAAAGATAAAAATACAACAATAAAACTGAATTTGAAAACAATAGATCAAGATTTGGAAACCAAAATTTTTATTTGCTGATTTTAAATCAGATTTTGCCATAAAAAATACTCATATATTATTTGAGAAATTTTAACAATTTCATACTTAATATGACAAAATTTATATAAATTATAACAATAATAACAAATTAGGTACAATAGATATTAACTTAGATACACTAAATAAAAATAATTTTAATGAAAACCCCAATTTAAAACTCAAATCTTTAAAGAAAATCATCTTTATCTCAAATAAAATTTTAATTTAAAAAGCAGCAAATGTAGACTTTCGTATTTGATTTTGTCCAATGAATTAATTCACGAGGTCTAAGATCCAGTTCGTCTAAAACTGTTTGATGAGTACTTAGTATTGCTACATAGTTAAGTCTCTCTTGTCCCATTGTTGATTTGGATAGGTTTTAAGACGACGAAGAGAGCTAAAAGATCTTTCAGCTGTACAAGTTGTCACTGGAATGGTTTGCAACAGTTTCAAACATTTTTTACTTCTGGAAAGAGATCTCCAAGAGCTTTGTCACTTAAAATGAACTCTTTCAAATTTTTAATTGAATCCAGCGAAACATTTCTTTGTTTGGAAATATCATGCAACATATTTAGATGCAATAACAGCCGGTCACAATCCAAATCATCTTTGAAAAACTCTTTAGCTCTTGGAAATTCCCCAGTTCCATTTTTTCGCTGCTCGAACACTCTTCTTCGATGGTAACTATATTTTTTATTGCTGAAGATTCAAACCTTTCATTGAGGCAATTTAGTACAGTATCAGCAACTTCCAGATATAGCTGTCTGTAAAAATCCTTTGGACTTGAAAATTTAAAATTCTGCGTTGAACTAAAGTTTTCTAAACGCTTTGGTTCATCCACAACACTATCCTTTTCAGTGATACATTTTCCCCAAAACCTCTCAAAATTATCCCGTGTTTCATTAATTATTTCTGACAAACAAATAATTTTTTGGTTAATCTCGGAAGCCCCTATCTGAGAATACTGTATCTGTTGGTTTACTTCTTCCACAGGGCTCATCACATAGCTGTATAAAGAAAAAGAGAAAAATGTTTTGAAATCGGACACCTTTTCTAGATATCCGGAGCATTTTGCAGCAATATCGGAACAATCTGTTTCGGAGAAAACTTCGAAAAATTCCGCTAAATTAGAGTAATTTTTAATAATAGAATTGATGCTCTCATTGTCCATCTAGTTGGGCAAAGAGGCCGTAATCCAGTTTTGGGTGGAAATCCTTGTCAAAAGCTCCATTCTTTTACCGTCTGAATTAAATCTTTCGACAGATTCATTGCATCCCTCATAGCAGGAAGATGCTTTAAACAGTCCAAAACTGCTAAATTCAAACTGTGTGCAGCACAGTGCACATAAAGTGCTTGACGTTGAAGGTCTTTTACGAGCTTTTGCAACCCCTTAAATTTACCTTGCATTTGTGCGGCACCATCGTGAAAGAGAAAAAAAAAAATGAATTTAGAATCTGTAATCTATTCACACTGTTGCCATTCTAAGGAAAACAAATAAATAAATGCCCAATAAATTAGTAAAAAATATTCTAGATTAAATTTGGGCTTTGCACAAAATTAGGACTACCTGTATGCCAAATTTCATTACTCCATGTCCTATAGATTCGTCTAGACACCGCACGCACGCTTCCTTTTACAATAGTAGAGATTAGAATAGGATAAGATGACAACTCTATCGAATTTGTATTGAAACAGGTAAAGTTGTTCATGGATAATAAGTGTTTCACAACCAAGCACACTTCAATATAATCTAAATGACAGAAAAATTTAAATACTGTCGAGGAAATACCCACACTCCGCCATTTGGTTTGTCCAGAGGAAGGATCTATCAGTACCCACATCCACTGTGATTCCGAGTATTAATTTTTTCCAATGCAAGATAGAAGAAAACATTTTCAAGTCAGATTTTGATAGTGTGCTCCAAAATAAATGCCAATGCAATTGAGCTTTTCGTATATCTTTGATAGTAATCCTACCTGATTTCATGCCCATGAGAAAGCAATATGGAGTTAATTGGCGTTGTTCAAACGCCACGAGTCCAAGTGCCTGGTTTAGTAGGAATTCCAATTTTTTCACATGTCTGCTTGAGGAGAGCCTGCAAGTTCTTTAAGAATAGATAATTTAATGGTACGATTCCCCAGAAATGCACTCGATGACCTTTTCAATTCAGTTTAAGTCTCAAGACAAGTAAAATTGAAGTTATTTGACAATTTATATGGATCCATTAAAGTAACGGCCACTTTGCTAGCTTAACTGAACGAGTTCCATACCACATTTTATCAATTCAATTGACTAAAATTAATTTGGACAAAAGTTAGCCAAGTTTAATAAATTCTCAGTTTTGAGAACATGTAAAACAGCGTCTTGACAGTTAATTAAATTAATTCGTTAACAAGTGGAAATTTCCCATGTTCCAGAAATCTTAAAAATAAGAAATTTGATACACAAAAAAACAATAGCTCTTTTTGTCAGTCAACCTAATCAAATCAAATGCATGTCAGAGAAAATGGACACCTATGAAATATTCGGGAAAACTATAACTGAAATATAGAACACAAGGAATTTTGCTATTCGAGGACGTTTTTTCCATGATGCATCATATAAATATCTCAGTATTTAAGTTTTACTTTCTATATTAGTTGTTACGTTCACTTCTAAAATTACTAAAACAAACGTGCTAACGGTTTCTAAAGCTTAATTGATCACTAAACACTATCTTCCTTTAGAACTTTTTGTAAGATATTGTTAATTTAATACTTTAAAATTAGGTTCTAACTTATTTTATTGTGTCTTAATCTTCTAAAAATATACAATTATTTTAAAACTCTTGGTTTGGCAGTAAAAGAACACATTTAATTTAACAGTACTGACATAAAAAAATTAACTTATTAATCTCAAATAGATAAAGGCATCGTTCGATAAATTCTACCTTACCCAAGCATGACTCTTTCCTATCCTTCACTAGTGTGGAGTCTTGTGAAATACATCCTAATTAGACTAATTTTAATGGTTAGATAGAAATTAATTACGAAAATATTTAAATATTCTGAATAAAAAAATGAATTCAACTAAACATTTTATATTGCATCTGAAACAGGTTATGAATCCACGTACTCACATGGGATAGATTTGTGAAATGAAGGCAACCAAAACTTAATAACTGGAAACATTTATTCACAGTCCTATAAACTGCCTTTTGAATCAATGTATATTTCTAACAGTTACAATAAATAAAACAAATAACTTTCAACATGGCTATTTAAAGGTGAGCAGCTTCATTCCTCAGTCATTTTAATTTAAATTACTAACACAAAAATATTTGAGTCTTTGGCTGAAAAAAGAATGGTAAATAGAATGGATATTTAGGCTGTTATTTTGCACTTCATACATCATTACAAAAATTGAACAGATGAACAAAATGTACTTAAAATTGTATAAAGAGAGAACATTAAAAACACAAGCAAAGAAAAATAAAAGTCGGAGCATGAGTTTACAACTGCACATATATCTATCATTAAGTTGAAAGAAAATTTTGTTTTCAGAACAATTTATCGTGAAATGAATTTATGAGATACACCCTCTAGGCATCAGGAGAAATAGTAATTTTTAGAGTAGTTTATGCGAGTTATGTTAAAAAAAAAAAAAAATCAAAAAGAGAAATCATAAATAAGATTTCTTTTTCAATGTTGTGCCAACATGTCAATTTTTCAAAATTGCTTTTAGAGTACAAATTGATCCTAATAAATCATCTAGAATTAAGGATGGTTTACAAAATGAAGAATTAGAAAAATGCTTTAGAAGCATTTTTAAAAGAGTGTAAAATATTTTGTGGATTTTATTGCATGATTCATTTCTCTTTATTTACTCAAAATATGATTTCTCTTCTACATTTATCTAATAATTCGGAGTCAATAGCAACTACACAGTAATTGTAGTACAGAATTCTGAAATAATAATCGTCACATCAGCATTTTGGCAAAAGAAATACACATACCTTTTCCCAAGAAAAGTCAGCACATAAAGTTGTATGCATTTGATCATTTTCCTCTTTAAACAATGAAATATTATATGAAAGAGAATATATTAATTATAAACGATAGTTGAATCACCAGTTAGAAATACTTGAAACTTTTTCTCATAATATAGCACTTTCAATTATGCTGTAATCACAAAACAATTAAAACCTTCTTTTGCAGGAATTGTCCATTCTTTTTATCACAATGTTCATCTTCAAAATATTTGAAATCTTCACTTTCAAATATTTCATTTTAAAAATGTATATAAGCAAACTTATATTTTAAATCAAAGCACCAGGGAGAAATTTTAAAAAATTCACAGAACGTAACGAATTAAAAAAGTTCTTATAAAAGAAAAGAAAACATTAACAATCTTAATCAAATTTTGACAAGTCTGCATTTCATATTCAATTTTTATTAGCAGATTCTATCAATTTACAGACAAACCCCTTGAAATTGATAAAACTATAGAAATTTGATCCAATATAACATTTTTAAAGAATATTGAAATAAGTAATACATTAACAATGAAAGTATGCCGTTTGATTACAAGATAAAGGCTTAATTTTCAAGAGTAATTTTAAAGAATAGCAGCTTTAAAAAAAAAATATTTTATTAGATTAATTGATGAAAATTGGAGGCAAAGTACTTTATAAAATAATGACGAAATCATTACATTTATTAAGTCATTCATTTTGTTTAATCTTGAGTATTAAAAATTTTAAATTCTGTAACTTTTGCAATATTTTGTTGAAAAATACATTTTACTGAAAAATACGAATTAATTATTAAATATTGAAATTTGCTTCTTTTGGTAGAGATAGTTAGCCATCCAGAAACGTGCAGGGTGTTCAATTTTTTTAGCTTTCCAAATTACTGTTAATTTTAAACTATTCATGACCAGTTTATACACAGCCAGGATTATAAAAACATATATTGCCAAAAAAATAAAGATCTCCAGTAAAAAATTCTGGAAACATAAAAATAAAGTTTTTTTTTTTTTATCAATAAGACAATTATATTGAACTTACAAGGTAATAACTTCTTTTACTATAGATGTAGGATTGCCATATAGGAGTGTAAATTGAATATCAAGTGCAGATAGTAATAAACATACAATAAAAGTGATAAAAAAAAATCTTAATATGTATTCATAAAAGCTCAAAAAGCACTGCAAAAATTAAAAAATTACTCTCCCTGTTTGATAACTATAATATAAACTATCTATCCTGAATCACTAAAATATACTAAAAGCTACAAACGCGATACAAAATATTCTCAATATTAATTGATAATGAAGATGACAGTGCATCTAAAATTACAGAAGTGATATCCTGTTGCAAATAGTACCGTGCGACTGACTGTGGAATGTTTACAAATGAGGAATATTAAATTGCTATACAGCAGTAAAATCCGGTTTCATATGAAACATCGTTTTAATCCAGAATACAAAAAAGCTTAAAAACAATTGATTTTTATATATGATGGCATAAATCCAAAAATGATCTCATGATGTCTAATCAAAATAGTTGCAAGAGTTACAGGCTTCTACGATAAACTGACTGAAATGACTTTTTAAAATCTAACTGAGATTTCATGTTAATAATTCCAACTATCAGACCTGCCCTTAAAAAAACATTTACATATCAACCTCGTTTAGATTTTTATTTAAAAAATCGTTCCTCATTAAATAAATTGCAATTTCAAGTTCGTACTTGTGATACGTAAAAGAACATATCAAATGGTAAGTAAAGGAATATTGTGATAGTATAGAATAATCAATAAACAAGCAAGAAATTATGTATTATACATAATGCTCAGTTTGTCAGAAAATAACTATCAAAAAATAGTTTAGAGGTTTTAAATGAAATGTTCTGTAGATTTATTTTCAAAGGTATTATTGATATAACCGAATATGCGATATGACACAAGGAATAAAATGAAATCATGCAGTCTCAAAGGGGATGTACTGAAGTGTAGATAAGGATAACACACATTATAAATTGTAATAGTATGTTTTTATCTCTTTTAAAAATCTAGAAGTTTGATTTTTTGCATGCAATTTTACGTATGCATTTATGCTGGTAACAATAAGAACAGAGAAACCTTAAAGTTTTTTGTATATAAATGCATCTCAAACTAATTAAAAAAATCTTTACTTATTACATTTCACAAAGCTATTTAGAATGTATGCAATTACTTGTTGAAAAATTCCACATACTTCATTAAAAACCTTAAAAAATGTTTGTTTAATAAACCAAAAAGAACCAAATAATGCAAAAAATATATGGAATGGTTCAAATTTGAAATTTGCTAAATGAAATTTTCACTATTAGTTACTTGAGGAATATTTTTGTAGTGTGTAACATTAACAATCGAGACATACCACAGTAGTAGCATATTTAAACTATTTTTATACATGGAATAATCTTGTTGAGCAACTTTTTTCACATACAAGGCATGACTTTGTATTGAACTTTTTTTATTTTTCTGTCAAAACAAAAGTTTTACAAGCATAAAATAACAAATAATAATTAACACTAAATACATTGATCGATAAAACCACTGATAAAACACTAACATTTTCCAATTTACCTCAAACAGCAGATTTGTAATATCTTTGAACAATTATACTTTCAGTATACACAACTTATGATTTGAACTTGTAAATAAAATCTTTATATTTTACATTTAATCAAAAATAGTTTCTCTGGATCCTATTTATTTCAGTTATTATTGCTATGCTATTGATGTCGACTTCCATGTTTTTCCAGTAAGACAAATATCTAATAAGAATATACAATTACAATGAAGAATATCCAGATAATTCATTTGAATTTCACTGAAATAAACCATTTTTAAGACAATAAAGAATTGGGAAATTTCAATCTATTTTATCATGTCATTTGTTTGAAGCCAAACACTTTTTAGAATAACCAGTGCAATTACAAATTTATATAAACAATTTTGAAGACAAAGTTTATTCAGATTTGTCACTTGTTTTTCATTAACAAGTACCTCAGTTAAATTGTTCACAGTTATAGTACCAAGTATCTGATTGCCCCACTCAAGTCCGACACCTATGACTTTGATCACTTATACAAACAATAAATTACAAAACAATCTTATTTTAATGAATCATCATAAACACAATTAAAATATACAGTTTAGGATTTAAATATTGAAAATAATTAAATTCAGACATGTAAAAGAAACAAATATTTGAAAATTATGTTGTTCAGTTTGGACATTTAAAAAACTTTCATTTTTCGAAAAGGTAAGGGAAAAACTTATGAGAAATGTCTAAATAACCACCCATTTCAAATACAACTAACTAATGTCAAAGTACACAATGCTTATTAAAACAGGGAATGTATTTTCACTTTTACATCTTAGGGTAAAGACTGAAAAAGAATTAATATACCTTGATGACTCAAGTATTCATACAATTAATCTAAAATGGAATTTAACAATTTTTGATGGTACTATGTTGCCTGGGACCTGCAATACGTATATTTTATCTTGCATGAATTCAAAATGAAAAATAAATTCCTAATACAATGTGTTCTTATTAGGAGGAAATTATTAAACAAAAAAGCATAGTTCTAAAAAGGTTAAGTAAAAGCAATATCAGAGTAAAGTAGTTCAATTTCTCAAAAGAAATATAAGGGAAACAAAGATTTTATCTAGCCTATATAAGTTGTGCAAAATACTTTAGTTCAAATTGATTGATTTTTTAAAATTAAACTTTATTTATACTATAAATGTAAAAATAATTCAGTTGGAATGAAGCATTAACATTTGAAAGTGTTTCACCATAACACAAAAATCCAACAATTTAACATATTAATTATTTTTTACCAATTACTGACATGCCATTGTATATTTATTTCTTCAACAAAAACAAAGAACAGTTTTTGAACCATTAAGTTAAAAATAAATTAACACTATTACACACATAAGAAAAATAGAATAAAAACAATAAATAAATAATCAAACAAAACAATTTACATGAGTGGAAACCACCTTTTTAATAAAAAAAAGAGCATAAAATAAATTAAAAATGGTAATAAAATCACTGACTCAATATTTGCAAACATGACTAATTTTCAGTACTCGCTTAACTGTCCTTTGTACATATTGGATAATGGACAAGCTTTCAGAGAAAACTTCACATTTAACATGATATAATTGCATAGTTGCTGACAATAGTTTGAAGTAATCTGAGTCATAAAAATAAATTTGAGCTGTATTTCAAGTCTAATAGAAGTTTGCACCGAAGCATCAAAAAGAGCCCCTGGAAACAGTCGATTTACCGCAACATTTTAAAATAACTGCATACTTATATATTCACTATGGCAAATAGTTCATTGCTCAAGCCCAAATAAATGCAAGCTACAAAGTTCATACAATTTTAGATGAACAAAAGCATGCATAAAATATGAATACTAAAATGCATACAGTAATCCTAACCAATAATATTCCGATAAAACAATTAATTCTCAAAACAAATTTTATGCATCAAAGCATAAACCAGAAGACAAGTAAAAACTTAATGCATACAATATCTACAAAGTAGACTATATCTTCATTTATAATGTATGTCACATACTATCAGCCAAATCAAACAGCAGATAAGGATAAATTAAACTACAGAAAATAATTAAGCATTAGTGCTTTTTAGTAGTTCCAAGGCAATTGACAATCAATACCTAATCGTGTTTCCACAGTTCGAGAATTAATGTTCAGGATTAAAAGTCCATGTGCTATTGGGGTTATAAAAAGACCATGACCACCTTCATCTATATGGTCTATAAGTAAAGGATTACAGTATGCATTCAAATATTGTACACTTCTTAAATTTCAATTTAACATGAAATGCACGAGCAAAGTTGTTCAAGAGGTGACACTGCTTAAAAATTTATCTATATACAACATATACCTGTCTTAAAATTCTCATATTGATTTCCATTGTTCCATCCCAACATCAAAGGAATTTTTAATTTTATTTATCTTGTTAAAAGAAATTAAAAAAAACTTTTCACTTAAAAAAATTTATTCTGAAGATAACCTACTTAGAAATTTATTTTAAGTCATAGAACAACTTATCAGAGTAGTGTTTACAAAAGTTACCATTTAAAAAATTATGCAGCTTTTCCTTCAACCCATTTGTGCAAGCTAGTGTTTTGTCTCAACTTAATTTAGCTATACACGAAATTTCTTTAAGACTAACTTCGATGCATTAAAAAGGAAAATATGTCATGCACAACAAAAATATAATCAAAGTAAAATTAATTTTAAAAACCAATTAAAACATTCGTTTTAGAATCAATCAAACCATATGGTTGTATTGTATATATTTATTATATTCCTCTTCTAAAATGTTTTAGTATTGATCTCCAAAGAAACATTTAAGCAACTTGAAGTTAGTCAAGTTTTAATTTTTTATTGTTCCTAAAAATATAAAATATTTTATATTTATAAATGCTTGGTTCAGTTTGCATGTTATATCTAATGTACACAGACAGCAAACTTTTAAGAGATGTCACCATAAAAAGATCTTGTTATTGTACATCGTTTTTGAAATTTTAACAAATTTCACAATTGGGTGTGAAACATGACCTGTCTCCATAACTCAATAAAATGCTGCTTATATAATTGCTTGTAAAATTGATTTTGGCATATACCCTCTGATCTAACAATAGACATCAACTAAAATAAAACATATACTACATTTGATCACATTGTGAAACAAAATTTATTCCTTAAAATTTATGCAAAGCTGATAATGTAGTCCTTAGGAATGTACAGAGTTTTTCATCATTTTTTCTTCATGCTCTGAATCAAATACTTCTAATAATTTTCAACAGACAGTATTGTAACAAATTTCATAGGTTATTCTTAAATCTACTAGAAATATATATATTATATGTATATAATAATTTAAACATGTTCAAGCAATGAATAGATATAATTTTAGTTACACAAAATAAACATAAGGAGGGGTGTCAATGAGGATAAATATTATAAACTAATTTTGGAAACAAAATTTTACTTAGAAAATAAAAGAAATGCTACAGTCTAGTATAATTGCAAAAAGAAAAAGTTACTTGATGTTATAAACATTAAGTATTAAAACTATTAAACTTTGTTAAAATATAATCACAATTACTATAACAGAAATGCAAACCATAATTTAATATTCTGCAGAGGGAAAACATTTTTGATTTTAAAATTTATTGAATACTTATTTACAAGTATCTACATGGCTTGTGTACTGAATCTTTGAAAAACTCACCAGCAACAAGAACAATATTTAATAGTTTCAAATCAAATGTGAGGGTACACAACTCAAAAATAAATATAATATTGAATCAGCATTATGAAGAATTAGTTATTTATACTTAAAATAACAGTCATGGCTTAAAATTTAAATAATAATTAAATCACTTCATAATTTAGACAAATTACAATTCTGTACAGTTTTAGATAAAAGGTATACAACATACTGACTTTCATTGACACCCCTTCTTTAATGAGAAAGCAGACTTTATTTACTTCAGGAACGTCATATAATGTTACACTTATTTACATGACATGCTTTAACTAATATTACACTGAAATATCAAATGTTAAGAAGCAAATTTTGGGGGCAGTTTTTCATACAAAGGCTTTCATTAATGTTTCTTGACTAAAGATGTTTGAAAGTCAACAAATAAATTCAAACATTCTAAATATATAACTCTGTAACTCAAAGTACTACTTTTCACTGAAATAAGCATAGTTAGTTTAATTTCATTCATTAAATTTCTTAAATTGAAATTTAAGTTTGTGCATTTGTTGGTTAGTTGAAAACTTGAGTATTACCTCTGTAAAATATAGATTATTTATAAATACGGATCAGCTCAGAAAAATTGACTTGATTATTTGTCCTTTAGTGAAGAATAGTGCACTAACATATTTGACTAGTGAGAATCCTCTACAGTAGTCGCATTCCCCAAAAAATGTTAGCGCACAAAATTAAAACCAACATAGATATAAATACTTTTTTAAACCTCTTAGATTTTTTTGTTTACACAAAACCTATTGCTTAATTTACAGTAGAATCAGAAATTTGTTTCTACAAACTAGATAAATTTTCCAACAGTTTGAGTTATGCAAGTTCGGATGTTGAATTAATGTACAAAATACAAGGAATTGCTTTTAACATAAATGATATGGAAGTCCTTTTCAATTTTTCAGATAAAATGTATATAATTAACAATGTTGTGTGTTTAGCTGTCATGATAATTTGCATTTATATTTAAATTACAAAATAAATTATCAAAATTCACGATATACAACTACAAAGAAAAATACCAATTCAAATGCAAGTCCATTCATTGCCCTTTCCTCAAAATAACCATCAAGACAATTTCCCCAATTATGCAATAGCAGACCCAATTTTAAATCTACAATTCATATACTTGTTAGCTTTAGAGGAACAAATGAAACTGATTCTAGAAGGGCAAATAACATGTAGAGGAACCCTGAGGAGTCTTGACTTGCTTTATAAGAAAGATTTTTCTAAAACCATGATTAAACACAATAAAATTTCATACTGGATGTAAATATCAGTTTTAAAATACATATGTTTACATATTTAATTTTTAAAAATTTATTTAAGGTTCAAGTCTTTATTTTGTCCAGGGTAATCAAAAATGCTTTCTGATTATGATACAATTCTATCTCAAATAAATGTTGCAAGCACAATGAATCATGCAACATTAACTATAGTATTAAACCTTTTAAAAATCATTCAGACATAAAATTATGTCAAATTAAAATTAACTTCTATTGAATTTTTAATTAAATTAATTTCAACAAAGGATATCTAAGATTTTTATCATTTATTTGAAATCGTTTTTTGATTTATAACATATTAGATTAAAATATTAAACCAATTATCAACTCATCTTTACAAGGAGTGGACCAAGCCTCCCCATATGGTCATTTTAACACTACTTCCATGTACAAAATTGATGACAACTAAGGAGTTATCAGAAGTTAAAATGTTATCAGAGAAGCAAAATATGTCCAAATAAATTACAATTAAGTTGAAAATTTCTGCATTTAAATAAGGGCTGCATGAAAATAAGTCGAAAGTTGGGAGTTTTCTAGTAACTATAATCAGCACTCGGAGGCAAAACATTGAATATGGAAATTCTATTGCAGGTCAAAGCTCCCCAGTCTTTCCTACTTAATTCATAATTTGATTTTAGAACTTTACAATCAATTAAAAATGTTAAACAAGCTATATAATAACTATTCTCCAAACAAATCAAGTGTATAGTTATCATTATAATTGTTGACAGAAATATTTTATACTGAGACATAATACTTTCATCAGTTTTAATTACCTCACATACAATCATGCATCTGTAAAGAATAGTTTGTATAGAAAGCTGGAGTAAAAATAAATTTTTTCTAACTGTTAAGTCAGCTTAAACGCAGCAAATTATTCCATTTGAATGATCCATGTAATATTTTAATTAAAAATTGTATTTAATTTAAAACACAAGTGTATTGAATAAGAATTTTACACTACCCATATAATTTTTTTTATAAATTAAAAATTTCTAAAATGAAAAACTATGCAGTAGAGTAAAATAAATATAATAACCACTTTCAAACATCCTTAAAATTCTAGATTTTACAAAAACTATTCAAAGTTGTTTTTTTAATGCAATATATTTATATGATGAAATTGAATTCAGTAATTAAACCATCACAGATTTAAGTTTGGCAAAACTTTCTAAAATTATGAGTATAAAAAATATATAAAGTTGTCTCCCCCTTCATAAACATCACATGAAGATGGATTAAAAGTATTAAAATTATATATTGAGAATTAAAATTGAAATGAAGTATTATTTAGAATATGTATGTATTTGTAACTAGGCAATTTAAAATCATGACTTTCCATGCTATCATCACAGATTTTATGCATACTTCTGAAAAAATAAACTTAAAAAGAAAATATCAAAACTCTTAAAAAGTTTTTTTGTCATCATTTTGTAACTAGCCAACTACATCAAATACACATTTGGTTTTGGTTAATCAGAGAGGCCATTTTCACTTGTTCCGCAACCAAGCTACGCATTTCTATCGGTACAGCGAATCTTCTTGGAATTCTACAATTGAAACCTATCAGCACATCTATTGTTGCAGAAGTATTTGCAAACATATTTGAAAAAGAAACATTTGAATTTTTTATGGTAAATTCATATTATCACTAGTTTGCTGCTAAAAGCATTTTTATATCATTGTGTATGCCAGTAAATATTTATGTTGTATGCTTTGCAAAATAAATCAAGACTAAATCAGTCACTGGGATAAAAAAGTATTAAATTGATAAAATTCGATACTTAAAAACAATCTTCATATTCAAGATGGAACTAAATATATTACCTGAGGCAGAGATTTACTGTTAACATGCTGGTTTGATTATAACAAAACAGCTTTCTGGCAATTAAAATATTTCCACTACAAAACGTTTCTTTTATAAGATGCTGTGATTACCTTTAAAATATAAAAGGAAATTAAAACATGAAGAGCAGATAAATGCAATGGTGAGGATTACACTAGCTAAAGTTCAGATGCATTCAAATCTGTATTTATGACGTGAAAAAGATTTCACAGCAAATGAGACCCAAATAATTTTTAATGTGTCTGGCAGCATTAAATGCACATTCATTTTAATGATTGTTATATTTACAATTGTACACTATTTACAGAAATTATCATAACTTCATTTCCGGATCAGAACCACATTTCTCAGTGAATATGTTGGCATCATTAATTAACACTCAGGCTAAAACACACACATGGAAAAAGAATATATTTTAAATACAATATATACAACAGAAGTTTGATTTCAGCTTTTGCAATGATAGTTCATTGTTAAGCAATAAACAGAGATATAATCTATGAAAATTTCAAGACCTTGTCAAACAAGAACTTTTTAACTTCTGGCATACACTTCAGATAAAAATGCATTATATATTACAACAGCATTTTGCTTTCAGCCTTTCTGAAAGACCTCTTAGTACAGCTGCAAATTTCTGCAGTTGATTTTTAAAAATATGAATAGGCTTGAAGCAAAATCTGCTGCCTCCAGAACTTTTTAAAATAACATAAAAAAGAAGACTGTTGACAACCTTATATGATTTACATACGTTCAATAATTTACACACATACAAGCTATCACTCTTTGCTTCACGTAGCCATTCCAATCTGGAAAATGTAATTAAAAAGTCATGTGTAACTAAACAGGGATTCAATATTAATGAGTAATGAGCGAGCTCGGGTTAGAGTAGGTCTCTGTGGAAGCCTCTTCATCACCGTGGTGAGTTTCTTTTTGTGTAGACAGTTGTACTGAAGGCTGAGACGGCGATGTTGTAGTAGAAGAGGGTTTCCCAAGGGGCACATGAGTGTTCACATAAATGTTAGTTTCACTAAATGTAGGGTCTACATATGAAAATTGATGATGACTACTACCAAGCTGTACATTCAATGAACCCATTTGAGAACAGTCCAGTGCCTGCGGAACAGCAAATATGGACGTATCCATAGGAGTTAGTTCGGAAGACACAGAAGTCCTAGAAAAAGAGGAAGACGGGTGGCTCCTCAAATGAGAGCTAGCGTCCACGCCTGAAGGTGGCTGGTAAGACTGAAGACTCCTGATGTCTCGCTCGGAACCGTCAACATCGGACAACAAGACCTGTGGATCCTTCGCTGTTTGCAAGAAGTGAGATGAGTGAACATTTTTCTGATATTCAAAATTATGTACAGGTCCTGAGTTTTCATCAGACTGCAGGCGATACGAAGTATCGGGATCAGCCATTTGCCTCGATGACACAGCAGTGGAACTGAAAGCGCCACACGCATAGAACAAGTGATTCTTGTGTAAGCACCGATTGCCATTAGGCAGAAAACATGTGCTGCTGCCACCTCCAACCACGTGTGGACTCTCGCAGTCCATTGCTGAAGTTCCTGACGCAGTTGGGAATGTTCCACTGATGGGTGCATTGAAAACATTTGTCTGTGTACAGCTGCTTTGATGCTGATGCATAGGACTGACGAGAGTATGATCACCAACACTGAATGCTTTGGCATCTGAGGAGAAACAGAGTATTTAAGACAATTTATTTTTAGGCATGAATTCAATCAAAAGGATAAGATTTTCTATGCCAGGGCTTTAACCTTTAGACTACGGCAGGTACAGCAGTTGTACCAAGAATTTAGACAGTGGCCAGTAAGTAACCAAGTTATTCCCAGAAAGTTACAAGAATCGTTGTGCAAAGAAAGAATTTAGACTACGGCCATTACAGCAGTTGTACCTTGAAAGTTATAAGAATTGCGCTTGTTTTATCTATAGCCATAGTCAAAAGATTAAGTTGCACTTCATAGAGGGCAAAGCACATCACATTTAGGACAAACACATTTCTAAAAACAGGAAATCGCAATCAATCCTGAAATATCAAAATTGATTAAAAATAAATAAAAATAAAACCTGGATTTATTTGACTTAATCGGATTTTTTTCATTTGTTGCTTCTAAACGTTAAATTAAACAATTAAAAGAGTATTATTTTCTCCTTTAATCTTTCATTTGAATTATATTTTACGATACAAAAATTTATAATACTTAAAATTCTAAAATAAACATTTTAATTTTCTTGCTTTTACCATACTTGCCTTGTTCCACAAGTAAAATCTACCGAGTTGAAAATAATCATTTTCCATACAAAGAAGCAGTGGTAGCGAGATGAATTATAAATGGATGTCTTGTCTTCTATACTACAATATAAAATAGTTTCTCCATTCCAAAGGAGATATACAGTAGGGTGCATCAAACACCCCTCTAGAAACAAATCAGTTTGTCTCCAATCTCGAAATGTGTCATTATACTCAAAAAGGTATCATACCAATTCTTTTTGTTTTTTAAATAAGTTTCACACATCAGCATCATCAATTCCAACCAATATAAAGCTGTTTCCAAAACCACAGCAACGCTGAATAAAGACTACAACTTTAGCTTTGTTTACAATACAAAGCATTTCCTGTTTAAGTATTTATTTCAACTTGTAGATTTCATTTTTAACTTATTTTCAACTTTTGTTTTGATTACACTATGAAAACCAGACTGACTTCAAATATTTTGTAAGCAAAATAACCTGTGACAATCAAAAATAAATAACTCCAAACTTCCAACTATTTTACAAGTTTGGAGGTGTATGGTGTATCATATTGAAGGTGTCCAAGAAAATAGGACTAAATGGGAGTCGGCAAAACTAGCCCTTTCCCCAAGCAAAGCTGTTTTATGAAAAAGAAATGTTCAAAATAATCAGTAAACGAAAAGCTTGTGAAAAAAAAATCATAAAACTTTCTTGATGACAATGCAAAATTAAGAGCAATATGCCTTAATTGAAGATCTGCAAATATTAGTATAAATAAAGTTAAACAGATGGAAGATAATTTAGAAACAACATTTTCTTTATTGCCTGTGAATGTAGAAAAGCAAATACAGAACAAAGACCTTGCCCTCCTTTAGTAAATGCAAAGTGACCAAATAGCAACATTTGAATCATAAGACAAACGTTCTGGGGGAAAAAAAATCAAACGAAAATAACAACGGCTAAAGTTAAAAAAATAAGAAGAAGAAGGGGTGATATTCACAGTTCTACCAATGATTGTGATGAACAAAATAATACAAATGATGTGGAAAACTTCACGTTTGAAGAACCATCAATGTGTACTTGAAGTCAGCATCGAAATAAGAACAGGATCGACTTTACTTACACCCCACGAAATTATAAAGAAGGCTAATCTCGTTTCACTAGCAACACGCTTAAATACGAGTACAGCACAACAGGAAGTATATTCAAAAGCATTAATTACAGAACTAGGAGAGAGAACTACAATTGTAGCATCTTGTGCAACAGCAGATAGATTAAGAAGGCAAGTTTCAATGAAGATTTCAACTATGTGCAAGGAACAATGGTGCTTTCCTAAATATACGACTCTGCATGGGGATTCAAAACTTTCAACATCATTGCCCAATAAGTGCAAAATAGAAGAACGTCTCACCATTGTCATTGGAAACGTTCACCAGCAAAAGAACCTTGGTATGCCAGCATATCCCCATGGAAATTATTGTAAATGTGGCACAATCATTGCTGATCTCTACTATTATAAAATGCAGTGTTTGTCTGTCGGCCGCAAAATCCAGACAATCTATGGCACTTACAGCAATGATATTTCACACACAGGTATTCCGAATTTTTTTTGCAATTTTTGGGTCTCGACGAATTTTAAAATTCAATCTAGAACATTTAAAAATGAATTTAATAGTTTTATTCTTCAATGCCTTTCTTACTGGCGAGAGAAGAACCGCCAGAAACTAGCCTTTTCTACCCACGTGACCTTACCTTCCTGACCTTTAAAATTATTTTTAACTCATAATGCTTTGTTTTTCAGAATTTTCAGTTTTTTGTACACTATCCACTGCGTGGCTAGCCCCGCGTTGCCCGTGATGCAAGGTATTAATCTAGTGTAAAATTTTCCACAGATTTCAAATCCTTTGAAGATATATTCATTAAAAAAATTATTTATTTAAAAAATAATAATATTTTTAGGTGTCAGTCTGCTCTGAAAATTTCCGCAGATTTCAAACCCGTTGAAAATTTTTACTCTATCTTTAATGGTCTAGGAGATAGAAAAAAGAACTGACTTCAGTTAAAAGATTTATTGTCTGGCTGGAAATGTATTTGTCCGCGCAAAGTCAAAGCGGAAATGAAAAAAATCATTTTCTCCATGTACTGTGGAGGAAAAAAAACCTGGCACAACTCCAAACCCTGACTGCAAGGTCATACTGGCAGAAAAAGTTCTCTGCGTTTAAAAAAGCGATGGAGAATAAAACTATTAAATTAATTATAAAATCTTCTATATTGAATTTTAAAATTTGCAGCGACCCAAAATTGCAAATAATTTGGACTAACTGTGTGATAAATCTCATTCTGTAAATGCCATAGAATCGTCAAGATTTTGTGGCCCCAAACAGACAAACACTTCCTTTTATAATATTAGAAATTCATGGGACCGGTGGACCATAGAGTGTCTACAAAATTTCTGAAGGTCCATTTCAGGAACTTCGATACATGATATAGTATTAGCTTAGTAGATAAAAAATATCAAGTTTTAATTTTTTTGGACCTTTCGTTTTTGAGTTATAAATTTTTGAAAAATTCAAAAACACCAGTTTTTAGGAACGTTTTGATATATTTAAAAGCACGTAACTCAAAAACCGTTTGTTCTAGAAAGCTCAAATTTGTACCATTCTCTTTAGATTTACAAGGGCTTTAATTTAACATATAGCTTGGGTGTACCACATCAGTTTATATATTAACTAAAAAAACACTTTTTTTTGTTTAAAAAAAAAAAATCGCAAATTTTAATTTTGATGAAAGAATTATATTTTATACTAAACCTCAATAGCAAGGTGTGTACAAAGTTTCATGATGGTATTACGATGGTGTCATATTAAAATAATTTTTTATCGGAATCAAGACGTGTGAAAATTCTGTTAATTCGTGACTTGTTACACTAGATAAAAACTAATCTCTTAACCAACACTCTATTGTATTTAAATTTCATTTACCCTATTTTATTTAAACAACAAATTCAACTTACTTTACATTCAAGGAACAGATTTTTTCTTCTTTTAGCACTTGAAATTAGTAAATGTGAGTTCTCTTCTTTGCCAAAACTTGTGCTGCTTCGGCTATCTCATCTGCTGGAACTTGGTAGGTTCTACCTGTTGCAGTGGTTGGATGTCATGTGCACAAAATATTGCTCATCGGCAGTGCTAAGGTATCTGCTCTCCTAGGATTTGTGTATGATAGCAATGGCCGTTTTGGGTGAAGAAAAGACACAAGAATTTCCTTTTCAACATCGTCTTTTGAGTTAACATGCGCCAACCATGAATGAACTATGCAGTAATGAATTCTGGAGGCTGGCTTTAGCAGCAAGCCTTTTTACCATATCCCCTACTCCATCACAAATTCCCGTCCCACATGATGTGGCATAAAAGTGCCACAGCCTCAAGTCCATCAAAGTCCTCTTTGTGATAGCAAAGGTTCAGAAAATTTTTATGAATTATGCACTGCGCAGCTGAACCATCTGGAAAATAGTACATCTTTTTCAAACATCTAACTAATCATTTGGCATATAATTTCTCAGACAGGATTAACTTTCTGGACTATGACTTTTCTGAAAAGCATGAACTACGACAGTATGTGTGTTGACACCAAATTTGAAAATGAGAAGGGAGTTAGTGATGAAGTAAGGGGTACAGCAAAAAAGCTTGCCGCCAAAGTCAGCCTCCAAAATCCATTAGATAACCAAATTCTAACACTTTTTCAGCAGGGTGTGAAAAGTTTGTTATCCATCACATTTTTTTATGTAACCGATGAAGAGTACATAAACGAAGAAAAGATTCTAAAACCATGATTTGAAAAAGCTGTGGCAGTCTCAGGGACCCATAAATTTCACGCCTTCATTTCTCTAGATCTAAATAGTGTCAAAACCAAAATCTACTCATTTTTTGATGACTTAGAAGCACATAGGGTACAAATTATCACTGGTAATGATGACATTCCATTTGAAGAAATTGTGGGTTTTGTCCCTTGTGCTTACGAAAAAGAGTGATGGTTGGCGCATGTTGACTCAAAAGACGATGTTGAAAAGGAAATTCTTGTGTCCTTTCTTCACCCAAAACGGCCATTGCTATCATACACAAATCCTAGGAGAGCAGATACCTTAGCACTGCCGATGAGCAATATTTTGTGCACATGACATCCAACCACTGCAACAGGTAGAACTTACCAAGTTCCAGCAGATGAGATAACCGAAGCAGCACAAGTTTTGGCAAAGAAGAGAACTCACATTTACTAATTTCAAGTGCAAAAAGAAGAAAAAATCTGTTCCTTGAATGTAAAGTAAGTTGAATTTGTTGTTTAAATAAAATAGGGTAAATGAAATTTAAATACAATAGAGTTTTGGTTAAGAGATTAGTTTTTATCTAGGGTAACAAGTCACGAATTAACAGAATTTTCACACGTCTTGATTCAGATAAAAAATTATTTTAATATGACACCATTGGAATACCATCATGAAACTTTGTACACACCTTACTATTGAGGTTTAGTATAAAATATATGTCTTTCATCAAAATTAAAAATTCCTATATATATATATATTTTTTTTTTACAAAAAAAAGTTTTTTTTTTTTAGTTAAAAAAAAAGATATAAAAACTGATGTGGTACACCCAAGCTATATGTTAAATTAAAGCCCTTGTAAATCTAAAGAGAATGGTACAAATTTGAGCTTTCTAGAACAAACGGTTTTTGAGTTACATGTTTTTAAATAAATCAAAACGTTACTAAAAACTGGTGATTTTGCATTTTTCAAAAATTTATAACTCATAAACGAAAGGTCCAAAAAAATTAAAACTTTGTATTTGTGGTCATATTGATGAGTAGAACACAATCACTAAATATGATACATTTTGATAACATCAAGGTTTAAAATAATTTTTTTATTGGTTGATTTGATGTGGAATGACCCATAAACTGGTTTTACATGATTATGTGGATCAATTAGATGCAAGAAAATTTTAAAATCGCACTTTTTTATTGCTTACAGTCTAATCTCGAGAAAAGAGGACTCTGGTATCAAATTTCAGTTTTTCAAAACTTTTCCGCATATTTTTTTAGCATTTCAAACAAAAATAACATAGGGACAGACTATTTCCATGATTTTTTTTTAAACACGGGGCGTTTGATGCACCTTACTATACAGGATACAATGTTTCCGCAAAGAGGAAATTAAAAAAAAACTTGAAAATTTTGTTTTTGAGAATATTAACGGTTTTTTCTATTTAAGAGAGCCAGGGGTTTCCAACCTTTTATCTTCCTTGGGCCACATTGAAAGAAGACAAATTGTTTTGGGCCAAACATAAAATACACTAATAGCTGAAGAGCGAAAAGACGTAGAGTATATAGTTAACACATTTAAGTAATTTAAGCTTCATTATTTCATGAATTTTTTACTTTAAAGTAAAAGACAAAACAGCAACATGAAATTAGTGAGATGATTGTCATTGGTTTTGAAACATTAACGCTTCAATAGTTACAATTCTCAATGTGTTCATCAGATATTTTGGTTCTAGATTTATTCAGGATGTGCTACATCCTTGAGAAGTAACTGTTCGCATGTGTGACAATTCTATGTTAGGCAGTGGCAATGGCAATATCAGATATGAGCCCTCTGGCAGCCCAATAAAATGTAGCCTTAGTATAAAAGATGTCAATAGTAAAATTCATAAAAAATAGTGCACTGCAGTTGTCAGATGTGAAAAGTTCACAAATTCGCTCGAAGGGCACATAACACAATCAGGAATATTAACCACACTAATACGATGCAGATGTCCAGAAAGAAAGTTGTGACCTGTCGCAATTCTAAAATTTGCTGTGAAGACAGAGCGAGGCATTGGGAAAGATGACAAAAGCAGGGTATTCCACATCTTGTTTATAGTTGTCTGAGGAATCTTTCTATTGTCTTCACCTCAGAACTAAATTGGCGAAAGGATAAGGAGAAAGGTAGCTGTTGTAATTTGCAGTCATTTTTGGCAGTCTGCCTTTTTGTTTCCAGGAATATTACAATGGCTGGGAATCCACTGAAGAATGACTTTCCAGCCAGAAGCAATTGCATTAGACAGACTAACTTTAACTTCCTCAACAAGGAAGCACTCGCTTGGTGCAGAAGAAACAATTGCAAGTAGGAGGAGAGGGGCCAAAATCAAAAGGAGGGGATAAAGTTGGTGTAACATTGTACAGAGTTCCTCAGCACTAGAGATAAAAGTTTTATGTGATTTTAGTCTGGGGGAGGAGAAGATATAATGTTGCCAATGTTGCAAGTTTAATCTTTTGCATTTTCATGGAGCCCTAAAAGCTGTTTTTTTCTTCTATATTTCAGAGGCTCAAGGCCAGTCTGAATATTCATTGAAACAATTGGAGTGGAACCTACAGCTCCAGTTATAAGCCTTAGTGCCTTATTTTGGGACATATTGATTACTTTGGAGCAAGTGTTTGAGGCAGTGGCAACAAGTCCAAAACAAGCTTAACATAGGTTTTATAAGTAGTCAAACGGGTATCAGTCGAGGAACCCCAGGTGATACCAGTCTTTCAAAAAGTTTAAGTCTGTTAGTCCCTTTTAGCCACCTCATCTCAGTGAGATGAACTCCATGAGAGTTTATTATCAAAGAAAACACTGAGGTAGCGAAAAGTATCTACTTGATTTAGGGTCCGGTGGTTGTAATAGACACCGATTTGAGTTTCTGGTTGACAAAGTGAAAAGTTGGCACACCGTTTTTTCAGGGTTTAGTCATGAGATTATCACAGCACCAGGCCTCCAAGACTTTCAAAGCATCATTGATAGCTTTATTATTTAAGACAGAAACGTCCCTTCCAGTAGTATAGATGACAATGTCATCAGCATAAGCTAGGCCTTTAATACCTGGGATTTCCCGACAGTTTAACTATCACATCATTAATCACGATATTAAACATGGTACAGCTAGAGACAGCCCCTTGAGGCAGACCATTTGAAGGTGAACATACCTGGAAAAAGTGGACTGGTATTTAACTCTGGCTATTCTTTGGGAGATGATGGATTTAAATCAAATTAACATGTTTCCCCCAATACCAGCTTTGATCATTTTCTCAAGTCTTTCACACCCAACTCTGTCATACGCGTTTTTAATGTCCACATAGACAGCTAATGTGGATTTTATTTGTGAAACATTTTATGAATATCTCATTGCTAAAGAACATGTTGAATTAAAAATTAATTGCTTATAAATTAATAGAATATTAAAATTGTCTTTAGTATTAGTAGTAATATATTTTTAGATAAGCGAGGAGCTAATTCTCTTATCAATCAGCAATAGCAAATCCCCTCATGAAAGGGATCAATTCAAGTATAACCAACATTAAAATTAACCAAAGCCACTTCAAACATATTTGTTTATCAGTCATCTCAACAAAGTTAATGTTTAGGGGCCCGAATCCATTGTGCCTACCTCTTCAAATGTATTACAAATAATATAACCAACTAAGCAGTGATTTGATCTCTCGTTATGAAGTCATTTCGTTAGAAAGGGTGGTGCAAAGTTCTAGTTACCCAAACTCTTTGGATCCCATATGGCAACCGACCCTCCTTCAACTAAGGGATAAATATTACAAATGTACTGCAATATCAGTAATGATTTATACAAAGAGTTCCAAAAACCTATATTAAGCAAGCAGTGTTTTACTTATGCACCCTTAAACTTCTTGAAGTTTTGGCTCCATTGCTATACTATTTACCTCTTCAAAGTAAGGAAACCAGTTAATTTCAGTTAAAAAAAGAGAGGATCATTTTCCAGGTCTTACTGGGCTGCAGCAAAAGAAAAAAAAAACTATTGTAAAGTTCCATAATTCTATGTCTTTACCAGAATAGAACTAATAGACATTTAAACATTGTGCAGACTAAAGTGTAGATCAGTAATTTCATTTGTAAACATGTAAATTTTTACCAGTAACACTTATTTAATTTGTGTAAAGAAAACCATTTTTTAAGACACAATTCTAAATTACACCATACTTACAACCAGGGTGTCAAGATTTAAATCAAATGATTTAAAAAAAAAAAAATCCACTAATTTAAATCTCTTTCTTACAACTATTCTTATATTTTTCTTGCTAAGTACACCATAGGAAAATCACAGTAGTCAAATGCTTTATTTTTCTGCACTCATGGTTATTTCAGCACTAATGGCTACACTCTCAGAGGGAACTGGGTGAATTACTGCATAATATAAAAGATTGCAACAGCCAGTTGTAACTTATTAGAATATACTATATACTGGAAACAGTAATGTATGACACATGACATAAATCTAAATGCCAGGAAGAATAATGTATAAACATTCCTGATTAACAGCACTCAAAATATAAACACTTAAAGGAAGTATGCAAGTTTGATTCAAAATTATGAACTAAAGGGGTGACTGATTTTATTAGCTAAAAAAAACCCACACAAGTGGGAAGTCAAAGTTTTTTGAGGCATTTATCAGTTAGCTTATTCTTGTGGTGTGCAATAGAGATTAAATAGTAGAAATATACATTTTCACACACACAGCCTTAAAAATGTCAGCAGGAAGAAAGAAAGATCCAATATGAATTAAAACTAAGTAAAAATTCATTTATAATTGCTGCTCGGCAGTTTTATTATTAGAATTTTTACTATAGTCTGATTATTTCTGTCCTCTATTCTACTTCTCAGACTACATTTTAGGTCTATCACTTACACTTACTGATAAATTTGAAAATATGATGATACAATTTACTCAAGAAAAACTATGTTGGATGTCAACTTGTGTTTTAATTAAATGCTAAGTAAATATTGATTTACCATGTCACAAATTCTGATTGTTTAGTCAAAATAAATATGAGTTTACATGTCATGTCATAAACTCAATTTTTTTATTTAACAAATTTGTATATATTTATTACAAAAACAGTGTATAGTGCCTATAAAAATTTAAATTAAAAAAATCATATTTTTTTTTTACACCCTGCTAACAAACTATACAAAACTGTAGTCACAAGGAAAATGAAGAAACAAAAATTATATCTTTATTAACTAATTTAATAAGAAGTATTTCAATACGATTTGTACAATGAAAATTATCTTGCTGCAACTCAATGCTTTTTCTGAATTTGATAGTTATGGAGAAATAATGAAAGCTATAGACCTGCACTTTTACACCTGTCTAGTATAAAATAATTTTTTTTTCCAACTTCATAAGTTGAATTAAGTTAGTACGTATTAGTTTAGTGACCAGGTTTAGTGATATTTGTAACAGGTAGTTAATCAACATGGAAGAAATAATGAGACAGAAATACACTTAATTTGTAATGAATTGAACTGGTTTACATAAACGAAACATTAAATTTGACTTCAATTCCCAGAAAAAAATATTAATCATGCTAAATCATGAAATATACATTAATGTTAGAAACAGTTAACTATTGATTAAAAAACATTAACCCACTGATACTTAAAAAGCTACAACTCACTTAATTACAAAATATTAAAAAATACAAAGAGACATTTTCCTTGCTTTTAAGATGTATTTGTAAGTACAGCAAGTAAAAGTACAACACTTAGAATATCTAAATTTAGAAATAAGATATTAAAATATAAAGTACCTGCTGGTCCAAATGTTGAACACGAGGCTTGGAAGTGTGAAATGTCATCTTTCTTAGATCTGTCACTAACTTTTCTCTCTGGATCATCCTGAGAGTCGTGATCCCCTGAATCTAGCATAGGTGGACTAAGAATAGTGCTATGCAGGGTATTTGTACTACCATCAGCTGTCCTCTTAAAAAAGCTGTGCTGAAGAGCATGATACGGAGTAATTCGTGTTTTAGGATCATAATCTAGCATTCTTAAAATTAAGTCCTTGAACTTCAAGTAGTCAGAAACACTATGTCCAGGTTCGCCATGCCTCCTTCCACCAGGACCACCAGACTCCACTCCTAGAATGTCATGCAGCTTTCTCGTTCCAGGTGCTCGATACTAAAATTAGATGAAATTACAGTCAATTTTTTATTTATTTATCAGAAATACAAACATTAAATTGTTGCATGAAGAGACCCATCAACAATGATAATTTTTAAAATCTTTCTTTCTTGTGCCTTTGTTTGACATGGGTAAAAGCATAAAAATGGGCCATTCCATAGCACACAGCACTCAATTTCGATACTTTCACAATTTCAACAAAAATGAGAAAGAAAGGTGCTCTGACAGAAAACAAAATGACATTTTTGAACCAATCATGTAATTTGTGTATGGAAAACACAAACTGAAAACTTGATTGTGTATTTAAAAATGTTTTGCAACTGGTGCTTTTAATACATTACGATACAATCACATTATAATGCTGATGTTTTCTGGTGTCAATTGAAAGCTTTTTGCCAATGTTCAATATTATATGCAACTTGAATTGAATATTTTGCTCAAAAAATTTAAATTAAAAAATTAAAATTTTCACCAAAACCACCTTTAAAATATTCTGGAAAAAAAAATCAGTTCCTATAAGCCTAATCTCTACTATTATAAAAGAAAGTGTTTGTCTGTGCTGTCCTGACAAATCTATGGCACTTATAATAATCAAATTTGGCACACAGGTAGTCTGAATTTTAAAATTTAATCTAGAACATTTTAAAATTAATTTATTTGAATTTAATCATTATTGTTTTCTTTAGAATGGTAACAGTATAAAGCAATGACACATTCTAAATTTATTTTTTCCCATTTCCGCTTGATTTTCCAAGGAACGATTTCAGCTGACCAACAAAACAAATGAAGTTTTAACTGGAGTTATGTAGCTCTTCTTCTATCTCGTAGATAGTTAAAGATAGAGTAAAAATTTCAATAGATTTGAAATCTGAGGAAAATTTTACATTAGATCAATAACTAAAAATAAGAGATTTTCTTTAAATAAATCATTATTATAATGTAACTTTTTTTATTTTTTCCCATACGAATTTGACCTTTGCTATCGAGAAATCACAGATTCCATTTCCTGTGCTCAAACAATTCCAGCGAAGGGAAGCAAAACAAATACAAATTTTTTCACTGGCATTGTTTAGTTCTTTTTTGTAAAATCGGGATCGTTAAAGATAGATTGAAAATTTCAACATATTTGAAACATATGGAAAATTTTACATTAGATCCATACATTATACATTTGATTTTCTTTAAAAAATAACTTTTCAATTAAATATCTTTTATGTTTTTGCAAGAGATTGTGACGTCACGCCTAAAGGATCTCTTCGCAATTAAATGGGAATGCGTAGTAATCACTGTGGTTGGCAAGCATTAGCAAGCGGATTTCTGATTAACAGCACTCATAATATAAACGCAAGAGGTGACTTATTTTATTAGCTAAAAAAAACACAAGTGGGAAGTAAAGTTTTTGAGGCATTGGTTAGTTAGCTCCCAAAGTGGGTGCCGCACGTAGAGAGATGAGAAGTGCTGCGAAGTGCCCGTAATCTCCAATCTAAGCTATTTCTAAGCAACAGAAAAAAGGGTTAAGGTTACTTATCAAAAATTGATTCACTCCCCAACCAAGAGCATGATGAAGGTAATTTTATTTGTTTTATTTATATTTTCACCAACCTACGCTTTCTTATTAAGTAAAATAAAATTGTTTATGTGTGAATTTAATATACTAGTTGTAATTATTATGTTTATGTTCTTAATTCTCTAATTTCTTTTTCAAAGTGCTACAAATATGAAATGTGTATATATATGTAATAATATACCACAGATAAATATTACATGATGACGAGGGTGCTGTGAGAAAATTATAATTCTCTTAAGGGTGCCACCACTTGGATAAGTTTGGGAACCTCTGTGTTTGCTTATTCTTGTAGTTAGCAATAGAGATTAAAAGAGTAGAAATATACATTTTCACACACAGCCATTAAAATGTCAGCAGGGAAAAAGAAAGATCCAATATGAATTAAAACTAAGTGAAAATCCAATTATTATTGCTGCTCTGCAGTTTTTTTTAATCAGAATTTACTATAGTCTGATTATTTCTTGAGTTCTATTCTACATCTCAGACTATAGTTTAGGTCTGTCACTTACACTTGCTGATAAATTTGTTAACATGATGAAGTAATTTTCTCAAGAAAAACTATGTAGGATGTCAATTTGTGTTTTAAAGTTAAATAAATGTTAAGTAAATATTGGTTTACATGTCATGTCACAAACTCAATTTTTTATTTAACAAATTTATATATATTTATTATATAAACAGTGTTTAGGGCCTGCAGAAATTTAAATAGAAAAATCTTATTTAAATCAAAATAATCCGATTTAAATAAAATAAATCCAATTAATTGATTTAAAAAAAATCACGATTTTTTTACACCTTGGTTTTAACTAGAGTTGTAGTGGCTGTCAAGGCCCTGACATCAAGAGCCCTCGCCTTAAGAGGCGACAATGAGATATTTGGATACTTTCCATTTGATATGGATACTTTCTTATGGCTTTAGAGTTGATATCCGAGTTCGATCCATTCTTAGCAACACACATTGAAAAATATGGTAATTGTTTTAGTGGCAATACAAGTGATCCCTCTTCCAAGACATGCTGTGAGGCAATTGAGTTAATGGTTCGAAATGTTAGGCAAGCAATTTGTGAAGAGTTGAAACAATCTAAACACTTTTCTCTCATCATAGACTCGACCCCAGACATGTCACATGTAGACCAGTTAGTCCTTGCTGTTAGATATGTTTCAAGTGACGGTGTGCCCAGTGAAAGATTTCTTACCTTCATTCCATTAGCTGGTCATAGTTCAGAAGGCATGTTTGAGTGTGTTATGAATGAGCTAAAAAATCTGCAAATAAACATTGACGACTGCAGAGGCAAATCTTATGATTATGCTTCCAATATGGCCGGCATTTACAATTGTCTACAAGCAAAAATAAAGAAAAAAACTCCTTTAGTTTTATTCATCCCGTGTGCAGCACACTCCCTAAATCTTGTTGGATCATCTGCTGCAGAATGTTGTGAAGAAACGTGCACATTTTTCATGTTGCTCCATGAAATATATGTATTTTTTACGTGCTCTACAAAGCAATGGGAATGCCTAACAAGCGTTATGGAAGAATCTTATCAAAATAAGAAGACAGTTAAAAAAGGGTGTCCTACTCGATGGTCAGCAAGAGATGACGTGTGCCAAAGTTTATGAGAGTCTTGGGAAGAAGTGTACATTGCTCTGACAAGAATTTCAAATGGCACAACAGAAAAAGCAATGACTAGATGTGAATCCTGAGGAATACTTCGAAGATTAGAACATTTTGAGACTGCGTTTATGGTGTGTTTTTGGAGCACCGTACTTCACAGAATCCATTAAGTTAGCAAGGCCATGCAAAGTGGAACTGTGGATATTTTGTTGGTCAGAGATTTGTATGGCTCTCTTGAAGAATATTTTACAGAACAGAGAAACAACTTTGATTACTTTGAGGAATTGGCTATGGATATAACCAAAACTACATCTTATGAAAAAGAAAAGCCAAAAAATAAAAAAGTTTGGCCTGACGAAGACCAAAGTTAACTTTGCTGGAGGGATGACCTATTTATAGACTCATTTGTTTATGGATTCAAGAAAAGAAAAATGGCCTATGATGAGTTTCAAGACCGATTCTACTTCTTAACTCAGTTGTGTGATAACAATACAAATATGTAAGAGGAACTGAGGAAAAAGGCCACCAACCTTTACCATGTCTACACAAATGATTTGGATTTCACTGAAGAGTGCATCCACTTTAAAAATCACTGTGCTGTGGGTAATGATCACCCATCTGATAAATTGTTGGAAGGAATTTTGAAATTTCTGAGGCGTAATTCCTTACAAGATGTTTACCCCAATTTGGACATCGCTGTAAGGTTAAGTTTGTGCATACCTGCTACAAATTGCACGGAAAAAAGCAGTTTTTCCTGCCTTAGAAGATTTCAGAACTATCTGCGAACTAGTATTTCTGAAATACAGTTAAACTCACTTTCATTACTTTGTGTTGAGGCAAATACAACAAAAACACTTTCATATTAAGACATTATTAACGAGTTTGCCATTAAGAAATCTCGTAAGAAAGCTATGTAAATTTGAACATGAAGATTACGTGAAATTTTTTTTAGATGTTTGTATATTCTTCAACAAATAAACCAGTAATTAACTACACTTTGTGTAATATCATTTCCGCGTGTAGGACAACTTAATTCGAATTGAACACAGTTCTTCAACTACGCAAAAGATATTCATTAGCATTTCTCTCTATATTAAAAAAAAGTTACCGCCACAGGATTGAAAACTGTGTTGTTTAGCTCGATTCTTAGACGGTTTCCCTAGAAAGTTTGGATCAGAAAAATATGAAATTAACATTGTTTGTTCTTCATCGTGTTTCCTGGAGAACTGTAAATAAATTTTTCCGATGTGGTTATTAGTTTTAGAGTTTATTAAGTGTCAAAGTTTGAAAAGCAAAATTTCTTCCGCGAGTGAGCAAAATACATACAAATTTTCAGTCTTAAGCCGCGAGTTTGTTGTGCTACATGTTTACATAGATGTAATTACGCATTAAATGTACAAAACTCAAAATGTAAAATTAGCTCTACTCTGATATCTAAAATACAAAAAAATTACTGTAACATAAAATAAAGGTACCTTTTCACCATCTTTAAGTTTCTTTATCACATAAGTACCATTAGTAAGTTTTTCAAAGTACTTTCTGGATTTATGACCTTGATCTAGGATTGGTTTTGGAGGCATAGCAATGACTTCAATAATTTTGTTCATTTGATCAACCTAAGAAAATATAGCACAGTTGTCAAGGAAGCATGTCTCTTAGAAAATAATGTATTAATTCTCAAATTAAAAAATAAATGCATGGAAAATACTTTGTAGCAACACTGATGATTTATTTCAAGTTAAAAATTTCTTAACAATATATTCTTTGTTTGTAATAGCAATAAATAGTATATTCCATAACAATAAAAACAATTAATTGCAATGAAATCAAAACAAAATTTACGGGATAAAAACACAAATGAAACAAATTATGGTTTACAAAAAAGGTACAAAACTAGCTTGCATACCTCATTATCACCATTAAAAAGTGGCTGTCCAGTATGCATCTCCACTAAAATACAACCCAAACTCCAAATGTCAATAGCCATGTCATATGGAATGCCTAAAAGAACTTCAGGTGATCGATAATATCTGCTTTGAATGTACTGGTAAATCTGAATAAAAACACGAAATTGTTAATTATACTTTTGAAAAACATTATTCATGCATTTATTATTACAACATATTATACATTTAAAATGTTGCAATCCCACAATATAGCTGAATTCCTTAAATAAAGAGAATAAGTTGTTTGTGCAAAACAATTAAAATCCATTTCCATGGGGGAACTATATAAAGAAGCACAGATACGTTCCTCACATAAATGCGATTTGCAAATACAATATTGACACAAAGGTATATAGTATTGACAGGCGTATTTGGTCATACATTCCAAGACATACATGTTAATAGTACACATAGTAACATACAGTTACAAGAAATAATGTAACAACTGCTATATATAGCTTTCAGTATTTTCCAAGTCATACATCATTAGCATACAAAGTGGAAAATAACACACTGAAGATACTTCAAACCTAAAATAAAATGTACTGTGTGTGTCCATTTCTTACATACAACAGGGTGGCTACAAAAATTGAAGTAAAAAGTTCCCCAAGTTTTCCCTGATTACCAAAGTATTTTTCATGAAATTCCCTGAGTTTCTCCATCTGTTCGCAGAACAATTCTTTGGTAATTATGATAAACTTGACACTTGATGAACTAAAAAACTATAGACTGATAGATGAATAAAAATAAGATAAGTAAAAAAATATTTTTACTGTATTCTATAATAGGCCAAATAATTATAAAGTTGTTGATAGAATATTTAATTTTACATTTTTAACTGTTTTGATGTGGTTGTAAAAGCAGTCATCAGCCCCTGAATCCGTCAATGGCGCCAGCACTAGGTACATCTCTACTATTATAAAAGGAAGTGTTTGTCTGTCTGTCCTGTACGCAGTGTCCTAATGAATCGATGGCACTTACAATAGTGAAATTTAGCACCCATGTGGTCCAAATTTTTTGCAATTTTTCTATTGCGCCCAAATTTTAAATTAAAACATTTAAAAAATAATTATTGGAATTTAATTATTATTATTTTCCTTAGAATGGCATACGGTATAAAGACATGACATTCTAAATTTATTTTTTCCCGTTTCCGTTAGATTTTCTCAGCAACGATTTTAGCGGACGAACAAAACAAATAAAGTTTTAACTGGAGTTATGTAGTTCTTTTTTCTATCTCCTAGATCGTTAAAGATAAAAGAAAAAATTCAACGGATTTCAAATCTGCGGAAAATTTCACATTAGATCGATACCTAAAAATATGATTTTTTTTAAATAAATAATTTTTTAATTGTAACTTTTATATTTTTTCCTTCGTTTGATTCGAGATTCATTCATTTTGAAGATTAACGGATTCGGGTGAAGCAAAAAAATAATTAAAGTTATGACTGGCGTTCTTCAGTGCTTTTTTCTATCTCAACGATTGTTTAAAATAAAATGAAAATATCAACGGATTTCAAATTAGAGGAAAATTTTACACCAGATAGATACCTTATACGTTTAATTTTCTTTTAATAAATAATTTTTCAATTAAATATTTATATTTTCATAGGAGAGTGACGTTACGCTGATTGGATCTCTTTGCAAACGATTTTGGCCGCATTTGACAAAGACGAATCCATCACGAAAAGAACTGTAATGGGCAACGCAAACTTTTCAACAACAAAAAAACCTCAGAGTTCGAAAATTTTCGAAAAAAATAATAACCTTTAACACATATGTATTAAAAAACATATTCATAATCTAAATTAGTACTTTTCCGTTAGCCGGGCGCCATTTTGGACCAAAATCAAAATCGCCAACCTAGGTATTTTAGAAAAAAAATGATTTTTTAAAAATGTTGATTAAATTGGAACCGGATGTTTAAGTTTTGCAAGTTTTTCCGGCCGTTAGTATTTTTCAAAGCCGCAAGGCACTATGTTCTTATTATTGACATTAGGGAACGTGGCACAGCTGTAGACTTCGGTTACAGGATTTCCGGCCGTTACAGGTTTAATAAAACAGTATACAATGTATACAACTCTTTTTTCTGGATGTTTACGTAAAAAATACACTTCTCATTTTCGGAATGAAAACAAAATTTGCGACATTTTGATTTTGGTTAAAAGAGGCGCCCGCATGGCTTACGGAAAAGTACCAATTGGGTGCCATTTGCAAAACGAAATTCCAACTTTTTCCCTGAGTTAAACGAAACTTCCCTGATTTTTTCAGAAAATGATTCTTCCCTGAGAAATCCCTGATTTCCCGGTTCTGTCGCCACCCTGTAAGGTAATCTTCTCTTGTTGATATCAAAGTAAAGGATTTTAATGTCTGGTAAATTCTTAACAGATGAGAGAGCAATGAAAAATTAGTGCGTATACCTTTTTATTTCAAAGATGATGAATAAAAAATTCACAATTTCCAACCTGCTTCAACAATGAAAAATGTACGATTGTTACAATTTTGTAATAAAAGCCAGCTGTTTATTTTTCAAGGACACTAAATCAGTGGACAAACATAAGTTATTTTAAAATTGTAAAGGAAAAAGTAGAGTGGTTTTTTCCCAAAAAAAATTTTCTTGGGTAAAATTCTTCTACAATGAGCATGTTATCTTGAGCAACATCAATGTTTTGTTACTGTCAATTTTATGTTATAAATATTAAGTATAAATTTTTATTGGTTAAATTAAATATCTGTGCACTCGAAAGAGCAGCACATTTTATTATGTAGTTAGTGCTATAAGGCCAAGTGGATCTTGTCTAAGCACTTTGTATCTCCCTCACTCATGAGAAGGTTTACTGCTATTTTACAGGCGAGTTTATTGTTGCTCTGTATTCTCTTTGTTGCACCTTAATAAATGCTAAAAAATACTTAAAATTTATTTTCATCTTCACGTTTAGGAGTATTTTTATATCCAACCAAAGATAGACTAAAAATTAGGTTTAAGTGAGATTTGCAGCATATCTATCTTGTTGAAAGCAATGATTTCATATGCATTTCACTAAATCCTCTTGATTTTTACATAATAGAAGATCCAAAGACAAAATCCTAATATGAAGTAAATTTTGAATACAATATTGTTGCGATACAAGAAGATTGTTGAATTCTTTTGCAGTGGAAGATACTACTTATACACAAAGTAAAATTTGCTTAAAATAAGTAAAACAATGACGAGTTGTAACTCATGGAATGAGAAATTTTGATGCCATGCTAAGCAACCGCAGAATGACTCAATATGCACTATACAAAGATTATGAAATTTTTTAATTTATCACGATATCAAGGTTTAACTGTACATTAAAATGACAAATTGACTCATTGTGGTAACAATAAAAGTAATACCCAACACAATGATGAACTTAGCAGATAAACACAGCCTAACAAGAATCCTGATTATAATCAGTTCAAGAATATGGATACAAGTTTTATATTAGCTATGGGCAATTGTAAAGAAACAAGCCTGACTTTGAATTTGAAGTAATAAAGAAATATATGACCGGGAATTCCCATTTGGAAACATTTAACAAAAAATATTCAATAAAATTGCTACCTCCCACTTTTACCATGTATGTGTTTGTTGCCATACATCTAGACCCCTTGCAGTATAAAAAAGTAATTTTTTCTGCCACAAAATGCACTTATTCTCAATCTTTGCATGAAAATATCACTTAAAATATCCTTAATGCACACTAGGATATACTTTTCTGAAAAAGATGACTTAAGTTTAGAAAAATTTAACTTCTCCTTGCCATAATTATGTAAAAACCTGTCTCTTTTTACCTATTTACAATAATAAAACAACTGCTATGAAAAAAGGCTATAAAAGTTAACAAAAAATTTAAAACTTGAAAGCAGGGCATTGTTTAGGTAGAACAAACATCTTTGCATCTACATAGCACAAAAAAGCCCCAATCTGTAGTTTTAGAGATAGTTATACAAATAGAATCAAACTATAACATTTTAATGGAAACAAATCAAAACACTAAGAAACTAACAACTCATTTTGGAAAAGGTATTAAATTTTTTTTGAATGGAGCACGAAGACAATAGGAAACATGACATAACATAAACAAATTTTACCAGCATTGATAGAATTTATATTCGCCAACATTTATCATTGCATGTCTATACATTAACGCATAGTGTGGTACACTAACAACAGCAATAAGAAATGTCCTTTATTTGTGAATTTACCATTCTCATAACCACAAAAATACTAGGACCCAATGAATTTGAGTCCCTAGGACCTTGCACCCATCCTGATCAGCAACCTCTAATTATAGATCAAATCACTCTGAACATTTGGTTACTTATGTGTATCATTTGTACTATAGATACGCTATCTTTACGAGTCTGGGCCCTAACATAAATATTTTAGTGTTTCAAGGAGGATGGGCTCCAAGGGCATGTTCAACCTTTAGACTAAGGCTGGAACAGCAATTGTATCATAATCACGCCAAGATAGAATTTAGACAAAAGCCAGTACATCAGTTGTATCTTGAAAGTTATCAGAATCTTGCCAATAAAGAATTTAGAATGACTGTTACAGCAATAGTACATTTTAAAGTTATAAGAATTGTGCTTGTTAAATCTATAGCCAGTCAAAAGGTTGAATTTTAGGTTTTTTTAAATATACTAGGGGGCTCTGCCCCCTGATTGCCTATGACTGACAAACATTTCTTTTTTTGCTCACTGAAAGGAAGTTATCACTGAAATCTACGTATCAGCAGAGGATGAATTTTATATATGTGGGGTCAGTACTCATTGTAATGGTATAGGTAACTTTTGACGTACTCTTCCCCATGGAAAGGTTTTGAAGAAAAGCTGATAAAAAAAAAATCAGCATTGCTTAACAGATTTCAGTATGTTTCAAACAAGTATGGATGCCCCTCACATCCTACTTTATTTAATAAACCCTTCAAAAGAAATTGAGATTAAATAGGAGGAACTTCTGAAAATTTGCAAATGCAAAATATTCTTAGTATGTCTAATTATGACAGTTAAAGATAAAACAGAAAATATTTTTTTGATTTCATCTCTCTATATTAAAAAAAGCGTTGCCGCTGCCACAGGATTGAAAACTGTCCTTAGACTGTTTTCCCAAGAAAGTATGGATCAGAAAATTACGAAATTAATATGGTTAGTTCAAAATTGTGCAGGGAAAACGATGAAGACTTCTTTTCCGATGCGGCTATTAATTTAGGATTTATTAAGTCTCAGAGTTGAAAAAGCGTACCTCTAAACATGAACTTCTACAGCTTGTTGAGTTGTTTTATAAATTTAATTTTGGTTCCGGAATTTTTTTCCCTTCTTTTTTTGAAATTTGGGGAAAACTGGGACATTTTTGTTAATTTTTTACAAAAACTGTCATAGCTATAGCTTTTTACTATCAGTTATGAAACTTAAAAACATTGCACAAAGCCTTAGAAAATGTACTTTCTTACGGTAGAATTATTTTTGAAATTGGTTAATAAATAAATTTGATGCAATCAAAAAAAGTCACACAAATTTTGGAATATTGTGAAATTTTGTTATTTTTTGTTAAAACTGTCATATAAATAGCTTAATACTATTATTGGGTTGCCGAGCATCAGCAATTAGGGTGCGAAGCCCTCGCTGTGACGTCATGGACCGGGAAGTCATATCAGGATTATACAAATTATTAAGAGTTGATTTGCTAAGCAAACCAAATGGGATTGCATAGCAATCCCTGTTGTTGGCAAGTTTAGGTAAGCAGGGGGCGAAGCCACCTAGTTAGTGAAAATGTTGTATCCTACACATTGCACGCTGACTGCTACTTATATATATAGAAGTAGCAGTAAGATAACATATTTCATACAGAATTTTGAATATAAAAATTAAGGAGTATCTAAGGAGTTCTTTCAAAATGTTTAAGGAGTCATAGCTTTATACACACATTTTCAAATGTGAAAAATAAAAATGTTTCAACACTTTTAAGAACTTAGTTCCACTTAATACTACATTATTAATTACGCAAAACAATAAAATTATACTTAGATATTTCAACTCAACACAAGTTCATTTTCCCCCTTCTTGCTGGAGCTGTTTTATCTAGGTTGCTACTGTAAACAGTTTTAATACAGTGAAATCTCAGTACAACATTTCTCAGTTTAAATTACACATTTCTCTCAAATCCCAGCTAAAACTCACAATAGAAATCCAACCATATCTGTTTTCAATACAAAGTCCTAAATCCGGAATTGTCCAAAATCCGGACGTTTTACAGACTGGCGTTTTTTTGTTTTTCTAATTTTTTTTACGGCTTTCTGACAATTTGTAAAGAACAAGTTAAACCTGGACCTAATGGATCAAACAACACAAAATAACGGACATGTTCAAAGAAAATACCACACAGAAAAATTAGAAGATTTGCAAGTAAAATTTGTTGCATTGTATTAAAAAGGTTCCTTTTTTTTAAAATTATTCCTATTTATACATTTGCTATTTTACTATTGCAAACGCAAAATTCATGCGGGGGATGGGTGGGTTCAATTAAGGTTTTTTTTTTGGACAAAGAAAGGCAAAAGTCCGTAGTCTGACTTCGTACTGTGCTGAGATTTCACTGTATTTTACAAGTAAATACAAACAAGATTTCAGACAGAAATGAATGAAATCCGCAATTATTTGTTATAAATGAATGGCAAATTGTATTTTAACTTCAAAAATATTCAAGTATGAAATAATCCACTTTGATTTAAACAGATTGTGATTTTCAATACATTCGCAATGCTACTCTTTTATCAAGATTTAATGGAGAATTAAATTCTAAATAAATTAAATGCGATATTTTGTTTACTTAATAAGTAAACTTAAGCTTTTACTAAAAAAATTCAAGAATTTGTAACAATCAACTTCGATTATATTTTCTCTCTGCTTTAATAATTGCCAAAGTTATATTATATTATATAAATTATCTATTTTCTTTAACATTGATAGTTACTATACATCCCAGAAAAAACAATGAATATTTTGATACAACAACTTAGCCAAGAAAAATTTATTAACTGTCATAAATTGATCAAAATTATGCAAATTAACAGGCATACACGTAAATATTTTACATATTATGTGAAATTTTTAACTTATACTAACTATTAGAGGAATATTCTTTTAAGTTTAATCATGGTGCTTAGATTTCAACAGTGCATACAATTTAACAGCTTTGCATGAGACAAATCAGTTATGAATTGGGAAGACTTACTATTGCTTCATATTTTTAGTCACCTGTGTGCAACTTTTAAACCTTGGACACTAAATCTCAAGTCATTTAATTTGTTTTTAATATTTATATTTGAAACACTTTGTCTTTATGGTGCTTTAATTTTAGGCATCAAGTACAAAATATGGGGAAAATATTCTGTTAGATATTTTGATATATTTACCTTTTAATAGCAAAAATATTTACCAAAATTGGAAAAGCTGTATAACCACATAGAGACGTACCTGATAAACATTTGATACATGTCTCTGTCAACATACATCATTGCAAATTGATAAATATTTAATTCTTTTGAAAAAAGTTAGGACATCTCAAAGTCAAAAATATTTTAAATACAGTGAAAAATACAAGTATAAATAATATGTTTTACATAAGAATCAATTTTGTAAGTAATGTGACTATAAATTTTAGTGAGAATAACTTTATACAATGAGTATTTGAATGAAATGCAAATAGAAAATCTATGTTACAATAAAATACATACCCTTTGTCCAAGCTGACAAGAGCTGCCAAAATCAACTACTTTGATTGCACTTCTTTTAGGGTTGCAGAGAAGGATGTTTTCAGGTTTCAAATCACAATGAATAATTTTGAGATCAGGATGAGAGAGGAACAAGAGTGCTGTGCACATTTGCTGAGCAAATTTTCTGGTCAAGTTGAGAGAAACACCACGAAATTTAGTGTTCCTTAAGAGGTCATATAAATTATGAGATAGAAGTTCAAAAACTAAACACAAATGATTTTTCCACATAAAATGCCTCTTTAAACACACTGGAAAAAAAAAAACGTCAACATTAATTCAATAGAAAATATAATTATATAGGTCTAGTTAAATACAAAGTATGGATAACATAACAATAAGGTAAATTACAACATGTTATTGATGAGTGAATAGTTAGGAATGTTAACACAAGTTTGACAATTTAATATCTTAAGGACTATTAATATCTTATCTCATGACTTGAAAAAAATGCAGCATGCATTAAACAGATGAAAATGGTGAATATTAAAGTAAATGACAAAGAAAGCTTAACTTTTCTACCAGTATACTTAAGACAAAAATGCACGAAACAAAAAAATGTTCAGCAATTTTAATACTTTACTAAGCAGTTGAGAAAAATTACAGTGAAACTGATTAACGGTCACTTTTTTAACAGCCAGTCTATTATTAAAAGTTAATTAAATAGTAAAAGTTATTAGTATGTATACATACTGTACTGTATGTACAGTTAGCAGATTACTGCAAAAAATCTTCCTCGCTTTACTGCTGAGCGCCACACTATTAATAAATAATATACAAGTACGTATGTAAAATAAAATACATGTACGTAGTATTTCCAGTTTGTAAATGCAATACTTTCACTATTCGTTCATAAGATATTGGATGGGGTGGGTTGTTTAAGGTTTTTTCTGTTATCTGTCTCGGTACGGATCCTACCGTTAATCGAAGTTTTACTGTAATATTAAATACTTTCCCAAAGCAATTGATGGAAAATGTATGTTCTATGAGTGTTAATAAATATAACTATAGAAATTAATGAATAACTTTCAAAAATCATATCTGAAACAGCAAACTGTTATCTGTTCCGGTACAGATCCTACAGTTAATCGAAGTTTTACCGTAATATTAAATACTTTCTCGAAGCAATTGATGGAAAATGTATGTTCTATGAGTGTTAATAAATATAACTATAGAAATTAATGAATAACTTTCAAAAATCCTATCTGAAACATGAAAATTCAGTAAATGTATTTACATACCAATTTTTTCTTTTCCAAGTTGATAAAAGCTGTCACTAACTTCTTCATTGTTCATTAATTCCAATAATTTTACTTCTATTTGAGCTTGATTAAGAAAGGGTTTCTTATTTTTAATAATTTTAATAGCTACGTGGCATTGCTCTTCATGATCAAATGCTTTCACAACCTGTAAAAAGTTATGTATATATTTTAATCAAACAAATACTGAACAATTTGCTAATAGTATGAAAAAGGGAAAACACTTTTGGAACTAAGCTCACAATAAAATCATTCATAGGAGAGAACAACAAAAAATTAAGATATCAATTTATACTGATATCATTCATAAAGTAATTTTCACAATAGGTCAAATCATTAAGTAGTAGTAGATATCCTAAACTGTTCTCTTTATTTCGAGCACTTTTGGAGTAGAGCAAATTTAAAGATATCATTCAATAGAGAAATAATAAAATGCATAAAGGGACATCTTCATATCAAATTTGGCAACAAAATTTCAAATAAAAACACCATGTTTTGATGCCAAAACCAAATTCTGCAATGTTAGCAAACTCACAAGTTTTCATATTTTGACTATTTTTATATTCAGAGATATTCAATGTCTAAGTTGATTTCAATATCAGAAATCCCCTCCATATTGAAAATCGTTTTCGTAGATCGAGATTAATTGTAGTATAGCTACCCGAAATGCGAATGTAAACACTATTTCAAATGTATCAGACAGTGTGACCCACTAATTATTATATTATTTATGCAAGTTCAAACAATCCAATAACTATTATCCAAGGTTTATCAGACATTTTTTAAACTTTTGGTTGCCCCCTAAAATCACCATGAGGAAAATTTAATGTAAAGCAAAAACTAACACTTTAAATTAGCTGAAATTTTGCATGATCATACTCATAACTTCGAAATGATAAGATCTAATGATATACAAATCACATTCACACTTAGCATCAACAGTGTCAAAAGAAATATCAGTGATAAGGTATTGGCACATGGAAAACCCTCCAAAGTGATCGCCATTCATGCTTTCACAACGAAGCAGAAATTGATTGATCCAAGGTCAACTGTCTCTTTGTCACAGCCTTTTTATATCTAAACATTAAAGGGTCAACATTTTTTTATTTCAATCTCTAAACACGATGAATAAGGGTGTGCAAATTGCACCAAAATGAACTTAGTGATAAAACTCAAAATATACATATAGCATTTTATTAATGTGCATTTTCAAACACTTGGAAATACAAAGCATTTGGGTAATTTAATATTTTGAACCAAAATGAATACAAATACATTAATTGTAGGGAAACCACTAGGGAGGACCGAGAAGAGACAAAAATTACAACTTTAAATATTTCTTTAACTGCCATAAAAAATATATGTGTGTTGTTTTTCATTGATTAACCAACTTTTTATAAATAATAGCATTTAATTTAGAAAGTTCAAACAAATTTCTGTTTAATTCAGCATTAGGCTGATTCACTAAAGTAGTACATACAGCAGAAGCTCAAAACAATACTATAAGTGAATGTAAAAGAAAGCTTAACTTTCCTACCAATATACTTAAGGCTGAATTACGATCTCTACTAGTCAAGGAAATTAAGTCAAAAGCGGATCAGGATAAATTTGTTTTAACTTGATATTGATAAACAGAAGAAATTAGCCTTTGAAAAAATTAAAATTGGGCTCATTTGGCACACAAATACCAAGTTAATAGAAGTTTTACAAACATCAAAATTTCATTGAAGATCTGATAGTTCAGAAAGTTTCGAATAGAAAACACACTGTTTACATTAAAAAAAAATTCTAAAAGGAAATTTTTACATTAATCTTTAGACTACGGATAATACAGTAAAGGTGAAAATTAACAGTCAACACTCCACTCGCCACGTGGCGACTATATGTTTGAAAGTGGAGACTTTGAAAAATGTTGCTACAGTCGAACCTTCGATTTTATGTTTCTTTCTTCTTCCGAGAGCGGTAAAATATATATGTATATTTTAAAGAAAGAAAAAGTACGGGAAAATAGTATTTGGAATTTAGAGGGAAAAAACAGACGCTTGGAGCGGGATAACCCAAAGCAATCTAGGGAAAGAAGGCTGAAGATTAGTACTTGCATGTGCTTATGACATTTCCATAGTGCTGGTATTTCGCAGGTTGAGAAAATCTATTTTGATATTGTATATATAATAGCCACTGAATAAAACAAGTTCAGTGCCCACTGGCCACTTTACATTTTAAATAACAACTTTTGGTTGACTGAAAACAATTTAAACCTTTATAATAATTTTGAAACTTGATATTGTGTAGAATATGAAAACAAACATGCTCTGATAAATTATACTTTATTGTTGCAGATATTCCCCCTATTACCTTTAACAAACATAATATCTCAAGTAATTTCTTTTTAATTATATTTAGAGGTGCCTTCAGTAACAGAAAAATTTTAATATACAGTAAAATTCAAGAATTTTGTTTTGTGCAGAGTGCAATTAAACAACTAAATTTAAAATCAATATTAGTCATACCCATGCATATTATTAAAAGGTCACATCTGCCTATCATAAAACATGTTCCATAAAATAGTCAAAATCAGTGTATGATCTCTCAACCAGTGAAAACTCCCATATGTGGTAATGCATCCTTTAAAACAGGATTCGGAGCAGAGGTGCTTTCCATCAGTTCAATTGGGATTTTACGAGTAAATCAGATACAGCTAGTGGCAACTTAGAAGTGATTTGGGTTGAAGACATCGGTAGAGTAAAATGATTAAAAATACTCACAATAGGATAGATTTAAATCAGATTTTTTTTTTATTTTAGCTAAAATGTTGCTAGTACATATTTAAATGTGTCAGACATGAGATGCATGCAAATCAGTTTGGTCTCTAGATAATATTTTAATTTATGTTAAATATTAATACATAAAAAGAAATAATTGTATAATTTTTTAAAGATTAAAACAGTAAAAATAATTTTTGTTTCAGTTGAATTCAATTTCACAATACACTTTATATTTTAAATTTTTTTTTTTTTTTAAATAAACATTTGGGAAATTTTTTTAATTAAAATTATTTTTCAACTAACCAATTTAAATATTTTGGCTTTTTTATTCATTACCCCAATGTAGTTTCATATATAAAAACTGTTAATTACATCAAACTGTCAAGGAGATACCTGAGACAGGGTGTAAAAAAAACACGATCTTCAAAACATATTTTGTTTTATTTAGGTTTATTTGATTCAAATCAGGTTTTAAAAAAAATTTAAATAGGATTTTTAAGATTTTTTTAATAAATTTGTAAATGTGTTTAAATTTGTACAGAAGCTATACATGCAAGTCAGTGTAGCTACTAGATAATATTGATTTTAAATATGTCTGAAGGTTAGAAATTTGAAGGAATTTGTTAAGTTTAACCAACTTTTTTCATGGAAAGAGTAAGTCATGCCTGAAAACATTTAGTACAATGTATGAACCTAGCATCATAAAACTCAGTATCTATTGATATACAGATTTGTAAGTGACACTTGTTTTAAATGAGCAAAGAGAAAGATTCGTTGGTCCGTTGACATAATCATCAAAACGAGCACTAACTCCTAGTCCCGAGAGAACCCCTTTTGCCCTAAAGAGAAATTAAATTTGTTATTAGAAAAAAAAACACTACACCAAGCATGCTCAACACACTTGGAATCCTTTAAAACTTTTATGGTGTAGGGCCCTGAACCCTAAAACACATTGGATAAATATACAAATACGAGTAAACAAATGCAGAATGCATCAATCTGTTTTAAATTGCTTATCAGAAGGGTCGCAAAGTTCTATTAACCTAGATCTCATTGAGTGCTAACATTTTTATAGTTGAGCAAAATACTGATCATATTAGTAATAATCCAAAACATTTGGTAGGCAAATAATTTTTCAAAGCTGCATCCCCAAGGGGACAGCTAATTATGGTCAATTTTAGAAAGGGCCGTTTTTGCAGTGTTGCTAAGAAACAAACTTTTATGCATTCTATCCCAGTTTTTTTATATTTTTGAATATTATTAAAGTTAAGAATTTTTTAGATTAAAATCATGATTTAAAATAAAAATTGATTAAAATCATGATTTAAATTGGCATACCCTACTCCTGACATGGATGTTGGCGATTGTTCTTAGGAGTAGTGGCAGTTTACCCATTGCGTGCCTCTTTTTAAAGAATAATCATTTCGCTTTTTCTTGTGTTGAAGGCCGTGTGGTAAGGCTTGGAAAAATACATATTTTGCAGGTAATGGTGATTTAAATAAAACATTACATAATCTTTATTTTTCCAATTTTAAGTTTAATACTTAAATTAAAATCAAATAATCAGAACCAGAATGCTATTTTATTCAAATGTTAAACATTTGCCCCTTCTGAGTAACATTTTATGAAACTGAGAATAACCATATTCCCAATCAGAGATGAAAGCATTAATTGGGTTGAAATGGTACCAAAACTTCTGATATTAGAGGGAACAGGCTCCACACACATTTTTGGACCAGGGGGGGGGGGGTGTATCTCTCTCTCTCTGGAAGCAGTCCCATTTGATAAAGTGATCTGATTGCTTTCGTTATTTGGCGACTTTTTTTGTAACTACCCCTTATATTTGTAATTTATAATAAACCCTTTATGTTTTTGAGGGTGATGGTGGAGATGAAGGGGTACTATAAAAATGTATTTACTTTCTCATTGGTAATATTTATTTCTCCTGTTTATGGGGACACAAGGAGTTTGGGTGATTAGGATTTGGTACCTGCGTTCGGATGACAACTGACCAACACTTTTGCTCATCGAAAACAGGCAGAGTTTGGGGTAACTTCAACATTGCAGTGATTTAGTTTAATTTGAAGTCTTCCCCACAGGCTTGAACTAATGCCCTTTCAAGAGGGAATTTGCTATTTGCAATAAAGGAACCAGCCAGGGTAGGTCAATTTTTTAAAAGACATGATTTTTATCAAAAATAATAGGTTTGAATCCAAATTTTAAAATGAATTTTCTTTTCTGCATTAGATTTATTAACATTGAAATAACTATGAACATGACTCGTGTTATTTTATTCAAATAAGTTGAGAACTATATCAAACAAGTTAGTAGTTTGTTTATGAAAAAATTAAACATTTACAGTGAAAGTATTCTGTAGTGTCATAAAAGCATTCCATATTAATTTTGTTTTGTGAAATAGGCTGTTAATTTATATTTAAAATTTTATGCATTGATTCCTAGGAATTTTTCACTGCTAAAATAACTATTCTGTATATATGAAATTGAAATGTAAAAGTTAATTCGCCCATCTAATAATTGATATTGACAAAATATATTATGGATTGAAGACTAAAAAGCATTTTAATGATTACGATTATTTTTATTGCATGCTTAAAATTCCACTCAATTGGGATGTTCTGCGGGAATGCTGTTACACTTATTCTATGCTGTTCATAAAGACAAGCTTCATTTTCTGCATAATTTCAGCACACAGACACCTTTTGTTAGCTATTACATTAAAAAAAAAAAACACTAAAAGAAAATGTATTTCAAATACCTGTCCAAACGATCCTTTCCCTATTAGACAATCTATTTCATATCGTTCTATAAGTTCCCCATTTCTTACTATGTAGTCATGATTTTCATCATCATAGCCATCATTATAAACCTTTTTCTCTTTTTTATTTGTGGAATCTTCTCTTTGGGACTGTTGAGCACGTCTTTTCTTTTTTGCATAGTAAACCTAAACAGGAACAGAGATGTTAAATATTAAGGACAATCAAATTATACAATAATTAACAATGATTTTTTAGTTGTATTTTCCAGTTATAATAACTATGAATAAAAAGAAGGAAGGCAGGTATTTAATTTAACATCTTACTGGAGCAACACAAAGTAATTTTTAACCATGGTCAGATGACAATGAATAAAAAAAAATTAGCCTTTTTTTTTTAATTATTATTTTCATAGAAAACATTCTAAACATTCATATACAACAAAAGGATCAGCAATTGTTTTCATAAGTTTAACTTCGGAAACCTAGCAAGTAAAGATAATCTGAAATCTTAAAACTATTTTTAATCAGAACTCCGTCATTATAATTAACAACCAAATTTATCTAAAAATACAATTTTTTACTAAATGTTACGAAATTTTTTAAACAATAAATGGAGGAGCTTTTCAGAAAATAAAAATTTAATAAGTTCAATTAAACTTTCGTTACAGTTCATAATAAATAGTACTAAATGAATCAAAATTTCTTGCATAATACATGCACATAACTATGTATATATTTCATATACACACCTCATTTATATGTTTGTATGTTTTTATGAGATCAACGCTCAACCGCCTCAAAGGTGCATGGCTTGGTTCCCGAATTTTACCAGGAATTCGTGTCTCTAAGACTACTAAGTCAGCATCTGGATCCTGAGCTCCAGTGCCCATGCCAGCAAGCTGATCCTGGGTGACAAGTTGTCCATACATAGCTGATTTCTGGTTTGATCCAACTGCAAAGAAAATTAGTTCATTAGACAGGTTGGTTTGGTTTTTATACAAAAAGGGCCACACATGGCCAAGCTACACAAGACAAAATAAAGATTGATATAAAATTTATCTATTTACAAGTTTGAATTAAGATTAGCTCAATTTATTAGACAGAAAATTTAACAATCATACTTTTCAACCTTAACACTTACACTAATGTTTTAAAATAGTGCACAGATTAGTCATTTTAGAATAGAATTTCCATTCAATTCCAAATGCTTTGCCTGTTTTAAAGTTTCAAAGAAGGAATTAATATCTTTACCAGAACCTGAGATGAAAACTATTTTCTACTTCACATTTAATAACAGCTTCTCATAAACTCAGCACACCCAAATAGGGAGGGGGTGGGGGGTCTTATACCATTGAATGGGAACATTTTAGCGATGGGACCAGAGAATATAAATATATTTCTATTTGAAATCACATATTCATTGCTTTAACTTTATTTTTTTTTAATGTGTAAAACATGGTGGCATTAGATACATAAAATAAAGCTTAGTCAAAAGATACAATTGATAGACTAGATTGAATTCTTGGAATGCATATTTATATTTTAACAGAGATCTGCATACTCTCCAACATTGGTAACCCAGTCATCAGTAGCACTTCTTACCGACATATTACATACCACATAGTATCAATAAATTATTGATTAAATATTAAAATTAATACAAAGTTACAAAATAAAATAATAAAAAAATTATTGAATAATTAATTGAAACAAATATTTTTAAACAATATTCACAATTATTTAAGAAAATTATTGACTAAATATTGCTTTTTTTAATCACATAATTCGATTTAGTTGATCAAACTAATTACCTATTCACATCTACAATTTTTTTTTGCATTGAATAACCTTTTGCTTTTTTTAAGTATTCATTGCTTAGTTCGACATCGTAACAAACTTCCATATTAATTTTTGTTATGAGGAGTGACTCCAGTGTTTTAGTGTTCATTCTGGAATGGAATGAGATTCGGTTTGGTTTTGTTGAACCATGGTGAAAATTCTCTCACTGCTTGCATTGCTGTGAGTAACTAACAACATTATTTTAGGCAATGCCACATATTTTGAGTTGCCATTGCTATGCTTGATTTGGGAAACATTATACCAAGCTACATCAGCTCTATCAAATTCCAAAATTTCAGATGACGAGATCCTTAGTTTTTCACTATACATCCGTAGCTCCGTAGTTTTCAACTTATTTCATAGCAACTACGGAAATTCCGTAACAATTGGAGAGTCTGGATCTGTTATAACGAAACCTTTTGGTTAAGATCATGAGTGTAGATGGAGGCTATAGGCTAAACAAATACTTTTAGGTTTTAGTGATTCAATTACTAGAAAAACTAATTAAGGCATTGTTAAAAAAGAATATTTGAGAATATAACTTCGCCAAACCACTTATAAACAATGTGTAACATAAAAAAAATTACATTGCATAATGACCCCATTGCCCCTTTTCTTAGACACTGAATTTTTTCCTCCTTTTTTTCAACTTTAAACTTTTTATTGTACATTGTTCTGTAGTAACCACTTTTATTTTGAATTGCAATTCCTTTGTGAAACTCAAATGATGAGTGGGCGTCAGACAGGAAAGTCCAAAGACTAAACAGTACAGCTTGAAAATACAAGATTTAAGTGTATTCCTTTAAACTTAAACAGACACTGCAGACTACACAAAGTAAGACAGATAAAGTGATGCAACAAAACCAAGTTGAAAATTTAAAAATAAATTATTCTTATGCAAACAAAGTGCGATGATGACAAAATAACATTCGAAATTTACTTCAACTTAGAATTAGTGCTATTTCACATCGATTTATTTCCCCTATATCGCGTAATGTAATAGCAAAAACAGGGGGTTATATCCCCACCAAGAAAACTACAATCATAATCATCCTTTTTCACAGTGGCCAATCAATCAATCTTTTATCGATCGTCGTGGTCCTGCTCAAGACGCTGAAACAAAAGATCGGGAAGTACGCCTGTTTCGTTGCTAAGCGACATCGTCAGACAGTTTTTGAAGGAAATATTTTCTTCTTTTTCATACAATACAGAGTTATTTTACGAATTATCAAAACGTGTCAAAAATATTTAGTTTGCCACTTCCATATAAGTTTTAAGAACTCTTCACGATAAAATGCGGTCTAAACTTGAAAAACTATTAGGGAGTGACAAATAAAATCGAAACAATAAAAATATATCAGGATTCTAAATATAAATACCACGATGTTGGAATCTGAACAAATGTTTTTGATTCCAAACAAAAAAAATCTTGTACCTGTATTTATTTAAGGCTCAAAGGGTATAATTCTTCTTGACGGGCGTGATTGATTTAATGAAAAGGAAGTCCTTATCCCAGAAAAATGTGTATCTTAATTATTAAAATTCTGTTTACTCAATTTTAGCAAGGGTAAACTTTGTCATTCAATTTGTACAAAGTATCAACCCAATTGACCGATTACTGCATAAAGCAAGCTTTGTTCATAAACAAATTATATAATTTGTCTACATTTAATAAACATGCTACCCTTAAACAAAGAAATAAACTCTATTTTAAAACAACAGCGCAAGAACATGTTGAATACGAATAAAAGCAGATTAGCTATATATTTTTCTCTCGTATTCGGGTCCAATTTAATTTTCAATCCAACGGCCAATTACTTCGTACATACTGCTTATAGGTCGAAGGTCAAATGGTCAATAAATTCCAATCAAAACAATTTGTGCAACCAGTTTATAAAGCTATGACCTAGGAATGCTAACAATATATTTTGTTTAATGTACTAGGGGGCTCCGCCCCCTGGTCGCTTACGCTCGCCTCGATCTGAAAGTTCCGAAAATTGTATGACCAACTTTTAATTGCATCGATTTTATTTATTAACCAATTAAAAAAATAATTGTACCATAAGAAAGAGTGTAATGTATTTAGTGATGTTCTCAAATTTAAAAAATAATGGTTTTTGCTGTAGATATAAGAGTTTTAACAAAAAGTAGCTAAAATATCCAAAGACTCAGAATTTTGTATGACCAACTTTTGATCGCATCCAATTTAATTATTAACCGATTTCAAAAATAATAGTACCATAAGAAAGAGTACATTCTGAGGTCTACTGCGATGTTTTAAAAATTAAAAACTAATAGTAATAGATACGGCAGTTTAAAAAAAAATAATGAAAATGTCCCGATTTTTTCCGAATTTCAAAAAAATATTATCAAAAAACAAATTGAAATAATAAAAAAAAAAAAAAAATCGACGAGCTGCAAAAATTTACGTTGAGAGGTACTCTTAAAAAAAATCACGGCTGAAGACGGAAAATGTGTATATGTTTTGATCACTCCCGGAAGAAATTTCGCTTTTTCAATTTTGACACTTAATAAAACCTAAACTAATAGCCGCATCGGAAAAAAATCTTAACAATTGTCAAGGGAATATGCATGAAGAACAAACCATGTTGATTTCGTTTTTTTCCGATCAGTACTTTCACGGGAAACCGTCTAACAATCGACCTAAACAACACAGTTTTCAATCCCGCGGCGGTACCTTTTTTTAATATAGAGAGATCTGTCTAATGCAGTGTTTCCCAAACTATTTTGGTCGAGCAACCCCCAAATTTGTTGCCAATGATCGCGGAACCCTGAATATTTTTTATATAACGACTTTTCAAAATTTAATATCTGATATTAAATGAAACAAGAATTATTTTGGTATTTCGGATTTTATTGAATTAAACGAAACTAAAAAAAAAAAAATTATTATAGAAATAATTAATAAAAATACAAAACATCAACTAAAATAAAAATGAAAAAACTTTAATGTGAAGAATGCACCTGCTTCTTTGATTCCATGATTCTCTTAAAATTGGGCGTTATGTTTAATAACTGAACTCTCATATCTGGTGCAGCATCAAGTTTGTTACGATATTTGGTTTTTGTCGCAACATATTTTTAAAACCCAGCTTCACACAAATAAAAACGTAGTAAACGGCAATAGAATTCGAATATCATGTTTTGATAAATTTGGATATTCATCGAATACATCTGACCAGAATATTGTTAACGAAACTGTTCTAAATTTAGTTTCTAATTGTGTATCCGAACTCAATTCAATCAACTTTTCATAATCCATGGAATGAAATCCTTTTGGTTTTTCTTTTATTTTGAAAGGATTTTGTACCCAGTAATTATCTTGATTCTCTAGGTTTGGAAAGTAATCACTGAGTGATTGCTGTAAACTGGACAGATATGTTTTTATACCATCGGGGATTTCCACATCTAAATTCACTTCAGATTCTTAGAGAAAATCACTAAGCGTCTGGAAACACTCGAAGTTGTTTTGCTCCACAGCTGAAATCCAATATTGTATTTTCCTTGAAAAGGCAACCAATTTATCTTTTGTTTGGAATATGTTGACTTGTTTTCCTTGCAGAGCCAAACATAATTCGTTCAATTATCCAAATATGTCAGCAAGGTATGCAAGTGTAGATAGCAAGTGATATTATTTAATCCTGTCTGATAATTCAAATTTATGTGACCAATATAATACGCCATCAGTTCCTTTCGCAATTCAAATAATTTTTTTTTTCTAATGGCGGGCACATTTGACCTAAGTCATTGGCCACTACAAGGCCGGAAGTGATGGCCACTTGTGAAGGAGCACCCAGTGGGAGGACCATCATTGCCCCTAACAACTTATACTTCGTAATTTTGAACTATGTTCAGATGACGAAGCAACACCTGAGCTGGCATACGCTTACAAACATCCATGCCCGAACCCGGATTCGAACCGAGGACCTTCCGATCTAGAGGCTAACACCTTAACCACTATACCGGTTGGTCGGCGAAATTCAAATATTCGCACAAGCATTTTACCTCGCGATAACCATCTAACATCCGTATGAAGAAGTAAAGTGGTGTGAAGACTACCCATATCTTCGCAAATGTCTTTGAAAATACGTGATAGCAATGGTTTACTTTTGATAAAATTAATAATCTTCACTGCTTCGTCTAGAACAGATTTAAATGTCACCGAAATCCTTTTTGTTACTAATGCATATCTGTGAAGAATGCAATGAGTACTGTTACAGTTTTTTGCAACATTTTTAATCCGTGCTACAGCACCACTCACTTTTCCTGTGATTGCTTTTGCTGCATCGCTGCATACTTCAATACATTTTTCCCAGTTAATTTCATGCGTTGTCATAAAATTATCAATGCAGTTAAATATATTTTCCCCCGTGGTGTTAATGTTCACACTATCAAATAAAAGCAAATCTTCAATTTTTTTATTAAAATCATACCGAATGAAAACAAGCAAAATTGCTAATCTAGCAACGTCTGTGAGCTCATCTAGTTGTAATACATAAGCGTCACACGCCTGTAACCATGAAATAAGTTCTATTTAAATGTCACCGACAATATCGTTAATACGCCTTTTTACAGTATTGTTAGAAAGAGACAAACTTTCAATTTGTTTGCTATACCCTTCGCCGAATACACACGAAACGATGTCTTGAACACAAGGTTTAATAAGTGATTCACCAATAACATGTGCCTCGCCAGCAAGAGCAATACGGCAAGATACTTTATACGACGCTTCCGTTATCTTTTGATTATTGTTTTGAAATATTTTATCATAAAACTCTTGCTTTTATTATGGTTTTCAAGTTTTCTTCTTAAAAAAAGAAATATCTTTGCCTTTATTTGTTGGGTGATTTTTTTTCAGTCGCCTTATTCAAAATTTTAAATTTAATGCGTTGGTCGATTGTATACTTTCCAGGGAAAATGTGAATATATTAGACGCCATTCTTATTTTTTTAATAAAATAAAATTTGTCACGCGGAACCCCTAAATTTTTTCGTGGAACCCACTTTGGGAACCACTGGTCTAATGTTTTGAAAAATCCTATTAGAATTTAAATCCTCTCGATAAAATACGATTTATCAGATTCGAGGACCCTAGACGTCCAGCCTAGAATGTAAAAATATACACAAGATTACCTTGTAATATAAAAGACAAAAACAATATACGAAGTCAACTTCAAGTTTGGAAACTCAGGAGCTTATATTACCACGTTCATACATTTAATTGATTTATTTGGAGTGAGTCAACTTCTGCATAAGTTCGGCATTTTTTAAACGACAAATTGATCAATAGTCTTCTTATACACAGTCCAGTCACGTTAATGTGACCACCACCTACTTTAGACGTCAACGTGAAATAACGAATCACAAAAGGCATGTGGCAGCACATTGCAGTGGAGTGTATATAAAGGATGTCCTAGGGCATCGGAAAGCATTTCAATCGTTGACGTAATGCAGAAACGTAGCGATTTATCCGACGTCCAAAATGGCATGATTATTGGCTTTTGGGCCAAGGGTGGAAGCACTTCGGAAACGTCTAATTTTGTGAACTGTTCGCGTGCCGCCGTGGTAAAAGTATACCGTGTATGGCAAAATGGCACAATCCAAAATTAGCGGCGTGGCACATGTGGTGCACCACGGGCTATAGATGACAGAGGCGAACGAAAGCTACGGAGATGCGTTCGGACGAATAGACGTGCAACTGTTGAGCAACTGACCGCCCAGATGAACCAAGGGGCTACCAAGAGTGTATCCTCAACAACGGTTCAGCGAACGTTGCTGCACATGGGCCTCCGCAACAGACACCTGGTTAATGTACCTTTGCTGACTGCTGTTCATCGGCAACGAAGGCTGGAATTTGCACGCCCATACCGCAACTGGACGTCCACAGAGTGGCGACAGGTGGCTTTTTCAGTTGATTATGCTCCATCGGACAGATGGACGTTGGCGTATACGGCGTGAAACGTCTGAAAGCAAACACATTGCAACAATTGCCGGAAGGATCCAGGCTGGAGGAGGGAGCATAATGGTTTGGGGAATGTTTTCCTGGCATTCACAGGGTGCACTCATCATTGTGGAAGGCAAGATGGATCAGCACAAGTACACATCTGTCCTTGCGGACCATGTCCACCCCTACATGCGAATTATTTTCCCTCAGAATGATGGCATCTACCAGCAGGACAATGCGAGGTGTCATACAGCTCGCAGTGTATGTGCGTGGTTCGAAGAGCACCAAGATGAGTTTACCGTACTCCCCTGGCCAGCTAACTCACCGGATTTAAACCCAATCGAGAGACACACAAGTCCAAAACATGGAAAACTTATTACCAACGCATGCATGATGATTTTCAAAACATGTTAGTATGTGTATCCATTTTCCCGTGTGACATACAATACGGCTGGAGTCTGCTGCTAAAACGTTTGAGAAATGTTGTAACGCGGATGCATGCGTCATTACAAATGAATATATTTTACCACCGCATGAGCGTTTACATAATTTTTAATTGGGGCAAAAATTGGCGGGGGAGGTAGTAGTACCGGGGAAAAAACATCTAAAATGTTAAAAAATTCCTTCTTTCGATACCCAAGGAATTGGTAATTAACGTCGTACAAAAGTAACACAACGGGCTATTGACAACGGTCCGGGATCAATCCCTTAAGTGAAAGTTCCGAGGACAACACCTTGTAATTTTGAACCACGGTCAGATGACGAAGCAACACCCGAGATGGCATCCCATTCTCCAAACTTCCACACCAATCCAACGTAAGGACTTTCGACCACGACAGATGTAAGGTGCACCAGCCGCCTCTACACAAACGCTTACAAACATACATGCCCGGACCCGGATTCGAACCAGGAACCTTCCGCTCTAGAGGTTATATAATACCTTAACCACTATACTTGTTGGTCGGTCACAAGGAAATAATTAACTCGTACAAAAATTTGGTGCATACATCTAAAAATATAAAATCCTTTAAAAATTTGTTTTTATTAGCATGCATAAATGCAACTAGAAAGAGTATTGTGTTAATTCTTAAACTAATTTATGTAGCAATCCGAAATTTTGGACGAACTTTCTAAAACTTTCGAATAGTAATTTATTAGAAAAAGAGAGTAAACTCTTCGTTTTCCGATGGTTTGTTTTAACCCTGGAAATCCCACACAAGTTTCGATTTTTTTTTGCCACGAGGATCAAATTGGAATTTTGACAACCCAAAAAACAATTGCTATAATTTATTCCAGAATCAAATAAAAAAAAATAACTTGGGGTAAACACAAAATACCTCGGATAAGAAACAGTAAAAAATACTTTTGTACCCAAAATCAAAATGCAACAAAATACTAGATCTCAAAGCTATACCCAATGCCACAACTAAGAAAACCAAATATTTCTGCATGTAAGATAGAAAACTATCGTCAGTTCCAAAATAAGTACACACCTGGTTCCGAAAGAAATATTACGTTGAAAACTACGATTTGGATTAGATATGTTCGACACAATATTTATAGATGATGAAATAGTTTGAAAATCCCTCAGACTAATGAAATTAATAATCTTGAAAAATGCTTTAGAAACAATCCAAAGAAAAACAAGTCACAAAAGTGAGTACATTCTTCAATAAGCAGAGCTTAATCCATCACTATTGCTGCATTAATCAAGGCAGTATTGTATTAACCCTGGAGCAGTATATCGTGCAATTAGAAACTGCGTGGGCAGCACGGCGTTGCCGGTGATAGTTCTTTTCGTGGGGTCAGGTGTGACACTGCTCGCTAACTCCTGGTTTTTGCATTCCCAATTGTAATTCGTAGCCTATTGGATAACAGTCAAAACGGCGTTGCCCGTGTTGTTGGTTTGATTCGCAAACCAAATGGGAATTCGTAGCCTATTGGAAAACAGCAATCAGGGCGTTGCCGCAAACCAACACCACTGGTAACGCTCATTGTCAAATGCGGCCGAATTCGAATTGCGAAGAGATCCAATACAATTATTAAAAGAAAATCAAATGTATAAGGAATATATCTGGTGTAAAATTTTCCGCAGATTTAAAATCCGTTGAAATTTTCAAACTATCTTTAACGATCCCGATTTTACAAAAAATAACTAAACAATGCCAGTCAAAATCTTTTTTATTTGTTTGCTTTCCTTGGCTGGAATCGAACACGAAGGTTGGCGTGACATCACATCTCATGTGAAAATATAAAAGATATACAAAGAAAATCTTATTAAAAATAAGATTTTCTTTGTATATCTTTTATATTTCACATAAGATGGTATCGATCTTAGGTGAAATTTTCCGTAGATTTCAAATCCGTTGAAATTTGTATTCTATCTTTAACGATCTAGGAGATAGAAAGTTTTAACTGGAGTTTATGTAGGTTATTTTTTATATTTGTTTTGCTCTTCGGCTAAAAGTTCCTCCGCAAAATTAAACGGAAGCAAAGAAATAAAAATTTAGAATCTCACATCTTTAAGATGTTGTTATTATAAGGAAAACAATACAAATTAAATTCCATTAAATTAATTTTAAAATGTTCTAGATTAAATTTTAAAATTCGGGCGGGATAGAAAAATAGCGAAAAATTACGACCAAGGTACGGGATTCGTAACATTCCGCAGCGAAAGAAGACGTCTGAGTCAGAGGGCTGGAGAGGAAAAAAAAAAGAGAATAAAAAATGATAGAATTTCTGATGATTCTTGTATTATTTCAACAATCCATCTTATACGCATGCATATTTAACACATTTAACTGCAATGCCAAATAATTTTCTATTTTCTAAAATTACAGTTTAAGTTTTAGAAGGCAGTTGAGAAAATTGAAAGAGGAGAAAGAAATAATGCTTTTTTTACTCAAAACATGGAAAAAGACGAGTCTTACATTTTTTAAATTTTACAACTTAAATGTGTGTCTTATTTTTAACACAACAATGGAATGTGTTGGTTTGGGCAACGTAGTATCTTTTAACCCCAAATTACTCAGATAATAACGAGATGGACAAATTAGAAGCATAGTTTAATAGATTTTTTTTTAAATGTAGAGGTCATTTTTATTTTTTGACTACAAAGTAAATTATTTTACTGCTTACATAAATTTTAAAAATTAACAATGTTTGTAGATGTCAAATGTTACTTTAGAAACAATAACAACTTATTAAAATAACCATATCTAGCAAGAAATTTAAGTAATATCTATTTATAAAAAGGTATCCAACTCTCTCGAACACCTCACATACAGTTGACCGCGGGAGAAACACGATTAATGAGATCGACTTTCAACGTTTGTTCTTGTGCCTTGTTGATGCTCATAGCGAAACTTAAACGAACCGGGAACTGAAGTTTTTAAATTGGAATAGGATATCAGAAGGAATGATTGGTATTCTAGGAATGAATACGTCTTCGCCTGCGGCATGTCCAGTCATGATGATGGCTTCAATAATATTTGGCATGAGTTTCTTGACAGTCTCGTGCCATTGGCTACAAATTCCCATTTAGTTTACGAAGCAAACCAACACGAAGGGCAACTCCGTTTTGGCTGTTATCCAATAGGCTACAAATTCTTATTTTGTTTGCGAAGCAAACCAATAACCCCACAAAAGCAACTGGCACGGGCAACGCCGGAAGTGGCTAGTACTTTTGATACTTCAACTCAACACAAGTACTTCAAAACCAAGCACAACAAGTCCTACACAATACTTCAACAACACACAAGGAAAATTTTACACCAGATCAATACCTTACATTTCACAAACCAACAACACGGGCAACTGCGGGCTAGCCACGCAGTGGATAGTTATACATAATTAAATACTGAAGAACATTAAAAAACTGCGCTCTACAAAGACTGATGTTGTCTCACATAGTCGCAGTAACTAATGACTTGGAGAAAAATCGTCTCGGGAAAGTGTAGCAATAATCAGCAGTTTGTTATTTTTTACAATCTTATTTTAAGACACGCTTTAAGGTTGCAAGGAACTTCTATAAATTCTTCGATCTGTTATCTTCATTCGCTGTTTCGATGTTGTACGCTTTCGATTCCGATTTTTCTACCAGACGAATCAAACGTTCGTAGCTGCTTTTGATTTTCAGCAAACGTTTTGGCAGCTCTGGGTGAACAAAGTTTTATGTTCCAATAATCTGTATTGTTTTATGCATACACACATTCGGAAATATTACCCTGCAAAATAGTCATTAAATAGTTGCCTATTTAATTTTGTGCTAAATTTGCAAAATCAAATCGTTGCCTATTTAATTTTGAGCTAAATTAAAAAATTGTAGGTGGTTGCATTTATGTTGCGGTGATAACTCACTTACAAGACACCCCAAGTAGGAAGAATTTGTTTTAGTTTTAGCACTTTACATGCAGCGTAGAAACACGTGAAAGAAGTTGCACTTGTTGCAAAATGTTGCCCGAAATATAACAGATTGCGATTTTTAATGCATTCAATATAAATTAAATACGATAATATTTTGTTTACTTAAATAAGTAAACTATCGATCGCTTTCACTAAAAAAAAAATCACGAATTCGTAACAATCAACTTTGATGATAACAGATTACGATTTTCAATACGTTCGTAGATCTCCTTCAATATTTAACTTTGAGTTATCAACTTGATCCGTCCGGTCTCTTGACCCCTCTTTCCAAGTAATCTCTCTGTATCTGCCATTCTGTCTTCTTATTCCAGAATCCGAAAATAAAACGGGCCTGTTGAGACCGCCCTCTTCGCTAGATTTGGCACAATCGCTCTCTTGCCGTTGGATGGTTCCAATTCGGTATGTCCATTGGTTGTTAACTGTTATACACTGCGGCAGATAGACTTTTCTCACAACTAAAATTTCGTTCATACAAGCGGCGTTGTATAAAGCTGTAAAACGGTGGATGTTATTCCCCTTTAAAGTGACCGCTGGCATCGATCACCATTTACGAGTTGTCAGCGACTGACCTTCTAGAGGGTTCCTCTTTTTTATTCGACCCTGAGGTGTGAACGCTTTTGGGGAAAGGCAGAAGGTCGCGCCGTTGATATCTCTCGCGCGCCAAACGATATGCCACACAATACTACGAAAGGCAAGCGTCAGTCGTAAATGCCACTCGAGGCTCTATCGCTCAAGTTAGGTAATTAGGTAAGGGGGGTCGGACATGCAGGTGGCTTTTCTTCCCTTCAACTTCACCGCTTCGCCTTACTGATGATAGCCTTTTCTCGTGGGAAAATTTCGAGAGCTTGCTGCTAATACACCCCGCGCAATGTGAAGTATCGTTTACAATTGAAACGGTACGTTTATGAATCCATTCTTGTTGTGGAACGTAGCGCCCATTTCGAAATTGGAAAGGCGAACAAAAAATATTTGGAGTCTTTAGAGGTAGCACATAAAAATAAGGAGTTCTTAAGGTGCATGCGAACCATGTTTACATAACATTTGCATGTCTCAACCTTTTGTGATTAGTTAGTCCAGGCCTCGAAATAGATTTTTCAATATAGGTCCACCTTGTGCACCTAAGTTTTTAAATTAGGTGCACATGTATTCTGTTTTCACATAGTGTATGTTTAGGTATTTTAATTACGTTTCTTTAGAGCTAGAGAGGTCAATATTAATATTTTGTTCAAACATCAAACTAACATAACACGTTTCACCGATTTTTTTAACGTTGGGTGAACTGCGTGCAACTAGCGGGAAAAATTAGGTGCACAGTTTTATTTCCATGTGCACAGGGTATTTCGAGCCCCGAGTTAGTCTATTAAAAAAACATTATTTATTTACAGAATTATAATTTTTCAGTTAAAAGCTTTTGTTTTATCAATCAAAAATTTAGCCAAGAACTCAACAAAATACTTGTTCCAACTTGGGGTCTAGAATGTAAAATGACATTAGAAAGTTTTTCTGTGATATTATCTTGGTTATTACTTGTTGGTATACTTAAATACTTGTAATAATTTGTTATTTCAAAACATTTTCCAACTTAGGATTTATTTCTCTTCTCAATTTAAACATTTGCTACCTCCAGAGCTTAAAACGAAGATTCAATGTTAATAGTCAATAAAATTTGTAGTATTTACTTCTAACAATATTTTGTCAGTTATTAATACCTTTTTTTGATAGATCCTCAAATATTTTACCAAGGCCTTTTACACGTTCTGTTAGCTGATGATAACGTGTAAGGCTTTTGACTACGGTCCGGGATCAATCGCCTAAGGAAAGTATCCGAGAAAATTGGGTAATTTTTAATTAACGTTCTCAAGCACTACAACTACCTATTAACTAGGGTCGTAGTTGAATCCAATAAGGGAAATATAAGTGGACAACCACGGTCATATGATAACATAACACCTAAGCTGGCACCCCACCCTCCAAGTAATTGTGACGTCACACCTATTCACTCTCTTCGCAATTCCAATTTCACAATAACGAGGCTATCACACCGTTGTCCGTGGTGTTGGTTTGCGGAGCAAACCAAATGGGAATGTGTAGCTAACACCGGTGGTTTACAAACGTTCCCAATAGACACACCTAACCCCACAAAATACAGCACGGGCAACGCCATGCTAGTACAAACGGGGTAAAAAAAGTAATAGTAAAAAAAGCTAGTAAGCTAGTAAAAAAATAAAAAAAAAATACTAGCCACGCAGTGGCTAGTATTTTATATTGATACAAGTAATTTTATGTGAAGTCAACTTAAATTAAAGAGCTACCTAAAAACTAGTTACATTTTGCAAAAAAAAATCTATTAGGTGCTGGTGCCGTTTGCTAAAAAATGCTGTTTGGTACTGTCGAGTATATTTGACATAAATAATGCCCAAATACACTCTATAAGCGATGCTGGCAAGAGAGGGTCTAGAACGGCAGAAGTCAGCGTCAGGACGGCAGTGGTCGACCTAAGGCCTTAACAGAACGGGAAGACAGAGCAGCTGTCACAGCACCGGATTCGTCGTTAACTACTATTCAACGAGGGACCCGCACACGTGTCCAACATGACCCTTTGCAGACAACTGAGAGAGCGGAATTTACGCTTGCGTAACGCGACTGTAGCGCCGCTTACCTCTCAAGCCTGTACACCGTCAAGTCAGATTACAGTGGTGCACGAGTGCCTCGACTCGAGCAACTTGAAACGGCGCTGTTTAGTTTTTATGACGAGTCGCATTTCCAACTGTGTCCTGACGACAACCGCAGAGGTTTCTGGAGACGTCCAGGGCAGCGTGGGGATCCTGCCCTTAGTATCGCCCGCCAAACATGCTCACAACAGGACGTTATGGTCTGGGGTGTCATGTCCTTTGACATACGGACCCCGTTTGTAGTTATTTCTGGCACACTTGCAGCACAGCTCTACGTAGACGACATTCTACGACCGGTTGTTTAACCGTTCCTTTTGCGACACCCCGGACTTACTTTTCAACAAAATAATGCCCAGCCGCACACGGCACGTGTTGTTATAAATTGTCTTCAAGCTTTCCCAACACTTCCTTGGCCAGCTAGGTCTCCTGATCTCTCTACCATATACCACATTTGGGACGTTGTGGGAAGACGATTGCAACCATCCCGGAATGTTGAACATTTAGCCCGACAGTTGGAGACAATTTGGCAAGAAATTCCGCAGGACACCAACACTTTTTCAGTCCATGCCACGCCAGATGACAGCTTGCATCGAGGCCAGAGGTGGACCCACGCCTTATCCTTTTATAATGGCCAAACTCTGAAATAAATCATTCAATAGTTCTGAAATTTTAATCGTTTGTTTTTCTATGTATGTTCTTCACATCCACCAATTCTTATTGCAATCGGACAACTCCTTCTTGGAGCGTCGACTTTTTTGTTATAGTGTATATTGGCGTGAGCATACTATTGTGCGAGATGAAGTCAAGCGTTCAATAAAGTAACACTTTTTGCTTGTGTTTACTAATATTATTTTCATTCGTAATATAGAACGCGCACATTATTCCGCATGACTCATTTTACATTGGAGCTACTCGCATCCCGTGACGCAATATACATTGAAATGCCAGAAAAACTGGAACACCAGTCTAATACTTGGTAGGCCTTCCACGGGAGCTTGTAGAAATACTAAGGGTCATGAATTCTACGTGCTTGCGGAGGTATTGTGTATACTTCCTCTTTCAGGTGGTCCACAATTCTGTTCTATTCGGAGGTGTAGGATTTCTGTGTTCCACTGCGTTGAATGGCAAGGTCCTACACTTAGATATGTTCATCTAATCTTAATTTAAGTGCTTAGACTTCTGTGGCGGTGCACACTGTCCTGTTGGAAGATGACAAACACGCCAGAACGAACGGGTGTTACTCGCCAGAATGGCGTTCACCTGTTAGACGTCTGTAGACATAAAAGAGGTCTCATTGAATGGTAGCTCAACTAAACACCATTATGAAGCTACAATCAGCCTGAACAATCCTAATCTCTCCTCTATGGTACAATCCTGTTGACATGCTGGATCCATGGCTTCGTGGGGGTTTCCTCCAAAGACGGATCTTTTAATCTGCCTGAAACAGTTGGTAACGCGACTTGTCAGACTAGGCTACTCGTTTTCAGTCGTCAAGTGTCCAGCGGCGAAGTCCCCGAACCCAAGCGAGGTGCATAGCTCTGTCGAATATTCACCAAGAGTAGAGTGTCGGTTCCTAAAGCCCATATCTCTGGGGGACCAGCATTGAATTCCGATGTTATTTGATGCAGTTTTGCACGCCTATCGCGTGGAACGATTTTTGACAGCCGACGCTCTTCACGTTTTGCCAGAATTATTGTAGGCACGGTACACCCTTGAACCGGCAGTACGTGAAAATCCTAACTCTTCTACCTTTTAAATACTATGATCTATCTCAAAGATCCAACTATTGAACCGCGTTGAAAATCGCTTAAATCGTGATACTATTCTCGCGGCGGAAACAGCTCTACTTTTTATACACACTGACAGACGCAACCAATGAAGTGCATAGTTGGCAGAGCTATGTACTATTTTGCATAGGCCCGTCTGCAACAGTTTATCTCGCACCAGTGCATTTTAATGTTTATTGCGTATGTGCAGAGTGTTTTGAGTATTCTTGAAATATAGATATTGATGGTATACTATATATCGTAGATGGAAGCTGTGAAATTATTCTTAAATTGGTCTAGTTCTCTGTGTTATACCATGTTTTCGTGATTCATTTTACATACGAAACAAAGATTTATGGCCCTTTAGTTTCAATTATAACAAATCAACCAATTGTTTTGAAAAATCATAGATAACGTAACACTAAAAATTAAAAGGTCAGAAGGTAGAAAAGGGTAACCCCTTTTCAAATGAAAACAGTTTGAAATTAACCAATGAATGCAAGATCTATTTATGTATCTTTAGAACGCAGCATGATAAAATAGGAAGAGGGAGAAAAACAGTGTAATGCGTTTATTTCATTTAAAAAATACTACAAAATATGTCCAGATTGCATTTATATCAAGACAAGCGTCAATGTTTGAAAAACGATAAACATGCTAGTTAGCACACGGTCATCAAGAGATTTGACTCACTCATAGGGCATGGCTACAAAAAAATTAAGAGTAATACGAATTTTTACTTTAAAAAAATCGTATGCACGCAAATTAACATACACAATCGAGAAAAAAAATTCCTAAAAGGAGTGCAATTTTTTTTTACATCCAAATGACCAACCCCCATTCGTTCCATCTCGGTGTCTCTGAGCTGTACACAGCGTTCGTACCCTCCCAGCTGCAGCCTCTATCCCCGTTGCTCTAGCTGCACGTTATTTTTAGACGCGGATCAATAGAAGGGAGCCGTCGTTTGTGTGTATGTCTGGACGGATGGATGCGGCCCCCACACACAAAACGCAAACCGTCTGCGTCTACCCGGCCGAAATGTCTTCTCGATGCTCTCCCTTCTGTGATCCCAACTATCCCCGGTTTTTTCCTTTTCTTTTCCCAGCCAAATCTTGCTCTTCTGACAAGCTCGTGGAAAATCAATTGGAAATAGTTTTGCTGGTAGGTTCTCATGCATTACCGTGTCGTTGATTCTATGGAGGAAATTTTAATTTGCATGTAAAAACATAAACAAATGAAAGAATCGAGTATACATTTGTTTTAAAAACTTAAGCATGCAAAACAGTTTAATTGGGGAGTGCAGTGTAAAATCAAGAACATCGCTGATTTCACCATGATTTATATCAATAGCAAAGTTTATTTTTAACGTTTGTTACTCGTTTCCTAAGTTTGAAACGGAAACTGCACAGTCCTTCAAACACATAACATGGACATTAAGGCCCGGTGCACACATCCAGTTTTTCAACGTGCGGCGCCTCTGCCGCAACGCAAGTGCGGTCTGAGATACATTAGATCCAATGGAGCAGTACACACATGCCTCCAGCGCCGCTAGAGCGACGCACGTCCAACTTGCGTGCATTTTGTACTGCAGTTCTCCACGGCGCCCCGCACATGCATCTCCGTTCTGAAGTACCTTGTTTTCATAAACAAATGGAATACAAATAATAATTGATAAATGGTTGCATCCAGTAATGTCTATTTTGTTTGAAAATATACTTTTTTTTTACACCAAGTAAGCGAAATAACCAGGTTTTCTTCTATAGAACATTCATCTGAAATAGCGCGAAATGAGTTCGTGCGTCATTTCACGGTTATGTGTGCATAGTTGAGCTTCGGTGCCGCAGTAGCACCGCACGTTGAAAAACCGATGTGTGCACCGGGCATAAAAGGGCAAATGCATAAACTAGTATTTTTACAACACTGGAATAAAATAAACCATTTTTCCGATAAGAAATGAGCTTGAAATAATATGAACACAGCATTTCCTACAAGTTGATTAAATAACAATAATTTATTGTATTTATAAATGGAACATATTAATATGGCTTATTTTCAATGTCGTTCAATTCAATGTTTTAATTGATGGATACTTTTATCAATGCTTTACCGATATGCAACTTTTTTTTTTGGCAACAATAATTCGGTAGTAGTCTTTGGAAAACTAATAGAAGTATCTACGAAATTCTATTTCAATTCAAATTTTGCTTAACAGGTAAAATACGAAAAAGACGGTATTACAATTGCCTAGTACATTTTAATTTTATATTAGCTTAAAACATAAGAAACAGTCAATCAAAAAGGTACTGAGAAACAGTAAATATTTAAACATTAAACAAAAATTAATAGCTATCGCACTAAAACTAAGCGTTTTCGTGGACTTCAGTATTTAAGATTACTTAAGAGTAGCTTAGTTCCCTTTCGATGTTAAAACTTATAGTTTTCACCGGAATAGAGAAAAATCCTAGAGAAATCTAAGAAATGTCGAATGCAAGAATATAAACAACGAATTGGAAGTCAAAGCGTTCTACTGAACTTAAAGTGAGGTACATCATGTTTTCACAGACTCGATCTCTGGAGAAAAAAAAAAGAAGTTAAATTTAATTTTGGAGACTAGGTTTACAAAGTTCACAAATGCTAAAATCGCAAGGGAAAAAAATTTGTTTAATGACTTTCAGGTAGAGAAACAGGAGAAAAATATCTACAAAAAATAAAGCGAATCAGAGCATTCAGAGAATTTGCTAACAGGTCGAAAAAAATTAGTTGCACGATTTCAAGAACTCGTTTACCTTTTAAATGAATTTACAACATTAAAGTGATAAAAAGCAAATATTGTGCTGAAGGTCCAATCTGAACTCAAAACTTTCTAGCACAATAAAGCATGGTGAATGTAACCGATAAGCATCGGGCTGAGTGATTTCTTGGTGTTCAAAATAGACATTTAACTAACCATGAAAAGGTAAAAATTCGTGCATTTAAATAGCCGGAAAGAAATTTTGAAAGAAAACGCTCAAAAATGGGCATATTGTCAACTTTTACGAGTTGAAACAATGTTTAATTTTGGTTTAAGAAAAGATTGGTTAAGATTGCTCCTTTACACTTTTGCCTCATTATGGGAGTGTTGAAAGACGAATCAAAAGGCGTACGCACACGGGTCTTGTGGGTTGATGAATGATGTTCCGATGATTCAACAAGTTGAAGGTTTAGTTTAGTTGGGGTTTTTGGCGCAAGGGCCATATTTGGCCATGCTGTGCCAGACACAAGATATTCAAAATCAAATAATAGACACACAGTGAAAGTTTTATCGACACAAAAGAGAGAATAATACACCCAGTAAGGAATGCAAATGACGGAATCGAACCCGCGCCGCCCCTGCAACTCGAAGGTTGCTAGCGCAGTGGGCATATCCGCTGAGCCACGACGCCCCACAACAAGTTGAAGAAGACAATTTTGTTCCGTGTAGACACATTATAGGTGAATGAAATTTTCTAAATGAAGCGTGTTCTTTTATTCATGTTCCATATCCAGGGTTTTTAAATTGCGAAGATTTATTGCGCAGTAAATGATACACAGCAAGTTTTAATATTTTATAAATACTGCGGAACACTACCACAATAATGTCAGAATCCCGTAAACAATTGTAAAATTTTCATGTTCTTGGAAATCTGTTCCAATTAAAAATACGATTATGCATACGAATGTTTTATGATAGATTAACGGACTAGACCGTTAAGTGTGACCCTCATTTAAGCTGTACTTTGCCATTACTAAATCCTCCAGGAAACGCAGTCCCGAGTAGTTTTAATGCACGAAATATATATTTGATGCTGTAATTTTTATTTCTAATTTTACTAATATCATTAAAATTTTTGATACTCATCTTTATTGCTCATTGTACTATTACTGTTATTGAATTTATAACCTAAAATAATTTGCTGAAGTACACATGATGTTCTTAAGACACATTCTTAAAAGTAGTTCTAAATGATTGATCATTGCAAATGGCTGGTAACTTTTTTTTTTAAAAACTATTCACAATATTATTCATTTAGCTCTGTAACAAGCTTTTAGATTTTTTGAGAAAACATTTGTAAGTTTAATCCTAAAATAATAAGTGATTATTTTTTACTATATATATTAAGTGTAATAACAGCTGTACATAATTGGGTAGTAACACTTTCACTGTGTCCGTGCTGTAACTTCATTTGCGGCCCCCATCTTTCAATCAATGGTGCGAGTGGCCCTTCTCTCAAAAAGGTTGTGCACCCCTAGTCTATATAATACATAATATATGAAAAGATACTTGAATCCCCTGATTTTCAAAAGATAACAGGTCAATATTTCAAAAAACTTGGCTACTCCATCTGAATTAATTTTATGTTTTGAGTCATTTAATAAAAATAAACGAAAGTTTCGTTCAAAATTACATTTTTTGCAAAAAAGTTTCAAGCATTTGCTAAAAATGAAAAACTTTGATCGTGTTATCTTTAGATTACAATAAACGATGCAGCCAGCATGCTTCATATATTTTACTAGCCACTGCGTGGCCACCACGGACGCACGGGACAGTTCCTTTCGTGGGTTCAGGTGTGACCACTGCTCGCTAACCCCCGGTGATAATGAATTCCCATTTGGGTTGTGAAGCAACCCAATGAGAAATCGTAGCCTATTGGATAACAGCAATCACGGCGTTGCTCATTGTCAAACGCGGCCAAAATTCGAATTCCGAGGAGATCCAACCGACGTGACGTCTCACAATATCTTGCGAAAATATAAATATTTAATTGAAAAATTATTTGTAAAAGAAAATCAAATGTATGAAATGTATAATATGTAAGAGGTAATAATAATCAAAATTATCCGCAGATTTCAAATCCGTTGAAATTTTCAATCTATCTTTAACGATCGCCATTGAACAAAAAAGAACTAAGCAATGCCAGTCAAAATGTTTTTAATTTCTTTCCCTAGAATCTGTAATACGTATTCAGTCTAAGGTCAAATTCGTATTGGAAAAAATATAAAAGTTACAATTTAAAAAATATCAGAAAATCATATTTAGAGGTAATGTGAAAATTTTCGCAGATTTCAAATCCGTTGAAATTTGTACTCTATCTTCAACGATCTAGAAGATAGAAGAAAAAAAAGAATTACATAACTGCAGTTGAAACTTTATTTCATTTTTTTTTGGTCCGCTGAAAAATTATTCCTAGGTAAATGAAATGGAAACACGGAAAAAATAAAGTTAGAATCTGTCATATCTTTATTCTGTTGTCATTCTAAAGAAAACAATAATAAATTAAATTCCATTAGATTACATTTTTAAATTCGGGCTGGGCACAAAAATTGCAAAAAATCAGGACTACCTGTGTGCCAATTCTCATTAATGTAAGAGCCATAGATTCGTCAGGACATTGCGTAACGAGACACAAACACTTCCTTTTTAATAGTAGAGATTTTAATTCAAAACTTTTCGGCATGGTTGAAAGCGAAGTCAAATGAAGACACACCCGAGTACTTGCAAGTACAGCAAGGGTTAAAACAATGATCGAGAAATGAAACAAAACACGAAAAATAACTCCATTTCACAGAATAAGGTAGGTAATTTTAATTAACGTCGTACTGTAACAACCCAACGGGCTATTGAGGACGGTCTAGGATCAATTCCCTAAAGGAAAGATTCAAGGAAACACCACGTAATTTTCGAAAAACGGTCAGACGACGAGGCAACACCTGATATATTACACCATTCTCCAAACGTCCACACCAGGGCAAGACAGAGATTTAAGGTGCACCAGCCGCCTCTACACCATACGCTTACAAACATCTACGCACTGTCCCGGATTCAAACAAGGAACCTTCCGATATGGAGGCTAACACCTTAACCACCAGACCGGTTGGTCGGTTTTCACAAAATAAGATAAAACAGTATTGGTACGGGCTTTACTTTCCTTCTGTAATTAAAGGACCGCGGGGATCACTTTACTTTTATGTATTGAATGGAGAAAGCCTAAACTAAGAGTGATAAAGGGCTACATCTATTGTTGTTGAGATCGCAAGTGAAGCAGAAACAACCAGCAACTGTCTGGTCTGGATGCGATAACAGGGGTTGCGCCAATTTCGGGTAATATAAACTCCAGCAGATGTTATATACGATTATGAGACAGGCGTAGATATAATAAAGCTTTATTAACAGTAAAACATACGTCATCTTATATTTCTAAAGTGTGTTATATTTAATAAGAAACAGAAAACAGAAGAGCGGGAAAACCCATTTGACCCTCTGGTATCCTCCGTTCAGAGCGAGAGAATCGATGCTAAGTTTTTCTACTTCTCATCCGAGTGGCAGTCAAGACGGTTGCCATGGTAACTGCATCTGTTGTTTGTTTTGCCCAGATATTCGGAGTGTGTATCTGTAGGGACAGGAAGAGGTGCGAGTCAGATCTTAAAAAATAAATAAAAATGGGGAGAAATTAGTGTTTTTTTTTTTTTTTTTTTTTTAAGTACGAAATATCGGATTTGCAGTGTTTTAGAATAGTTGGGACCAGGAGGAGACATCGGGATGACTATTTGTCCAGTCCGATTTTGGACTCGCGTAGTTCTAAAGCTTGAAAAGGGAAATAACTGCATTGAGAATAAGGTTCGAATGACTGGAAAGGTGCAAAACTAGCACATCAAACTTGATTGGTGGTTCACAGAAGTAGGACTCGTGAAACTTTACGGAGTCTTGCTTTCTGTAAGTTGTTGCCTGACAACCATCTAACCAACACACGGTATCATGCCTGTGATTTGCCTTAAGAGTATGCCCATGGTGCTTAAATAACATCTACTTTGGCATCCGTGGGATTCTCAAATACACTAAGGCTGCCCGCGCACGGGTGATTTTTGTTGCCAAACTGTTTAGTAACGGAAATGTACATTGTTTTCAATGTAAACTGGCGCATTTGGTGATCATTTAGTTGAGGCCACTAAATACAACCGGTTCCATTTCGAAGGTGACGAAATCGTTTTATGTCGCATCCGTGGGAATAGAACGTACATGTTCAGTCCTGTTCGCGAGCACGGGTGATTATTTAGTAGACACTTGCCTGCAACGAGTTGACATCGTATCGGTTTCCTTCCTCCCTTTCCTTATTGTAAACAATAAGCATGTCGATGGACACAGAATTTTTTATTAGTGAAATTTAAAAAAGACCACCATTATTTTATTGCAAAATGAAGGAATATTGCGATAGACATTTTGAAGGAAATTGTGGTGGAAGTTTGTAAGAACGTTGTGAAAACTGGAGTAATTTTGAGGCTGCTGAACGAGAGAAAAAGATTATACAAATACGTATTGCTTTTATATATATATATATATTCTTTAATTTTATGCAATACATAGTTTAACCAAATATATCTATTTTTTCTTGAAATCTTGAGTAAATTCATTTATTTGGATAATAAATTTAAATCTTTATTTGGAAAAAAGTATTTTTGATGTTATTAAAATTATTATTACTTCTGCTGGTATAGCCAATCGCATTAATGTATTATATAAAATATGTGGCCCAAATTGTATCAACAGGCTATCACAGCTGTTTACTCATACGGAAGTAGTGAAAAAATTTGTCAGGATACTTTTGATAGAATAAGTCTCAACCACTTTAAAAAACTTGATTTTAACATGCCATGTGATGGATGTGAACCATAAAAGTTGTAATATTATGTTAATTTTGTGTACTTTCAACTGTATATAAACGATTGTAGATATAGATTATAGACGAGATGTCTGAACTTTAGAGGCTTGATGTATTTGTAAATATGCTATCAATAAACTAACTGTTTTTATGGATGTATAAATAACCTTACTGTCCCTCGGTCCCAATAGCTGTCAAAAGCGAACACTGGTTATGGTCCTAACTCTAAGCAAGGTCTCAAAACAATTTGTAAACTTGACCACTAATAAGTATTTCACTCAATATTGGATGTACCCAAAATCGTTTGTTTCTTAGTTACTATTTAGTCTTATAATAAGTACACAAACATACGCAGTTTTTTTTTTAAATCCATTTTAAACTGAGCTGTGTGGCAACTATTTTAGTCACCTAATGCGCACTTACGAGGAGTAAAATACACTTTTTTAGTATCGGAACTATTTAATCACCAAACAAAAAAAGTTGCCAGTGCGCGGGACGCCCAACAGATTCCGCGCTATAGGAGATGCAAAACCGATTAACAACACCCTTTCTTTGAACATGCGCATTACTTGATGACGATATGTAAAAAGCAGATCCTTCAGACCAAACACGCTTTTTTTAATAATCCATGCCTTTGAACTCACCGTAGGTTTCAGGGCACCATAACGAGGTGGTATTCATAACCAATTTAGATCGCAAATTCTAAGGTCAGTGCCAAGGCGGCTTTGCATCCATTTCACAAGCCATTGGGCCCAGCAGTCGAGGATTCACCTACGTATGGATTTAACATGTTCATACTAGTATGCACAGAAAATATCAACTTCTTAGGAATAAAAGAAAATAAGAAAGAAAAAAACTAAAACCAACCACAAGGTCAAGTTTTATTATAATCCGAAAAATTATGGCAAATTTCTTATTAACTCTATAACTGACAAAACTAATTACGCAACGAATGAAAAACAGCAAACTTTTTTGGGCCCTCAACAGTAGATACTAATAAAAAATAAATAAATATTCGGAGCTGGTGAAAAGCAGAATGTGAAAAGGAGAGGGATCTCCACATTCACACTCTTTCCATCCACTATACTCATCAATATTGCAATAATATGTGTTCAATGCAGTTTTCACAATACCGATGGCAAATATCAATCAAAAAAGTTTGTCATCCTATATACTACGGTTTGTATTATACAAATTCCTTCAGAAAGAAATTTTCATCTCTCGAGCTCCAGAATTATCTAAGCAAGGTGAGATGTGTAAGTATAACTATTTCTGCTTGGATACTTAGTTTAGAGATGAACACTGATTTGAATAAAAAGTAACTAATAAGTGCAGTTGTGAAGAAATATTGAACGATGCGTACTTTGGTACATCAATTTGATGGCTAGATGTAAAATATGTAACCGACTTCATGGGAGTAGTCATTGTCTCGAAATTATTCCTATCAAATTAATCGGTAGATTTACTAATAATTTAATGATGTTCGTTGTAATATCTGCTTGAGGTTTTGTACGTTTTAAATGTCAGTGAAAAGTTCAGTTACACGGAAAAAGGTTAGCGACTTCTGGTCTAGTGAAAAGATTTTATTGGACGCATCACCAACTGGCAATCGACCAAATAAAGCCAGCCGCCAAAAGACGATAATATTACTAAAATATATAATAAATTATCGCTAAATCTACACTTTAAATTTGTAGCTTAATTGCAAGAATTTCAGATTACTAGGTAACGTTCACAGGAGTAAAATTTAAATATACTTTTTAAGAGTTTTTTTTCCTTTGTTTGATTTCATTTTCCATTTTGTCACAGCATGTTAGTTATTGAAACTACATTAAGGTGTTTGCCGTAGTTGGTAATACAACGTTTAGATTTTTCAAGAGATAAAAGCCTAAATGCAATTAATAGAAGAAGCAAATACGAGGGATGACAGAAAAAATATCCGAATTAGATTTTTTTTAATAAAGACTTGCAGATTTTAAGCAAATTACCTTCAAAACATTCTTCTTAATTATACAATTATTTCAGAGCTGTTTCTTGTTAGAAAAATGTTTCAAGGGCGATTTTTGGAAGTAGAGAAAGCCTGTCCGTAGTATTTTATTAAGTTATCATGAAGCCTTAATTTCTTGAAATATTGCCCTTTCTGCAGTAGATTTTAAGTTGCACAACATCTAACATATGTACAGTTGCGGGGGGAAACAAACCACCCCTCTTCATTCAAGCCGTTTTAACAGTAGAGAAAATTCAAAGATGGTGATTTGAAAGAACCAAACGTCTTGTATAAATTCAAACACATAAACTTGATTAAGGGGCCGTCTTCGTGTTAAATTGAGCACCAACTTCATAATTTCCGATGGAAACCCAGTGGTAGATTACCCATATCTACTCTGTCAGCGCTTATGGCGCTGAATGATCCCATTTGTACTCTCCCAGTAGTACAAAACATCAAGTATCTGTACAAAACGGTAACATGTTACCAGGGGGTACGAATGCACTGGATTAAGGTAAATGTTGGTTTCATGGGAAATGAAGCGGCTGCCACCGCGGCTAAAAAGGTCACCAACAGTGAGGTGGCACATGTCAAAGTTGAATCCTGTCTCCATAATTAGCCACCGTATCCCAAAGATTCTTATGGAATCATAGGAATTACATTGGAATGGAGATAAGGTGGGTAGAAGAACGCACACGGTTCCTTTCCACCTCGGAGCGTCGTAAGATTCGCTTCTTATGTGTTACTAGCCACTGCGTGGCCAGTGACAGTTCTTTTCGTGGGATCAGGTATGACCACTGCTCGCTAACCACCGGTGATTACTACGAATTTCCATTTGGTGTGCGAATTCGTAGCCTCTTGGACAGCAGTCATCATGGCGTTGCCCACGGTGTTGGTTTGCTTGGCAAACCAAACTATGAATATTATGAGCTATGGTTTGCTACGTAAACCAACACCACGGACAACGCCGTGATGGCTTCGTCATTGTCAAATGCGGCCAAATTCGATAACAGCCATCACGGTGTTGCCCGTGGTGTTGGTTTGCTTCGGAAACCAAATAAGAATTCGGCAAGACGTCAATCTCTTGCGAAAATATAGATATTTAATTGAAAAATTATTTATTAAAAGAAAATCAAATGTATAAGGTATCTTATCTGGTGTCAAATATTCCGCAGAACTAAACAATGCCAGCCAAAATGTCCCCCCCCCCCTTTATATTCGCTGAAATCGTTTGATCGTAGGAAATGGAATCTGTGATGAGTGTTCAGTGTAAGGTCAAATTAGTATTGGAAAAAATTTAAGTTACAAATTAAAAAGTATTTAAAGAAAATCTTATTTTTAGGTATCGATCTAATAACGTGAAATTTTCAGCAGATCTCAAATTTTTAAACTATTTTTAACGGTCTAGGAGATATAGAAAAAAGAACTAAATAACTCCAGTTAAAAGTTTATTATTTTTTCACCTCATTCCATGAAACGGAATAGGAGAGGAAATGTAATCTGTTTCTTTTTTTTTTAACGCGAAGGGCAGAAGATGCAGTCTGTTTCACGTAACGTCGCAATCTCTAGCGAAAATATAAAAGACTGGCCACTGCGTGGTTACCCCGTGCCCGTGGTGTTGTAATGTATTAATCTGGTGTAAAATTTTCCGCAGATTTCGAATCCGTTGATGCATTTAATTTAAAAATTATTTATTTAAAGAAAATCATATTTTTAGGAATCTAGGTATCAATCTAAAGTGCAATTTTCCACAGATTTCAAATCCGTTGTAATTTTTACATTAGCCTATCCCCATTTTACGAAAAAAAAACTTAACAATCCCAGTCAATATGTTTTTTATTTCTTGCTCTCCTTAGCGGAAATGGAATCTGTTTCTTTTTTTTTTTAACGCGAAAGGCAGAATATGCAATATGATTGATAATGTTTGCGTGACGTCACAATATCTTGCGAAAATATAAAAGATGTATTCAATTTAAAAATGATTTATTTAAAGAAAATCATAATTTTAGGTACCGATCTATAGTTAAATTTTCCGCAGATTTCAAATCCGTTGACATTTTTACTCTAACATTAACAGTCTAGGAGATAATAATTAAATTTCATTAAATTCATTTTAAAAGGTTCTAGATTTAATTTTAAAATTGGCCGGGACCCCAAATAATGCAAAAAAATTGGACTATATATGTGCCAAATCTCATTGCTGTAAGTGACATAGAATCGTCAAATCCGTTGAAACTTTTACTCTATCTTTCACGGTCTAGGACAGGGATGGGCAAACTACGGCCCGCCGGAAGGTTTTATCCGGCCCGCGGATAGAATTTTAATTTGCCGGTCCGACGGAAATTAAAAAAAGAAAATATGATTTATATATTATATATCCATCTCCTTTTCTACTTTGTTTAAATATTTTTTCTTCTTCTTTTTCAAAAGACTGATGATCTATTTACTTTCTCTATTTTTGTTCTACAAAACATAAATCGACGGAAATAGCAAGCACAGACAGCTTTCAATCTTTAAAGTGTTAAAAGCGGAATTTCTTTGTTAGTTATAGCTGTAGACTGGCTCCAACAGGCGTTATCTCTTTCTCGAGGAGCAGACATATGCGAATCCAATATAGGTGAATTAGACCTCACATGTGGCAGACTGCGCATTTTAAGCTCCAGCCAGCGGCTTTTTCTTTTGGCGCGAGTTTTAATATTATTGACTACTTATGGAAAGATTGCGGACATATAGTATCATTGTGAATAGTGGTGAAAGTATTAAAAGTATAGCGTAGCTAGTGCTTGTTTGGGTTATTCGTAAAATATTTCAACCCCAAAATGGTTACTAAAAAACGTAAAGTTGATTCAGAGTGCCGTGCTTTTAATGATGAATGGATCTGTAAATATTTTTTTACAGTTGTTAAAGATAAACCAGTGTGTCTCATCTGCAGTGCAGCTGTAGCAGTCTTCAAAGAATATAACATTTCCCGTCATTTCACATCTGAGCATAAGAATTCCAATTACGAAGCAATGTCCGAATATGAAAGAAAACAAAATGTAGAAAGTCTTTGTAAAAAATTATCAGGCTGACAAAATGTTTTCAAGAAGGTAAACACTATCCAAGAAGCAGCTACACATGCAAGTTACATTGTAGCATACAATATTGCTAAAAATAATAAAGCTCTCAGTGATGGGAAGTTCGTTAACTCCAAGTTTGTGATGTTTTATGTCCAGACAAAAATAATTTTGAGACTGTAAGCTTATCTCAAAAAATGGTGACTTCTAGAATCGAAGCCATCGATAAAAATTTGACATCACAATTAGAGTCAAAGATTGACCAGTTTAAATTTTGCTCCATAACTATGGATGAAAGCACCGATATAAATGATACTGCTCAGTTAGTATTATTTATAAGAGGTGTTGATGAGAACTTTGAAATTACCGAGGAACTGGCGTGCATGCGTTCTTTAAAGGGAACTTCAACGGGATGTGATATTTTTCGTGAATTTCAGGAAGGGCTTTTAATTTTGAAAGTGCATATAACAAATATATGTAATATTACGACCGCTGGAGCACCAAATATGACAGGAAAAAATCTGGATTTCTTGGACTCTTTAATCAAAACTATCCCGGGAACAATGTTGTTGTTTTACATTACATACAATGTTGTTGTTTTACAGTTATACATAAAGATGCTCTGTGTAAATCTGCATTGAATATGAAACCCGTGCTTGATGCAGTCGTGAAGCTTATAAATACTATTCGATCTCGTGGGCTTACTCACAGGCAATTTCGAGATTTTATTCAGTCCTTGCAATCTGAATACTCTGATGTACTGTATTACACGAAAGTAAAATGGCTTAGTGCAGGATGTGTTTTCGAGCGAGTTTGGCAGCTGAAAGACGACATTGTGTCGTTCTTCCATGAGAAACAGAGTTCAGCGGAGTGCGAAATGTTAGAAGATAAAGAATGGCTTTCGGACTTTGCATTTTTCACAGATCTTCTTTGTCGTATGAGCAACTTGAATGTCAAGATGCAAGGGAAAAATCAATTTATCGACGATATCTGGACCCATCTCAAAGCTTTTAAACTAAAACTTAATCTGTTTGCTGGGCAGCTAGCTAAGAACGACTTGTCTCATTTCTCGAGGTTAAATTCAATACCCTCAGTAAATGAAGAAAAGCTTAAGAATTATGAAGATGGCTTGAAAAAACTGCATTTTGAGTTCAAACGCAGATTTCAAGATTTCAGTGCCATGGATATTTTTACCATGCCTTTCAACGTAAATTGTGAAGCAGTGATGTCAGATTTGCAGCTTGAATTAATTGAGTTGCAATCTAACAATCATCTCAAGCAGTTGTTTCTAAATATGCCAAAGTTAGCATTTTACATATCATTATCAAAAGTAAGTTTCCCAAATTTAATATCTCACGCTCAGAAAATCAGTGCTATGTTTGCTTCATCTTATATATGTGAACAAGTGTTTTCAACTATGAACCTTAGAAAGAATTATTTCAGAAGTAGACTGACAGATGAGCATTTAGCCTCGTTCCTTAGAATCAGTACATCTCACTTCGAACCTCAATATAAGGAACTTTTAAAAATGAAATCGCAATTTCATTCATCTCATTAACATATTTAAATTGTAATACTTGTATATTGTTTTTAAAATTTTAGAAAAATTTATCTTGGCCCGTCAATTTATTTTTTTATTATTTTTATTTTTGGCCCGCGACCGAAAATTTTTGCCCATCCCTGGTCTAGGAGATCGAAAAAAGAATTAAGTGAGTCCAGTAAAAAGATTTATCGTCTGGCTAGAAAATCATTCCTCAGTACAAATTTGTAAAAAAAAAAAAAAAAAAAAACCGTTTATAACACATAGCGCTCAGGACAGATCACATTCTTTCAGTCTTCCTATCACTTTTATGCTGTGCGGTTCTGAAGTTATGAGGTGGCTCAGTGAGTTTGTTCACTGCGCTAGCAGCGGACGAGTTGTAGATTCGATTCCATTAACTACCCTGAATGTATTCCTCTTCTGTGACAGTAAAACGTTTCCTTGCGTGTATGCCCATTTACAAGACAGAAAAACATTGCTTGACCGGATCTGGTACTTGCACTATAGACAAAAAACCCAACCAACCGAAGTTATGCAATCAAAGAAAAGTCGGCGTGGTCTTAAAGCTGTTATAATTATACCAGCTACGAATAGAAATTCCCGGCGATAGTTCTTGTTGACGAGTCCGATCGATAATTGATGACCGAAAACACTATTTGTTGTTAAACGAGCTTGAACTAGAAAGAAAAATCAGCTTGGCATTCGGACTAGCTAAATTACAGCTATTGGGGATACAGGACTAACGAACAGTCTTTTAACTTCACAGAAGATTTGATTACACCTGTAGGAATCTCAATTCGTTTTTTCCGATGTTTATGATCTTAGAAGGAAATGGCACTGCATTAGTAAAGGCTGTATTTGTCAAGGAAATAAAAGTTATACAGGTAAGCAATTTTATTGCTTTGTGTATTAAAAGAAAACTATTTTCACCATGACTACTCAGAATATAAAATGTGACGTCACTCTTTAACACGGCATTGTGAGTCGAATTAGAATACTGTTGTGAGGAAAAATGCAATAAGCATAAAACAAAAAGAGTGATGTTTTTGTATTCCATTAACTCAATATGTTCCATACGTGGAATTCCACGAGTCGAGGTTCCCCTTAAGATTACCTACTTCCAATCAGAATATCAAAAGGATTATACGAATCGCGGACTCTCCCAAATTACATTGTGGCTCAATGGGTTTGTCTACTGAGCCACAGAACCAGCAAGTTGTAGGTTCGATTCCAGTACCTGGATGTACTTCTGTCAGAAAAACTTTTATATGTGTTATGTCCATTACTTGACGTTGTGTTGTATGCAGCATGGGGAAATATGACAATTGTGCCATTAAAACCAAACCAGCTATATAATTTTTGAAATTTCATTTTGTTGTCAGTGTGCGGTAAAGTTTCCAAACCTTTTCACGGCACAGCTCAAATAGGTAACCTTTTTCATGACGCTCAATAGAAACTGTTTTCAAACAGCAAAAGTGAGAAGAAATGGTTTCCCATTAATGTGATTAACTTTGTATTTTTCCTAGTTATAAAAATCATAGGCAAATCATACTTTCATAGGAAAAGTGATTTAATACCATAAAACCAATTTACAGGATCATTTAATTAAAATATATAACCATTTATCATTTTGAGTTGTCACTTTATCGTAGGCGCGATATATACAGTACCTCTACTATTATAAAACAAAGTGTTTGTGTGTCGGGGGTGTCCAGACGAATCTATGCCTTTACAGTCATAAAATTTGTCCCACAGGTTGTCATAAAAGTGACTGAATAGACCTTGAAGCCCGTATTTTAAAATTTAATCTATATAGAACATTTTCAAATTTATTTATTGCTATATTTTTAACATCTTCGAAAATAAATTTTCCCGCTTAAATTTATCAAATCCCCTTCAAACTAAGTCATCAGAAACAGCACTTTGTCCACATACAGCACACATTTTACGAGTAGTCTGACAAGCATTTTTTTTTTCTTTCTTAAAATAAAAGAGCGGACGGAAGTAAATTTTTTGGTTCTCCATTCTTAGCACTGCAGTGAAACAAATATTGACACGACATAAACTAGAATTATGAAATGAAAGCAGAAAAGACCGAATTTACAAATCTGGTTCAATCAAGGTCACTCCTTGTTAGCGGTAGCAAAATAATAACAATAAAGCGCGCTTCGATATGAAAAACCGCAGAACTTTCCGGATGACTCAATATAAACAAAGTTTTTTCATTCACAATTCTTTCTCGCAGGTTAACATATTTTTTAATATGATTTCAATCCAACAAAAAATTTTCAATGAAATGATTGATTTCTTACCCAACCATATTAATTCTTCCATTTTTTTGGATCACATTGTTGGGTTACTGTTATTGGATATTCTTCTGTGGAGAAAAAATTAAACAACGAAAAGGTTAAAATCCGAGATAAAAATCTATTCCAACGTTCCCTGAAGTCAAGGAACGTTGAGAACACTTAATAGTCTTAAATATCTTCCGTCAGTCTGATCTGTCAGGTCAAATCTTTATTTGAAATAAATAGGAAATTCGCTTAAATAAGACAGTTACGATTCCTCTACAGCTCAATGATGGGAAGTACTTCCCCTCCTTTTGTCTGAATAAGAAGTGGGAGTACGCGTGAAAGTCGGTATAAAATTACAAAAGAGACAAACGCAGAAAAGGAAGTGGATTGTGGTCTGTCTTCATCGAACTCACTGCACCAGTTATTTATTGTTTCCGGGAGGCTCGACGCATCTCTCCCGAGCTCCTGAATATATGCAAAGTCAACAATAACGAGGTAACTTGCCCAGCTTCACCCACTCCCACGTTGACTCTGTGACACCTATTTTACATTTTCTAAAGTATATGATAAAGGTGCGCCTTGTTCCACGCTTCCACACCCCAGAGGCGTTTTCCAGTATTGCATTTGCTCGAAAATCATATGCACTGCTCCGCGAGACGTTCGATCACGCATGGCGCAGAGCTGATTCTAACCTCAACTTTTTCGATCCCCTTCGTTTCTTTTTTCCCCTTTACGCTCTCGGAACCTAAGTCGTCTTTCATGTGAGGTAACAGAAGGTGTTAAGTAAAAGCAGTCATGCATGCTTTGCTAATAAGGCAAGGGAGGGTGGATATATTTCAAGGAAAGCCTTTTCGCATGTGATAGATGGCTGAATCGCAATACATATCTATTATACAGGTTTTCAAACTCAAACGTGTAAGACTCTTGAAAATTTTGTGCTACCATTTAGTCCAACATGCAACGTCCTCCATTTATCACTTTCCGACCAGTGTGCAAGACCATTCGGTCACTCGCTAGATTTTCAGAACTCATCCCAGTATTTACAGTGTCTGCCTTGTTCAAGGCAGCAGTTTTTTTTTTTTTTAAATATTGTAATCATATTTTGATTTTTATATCAAAAGGAAAACTCCTTGTATCTTAAAAAAATTAATGCAAAGGCGAATCAATATGACAGACAAGCATAGATTTCATCAAGTGGCGACATATAGTCTTCAAATTATTTTTTTTCTTCCACTGGCCAACATATGGTTAAAGGCAGGGGCTGAAAAGCAAAAAGGCTACAAGATTCATTTTTTAAAGAGTAAGATTCTCAGAATTACCTTCAACATGCTCTTGGAGGTATATGTGTATATTTATTTCGACGGGTGAGAGCCTGCTGCTCACTGCATAATTGTTCGAATCGCGGAATTAAGATACATATACTCGCGATATGCTAGTGATACAGCTACTCGCATTTCTTTTACAACATTAATTTTCAAACGATATTTGCTCCTTATAACAGCAACTGCTTCATGGGCGCTTCGCGGCACCCCCGGGTGCCACGGTACACACTTTGGGAACCTCTGGTAAACGGGGTTCACCGGGAAAATAATGAATCGGTTTGCAGAGTTAAATATATTGATGCTTTAGGACAGTAGCTCTGTTTAAAGGATTCCAGAAGAATACTCAAATGTCCTAATAACTATATTGAACAGGGCTAAGAAAACAACTAGATCATTGTTAACCCTTCCCTTTGCACGGCCCTACGGATCCATACGATTATGAGATAATCATTTAGCAAAGAATCTCTTCAAACTACGTACTTTACCCTTTCCAAAAGTTCAAATTCTGAACAAGTTCAAAAATGGAACAGTTAGGAGTTTAAAACTGTTTAAATTTGTTGGTTGGCCAGGCCTGTATTACATTTTACAGGCCTGGCCAACCAACAAATTTTTTTTCTGTAGGTCGCATCGACTAGCTGATTTGCACGCGGACCGCATATAAAATTTGTTTTATTTGTTCATCTTTTTACATGATTTTGTCTGGGATCGGTTTAGGATGTTTTTTGACCTGATTATAGTATTTCTTATTAGTTATTTCCTATTTAGTTATATTTACATTTTATTTTTTTTCATAGCCTGAATTTCATTTGCCATAAAATATCAATTTTCTTGAATTAGGCTGGTTGTTCAGATCAACACATACTTTATTTTTAAATGGGCAATCATTTAGAACCAATTATATTTATCACTCAAAACAAAAATAAGATGTCCAAACCTTTAGTTTCAACACCCCATAAATTAGCACTTCGAAAAGAAAATAACTATACGACCTTTAAACTGAAAGCAGGAACTATAGTCCTTAAGCCATATCGTTTCGTCTCTATTACAATTCACTTGTAAATAATTAGAAACTCTCTTTAGAAATACTTCTAAATGGAGTCTAAAAAGGTGCAATGATTGTTTATGAAAAAGTCACGGTGCTATTTGGCACCACTAATACTTTTCGGGTTGTCATTTGGCGGGCAAGGGAGAAAGCCAAGGAATCATTTACCACTCATTACAAAAATAAGAATTTCGGAAAAATTAGTTCGCATAAATAAGTACTTCTAAAGAAAAACCTGCAGCTTATTAGAACGTGAAAGTAGGAATTTGTGCATACAATCACGTTTCGACTTCATGTCTGACCGTTAATTGCAAGTAAATGGACAGAAACTGCCGCCTTTACATATGGTTCCAAACGGAACTTCTAGAGTGCAATGGTAATTTTCGAAGAAATCCTGTAAGTCGGCGATCTGGTACTACTAGTCGTCAAAGGGTAAGATGTCACAAAATGGGAAGGCGAGAGAGAAAGTTACATAACATGAACTATTCATTTCATAAATGATAACTTTAAAAAAAAAATCCGGGGTCAGGGCATGAATGTAAATTGTGCTGTCCTTTGTTAGGGGCATTGATGGTCCACCCACTGAGTGCCTCTTCACAAGTGAACATCACTTCCGGCCTTGTAGTGGCCAAGGACAAGTCCTTAGTGCCCGCCATTGTAAGTAGTGACCATCGCTTCCGGCCTAGTAGCGGCCATGGAAAAAGTCCAGTGCCCGCCATTTGGGAAAAAAAACACCATGCAATCTATCAGAATGTGAAAGTACACAGAAGAATTCGTCCACACAATCACTTTCTGGCCGATAATTACAAGTGAATACGCATAAACTGTCATTTGAAATGGTTCCGAACCAGAACAACAGGGGGCAATAGTTGTTTTTGAAGAAACCATGAAGTCGTGGTGCTATCAGGCACCATTCATTCTCAAAGGGTTAAACGTTACTAGGCGGGCTTGCCAGGGAGGAAGCCGAGGGACATCATTCACCCGCGATCCCCATCCGCGGATAACAAACGGCGAAACAAACACACGCGAGCGAGCCTTCCCCCCAGCCCATTCCGAGAGAGACAGCCATTTTTTCCTCCGGGATGAGAGACTGACAGCAGCGGAAGCGAGCGTTTTGTCTGCTGCGTGCGCGAGGGGGACTAGACCGTCTGGAGGCCGTTGGATGGGAAATGACCCATGTCAGCACTGCACTTCCCGCCAATTCCTATCGATTCGGGCACCTGTCTACCTGCACCACCTCTACGGGAGGGAGAAGTACAGACGGGCTGGGATGAAAGAATGGGACCGAGAGCGGATGAAGAAGGCCGCTCGCACTCGACTGGCGAAGGAGTTCGTGTTTACAACCGCATAGCAACCGGGTTGGAGAGGGAGCGCTACAGGGATGAAGGCGTTTTCGTAATTGTTTAAGTGTTCTTAAACACGGGGTTTTTATATCCACGTATCTTTCCGAGTTTATTCACGTCAAAGTATAAGCAGTGAAACCCAGATCACCCGAGTTTACGCTTTGTCCAAGCTATCAAATATTTCTGGGAATTTTTTTTTGTCCTACATTTTCCATTTTTAAAACTACCGAAAAAAATTCTGAACTTGATCTCATAAACACTCTGGAAAACGAAATCCAACACTACCCCCTTAACTTTTCATTGTATCACGCACTAAAAGCTATCGAAAGTGCTATTGAATATATAAAACAACAAGAAACGACACCAGCAATCCTGTCACCCTTAAAAAAAATATCTAAACATTTTTTTTATTGCTGTAGAAAAAAGCCTAAGTAACGTAAAACAAAAATAAAGGACTTTTTTTAAGAACTCTTTAATCATCATAACAATATAAATTGCATGTGGTGTATCTTTTACTTTTGTATATGTTAAAATATACATTTAAACCTACAAGATTTATTTTATTTACAATTTTCGCTGAAACCGAATTTTTCGGCTATCTGAGTTAGTTTTGGTCTACATTAACTCGGATAACCGGGACTCTACTGCATATATTACAGGGAAATTCCTCTGTTGTGAGCATAAAAACCATACTGACAAAAGCTCGATTTGTTGGTTTTTATAGCATAAGGGACAAGTGCATAATATCGCACCTCTGCAAGAAAAGTGACACAACTAAAAAAATAAAAATTTGATGTTATGTCAATGAAAAATACGCATAAGGTGTCCCAGCGTGTTGCACCACTATTCTATAGAATATAATAGAAGTTACCACCATAAATATTTAACTAAAATTTAAAAGAAGCTTATACTATTTCAATACAAGTTTTATATTATCCTTCAAGTTTATGTTTCTCGAATTCTGTAATTTTAAGTTGTGTTTCTTTTCTTGCAAGTGGTGCAATATGTATAATTACCTTCATAAGGCATGTATCTAAAAACGTGAATATAAGAGCTTTTTCAAAGTCAAAATATTTCAACATCATTGTCACAATACTTTTATCGATTCGTGCGATGGGGTAGAGTAAAGTAGTGGGATAAAAGGTGAAAAAATCGCTTGAGTAGATAATGCGATTTTGTCCCCATGTCTTTTCAACTCGGAAAATAGATGAATTTTCTAGCCTCGTAACTTTTATAGTCTTAGAAAGAAAAAAAAGGAGTAACTATAGGTAATAGGGAGATAGTAAACCATATTTTGTTCATGAAGCGCGTTCAACTATAGCATTTTATTTATGTTTTCAATTTTGCGACAATTATATCAAAAATTAAACGAACTTATAAGTCTTGGGTTTAGAATACAAAATAAATTTAAAGATTTAAACGTAAGATATATCCCGAAAAATATAATTTTCTAAGACTAAAAAAACAGCAAATTCCAGACGTATCAAAGAGGACTTAAATCGGTGACAGAACTTTTATTACAGGCATTCACTAAAGCGCATTTGCTTTATAAAACAGATTAAAGTCAATTTGCAACTAACGCGCTTTGAAAACCCCAATGAATAAACTGCAGCAAATTTCCCATTTTTCACGAGCACATTACTGTTTGCTCAGAGATTAATTTCAACTATAACCTTTCGTGATCGACGGCTATACAGCCTGGGTTTACCATCTCCAGAAACTACTGAATCACTAGAAACTCATTTCTTGACGGGAGGATACACACCAGAGATGCATTTGATTGGCAATTAATAGATTAAGTACTTGGCCAAGCAATCTCATAAAACATTCTAATGGCGAGAGAAGACATTGCATAACATAATTAAAGTACAGTGAAAAGATTATTAAAATATCGTAAGATGAACTATTTCCACAAATCTATTCAAAAATTGTCAAGATATCCCTACTTAATAAGTGGAATCAAGAACATATATTTAATTATGATACTTTCTATACATTGAAGGCTATACACTTTTCCTACAGTGAAGAGACCGATAAGCGCAATGATTTTTCTCTCAAGTAAATGAACATACACACAAGGAAAGTTTTACTGACACAGAGAAATACGGGTAGTATCGAAGCAGTATCGAACTTCCACAACCTACCGCTTACAGGTCGCTAGCGCAGTGGTCAAAGGGGGAAGGAATGTGATTGTTCGTAGAATTTTTATGGTTGTTTTCGAAGGGTTACCATGCTAAGCTAATATCAGCAACAATTCTAGCAAATGTTCAGCTATCAAACAGACAAATTTGTCCCGCCACTAGCACTTTATTCAGTTCAAAATTTGATAATTATGCAAAAAGCCAGAAAAATAAGTGATCATTTTCTATTTATCTATATAAATAAGAATGGAGTGTTTGTACATTGAATATTTTCGATCCATTTCACGTTTTCTACCCGTTTTGGACCGTACTGATGCAAAATCAACCTCTCCCGCGTTTGGTGTCTATATGTATGGTATGTGCCCTATACACATCCACACGGTTCAATATATTTTCATGGAAATTTACATACAGTAAGTACTGAGATACATTAGATCCAATGGAGTAGTGCACACATGCCTCCGGCGCCGCTGCCAACTTGCGTGCAATTTGTACCACAGTTCCCCACGGCGCTGCAGCTGGCGGCTCACGCGTCTCCGTTCTGAAGTACATTGTTTTCATAAATAAATGGAATATAAATAATAATTAATAAATGGTTGTATCCAATAACGTCTATTTTGTTTCAAAATATACTTTTTTTACACCAAGTAAGCGAAATAAACACGTTTTCTTCGATAGAATATTTATCGCAAATGGCTCGAAATAAGTACTTGCGTCATTTCCTGGTTATGTGTGCATAGTTGGGCTTCGGTGCCTCAACGGCACCGCACGTTGAAAAACCGGATGTGTGCACCGGGCCTTAGATTGCTTTATCAGTACTGCTGAAAAGGCAATTTTTTCCCTCCTAAAATTATTATTATTATTGTTTTTTTTTACTGGAATTTCAGCTATGATATTATTTTAAGTCTTACTTTTGTTCTTTGCGCAATGTAAACGATTTCCGAATATTTGGAACAGACTATATTTTTCGAAGAACGGGAATAAAACAAAAACTCGTGTTTCTTTCGCTCTGAATTAATTTCGCATTTCTAAATTTTTTGCACTTTTTAGTTATAACTTGTGACAACTGCGAGATCAAGAGATAAAAAGGAATCACAAATTAATATCTTTAGAACAACTCCCTTTCCCGACATCTTTTATTTTGTTTAATTTCGCTGTTCTCTTTTATTTTCTGTTTTAAATATTTATTATTTTAATAAATTGTGTTTACTTCCCATCACACGCAACAACACCAAAGTATTCGATTTAAAGTAGCAGGTAAGTCAGAATAAAGCAACTTTAAGTGTAATTATGCCATTATTGAAAGAATAATGCTGTTTTTGAAAGAATAAAATTGTTTAAAAAAATCCGAACTACACAACTTTTCAAACACTAGGGGGCTCCGCCCCCTGCTCGCTTACGTTCGTCATAATAACAGAAGATTGAGAAAATCCAGAAATGCCGGATGCAGGAGTGCCACATGTAAAAAAATATTGTTTTGTTGACTATGAGTGCGAGAGTACTCGCCGTAAATCGTCGTTTTTACTTATTAAGTTGAACATATAAAGAACTAAAGAAAGGGAATTCCAAATTTCCGTCAAAATCGTATTTTGTAATACTAACCTTAATATCATCTTTCGTCATTTTGTAGCTTTGTCATACAGTAAGAGTGCTATGTGTGTGAAATTTATTACATGAATGGATATTTATGTGTAGGATTTGTGTCCAAAGTAAGTGCTAGAAATTATAAAGATGGCGAAAGGTGTTAAAATATTATTTTATTCTATGCTAAACGTAAGTCATTATAAATTTTTTGATCATCTCTTCAATCTGTTGTAAACCAATTCAAACCGAGTAAGGTCGGGTATTTTGCTAGTCATTCTATAAAATTAGATTAGGTAGCTGCTTACCTTTTGAAATCGTTTGCAGTAAAGGAAATATTGCTATAAACCATTAAAGCATGTGTGGAAATGGGAATATCTTATCTACGAAGGATCGAGATTAAAATCTGTTATTTCCATAGAAACGTATTTAGGGCCATTGCTTTCTGGACTGTTATCTAAAGCAGTAACTGAGAAACCACGTAACCGATCTTCCTCTCGTTACAATTGAGAAAAAATGCCTAGAAGTAGACAAGTGCAAGAAACAACTACTGATCGATGCTAATCCATGATAACGAGAAGCCACACATTGCAGTTGTGGTCAAAGAAGCCTTTAATAGGATGGCCATCGAATGTAGGCTTATCTGCTTACTATCAAGGGCAGGAAATTTCGGATCAAGTATCAATTTGTAGTCAGTTAAACATTTGGATAGGTTGCCGGTAAGAAGTCACTCAGTACACGAATCGTACACAAAAAGGTTTGGTCTACGGTCAATTTTTGTTGCACAGGGGCTAAATGGATTGGAACCACTGATTAAAAAAGGATATCGAGTCGCATACCACGACGGGTGTCCGATGACTAGATCGTTACCACTCAACAAACATGCCAGCTTACACAGAAAGGATAAAAAAATATCAGCTAGCGATTATGCTGTTTCATTCAGTTACTACCTTTGTTCTGTTCAAGGACTGCGTGACAATCTAAATTATTCCGAAGTAATGCATAAAGAGTTTACATAAAAAAATATGAAATGTCGAATTTTTTTACATTTGGAAATTACATACTGAACTTAATTTAATATAAATCGAGAAAAATACGAAAGCAAAATTTTCCTTTATTTCCCCATTTTGTACAAAATAAAGTAGGAAAACCTACTGAGATAAACCTACTTAAATCCGAAACATTTTTTAAAATTACCCTTCCCGATTGTTGCAGAAAAGAATCCGTCGCACATAGGGGTCACGTTCACGAGGGTTGAAAGCCTTTGACCTGCGTCTCTAAATATATGTCAAGGTCAAAGTGTTGTAATGGGAGGATATAAACATTCAATATAAATTATACACTCGAATACATAATTTTCATATTTTTGTCTACATGCGCCAAAATATTTCATTTCCACAACTGCACGGGGAATATAGAAAATTAGTTTTAAGAAAATACCGAGACTTCCACAGCAGATAAAATAGCAGTCTGAAAGTTACAAAGTTAAGGATCATTCCATACGAAACAATATGGCGTGGATTGGTTGACTATTTTATTTGTTTCTCAATATTGTTGAGTGAACCAAAATCAATTGAAAATAGTACGAGTAAGAACAGAGGTTTTGAACACATCAGTTACGTATTTATTCTTCAATGATCAGTGAGGTAGGTGGAAGGAATGAGGCGACATGCCCATGTCATGTGAAGGTGGGATTCTTAAAATTATCGTTTTTCTTTTTAATGTTTTCAGTATGAGTAAGGACATAGCAAGAATGCGGTCACAGGCAACGCCGTGCAGATACTGCTACTATATGTATCAATGGTGGTGGTGGGGGGGGGGAATGGCACGTTTTGAGGCAATTTGCCTTCGTTAAACACCCGAAATGATCGTAAAACTTGATTGCAAATGAAATTCATATTATTGGGCTATAGCTGAGTTGACACAATAAATGTGGAATTATTTGGGAGCTCCTCTTTAGAAATACTTGCTATTGAAATCTGTCAATTATGAAACATCGGCATTAATGACTGAAATTTATTACGAATGTGGATGAACACATTCTCACTCATGCATAAGTAACAACCAAAATTACATAAAAAAAACTTTTGCAGGTTTAGCATCTTCTATTTGTGTGCATTTTAAAATCATTAATTATCTTATTACGATAGCTTGGAATGGAACAACCATTTTTAAAACAGGCACTTCACGTTTCGTAAATAGTAAATCCACATTTGAGACGATATCAAATAGGAAATTAACCAAAACAACGTCTTTCAATTACTAACTCAATCCTATGCGAGTGATATAAAATAATCGTATCCTTTGAAACATCACAACATGCTAAGCAAGTGGATCACTGTACTTCGTTTTATTTGTTGATGGTACGTTAGTGTGTGCACATGTGCTCTTCACACAATTTAGTTTACTAGAATTGTTCTATTAAAGTATCCATCTGTAAATATTACTTAACATATTTGATAAATACATACACAATTTCAATCGAGGCATACAAGGGCAAACTTGTATTTTCTCGCATACCACTCACAACTCGGGAGGACTAATCAGCCTATGGAGTTTAGGTAAAAATATTCGGCATACACACGAGACTAACTGCAGACGTTATATCATCCAGTCGTCTCCAAATAAAATGCAAAATAAAACTTTAAAACATTCCGTACCAACAAAATCCAATATCAATTTTCTTTTAGCGCTCGTCAATAGCACTTAAAGAAAATTGGAAAGTTAGACCAATTCATTATTAGGATATTTTAATTAAACTTACTGTTGTCAAGGGAGAGAAAAAGGCACTTAACAAGTTTTAACAAGAGACAGTAATAAGAATAGGTTTGTAACAAGGGCTATAAAAGCCAGGGACAAGCAGACCGAGCCTGTATAATACTGTATGTTCATTATTTGCCCCTTATGATGAGAGGGAGGAACAATTATAAAAATATTGGCAGGCGGGGAAGGGGTCTGGTAATAATTAGTTTGTAATTAGGAATTCAAATGGCGATAGAAGAGTGTAACACAAAAACAAAACGAACAGGAAGGAAAGTTCCAAAAAAGAAACCGTCTACAAGTCTTGTCACTCAAATTGAGTCTTCCCAAGAGATGCCTCTTCCACACACCAATCGACCGCAGCGCGTGAAAACACCGAAAAATGAGGGATTCCGTAGATCAAATGCGTCTGAGTTGTATTTTTAGGTAGAAGAAAAATAAACAAATAATCTATCTTTAGAAAAGCGTAGGTAGTAGGCATTCGATCGATATGTGATCTTGAGCCTCCCTCTTCATCTTACGTGATTTGCCCCAGAAAATCTCTAATTTTAGGATATTAACACGCTTAGTGGAAATGCAAGACAAAATAAAGAGTTCGTCACGTTTTTTTTTCTCATTAAAAACGTATTTAAAAGTGTTGTTCGAACATTTTTCATAAAGATTAGGTTTACCAACATAAATTGTAATTTAATGACTCTTCTACATAAAAGTTGGTTTCGGTGTACAAGACAAAGTCCTTAGTTTGCATTTCAAAATAACTTGGTTCACTTAAAACAATTATACATTTTTCAGAGGAAACAATATAGGATCATGAAATTCAGATACACCGTCATATGTAATTGATTTATGAGGAAATAAAAAAATTTTTATGACTATCCCAAACAACGGCCAAAAATTTGAAAAAATAACCGAAAACTCTTATGCCTTAATCTTTATTTCATTTTGATTAAGAATTCTGAGAACAGGTTTCAAGATTTCAGGAAACATTTCGTTAAATTTACTACATACAGCCTTCAGTCGATGTCACTTGAATTTTCTAATGTATGTGTGAGTCACAATCAGATAGGTAACTCAAAGAAAAAGTAGTCAAATGTGTATTATATCATCCTACAGATATATGCGTCGCTTCATGGACATGCCTGATTCGACCGTTCACTTTTTAGAAGCACGTTAGTCAACATTTTCTACAGATATTTACCAAAAAAAGTTGTTTGAGGAACAAAAAACCTTATTCATTATTCAAAATACACATGATCAATAACTTTAATGCAATAAAACATATCTCGTGTTTGATAATGAGGTTTAAGAGTTAAAAATTTAAACATTTATTTTCTTTTTAAATAGAAAAATAAAAATCCTTGTAAAACAGGAAAAGTTTCATTTCAATTAATTTGGAATATGGAATTAAGCGAATTGTATAGTTCTTATTCATAAGAATCATTTAAACAAACCCATTTCAGAGTAAAATCACATTTTTCAAACAAATGCAAAATTATAAAAAATAAAATAAATAAATAAATAAAAAGGAAGGAAGGAAAAAAAGGGGGATATATATGTTATGGAATTCATTACACAAGTCGTAGAAATTTTCAAACAATCTTTCATTTACAAAGTTACCAGACGACAAACCATAAAACGATTTGCACAACAACAAAAATGTAAGAGAGCAGAGCAGTAATCAGTTTCACTAAAAATATATTTGCAAAAATATCCAACGAAAAACACTGGACACAGGTTGGCTGGGTTTTATGACACATGAGCCACATTTGGCCATGCTGCGCCAAACACAAGACAACGTCAAGTAATGGACATACATCTAAAGTTTTACTGACACACAGATGAGAAACACCTACGGAGGAATAGAACCTGCGCCACCTAGAAATCGCAGTTGACAGTGGGAAAACCCATTGAGCAACGACGGCCCCATACTGGAAACAAAGTACGGTTACATACATATGAGAACATTAATTTCCAACTAAAAAGATAAGTATTAAAGTTTCAAAAATATAATTTTACTTGACAAAAATATAAACAAATAAATTGACACGATTTCTTAGTTAAAAAAATGTTGAATGGCCAAACATATCCAACTTTGTTTGCATTTTATATTTTAATATCATGTCCTTTTTATTTAACGTATGTGAAATTCAATGTTTAGAAAAAAAGCTAAACTTTACGTAATTTGTTTAGATTTTATTCGGAATAAACCGAAAATCGAAGATAAAATTTTAAATACAAATAATAATAATAATAATAAAAAAAGGAACATTCTACTACACAATAAAAATGAGTTTCAAAGAATGGCACTAAAATCTAATGATGGAACAAAAAATTGAACCTTGGTGAAATTCTGAAAAAACTGAAGTGGGGCGGATAAAAATAAACACTAGTGGTCTTCAAAAGCATGGATGGGGGACTAATGGGACCAATTAAATACATTCACCTTAATTCGGGTTCAAGATTGACATAATATTGTTGAAATCTTGCGAAGGTCGCCTAAGCGGGAGGGAATATCGAGTTGAAAACCTTTGGGACTATGGTGAATGCGCTTAGTGTATCAGGAGCCGAGAAGACAACATTAATTATTTGAATAACAAAGTTATGACGATTAAGGTGATTATAGAATTATGCTGTCCCAGTGGATGATTAGAAATGGGTAACAAAAAGATGATTTAGAACGAAAAAATGCTTTTTTTTTTTTTAATGCATAGATACTGCATATTGCTTAACATTCCCTGCCACATGAAATTTTTTTGCGTTCAAACCAGTGATCGCAAGTTTTAGGTCTAGTAAGGGAGAGTTAAATTTCACATCTTTTGAGTAAATGTGCTGATTGCAGTCTAAAAAATACGGATAAAGGAAGCAAAAAAAGAAAGTGAAATTAATCTAGAATTAAAAATTATGAATACAGGTTTCCACTCTTCAAGCAAAAGGTAGGTAGTTGAATTTATGTCTCGCAATAGATTAACTCTTGCATACAACAGGTGAAGAAACTTTCAAGACTGCTATGGTATCTCACAGACTCAGTTTTAAAAACATCATAGCTAACCTACTTTATACTGAGTCTTTGAATTTTGATGACATTGGAAACAAGTAATATGTACCTTTTTTCAACAAATACAATATAACACAGTATTCTGCAGAATTAGTGGGCAATTTCTTGTTTGTTTACAGATATGGCATAATGCTGTAAGAAACTAAATACGTATAATTAAATCAACAAATATATAAATTTAATTTTAAAAATCTATGTTCGGGAAACAAATTTTATACACTGAGGGCTAATTTTTTTTATTAGTCTAGTTTATTATTTAGAAGAGATTTCTACTTTGATTATAGTTGAAGTGGAATGGAGTCATTTGTGTTTTCAGTGACAGCTGCCGGTTGCATGCTAGTTGACGTCAGTTATTTTTGTCAGCTGTTTTAAAAGTATCAGTTATAAGTTTTTCTTTTCACGACAGAAAGTAATGTACGTCTTTTATTTTGAATTTAATTTAATTACATTTAAGTGATTGGCTCATAAATGGAAATGGGTTTCCCTTTCCATTTACGAGCCTTAAGCGTTGACCGAATTTTTGTTTCTTCGAGGTAATGTAGAACATGGAAATTTGTATTGACTGATTTTTCACATTCACACAGCTATGAGTAACAAATTACCAGAAGATAATCTAGGGGCCTAACATAGAACAAGCACACGCATATTGAAAGCTCCTCAGTTCATTTCGTTTCTATAAAAGCCTTCTGGCGTTATGCCATCCGAAATTCAAAATATTTCGATTGTATTTTTTATCCTTAAATTTTTTTAGAGAAACGAAGAACAAAGAACTATCACCTAATCGTTTTTAGTAACCTACAAACAACTACATAGTAAAAGTACATATGTAAAATACGTAGTTTCATGAGCGCGCGTATCAAGATCAGGTTTTAGTGATTTGAATACCCTACTGTAAACCTGATCATAATCGGTTTTGTACTTGGGAGATCGACCACTTCATTTTGCAGTTTGAAAAATTCTCAATGTTTAATTATACTTGATTTTAAACTAACGAGGCTCTTACAAATTTAGATTTCTATTTATTTAAAAATCCTATCAGGATTTACTGATAACAATGAAATCAACAGTAAAAGAGTCAATCTCTAAAAACCTTCTCTGGAGAAATTTCTTTTGGAGAAAAAACGACTGATCTCCCAATTGTTCGAGTCCAAACGCTGAATCAGCAAATTTTTGTCTAGAACCTAATCTGAATCCTGTTTTAGAGGGCAAGATACTTTGATTGAATGAGACACACAAAAAGAATTTATAAATAGACTTAGTTGAGGTGTGCAAAAACCGCTATTGACCCAAATTGTTTCTAAATATCTTTGCGCCTTATTCTCTGGAGTCGATTCTTTTAGACATAGTAAAAATATGTCTGACGTTGAATGCCGTATTTCGCCATTGTGCGCGTGCCAGAATTTTCAACTTATCTTTTAAAAAGAATAAATGATCAGTAACATTTTGCAGACATTGTAATGACAGAACAAGACGTAATGTGCGAAAATCTAGTTCACTAAACTCATAAAAACACGTGTTAAAAACTCAAAACCGTTTGTTTGCTCTGCAAAAGAAAAACTGTATCACGCCCTTGACAGCAACTATGTATCCAAGGTGGCTGGAGAGCCAATGCTCCTCTTCAAGGTCAAGGCCAGTTGCATCTCCTGTGCGTTGAGGAGAAAGTAGTGCAAAAGGTAAGCAGAGAAAAAAATAGGAACAAATATTTCTCAGCTTCTGGGGGAAAACCCGTTTTTAGGCATCCAAAAAAAAAAACCGTTGGAATCAATAAACAATGTATAACGTCACAGTAGATCACTAGGAAAACTCGCATAAAACGCAATCCCAGATTCGTTTAGACTGGATTAGGTATTACCGCCTCTTAATCCAGATTCTCGTAAAAATGTTAAAATAGCATTTCTCTGAATTTTATACTTTTTTGAAGACATTTTTTACAATGTTGTATTCATTTCTGAGTCGGAGGTCGCCATGTACATTTTTGCAATTTTGGGGAAGTCTATAATTTTTTCGCTGTTAAGCTATTCCTCAGGTTGATGATAATCGATGGTTTAAAGAGCTGCTACTATTGCAGGGCAGGTGAATAAGATAGTCGATTTCAACGCCACAGTTGTTATAATGACTATGTTCTGGTTCCATCACTGTTATTTTCATATATTGAAAATGCCCCGTTGCTCTCAGTCAGGGTATTTAGTTGGTTGTTTTCTATAGGTGTTAATATTACAAATTTGTTGAAAATTTTATACATTTTTTTTTTTAGTTTGAATATTACCACAGCATTAGCAATAGTAAGTCATTGGGGTTTGTTCAGCATTTAATGATCTGGCTTCCTTTTCCAATTGATCTGCAGCTTCATTTCCTTCAATATTCATGGTTTTTGGGTTCAGTTTGCAAAGGCTTTTTGGGAGATGTTGTTCATTTCGGTAGTTTGATGTGATCAATGAATATGACAGTTTGTAATTTCCTTCGGTCTTAGTGTACTATTTGCATATCTCAAAATTTTAAGTCATCAAATGAATTCCTTTAACATCTACGGCGAATAGATTTTAATAATTTCATTTTTTAGAACTACAAAAAGTATAAAAAGCTTATACGTTTAGCAGTGATTTAATATTGCATACCACGGGTCATTGACCTTCATACAGTACTTAATATTGGTTTCAGTTTCATTAGAAGAAGACATATACTGCGTCAAACTGATTCTGATCAAATTAAACACACGCAGTAGCGCATGCGAGCCCTTCAAAGATCGGCCCATGAAGTGGTTTAAACTACTATGCCTTAGTTTTTGAAACAATCGAAATCAAAGATCATACACGTGTGATTGACACAGTTAAAAGTACACTTTCAAAAGGCATGCAGAGTAGGACATTAAGGAATACACGGAAGTTGACATAATCAGTTGGGAGCTTTCATACGTACGGAATTTGACTCTACGGAAGTCGCATGCACTATAATACTGGAGCTCAAGGACGAAACGGGCCCAGGAAATTATGAACTTGAAATTCATATTTGTATTTCACGAGGAGTCATCGTCTAACACAATACTGGGGAAAGAGGAACACATGTGGAGAGTCTATCGAAATTGTTACTTTTGAGAAATGGCCCTTTTGAACAGAAATTTTTTCAACAAGCACAATAATTTTTCTCACAGGTTTATCTCGTGACCCTGAATAGCATCACATACCAGAATACGTAATGACAGTGTCCCTTTTGGAATACCACTCGTTAACCTTCAGAACGGCATTATGCCAAAAAATAAAATAATTGGGAGTCAAGATCTATCATCTTATATCAATCAATGGCAACAAAATTTTAGCATTTTTTTTTATAAAAGGAGGTGGGACACGACATTCCAACCAGTCAGAGAACTACTTGACATCAGAATATCAAATGAAAGTTTATATACTTTAGACTTGATATGCCTAGTATACATCTGTACTTCGGTAAGAAAAGGGTCAACGACCGCTTTGCACGTTTTTGGTAAAAGCAGATTTAGTAGTTTTCATTCAATTTTTAATACAGAGAACAAAAAACCTTTATTCAGCATACAAAAATACTTCGCAAAAGTATTGATTCCTTCAGAAGGCATTGTATGTATTTAATTGACGTCGCGCTGAAGCAACACAACGGCTATTAACGACGGTCCGGAATCTATCCCGAAGGAAAAGATCAAGGACACCACCTAATTCCTAACCACGGTCAGATGACAAGGTCACACCTGAGCTGGCACCACACTCAGAATGCATTGACAGGACTTTTTTTTCCTTTGCATTACCTTGAATGATAGGTGGACAACTCAAATTCAGCGAATTTTTGACATTGCCCTTAATTTTACCAAGGTAGATATGAATATACAGTTACACTAAATTTAATCCTTTCTGTGGAGGTGGGACGGTCCCTGAAAGTACCTTAACACCACCGTTCCTTAACTTCAAAAATTCACTCCCTCCACTGACAAACACCCCCTCTGCAAACGACGATCTAGAGTTCGATCCTCGCCCGAGACTTCTTAATCCCAATCATCGCAAACAAGGACCGACTTATCCGCACCGTGTGGCCGTTAGTCTAGGCAGACCAAAGTCGAGACAGCCAAACGGCCGTACTAGACCGATCGAGACAGGGGCGACCCCCGAATAAAAAAAAGGGGGGTCGTCTAGCCAATAGCGGGTTAAGGTACTCCAGAGAGAAAGTGTCTGGCACAAGAGGAGAGAGTTTACACCAAGCGTTCCACGACTACTGTTACCTCACGGTGTGAGTGACCCCACCATTCGCAGAGGATCGATACGGGCGGCAGCGAGCGAAGTAAAAAGCCGCCATTTGTGATGCCACCCTCGCCCCCTTTCTTCTCTTCTCCACGGAGATCGGATGCTGCTGACGTCGTCGCCTTCGCGCACCGAAAGGCCAAAGGTAAACGAATCGGCGAGTCGGAGGATTTTCCAACAGTGGCGCACATCGGAATAATTCGACGCCTCTGCCTCGGAAATAGCATCCGCACACTGGAGACCTTGAACTGGATTCCTCGCGTACACATTATTTAATAGCCTTCCCTGCACGAATGCTAACAGAGTGGTGGATGCTGCGTGAAGAGCGTTCACTCTTCACTCATTTTCATTCACTCACTTTTCAACGAAGCATTCGTTGAAGAGTTTTTTCTACACTAGCCAGTTTGATTTCAAATTATAGATTTTACGATGGAGCAGGAACGAGAATGTAACACAAAAAGCGCGTCTACTGTCGAGCGCGAGCACTGCCGTCTTTTTAAAAAGCTTCAGACAAAGCGGCCGATTGGATCATATTTTATGGCACACGGTTCAAAGATGGACAAGTTGTGCCAAACGCAAGAATAAAAAAAAATAACAATAAAAAGCATCACAAAGTTTCAATTAAAGCATCTTGCACATAACAGTCTTGTTGAATATTCTTTTTATAAAGGGGATTCAAAAAACCAATGGAATGTAAAATCGGAATATATATTTAATCCTGTGCCCGTATTCAGCCATAAATTAACGATCAGCCTATGGAGGTCGGAGGTGATAAAATATTAAAAAAAACATATAACATTTGTGTTGTCAAGAATTTTAGGGTGGTTGGGGTTGGTTGATTTCAATTTATGGCCCAAGGTCCAAAAATGGACAAACCGCGCCAAACACAAGATAAATAGTGCCAGATCCAGCTGATTATGTTGTCCAATAAAATATATGAATTGTTTAAAAATAATAGTCCAGACGACGACAAAATGTAGACTTAGAAACAGGAAACTGTACGTAAGAATAAAATAAATATTTAATAAGATGAATAAAGATAAAAATGAAATACTCTTGTTTGTGGACAGATAGCTGATCTTTCTTCAAAATGATGTGTCTTTGTAAGGTAATCAAAGCACGGTTGGTTGTTTTGGAGGTTTACGGCGCATATTTGGCCAAGCTGAGCCAAACACAACGTCATTTAAAATTTGTCGCGAGGGAGAAAAAAGGGGATTGGGGAAGAGAAGTATATAGTGGAATGAAATCAGAAGATCGCTTGGGGGTGTCAGATGACCGTGACTCGACAGTAAACCCTATAGAAGAGATATTAGAATACCTCGAGTCCGTACACACCTAAAATAATATATTTGTCTCTGAGGGTAGTCTATGTACGGTAAAAAGACGAAAGCAAGCGACTCCAACAAGGAACCTAGTACACGAGCTTCATTTTTCAATGAAACATTCTATTTAGTATTTTCTGTAGAGTATAGTATTTTCATCGTGGATTGTAGAGATTTGAATTGGGGGACTTTCTTCAATTAAATCTTGTTAATTTAAAATTGCACTGTTGAAAAATCTAAGACCATGACGATTGAAAGAATAGGCAATAAAATGTGCATTTTAAGAGAAGCTAAATTTTAAGTTTTTTTCGTAACTAATAGAAACCCTTTTTTTCAAATATCAATTCAAAATGAACTTTAAAATTTACTAAAGAGCAAAATTTGTTCACCCGGATATCAAAAAAGCAGCAAACTAACACTACAAGCAGTGAGCCAATAAACGAGTCTCGCATAAATCAAGACAAATATTTTAGTTTGTAACCAGATAGCGATAATTTTTAATGTATTATCCGAGTCTTTCAATTTGCAGTTAATATCAGTGATATTGTAACTGGATCATTACAATCCCATAAATGCACAGTCAGATCGAGAATATGGAAAAATATTAGATGTATCTGCAAGCAAAATTTTTTTTTTTTTTTTTTTTTTAAACATAGAACTCAATGGAAATTTTATTTATTTCCTAAAGAATTCTTATTGAACGTGAACAAGTCAAAAGTTCTTTAATATTATGATTACTGCAAAATTGACTTCTTTGAATTGTCAGAGGGTCAATAATTGAATTTTATATAAAACCAGCACGAATTACATTTACTAACACATAAGTTAACAGGTGTACAAAACCTTAATAAGCAAAGGGCTATCGACTGCGATGAAAGTTAAAAACAGAACCCAGAGCTTAAATTTTTTTAAAAACTAATTAGATGAAAATTAACCAATTAGTTGATTTTCCTCTTCAAAGAAAATTTGTTGATCCGAAATTCTACTATACTTGATACTTACTGTGAAAAACTAATAAATAATTTTCTAAAATTGTCTTAATGTTACAGAAATAACTATGGCATAACCAAGGACACCGCAGAGCTGGTTTCAAAGTACAATTGATAAGAAATAAAAAGGCCAATCAAATCAAAGCACTGGAAAAATTATATAAAATACACTTTTTGCGCCAAAAATTTGAGCTAACAATAATAGACTGAAAAAAAGCGAGTTGATAAGATTCATTAGAGGAAATGAATAAAACTGGAAAATTATTTCTTGGAAAAGTTTAAAGAAAATTCAAAGCATAAAAATATTTAAGATCAACTGAAAACATAAAATTCCCTCATTTAAATTAATACGGAACGATCAGCTGCCAATGTGACAAGTCTCGACATTGATTTTGTTAACGTTTCTTTTTAAATTAGTTAACACATGAAGGTAAGAAAAACTCTTTTTTTTTACTATCAATCTTTAAAAACAAAATGTATAGCAATTTCAAGATGTGATATTTTCACATTCCGTCTGTTCGCGCATGCATTTCAAAGACAAAGAATCCAGCTTTTCTCAAAATATAAGCCGCGTCTCTAGAACGGAAACTTAACATTTAGAAATGAAAATCTAGGCCGAAAGAAAACCGATATACCAGCCCACGCTCTGAATCTAATGAGATCGCCAGACGAGACACGAACGAGGAGAAATTTAAATATTGAAACTACTACTCGGAAGGAAGCTCGCATCTTTCCGCCCCCTCTTAAAACTCGACTGCTAAAACAACCAAACACTGAAAAGGTCAAACGAATACAAGAATCTGCGCAAGTGCTTTAATCGTGGGCGTGGGAAAAATCTCGATTGATTCTCATAGTATCATCTATGAAAACCGAATTAAAGCGTCGACTGCAGTTGTTGCTGATTAAAACCACAACAGATACTACGCAGGGAAAATAGAGATTCATTCATACCGCCGAGTACGGATATAGACGTCATTTCCGCAGGGCTACGTCACAATCCGCAAGTGATAGATGCACCCTTTTCCTATGGAATGGATGGTGCACTATCAGCCGTGGAAAGCTATTAGCAGATGTCGTTCCACGAGGATGTTCTAATTAAGGTCGACCAAACAGTTTTAATGACTGAAACGACACTCTTGAATGGGTTACAAATAGGAGGAAATAAGAAAAGAAAATACACACCACGTGCTCCTTGACAACAGCAGATGCAGATTTCTCGGATAAAACAGCGGTCAATCACCTTTCTATTGGATCGAAATATGGCTAAGTTGAAAATTTTTTAATTTTGGAGCTTTGTGGTAATCATTCAATAGATAAGGGTAAGGCAAAAAAATAATAATAATAATGTAGTCTCTTAATTTTTACGAATAAAAATCACTCAGTTCCCCCCCTCCCCCTGAAACAATTTTTACCTTGTTTTTAAATTCCAAGATCAAGAAACAAGATTGAGTGGGATGGCGTGAGGTCCGATAGCGGAAAAGCTGCGCCAAACGCAATATTAAATAACATTTAATATCAACCGAAATAACAATAAAAAGGAGTTTAAAAATATGCACATAAAGAAACTCTTGGTGCAGAAAAAATTGCTTTTTCACAACCACTAGATTTTTTAATTATAAATCCGCATGTCCGAAGAAATAGATGACCACGCAGTAAAATGAACAATAAGTGACGAATCAAACTGATGAAACAGATGTCTATTTCATGGACATTTTTCAAGCCTTTTTCACTTGCCTATGCAACAACGTACAAGTCTGCTCCGATGGCCAATTAAATAACTTTTGAACTTTTTATCACATACATGAAAAAAATACAAGTCTCACGGTGGCATGCCAGAAATCACTTCTGGAAGACCTCTGACAACAAGCATAAATTTTTGCGACATTCCAAAAGAAAACATGCCAGAATTTAGAAGTTTATGATTGTGAAGACTCAAATAAAGTACCGAAAAGAATATTTTCCGTCGAACTCAGCAACATGGAATAGTCAATATAGTACTTCCCATGGAAAGAAAAGGGATATAAAGAGGAAAAAGGTGGGTTCCTAAAATAAAATTTCGAAGATACAAATATTTCAAGTGCAGCCTGGCTCTAGAACTCGGTGTCACTGGCCCTGGGAATTCGGAGCGGAATTCACTTTGTGCCCCGAGATGCCTATTCTAATAGGCCCTCATGCAGCAAAAAATGAACGTAGAGCGGCTTTACGAAACTTAAGTTTGAACCGGCTTGATAAACCAACGTAGACGAGTTTACTCAGATTTCAAAATGTTCCGGAGGTATCACTTCTCTACGACCGTCTGAGGAGGAAACCTAGTCTCCACTCCTGAGGAAATGAACGATGACCTTTAAAGACGGGTCATGGACGTAAATAAGCAATCGATGCAAAGACAGGTCTCTCCATCCTTAATCCCAAATAAAAGATACTAAAAATGATCGCCGACGTCAATCAGTTAAGGGTTGTTAGGGCCCCCAAACTAAATAATATCCCAAGTCGGATGAAGAAGACATCGATGGCAAATATTGCACTGGATTGATTAAGTAATAAATACATGGCATAAAAACCAGCACATAAGTTCTAAAATTAGGACTTGCTGGCGCCGGAAAATACTCATTTCGGAACCTGAAATATTCCGGGAATCGACGGAGAATGATGACATTAATAAAGAACGTTCGTTATGCCGGAAAATTGGGCAAAATTCTTGGAGTTTTCCCCCTGTCTTGTACGTTATTGTCGTATTTCACAGCCGCGCCGTAAGTCAAAATTTAAGAAAAGTTAGCATGAGATAAAATGAAAAATTGTCTAACATCTAGCCAAGTCATGAACATCGATTACCATTCCCTCTTGAGAAAGCAATAGAGAACATGAAAAATATTATTCAAGAGCATGAACAAAATGAATTAAAGCAATGAAATTTTATCTGAAATAAAATTTGGCATTCAGGCTACATTGATGTGATGTTTGGTTTGCCATCCTTTTAAAAATGTCTCATTCATTTTTTCCAATACCAGGAGGAATTAGGTCGGGGCCATCGCCTTAAAAAAGATTTTAAAGCTTTAATATTTTACCCGGATTGCGATTCGATCGCAGGGGGGGGATCTGTTAAAATTCCGGAGTACAAACCATACTGCTACTAGGCTGACTACATAAAACATGAAGTTTATGTCATGATACAACTAAAAAATTTCAATCTATAAAATAAGAAAAAAAAATGTACTTGTGTTTCGTTGTTATTGAATATTATGACAATTATTCAAAAACTTACGTAAAAGAAAAATCAAAGTATGAAAATACATGTGAAAAAAATACAAATATATGTAAATGCTTTATTATGGGGATAATTTTTGATTGTCATCAGTCTTTTTTATTCGAACATAGAAGGAGAAGAAGCAAACCAAATAGAATTGCGTAGCAATCCCCGGGGGTTGGCGAGTGTAAGCGAGTAGGGGGCGGAGCCCCCTAGTACACAAAAAGTCATTAATATATCAAAATTTTGATCTGGTGATTTATCAAGTGCTAAACTGTCAATATTGGAGATTGAGGTTCTTTCGGGGCCAGGTTCTCCATAACCTCATCAATGCGATTGTATTTAACCTAGTGGACTAGATAAGTTGCTTTTTGAAAAAAGGTAATAAAAATTTTAAGTATAAAAATTACTTTAAGCAGTGTTTGTTAATACATAGAATATTTTCGACAAATTTCAAGTTTTCTATCCGTTTCAGACCCTTCTCATGCAAAATCAGTCTTATGCACGTTTGTTGTCTGTCTGTATGTGTGTATCTATGCTATGTCCAAACGGTAGAATATATTTTCATGAAACTTTGCATACTGTGCATGAGCGATTTTGTTTGTTTGTACAAGCGTCACATAAATTTTATACCATATATTTGATTACAATGTTCTTTATTTTATACATCATATGTTAGTTTAGTGAATGCAGTATTAAACATTTCTTTGTTTCCTTATTCAGATAAGTTTCATGCTAAAACATCTAAGTATACTTAAATCAACCATAATTTGGTAGTTTGGGAAAATTTGGAATGTATGAGTACTATGATTGTTTAACCAGTACTGCTGAAAATGTTTTGTTCTTTACGAAGCATAAACGATTTCCGAATGTTTGGGACAGAAGATATTTTTCAACGAACAAGACAGAAACTTGTGTTGGTTGTTCACATACGCAGTGATATTTTCTGTTTCTTTTGCTCAGAATTAATTTTGCAATCTAATAGTTTGTACACTTTAATTGTACGTTGTAGCAACAGTGTGAGATCAAGGGATAGAAAAGAATCACAAATATCTTTAAAACAACGTTTCTCCCGACAAGTTTCATTTTATTTCGCGGTTGGCTGTTGTTTTCTGTTTTAAATATTTACTATTTTAATAAATTGCATTTCCTTTCCATTACACGCAACACTACCATAAAGTATTCGATTTAAAGTGGCAGGTAAGTCAGAATAAAGCAAATTTTAAGTATAGTTTTGCCGTTATTGAAAGAATAACATTAAAAACTACAAACTAGAACTTATAAAACAACTAAAAAATTCTTTGTCACAATGACAAGAGTTCAAGGTGGATAATTTTACGAGTTAAAGTATATTTAAGCAACTTATTTATGTGTGTAAAAAGTAGATTGAAAACAATGCTAAACAAGCTATCAAAACGAATCAGATTTCCATTTTTTTAAAAATGATAATAAGATACTTTTGTATTTCTGTGTATTGATGGCATTCAATTTTAAAACAAGTTCTTTAATTATTAGACGTGCCACAAAATGCAATTTTAAAATTAAAATGTATTCGCCTTAAAAAACTTTGTGATGAATATTTTATCATTTCAATTTCTCATCCTTCCATTAAAGATGGCGAGATTCAACAATGATTGATGCAAGAGTGCATTCAAGTAAAGAAATATTCTTATGTTGACAATTCTGCACTCGTAATTTTTATGAATTGAGTTGAGCAATTTTATCTGAGAAAGAACTTAAAGGGAATTCCAAATCCCCTCAAAATTGTGTTTGGTTGTAGCAGTAACCTTAGGCAAAAAAAAAAGGTTTGTTTGCTGTAACATGAGCAAAAATATTAGAATTGGTAGGTAGGAAAAAGTTTTTTTAGCTAAATATTTTTAACAAATATGCAAAAGGAAATAAGTATTATCTGAGTATAAATGTTAGATTTAAGATGCCAGGGTTTATTTACTTTAGCAGGTCGATATCATGTTTGATAGTATATTTTATCGATTATGATAGCTGTGACATTGTAATCAGTTAATCGTTGTAAGAAACGTGTTTTTTTTAATTAATTAAATTTAAAAAAAAAATTCAGGGTCAGATTTTTTTTTTGTATTGTAATTGCAGGGTCAGTCAGTTACAGGAAACAAAACATTTGTTTTTGGCTTCAGTATTACCTTTCATCATTTTGTAATACAGCAAGGGTGCGATGTATATGCCAAAGTTGTACAAATTATAAAGCTGTCGAAAGGTGTTAAAATATAATTTTATTCTGCGAAAGAAAAAAGTGATTATATATTAGGATCATCTTTTCAATCTAGAGTTAACCAATTCAAACAAAGTAAGGTTGGGTATTTTGCTAGTTTTCAATATTTCAGTCCAAGTGCAAAAACATGGGAATGAAAAAAAACATGATTTTCTAAGAAATAAAAGAAACTGGATTTATTTTAATTTTTATCATATTTCTATGATTTTAATTAATTTGTTGCCACTACCAGCGTATTTGTAAACATAGAAAAGAATGTTCATTTTCGCCAGATTTTACTTTTTATTTCAAAAAAGGTAAAAAAGCAACAGAAACGCATAGAAATATTTGCAATGTGTATGGGGACAATGCCGAAAAAGAATCACCAACAAACCAAAAAATTCTCTTCCCAATAATGATCACAAAAATTTTCCTGACTTTACAATTCCCTTAATAAATGTTGTGATCCGTTTTTGATATTGATCTGCAGTATCCACACATTTTTAAATATTTGGGGTCAGATGGGGTAAAAGGATAATTCACCAAATATTTTGTATTTTTTCTCTTCAGATATTTTAATTGTTATTATACGCATTGGAACCCTCAATGGAACTCTTACAATAACAATTGAAAAAACAGGAAAAAAAATTAAAATATTTTGATAATGAACTTATTACATATGACCCTACATTATACTACACATTAAATATACACAATATACAAAAATGTAATTCAAGCTAAAAATATTAATTTAATCCACATAAATAACATTAGTTGAAAAAATTTCAAATTGTATTCTACTTGTTGTATTACCGGCCTTACAGTGTCGAGATGCGGAAATGGCGGTGGTGGTATTCGCGATGTTCATAAATTACGAAGCCAGTGTTTTTTATTCAAAATACAATTTTGGTGAATACGATTCATTCGATTTTCAAAAGTCCTCATAATTGTGCATCTCTAAATAGAAAAGGGGTGGAATAGAGGTTCGTCATTTTTGTGGTGGCATTACCGCCAAAAATTCATTTACCAATTTTGGCTGATTATATGGAAACTGATCAGTTTGCAAAAGGTGGTCCTTAGGGACCTTGAGAACCAATGATAATTGCATAAATGAATGTTGGAAATGGTGATTATGTTGTATATAAGGCTATTTTTTTAAGTGCTGATGTACAATAGTTATCTTGATTAATTTATTGTTGTGAGATGCAGTAATTATTCTTATGCGTAAAAATAAAGTGTATCTTTTTGTATGTGTAATCTGTGTCTTTACGAGTTGTATATATATATTTTGTTGTGTGGATTCTCCAATATGTGTACAATGGTTATATTGCAATCACTCATTCGGTTATAATTTTCGTTTTCAGAGACCTTGTTTCGGTTCCAGAGACAATGAGATGGACCGACTTAAAAGACAACAAACAAACTTTCTCTGAAAGACTAGTTCTTCTCTTGGGGTGGCGTGTACTGGCGCTGTAAGTGTTGGAGAAGGGACAGAGGAGAAGGGGTGACCCTGAAAGGGGAGACGCTGTAACCTCGGCATGGGAGCAAGGAAGCCTTCTTCCGATGTACCATTTGTTATGTATATTCGTCCGTCCAATAAAGTTTCATTCAAGAATGGAAAGTGTTTGCTCTACTGGTAAACAAGGATGATAATAAGTAGGAGTAGTTCGCTCGGGGTCCTACAAGGACAAACGATAATAGTTGCTGTTTAATTTATCAACATTTTCCTGATTTTTTGTGACAGTTGGAAATTTTCCGAAATTTCCCTAGTTTTTCCAGAATTTAAAAGTTTTCTGAGAATTTCCCTATTCTGTTACACTCAGCGACGTACCCCGCTACTGTCACCCAATGGAGATTAACCCAGTCGTAATAAAGGCTACAGTCAGTAAAATTACATCCATAAACTCAACAGGATATTGCTAGGGAACTCAGTATATCCCACACGAGTATTGAGAATGGACCATTTGCTCCAGTTTGGTTTCCACACGAGTTTACCGAACACAACTTAACTGCTCACATTTCCATCCGTGACATGTTCCTTGTACACCAGGAAAATTATCCATACTTGAAGCAGCTGGTTACGGATGATGAAAGTGGATTGTCTATTACAACGTCGTTCGTATAAGATCATGGAGAAAGAGTAGAAAGCCACCACAATCAACCTCGAAGGTACGATTGCTCCAGAGGAAAATTATGCTCTCATTGTGGTGGGATTATAACAGGGTTCCCACTCTTCTTTCCTAACTAAAAACAAGGACTTTCAAAGCACTTTCTAGGACAAAATAAGGACTTATAGATAAAACATTGAGAAAAAAAACTGTATTATACAATCTAATACCTGATTTCGGATCAAATGGAGATGCTTTACAGATTAGCTGTTAATCTTATAAGAACAGTAGTATGTAAAAAATATAATATTCAAGGCTATTATATAAAAATTATGCACAAATAATGCCACACAAAAATGAGATTTTTCAAAATAAGCAGTCTGATTTTTACAAAATACAGCAGTAAATATATGGGAATTTACGTGTACACGTATTAGAATATGTAAGTACATAAACAAATTATAGAATGGAGACAGCAAGAAAAAAAAATTCAGATGTTTTTCTTTTATCTCTTCGAAGTGTATTTGCTTTTATAAAAAATGAAACAAAGAGTTAAGTTTAATTAGGACCGGGCTTGGTGTTGCCAGTCTCCCAGCTGCTGTTGCAAGTTTGATTTCATTTTCTAATTCTTTTTATACTAGAGGGTTCCCTGCCAAACTCGCCAACCCCCGGATATTGCTACACAATCCCATTTGGTTTGCTTAGCAAACCAACAATCTCGTCGCAAGTGATTTCGCTTTTTTTTTTAAAACACAAAATGCACCCTAAACTAATAGCCGCATCAGTAAAAAACAATCTCCATCTTGTTCCCAGTACAATTTTGAATAAACCATGTTAATCTTGTAATATTCTGATCTGTTCTTAAACGTCAAACCGTCTGAGAATCGAGCGGGAAAATGAGCACGACGTCACAGCGAATTTCAAGGGCATCTGGCAAACACGTCAGTCAGAAAATGTAACCTAAATTTTTTTTAATAAGAATGAACACGTAGCACTCCGCGATCCAAAAAGTACGAAATTTGTACGACCAACTTTTGATCGCATGAAATTTATTTATTAACCAATATCAAAAATAATTATACAGCAAGAAAGAGAACATTCTAAGGCATTCCGCAATGTTTTCCAATTTAAAAAATAATAGTAATAAGATATAAATATGACAGTTTTAACACAAAAGTAACAAAAAGGTCCAGATTTTTCACGAATTAAAAAAAATATTATCAGGAACCAAATTGAAATTTTTAAAAGAACTCGACGAGCCGCAAAATTTGTTTATGTCTTTTGCTCACTTGCGTTAGAAATTTCGCTTTTTCAATTTTGACACTTAATAAACCCTAAACTAACAGTGGCATTGGAAAAAATTCTTCAAAATTGTCCAGGGAACACTATGAAGAACAAACCATGTTAATTTTGTAATTGTCTGATCTGTACTTACTCGGGAAACCATTTAAGAATCGATCTAAACACCCATTTTTCAATCCTGCGACAGCAACTTTTTTTTAATATAGAGATTGTTTTGAATTTGCTTTTTAATGGTCTTTGGGGGAGTGAAAAAGCAATTTTTTAGTTTACTGCAGCTTATGTGAAGGAAACACAATTTTGTGTTGTATGGGTCAGGCAACTCCCTAGTCCACCTACACTTTCATTTTCGAAAATTTCCCAATTTTTTTTATTTTAAACTTCATTTTGTTTTTGAAATTATATTGCTTACTTGGTTATGTCTGCAGCTTCAGACCGCTTATGGAATGGAAATTACCCCAGTAACTATTTTATAATACACTTTCATTAATTCATAATGAAAATTAGAAGTAAATTTATTTTTGGCACATGGGAGGTTTTCAATGAAATAAAATTAGTGACAAATGATTCCTTTACTAAAAGGATTGCAAATTGCATACGTCAGTCAAATTTGACTGGATCGGAGACCGAATGAGTTTTGAAGAAAACATTTTCACGTGAACCGAAACAGATCATAAGAGCTATGCAAAAACTATGATAAATTTATAAAATTTATGATACGGTTAAAAAAAATATAATGGAATTTTTTATCGAATAGATACAGGGGGATTTTTTTTTTAAACTGACACTGTTCAGAGCCACCTGTAGCTTGATCTAACAACCAAAATGGCATCAAACTCGGTATTGAGACTAATGATGACATGGAAAGTAGGATTCGGTGGGGGAAAAATTTAGTTCCAAAAATCACGGATAGGGGTATTTATGACGCTGTTGTTACTTACCAAACCGAGAATTAGCATGAAACACGGTTATGAAAGCAAACTGCAAATTCACGCTTTCGTATGCGACAACAGCACTAGTAATTTGGGCTATAAAAACATTGAGACAGCTCCGAAAAATATTCTCAAGTGAATATGCTGGAACCATTGCTGGTAGTAGCAGCACACTGGGTGTAGCGCGGCAATTGGATATGAATTTTTCCATGGTAAGGAAAGTCTTGTTGCGAGTTTTCCACTACTATCCATACAAAATCAGCTGTTTGCAAGAACTCAGACACAGTGATTATGATAAACAACTGACACTTTCTCTGTCGTTTCTTGCCAGGATGGAGGTTGACGATGGTTTCCAATGGCACATTTTATGGGTAGACTAGCCACTGCGTGGCTAGCACGGCGTTGCCCGTGCTGTACTTTGTGGGGTTAGGTGTGTCTATTGGGAACGTTTGTAAACCACCGGTGTTTGCTACACATTCCCATTTGGTTTGCTCCGCAAACCAACCCCACGGACAACGGCGTGATGGCCTCGTTATTGTGAAATTGGAATTGAGAAGAGAGTGAATGGGTGTGACGTCACAATTACTTGGAGGGTGGGGTGCCAGCTGAGGTGTTATGTTATGATATGACCGTGATTGTCCACGTATATTTCCCTTATTGGATTTAACTACGACCCTAGTTAATAGGTAGTTGTAGTGCTTGAGAACGTTAATTAAAAATTACCCAATTTTCTCGGATACTTTCCTTAGGCGATTGATCCCGGACCGTAGTCAAAAGCCCGTTGAGTTGGTATTGTACGACGTTAATTAAAAATTGCCTCAGATCTTTTACTTAGGGATTGGTACCGGACCGTTGTGAGTATGAAGCAAAAGAAATTATTAAAGTTATCACTGGCATTCTTCAGAGCATTTTTTCTATCTCAGCAATCTTTAAAGATAGCATAAAAATTGTAATGGATTTGAAATCTGCGGAAAGTTTTATACTGGATAGATAAATTTTACGTTTTCATTCTTTTAAAAGTAATTTATCAATTAAATATTTATATTTTTTTTGGTTTGCGAAGCAAACCAATAACCCCTCAAAAGGAACTGGTATGGTAATGGCATCTGCAAAAAATTCACATTATATCAATGATTAAAAATATGATTTTCTTCAAAAAATTAATTTTTTGAATAGAAACTTTTATATTTTTGCAAGAAATTGTGACGTCAAGCCAACATTCATGTTCCAAAAATAAACAGATTACATTTCCTGCCCTCTTACAATTTCAGAGAAAGAAAGCAAAGAAAATAAAAATAAAAACATTTTGGGTGGCATGAAGTTCTTTTTTTTTTGTAAAATCAGGACCTTCAAGATAGATTAAAAATTTAAACTGATTTGAAACCTGTGGAAAATTGGGCACCAGGTAGATACCATATACATGTGATTTGATTTTAAGAAATAATTTTTCAATTAAATATTTATGTTTTCGCAGGAGATTGTGACATCACGCCGAAAAACTATTTTGTTTGCGAAGCAAACCAACACCACGGGCACCTTCGTAAAGGATTTTATCCAATTTGCGAAGCAAACCATAGTTTATGATATTCATAATTTGGTTTGCAGAGCAAACAAAATTTGAATTCGCAGGGAATAAATTCTATAAATAAAAATTTTAATTTGCAGGAACTCCAATAGGCTACGAATTTCCATCTGGTTTACGATTCAAACCAACAACACGGACAACGCTACGATGGCTGTTATTGAATTTGGCCGCTTTTGGCAATGACGAGGCCATCACGTCGTTGCTCGTGGTATTTGCGAAGCAAAACTATAATTCATAATTTGGTTTGCTTTGCAAACCAACACCACTGGCACAACACACCAACATTATGGCTATTATCTAATAGGCTACAAATTCATATGGGAATTTGTAGTAATCGCTGGAGGTTAGCGAGCAGTGATCACACCTGACCCCAGGAAAAGAACTGTGATGGGCAACGTCGTGCTGGCCACGCAGTGGCTAGTTTACTAGAAATGAAAGCAAATAGAATATCCTTATATTTTGATATAGCTGTGGAAAATCCTGCTCAACAAGAGTAATGGAATCCCTAGCTTCCAACCTCGGTCTGTTGGAGTTGCTTGCTTTCGTATGACAACTGGACATGATTACCTACAAAAACATTTACTTCGGACAGGCATCAGGGATTCAGCTTGCAGCCCTCTGTGTCACTAGGGTGATATGGATGGTGACCATCTCAAGAACTGCCCCATTGTTTTAGTTTATTACAGACTTATTTTTATTCTTGCTTTTTTTGCTTCATCATTTTACTGTTCTTCTTGTCGACTGATGGCAGATATGCTGCAGAAAGGCATAGGTTAAAAAAATTTTTCACTCGTAAATTAATTTTCTTCTTTATAAATAATTATGTATAACATAAATCAAAAGTACACTGCTTTTGCATGTCTCATGCTCAACAAGTTTAAACTTCTATATGACAGGTATAATTAAAATTATAAAAATCTGATTAAAATAAACAAGATCTGATTTAATTAAAAAAAATATGAAATATTCTACAATGATGGCCATCGAATATGCAACACCATTAAGGAAGCATCCTTGAAAATTACATGATGCGTTAGATTATGGAAAAATATGAAAATGATTAGCATTGTAGCATATATGCAAATCGGGTATGTTAGTAATGTCCCCTGTAGGCAGTAAATAAAGCTGGTTTAAAGTATTATAATTGAGTTTTCTAGCAGTTCCTGTGCGCATATGCTAAATTATGCCTTGTCAAAAATCACTGCAGTCATATGAGCATGTTCCCAAGGAAGAATTATGGCTTATCAAAATTAAAGATTATCCTTCTGAAAAAGTGGTGCTAATATTGGACAAAATTAATCCAGTGATGTGAATATAGAATCGGCATGTGCAGGAAGGACAAATTGATCAAACTAAACGATTGAAGCAGCCCTACACAATCGAACGAGGAGACATTATGTGCATGACTATTACAAATCCTAACGCAACACAACCATAATTTACTGGACCAATTTTCAAAATCTCAATCCTCCAGCTGCAAATTTGCTTCCAAGTGGGCTACTGAGGCCCCAGCAACGTCGAAGAACCTTAGCGTGTGGGTGTTCACAATTTGTGTAAGCATGTACACAATAGGACAACATCGAATTTCAACAAGGCACTCCTTTGCTGTGTGTAAAACACTGCACATAGACAAATGAATGGCATGACATCTTTTCACATTGATCTCAATTCAATCTACAGCACCATGATAGTTGCATCCAAGTAGCAGCATCACAGCAAGATTGCAAGGATTCGTTGCACAAGTACGTCACCTGGTATTGTAATATATGTTGCCATTGGATTCTACTTCAAGTACACAGTGTCGGTACACTCAACAGCTACCGCTACATCTCTGAAGTTTAGGAGACTTGTCCCCCTAATATTTAGGACTTGCCAGTAGCCAGTTTTCAACAGAACAATGCATGTGTGAGTATGTGTGTGACCGCATGCAACATACAACAATTATTTTGTATCCACGGGTCTTCACTTCTTCCGTGGCTTACATATTCACCATATCTGTTACCCATCATAAGTGTAGCGAACATCTAAAATTCAGAAGCTTTCACAATTTTTGCAAATAAAAATTGATCTATCATAATTTTATGATTGATATACACATTTTAGGAAATACATAGCATCAATAACAGAGTAATATAAGAATAGAACTGCACTGAACCTTTACGAAAAAATGCGTGTATACAACATGGAACACCTGGATTGTACATTGTGTTGATGTTAAAAAAAGTTTTCTGTTTTGGGACAAATCTAGATAGCAGATTTTCAAGGACACAAGTGACTTTTTTTTAGTTTAACTTAAAAGCTTAAAATCTCTAAAATTGTAAAAGAAAGTGTTTGTCTGTGTGTTTCTTGCAAGCAAAGTCCTGACGAATCTATGGTAGTTACAGTAATGGGATTTGGCACACAGATAGTACAAATTCTTTGCAATTTTAGGGTCAAGGAGAATTTTAAAATTTAATCTGGAACATTTTTAAATGAATTTTATGAAATTTAATTATTATTGTTTCTTTTGAAATGGCAACAGCAGAAAAAATCAGATTCTAAATTTTTTTTTTTCGTTTTCATTTTGCACGGAGGAATGATTTTTCAGCAGACGATAAAAAACATATCTGTAGAAAATTTTACACCAGATTAATACCTTACATCACAGGCAATGCCGAGCTAGCCACGCAGTGGCTAGTCTCTAACATTATAGAAGGAAGTTTTTGTTAGTTTGTCTGTTTGGGGCCGCAAAATCCTGATGATTCTACGGCACTTAAAGCAATGATATTTGTCACACAGTAGTCCAAATTATTTGTAATTTTTGGATCATGGTGAATTTTAAAATTCAGACGAGAAGATTTAAAAATGAATTTAAAAGTTTTATTCTCCATTGCTTTTTTAAAGGCGGAGAACTTTTTCTACACGTGTAACTTTGCAGTGAGGGTTTGGAAAATGCCAAGTTTTTTTACATCCGCAGAACGCGGAGAAAATTATTATAACTGAAGTCAGTTCTTTTTTTATCTTCAAGACCGTTAAAGATGGAGTAAAAATTTCAATTTAGATTGATACCTAATACGTTTTTTTTTTTAAATAAATAGATTTTTAATTGAATATATCTTCAACGGATTTGAAATCTACGGAAAATTTTACACCAGATTTATACCGACATCACGGCGTTGCCTGTGGTGTTGGTTTGAGGAGCAAACGCCGGGCTAGCCATGCAGTGGCTAGTATTCCATAAAATCAAATCGCATAAATTTTAGTGAATTTTGTTACGACTAGACATTTTATTCATTGAGAAACTTTCTCTGCTTTAAGCAAGGCAAATAGAATATTGCATATTATGTATATACTAGCCACTGCGTGGCAGCCCAGCATTGCTCGTGATGTAAAATATTAATATGGTGTAAAATTTTCAGCAGATTTCAAATTCGTTAAAGATGTATTCAATTAAAAATTATTTAAAGAAAATCATATTTTTAGATATAAATCTAAACTGAAATTTTCCACAGATTTCAATTCTGTTGAAATTTTTACTCTTGTCTTTAACGGTATAGGAAATAAAAAAAAATTTAAGCAGAAACGAAACAAATAATTTTTTCTGCGTTTTGCGGATGAAACAAATTTGGCATGGTTCTAAACCCTGACTGCAAGATCACATGGGTAAAAAGTCCTCCACGTTTGAAGAACCAGGAAGAGAATAAAACTATTAAATTCATTTAAAAATCTTCTGATTAAATTTTAAAATTTTGCTGCGACCCAAAAATTGCAAAAAATTTGGATTACCTGTGTGCCAAATCTCATTGCTGTAAGTGCCATAGAATCGTCGGGATTTTGCGGCCGAGAAAAAACAAACAAACAATTTCTTTTATAATATTAGGTATACTCTACTCTACAATAATGGACCTGATGCCAGCGGATTTGCATAAAATTCGACTTCTTGTTTGGGGTGTTTTTCGTTGGTATGGCTTGGGACCTTTGCATGTTGTTCCTTTTAAATTGAACGCTGATGCCTACATAAACATTTTGCACCATTAGGTTCTTCCTATGCTCTGGCAATTTTATGGAATAGACAAATGTTACTTCCAGGAACGACAACGCTCCATGTCATGCTGCAGTCTCTGTCAAGCAGTGGTATCAAGATATGGATGTAAAACACCTTCCCTGGCCTGCTCAGAGTCCCGACCTAAACCCCATAGAACATTCGTGGGACGAGTTAGAGTGACACTTATTGACCAGGGAACCACTTTCGAAATCTACAACTGAGCTGCCGACATTCTAGCAGCAGGAATGGACACAAATACCCATAGTGTGTATCAAATTCAAAACCTTGTTGAAAGTATGCCCAGGAGGGTTGCTAGTGTAATTGCAGCACTTGGGGAACATCCCCCTATTAAAGCATTCATTCTTTCCCTTATACCATCATATCTTGCTGTATGATCCATTATTGTAAGGTAGTGTATCTAAATAGATTATACACATGTGTTGACAATCAAATCTGACTGAGGATTCAAACACAAACTGTTTCTGCTTCTGGGAGACGGCATCCTGAAGTATGAACAGTAGGTTGGATTGAAACAATGGACTCATCATTTTGGATTGTGTTCTATTTAACTATGTACTAGATCTAGTACATTGTATGAAAATGGTACGTATTATTAAAACGCATCAATGTATAATGGGGAAATTTCCACCTCTAGTGTATATTGCGCCGCATGTTATGCAGATCAGCTACAATGCTTCAGGGTTTTACAGAACAAAGGCATGCCTGTGAAGAACTGTTTTAAGGGTGCAAGATTTTTAAGTGAATTCATAGTATAGCTTTGAGGTATATTTATAAAATCTCCAAGCAGCTACTCTGTAAACCTACTTAGTTATCAAAAGCTCCTGGTATTACATCTGAAGGTATATTCTGAAATATATCAGCTCATACAGACATCATAAATTGATTTTTTTTATCAGAAATAAAAGCAATTTTAAATATATTTTGTAAACATATTGCAATTTTTTAGTGATATTTTGTTTCTCACTTTGTACAAACGTTTGCTAATCAAAATTATTTATCTATATTTTTTCTGGCACCCACTGTTATTAACTAATACAGTTAAAAGTTTAAACAAAAATAAAAATAGTCAACCGGCAATAAATTTACAAAATAACTTTCACCCCCCCCTGCTGAAAAAATACTACCAAGCTCAGCTTTGCATGAATAACAAATTAGCAAAAATATTGATCCATTTAATGGCAGTTATCTCACAACTTATGAGTATCCTTGTAGAGGCAGCAAGAGCAGTTACGGCAGTTCAGCGAGATCGGTTTCAGAGGAAACTACTTTCTTTGCAAAATTCGAATTTTGACCCATAATATTAAAAAAAAAGGCTGATGCGACTAACATTATGATTGAACACTTGATGATTCGCAAATCTACTTCTTCAGATTGTTTTAGGAATTTTTTATTTATAGGTAATTTTTTTGGATTTTTTAAAGATTGCTTTTCAAGTTTCCAGCATAAGTAATGGTTGTTCTGAATTAAATTAAATTTAAATCACAATTTTTAATATTACTACTAAACACTTTAAAATTGAAGAATATGTCAACTCTTGAAGCAGAAAAAACTTAAATAAAGCAAAATAAAATTTTTTTTCTACTGATAGACGAATTAAACAACAAAACGAATAAGAGCTCAAGGGGGTTTCTTTAGTTTAAGACAGAAGATATACTTTGCTTTTATTAATAGGTCAAAATTTAAACTGGAAGTTTCCTAAACAATGGCCCAAATCAAAAACAGTACACCGAAAACATCAGAAAAATGTCAGAATGAAAATGATCATAGCAGCGTTTATTATTGCACTATCAAGAACTTTTCTCGTGCTCAAACTCATCACATAACTCCTATGCCCAAACCCAATGCCTTCCAACTTAAAATGCGTTATGAAGAGCTATTAAGTAGTAAAAACACAAGTATCATAAAGAAATGAAAAAGTAAATGTTTACAACAAGCCCATCTAATGATTAAATCGTCCAGTTCAAAAAGGAAGAATCTTCAATTTTTGGAGCCTCAGTTTTTGATAGATCTGAATTCAAGACACAATTTTGAGGTATTGGGGTAGCTTACTTCTTCCACAACCATAACTAGATTTGATCCCTTTTTCCTCAGTAATTGTGAAAATTTTGGCATTATACCAAAACCAAGAAACAGTCTTCCAAACAATCCATTATTGTCTTTCAACTTGACGGTGTTCAATTATTGTACTCAGGAAATAATTAGTTTTGCTGCTTATATAGGGAAGTCGCTACAAATTTAAATTGAATACCTCAAAAAACAGGAATAAACAAATGTTTTGAATTTTTTTTTTCAAGTTCGTAAAACATTTTGTGAAAGCTTGAGTAGATGTTTGTAACAAAATTTTTTAGTGGAATTGGTTCAGTAATAAGCCCTACTGGACGAAAGACACACTTAGTGTGAATGATTCATGGGTGTCCCCACCCTAATCAGAAAAATATTAAGTACCAATTCAAAAACATAAATAAAAAAGTACTTAGCGGATTCATAAATCTATTCTACAACAATTCTAATTTATATTCATTAACAAAGTAAAATTACACAACAGTGGTTTCAGTTAGCTTCCTAAAAATTACACAACAGTAGTTTCTTTTTGCTTCCTTTAAATATTTGACTGAAAGAAATACAATTGTTTAGTATGTGACAAGGAGAATCTATTTAATGGTAATTCGTAAGGAAAAATTCCACCTTTGTCAGTAACACAGACAGAGGGGTGGCCAAATAGCAGTATGCCAGAAATATGGAGTGTGAAATGAGTAGCTTGTGTTGTGTTCTTTACAGCCAGTACTTGTTTCCAACTATATGCAACTTAATATCCTCAGTATTAAACAAATAAGAATGACAGTGTAAAAATTCTACAACTATTCATAATTTTTAATCATAAAAGCTGTGTACAAATTTAAAAGTCTTATTATTTTTTAATTTTTGTCACCCAACAATCTTAACCTATAATAATACTCATGCTATTACATTTAAGAACAGGAGGCAACATAAGATAAGGGATTGTGGAGTAAGAGACAAAAATTTTACTGTAGTACTTTGAAAGCACAAGCGATAGAACCATTTTAAATTCCCAAAACTGCAATATCTTGAAGAATTTAATTTCACTGTATAAATAACATGACCATTTATTTTTTCCTCAAAACAGGACATCTACTGATTTTTAGGTAATAATACGAGTATTCAAGAAAACACACATATTTATAGTTTTTATTTAATGAAAGGAACACATGAAAATAAATAATTTATGTGGTCTTATATTTTTTGAAGAACAAATTTGCTTATGTATACTTGTTGTTGATTTTAAATAAGAATGAAATTCTTAGTAGGATTTCTCAATTTTACTTTTGTGTTTTATAAACGGGTACTTAGTTTATAAATTAACATGCAATTCTGTTTAGGCATAATTGAAATGAAGGTTTCACATACAAGATATTTAAATTGGCTATAATAACACACGTCGATAAAAAATACAATAATCAATCGTCAAGAAAGATGCATGAGCTGACTACGCATACTCTCAATCGAGGAGCGAGCAAGCATGCTCCTGACTAGGGATGATAGAAAATAACAACCGGATCTTTTACAATGTGAATTTCGAAATTCTAGACGACTAAAGTGTTTATAAGTACAAAACCCCTATAAAAAATCGTTGATTGCAAAAACGATGGTAATAATTTTTTGGTGCTTAGATTTTCTGGTATTATCTTCAATTAGCAATCAAAAAAAGATGAGGTCAGACGGATTTTTTTTTTCTCTCTTTGGATTCTTTTAAAAATTGTTACTGTGGGTTGATCATTTCTGAAAAAGGGACATTTCGGCATACCGAAGCTGTGCTTGGGGACAACAGGACAGCCTATCTAAAAACGCGATGGTCCTGTTCAAAACAGGACGTATGGTCACGTATGTACATATCATAAAATTGGTGACACTTGTTTCATTGGTTTTTCTAGTTTATTCATCAGAATAGTTTCAAGATCTCAGAAATAAGTCACTCAAGAAAAGCAAAAAATAATAACTTCACGAACTATGATGATTTTCTATTTATAATATCCTGTTTATATCACAAATTTCCACATAAAATATATTGTTTTGGTTTCTCTGTGAATTAAGCATGGTATTAAAAAATATAACTAAAAATAAGAATTTTTAAATGTTAACACGTAAACATATCTAGTTATCTATTCCATATATTTATAATGAACTGCATTAAAAACTCTGTTCTTAAGTCTCCTCTAATTTTATGCTATACATTTTAAGACCAAAAACAGATGCACAATGACAAACCAAGGCATGTATTTCAAACAAAAAGAATTTCAAGACAAAATGACTGTGGTTAAATTTATATTACTGTATTTCCATCACTTTTTGTTATAGTTAAGTCAATAAAACAGGATAGAAAACCAGCACTTGTTGAATCAGGTAATGCTAACAATCTGAACCAAAGGTCTAGAAGATTGAATAAAATTCAATGTGCTTAATAATGTAAAAGCAAAACTAATGGCATAACATAAGAGAACTCCTTTTTTGAACCCGAAACCTACAAATATAATTCTAAAGTTTTGTTTTGGATATTTGTTTGTTTACATAAGCACCGATTTAGGTGATAGTGAATTGATATTCACTTCAGAAGTATTGCTTAATATATAATACATGGGTTCTGATTATCACAAAATGAACACCTGCCTAATTTATTAAACATTACGTGCATAAAAAAAGAGTATACTCATTTTTTTAAACTCACAGAACTGTTTAAAACTAGAATTACAAAATTGATATCAAAAACCAAAAAAATATTAATCAAAATTCCATGTAATCTTCAAAAAGGAAAAGTGCAAATTTAAGTTTAAAAAAACTTAATTGTTACACCAAAAATTGTAATTGAAAGATGCTGAAAACAAGCATGGCTAAATTATTTAATTTCACATTAATATGAAACAAAGTATATTGAAACTGCGTTTGATTTACTTAAACAAAGGCATAAGATTTTACGATATAATTTCATTAATCCTTACTCGTGTAATCCTAAGTCATGATGCCCTAAGAAAATAAAATATTTGAAATTGGAAAATTATAGATGTATTAGTAAATAACTTCAATTTCATAAGGGTAGTTACTCTACAAGAACAACCACAGTAACAAAAACCTGAAAAGCGAGTCACGGTTGACAGAAAGTAAACAAAAACAATAATTTGCAAAGCAATTTTACTTACGTTCCCCTCGTGTGTTGTCCAGGTAGAGCAGCTGCTGTTGTTCCTTGGCCCAGTCAATCAGCTGGCCACCAGTAACAGGGATGTCCGGCTTGTTCATGGGGGGCCGTCCGATGTTTCCTGTGTTATCGAGTTCACTCTTATCACTCAACATCCAACTGCAGTAATAAGTCCATTATCGTTAAAATACTCAACATCTCACATTGCAAAGAGATTGTATTGACCTCTTCGAAAAGTTAAAAATCCAAATAATTAACTTATGGATAGCGAATTTCAAATTAGGGCAGAAGCTCGAGATCTCGATCGATTAGCAACGAACTTCAAAACACAGACACGCCGGAGGCCATGCCAATCCACCACTGCCGAAATGCAGTTTTTGACGTCAGGATCTTCGCATGGCTCAAACTGGATAAAAGATAGAATAAATAGATACATATACTCCCTCAAAGTAAGGAGGTTATAGGGAAGTTCCCTCTCAGCAACACAACATTGAAAGAAAGCGTCAGGACTTTTGGTAGAATCCGATGAAAACACTATCTTCGTATGACATTCGGCTGCATAAGAATTTCATCTCGCGTCGAAGACACAGGCAAGTTGCTCTTTTCATCAACACAACAATCACATATTTAGTAATCCATTCACATGCAGTTAACACACACACATAATCGTCTCGTTATTAAAACAGATCCAACACTAAACAAGCAATAGGAATAACCCAGACAATGTTAGAGCACAAGTGACGCCAGCTGACTGTAACCGAGCGAGCCCAGTTCTTGTCAACATGGATGCCAAAGATATCTTCTGTCTGCAATTGAATCCTGAAGCAGTTTAAAATCTGAACGCCAAACAGTGCGGAGAGATCTTCAGAAATTTTCCGGACGTGTTCAGCTTCCTGAAGCACCAAGACTTAAAGGTATCCGAAGGATAAATTTTTGGGAAATTATGTAGAAACCCGAGCTCTCTATCGATTCAGTCTGCTCCCGATTTAAAAGCGGGACGCCGGGATGGGAGGGGTGAGGGCGGAGGGTGAGTCATGTGTGATGAGGCATCGCCCTCACTGTGACGCTGGCCGTGATTGGCTGTTGGCTCTGCGGCAGCAGAACAAAGGTAACCTGCTCGCCACTAATGCCAACTAGTGGACAGATCTACAAATTTGGTTGAGTAGCGAACAATTGCATCCTTTTCTTCATCGAGCAACTGCCAAATATTCTACTCTTCATCAGTTGGGAGATGAACGTAAAACGCTTTGTGGCAGAGGGCCCTTCTCACCCTTAAAGTAATGTATTCAATGAAATCAGCTAACTTAAAAAGTTTGTGTTAAACTGTCTTATTTTTTCACAAATATTATAATAATGTTTTATCTTTCCTAATAATTCTTTGAGAAAATAAAAGAAGTGCTTTTGAAGGTGATCCAATTTTTCCACATCAATGTTTTGTTAATATTTAATATTATACTTCAAGCTGCAACAATTTTTTTTTGCATGCTGGTTTTTAAATATAAAAATTTTTTAATGCTATGTTTTTGACTACTAAATTGTTTTTAAAATTTCTGTTTAAAAGCAAATAGTTTGACATGTTGAATGGTTAACCATGTCCCATTTCTATGTAGTCAGTCTGGTGTCAATATAGATAACTCTCCTTCACTGTTGGATCTTGGATTCAAATTTCTTTCCTGCAGATGCTCATTTCCATGATGTGAAAAAGTCATAGCTGCAATCTGTTTAAAAGATATGCCTACCAAAATCCTTGTAATTATTATTTTTGTTCTAAAAGCTAAGTCAAAACAGCTATACAGTAAAACAAGTTTTATCAGTTCAAACTTTTGCTTAAAATCAACAATATCAATGTTTAACAGTACTAATCTTAATATAGTCTGTATCTAACTAATTGTTTTTCTGTCTTTTGATGACTCAACCATCTGTTCTGCGAATTAAAATTGAGTTAATTTTGTGTTAATATTTCCACGGAACTCTGAAATATATTGTATTGACACAGCATGATCGTTAAATACTTTAATAGCTTGGACATGATTTCCAGTACTCCACAGCATAATTATTCATCTTGAATTTCTGAATAGATGTAGTAAGAAACCATTTGGGAAGCCCTGTTCAAGTAAACATAGTAGTGAATTTTTTCATTTCCAAAACCTCTGATGCTCCTCTGTAAAAGCATTAAGATTGCATTGTGTGCTTTAAACAACTTGCTTGCTTTTTATCTGCAACTGCAAATATTCTAAAATCCTCTCATATAGTGATTTAGAATTCTAACCAAAGCATTCACATTTTGAGTGCTTAAAGGACTTTTGACATAACAAGGGATTTTGCATAGCATCCCAGATGCCATAAAAAACCTTAATTAGATACTTGAGGAATAAAGTGTAACCTGACCCTTGTGCCATAAAAATCAATTAAAGAATTATTAGTTCCGGGAGCTCTGGTAGAGTATTCTTCAATAGTTGATCACCGAATTCCAAAATGTTGACATCTTAAGAAATGTAGTGCTTTTTTGACTGATATATATATACACCTGTCATATATATTTTTGGGGTTATGTTCCACTAAGCTTGAAATCTCATTTGATATGTGTGACATCTAGAGCAGAAGAAATTCCTAAAGAAGAACCTAGGATGAATTTTATAATACAATAGGTCATGAGTAAAAGCTACTTGTTTTTTTTCTGCCACAGGTTCTATCTGCACTGTTAATGTAAGAGTTTGTTTTATCAAAACAAGTGTTTTTAAGACATTAATCTTGTAATGCTTCATTAACGAGCTATTTGTGCTTTCCTTGTTCCATATAGACCAGATACTTGACCATGATGTTGATCACCTTTCTCCTTGCTAGTTGAATCCTGTAAAAGTTTCCTATGCCAATCAAAAGTTAAATCAATGTCCTTCCTGAAATTTTTTAATGTGCTAATTTTTAATTTAAATGTAAGAGCAGTCTTGAGTCAAACCTAATTTATATTTATATTAAATAATCCTCACATTGCAACTTGTTTCCATTTCTGCAAAAAAGAATACTGCCTTGTGATCTAATATTTATTTCATTGAAAACTGGTATTTTTAATTAAAAAGCTAAACAATTGATGCATGTGATTCTTCCTTTTTGTTTTAACTGTAAATGAATTGCATGCATTTAAAAAGCCAACATAAATTAGAATTAATACATTCTGACAGGCATAATGATAAAATGGAATATTTATATATCGCAATGCGAGAAACAAAAACTGCATTGAGTTGCCTCTTAATGTTACTCAAATGTCATGTTATTTTTTTTTTATTGTATTGAAAAAAAATAAGATGGTAAGACTGCAAAATATTTTACCTTACAAAATAAGGCCTAAACCACCCTAATAATACCCACTGAAAATGAGTTCTTGTAACAGTGTAAAATTGTATTTTCTTTTGGTAAGTGAAACTTATGTGTCTCAAATAATAATTCTCCAATGCATGTATTTGCTATCATGAGAAACTGAAACACTAGACCAAAAGTTGGCAGTAGAAACAAGATTTAACTCATTTTTATAGGGAATTTTTAATGTATTTGATTTTAGCATTAGCAACAATAGGCTCTTCGGGCATTTTTATGATCAAAGGATATGATTGTAACAGGCTACTTTCGAACTGCCAAACCACTCATTGCCCAAGTGTGTCATCTGACTCATCTCCACTCAAAATGTACTAGATCTGTTTCTATGGTGACTGTCTGAACTAAGACTTAATGTCTAAAGCAGTTCTCCTCGCAGACAGATAGTATATCATAATTGTATTTGCTCATTAGTAAACATTTTCAAGAATTTTTTACTATCTTAATATTTTCTAAACTATTTATGTAAATCTCATTTCAGGATGTGGTTCAAGAGTTTAAAAACGCATATTGGAAACAGTATAATTTTTAATATCCTTATTGTTCAAGAACTGTTCAAAGTAATTGCAAATATATTTCTAACACATTACTGTATTTTGCTGTGTCACCCAAATGTATCTTTTTTAATAAAATTAACTGTTTTCTAACTTGTAGAATTTTAGCATTTAGACATTCCCAAGCTATGATATTTAAAGAGTACTCTGTTCATGTACAGTCGTTGAAAAAGAAACGAATCACCTCCTTTATTTCGAGCACTATTCATACTAGAGCAAATTCAGATATCATTCAAAAGAGAAAAACGTCCTTTACAAATTCAAATGAAAAAAAATTGCATAAAAGGGTGTCTTCATATCAAAATTGGCACAAACAACATAATTTCTAATGGAAGCATCCTGTTTCAATACCATAATCAGATTTTGCACCATTAAATTAGTCTAAATGTGAACTTTCATGACTGTAAAGTATATCCCGAGATATTAAATCTTAAAGTTTGTGCAAATGTCAAGGATCATCTCGAAATAGAAAGTCACTCGTAGATTGAGTTTAATTGTAGTTATAGCTACCCGAATTTCAAATTTAAACACTATTTCAAACATTTTTTTCAGCTATCCGAGATTTATTATGCAAGTGCAAACAATTTGAGAATTACATTTTATATTAACAATGCAAGTTCAAAGGATCTGAAAAATTATTATCCTTGGTTTGTCTAATGTTTATTTAACTTTTTGTTGTCCCCTAAAATCTCAATAATGAGATTAATTTAATGTAGCACAAAAACTAATTGTCAGAATGAGCTGACATTTTGCATGGCCATATTAGAAATATTGAATCGATTCCCATCAAAATGTAGCATAATTCCTCTTCATAATTGTTTCAAACATTAATTTAATAATTATTATTGCATACTAAAAACTATTTTAAAGATAAAATATTAGGTGGATTTTGTTTGGGTTGTCTAACAGTAACATGGTATAAAATATCAGTGCTATAGATATTATTTAGGAAGATATCCATAGAATTCTAAAAAACTAATTTAAGATTAGGTGCTCCAATCTTTCTGTACTCATAACTTCGAAATGGTAAGATTTAACGACAAGAAATTTTTGCTATTCGAAGTTAAATTTTGATATACTATATTTGAAATTGTGTGTCGAATTACTGAGTTTCCATCTGAAATTGCGCAGTTGGTGCTCAATTTAATATGAATATGACCCCTTATGTAAGTTTTATGAATTTTAATTTTTAGAAGACATTGTTTCTGTCAAAGGCCATCTTTGAATTTTCTCTACTGTTAAAAATGCTCGAATAAAGAGGGGTGGTTCGAAAAAATTTTCCCCCGTGACACTGCGTGTTTATGAATTTACAATGTATGCAAGGACCTATTGCAAGTGGACCCACAGGGCTCAAGCCCTTCCAAAGTAATTTTTTTTAAATAATCTGAAATACATGCTGAAACTAGTTTAGTCAACATAAAATGAAAGTTCTCTGAATTTTACTTGTGAAATAGACAAAAAAAAAATTTGTTCACACAATGCTTATGACATGGCAATCTGATTGATTAGGGAAGTGTGAGGTAAAAGTCTGGGTTACCATTGAAATTATTTGCAAAACACACAAATTTACATTTTATTTTATTTTCATAAAAATTAAAATTGGTCTTATTTGTTACAAATCATGATTGAATTTTAAATAAAAATACTATGCATAAAAGAGTAATGATATTCACATGATTGTCTCTAATGTAAAATTTCTGAAATTAATTGAATCGATACCACATCCCCTGTTAAATTATTATTTTAATATATATATATATATATATATGAGAGGTGGTCAACTACACCACTTTTGAAAGCCACATTTCAAGAAGGAATATCTGAGCCATTTATTTCTCTTTGCTAACAAACAATCAGAAAGTGCAAAACTGCCCTAACAAGCACAGGGTGGTAACAGAACCGGGAATTCTCTGGGAACTTTTTAAATCTGGAAAGATCAGGGAAAATTTTCAAACTACACAAAAATTAGGGAATTTTTTAAATTTTGACACTTTAATTGCAACTATTTAAGTTTGTCCTTTTTTGAGATGTGCGATTATGAGTACTTTTGAGAGTCGAATCAATCTTATTTGTCGAAATTGTAATTTGAATATAGTACACTTACGTCATAATTTTCGAACACTGTGTAAACCGCCGTTTTTTTTTCCGTGACCTCGACGCCGTGTGGCTGGCTATACAACTTGTGGTATAAAAATGGTGTAACTAATAAAGTTTTTTTGTGCATTAAATAAATATTCTTTGCTTCAATTGCATTTTTGCAAAAAAATTTTGCTACAGCTGAAGTCTACGTTTATAGCAGTGGTAACGGCTTGACGCTTTTATTTTGGCACACTTCTAAAGTTGCCAAGAAAAAAATTATTTTAAATGAACCAATGAAATCAAATGGCAGTTGAACGGATTTTGAAAGAACTTTCTTGTGTAATCAAAATGAAAATTTAAAGATTCCGTTTGCCGAGGTTGCCATGAAAACCACAATAACCGGAATAGATGGGTTGTCTTAACCTGCTATAAACGTAGACTGAATCTGTCCCAATTTTTTGTGAAAATTTGATTTTGATATTAGGAAAAAGTATGGTCAGTTGTAAAAAGTTCATAATCAAAGTATTTTGTATTTTTCTCCAGTTTTTTTCAATTGCTATTAGAGTTCCATTAAGGATTCCAACCTTTACAGTAACAGTTAAAATATCTAGAGAAAAAATACAAAATATTTGTGGAAAATGATCTTTTAAACCCCACCTGACCCTAAATATTTAAACATATTTTCGCGTGGATACCATATATCGATACCAATTAGGGATCACGACATTTCTTAAAGGAATTGTAAAATCAGAAATTTTTGCGAGACTATCGGGGAAATCATGGAAATATATAAGGAAACTTTTTTTCGAGGATTTTGTTGCCACCCTGAAGCAGGTCTTCAACCAAACTTTCAGCAGCTAACTGCTAATATGGACAACTTTCATAAAGAATCTACAAGCAAATTTAATTTGAAGACATAAGACAATTATTATGTTGAAGACACAAAACCCCAAACATTGTTTTGAGCAGAAATTTAGTGCAGAATTATTAAAAACCAAAAAAGCTACTACAGCTTCATTAAATTTTTCTGCTACCCCCTCTTCTGGATAGAACGCTAAATGAAACAACTTTGTAAATAGATGTGTTCAGTTTGGTATTAAAACACTACTGCTTTGCAAAATTTCTGCAGTTGATAAAAATGTGAATTTTTACTTATGCATTTTTAAATACAATTAATATTAGTTACTGAGGCGTATACAGATATTTCTAATACACGTTAATTCTTGTATTTATGTTGTGTATTATGGCAAGGGGCATTCGTGCAAAATTTTAACTGATGCACAGGTTTCAAAGTTGGCAAGTATGTACTATTGCAAACTTGTGGTTTTGACCAAATGCAGATAGTTTTTCGCACCCCGGCAAGAAAAGTGACAACTCAAAATTGCAGAATTTGAGAAACATCGACTTAAAGGATACTATAAAACTTATATTGAAAAAGTATAAGCTTCTTTTAAATTTTAGGCAAGTATTTATGGTGTTAACTTGTATTATTTTCTATAGAATAGTAATATAACATGCTGGGGCACCACATACATATTTTTCAATGACATAACATCAAAATTTTATTTTTTGACTTGTGTTTTTTTTTTTGCCAGGGTGCGATAGATTGTAGAAATTTTTACTTTTATTATCAAAGGAGATACAACCTGTTACAAATTTTTAATTTAATTAAAGTGTTTAAAAGTGCATTATGAAAACTAAATTTTAAAACAGCATTATTACAATTCTACTTTTCTATTAACATCTTTTAGGTGTTAGTTTGATACCCATACTTTTCAGAACTCTTACTTAAAGGAGTGTTCAGTGACGACATCCAATACACTAAAGATAGTCAACTGGAATAAATTTTTATGCAGATATCAATCAAATAAATTAGTAAGCAGGTTGGTTATACTTCCATTTAATACAAGTTAATCATTCCCAAAACAGGTCCAAATGTCTCGGTTATTGGCAAGTCATTGATGTGTCAGCTTGAAGATACCAGCTAGCTTCAAGTAGCTAGCCCAATATTAGCACTTTGAAAGATCAAACTTGTGACCAAGCACTTCAGTCTACCTTTCTCTAAACGAGTTTGTTGAACACCATATATTCTATTATTTGGCTATCTTTTGCAATATTGATGTAATCAATAGGATTATATAACAAAATAAGGAAAGTGAATAGTTACTTTAAAGTATTGAAATATCAAATTCCTGGAGAAAATAAATTTAGATTCACTAAAATTAGGTTGGAAATTGCTAAAAGCTATTCCTTAAATTGTCATAGGATTGTCTAGTATGTTTTCAATTGTCTAGAATGTGTACCGAGTTTCTGCTCTTTTTTCTTACTATCTCATGTGCGTCATCTGACCTTAGTTGAAAATTACATGGTGTTGTCCTCGATCATCCCCTTTTGATCCTGAACCGTCGCCAATAGCCCATAGTTATAGTACTCCAATGTGACATTAATTAAGAAATACCTTACTATCTCATGTTGGAATAAACTTGCTTTATTGGCATATTTATGACTTATTAGATGTATGAGATCTTTTCATATGTCACAAATGAGATTTAAGAAGAAACAGCAAGAGATGAAAATCTCAAAAATAGCACTTGCCCTTTTGCAAACAAAGAGAGTGGGATTCGCTCCGACTGACGTACGCTCTCCACATTTTCCTCGATGACCTTGGTCGCCCCGTCCGAGGTTTGCTCATCGTCAATCCAGTCTCTTCAAATTTTTGTACCAATGTTTTAGAGAGTTGAGTACTCGGCGCTTCATTTAAGTGACACAATCAATAAAAAAGACCACATTTTTGCAGTGCAGTACATTTTTGCAGTAATAATAGCATAATTATTGTTTTTGCAAGACTCGCGCGCACAGCACGCTCCGCTCCTGTGAAACGCTCCATAGCGACTGAATTCCCAAGGACGCGGCTAGCGATTTGCAGAACTCCTGTCGTTTGCACAGTGGGTAAAACAAATTGAAAAAGACTTTTGGGACACCTTGTAGTTAGAAAACAGTATATCTCTCTATATTAAAAAAAAGTTACCGCCGCCGCCGAAGAATTGAAATTTTTGTTGTTTAGCTCCATTCTTAGACGGTTTCCCGAGAAAGTACTGATCGGAAAAATATGAAATTAACATGCTTTGTTCTTCATCGTATTCCCTGGATAATTATTAAGATTTTTTTCCGATGCGGCTATTAGTTTAGGTTTTATTAAGTGTTAAAGTTGAAGAAGTGAAATTTCTTCCGCGAGTGAGCAAAACACATTCAAAATTTCAGTCTTTAGTCGTGAGTTTTTTTTTAAGAGTACCTCTCAACGTAAATTTTTGCAGCTCGTCGAGTTTTTTTTGAAATTTAAATGTGGTTCTTGATAATATTTTTTTGAAATTCGGGAAAAATCGGGACATTTTTGTTATTTTTTTTTAAAACTGCCGTATCTATATCTAATTACTATTAGTTTTTAATTTTTAAAATATCGCAGTATACCTCAGAATATACACTTTCTTACGGTACTATTATTTTTGAAATCGGTTAATAATTAAATTGGATGCGATCAAAAGTTCGTGATACAAAATTCGGAATCTTCGGATATTTTCGCTACGTTTTGTTAAAACCGTTATGTCTACGGCAAAAACCATTATTTTTTAAATTTGAGAACATCACTGAATACACTACATTACACTCTTTCTTATGGTACAATTATTTTTCAAATTGGTTAATAAACAAAATCGATGCAATTAAAAGTAGGTCATACAATTTTCGGAACTTTCAGATCGTAACTTCCGATACAAAACTAAAATGGTCATATCTATATAGTATTATTGTTAGTTTTTAATTTTAAAAATATTGCAGTATACCTCACAATGTACTCTTTCTTACGGTACAATTATTTTTAAAATTGGTTCATAAATAAATTCGATGCAATCAAAAGTTGGTGACACAAATTTCGTATTTTTCAGTTCGCATAGCTGGTTCAGCAAACAGCAGTGGGTTGCATTTTCTACTATCGGGTTTGCCAGATATCAAATTTATCGTAGCAACAATTGCCATAAAAACGATTTCTTTTTATTTGGCGAGGAAAAAGGCTCGCTTTTTTCCCTCTGTTCTCAAGACAGTTTACCGACAAAGTACAATGTATTGATATTAACACTGTTTACTTAAAATTGTACAGGGAACAAGATACAGGAGATTTTTTACTGATGCGGCTATTAGTTTAGGGTGCATTAAGTGTTAAAGCAAAAAAAAGTGAAATCAATTGCGAAAGAAGTATTGGTTTGAGAAAGCAAACCAAACGGGATTGCGTAGCAATCCCCGGGGTCGGCGAGCGTAAGCGAGCAGGGCGCGAAGCCCTCGCTGTGACGTCATGTACCGGAAAGTGAAATCAGCATAATACGAATTATTCAGATAGTTTCACTCTGTGAAAGGAATGTTGGTTTGCGAAGCAAACCAAATGACATCTGTGAAAGGAGTGTTGGTTTGCGAAGCAAACCAAATGGGATTGCGCAGCAATCCCCGGGGGTTGGCGAGCGTAAGCGAGCAGGGGGCTGAGCCCCCTAGTATGTGAAAAAGATTCAACTATACAATTCTGTAATGCATAATGCTTCAATTTGCCTTTGATTAGATAAATTATAAAACTATAGTCTGTTCTAATTTTGCTGAAACATTTCCATTTATTTTGCAAACAATAACGCAGGCATTTAGACACAATTGATTTAACAATAGCTTCTGATTGAATAAATTTACAGTTTTTTTCCTTATGCTATCATACAAATTTTTTTTACTCTAAAGAGCAGTCCACCAGTTCATACTTGGAAGTGGATCCTCCTGCTTGTACAATAAGATTCAGAAGTTCCTTTACAGACATTTTTCGTCTGACAAAAAGTTGCCGTGGCTTACTTTTTCCACCTCGACTGTTGCTATTGAGATTATACTTTTCAGCCATCCTGGGAAATAAAAATTTTAAACTTATTAGTGTCTTCTCTATATTAGTATGTAAATATGGTGAGTCACACACACACAAAAGTATTCATCTAACTAACTTTATTTTTACTATTTTTAAAAGTTTTATAAGGATATAGTAAAAATTACAATTTAAAACTTCACATGAAAGCTGTCTTTATTTTAACATCCCATCAAAATAATCTAAAAATTAAAAGTTTGCTAAAATATTTCAAGTGTAACAGAACCCATGAAATCAAGATGCTTACCATAAAAAGTATTAATCTTAAACTAAAACGTGAGAATTAATGACCAGGATTTTCTTTTCATTTTGTCTAACACCTTAGAATGTTTTAAGCCTAACTGTCATTGTGCCACGTATTCGGTCAAACTGGAACCAATTTCATTCTATGCTACTAGAAAATAGATTTTCAATGGATTTATTTCAGAATATAAAACATGCGACTCATAAAGGTAGGTAGGATACAAATCTTTAAAAATGAGATTGGATTTTTTATATCCAACCAGACTTTTGTATGCAAATTACTGTCATAGACCAGTCTACTTTAATTCAACTTTATGGCCAAAAAGTCTCAAATTTCTTTTTAAAAGATCAATAGATTATACTATCGTTATCTCTATGAGGAAATCTAGTCATTTTTTGTCATAAAAGTTAAATCCATTGAAAATCTATCTTCAAGCAGAATTAAATTGGTTTCAGGTTGACCAAATACATAGTACAGGGATATTTATTCTTAAAACGTCGTAAGGCACCTTTTTCTAACGAGTGTCAAAAAATGTCTTGAAACCATAGAAATTAACACCACATGTCACTTTTAAAAAAAATTTCGGCCTTTAGAAGACCTTCGGATATTAAAAAAATTATACGATGTATATTTAAAACAAAAACAAGTGTAACTTTTTATTATGGTTTATTTAAAACTATCAACATCAAGAAGAAAATAAGTACAGAATTATCGAATTTAATGTGACTTTGTTGTCTTTCGGACGATTTTTTATAGGTGGTTCGATATTTGAAACTTTTAATCATACACGCAGAGGACAAGTCAATGCTTCGGCGATTTCTATTTGGTGACTTTTAATAAAATAGAAAATGTTCTTTTAATGATGGAAATTACTTCCAATTTTGCAGGAACCAGGTCATTAGAATATATGTCTAGCTTTGTTACAAATGCTTTGAGAATTTCGCACATGTTTATGGCAATTTGACCATGGCCTTGGAGTTTCGTACTTAGCTCATTAAAGTGCATTAAGAAATCACAAAAGAACATAAGATTATTCAACCAATTCAAATTTGTGTGTTCTGGAAAAACTTTACCCTTTTAATTTAAAAATAACCTAATTTCATTTAACAAACTAACGAATCGTTCCAAAACTTGACCTCGACTTAGCCATCGAACGTTATTGTACATAACCAAACCCGAATACTGAGCATCCATTTCCTCCGATAAATTTGAAATTTGCCGTTTAGCACGAGCATGTGCTGCAATAAAATTAACGACTTTCGTTACAATGGAAAGCACATTTTCAAAACAATTTAAAATATCTTTTGCCCAAAGTGCCTCTTTGTGCACAATGCGCATGCAGAAGCTTAACGAAACCAACATGCTTGGAACTCCACCAGTTGTTACGGATACGATCTTTAGGTCAACATTCAATTTAATGAACTCTTTCTTAACTTCATTCATAATATCAATACCAGTGGTTCTTCTTAATGTCATCAATTTCTCCATCATTGTATTTCCAGAAGTGTATCTGACAATAACTGCCAAGTCCGTTGACATCTGTGCTCTCGTCCAAAGATATCGAATACATTTCTGCATTTTTTAGATTAGGACGAAAGTTAATCAAAAACATCTTTATTCAGTGACAAAATTCTATCTTCTACCGCATTCCTACTTAACGGCAATTCTTGGATACGTTTAATTATCGAGTTCTTATTTTCAAAATCGTTAAATATGCTGTCTGAGCTCACTAGGAAAGATTCTTTCCTAAAGTCGCCATCTGACAGTGGTCTCCCATGTTTTGCAATACAGTAAGACAAATGAAAACTCGCCACTGTAATATTTTTAGGACAAAATGTAGATTTGAAAATAGAAGTCTGTTTCCTGGTATTGTTTCAATTTCGTATTGAAAATTTCAATCTTTTCTTCTTCAGGCAGGGATGACAAATTTTTGTGATTTGTTTCAAAATGGTGCTTTACGTTGTAGTTACGTGAAACAACAGTTTCGTTACAATCAACACGATACATTTTTTCTATGACCCCTAATTTGTGAAACCACTCCTAGTGCTATGATCTTCCATACTTTCGTTTCATAGTTTTCGACATATCACCACCCACATCAAAAACACAAGAAATATTTATCAATGACAGACGTTGGTCGCAAAATAAAAATGTCGCTGCCTACTGGCAGCGTCTGCGAGAAGAAGTTATGAATGCAGATTTGTGGTATGATAGTGCCATCTAGTGAAAATTTCATGCATTGATAATGAAATGCTTCAAGGAATTGAAATTTGGCAAAAAGAGGAAGAATAAATTTCAAACTATAATTATTTTTAAAAAAATGTTTCTAGAAAAATTAAGTTATGGACCTCTCAGTCCGACAAATGAAATCAAAATTTGAAAAGTTAAATTTAATTTATGTTAAAATAATGTGATTGTCTCGCATGTGTTGTCTAATCTAAGGTACAAGACAATGCTAATAAAATGAAACCAAAGACGATTTTTCGTTTACTCTATTGTACTTTTTATGGTAGGTGTCTGAAACCTTTTGTCTGGTAACTTAGGTTGTTACATTTTAAATACTTTTAGCAAAACTTTTTAATATTTAAATTATTTTGATAAAATGTAAAATTTATGAAGATAGTCAAAAATGTGAGGTAGAGATAAATACTTTAGTTGACTCACTGTAGAAACTAGTACAAGAGTGTTTGGAATGAAATTAACCCAAACAGCACATTTTCATAGCTTGATATATATTTAACATTAATTGAGGAGATTAAAATTTTGTCTTTTGAAATTAGCTGTAATACGTTGGTCATACTGATTTTACTATTGCTTAACTGAAAGCTTAAACTAATCTTACTTTTAAAACAGTATAAAACATTTATATATGATACACATGTGCACAAGGATTTATAAATTCAATTACAATCAATACCAACCACACTGCAAATTTTACATTCATTATGGTTTATATTGATGAAATTATACTCTGCCTCATTCAAATGGATTAAAATCCATTGGTTGAATGGTTTAACAAAACAGTGAAGATTTTAAATTTCTTTCTAGTTACCAAGAACACATAAGTTATGGGAAATCGAAAATATGGACATCAAAATTAATACGAGAGCTTAAGATTAAAGTATTAGGTTTAATTCATTTTTCCATGAAGTTTAGCAACTTTAATCAGCAATAAAAGTGTTCCTGTTCATTTTTTTTTTAAATTTGTAAAGTTATAGTGCTGAATTCAATTTATCTGAAATAATGAAAGACAAATTTCTTTTTAGCACTTAATATTCAATGGCAAAGAAAAAAAAGCATCAACTTTTCAAGAGTTTGAAACATGTAAAATTTTAATAAAATAAAAATATACGCTACTATTGAATGATGAACACATTGTTTTTCCACCATACTACGTACTATTCTATTCTACATATTGACAAGTAATGTGCCATTTTTCTATTGAATGTTTTCTGGTGAACTGAAGGGAATTACTAAATTTGAAAATTAAGTACAAAAACATAGAATTATACCTATGTATATCTTTCCTTTCATCTTTACTGAAGTCTGTAGCAAAAATAAGATCACCTGTTGTGTTGGATTGGCTAAAGTCTTTCAATAGAGCATCAATCTTTTGTTTGAAATTTCGCATGTTCCCTGATTTATTTGAAAATCCCAGGCCTTGATGAAATTGATGATCAGTTGCTCTACAAATAAAATATATGTTTATTCTAGAAAATTAAAGTATTTTTAAAAGGCAATTAACTTGTCACAAACATAAGTAAATAATTAGCTGAACACCAATATGTTCAAAAAGTATAAATAGTTTATAAACACCTAAGTAAAAGTACATTCTATATTCAAAAGCAATTAATTTTCCTAAAATTATTTGAGTGCATTAACTATTTCAGATTCAGTTCAAATGGGTTTTTTTTTCCAATGGTGGACATTGTTTGATTTGTAATCATTTGCCACTACAAGGCAAGAAGTGATGGCCATTTGTGAAGGAGCACCCAATGGGCGACCATCATTGCCCCTATGATATTTTTTCACAATATTTCTAGTGCCCAATCGGCAATAAAACTGGTTACGAGAATAATGTAATGCCTTATTGCTTCAAAAGTACTCGGCACCATTCAAAAACTTTGATCCAAAATATGACAGACTGGACAGTTTGTTTAAGTGATTTTTTACTTAAAGATCCAGCAAATAAAAAATTATGAAGAATAATGACAATTCTTGATTTTATCACAGGGACAAGCTACACTAGAGCGTGGGTTCAGTGTGAATAAATCATTAGAAGTTGAAAACTTGCTCAGAGGCTTATTGATGAGAATGCAGATAATTCTAATGATATACACAAAACTATAACAAAAGAGATAAGAAAGTTTGTCTTTACAAGGCAAAAATATTTCCTTCATTTGGAGCAACACAAAAATGAATATTGGAAAAAGTTAAGGAAAATAGAACTAAACTATTAAAATCTAAAAAAGCTCTTTTTGCTGATATTACAGATGGAAAATTCAGCAGGAAGAACTGTAACAAGGCAATATCTTCTAAAAGTATTTCCCTTTTTATAAAAGCAAATGCACTGCGAATAAATATAAAAGAAAAAACAATTGAAATTAAGGAATTAGACAATCATATTTCTGAAAAAAAAAATACTAATTGAAAAACAGAGATGACTGTATCAGGATTTATTCTGATTTCAGGATTTTTAAAAATATTTTTCCTTGACATACGTGATGAAAATTTAGAAAGAATATTTTTTAAAACAGTACAAAGTCTGGAATCTTTCAGATCTCAAACTTTTCCAGATTTTGGATTATTTGCAGTGTTTTTTTGTCAAAAAACCTTATGTAGCCCACCCACCTTGCCCGAATTTTTCCGCTCGTAATTTACATCCTGAATACGTTTGCAATACTAAAAAAGCAGATATAATCAACAAGAATAACTTTTTTTTAATTAAAAAAAAAAAATTTCAATGCAACCAATATTTTTCAACTTTTGTAATTTTTCTGTGTGGCATTTACTCTGAACATGTCCGTTATTTTGCGTTGTTTCATCAATTTGGTCCAGGTTGAATTCCTTGTTCTTTAAAATTGTTATTAAAAGAGGAGAAAAGATAGAAAAAAAAACACTGGTTAGCAAAACTTTGTACTGTATTTGTAATATATAATTTTTTAATGGATTTTATTTGTTTCAATCAATTAAGTTACATTGGTTCAATCATTTTAATTTTACCCTCCACTATTTTTCTTTCAAATAATTTAATTTCAGGATATTTTAAGTAAATAATTTTTTAAGGAACTTTTTAAACCTTGAAGATTGTGGTTAGGTTAAAAGGTTTTTTTTCTTGCTGTCTCCATTCTATAATTTGTTTATATACTTGTATATTACTGATACGTGAACAAATAAATGTCCACATATTAACTGCTGACATTTGTAAAATCAGACTGGGCCTATTTTGAAAATTTTCATTTTTGTTTGGCATTGTGTATAATTTTTAGAAAATAGACTTGGATATTTTTATAAGAACAGTAGTATGTAATAATTTAACTAATCTGTAAAAGCATCCCACTTGGCCGAAAGTCATGTATTAAATTGTATAATACGGCTTCTACAATGTTTTACTTGGGTCTTTATTTTGTCCTTATTTAAAGAGCAGGGGGGAAAAAGCTTAAAAAAAGAGCGGAAACCCTGTAAGACTACACCATGGACCTCTGGAAGTGGGGGGGGGGCAATATAGAAAATATGTTATTGGATGCAAGAAATAGTTTTAAAAATGAAAAAAACACTTCTACATATCACTATTCCTTTAATCCTTTCAGAAAAAGAAAGGGAACACTGAGCTACTAGCTTCTCAACTCCATGAAATCAAGGCTATGATATGGGGTGTGAGGAAGAAGGGCTAGAGAAAGCATTGGCTGATGAAAAAATATTTTAGTCTCATCTAGCATCAAAATCAGGAAATCCTTTAACCGCATTTCGTAATTTAGTGTGTCATTGAAAATATTACCTCTCTCTCTCTTACCCAACAAGCAATTATCTTAAAAGCTTAAGTATGAATGTGTACACAGGAATGCCCCTGATACATAGCATGTCTGATTAAACTGGAATTAAACAAGCAAAGCAAGGGAAAGATGGAAAAAGACGAGAGGGATAGTTCAAATTGTTCATATAAATAAAATTCTTCCAGTGGTTTCAAATTCAAACTCAAAAGGCAAACTCAAACTTTTCAATATGTATGAAATTTTTATTCCTAATTTGTGATATGCAATCTCTTGTTTGAAAAGATGAAATTTACTTATTCAATAAATTTTCAATACATTATAAATTTACTCAAAATAGCAATGTATGAAGTTATCTAAGACACAATAATGAATGTTGAGCAGTGACTTAAAAAATAGAAGTTTGTAAATGTGATGAGGTTTGTATGAGATACTTTACAAAATTAAAAAAAAATTCACCACTAAATTCTTAAAAAACATTTTTTATTCCTTATCTGGTTTAGTAGATCATCAAATAAACTTTTATCTCTACAATTATAGAAGGAAGTGTTTATGTGTGGGGGGACTTGTGGCGAATCTATGGCACTTACAGCAGGCCTCGAAATATATTTTTTAATACAGGTGCACCTAAGTTTTTAAATTAGGTGCGCCTAGCGGGAAAAAATTAGGTGCACAATTTTATTTTCACGTGCACCTGTGCACCCGGGTATTTCGAGCCCTGACTTACAGTAATGAGATTTGGCGCGCAGGTAGTTCGAATTTTTGTGCAAAGCCCGAATTTTAAAATTTAATCTAGAACATTTAAAAATAAATTTAATTATTATTGTGTTTTTTTTTTTTTTAAAGTCTATTCTATGATCTAAATTTATTTTTTCCGCTTCCGTTTGATTCTCCCAGGAACGATTTGTCAGCAAACTGAAAAAACAGTTTTAACTTGGTTCTTTTTTCTATCTCATGCAAATAAACATTTTGACTGGGGCATTGTTCAGTTCTTTTTTGTAAAATCACGATCGTTAAAGATAGATTAACAATTTCAATGAATTTGAAATCTGTGGAAAATTTTACACCAGATTAATATCTTATAGATTTAATTTGCTTTTGATAAATAATTTTTCAATTAAATATTTAAATTTGCGCAAGAGACTGTGACGTCATGCCGATTGAATCTCCTTGCAATTCGAATTTGGCCGCATTTGACAATGAGCGTTGCCTGTGGTGTTGGTTTGCGAAGCCGCCATGATGGCTGACAATGGCGCGATAGCTGTTATCCAATAGGCTACGAATTCCCATTTGTTTTGCAAAGCAAACCAACACCATGTGCAACGCTGTTATACAATAGGCTACGAATAGGAATTCGTAGCAATCACAGTGCGAGTAGTGGTCACACCTGACACCACAAAAAGAACTGTCACGGGCAATGCCGTGTTGGCCACACAGTGGCTAGTACAATATAAATGCACTATAGTTATAAACTTCTTGCTAACAGGAGGCAAATATCATAATATTTGTTACATATTCAAATACAAATTCTTTACAAAGAGTCATGTTCTAACATTAAATTCATAATATACATCCGTTTCTCTACAATATCAGATTTTTAAGATTTTTTCTTCAGCCCATCCCTCCAATTAATTGAGTACTTCTGAGGTCACAGAACAGAGTACTAAAAGTAAAAGTACTGAAACGTTCTTATACATGCCTTTTAGACCACAATTTGCAAATACTTATCACAATCATTTATATATGATTTCATGTGATTGAAACTTACTTGAAAAATTGTTATCAAACTTGTGGTCTTTAATAATTAAAATAACGTTTTTCATACACCCTATTTATATGTTTGGATATTTCTTTTATTTAAAATATTTTGTTAGTCAATAAAGGAATATATATATATATATATATCACATTAAAGATATAAATCCATATAAGAAAAACTTAAATTAAACACAAATCAAAAGAAAAGGATTTATACACAGAAAAATAAATTGTACTTTTTCAATTCTCTTACACAATTGGTTCTGTTATGCCACCTTTTTTCCCAATGCCACCACCAGACCATCCCATCATTTTTAGCATTTTACATCCAATATTGCTGTCAGACACAACATTCGAAGAGAAATTCACATTAATTACTTGGTTCCGTTTAATAATAAAACCATCTTCCAATTCATTTTTCACCTAATAAATAGAAACATTCTATTGAAAACATGTTTACATGTAATTCATTAAAGCATTTAATCAACTAACAATCCAACACACAAGAGTAAATTAATGATAAACAGAAATAAGGAAGAAATTATTCATAGGAAAAACTCTTATTTTCATTTGAATTCTAACTATACTTTTCATAAAAGCACTTGTAATCTAAAACGTTTTTGCTCCAAGTTTCGAAGAATGAAATAGGCTAACTTAATTTTATCACCCCCAAAATGAAGTTACCATACCATAATTTTGAGATCGAATGATATTATGTAATGCAACCAGGGACATAGAAGTTAAGTATACCTAGAATATAAGTCCTTTCATGAAAATGCACAAATAATCAAAATTTGTTACATTTAATTAAAAAGAATTGTTAATGTTATCACACTTGTCATTTAAAATACCTTTGCTTTGTATTGTACAAAAAATTCTTTCATAATCTAGCTATTTTTCCTGAATAAGAAATGTAGCTTTAGTACCCCAACTGAATTACAGGGTACATTTGAAGTTGAACGATAGACAAAGCAGACCCTTTGAGAGTTTGAAAGATCAGAAACTACATTTCCCTTTCTATTATTGACTATTCTATGTAGAGTAAAAAATCCTGGATATCCTTATTGCTCACCATTTATAATTAATTATAAACTTCCTCATAGTATAATCATATGTACTATATTCATGATGAATCTAATAACATACAGACTGATTGTCCATCCCTAAAATATTCCAATCTCTTCAGAAAGTGACCAACTCTTTTGTGTTTAAAGGAACTCCTGTATTAAAAATAATTTTTTCGATACTTCCAGTTCCCATATTAACCATCTTTTTCTCCTTCCCTCCCTTCTTCATCAACAATCAAGAGCACAAAATTCATTATCCCTGCCAAATACATTCTTATATAAACTGTTATTATTATCAACAGTTCAAACTTAGAAGTACTCATCCGTAAACATTGAGAAATTACCTACAACAACCTATAGGAAATTCAGCACATATTAACCTTTAAACTACAGCCAGTTCAGCAGTTCTACCTTGATCATGCCAAGAAAGAATTTAGACTATGGTCAGTAACATAGTTGTACCTTGAAAGTTATAAGAATCACACTAAAAATGAATCCTGCCAGTTATATCTTTAGCCGTAGTCAAAAGGATAACTGATAGTGGAGTATCAACACCGGATTGTAAAAAAAATATATAAAAAAAAGTTGGTTTAAAATTTTCAGTGATTTAAACACGCAAAAAATAAATGTGCCAAAACTTTGTAAGATCTTGGGCTTTGTTGCGAATATTTCAGGCTCAAAGGTCCATACTGAAAGAGTTTTTGGTACTTTTTGGTTAAGAAGCCACCAGTCGCAATTGTGTGCTAAAGCTACTAATGTAGTATCGCCACCACCTAGATTCCTACTTTATTGAATTCATGTAAAGACAATTACATGAAAAGATGCAAATGTGTCCAGCAATGTTAAATAATATCAGCAGCTTTATGCCTCCTGTAGTCTGAAATTGCGATAAAATCCATTTGTTATTTGGGTCAAATCTTTTCATGAAGCTGTATATATCTTTAGGGTTACCATTCCAATCAGTCTTTTATCTAGTTAAATTTTGTGCCAACATTTGGCACAATTATAACTGTTGCCCCTTTAATCGAAAAGTAGTTTTTTCACTGATGAGCTACAAATAGAATTATCAGAAATCAAAGTTATGCTAATGGTACTAATTGACTATAGTTTAATTTATCTTCAATTTCATATACTTTGAGAAAAAAAAAGTAATTAGTTTGTCATTATTTGGCAATGAAATCGACTAATTTAAAATTTTACATTCTTAATTTATATTTAAAAAATTAATTTTAATTTCAAATTTGTCACATTAAATAAGTTATTCTAGGCTGCAGTCTGTCTATTTAGATATTACCAAAATTATGTTATAAATCTTTTTACAGATGAAACTAATTTTGATTACATGGTTCAACTGAATTAGCACTAGGTAATTAATCTAACAAAAGATATACAAAGTAAATTAAACTGAAAATGCGATTACTTTAATGGTATAAAAACTTTTCCTTAAGTTTTCCAATGCATTAAATGCAGCATTTGCCTTTGCTTCCATTTTTGTAAGAGCCTCACCAATTCCAATAACTTCTCCATCAAAACGAAGATGAAACCTGAAGTAAAGAATATATTGTTTAACAATTATTTTAAGATGCTAAGACACATAATTAAAATATACAAGTAAAGTAACTCTTAAAAATATAATTTTCAAATGAACAATGTTTTTAAAAAATTCATAAATTATAAAAGATTTATAATATAACTAAGCAAACATGCTGATAAATTCACAATAATAAGATGTATAGGAATCAGGAAAGGATCCAAAAGGTGTTAATTTCCTTGACAACTCAACACCCACTGCTCTACACTTAGTCATTAATTTCTCATTTAAAATATTTTTTTAATAAATTAACATTCAAATGCATTTCATTTCATGTATGGAAGTATTAGACTGTTTATCAAAGCAAGCACCCGAAGTTGTAAGAGTACATTCTGTTAAGAAAAATAATGAATTTGAATAAAACAAGTTTTTGAAAATATGGATGTTACCTTTCAATGATAATCTGGATATCCAGATAAATTACCACTTTACCTGCAACCCCTATAAAATTATTCAGAATGTTGGAACATTATAAATTGATATTACAAGCTAAAAATATTTTTCCGAAAGTCCAGCCAACGGAACATTAATCATCATGGAACAAGGGCAGAATTGGGAACCACTTGACATTAAACTGGTACACCACAGGGGGTCTTCAAATTGCACCTCACATATATACCCTGCACAACCTGTTTATAGAGACTACACTTTCACTCCAGATGAACAAGTATATATGCCTAAACCAAAATTCAAAGGCGTAAGTAATTACCAAGAGAAACAAAAAAAAAAAACAGATAACTTCAAAAGAGCATAATTGAACTCGTACTAATATACAAGAAGTGTCCAGAAGGTAAGTATTGCACTGAACTCGAGAAGAAAACTAAATTTTTTGAATGAGCATATTAAATCCAAAAGATTTTCCCTTAACTGGTGGATGTAGTAGCTAGTGAAGACCTTAGCTTCCACAAAGCTGCCCCAGGGAACCTTGATCAAAATTGGGTAGCAATTCTCAGAATGTGTAATGATACAAATCTTGCATTAATTATGCAATATGTCCTGCAATGCGCACTGGGTAAACTCACTGAGCCAATGCAACCCATCTGCCTCAAAGGAGAGCAGTTGGTAAGGTTAGACTGAATATCAGCTTAAGTGAAAATAATATATTACAAATTTTTAATTGTATGTGAAATGTAATGCAAGATAAATTTCTGAGAATTCCTCAGAAGGAACACAATAAATTAAACAATAAAAGAAATTAAATTTAGTACAGAAAAATGATCTGAACACATCAAAAAATATTTGGGTGCTATAATCCAATAGGTTGGTAAAATGTCAAATGCACTTAGTTTTAAAATATTTCCAGGGATTTTTGCCATTTAAGTGTGCTATTTATGACTGTAATTTAAGAGTGTATAGTACTTTGGTTTCAATGAAAAGAAAAAATGAGAAATCTTAAAACACGGAATGTGAAAAATAACTCTATTCCCAACTTTCTCATTATTCGGTCACAAAAATTTCAAAGCTGTTTTATAAAATTGATTTTAATCAAAACTAATTTTTACTTGTGAAAACATTTTTAAAATTAAATAAACATGTTAGTGTGAGAAATAATTTTTATTTGTGTATATCATTCTTCCTTGTGTCTTTGATACATTTTTTGCAAGAAAATATGATTTTGGAAGGATGAATAATTGTGCATTATAAGAAGCAAGATATAATATTTAACTTAAAATGTACTAATTTTGATTGAGGAACAGGAGTTTATATATGTGCCAAAAGTTCATATAATCTTTATGAAAAATTATCTTTAGTTAGTTGGTTTTCAACACCTGAGATTTTGGGGTCTTTCATTAAGCATATGTTAATCATAATTAATGCAACTGGTTACTTATCACGGATAAACAGAGATGCCTTTCTTTTAAACTTTGACAGTCCATATCAGTAATGAGATTATTGATTCTCAGTAATGTTTTTAATACATTCAATTTCAGTAATATAATAATTTAAAAAAACATTTATACATTATTAATAGTTAATTGAGGCTTAACAAACTATGCCCAATAACTAGATAAAAAGTATTGTATTCATTCAAGAAAATCTACAACTAGTCTTTGTATGTGACTTATATTTGTTTCTAAAGGATAAGCAAATACTTTATTTATATTTGAAATAAAGACACAAGATTCAATCATCCATGTTTAGGAAAGCTATCTTGCTCTTTAACATAATCATTATGTAATAAACACAATGCAGATATGCCAACCATTGAATTGATGCTTTAGAAATGAGTAGTGACTTTCAGGAATGTTTCCCATCATATTACATTACTTTTTTTATAGTGAGACCTTTTAATTTAAGAGTATAAGGCAACTAATGAAGTACGGCAATATTAACTAAAAATACAATACGTATAATTAGATTTTTAATATTGCTGCTATATTGGTTAATTATACTTCAGATAACTAACTATTCTCAGAACATATAATTCAACAATTAATAAAATGTGCCAATATTCTTTCACTACTGTGAGCTTTCTTTTAATGTAGGTTTTGTCTGAAGCATATCTCTTAAGTACCAATACCTATTTAAATACACTTTCCTAAGAATAATAAGAAATTCCATAATAAAAGCATTAAATTCTTTTACTTTAAAAAAAGTGAAAAAATAACTGCACAAAATAGGATGTTGTTCTGAAAAACCATAAAATTTTAAATCCAGAAGACAAATTAAGGCAACATTCAGATTATTGGTAATCTGCTCTTGTAATGATGTACCAGCACCTGGAAAAATACTTATTTGCATTGATTAAAAAATATTTCCTGTTACAATTGTTGTAGACAAACAAGAATTTTCTATCTGAACAAGGAAGTCAGTTCTAGCCATTAAGGATTAATGTGCTTTGATTATTTTTTTTTACTCCATTCTCGCCTGTCTAAGTCTTTTAGTTTTAAGCTTGAATTATTGTAAAATGCTGAGTTAAAATTACTGGTGCGATTTCAATTTTCACCCCTTTATTGCCAAATAGTAATACACAGGCCGAAAAGCATGTCTCATTGTAACACAGATGAAATACGGATTAGCAATTTTTAACAACCGCAATAGGTATTTTATTCGAGTCAGATTTTTCAAAATTTCACTCTTGTTGTAATTAAACATGAAAATCTATAAAAGAACATTAATAATGGTTGGCATTTCTGAATTGATATGAGGGAAATGAAAAGAATGTAAGATATTCACTGTTACAAACCTAAATTTTTCTGTTTTCCCTGAAGCAGAAAGAATTTCATCTGCATCATAGGTCATCTGTTTTTGACAAAAGGAAGCTGAATAATTTAGCACTGCTCCAGGTGTTTGTTGACTCATTACATTAATAGCACTGGTATCAAAAACCACAAGCTGTTTACTGCTTGAATTATGAAGAAGCTTTTCATTTAATGTAAATATAAATGGCTTTGTACAGATATTTCCATTATTACTTTCTGATGAGATTGCAGCATTATCTTCGAAAGTTTGGGATAAACTCTCCACATTTTTCTTTACTAAATCTTGACGTTTCTGATTAATATTTTCCCTGATCGTTTCTTGCTCACTTTTTAATTCATTTTGTAATACAGCAAGCGTTTTAAAAAGTGGAGATTCACCACTATCATTGGTCTCACTAGTTGAAGAAATATCACATAAATTTGTATCATGGAGAATAGATTCTTTTGCCTCGGAATACCTAGAAGATGAGTTTCTTTTGAAGTTCTCTTTTGAATGTTGGGCATTTAAAGCGCTAATTTTTCCAAATTCTTGGAAATGTTTAATGTGTTCTTCATGCCATTTTATTAAGTTCATCATACAAGTAACTCCATTCTCTGTTGCTTTAGATTTGGCCTTTTTCTTACTACTGTCTTTTCCTTGACATACTACAGTTTTCTCAATAACCAAACTGCAACAAAAAATTCGAGAATTCAATGGAGTGTTCAACTCTTCATTAAAATTAAAATAAAACACCTTAGAAGTATCTATGCTTTTTGCTGCACTCTCCAAAATTTGTGATGCCAGTAGATTCTTCCCAACATGTTTCTTGACTTCTTGAGCCAAATTTATCCAGAATTGTAAACTACTCTCATCTAAATCTTTTCCCTTTTCATTAATTCCCTCATTACCCACAACAAAGCAATAACTGTTTTCTTCAAAACTATTTACATTTGAAGCATTCTTCCTACAGCAATGTTTATGTTGAAAAGAAAAATCAACATTTTTACCAAGCCAATAAGTTTGTAGGTCACTCAGTGTCTTACAAGGTAAATTCTCTAGATTTATTAATATTTCCACCGCATATTCAGCTGCTTTTATTAAAGCATTTTTTTCATTATTGTCTCTGCCAATAGATACTAAAGTATTACCAATGCAAAATGTGCATGAACATATAAGCATCTTTTCAATAGAACTAGAATAAAATTTGTAGCTTGCAAGTTTTTCTATATTTAATTTGCTCACTGCAATTTCAATTTTTTCATATGGTTTTAGTCTTGTATGATTTGATTTAATTTCATCTGCAAGTGTTTTTATTTCTTTAAAATCAGGAGAATTAGTTAAATGTAAAAAAAAATCTGTGCCATCATCTATTCTTTTGCAGCTAACATCAGTGAGATGGGTATTGATATCTAAGCTGTTGCAAGTTTTGCTTCCAAGTTTATCAGAATTGCTATCAGGAACATGAACAATGTTTGATGTCTTATTTTCTGAACTTTGGGAATTACTTAAAGTATAAGGAGTGTGGTGGGTATCAATCACATTTGAGTTAAGACTTTTGTTTCCAGGGTCAGAATTGGTATCAGGAAATTGATCAAAAATTGGATTTCTATTAGAAGAACTTTGTGAATTATCTAAAGTTTTAGCAGAGTGATGTGTATCTATCACATTTGAGCTGTTACAAGTTTTTTTTCCAGAATCAGAACTGGTATCAGGAACTTGATCAAAAATTGGTTTTCTCTTTAATGAACTTTGTGAATTGTCTAAAGTTCTAGCTGTCGTCACAGCAGAGCAGAATTTGATGAACTTAAAAGATTTGTTTGAATCTTCATCTGGTAAATTTCTTTTACCTGAAATATAAATCATACATTATATAATATCATTCCAAAAAAATACATAGAACATGAACATAATACATGAACTTAAGTATATATTGTCAATACTAATATTTTAAAGGTTCAAAACTAACAGAAGCTATCTTAATGTGATTAAACATACTAATATATCATTTTATCCATCCTAAACACATTTTTGTCATTTTAAAAGCAAAAATTATGCAACTTCTCAAAAAAATATTCCTATGTATCATTTAAAATTTTTAAATAACTACAAAACTAGTGTAAGAAAAAAAAGCATGATTTAAAAAAAAAATAAACTGATTTATTTGATTTAAAACAGATTTTTTAAAATTAAATCAGATATTTATGATTTTAATTATTGCACCACAAGTTTAAATGAGTTGGACATGAGACGCAAATCAGTGTAGTTTCTAGATTATTTCGATTTATGTTAAACACTAAGGAAATATAGTAGGGTAAATTTTTGAAAGATTAACACTGCACATGAATTAACTAGGTTAATTACATGATTGAGTAAATAGAAAAGTACCACAAATGCCAATATAAGCAATGTTAGTCATCTGGTTATCAAGCGAACTTTGATCTTAAACCATAGCCAGTGACATGAAATTTTTTGACATAAAGTTGTGTGGTTACAAACACTATATTGTAAATTCTTGTACAAAATTATTCAAAAATCATACAAATTTCAGAATTTATGTTACAGGTTAACAAAATGCATACATTTTTTAAATCTATCATTATATGAAATAACTGACTTGTTTTTGAGAAAAAATATCAACAATGTATATAAATAAATGTGTTTGTACATTGAATATCTGTGACCCATTTCAGATTATTTATGTTTTGGGCCCTTTTTATGTAAAATCAGTGTCTTATTCATTTGGGGTCAGCAAGGTGAAATTTAATTAATCTTAGCATGCTGTGAGTACTTACTTTCATTTAGTGACTGAACTTGGTTGCGTTGGTCTGTCCATCTTTCCATTTTATGTCGACTTTTGTGTCTGTGTTTGTGCAAGTGTCACAAAATTTATTTAATATAATTTAACACAACGTTCTATATTTAACAAATCATAGTTTTGAATAAATACATAATTTAAATGCCCTTTTGTTACATATTTAAACAAGTTTCATATGCTAAAAATCAGGGTGTCAATCTCTTGATTTAAATCAACAATTAAAATCATGATTTTAATAAAAAAAAAAATTTTAAATCATTGATTTAAATCACAACTAATTTTACATTTTTATAACAGAGTAAATACACCCTAGGACAGGGCTCGAAATACCCGGGTGCACATGTGCACATGAAAATAAAATTGTGCACCTAAATTTTTCTCGCTAGGTGCATGCAATGTTCATACATAATTTTAAAATATGTTACGAACAATAAAACATCTATTCATTCATTCAAGTGTTGGAAAATATTATACATTGATGTTATACTTAAAAAAGTCTTCAGCTATTTATATTGTCCATGACCAGTAGGCCTACTTCTAAATGTCAAGACAGTGGAAGAAAAACCCCACTAGTAAGCCTAAACAACTTGTCCCCCCCCCCCCCCTTTTAATTGAGTGGCCAATGGCTTTTTGTGTTTTAAAGTTAAACAAATATTTTACCTTTTGCTCATATCTTGAAAATTCATTTTTTAAATGTATTATCATGTAACAAACTATGATTTTTAGTACACAAGTTCTTAGTTTACACAAAAGTTGAGTCACAAATTCTGATTGCAAATATTGGTTTATATGTCATATCAAAAACTCAATTTTTTAATCAACAAATTTATATAATTATAAAAACAGTGTATAGGTCATGCAAAAATTTAATTAAAAAATATGATTTAAATAAAAAAATCTGATTAATTGATTTTTTTTTAATTGAGATTTTTTTACACCCTGCTAAAAATTTTTAGTAACTACTCAAATCAACTATAATTTGGAGAAGCTGAGATGTATATTGAGCATTGCTATATTTTGGATTGCAGTACTGCTGAAAAAAAAAATATTTATTATTTTGAGCCTTATGTTTTCTTAGTGAAATATAAATAATTTCCCAATGTTTGGAACAGACCATATTTTGCTGGAAGGGAAACGGAAACTTGTGGTTATTGATTGCATGCAGCGACAATTTCTGTTTTTTCACTTAAAATTAATATTGGTATTTTTAGATTTCATCCTATTTTTAGCTGCAAGTTGAGGCAACTATGCAAGATCACAAGATAAAAAGAATCATGAATAAATATCTTCAGAACAACTTTTTCTCCCAACTTAAGTTTTATTTTGCAGCGTTTTCTGTTGTATTAAACATTTATCTTTCGATAGATACTAATTCCTTTTCATCATACACACCACCACAAGGTATTTGATTTAAAATGGCATGCAAGTCAGAATACAGCAAATTTCATGTGTTATTTTACCATTATTTAAAATATAAATGTTGAAAAATCCTAGTCATGTTTGAAATAATTGATAAGATAAGCACACAGATTTGCATCATTTAAAACATAACTTGGACAGGACTTTCAAAGTCAATTTTTTAGCATTAAATATTAATTTAAATCAGATTCTGGATAACAAAAAGAATTTTTCAATTTCAATTACTTTTGAGAGTAGCATACACAAGTTTAATAATGATATTGAAAGTGAAGTTACCCTAATATTTAAAACAAAGAAGTTTAAAAATTTACTAGAAGATATATACATATTACCTAGAGATCATTTAATATAATCGGCTCACATTTCTTAGTGAAAACTACAAAAACTCTCTCGCAAAAAAATTAACCATTTCCTAACTTTGCATTGAAAATATTTATCATGAATTCATTAGCCTTTTATTTCATTAAAACTTTTTAATAATCAACGTGCAATTTTATACTCAATTGATAACATTGTAATTTTGTCTACAGCTCAGAAACTATACTACAGGTTTCTACTGCTATTGAAAGATTCATATACCAAGAAATCTATTGAATTCAGCTCGGAAAAAAAACGCTTAGTCAACCGAGCTCTGATAATTAAGGGTCTACTGTGTGGTAATCGTGTGGCAACATGATAAAAAAAAGCCGAAAATGTTGTTTAAAAGGTCTGCACAACCAAGCTCTTTAATTTGTTCTTTATTCCTCAGAAAACAAATTCATTACAACATACATACTATCAATCATACTACATGAAAAGTAATTTTGCAAATGCATAACCAAAAAGACAATCATGTCATAGTGATCAATATAATCTCTCTCTTGTAGAATATAATACTTGAAAACCATAGATTTAGTTTGTTAACAGGATACACCTAACAGATAGCCTAAATAGAAAGAGGGTTTTCTTTTGATCAGTATAAAATTTTAGCTGGATATATTGGTACAAAGATGAGTTTGGTAATTTCAGGTAAGAAACTACCCACATTACAAAAGAGTCAAACTAAAAATTAATTTGAAACATTAAACGATATATGGGTAATTCCATGTCAAACTGCACAGAAAACAGTCATTTTCAATTTGACATTTTTAAACTTAGCTAATTTATTGCCCAGCCATGTTAGGAATTTAGAAAATTTTTAGCTTCCTACTTGTAATATTTTTTTATGGATATAAATTTTAAGACTTATTAAATCTTATGCCTCTGGGCTAAATTGCCCAATCAAATTGAATGAGCTTATTTTGAAAAAAAAAAATGTACAAAAATGCTTTATTTATGATGTATGACATAACCTTTTAAGTGAGTTTTAACATTTCAAGGTCATTCAATTTGATTTTTGACCTATACAAATACAAATACAAATACAAATATTGACGACCAGCTACAGGCTCAAGCCCAACAAGGCTGGTCCTTTGTTTATGAATTCTCCAATTCCCACTGACTATCCAATTGTGTCTTAAATTCGTACACTCCCTTTGAATTAACTATATTTTCTGGCAACGCGTTCCAACTGTCTATTACCCTATTAAAGTAGTAGTTTTTCCTTAAATCCCGATTAAAATGTGTCTTATTCAGTTTATACCCATGGCCCCTTGTTCTGTTATCCCTATTGAAATTTAAGCCCTCTGTGTCCCCTTGTTTTACAAACTTGAAAAGCTGAATCAAATCCCCCCTCCTTCTTCTTCTTTCCAGTGTATACATGTTTAGCTTACTTAAACGTTCATTATAGTCGAAATTTGCTAGCCCCTTTATTATTTTTGTAGCTCTGTGCTGAACCCTTTCAATTGATTCTATGTCCTTTCTCATATATGGAGCCCAGAATTGTACAGCATATTCTAGATGTGGTCTTACTAAACCCTTATATAACGGCAAGATTATATTCTTATCCCTTGAAGTTACAGTCTTTTTAATATACCCCAATAACCTATTAGCCTTTTTACCCGCAGCTGAACATTGGTGACCCATTTTAAAATCCCTGTGAATTATCACCCCAAGATCCTTGACTGTTTCTCCCTCCTTTACCTTTACTCCCTGCAGACAGTACTCGGCTCCACTATTCCTGTAACCCATATGCAGAACTTGACATTTCCCTACATTAAATGACATACCCCATTTTACAGCCCATTCGGATATCTTATCAAAATCCCCTTGTAAATTTTCTATCTGTAACTTGGTATCCACTGTCCCCCATATTTTTAAGTCATCTGCAAATATACTGATTCTATTCTTGATCCCCTGACCTATATCATCTATGAAAATTATAAATAAAATTGGTCCCAAAACTGATCCCTGAGGCACCCCACTTATAACTTCTGTCCACTGTGAATAATTTCCTTTTACCTGCACTCTCTGCTTTCTACCCAATAACCAATTCTTTATCCATATTAATGTTTTTCCCTGAATCCCCAGCCTTTCCAATTTAAACAGTAATGCCTCATGAGGTACTTTATCAAAAGCCTTTTGAAAATCTATGTACATGATATCCACACTGCTCTTATTATCCAGCTCCTCAGTAATTTTTTCGTAGAACTTCAAAAGGTTTGTAGAGCAGGATCTGCCCTTCCTAAACCCATACTGATTCTCTGATAACAGTCCCCCCTCCTCCAAGTATAACATTATATGCTTTTTTAACAGAGATTCAAATATTTTGCAAATTACTGATGTTAGACTTACTGGTCTATAGTTGCCCGGATCACTTTGTATTCCCTTTTTGAAAATTGGAGTTATGTTGGCCAACTTCCAATCCATTGGCACCCAACCTGTGCTATATGTTGAATTAAATATCGTGTGAATTACTTCCCCCAGTTCTTCCGCGCATTCCACTAGTACTCTCGGATAAATATCGTCTGGCCCTGGTGCTTTAGATCGCTTAATTCTTTTCAACTGATGTACTATTTCTTCCCTGTTGAATTTGCATTCTTTAATTATACCCCCTGCAAAGGCTCCATCCTTGGGGTCCTTTTTTAAACTATAGTTACCATTGAAAACCCCCAGAAAAAAGTCATTTAACACGTTTGCCATTCCCTCCTCGTCTTGAATTAATTCACCTCCCTTCCCCTCTAACGGTCCCAGTGTAGTGCTAAATTTATTTTTACCACTTGCATATGCAAAAAATTCTTTTGGTTTTATATTTATTTCCCTTGCTAATTTTTCCTCCAAGGACACCTTTTGCTTCCGACTAATAGTTTTAAACTCCTTTCTGGCTTTCTGATATGCCTCCATGTCCCTGTCGTTACCAGTGCTTTTATATACCCTGTATGTTCTTTGTTTTAATTTTAAAGCTTTGTGTGTTTCCCCTGAAAACCACATAGGGAGCAATTTTCTAGATTTTCCTTTTTTCCTGAACGTTACATGTTTTTTTAACACCATGTCTAACTTATTCTTGAATTCCTCCCATTGTTCAGAATGATGCAGTGCTAATAATCCCCCTTTGAATGTTTCCTTTAACTCTTCCCTTATCTTATGAAAATTTACCTTTCTGAAATTTGGAATTATTCTACTATTGATTGTGTATGCTGACTGAAAATTTATACTTAATCTGATACTTCTATGATCACTTTCTCCCAGTGGCTCACCTATAACCAAATCCTGCACCCTATCCTCATCATTGCTTAAAATCAAATCCAATATTGCATTGTCCCTAGTATCCTCATACACCATCTGGTACAAAAAACAATCCTGTATCACTTCCAAAAATTCTGCCCCTTTCCCATTTGTAGCTAGATTGTTTGTCCAGTCAATATTTGGATAGTTATAGTCCCCCATTAAAATTAATTCTCCTTTTTGACATGCTTCGTTTATCAGATTGCACATGCCCTTTTCCTGCTCTTCACTACAAACAGGAGGTCTATATATATATTACCCAGAATTAGTCCTTTGCCTTTGTCTGTATTCAGTTTCACCCAGACTGATTCTATACCCTCAGTTTTACTATTTAACTTTATTTCTGTACAGTTTAAGAATTCTCTCACATAAATCAAAACCCCACCCCCTTTCCTATTCTCTCTGTCCTCCCTAAACATTGTGAATCCACTTAATTCTAAAATTTGTGCATCTTCACTGCTTGCCCAACTTTCAGTAATCCCAATGATATCTATATCCTCTGCTTGTGCAATTCCCTTGAGCTCATCCATTTTATTTCTCACACTGCGAGCATTACAATAAAATACTATTAGCTTATTTTTCACCCTTAGATTGCACTTTCCCCTTGTATTATTTGTTTTGTTATTGTTTTTCTCCCTTACATTGCACTTTCCCTTTGTATTGTTTGTCTCCTGCAATTTAGACCCTGTTAGTTTTCCTAAGCAATTACTGTGTACTGTCAACCCTCTATGTCCTTCCCATCCCTGCTTGTATACTAGTTTTTTGACTCCAGAATATTCAAAACCCGCTTGCCAACCTCCCTATTACCTATCAAGCTTAAATGCAAATTGTCCCTGCTTATCCAATCCCTCCTACACTCCTTCCAAACATCTAAAAATCTAACCTCCTCCCTCTCACACAAATCCCTTAACAACCCGTTCATCTTATTGGCCCTTTGATTTAACCACCCATTGCCTAACCCATACCTAGGTAGTAATCCTAATACTGTTACTTCTGCCCCATGAGACTTAATGCCTCTTAAAAGTGTTTCTGCTTCCCTCTTAAACTCGACATTTGTAGTCCTCTCTACGTCATTTGTTCCCACCCACACACCTGCCTTAACTGCCTCAACTACATGTTTTACCCTGGCACCTGGCAAACAACACCTTGCAAAATTGCGCTTTTTACGCCCTACCATTTCTCCCAAAACCCTGACCATTGAATCACCAACCACTACTCCTCTAATTACCTTATCCCCCTGATCAACATGCCCCAAGTTTACACATTGGACACCCTTTTCCACTCCCTCTACAGCCCTCACCTTCAAAGCCTCCAGCTCCTTCCTCAAATCACCCACCTCTAAACAACTCTTGCATGTAAATTCAACCTTCTCTGACATTTTAACCCCGCTCACACACCCCTTTCCTGCCTCAACCATATTCCCACACAAGTCACATTCCACATAGAACTCCCCACTGGCTCCCTCTGTCCTCATCTCCTTGAACATTCTAACTATACCCATGCTTATGCAAAGTAACACTCAATGCACAGAAAAAGCACTACACAAAATCAAACACACAGAAAAAGCACTAAGTCAATTACACAGAAAAAGCACTGCACTTGAATGAAATGAATGAAAACAAACAAGACAAAATATTTAGGCCCAACGAGACATACGTGAATTAGGCCTGTATTAGGCCGTGTTAGACCTACAATTACAAAAAAGTGTATTTTTTTATTTTCTAAAAAATATATATTAACTGTTCATTTTTTTTCTTTGCTTTCTGACAGTTTCATAGTGGGACATGCATGGGTTCCTATTTAAACAAAATTTAAAGTAAATAGAATGATGTAATCAGTATCAATAAACACCTGTACCTTTCGACCCGTTTGTCCAATCAAGATGAAAGAGGGCTTATTTTATAGAAAAGTATAACTTTTCTTATAATATTAATATGATAAAATAGTGACCTGATTTTAAGATCACTCGATTTCACCATTTTTTGGCACACCACTTTGTCCACGACGTCACAGTACAAAATATTCTTTGGTAGCCTTAAAACAGAAACTGCCTCACTATTTCAATGTAGCATAACTTATACAACACGTACATTTTCTGTAAAGAGGTTACTATCTATTATGAGTTTTAATCTGACATTGCCATCATTAGGTGCATTACTCGATGGATCATTTCCTCTATTATCAATGTCTGCAAATAAGTCAAGTTCATACACTCTAGCAAAAGTTGTATTTTTCTGGTCATTACTGATGCAAATTATGCTTTAAAAATATTTGTGATATTTTTTTCATGTTGTTTTTTAGAGTAATATGGTGTTTTCTTTGTAGAAAGGTTTGAAAAACAGTGTTGAGACTTGCTTAACATGTTTCAATACAAAATATTTTGTTGTTTATACTTTAATAGATCCAAATATATAGCACATTAAGGTACTCCATCATTTTCTGGAAACATATTCAGAACACTTCAATCGACATCTGCTACAATTTGTAGCTTTGTGTTGGTTTGCTGGTCTCAATTTTTTTTTGGGAATTAATAAATGGTGAACCCTTACTATTTTCCACATAATTTTTGTCTTACCAACATGTAGATCATCAAAGTAAACAAGTATCTATTCTGTTATACCTTCTTACTAGTTACTACACTACTCACGAGATTCACTATATAGGCAATTGAAAACTGCATTATGGAATCTGAATTTTACAAATTCCTTTACAAGGGTGGCAACAAAATCATCGAAAAAAAGTTCCCTGATATTTCCCTGATAGTGTGACAAAAATTTCCCTGATTTTACAAATCCCTTAAGAAATGTCGGGATCCGTAATTGGTATCGATATACAGTACCCACAAGACAATATTTTTAAATATTTAGGATCATATGAAGAAAAAGGATCATTCTCCAAAAATATTTTGTATTCTTTCTCATCAGATATTTTAATTGTTACTCTAAGTGTTGGAACCTTTAATGGAACTCTAACAATAACAATTGAAAAAAATTATAAAAAATAAAAATATTTTGATTATGAACTTTCTACACCTCTCTGTCCCTACATTAACCAAATATACATCAAAATCAAATGCAAATATACATTAAAAATTGGTTCAGCTTCAGTCTACGCTTACAGCGATGGCAACGATCTTGGCGCTTTTTTATTGGCGCACTTCTAGCGAGTTAGGGCATGTTAAGGAAACCCATCTGCATTATGATTATTATGGTTTCCATGGCAACCTCGGTAAGCGAAAGTTAAAGCTTTGTAGGCCCGGTGCACACATCGGTTTTTCAACGAACGGCGCTGTTGAGTGCGGTCTGAGATATTCAATGGAGTAGTGCACATATGCCTCCGGCGCAGCTGCGGCGAAGTACGTTCACCTTGCGTGCAATTTGTACCGCAGTTCCCCACGGCGCAGCAGCTCGCCGCACACGCTTCTCCGGTCTGAAGTAATTAATACATGGTTGATCCAGTAAAGCCCCTTTTTTTTGTTTCAAAATATACTTTATTTACACTGTTAGCGAAATAAACACGTTTTCTTCGATAAAATATTTATCGCAAATGGTGCGAAGGGAGCACTTGCGTCATTTCACGGTTATGTGTGCATGGTTGGGCTTTGGTGCCGCACGTTGAAAAATCGGATGTGTGCACTGGGCCTTAGATTACGGCGGGTACAACAGTTGTATCATGATCGCGTCAAGGAAGAACTTAGACATCGGCCAGTACATCAGTTGTACCTTAAAAGTTCTAAGAATCGCGCCAAGAAATAATTTAGACTACGGCAGTTACAGCAGTTGTGCATTGAAAGTTATAAGAATCGCGCTTGTTATATCGATAGTCGTAGTCAAAAGGTTAAATTTTCATTTTGAATCTCTAATATTATAAACGGAAGTGTTTGTCAGTCTGTCTTTTTGTTTCCTGCACGCACAGTCCTGACGAATCTGTGGAACTTACATCACAGGTAGTTCAAATGTTTTGAAATTTTGGGGTCGCGGCGAATTTTAAAATTTAATCTAGAACATTTTAAAATGAATTTAATGAAAAGTAATTATTCTTGAATGCAACAGCATAGAAGATCACAGATTCTAAATTTTTTTTTTCGTTACCGTTATCATTTTGCGCGGAGGAATAATTTTCCAGCAGACGATAAAAAAACATTTAAACTTTTAACTGAAGTTATTTTTTCTATCTGCTATACCGTTAAAGATATAGTAAAAATTTCAACGGATTTGAAATCAACTTTGAATTTGAAAACGGAATTGAAGCAGAAGATTTCACATTAGATCAATACCTAAAAATATGTTTCTTTTTATGTAAATAAAATTTTGTGTAATTGAATATCTTTAAAATTTTCGCAAGAGATTGTGACGTTTAGAGATTTTCAGCGAAAGAGGAAAATAAAAAGAAAAAACATTTTGGCTGACATCAAAGATAGATTGAAAATTTCAACGGACTTAAAATTTGATACCAGATAGATACCTTATACGTTTGAATTTCTTTCAACAAATCTTTTTTCAACTAAATATTAAAAATTTCACAAGAGACTGAGAAGAGAGAATTCCCATTTTTTTTTGCGAAGAAAACCAACAAACACCACGGGCAACTCCGTTATGGCTGTTATCCAATTTGCAAAGCCATATCATAGTTCACAATATTCATAATTTGGTTTGCGAAGAAATCAGTAGGGAATTCATTCTTATAGGCTACGAATTTCAATTTGGTTTGCGAAGCAAACCAACACCATGGGCAACGTCATGATGGCTGTTATACAATAGGCTACGAATTCTCATTTGGTTTGTTTCTCAAACCGTATTCGAAGTAATCACCGGGGGTTAACGAGCAGCACAGACCCCACGAAAAGAATTTTCACGGGCAACGCCGTGCTAGCCACGCAGTGTGGCAGTGTCTTTAAAGTTCTTTCAAAATTCGTTGAACTGTCGGTTGATTTCATTGTTTCATTTGAAATAATTCCTTCCTTGGCGAAATTAGTGCGGCAAAAAAGGACCAAGGCCGTTACACCGCTATAAACGTAGACTGAAGCTTTACCAAAAAATTCTACAAAAATGTAATTGCAAGCAAAAAATATTAATTTAATGCACAAAAAAAATTATTAGTTACACAAATTTAAAATTGTATACTACAAGTTGTATCGCTGGCCTCCCGGCGACGAGGCGCTCCGGCAGCGAAAACCACGGCGGCGGTTTTCGCTGGGTTCGAAAATTACGACGCCAGTGTTCTTTATTCCAATTACAATTTCGGGGGAAACGATTTATTCGATTCTTAAAAATAATTGTACTCGCGCATCTCCAAACAGGCCACAAACGACAATGGTTAACGTTTTCATAAAATTTTTAAAAATTCCCTGATACTTTATGAAATTTGTCCTCAGAATTCCCTGATATTTCCAGAATTAAAAAGTTCCCTTTGAATTCCCTGATTTCCCGGTTCTGTTACCACTCTGTTTACTATATATAGATATCTAACTGAAGTGCTGGGGAAAAAACAGGACTTCTCATTCACAATAGTAAGTTGATAAACTTACTACTGAATTTTCAAGAGCATTATCCTCTTTAACAATCTATTTAAAACCATCTGTTTCTAACATCCTTAATTCGTAGTTTGGAAAATTGACCAAATTTCAACATTATTTATCAAAACTGAACTGTCTCTTATAAAGGAAAGGAAAAAAGCAGTAGGAACGTGTTCGATACTGTCATTGCACAAGCTGCTCAGTAAAATGACACTTAAGTGCAAATCTATTGTGTCAAAAAACGCATTTCTGCAAATGTCAGTTAATGAGTTGTTGATCTAAGTCAACACATAAAAGATAAAATCTGCTCAACACTGCTACAATATACATGCAATACACTTTGCAGACATATACTCTCAGCATGGTTCAACTAGTTCTTAATTCTGTGCACACTAATATGCAGGTTTATAAAGCATGTTTTAGGGGATAGATATGATTTGGAATATTTTTTATGCAATTATTACAAATTTTGGAACAAAATGGTAAATAAAACGGCAGCTATTTGCCTCACTTAGAGCAAGTATGAAAGTTAAAGTCATACCTTTTCACATAAACCAAAATTTAATTAGGCAACTATATATATATATGCACCATTACTGTACAACCATGTAAATGGGTAAACTAGTCCCCTATTTACCATTTTTAGCTTGTAATTCAATTAATACATTAATTGTTTGGATAAATGGTTATTTCTCATCAGTTCAGGAGAACTTAAAATTTTTGCTTTTATGAAAGTTATAAAACATTACTACCACAGCACACATCAGAAAAACCGAAATCTTCCAAAACAGTCTTTAGAAAAATTAGATAAAACACAAAAGCAGAAATCCATGGAAGACTCCTGAACTATTCATCCTTACGATTTGCAAAATGAAAGCACAGAATTTTACACAAGCTTTTCTATATGAATATATCAATGAGATAGATAATTTCTAAGAGATCATGATTTGATGAAATTTCAAAATCTTAAAACATTCAAGCAGTAAAACTCTGATAATTAAGCTTTGCCAATTACCATGAAATGATGAAAAGTGAATCATACATTTCACATGGAAATGAATTATTTAAGTTTAAATTATTAAGTTTTAATATTGTTCACAACAGATTCTCGATTATACGAATAGATATTTCATTAATAACTTTTATAGTTAATGACAGAACTCATGAACTACTGTAAAACTACTATCCTAATGATTTTATTGATAATAATCTTCTCTACTATTATAAAGTAAAGTTTTTTTTTTGTGTGTGTGTCATAAAGTTGTGCCCTGACGAATTTATGGCATTCACACTAATGAAATTTGGCACACATGTAGTACGAATTTTTTTGCAATTTTATAGACCAGCCCGATTTTTAAAATTTAATCTTGAAAATTTTAAAATTAATTTAATGCGATGTTCTATTATTATTATCTTTCTTCCGAATGGCAACAGTCATGAATCGGTATTGAATGAATCCGTATTTGCTGCGCGTGTGTATCCGTTGCCGTGTAGCCGCCCGATTACTGCATATCCTTTCAAAAATTTATTGCTTTTTTTAAAGCATGTTAACTTTTAGTTAGCGTTGACTTTTAATCTTTTATATAAGTATTTTTTTATTGTGCTTACTTTATTTTTGAAACTGGATTACGGTTGTGCAATACGTTTGTTACTGTTTCTTTTTTAGACTACGACAGTTTGGATTTTGATTTTTAAAGTATATTAACTTTTAGTTTGGATATTTTTTTCAAAGTTTAGCGATATTTAATTTTGATCTTTTGTGCAATTTCTGGTTTGTTTCATTTATGCAATCTTTTGTTTGTTTCTGTACAGTCCTTTGGTTTTCGTATAGTTAATTTTTATAATTTTTGTTGCTGTACATACGGCTAAATCAGATGACTTGAGAGTGGAACAGTATGCACATTTCACGCATCTGATTCAGATGCGTTGATGAACGATGGAAATGTTGCTGTACGAAAACTGAAGTACACAGAAATCGCTAAACTTCCAAAAAGATATAAAAACCGAAAGTAACAGGTGATGCTTTTGTAAATTTTTATATTTCATAAATTATCAAAATTAAATATTGCTATTCTTTCCAAAAGACACTCAAACACAGAAACAAACAAAAAATTTCATTAAATAATAACAAAATTATGGCATTTTGCTATAACGGCCTCTTTTCACGTACGCCCCACAATGTTTTGTTATACGACTAAAACAAATGCTATTTTTATGCTTTTGTTTAGTATCGGCTTCTCCCTTTAGATTACACTGCTATATTTTGCCTCACGAAAATATCAGTCATGTTTGCATAACATTGTCGTCATTTTACTGCGTTGTCGCTTTAGTGTAGTTAGACCAACATTCACTTTATACAAAGCCCACATCGCAACTAAAAATCCTATCGCGAGGCTACTTTTATCCGCTATGATACGAAACAATGTATTGCACAACTGTGATCCAGTTCCAAAAAGGTAGTCTTGGATTTAAACATCATTTTGCCAATGCTGGCTTCTTATATCACTGCCTTTTTTGCATACTGGGGGCTGTAAATTAAAAAAAAAACATGTTATTGCGAAATGCTGTTATTTTGTTGATCTTTAATGCTATTTTTTTTTCTGTGTTTGGGTGTCTTTTGAAAAGCATACCAATACTTTTTAATAATTTGTGCAACGTTTAAATTTACAAAAGCATAAACTTTTGGTTTTATATCTTTTTTGGAAGTTTAGCCATTTCTGTGTACTTTAGTTTTTTTATCCCATCATTTCCACTGTTTATCAACGCATCTCTCAAATGTGCATACTGTTCCACTCTGAGTAATCTTATTCAGTGGTATGTACCACACCTTCTCCGATTCAATCTCGGAATACATAGCGACAATAAATTGATGAAACAGGTCTCTGCTTTTGAAAAAGATATCCAAATAATCCAAACGAAAAGTTAATATGCTTTAAAAATTATAATACAAACTATCGTACTCTCAAACAGAAACAATAACAAACAACGTATTGCACAACTGTGATCCAGTTCCAAAAATGGAGGAAACACAAAAATATATATACTTATGTTATACATTATGATAATCCAAACTAATAGTTAATATGCTTTTAAAAATGCAATAAATTTTTATAAGGGATATCCAGTAATCGAGCAGCTACATACGCACAGTAAATACGTATTTAGTCAATGCCAATTGAAGACTTGCTATTCGGAGGAACACAATAATAATTAAATATCTCATTACATTACTTTTAAAATGTTCTGGATTACATTTTAAAATTCGTGGTGGACTATAAAATTTTAAAATATTTACACTACTTATGTGCCAAATTTCATTATTGGAAGTACTATAGATTCGTCAGGACATGCCGAACATACAACACACATAGTACTTCATTTTATAATTGTCTTGACTCGCTACCAAAAGTTAAGCACATTGAGGAATATGTTAATTTCTGTAAGCTAATCTAAATTTGCAATTTGCTGCAGTTACATGGAACTATGCAAATGTGTTATGTAACAGCCAATCACAGTTTCGTGCTGACAAATATAAAAAGGCAGTCGTATAAGAAGCCAGCACTGTCAAGGATTAGAGGAGTTGCATGTTAGTGCTATAAAAAGTGTTTGCAACTTTTGTAGGATTAGTTTTCAAGACGGACGTGTTTCTGTCACTTCCACAATACAAATAGTGAGCGCTGCCATTCTGTGGCATGCCTTCAAGTTGGGCAATCAATCACTCATATTGCTCTTTTCTTTGCCGTTCATTCCGTCATTTTATGATTATGCAAACTAGCCAAACGGTTGTGCAAACACCTGTGCCCCCCTGCCAAAAGGTTACAACCCCTGTGGTTCATCAATATATTGCTGTTGTAGCAAACCACTCATCATACCGGGATGTGCCAAAGGGCAAATCTTTCCCAATTAAATAAACATGTCAATGCCATCAAAAAGCAACTCTTGCGAGAATTGCCCCATAGTTTTTCAATTTACAAATCTATACACATTACGCGTCACAAAAATGAGGCCTTAAAACACACGACACAGTTTTTTAATATATTGGAACCATCTGGACTACTCGCACATATTGGAGCACCGATTATGCGTCTCACAAATATCAATCCACCTTCACTGTGCAATGGCACAACACTCTGTCAAGAAACTCATGCGAAGTATTATTGAAGCCACCATCGTGACTCGACATGCTGCAAGTTTAAACGTATTCATTCGTTAAATACCAATCATCACTTCTGATATCCCATTCCAATTTAAAAAACTTCAGTTCCCAGTTCGTTTAAGATTCACTGTCAGCATCAACAAGGCACAATCACTTAAAGTCGTAGAACTCAGTCTCATTCAACCGTGTTTCTCCCACGGTCAAGTGTTTGAGATTATTTAATACCTTTTTACTTTTTATAATGAGATATCACTTCAATTTCTTGCCACATATGGTTATTTTAATAAGTGTACATGTATACTCTCTCGGGGGAAAATAATCAAGTAAAAAATTCACATTTTAAAAATTTGTTTTCCTTTTGCACATGGCACAGGCTTATTTCATTTCATTTAATTGTTTCTAAAGTTACATTTCACATCTAAAAACGTTGCTAATTTAAAAAATTCAGGTAAGCAAAAATATAATTCTCTTTGTACTCAACAAAATAAAAAAAATACCTTTTATTTTGGTCTATTAATCTATTTTATTCAAAATTACCTCAACTTACAATAATATTTCTAATTTTTCTGTCTCCATATTATTTAAGTAATTTGGGGTTAAAATATACTATGTTGCCCAAATCAACACATTTCATTGTTGTGTTCAAAATAAGATACACATTTCAGTTGTAAAATTTAAAAAATAATAGACTCATTTTTTCGGTTTTCAGTAAAAAAAGCATGTTTCTCACTCTTTTCACCATTCAATTTTCTCAACTGCCTTATTCAAAAACTTAAATCTCTTTAATTCTTACAAAATACAATTTTTGGCATTGTAGTAATATATGCATGTGTATAAGATCGATTTTAAAAATAATACAACAATAAACACAAATTGTGCAAGTTTTTATTACAAATTTCAACCAATTTTAAATTTGAAGAAATTTGTAATTCTTAATTAACATTACACAAAAGCAACACAATTGGCTATTAACGAGGGTCTGGTATCAATTCCCTAATTGAGACATCCGAGGTAATTTTTTATTATCGTCGTACTATAGCAACTCAACGTGTTATTTACAACAGTCCGGTATCAATCCCTAAGTAAAAGATCCGAGGCAATTTTTAATTAACGTCGTACAATAGCAACTCAACGGGCTTTTGACTACGGTCCGGGATCACTCGCCTAAGGAAAGTATCCGAGAAAATTGGGTAATTTTTAATTAACGTTCTCAAGCACTACAACTACCTATTAACTAGGGTCGTAGTTAAATCCAATAAGGGAAATATACGTGGACAACCACAGTCATATCATAACATAACACCTCAGCTGGCACCCCACCCTCCAAGTAATTGTGACGTCACACCCATTCACTCTCTTTGCAATTCCAATTTCACAATAACGAGGCCATCACGCCGTTGTCCGTGGTGTTGGTTTGCGGAGCAAACCAAATGGGAATGTGTAGCAAACACCGGTGGTTTACAAACGTTCCCAATAGACACACCTAACCCCACAAAAGTACAGCACGGGCAACGCCGTGCTAGCCACGCAGTGGCTAGTATTATTATATAAGTTTATTAAAAATCAGATATTTATAGAATATATTTATTTCTAATTAAGCACTAATACATTTTAAAATTCTCAAATTGATAAATTTATTATAAGTACTTACAACTTCTGGCAAAATTGACTAAATAAAAACAACTTCAAGAGCTTAAGTTTATTAATTTTTATTCTTACAAATGAATAGCATGATAATTAAAATTGTAATTTCTTATTCACATGTTAAAATATTTTGGTACTGAATTTCCAACTGCTAGGGAAATGGTAATACAGATGAATTGCACACCAATGGCTGAGCTCCGGGAATTATCTTCGGACTGTCAATATGAAAATAATAAATTAATATTTTAAGATACTTTAGTTAAAAACAGAAGTAAACAATGCAAAAGGAAATACAGCCATGAGAAATAATTTTACATTTATAATTTAGAACTGTTTGCTTAGCCTTAAAATAATTTAAATTCAATATTAAATTGTTTTGTGAAACATTGTTATTAAAAATGCATTTTTCAAGTAATAAGTCATTCCTGAATTTTAAGATAAAAATTAAGATTTTGACTATTTGTCCATGAGAAGTATTTATTTCAGAGGATTACACTATTTAGCAACAAAATTTAAACTTTTCTTTCAAACATCTTTAGTTACTTAAGTGCCATCAACCAAATGCTCTATGTTTCCTATCAGTTGAGAGTGCTTGTGCTTTGGGCAGTCATGATCATGATGTGGATTATGCCAATACCTCCTAGAGATAAGAAAGCCAAACCACTACGTCACTAGATAGTAGTGACGTCACAAAAATTAGGCGATGATAGGAACGCACAAGTTTTGAAAAGCCTGAAATATTTTCGTACGTTGTGTGGTGAAAATGGGTGAATAATTGGATTCAACTTTTATAAAGTTATATTTTTGTTGAATCATATTTTTTAGTTCTCAAAGCAATGCCTTTCAAAAAATGCCTTTCAAATGTTCCATTCCTCACTGTAGACTCTGTAGAGGGAACTACAATTCAAAAACAAAAGTTTCAGTATTCAGTTTCCCAACTGACCCAGAGATCAGAAGAAAATGGATATCAGCAATTCCGAGGAAGGATTATGTCTTAACTAACAATTTTAAAGTAAGTGAAGATATTTTTTTACGTTGGAATTATATTCTGTAGTTTTATAATGATTGAAGCATATAAAAAATTTCATGAATTGAAAAAATATAAAGATAGTTTTGTATGGTGACTTTTGTTTGTGAGTAAAAATATAATGTAATTAGTTAAAAGCCAGCAAGAACCCGGATAGGATATATGCATTAAAAAGACTTGGTTGAAACTTATGCATGACTTATAATGATAAAGATATGGTAAATAATTGAGAAAATATAAAGTTATGGTTTGAAATGTATAAATCAATCATAGTGATAACAATACAGCTAAACATCTCAATTGACTTTAATTATGATTAAATAACAATTCGAACAAATAATGAATAAGCTTATTACAGTATTATTTTGTTTATATATCCTAAACCTCTCCCATGTCATAATATTAACTTGGAAAGTTTGCTGTTGAGTGACATGAATATAATATTCATAGAAAATATTGAGATGAAAGTTGGAAAAATCAGGGTGTAAAAAAATCATGATTTTTTTTAAAACAATTAATTAATCGGATTTATTTGCTTTGAATCGGGTTATTTTGTTTTAAATCGGGTTATTTTAATTTAAATCGGGTTATTTTGATTTAAATCGGATTATTTTGATTTAAATAAGATTTTTCAATTTAAATTTCTGCAGGCCCTAAACACTGTTTATATTTAAATATATATAAATTCGTTAAATAAAAAATTGAGTTTGTGACATGACATGTAAACCAATATTCATTTTAAGTAAACTATCAGAATTTGTGACATGGTAAATCAATATTTACTTAACATTTATTTAACTTTAAAACACAAGTGGACATCCTACATAGTTTTTATGAGAAAATTACATCATCATGTTAACAAATTTATCAGCAAGTGTAAGTGACATACCTAAACTAAAGTCTGAGAAGTAGAATAGAACTCAGAAATAATCAGACTATAGTAAATTCTGATTTAAAAAAAAAAACTGCCGCACAGCAATAATAATTGGATTTTTACTTAGTTTTAATTCATAATGGATCTTTCTTTTGTCGTGCTGGCATTTTAATGGCTGTGTGTGAAAATGTATATTTATACTCTTTAATCTCTATTGCTAACTACAAGAATAAGCCAACACAGAGGTTCCCAAACTTATCCAAGTGGTGGCACCCTTAAGAGAATTATAATTTTCTCACAGCACCCGCGTTATCATGTAATATTTATCTGTAGTATATTATTACATATATATACACATTTCATATTTGTAGCACTTTGAAAAAGAAATTAGAGAAATAAGAATCTAAACATAATTAATACAACTAGTATTTAAAATTCACACACAAACACTTTAATTTTACTTAATAAGAAAACATAGGTTGGTGAAAATATAAATAAAACAAATAAAATTACCTTCATCATGCTCTTGGTTAGGGAGTGAACCAATTTTTGATCAGTGACCTTAACCCTTTTTTCTGTTGCTTAGAAATAGCTTAGATTGGAGGTTACGGGTGCTTCGCAGCACCTCTCATCTCTCTACGTTGCACACACTTTGGGAGCTAATTAACAAATGCCTCAAAAACTTTACTTCCCACTTGTGTTTTTTTAGCTAATAAAATCAGTCACCTCTTTCGTTTACAATTTTGAATCAAACTGTTGTATAATTCCTTTAAGTGGTTATATTATGAGTGCTGTTAATCAGGAATGTTTATACATTACTCTTCCTGGCATTTAGATTTATGTCATGTGTGTTTACATTACTGTTTCAAGTATATAGTATATTCTAATAAGTTACAACTGGCTGTTGCAATCTTTTATCATATGCAGTTATTGACCCAGTTCCCTCTGAGCTGGGTGTAACCATTAGTGCTGAAATCCCCATGAGTGCAGAAAAATTAAAGCTTTTGACCACTTCTGTCATTTTCCTATGGTGTATTTACTTAGTTATAAAAATGTAAGATTAGTTTGATTTAAATCAGTGATTTAAAAAAAAAATCATTTGATTAAAATCATGATTTTAATTGTTGATTTAAATCAAGTAATTTAAATCTCGACACCCTGGGAAAAATAATAAGAATTTTCATTGGGGAAAATGCATGTTTTGATCATTGGTAAGGCATTAATTCTGTAAAATACTCCATGTTTATGGCAGCAGCCAATTAACAAAAATAGTAATAATACAATTTTACTTTTAAAAAAAACATATACATTGAGAGGAAATTTTGTCGAGTAAAAATTCACAACTATCTTTCTGCATCCTTCTGAAACTGTCTGGGGATCTCTGCATTTGTGTATAGACATATTGCACCCTGGCAAGAAAAGTGACACAGCTCAAAATTGTAGAATTTGAGAACCATCACTTAAAGGATACTATAAAACATTGAAATAGTATAAGCTTCCTTTAAATTTTAGGTAAGTATTTATGGTGGTAACTTCTATTATATTCTACAGGGTGTCCTAAAAGATTCTGTACTCCAACTTTAAAAAAAATTATTGCCAGTGTTTATTTAATTTTTGAATTTTATCGTCTGCTTATAGTTTTATCGACTCTTTAATTTTTATCGTTTGATTTTCTTTGCACTCAAGTTGTGCGATAAAAAAGTTCCACGTAATTTTGTTCTCACTCATTGCAAGATGAATTTATCACGCATTCAGAGAATTGTGCTGTTTGAGGCTTATTTTGAATATAAATCGTATACAAGATGTAAAGATTTTTGGCGACATAAACATACAAAGGATGCAATACCAAGTAAAGGTACCCTGTATCAACTTATTCAACAATTTGTTGCATTATTAAAAGTGAATGAATGAGACTCTTGGTTCCAACAAGACGTTGCAACTTGCCATTCAAAATATTTTGAAACCATGAGCATGCTTAAAGAGTTTTTGACGATCGCCTCGTCTCAATAAACCTTTGGCCACCTCGTTCCCTAATCTGCACATTCCTGATTTTTTTCCTGTGGAGATATTTAAAGAACAAAGTTTATGAAGATAATCACCAAACAATAGGTAATCTGAAAATTGCCATTACTCAAAGGATACAAGAAGTCACTCCCAGCATCTTGAGACGCGTTTCTAAAAATATGCGCAAACTTCAGGCTTGTCTCCAAGAAAAAGATGGAAATTTTAAACATTTATATAAACGCAAGTTCAAATTTTTCCCCCTACGTTAGGTTGAAAGTGCTTTATACCATTGGCATAATAATAATTGTTTTGAAGTTTGTTGTTTTTGTATAGTAAATTTACGAGTCATCAGTACAGGAACTTTTAGGACACCCTGTATTTAATTGTAATATAACATGCTGGTGCACCTCGTACATATTTTTCAATAAAATAACATGATATCAAAATTTTTATTCTTTGACTTCACTTTTCTTGCCGGGGTGCGATTTATATGTGTTTGTGCGTTAGAAAATTAAATAAGAAATCATAATTTTAGTACATTACATAATTTTAGGTTTGTGAACTTCACTTCGTCAAAAGTGACATCAGGTACGTTGCAGAAGAGTTCGACGAAAAAACTGGAAGACTAATTTCTGTTAGCCTTTGTAAGCCTCGGCTTCAAAAGGGAGCGATCCCCAGCATTTTTATTGGCTGTCCGAAGCATTTATCTGTTCATAAAACAACAAGGGATGGACCAGAAGAAAAAAGGGCACGCATTGATAACCCAGATATTTTGAATTCTTGCTCTTTTCAAATAGCCGAGGTCAACTTCTCTCAAAATAAGGAATTAAATTGTAATATTTATGTTTGAACTGACTTTTTATTTCTTCCTTTGATGTAAAAGTAATTTAAACTTAATTTTGCTACCCGGTATCTGGACACATCAGAATTAATGTTTATTTATTTTTTAATTTGATTTAGAATTCCGTGTTTGGGTATTTGAGTTGACTGCAAGATGTTGCGGACATATTTGAGGATTCCCAAGTATTATAAATATGCGTTCTTTTTGTTAATAAATCATTATTGTCTTTGTCAATATCGTTAAAAAGTCTTTTGTCGCATTATTCTATTTCACAATATATTCAGGAAGTCGAAATTCAACACTTTTGAATTTTGCACTTGTTTTTTTTTTTCACAATTTTGCATTTTTTCAAGGATTGGAATTTTATTTTTGTTTGCATTATGTGTTCCCGTGTATTACCTATTGCAGAAATATTATTTAGGAGTTAGATTTTAATGATATGTCTATTTCCTGCAAAATATCACTAGACATGAGTAATTTTGTAGCGGCATATGTATTTTTCGACCAACTTTCCTTAAATATTTGATTGAATACGCAATGATTTAAAGAATTGCTTCATAAAAATAAATAAAATATGCAAATCAAAACATGTTTTATTACGGTGTGTAAAAAAGTTTAAAAAAAGCACTATTACACACCGCCAAGCGCTAGCCGGCACAGCCCGGCTAGTCTATATTTAAATTTAGAAATCTGTATTGAGTGAAGAATATTCAATATAAGTGATATATAAGGAACTTTTAGGAATTGTATTGTGTATTATTTGTACATTATAAAATGGCTTTCCTTTGCAAAAGGTAGAAAGGAAGATTTGATCCATTTGGCTCAGAAATTATTGGAGAATATTCTTCTAAACGCTAAAATTATCGAATTAAAAAATTTAATTTTGAATGTACAAGGTTTCAAGGAGCATTTTGTGAATGTTAACAGAGAACAGAATATTAACAGAGAACTGCTAAACGGCATTATCAGTGAGAGAATTGAATGTGAAATAAAAGAAGAAAGGGACAGAATGGAATGTGTAGAAAGGGACAAAAGGTAACACAAATTGAAATTAAAGGAATTAGAAATGGCAAAGGGCATAGAACAAACCAGTGAATCCCATAACAATTCAAGATCTGGGACAAATGAGTCATTTCTTGGATATTTAAATTTGATAAAGGGAGTTTTACTAAATACTCCAGTAAAATCCGAGGAATGGCTGTTTTTCTTCCATCAAACAGAAGAAATGTTTAAATTGTACAAGGTGCCTGAGGAATATTAGGGGAAAATTATTTTGTATAATCTAAGGGGGCATGTAAGATGCCGGTTAGGAGAACAGGATTTTGACCAGTATCAAAAAATTAAGGAAATCATGTTAAAAGAATTCTGTATAACCGCAATAGAATACTAAAGAACTTGGATATGTGTCATTGAAAGGACAATGAAAGGTGTATGCAATATTCGGTTAGGGTAGAAGCGGTGTTGGATTTGTATTTAAAAGCGAGAAAAATAAACACCTATTAGGAGATTAAAGTCCTGGTAATTTCCGACAAAATAAAAGAAAGTTTACCCACAAACATTAAAACTAATATTTATCTTAAGATAACAGAGAAATGGTTGACACTAACGGAATTGGCTAACGAAGTAGATAACTATACAAGTGAAGTACCCACAGGAAAATTAGAAGCAAATGGGAATTTAAGGGAAAGTGGGAAAATCTTTTGGAGACCAACACATAAGTCCAATTCATTCAACAGGGGAAATCAGGAATACAAACAATGTTTCAAGCAAAACTTAACTAAAAATGTAGATTGCTTTATATGCAGATCAAAATTTCACAAAAAGAAAGACTGTCCGAAAAATAAAAATAGATTTTTAAATGATAGGAGTAGACCACTTAATCCGGAGTTGCAATGAATATACAAAATAGCTGCATCCAATTCAGAGGTAATAACGGGGCTGATTAAAATCTACAACCATATATCACACATCTAAAACATATAAAAATTAGCGTGGAAGGTAAAATCGTAAATGCTTTGCTGGATAGCGGATGTCAAATAAATGTAATGAGAGAATACAACCTTCCCAAGAATAAGTCAAAAGCTTGAGGTAAAATCCATCTACAGCCAGCATTCGTGGAGACAATAGTTGCGGACTTGATACACGTGAATTTAGCCATAAGGAAGTAATATTAATGTGGTGCACAACCAATACTATGTGCGATCACTACCCACTATTCTGACGAAGCAATCTTTAACCCACAAATGATTAGCATGGCTTTGCCCATGAAAGTTCTTTTAGAGGGGTCCGGTGTGACCACTGCTCGCTAACCCCCAGCGATTGCTACGAATTCGCAAACCAAATGGAAATTCATAGCCTATTGGATAACAGCCATCATGGTGTTGCACATGGTGTTAGTTTGCTTCACAAACCAAATGGAAATTTGTAGCTGATTGGAATGAATTCCTATTTGGTTTGGTTTGCAAATAAAATTATAAATATTATGAACTTTTTTTTTTGCTTTACAAACAAACACCACGGGCAACGCCGTGATGGCCTTGTCGTTGTCAAATACGGCCAAATTCGAATTCAAAGAGATTCAATCGGCGTAACATCACAATCTCTTGCGAAAATATAAATATTTATTTGAAAAATTATTTATTAAAAGAAAATTAGATGTAAGGTATCAATCTGGTGTAAAATTTTCCACAGATTTGCATAGAAATGGCAGAGTGTTTGGGAATCACTGCTTTAGGGTTTATTAGACTTTTTAAAATTCATTTTGCTCTCAAACAGACAATAATTGAAAATCGTGCATTTCAATTTGCCATGAACTTATATTTTTTGCCTATGATTGTAAATACAAGGCACAATTTACAAACCAAAATTATTCCTAATTTTTTTTCATACAAAAGTTAAAACACTAGAAATTGTCACTTACAGTGTGCCAAACTGATAATTGTTTGTCACACAATTAGGAAATAGTCTACAGGGTGGCAACAAAATCCTCGAAAAAAAGTTCCCGTATTATTTCCCTGATAGTGTCAAAAAAATTTCCCTGATTTTACAATTCCCTTAAGAAATGTTGTGCTCCGTAATTGGTATCAATCTAGAGTATCCACACGACAATATTTTTAAATATTTAAGGTCAGATGGGGTGAAAGGATCATTATCTGCAAATATTTTGTATTTTTTCTCTTTGGATACTTAAATTGTTATTGTAAGGGTTGGAACCCTTAATGAAACTCTTACAATAGCAATTGAAAAAAAAAAAAAAAATGGAGAAAAAATTCTAAACATTTTGATTATGAACTTTTTACACCTGACCCTACATTATCCTACTATATATCAAAATCAAATGTAAATATACCTAAAAAAAAGGGAACAACTTCTATGTTTATAGGGATGGCAACGGTATTTCCGCTTTTTTTGGCACACTTATAGTAGTTATGGCAGGTCGAGGTTAACCATCTGTATTACATTATTGCGGTTTTTATGGCAACCTCGGCAAGCGGAAGGTTTAAATTTTATTTTGAATATTCTAGAAAGTTCTTTCAAAATCCATGAAACCATGGTTTGATTTCATTGGTTAATTTGAAATTCTTTCCTTGACGACTTTAGAAGTGCGCCAAAAAAAGCACCCAGGCTGTTACCGCCGCTATAAACGTTGACTGAAGCTGTACCAAAAATTCTACAAAAATGTAATTGTAACCAAAAGATATTAACAACGCACAAAAAAAACATAGTTAGTTACACAAATTTCAAATTGTATACCACAAGTTGTATGGCCGGCGACAAGACGCTCAAGTCGCGAAAACCACGGTGGCGGTTTTCCCGGTGTTCAAAAATTACGATGCAAGTGTTCTTTATTCTAATTACAATTTTGGAAATATGATTTATTCGATTCCCATAAGTACTCGTAACTGCGAATCTCTACATAGGACAAACGAAAATAATTGCCGTTAAGGTATCAAAATTTTAAAAGTTCCTTGATGTTTTTTGTGAAATTTGAAAATTTTCCCTGAGATTTCCAGAATTAAAAAGTTTTCAGAGAAATTCCTGATTTCCCGGTTCTGTTACCACCCTGCAAAGCAGACTTGGCAAGATTTCAAAGGTTTTGAGATCAAGTCAAATGGTAAAAGCAGACTACAAACATCTTCATAATCGTGCATCAAAATAATTCATTTTAAGACTTGGTACCTGTTAAGGAGAAATATTGAACTGAAATTGAGCTGATAACTCAAAAATCAAGAGGTTTTTAACATTTTGCATACAATTTTTTCCAGTTACTGAATCAAAGCATTTTATATTCATACATAAATTTTTGTGGGCAAGAAATACATTTTTTTAATTATAATTAAATAATCTTTACGTAATTCAATGTATATCTATTAAAAATTCTTATTAATTATGTATCATTTTTTAAGATGTGTGGGAACCAAATCTATTGCTATTTCATTAAATAAATATACATTAATTTTCCTATCTCTATATTTAAAAAAAAGGTAACCGCAGTCGCCACCGCTGCAGGATTGAAAATTCGCTTTTTTCGTTCGATTCTTAGACGGTTTCCCCAGAAAGAACGTATCAGAAAATACGAAATTTACATGGTTCGTTCAAAATTGTATAGGGAACAAGATGAAGAAAAATTTTCCAATGCGGATATTAGTTTAGAGTTCATTAAGTGTCAAAGAAAGTCGAAAAAGTTAAATTTCTAATGTGAGTGAGCAGAAGACGTACAAACTTCAGTCCTCAGCCGTAATTTTTTTTAGAGAACCTCTAAACGCAAATTTGTGAACGACGTAGAGTTTTTTTAGAAATTTAAATTTGATCCCTGATAATATTTTTTTTTTAATTCAAGAAAACTAGGGACACTTCTGTTATTTTTTTTTTAACTGTCATATCTATATCTTATTGTTATTAGTTTTTAAATTTGAAAACATTGCTGGAAACCTTAGAATGTAATCTTTCTTATAGTACAATTATTTTTGAAATTGGTTAATAAATAAATTGGATGCAATCAAAAGTCAGTCAGTCATACAAATTTCGGAATATTGGGACATTTTTGTTACTTTTTGTTAAAACCGTCTTATCCTATAGCTTAATACTATTATTCTTTAAATTGGAAAACATCAATGAAAACCTTAGAATGTACTTTTTCTTATGGAACGATTATTTTTTAAATTGGTTAATGAATAAAGTTGATGCAATTAAAAGTTGGTCATACAAATTTTGGAACTTTTAAATCGTAATTTTCAATACAAAACTAAAACTATTATTTCTGTAGCTTTATACTATTAGTTTTAAAATTTGAAAATACCACATAGAAGCTTAGAACGCACACTTTCTTATAGTATAATTATTTTTAAAATTGGTTCATAAATAAATTCGATGGAGTGAAAATTATAATTTAGTGAAAGTGCACAACTTGTTGATCGCGCAGGAGACGTGAAACGACCTTGGTCGCTGTGATGTCATATGGCAAGAGAGTGCAATATTGAATATACGAATTATTAAGATAGTTTCACCCCAAAGGATTGAGAACTCGATTGTTTCGCCTTTTTTTATTTGTTAATGTTTAATTTGATACAGTTAATCATAGCTTTCTTGTTTTTTTTTTTTTTTTTTTTTTTTGCTGAAGACTTATTAGGGAACAAGAAGTAGAAGGTTTTTTACTGATGTGGCTATTAGTTAAGGGTGCATTAAGTGTTAAAATAAAAAAAAGTTAAATCACTTGCAAAAGGAGTGTTGGTTTTTGAACGTAGCAAGCAGAGGGCGAAGCCCTCACTGTGACGTCAAGGATTGGAAAGTCAAATCAGGATTATGCTAATTATTAAGATAGTTTCACCGTCGCAGGAGATTCGACTCTGCAAAAGGAGTGTTGGTTTGCAAAGCAAACCAAACGAGATTGCATAGCAATCCCCAGGTGTTGGCAAGCATAGGCGAGTTGGGGCAGAGCCCCCTAGTATTATAGTCAAGTCCGCACATAGTGAAGTTGCACGCGCGCGCGAAACACTGAAAATTATTTGTTATAGGGGCATTTCACAGTATTAAGTTGTTACGGACTCTACACTTCAGAAACATATTTTATCCATATATTCTCTTACAGTGAAAAGGTTTAAGCTAAACTTCAAGTAATTTTATATTTTAGTATGTAATTAAAACAATAGCATTGAAAAAGATTTTAAAAATTCAAATTTATATTAAATATAGAGATTTATATTGCATGTTACGGACTCTACATTAAAAGGACATGGATTTTTTTACTTAAATGGAAGTGGCATTCCTTCTGAAACTAGCTGTTATTTCTATCTACTAAAATTTTTTTTTTATATTTTAGTTCATATATTAAATATCTGCACCACAAAATAAAAATTGGAAAGGACAAAAATAATTTTAAATTAATTTTTTATTACTTAACTACTTGTTTACAAGCCTGTTACGGACTCTACACATTTGTCTAGTGAATATTAATGAAAATACTGAGAACTGTGTTCAGACTATACAACGAAATTGTTTTACTGTTCAATTTTGGAAATGATTGATGAAATTTTTTTGGCTATTTCTTCATTATATGCAAAACAACGTGCAGAAGAATCAATTGGTGGTGGGTCACTGGGTAGAATTGACAGATAAGTGTCCCAGTTAATTTCTTCAAACTCTGCTTTTGGCATAGCTTTAAATTTATTTGTTGAGATGGGTTTAAGTTCAAACTTAACAAGCAATTTTTCTTCTGGTAACATTTTCACTATTTGTCCTGGCCACCAATCATTACTGTAAAGTACAGCTATCCAAGTGCCTACATCAATGTCGGGTTTGGAAATGCTTTGGTCAGTGCTTATAGGTAATGATAGAGAATTCTCATTCCTATGAATATCCACATATCTTTTCTCAATATATTTGGAGTTAACTTCTGCAAATACTTTTCCATCATCAACATAAAAACTGTGCATTCTTCTGGTGCCAGGGATTGATGTGACTGAGCTCTATCTATTTTCAAGCTTAAATTCATCAACAGTTGCTACCACCTCAGTTTCAGGTACAAAAAGAATGTTTATTGATTTAGCCTCTCTTTTAGCAATGACATAGAAATCATAGGCATTAGATGGCACATCTTTTTTTTGCATGGTACAGCGCCACACACTTCTTTTTACTTCTCCTCCTATACCATCTACTGGTCCTTTTCCATGCGCTGTTGGAAAAAAATTCCAGCTATCAGTGCAACCGTGGTCTTCCAAGTGGTTTTTCAAATTGCTCACAAGGTTATACTTATTTTTAAATTGGCTACCACAACCATCTGACCAGTAATGAACATGTGTAAATGGTCTTTTCAGTTTTTTCTTTACGTCATCCAAAATAATTCTGTTAAAGGTGAAAACTTCTTTTTTGCAATGGGTTAGGACATCTGAGACAATTGCATAGGAAATATGCTGCAGTTCTTCCCCAACCTTATAATATACGACAACTGTAAATATAGTCACTTGCTCTAGTGACCAGTGAGCTTTCATGATTTCATTTTGTTGTTTCAGGCTATAATTTTCTGCAAAATCCTCTTGAATGATAATCTGACTTCCTGTCAGTTTCTCTTTTAGACACCGCATGTTTTTGTGCTGCCATTTTACATTGTATACATGCCGGGCAAATGAGTGCAGCTGTTCTTTAAGAACTTGTATCCCTTCAATTAAATTTGTTTCAACAACTTCCTTTCTTACCTGACCATCACAGGTAACCCATTGAAAATAGCTAATTGTTATGTCTTCATTGACTGAATCAAAATAGGAATCCAAGGAGTTAACACCACAATTATCACATTGTCTATCAATGCAACATTCGTTATCAAAGCTACACACAGTTTCGTTAACCAACTTTGTAGTGCTGTCAGGCAGTGCGGGTATAATTTTTCTAATTCCCTGAATACACAAGTTAAGATTTTCATGGTATTCACACATGCACACTTCTTGATCACGCTCACCAGATAACATAACGTGTCCGGGACATAAAATTGTGAACTTGATAAAACCTATAGTGTTTTCTGCTGAATCATTTTTATAAATTGCATGAACTTCTTTTAAATTGTACAGCAAGACCCTCTTTTGAATACGCATTCTTTTTCCATCAACATTTTTTACTGACTTGTAGTCTTTTGTACCTGGAAGTAAACGACTTATATCGTCCCTTTCATAAAAATTGGTTGCATTTTCTAATTCCTGGTTAGAAAATGCATCTGCCCTCTTCTTCAAATTTTGTACACTCTTGGCTTTCAAGTGTTTCATCAGCAAGGGAACTTTCTTAGTTGGTGACATTTTCTTTAAAATGCAATCCATAACAGCTGCTGCCTTTGTAGGAGATTTAGGCATAGTTTTCATGGCTCTTCTAACAGCTTTTCCTAAAGATTGAGGTGAAGGGTATTTACACGGTGATGAGACATTAGCAGCTAAAGCTTGACCTTTTGCTTTTTTCTTTTCACGCCATGCTTTCTGGTAAGAAGTGTTTTTCTTTCGCTGCTTAACTGAACCACAGGTGCTATTCTTGATTTCCAAACGCTTCAAGCGTTTTCTTTCTCAGTCTTTCTTCTTTGCTTCTTCATGTGCATCTTCATCTTCATACAATCTCTTTCTATGTGCTTTCACACGATCTGCAGAATTGCTAGGTATTATAGAAATGTGTTTTCTAGAAAGAAGTAACCAAGTTTTTATGTACTTAAAAACTTTTTCTAAAATTAATTATTAATTTAATAATCCATACTTAGAATTCTGGATTACAAAAGTATTTTTCAAAAACAGCTATGCATAGTAGATTATAGTTAATAAAAGTAACCAATTTAATGTATTCTAAACTTTTTTTAAAACAATCAATTTAATAATCTATATTAAAATTTCTGGATTCCAAAAATATTTTTAAAAATTGATATGCATTACTTTAAAGTAGGGTTTACAAATCAAGAAAAAATTGAATTGTTCTTTAGGTAAATGATTATATATTTATGAGTTCCAAATAAATAAAACTGAAAATCAACTTTTGTTTTGAAATAATGATAAGCCCCTAAACATTTCTAAATGCTTTAATTTTTGTTAATAACGTTTAAAAATGTCAAATTTCTACTTTAAACAATAATATCAGCTTACCTTACACTTCAGTTGAAAAGACTGATTTTTCCAATCAAATTCAAACAAGGTTGAAAAGAAAAAGTTATGCAAGTACTGGAAAACTGAAACTAATTGTTCTAAAAGTTAAAGTAGTTTTTTGAAGTGAAATTTTCATTTTACCTTTAAAGTTGAAGTTCTGGTTGTTTTATGTTGTGTGCTGCAGACAAATAGAAAAATGAAAACCCTGTAGACAAAAAACATTCTTGCCAAATGTAGAGTCCGTAACATTTTGTAGAGTCCGAAACAAAATTTTAGAAATTCATAAAAAATAACAGAATTGAACAATAGGGGAAATCAGTTAACAATATTGTAACACCATTGTTGGAATTAGAAAATATTGATTTTGGTAAACATAAAATCATAATTAAAAATTTTAACAAAACTTTTCATTCTAATTTTGTTACGGACTCTACAACCATCATTTTCACAAGCTGTTAATTTTTATAGAATACATTTATCAATTAAAATTATTAGCCATAATGGAGATGTGCCAGAACTTTATTTGTCCCCAGTTGAAGGTTTGGTTTAAAAATTTGTTAAAGCCATTAAAAAAAAAAATTTATTGTAGAGTCCGTAACATTAAAAACTGAATTTTTGATGTTCTAAGTGCAATTCGATGCAGAATATAAAGTAAAAAAAGAAAAGAATGTGATATTCATGAACTTTAGAATGTGCTCTTTCAATATATGTAATTATTTTTAATTTTTATTAAGTTTTGTTACGGACACACCTGTCTCAAATACTGTGAAATGCCCCTATATCCAATATTCGTAACATCCGATATAATAAAAAATGGACTTATCCGCATGTTCTATAGCAAACGAATTTTCACACAAAGGCTAAAACTTTATTTCAGAAGTGGGAAAAAGTCTATAACTTTCTTTTGAACAGTTGAATTTACAATGCAGTTGCATAATTCTTTTTCCAGTGAACTAAAATTATCACGGCAGACAATGTAATGCGATTCATTCAAAGAACGCACGCAAATTTTGAAGACTGTCCACGACAGATTTGGATGTCACTAACTGTCTATTTACTTTAATTTCAATGTCTTCCTCTTCGGAATCAACAGAAGTATTTTGTAACATTGCTGCAATGATGTCATTGTCTGTTTGTCATGCTTCAATTTCTACGTTGTAATCGCTATCAACATAATCAGCAAAAGTAACATCAACATCCAAAATTCTTTTTTCCTGTAGATTTTTACAATTGGAACTTTTTTCAGGATCAGGCTCAGAAATGAAATCTGAGTCCCCAAGTCCCCCTAAAAATCCTGCATGTTTTGGATGGTTTTCGATTGAATCAAACGCCAAGCCTCATCTAAAAATTTGCAATTGTAGTCCACAATATTCCAGTTCCAAAGGGACAGAAAAAAGTCGTCATAACTGATATTTCGCTGTATCCGAGCTCGCAATAAGTAGGCTCAACTGTATACATAATTTATAAAAAAGGAAAACCACAAATACATTTTTATTTAATTACAATTATTTTTTAATAATATATATCAATAATATTAAAGGCTAAAATTATACAACTGCAATTTATCCTGTTTTTATGTGATTTTTTAAATTCCCTTTTGTCAGTATACTAAACAAAAGTATTTTTTTTTTAATTAGACTTTTTCAAATTTAAAAGCATTGCTTACCTTTGCGTGCCTGTTGGGTTGAATTTCGTTCTTGTTCCTTCAATTTGTCTGCTTCTCGAAATCTTTTACATCCATGTAAGGACTTTGACAGCTCATGTATTTGCAGCATTACAGGATCAGGATAACTATTTATATTATGGAAGCATCTCAATTAATACTTTTAACATTAAAATTAAATGTAAGACAGATTGTAAAATAATAAACTAAATACAAAAGAATTCCGCAGTTTCATTAGATACGATAAATGGTTGACAAGTTTACACTTCAAAATACATGCTTCAAGTCTTAAATATAATAATATACCATAAATTTTCTTTCTTTAAACTTACACTCCTATTTCAGAAATACCACATGCTTGTCTATTATTACATGAACTTCTAACATTACTATGTTTGGGCGGCATGAACTTCTAACATTACTATGTTTGGGCGGCAGTGATCACAATGGCAACACTGTGATCTTTTCCCTTTCATTTCCTGAGCACAAACAATTCCAGCAAAGCGAAACAAAACAAATAAAAATTTTTGACTGCCGATTATTTCTTTTTTATTCTTATGTTTTCTATCTTCCCAATTGTTAAAAATCGGAGTAAAAATTTCAACGGATTTTAAATCTGTGGAAAATTTTGCAACAGATTAATATCTTAAATATGATTTTCTTTAAATAAATAACTTTTCAATAGTAACTTTTATATTTTCATAATACAAATTTTGCTGCATTTCACAAAAATATTCATTACAAACACGAAAAGAACTATTTGAGGTTTCTATTTTCGCGATTATTTAAGACGGTATAATTTTATACATACACTCATTGCCATAAAAATTTGTGCACCAAGAAAAAGTTGTTAAAATGAAATGAAATTTTACACATGTAAGTACTACTTTGATATAAGTAAGTGATTAGAAAATCAAAGAAAAAGGACAATTTATTGCAGAAAAAAGTACAAATGAACGGAAGTTTTAGTACTCTGTTGGACCCCCTCTAGCGCGAATGCACGATGCGATACGAGAGAACATTGAGGCATACAAGTTCCGTATGATGTCCTGAGACATCTCGTTCCATAGTTGCTGTAAACGCGCCTCTCGTTTGACCAAACTCGTAGGGTGTCCAACTTGCTGTCCCAAATGATCCCAGATTTGCTCGATTGGTTACAAATCCGGGGATCGAGAAGGCCAGGGAAGGATGGTAATGTGGCGGAGGCAATCTTGTGACATCCTTGCTGTGTGTGGCCAAGCATCGTCTTGTTGAAAAATGGCTCCTAGGAGCCCTGCCATGAGTGACATCACATGTGGCTGAAGGATGTCATAGACATACCGCTGGGCTGTAATTGTACCATGGATCAATATTAGGGGTGACCATGTATTGTAAGCATTGGCACCCCACACCGGCTGTGGGAGCTGTGTGTTGCTGTAAAGCGAAGGCAGGATTGAGGCATTCACCACGGGACCTCCACACACGAACACGATTGTCATCACTGCTTAAATTGAATCTAGATTCGCCGCTGAAGACAAACTGGTTCCATTCCGTTGCAGTCCGATCCCATCGTGCGCAGCACCACTCCAAACGGAGGTGTCGGTGGGTGGGTGTCATTGGCAGCACACGTAATGGGCGCCGCAATACCAGTCTGGATAGCGGCCAATGAGGCAGTTGGCTCTACGCGTGCGTTTCGCATGATGTGACGGTTTTATCGACGACTGGTCTGTCGAGGGCGTCCTGAGCCTGGTCGACGTGTAAATGACGTCTCTCCTGTCCACTGGTCCCAACACTTCCTCACAGTAAAATCAGAACGGCCTACTTGACGAGCTACTCGCCGAGCTGACCACCCAGCTTCCATCATCCCGATGATTCGTCCCTTCTCGAACTCTGACAGCTGCTCATATTGTCTTTGACGGCAGCATAACGGCATGTCTACCTCAGCGTTTCCTTTGCAAAAGATTAAGTACACTCAAACAAGCTCTGCTTACCTGTTTTATACACCAAGGAGATCGAAGTTTAACGCCCTCTAGTGGCATTACGCAATCACGCTACATTTCTAATCATTTACATGTCTGGTCGACATGAACTTTCATGCCAAGTTTTGTTACAATCCCACAATTATTTCTTAATGCGCAAATTTTTATGGCAATGAGTGTATTTAAAATGTGCAGAACATTTTACACCAGATCGATACTTCAGGTAGTGTGAATTTCATGCAATTTTGTGACATGCCCGTGTCATGTCAGGTGATGATACTAATTCTTAAAATTATTGTTTTTACTTTTTAATGCTTTCAGTATGAGTATAAACACGAAAAGAACTGTCACGAGAAATGCTGCGCTGACTTGCTTGTCTGTTATATAGAATCATGTTCCTAGGAAAAGTGTGACTAATATTTTGATCCACTAGAAGCTAGAAGGCCAATTCTCCAGTGGATTCATGGATAGAAATCCAGTTCATCAAATATATTGAAGACTTTCTAAGAAGCCTAAATAGACAAATTTTTGGGTAGGTATGATAGGTAGCACTGGGCAATGTACCGGTACATCATGAGATATCGACAAAGTAGTCATTGTGACACAAGTAGACCTGGGGTAGATGGCATACCTGCTCTACTTCAACATGTAAGAGACATTATACAACATCTGTGCAAGATTCACAGATCGTGTGTGGTATATGGGTACATGCCACATGCTACAGTGAAGCCAAAGCCTTCAGACCTATTAGTCTGACATCATTTAAGACTGGCGAAATTGATTGACTGATACATTAAGGACAAGGTTCTAAAAGCTGAACCCATATTGTGATTTCAACACGCCTATCAGCCTGGGAAATCTAGAGACTGCCCTATACAATCTTGTTACAATCCTTGATAGAGCGGTTAGTGGAAAGGAGATTGTTTTAGTGGCCTTTCTAGATATCGAGGGGGCCTTTCATAAGGTTCCAACATATGTAATCATTGATGCCATCATCAGAGGAAAAGTTAATCCATTGGTTTGCACCTGGATTAAAAATATGGCTCAAGCCTCCTTACTGGGAGACATGCTCACTGTGGGAAACTGTAAAGGCTGCCCACAGAATGGTGTGTTATCACCCTTACTATGGAGCCTAGTGGTTGACAAGTTCCTAAACAAGACTCGCATCTTGGGCCTGTACTGTCTGGATTAAGCTGATTACATAACACTGGTCATAAGAGAGAAGTTCCAAAATACAGTAATGGACCTCATGAACACTGCCTTAAAAAGATTGAAAATTAGAACATAGGTGAACTTGTCGGTTAACACCAACAAAACTAGCCTAGGCCTCTTCTCTTGGAAAAGGCTACAAGATAAGCATTTGATAAAATTCTTTGGAACACCACTTGTATACTCAGACAAGGTTAAGTATCTAGCAGTTATCTTTGATGAGACTTTGTCATGGAGCTCATATCTCCCAATACTGCACAAGCAAGGCCAAAAGAATGTTTTGAGCTTGTAGACGTGCCACAGGTAATAACTGGGGTCTAACGCCGAAAAAGGTACATTGGATTTACATTGCTATTGTTCCAATGATATCTTATGGGGCCATTGCCTGGTGGAATAGTACCCGCAATGAAGTACCCGTGAAGAAGGAACTCACTAGTCTACAGAGAATGGCGACCGTTGCAATTACTAGGGCAATGCAAACCACTCCCTTAAAACGTCTGGAATTGCTTCGGGTACTCTTACCACTGTATAAAAACTAGTGGAACTAGAGGCAATTCCATGCTCACAATGGCTCAAACTCATGAGACTATGGAAATGACTATGAACTATGAAATACATATGTTCAAAAATGTTGATTTGCAGGTATAAAAGAACATCCCTATCTATTAATGAGATCTGACTGGATGTTAAAGCAACTTTGCTTTCAAGTCCTAATCGGGGGAGATGATGAAATTTGGTACAGATGGTTCAAAATCACCTCATTGCACTGGTTCAGGTGCCTTTTGTCCTAATCGAAAAATAAGGCTATCTTTCTCTTTGAGTAAGTTGGCAACTGTATATTAGGTTGAGGTTCTAGCAATCTCTGCTTGTACTTACAACTGCCTCAATAGAGGGGTTGTTAAGAGTGTTATAAAAATCTTCTCTGACAGCCAGGCAGCCCTAAAAGCTTTGCAAAGTAACAGCTTTTCTTCAAAAGCATTGTAGGAATGTCACAATGCACTTGAGGATCTGGCTGCGAGAGAAACAAAGTTTCTCTTGTCAGGGTCCCTGGTCATTGTGGGTAATGAAACATCAGACCAATTAGCAAAACATGGATCTGAAACACCATTTATAGGACTAGAGCCTGTATTGGGTCTAACTCACAATGTGGTTAGATGGACTATAAAGGGTTTACTCCTTGCCGAGTCCTACCATATATTGGCTTCAATCTAATGATGAAAGACAAGCCAAAGAGCTCAATCACCAATCTCCCTGGGATAAATTGAAGGAACAGCTGAAATTGAACAGGAAAGAAATCAAGATAGCTATTGGCCTTCTAACTGGCCACTGTACTCTAATTAGACACCTCAACATTATGGGTAATAGTAATTTTAGTTAACGTCGTACTAGAGCAACACAGCGGGCTATTCACAACAGTCCAGGATCAGACCCTGAAGGGAAAGATTCAAGGACAATACCTAGTAATTTTGATCCACGGTCAGATGACAAAACAACACCTGAGCTGGAACCCCATTCTTTCAACATTATGGGTGTTATATAATAGATGACCCATTATGTAGAGGTTGACGGATGTTAGAGAGTTCAACACACGTTCTGTGCGAGTGACAATTACTCTGCACAACGATTTGAATATCTGGGATACCATTGTATCGAACCCTGGGAACTGTCAAACATTCCTAATCAGGTATTTGCTGAAATTGATTTTGCCAATCGGTCTTTAGTGGATCAGCAAGGGTCTCAGTACAATAGTTTATTAGTCCCTGTGCTGGCAACAAGTCATATGTCATCAGTACATCAAGAGATATTGACTAAGTAGACACTGTGACATGGGTTTCTCGATTTTCAGTTTAGCGGTGAATTGTGATGTCGTTTGAGCGATCTACGCATACGTGGTATTAGACCAATATCTGCTTGAACCGGTGTGGACCAAATGATATATGACTGTCCAGAGTATTTCTTTTGATGTCTGTCCAAATCGATATGGATTGAACGACTTACGCAAGCGTGGTATTTGAACCGATATCTGCCCAAACCTATATGGATTCAGCAAAGTACGCATGTGCTGTATTTGGACCGGTTCCTGCCTTAACAAATATAGAGTCGTATCTTTGTTAATCAATGTGGATTGCTTATTTGCACATGCAGGGCCGATCCTAGGGTGTCGGCCGGCCGCGTGCAAAGGCCTACTGTGCCACCCCTTCTAGAGAATTTTTCATATTTTGACTAATACTTAACGTTGACGTTTTAAAGTCATCTACCTGTGTAAGAGTAAAAAGTAAAACATTAATAAAAATGCAAATAAAATTTGAAATGCAAAACTTTATTTTTTGGCCAGTTAATAGGTTATAATAGCGACAAAATACTTTAAAAAATAACAAACAAACACAAACATTACCTTTGAGATAAAAATAGACATTTTATAATTAGAAATGCAAAACAACAGTATTTACTCAGAAAATATAATCTAATAAAAAAAAAGTACTAAAGCATAAATCTCATGAAAGGAAAAGTATATAAATCAGTCCTTCTATAAAGACTACCTAACTATAAAATAACTTTTCTGGCTTTCTGAGAAGCAAATTTGTCAATAATTTCGTTGAAATCGATTTTTTCAGAGATTTCGGATTCAATAGAGATGATGGCCAAATCTGAAAGCCTTTCTTGTGTCATATTATTTCTCAAGTAATTTTTAATTTACTGAAACTAAAGCCACAGAAACAAGTAAGGTTAAAAAAATTCTTATTGCTAGAGCAAAATTTGGAAAACAGGGAATGAGATTATTTTTTACTATAATTTCTAATATCTCAATTGGCTGTTTTTTACCTGGAAAAATATCTTTGAATTAAATTATTTCATTAAAGAGATATATACTGTCTATATCTTTCACAATACTTCCTTCCTCCTGTACCTGTAACTTAATATCTAAGTCTATGCAGGCTTTCATGAGATCAGCATTAGAAAAGTTGTGAAAATCATACAGAAAGCTGAATACTGAATGGCACTAAGATAATAAGGTAAATCTTTCATTTACCGAAGAGATCGCGTGATCAAGAATTGCAAAATAGAAAGCAGTCTCGAATTGCTGGAAGGGATTTGAAACTGGTTCATCACTGCCCTCGCAATCAAATAAACGGACCTTTTTCCTGAGCTTTTCGAGATGGGAAATTCGGGATCAATACCTAAATCTCTAGCAAGTGTTGTTGCTGAATCAACAAATATTTTAAAATTATCATCTGATCTTTGGGAAACTAAATATTTTTTATGAATATCTAAGCCTTCAATGCATTCCGCGATGTTTAATTTAGGATTTTGAAGCATTTTACTCAATACATCAATTCTTGATAATAAATCATGCCAAATTAAAATTGAACACAAAAATTTAAATGTTTCAAGACTTTTAATTATTGATTCAGCAACCATTTTTGTTTTCGTGTTATCTGCAATTAAGGCATTTAATGCGGTAATAATGTTTTAGAGGTCTAATAGCATTGATACGACTTTCCCACCTTGTTTCGCTTAACGGTTTTAAAGTTAGACTTTTCACGTGTTTTTTTAGTAAATCCCATCGATATGGGGACGCAGAAAAGTAATTATATACCTCTTGTACAATATCAAAATACCAGAAATTTCACCACTGGAGCTGGCAGCGTCTTTAACGACGAGATTTAATGTATGAGCCGCTCACGGCACGTATAATGCTCTAGGATTGATATTGAGAATCCGTTTATGAAGCCCTTTATTTTTCCCCTTCATGTTCGATCCAATGTCGTAGCAATGACCCCGTATATCTTTAACTTCGAGCTGCAGACTAGGTAATAGCTCCTCTAATAGAAAATTGCACAGACCTTCTCCAGTAGTATTAGTTACTGGAAAAAATCCTAGAAAAAATTTAAAAATATCTACCTTACCATCAGTAGTGTTCACACATCTAATTACAAACGTTATTTGTTTTGTGTGGCTAATATCTGGTGTAGAGTCGAGAATTACAGTGTAATATTTGGCTTTTTTGACAATGCGTGTTATCTCATTACGAATAGATTCGGCTAAAATATTAATTATTTCATTTTGAAAATGCTGCGTTAAGTAGTGTGGAATACGTGTTTTGTTACCTTTGTATTTACTGACATTATTAAGGTGTTCTGAAATAACTGGATCTCCAACATCTCCACTGCCTTTAAAAAATTACCACTATCTCTATGATACAACTTCGTACTAGTTCCTCTGAATGCCAAATTTTGACTGGCTAAAAATTGTACTACAGCAATTATTCTTTCAATGATGGCGCGCCATCGCTTTTTCTCTCGATTGTGAACATTTTGTTGTTCCGCGTCAATAGTACAATTTTTTTCCAGCCTCGTCTTTATTTCGCTCCACAAAAATATGCCCTTTGGTTATTTTTTAGATAAGAATTTAAAATTTGGTATCCTTTTCTATGCCGTATTGCCGGCTCTGCCACGAATTTTGCTATCAAATGAAGAATATGTGTAAAGAGTAGACATTAATCGACAATGGAACACCACACTGTGCACTAACATTCTATTTTTCTTAAACTATGCTATGCTATCGGGAAATCGGGACTTATTTTGATTTCTTAATAACTATTTAAAATTCAGCATATTTATTCGACTTATTATAAGTTTCAAAACATTTTGCTTGATTTATAGAACTTTATGCGGCCTGCGGCCGCCCCTTGTTTTGGCCGCCCGCGTGCGGTGCACGCGCTGCACACCTGCTAGGATCGGCCCTGTGCACATGCATGCTATTGGAACTGATCTGTATAGCTAGAAAGTCGAATATTGGCATTTTCTATTCTGACGTGATTGGTCATTTGCACATGTGTAAAAACTGAGCAATTTCTCTTGCAATAAAATCAGTTTGCATTTACTGAATAGAATGTTTTACCATTTTGGAATCTATTTACATGCATCCAAGATTTTTCTATTTACTTTATGTTTCATGAGGAATTTTTGAATGCCAGGCATGAGAGTGGGAAAAGGACAAAAAGTCTGAAAATATGCGTAAACTCAAATTTTGCAAATAAGAAAAGGGGCTTGAAACCAAATTTCGCACAAAAAGAAAAAATATCTTGGCAATTCTGAAAATAGTATAAAATTAGTTGCATAAAGTTGAAATGCTATTTTTATACCTATTTTTGAACATTTCAAAAAAAAAAATGCGATTTTTTTTAACAGTTGCAATTTTTCCAAAACCTTGATACAAAAATGATATTAACAGGAAATAAAAACGCTATGTTATACAAAAGAATAAATCAAATAAATACTAATTTTATTAAATAGCATAAATGTTATGAAAAAAATAAGTAGACACTCAAAATAAAAATTAGCATAATAACAGCTTTTCATCAATATTATCTAAATAAATCGTTTGAAATATACTTAATTTAAAACAAATCAAAACCTGTTTTGGTAAAGCCTGTCTACGTTTATAGCGATGATAACGGTATTGGCGCTTTTTTTGGCGCACTTCTAGAAGCGAGTAATGACAGGTTAAGGTAACCCATTTGTATTACAGATTTTAAGACAAACTGGACTAGTGGAAAGTTCATAACTTTCATTTTGAATAGTATAGAAAGTTCTTTCAAAATCCGTTAAACTGTCATTTGATTTCATTGGCTCATTTGAAATAATTCTTTCCTTTGCGATTTAAGAAGTGCGCCAAAAAAAATAGCGCCAAGGCCGTTGCCATTGCTATAAACAGACTGAAGTTGCACCCCTGTTTTAAATAAAATATAATTAAAATCAGTTTAAATTAGCCTATTTTCGAATATAAAATGACTTTTTTCAAAATCTCAAACCAATTTCAATCGGCTTATATTTTCCCGTAAATATTCTTAAATTAATAACCCATATTATCCAAGAAATAATTTCACTTTTCATAAATATTGCCCTTAAAAGAAGCATCATTTTAAAAATTTCCGTTGCAAAAAATAGCTGCAGTCTACGTTTAAAGCGATGTCCACCGCCTTGGCGCACTTCTAAAGTTGCCAAAGAAGTTTTAACGGATTTTGAAAGTACTTCCTAGAATATTCAAAAATAAATTTTAAACTTTCCGCTTGGCGAGGTTTTTATAAAAGACGACTTCCTTGGCGCATTTCTAAAGTCGCCAAAGAAGTTTTAACAGATTTCGAAAGTACTTGCTAGAATATTCAAAGAGAAACTTTAAACTTTCCGCTTGCCGAGGTTGCCAAAAAAGACGAAATAACTTTATCGGTTAAATAACCGAGCATCTTATTTTCTAGTTGAAAGAAAAACCGCCCATTAAAAGCTGATAAAATATTTCATTTATACCTTTTCCGCCGCAAAATGATGTACCACGGCCGCTAGATAACAGCTCCGCTTTCTTAGGAAACCGTAGCTTTACCTACGAAATTTACAGCAACAACGTACGTTAACTTGTTCAAGATCCAAGTTCTCCAGGTTTGCAACAAAACTTATTTGCTTCTAAGGATTCTTTTAAAAGAGGAATTTGCAGACTTATCAGCTTGACATAATTTAGGAGTGTAATGTTGGCGAGATATGTCTCATTTGGCGCATTTCACGTTTGTACAAGACAAAAAGGGCAAAAGTCGGAATTATTTCTTAAAAAACGATAAAAGTCGGAAATACCGACTAAAGTCGGAAGAATCTCATCCCTGGAATGCGTGTTTTCTAATGATATTAAAGGTATATTTTCATAATAGTATTAGAAAAAATTTCAAACATTTAAATTTTGCAACATGTTATACATATGAAGCCCGAAACGGCCCCAACTTGAAACCAATGCAATTATTATTTTTTTATTAAAAATGCAAGTATTCGCATTTCAAATAACTATTTATTAATGATGACAATATTAACTTTTTGAAATGGAATATTTACAATATTGAAAAAGAACTTTGTTCGCCTGCTACATCCCAAAAATCTGACGAACTGTCAAATGGGTGCAATAATATATTTTTCCCACTCTCCTTTGAGCATTTCTATGGGATTTCCAAGTAATATCTGGATGGTTATAAATATTTAAAAATCAACATGGAATTGCATAAGAAGGTTTGTGGTGTAGAAAACAGCATCAGCCCAGAAACTGTAGAAATGTACCTCAAGAATATTTTCCCATCACTTTAGGTAAAATACAAGTCATGTGAAATTGATAATGCTGATGAAACTGGATTTGTTTGGAAAGCACTTCCAGATCGTATCTTACATATTCATGATAAAAAATGTTCAGGTGGGAAAAGTATCAATTAAAGAATGACTATTAGTTGTATGTAATATGAATGGATCAGACAAGTTGCCTCTACTTGTAATCGGCAAATTAAAGAAGCTCTGATGTTTCAATATAAAGACCCTTCCACTTCCATAAGCTAGCAACAAAAACACATGGATGACAAAATTAATTTTTACACAATGGCTGAAAGAATTGGATAAAATTTGAATTGTGAATAAAAGAAAATTTGCATGATTCTAGACAACTGTTCTGCCTATCGTGATGTGTCTGATTTAAAGGTCTTTCTACCACCAAACACATCAAAACTGCAGCCTTGAGATCAAAGTATCATTTGTTGCATTAAGCTACATTATTAGAAAGAGACGATTAAGAGAGTGATCGCTTCATTTGATAAAAACATTCCTTTTGAAATGAATGTGTTGGATGCTCTAATTCTAAGGATTGCATAGAAAACAGTTACTCCATTTCAGTTTCATAGTTCCAGAAAATGATGATGAAACTTCGCTTTATTCAGTTTAAAGCAACGAATTTGGTGTCGATTTTAAAGACTCAAACAAGAAGACAATTTCCCCCAAATATTACTTATTAAGAGTATGTGATTATAATTGACAAAACTTTGACAAAAGAAGAATCGAGTGACTGCTATCATTGAGTCATGTATCATGAATTAATATTTACCTTAACTCTTACATATAAATATAATACTATTTAAAGCACACGCAATTTGAATGTCTCGTGTTTGACATGTTTAAACATACATAATTAAAAAATTCTACTTAAATGAAATTGCCAATTTTAATATTTTTTTACACCTTAGTGGATATTATAAAACATAAGCATCAGTTTTGCAGTTCAATAAATTGCAATTTCCTTAAAAGTGAGGTTTTAAATACAGAATTCTAAATGTTTGGAGAATATTTTTGGTCTGAGAGAATATTCTCTGCAAACTCTATACCTACAAAACTTAAATCTCTCACATAGAACTTGCTATTCCACCAAACTTTAAAGAAATCACATTTAAAAAACATGACATAGATGAGATACTAAAACAGCTTTTGGCTTAATATGACATAATTGCTTTTGAAAATTCTTCTATTGTTTTGGAGTTTGACACAACCATTGTGTGACTTGCAATTTCATACAAAGACCACTTGATTTCTTATACCATTTATATTTACTGTCCATTTACTCTCATTACTGGAAGGCAAGGAATTTTCAATTAAACTGGTATTAGAAATTAAAATATTTAAGGGATATAAAATTTATTTTAATCTTCTAAGATTTGTCATTAAACTTTAAACATGTGTTTCAAACTTTAAAACATACTACACGCATATAATTCAACATTCTTTTGTTGATAAATTTCAATTGATATGCCAATTTTTGATACTTTTTGCATGGAGGGTAGTATGTTGTAAAAGAGTCATATAAACCTCATACAAATTCAGCTTGCTTGAAAGACAACATAATAAATATTAAGGAAGAAAAATCAGTACCTGCAATGTAGTAATTCTATATTTGAGTATGCTTGTGCTAAGCACAACAATCTATCTTCAGAAAAATCATTTTGGTACTTTTCCATGAATTCTCTCTTTAATTCCCAGTGGGGTCCTGTTTCCCATGGTTGTCGATACTCTTCAAAATTAATATTTGACATATTTCTAAAAACACATGAGAAAAAATGAATGCTAAAGTCAACACAAGTTTTTTGGCATCATTCTTATAAAACTAATTTGACATAGGGTACATAGTCTCGAAACAAAAGGCAAATGTTTACACTTCAAAATACCATCACTGCCTCAAAAACATTTCGAAAACTCATTTTATATTTAAATTAAAGCATAAAAGAGTACCAGTAAAAACTGGTGAGCACAATTCTTTTTTCAAAGCCAATAACACTAACAAAGTCAAATATCACACTTGCTATTTAATAGATCTATAATACTCATTTCTTGATTTATCTTATATGGTTTATACTATGTGTCATCAGGTCAATAATAAAGAAACGGCAATAAAGCATAACAGAAATTGAAAAACTAACTTCTGTTTACTCATGGAAAGGCAAGAAGATTGTTTTTTAACGTCACATTGGAGCACCACAACGTGCTATTGGACCACAGAAAATTCAACCATGTGCATACATCCATGGTTGGGATGACAAAAATCAGATAACAGTGACATGATTTGATAGAAAGATATTCGGACTTATTTTCTCAAACCATTGAAAGAATTGCTAAAAAAAATTTTAATTCGTGCAATTTACAGAAAAAGAAAACATAAGATCACATTCGAAAATCAATTAAAAAATTCTAATTACATACACATACTAGGTTTTAAAAATGCGTGAACAAAAGTGCCGAAAAGAAAATTGCAAAAAGATGAAGCAAGTTATCACTAAAAGGTACAAACCAATTTGCAAGTTTTTTTCTCAATTTGAAATATTTTCAGTTTAAAATTATGCTGTCCTGTTCTGTAAAGTTTGCGCCGCTGTGGTTTGTCTACGAAACGAACGTCTCAACGGAGTAAGAACTCCATATTCTGCACTGTCTGGCTCTTAATACTGCGCATGCTTGACGCTGTGACGTAATAAGGACAGCGTTTATGGCTACTATGTAGTAGAGTGCCTATATAATAAGAGTGGCGACATACGGGAAACACTTTCTGATTGGCTTAGAGACCTTTTCTATAGAGATCATATACCCAAATGGACGGTTCATTACTGTCGGAAGACGCAAGTCCTCCGTCAGTAATGAACCGTCCATTTGGGTACATGCCTAGCCTGTTTCTTAGGAGCTAGCAAACTGCGCAAGCGCACACTTGGATATGAACTTCAATGGCGACTGTTTTGTGATTTGAATCTGCCATAAATTGCCAAAAATAGTAGTCTTTTTTGTGAGGTAGAAGAGTTTAAGTTTGTGATAGGGGGTATGGGGAGGTATAAGAAAGATAAAACTTTTCCTCCGTTTCCAGCCTTTTCAAAATCTTGTTTTCATTTCGTACTCACGACTCAAATGTGGAATGAGATGCAAACGCATAAATAATAAACGAATTGAATAATTAAACGAAAGGGGAAAATGTATTCCACCGTTAAAAGTAGTTTTGTTTGTGGTAAGAGAAGGGGTCTCGATACATCCCCTTTTTATTCACGGAAAGAATAGGAACTTCGAAAGTTTTTAACTTGATTCGATATTTGAATTTTTGCAAACGAAAATGAATACGCTCGGATATTTTCTTTGGGAGTGTTGACAAATTGATCATCAAAATACTAATAAATTCATTTTTAGAGAATAATTTCATAATCGATCTCCTTCAATAGTCACGTTGTGAAATTTAAAACAAAAAATTAAAACTGCACAAAATTTATTTAAAAAATTTATTTGTGTTTAAAATTCTTAAACTATAGAACGTTTAGACAACTTCTTTTTTCTTTTCCTACAAAAACTCGCCAATTTACTCTGATTATTCAAGAGTTCTTTAAATTTATGAGCAGAAAGGTTTCAGTATTCCTGTGTTCACTGCTAGGACACATTAACATTTGTGAAAAAATCACTAAATTTTTTAATAACCTCATAGCAACCAACAATCTTGGAACTCCGTTTTAACATTGCATTTCTTGTACACACAATGTTTAACTGTAGGAATATTTAAGGATAATTCGAACGAACTTAACTTCTGTTAATAATTATCTCTACTATATTATATAAGGAAGTAGGTAACGGTGTTAGCCTCTAGATCGGAAGGTTCCTGGTTCGAATCCGGGTCATGGATGTTTGTAAGCGTATGGTGTAGAGGCGGCTGGTGCACCTTAAATCTGTCGTGGGCGAAAGTCCTTGCGTTGCGTTGGTGTGGGAAGTTTGAAGAGTGGGGTGGCAGCTCAGATGTTGCCTCGTCATTTGACAGTGGTTCAAAATAACGAATGGCTTAGGCTGAGACGGTGGTAACTAGTTGAATATCTTTAATATTATTAAAGGAAGTGTTTGTCTGTTTGTTTTCTGCCCGCAAATTCCTGACGAATCTATGCCACTTACAGTAATGTAATTTGGCACAAAGGTAGTCCACATTTTTTTGCAATTTTTGAGTCCCGGTGAATTTTAAAATTTAATCTAGAACAATTTAAAATGAATTTATTGTAAAATTTAATTTTTTTGAATGCAACATGAATGAAATCATTTTGCTCGGAGGAATGATTTTCCAGCAGACGATAAAAAACAAAAACTTTTCATTGGAGTTATTTAGTTCCTTTTTTCTATATCCTAGACCATTAAAGATATAGTAAAAATTTCAACGGATTTAACATCTGCGGAAAATTTCACATTACATTTATACCTAAAAATATGATTTTCTTTAAATAAATAAAAATTGTTTTAACTGAATGTCTCTTATATTTTCGCAAGAGATTGTGACGGCACGTCAAACTTCGCGTTCAAGTAATAAACAGATAACATTTCCTACCCTATAACAATTTCAGCAAAAAACTTAAAAAAAAAAAAAAAACATTTTGGCTGGCAATGTTTTGTTTAGTTTTGTAAAATTGGGATCGTTGAAGATAGTTTAAAAATTCCAACGGATTCGAAATCTGCTGATAATTTTACACCAGAAAATTTACCTTGTTACCCATGGTCAAATGGGTTTTGTTCTCGGAGAGGGTTTTCAAGTCGTCCGGTGTAAGAAAAAAAATATAAAGATGTAGGAATACTAAACAACGGTAGTTGTCTACTAGTCTGGAAAGAACTTATTATAAGAGCAACGAGACTGGTAGGAGTCAGTTGCATTGTAGTAGGAATGCAAGGGAAGACTGTCACGAGCCAGTCACATTCCGGTATTCAGTTACGAGAAAATTAATAGAACATACACTTTTTCCCCTGGACGCCATTGAGAGCTGACGTATTTTTTCCGAGCAGAGACGACTGCTGCAGATAATGACGGAACTGTTTTAAAATATAACTCAACTGTACATAATAATTGTGGATATTTATTCATTAAATGTCAATGTGCTGTAAGATTCGAAGTCTTTAATATAGACCTTACCAAACAGAACAACACGAATCTTACAAAGATATGGGTAGAAAACGTAAAACCGAAGCAGAACGTGATCAGGCTAAGCGTAGAAAGATTGAATACAATCAGAAATATAAGAAGGAACGATCAATAGAGACCAAGGCCTATGATCGTGAAAGAAAACGAAAAGCCCGTTCGAAGCTTGAGGCTCGAGCTCACAGTAATACACTCCTGCGTGAGCGTCGTGCTCTCAAGCGTCAACAGAGTGCGTCTGAAGATGAATTTAAAGGACGTAAGAAGCAGAAGGTGAATGACAGTAACAGCTTCAAGTTTCAAGACTTTAAATTGTGCATCGAGATTCATTCGAGCCAAAGTCGCACGAGAAAGCACAGCGGTGTTGCCATTTACGCCAAGAATAATATTGAAACACAGGAAGCTCTACAGTTCCCAAATTATGACACGGGAGTTCACATTGTTGTCGTCTATTTAAAAAACAATGTTCGTTTGGCCGTACTATATGCCAAGCCAGGTTCGAGTACAGATGACATTTTAGAAGCGATATCAGAAGCATTGGGCACAGATTGTGACGAGTATAAATCAGTCTTGGCTGGAGACTTTAATATCAACATGAGCACTGAAGATGGGAAAGAATTCTGCGAAGTGTTGAGAGAAGTCTATTGGTTGGATCTAAAGACAAATCCTAAATATTGGACAACGAGAGGCAGAACTTCGATTGATGCAATCTTTTCCACGCACGATTTGAAATGTTGTGGAGTTTACGAGAGTACGTTTAGCTATCATGTTCCGCTTTACGGAAGACTAACATAAAAATTTAAGCAACTAGTTATATATCTATTATAAAAATAAAAATAAACATTTGACCATGGGTAACTTGTAATTGGCTTTCAAGACAATTACAGATAAAGTTTCTTTACTTTTCGTCCTTTTTATTTTATTTTATTTCAATAGATAATTTTTCAAAAAATATTTCTATACTAGCAAAATACCCGACCTTACTCGGTTTGAAATGGTTTACTCTAGATTGAAGAGATAATCAAAATATATAATGACTTACGTTTTTTGTAGAATAAAAATTTATTTTAACACCTTTCGCCATCTTTATATTTTCTACAACTTACTTTGGACACAAATCCTACACATGCATATCCATTTATGTAATACATTTCACATACATCGCACAATTGCTGTATGACAAAGCTACAAAATGACGAAAGGTGATACTAAGGTTACTACTATAAAAGACGATTTTGAGGGAGATTTGGAATTCCCTTTCTTAAGTTCTTTTCATGTTCAACTCAATTAGTTAAAATTACGATTTACGGCAAGTGCTCTCGCACTCATAGTCAACAAAACAAAATTTTTTTACTTGTGGCACTCTTGCCTCCGGTATGCGACATTGCGAAATTTTGCAATCTTCTCCTGTCATTATTACAACGAATTTTTTAATGTTGGAAAAAGTTATAGTTTGGATTTTTAAACATTATTCTTTCAATAACGGCATTATTCTTTCAATAACGGCATTATTCTTTCAATAACGGCATTATTCTATCAATAACAGCATTATTCTTTCAATAATGGCATAACTATACTTAAAAGTTTACTGAAAATTTATACTGACTCACCTAACATTTTTAAGTCTAATACTTTGTGGTGCTGTTGCGTGTGATGAGAAAGAAAACACATATATTAAAATATTAAATATTTAAAACAGAAAACAGTGAAATAGAACAAAATAAAAGATGGAAAAATTGTTGTAAAGATATTAATTTGCGATTCATTTTTATCTCTTGATCTCGCACAGTTGCCACAATTTACAACTAAAAGTGCACAAAATTTAGAAATGTGAAATTAATTCAGAGCGAAAGAAACAGAAAATATCGCTACTCACGCGATCTTGTTCATTCTGGTTTCGTTGAAAAGTATCGTCTGTCTCAAATATTCCGAAATCGTTTTCATTGCGCAAAGAACAAAAATAAGACTCGAAATAAATGAAGTATCAAAGCTGAAATTCCATTAAAAAATATAATTTTTTGAACCTACCTACTATAGCGTCGGATCTAGACCTCGTTTCCATAACAACCAAACTAGGTTTCCACAACAGCTATCTCAGGCTATTTTATTTTTTCAAAACCCAATTTGCATTTTTGATTAAAAGCTAAATATTCTTTAAATAATTTTTATCATAAATGCTTCAAAAAAGCACTTTTTTAATGTCTTATGAACTTTAAAAAAAACCTTTATTTATAAAATCTTACCAATGTATGAACTCTTTTCTTTCATTTTTTTTTTATGTGAATGCTTCTTTAAAAATATATTCCAAAACATGTTTGATTTGGAAAATTGTTGATCTCTGTTGATAGTCTAAAATATTATTTGAACGAAAAAGTAGATAATAATTTTTTTTATTAACTTAATCAGGTACATTATTCATTTTTGAACAAATTATGCAATTTGAAAAAGGAATATAAAAGAATTACTGTTTATGAAGAAGTCTAGTCGAAGCTCATTTAATGATAGTGGACTATATGAATTTTATTGTTGAATCATGAATTCAATCACCAATACACAATTCTTTCCTGTGAAGAAAATAACACAGAAGGTTATTGAACCCCAAGGCAAAATCGCTCACGCTGCTGTCTCCACACACATTCAGAATACGAATACAAAAAGAAAGAAGTCGTCGCCTAAAAAACTAAGATATTACCTTACCTTGTTCTGAATGTAAAAAAAGAACATAGTTCAGCTACTGTTACTCGCTTATACATATTTCTGTGTGATCCATCTAGAACAATTTTACATAAGAAACGAACAATAAAATACACAACAGAATATAAAGGAATGAAATACTTTGGTAAAATAAGCAACTTAACAAGAATCTTCATTTGCCTTCCAAAGAGTAAAATTCATTGTTTAGCATTCATAAACAAGCTAACTCAACGTAATTCACCATTTAGAGTAGCAAATGAATGGATAATATTACTTATTTTATTCATTATTGGAGTTAAATCACACAATTTTTCACCATTTAGTGTAGCAAATAAACTGTAAAATACACAACAGGATACGACAATTTTTGTATCTCGAAAATCTTCACAGGGAAAATGTTAGTTTCAGGATATGTTGATTTGTTAATCAAGTTATTTTTGTATAAAAAATATCATTATTAAAATCAAACTTTTACATTTAATTTTCTTTTCTGTATTAAGTTCACAGTGAGTATCATACAAAAGCATTCCAATTTTGCAAAAATATCTTTATAAATGTTGACATAAAACCGGTTATAATTCAGAAAAAGGTAAAGGTGGAGTGGTCGTTCACGGTAAGACGTTTGTCGCCAACTAATTTTTGTCGCCAAATCAAGATGGCGGCCGAATTCCGTAACAGCAGATAGGGTTGCCATAACAAAAACGGCAGATGTGAAAAAATCCGCAAAAGGTGAAGGTTACCATATTTGGCGATAAATCGCCATCTTACCGTGAACGACCACTCCACCAAGGTAAATTTTAATTACTCAAAAACAGAATGTAAATAAAAAAATCAACAAATACACAAAATACATCATGAATAGAGCACAATTGTACAGAATTCTGGGTGGAGTGGTTGTTCACGGTAAGACGTTTGTCGCCAACTAATTTTTGTCGCCAAATCAAGATGGCGGCCGAATTCCGTAACAGCAAATAGGGTTACCATAACAAAACGGCAGATGTGAAGAAAATCCACAAAAGGTGAAGGTTACCATATTTGGCGACAAATCGCCTTCTTACCGTGAACGACCACTCCACCGAATTCTGAATACCACATGTTTCTTAAAATTAAGAACGATTAATTTTGATTAAATAAAAAGTGCACAAACTGACACTGAAAGATTTTTAAAAATTAGTTATCTTGGGCGAATAGTCTTAAAATTAAATAGAACGATTTCATTTTTTCTTCCTTCAATTGGGTTTTAAAATAAGTGTTATTAATTTTACTTGATTGTAAAACGATTTTAAAAATGGCACACAATTCACAATAGTAGTTTCCAAGTTATATTTTATGAAAAACAAAAGCAATTTACCTTTCAACGGTTTTTACAGGCGGTAAACTAGAACAACGGCTTTTCTATTAATGATGGTATAGTATTTTAATTAACATCGCACTCACTATGCGCATTGCAGCAACACAACTAGATATATGTGACGGTTGGGGATCAACCTTTTCAGTTGATGGATAGTACAGTTTTTAAATAATTATTAAAATGATGCAAAGAATATTCAGCTGTATGACGCTTCAAGAAGTCTGCCGATTAGAAAATAAAAATGGCTACCGCTCTGGCTCTGATTGAAACATTTCAAACTCCGCCCACAATTGGGGACTGGCTTCCCCACTGGAGCACCATACGTCATGGCTTCAGTGAACCCTCTGTATACTAATTCTCTGTGCTATGAACAAAATCCATGTTATTTTTTCAAATGTTAAAAATTTGCTCGTCACACCAAAAATTATTCTGAAAATCGACGAATAGGTGAAGAAGCTCAATATATACTCTCTCAAATTGTAACTTGCATTCATTTAATGTTATTTGGTATCGTAATCTGTTCATGAAAAAATAAAGACACTTGGTCAAAACGAAAAGGTTTTCTGGCAGTATTACAAAAGCCATTCCAATTTTTTTTTTGACAATGTTAATGTTTTCATTATGTTTTGAATGTATTCTCTCTCTCTCTGGTAATTTAAATTTAAATTTTATGCATTGATCCTTTGGAATTCCATTGCACTACTAGCTTAATCATTCTGCATTCATGGAATTGAAATTTGGAATAAAAAAAAAAGACGGGTCTGTGTCAGGACACAGCCGCTAGGTTTAAGGCGTAGAATACGTCATGTGCCCATATGGTGAATTGAAAGTGATAGAAATTAGTACAAGACTGTTTTAATTTCACACATCAAATGTTCATCGCATCAAATGTTGTTGAAGGTTGTGGCTCAATACCGACCTGGGTTAAACTCCTTAATTCGATTATAAAACGTTTATGTCATCAGATATGCTATTTGCGTCTGAGCGGTGGAGGTACTTGGCACACTCGTATCAATTTGTTCACCTTGAAGATGTGACACCTAACTTTCAACCATCAACAATTTCATCCGAGCCCGTTGACACTCAGCATCGGATGTCTGGATCTTCTTGGATTTTCATCCCTCTTCCTGTTGACGTTTCCTCTAATTCTTCTAGGGGTTATTATATACTTGGACATTTAAAAAAAAATTCTACTTTTTACACTTTGGTACAATATTTAACAAGTATTAAATATATTTAGGTTTTATTTCTATTACCATGTATACAGCAAATATACGAATGAACGAGCACCTCAAACGTCGTGCTCGCACAAAAGAGGACGGAGCTAAACTTAATTATCTTATCGGCACGAAGCCTCAACTTTAAGGCGCTCCTTCCGAGTCCGTTGACGCTCAGCATCGGATGTCCAGAATTTTTATATTGGATTCCCTATCTCTTGATCTCTCTTTCTGTTGACGTTTCTATAATTTTTGTTGTGTTTATTATATATATAGTGGGACATTTTGAAATTGTTGCGAAATTTCCACACTTTGAAGTCCGAAATCTAAACAAGTATTAAATATTAAAGTTTTATTATTATTTTTTATAAAATACAAAGAGAGGAAGCAAATGACTCCTCAAACAAACAAAACAGGCCAGAATTAGACTAAATTAATGCGAGCGGCAGTGCGTATTTTCGTGACTCAACTTCACGCAGCGCATAATCGGATGACGTCAACGCAAGATTAATGAACATTTATAACATTCTTTGTTTAATACTCTTATGAACGTGATCTCTTTCATTTATTTCTTTTCCTTTCAAGGTATTAAATTTTTCGCATTTACGCTTTTATGGGAATTTAAAATATAAATCGTGGTATACCTGTTTCGATAGGTAAGACATATTCAACGTCAAAAGTCAATTCGCTCATCTGATGATTGAGTATGTTGAGAAAATAGAGTATGGATTGAAGTGAACATTTATTGGATTGATTGCGATGAAAAACTGCAATGATGAATTTTTTATTGCAAGCTCAAAATTCCACTGGACTGGCATGTTCTGGGGATGCTATAACACTTGTTCTATGCTGTTCATAGAGAAAGCTTCACTTTCTTATGTTATATATAAACCTTTTTTGTGTGCTAGGAATATAACTATCAAATCCATGTCAATGCTCAGAGAATTTGAAAACTGAGCATTTTTGATTGCAAGTTTTTGTGTTTCGTCTCATTTTATATTATTTAATCACAAGTAACAATATTTTCAAATAGGGTTTTTTTTACAAGCTAAATATTAATGAAAAGTAAGAATTTTTTTTTATGATTCCTTCAATTTTTATTTTTTATTAATGACTTGATTTTTTCTGAATTATTAAATTTGAACAAATTAATTATTTTGTATGAAAAGAACTAGAGAGATGTTATTCGTGTAAAATTCATGTATCAATATATGCATGAACAATTCTGAAATGTGTATGATATGAAATATTTTACACAATAGGGGGCTTCGCCCCCTGCTCGCCAATCCCCGGTGATTGCTACGCAATCCCATATGATTTGCCTCGCAAACGAACGCCCCTTTTGCAAGCGTCTTTCCGGGCCATGACGTCACAAAGCCAGATAAAACGATCTAACGTTTCATCTCCGAGTGTACACCATCGCGAAATTATACTTTTCATCGCATCGAATTTATTTCTGAACCAATTGTAAAAATAATTATGCCATAAGAAAGAGCGCATTCTAAACTTTCATGTGGTATTTTCAAATTTTAAAACTAATAGCATTAAGCTATAGATATGACAGTTTTAGTTTTGTATCGGATATTACGATCTAAAAATTCCGAAATTTGTACGACCAACTTTTAATCGCATCGAATTTATTTATTAACCAATTAAAAAAATAATTGTACCATAGGAACGAGTACATTCTAAGGTTTTCAGTGATGTTTTCAAATTTAAAAACTGATAGTAATAAGCTTAGATATGGCAGTTTTAACGAAAAAGTAACGAAAATGTCCCGATTTTCAAGAAAGTATTACCAAGAACCAAATAAAAAAAATAAAAAACTCGGCGATGTGCAAAAATTCACGTTTAGAGGTACTCTTAAAAGAAACTCATGGCTGAAGACTGAACATTTGTACCCGTGTTTCGCCGTGGAGGTCACGTTTCGCTCACTCGCTAGAATTTCGCTTTTTTTCGACTTAGACAATTAATTCACCCTAAACTACGTAATAGCCGCATAAGGAAAAAATAATTATTCTCCATCTAGTTCCCTGTACAATTTTGAACAAACCTTATCAATTTTCTGATGCGTACTTTCTGGGGAAACCGTCTGAGAATTGGGCATTTTGGGACGTGAAACAAACAAACACTTCCTTTTATAATAGATTTAAAATTTGGACAATTTTGCATAAAAATTTAAAAAAAGTCCAAATTTTACCTTTCAAACTCTAAAATTTTCATCATTAGGTTTCTACCTTTTAAATTTACCTAATTATTTAAAAAAGTATTTTATATCGAATACAATATTTAAACAAGTTACAAAAAATGCATGACGCAGTCCTTACAGTTACACAACTTGAAATTTTAAGTTAATGGTCATTTAGGTGTTACAATTAACAAACCAGGATCAGGGGCAGTAGAGTAGTGTGCAAAAGCAGCCTAGTAGTAACCAGCAGTGCAGGAGGAACACAATAGAAAGGGGCGTGTCACCTGTCAATCACTCCGTACTCCTTCAGGATGAAACTTTTTATGTGAGTGGCAACGGTTGGTTGCCGCCATCTTGTTTGTGTGACGTCATCAATATGACGTAGTGTGTTTACATTTTGGACTTGTGATTTTTCTCTGAGATTTCACTGTGACGTCATGTTGAGTTAAGTTGGGTTGTTGGATTCCTGCTTCTACTATCTTTAAATAATTTCTATTTCTAGGAACGGAGTTGAGTTGTTTTAATTTGAATTTTATTAATAACATGGAAGTTTACTTCCTGATGAGTGGCAACACCAAATGTGACGTCATTGATGTGACGTAGTGTGTTTACATTTTTGGACTTGTGATTTTTCTGAGATTTCATTGAGACGACATGTAAAGTTAAGACTTTGTATTGTTACTCGTGGCGCCACAGTTGTTGCAGGATTTTTTTGATCATTCGTTTTTTAGAAATAGTTTTGCATTGAAACTATGAAGCGAAGTTCCATTCAGTCTAGTACTATGAAAAGAGTTCGTATTGCTGAAAAATCTGCAGTTCCTGTTCTTGGTGAAAAACCAGAAATAAAATCCATACCTATGCCTGGAGAACATCCAAAAATAACGATGGAGTCGCTGCCTGAAACAATGTTTCATCTTGGAGACAGCATGTTCCTACTTGTGAATAAGTTTACTGGTCTGACCAGAGTCCACATTCGGAAATACGCCTTGGATGAGAGTGAAGGCTTGCTACCTACTAAGGAAGGGATATCACTTTCTCCAAAAGTGTGGGATTTGTTCATAAGCAAAGTGAGTCATTTTTTCACTTTTGGTACTGCAGAATCTGTTAAGATTCTTGAACGAGACTTGTGCATGTGCAAAGACGTTGAGGGAGATACGACATTACTTATCCTCCAAAGACTTTTTAGAAAAAAGGACAAGTCCTTTCATTTCGTGCCCGAACGTGTAGTGCTGTGTTGGGAGCAGATTTTCAAAATCTGTGAGAATTATCAGCGTGTTGCTGAACACCTGAATAGTTCATTATTCAAATACTCTATGTGTTATTTTGTGACTCACGAACTAGCAAGGTGTTTGCCGTTAAACGCCGAGGAGGATTTTAACGGAGACCCTGATCGTCCAGAGGGGGTATCAGAATCAACATCAGCTTTGTGTGCCCATTTTTTAGATGTTCTTCTGCATAATGTATCCAAGGCAGTGGATTGCTTTGGATGTAAAAATCAGATTGTTAATGACGTGGCACATACCTGCTTAGATGTAAGTAGGGAAGATTCTTTTTCGTTGTATTTTACGTCTACACTGTATGATGTTGATTGGTGTGGTTTTGCTGCAACCTTTGTACAAAAATATAAAATGTTATTGAATTTTAGATATTTAATATTAGTAGGTGATTTTTTTGAATTACTGAATATTAATGAATTTGTAGAATCTGTACGAGAAATGTATTTAAATGCCGATTATATTTCTCCATATTTTACATCAGTGTAATGTTTTTTTTTTCTTTCTTTATCAATGAATAAAATTTTGTTGATTCTTATTACACCTGTGTGCGTTTCAGTTATTTTTAGGTCTAAGCTTTTTTATTTACTAACTTATTTCTTTGTGTACAAGTATGTTTTACAGCGTTTTGATTTAATTTGCTATTGCTGGTAGTTTTCAATATGCATTATTACTTTGAAAAATATAAACTTCAGTTTTAGCTCTCTAATTTCAATAGGAATTCTCTTTTCTAAAAGATTAGAGTAGTATATAAATAGTGTGTTTCTTATAATTTAACAGTCATTATGAATATCAGCTTTAGGTTAGACCACAACCGCTGCTGCAATGGAAGAAATTATGAATCATACATATCGGAATGCCAAACTTCCCGGCAGCTTTGGTGGTATCAATGCTTTACATCGTGCTTTAAAAGGTCGCGTGAAAAGGAAACAGATAAAGAATTGGTTACAAACGAAAGATTCGTATACATTACACAAGCCTTTGCGGCACAAATTCCAAAGAAATCGTGTAATAGTAGGAGGATTGAACGATCAGTTTCAATCTGATTTAGTGGACATGCAATCTCTTGCAGATCATAACGACGGGTATAAGTATTTACTTACTTGTATTGATATTTTGTCTAAATATGCATGGGCTATTCCTCTGTTAGATAAAAAATCTTCAACTGTAATGAGAGCTTTTGAAAAAATATTTTTGGAACGTACTCCTCAATCCTTACAGACAGATGCTGGAAAAGAGTTTACTAATAAATTAGTGCAAAATTTCTTAAAAAAGAAGAACATTCATTTCTTTACCACACATAATTCAACAAAAGCTTCAATCGTTGAACGCTTTAATCGTACCCTTAAAACTAAAATGTGGAAATACTTCACTGAAATAAATACGAAGAGATATATTGATGTCATAGATCAATTCATGCATAGCTATAACAATACATGGCATCGTGTAAATAATATTAAGAAAATAAATTGTAGGTATTATTTTGAAAATTTATTGTAAATAAAAATGTCAAGAAAATGACTGTAAAAAAAAGTATTAGGAAATTGATTTTTAATAATATTGAGAAAAGGACTGTAAATAATTTATTGTAAATAACACTTAGAAAATGACTCTAAAAAGTATTAAGAAAATGATTTGTTGATAATATTAAGAAAAAATTTATTGCAAATAGAAAGAAATTGGTTTGTTAATAATATTGAGAAGATGACTGTAAAAAAGAAAAAAAGGTAATAAGAAATTGATTTGTTAATACTGTAAGAAAAAAATTATTGCCAAAAAGTGTTAAGAAAAATTATGCATTATAATATCAATAAAAAAAATTTCCACTTTCAAAAAATGTGTCTGTCTTATTATTTTTTATAGTTTGTTATTTTTGTTTTGAAAAACAAAAAGTTTCATTTATTCATTATCCTTTAAACATTTGCTGTAAACATTTGTGTAAGGGTTCAAGTTCTGTGAATATTCAACTTTAAAATAAAATCACACCAATGTATTGAAACAAAATTTTATTCATATATTTTTACACACAAAAAAAAATATATATATATATATATATATTCATTTTTTTAGCCATTTGTGTGACGATAATCTCTTTGTAGGTCTTTTCGGTTTTGCATACATGGTTTTAACCTCAGTTAAATAGGTATTTTTTATAAAATCTTGAGGAAATTTGTTATCTTTCAATATTTTTTCAAACAGTTGAAAAGCAATAGGTTTCCTAACTCTTCTTCTCAATAAAAAATTTATAAGTTGAACTATATCTGAGCCAGGGATTCCTTCTTTATTTAACATAAGTTCTTTGTTCCATGAAATGTTATGTTCCTTTAAAAAGTCCACGATGTTTCGTGCAGTACCTTTATGTTTCTCAGGAACAGATTTCAGAACTTCATTTTCTAGATCCATATTGTTTTCAGGTTCTGGTTCTGGAGTGTTATGCTCCACGGGATTGGAAACATTCACATTTGGGAAGGTAACATATTTTTGTAAAGTCTGTATATACAGCTTGGCTTTTTTATCATCATCCATTTTCTTTTTTAAGATATGATGAATCTGGGTATCTAATTCACTCAAATGATTTTCTTCATTTTGCTGCATGCGGTCAAGTGGTACCAGTACAAACTTTTTGCTATGTTCCATGAATAAGAGATGACAAGACGGTTATTGCAGCTGGAATGATTAGGGATAAAAATCCGTCACCTTTTTGAACCAATAGACGTCTTTTCCTATAGAGAGGTACTCTTTTCTTGGTGAGTGTTCTCAAAGTTTTTTTAAAAGGAGCAAGTCTATTTTTGATACGCTTACTGATTGGAAGATTCCCCTTTAAAAGATTTAAAACACAATCACAAACCGATTTAATGATACAATTTGGACAATTTTTCAATATAGCAGATTTTCCTCGACTTTTCTGTAAGAGTTTTAGATATTCTATATCCTTCTGTGTAGGCATCCTGCATCTAAATGATTTCCAGCTAATCGCGCACTTTTCTTTTATATACTAACGAGGTTCATACACGAAATGTTTATCATCAGGAAATATCCCTGTTCGTAACCGTAACCGTTCATTTGTCTCAGGTCTCAGGTCAATGAACAAATAACTAAAGGGTGTAGAGGTAGCATCGTCAAATATTTCTTGAAAAGCTTTGATTTTTCTGGGGAACATTTGTCTGGCTAAATGCATTATTTGGCTTTTATCTCTAGGATTTTTGTATAAAACAACGTAATGCGAATTCAGATGAACGTTTCTCATTTCTTTGCCTTGATGAAAAAAGTTTTGAGTTATAAAGATAATTGAAAGATTTCGGTGATGGCTACCTTTAGTAAAAAGATTGCTTAACCTAGTATCATTTGCTAATTCTACCATTAAATCATCTATGATAATCAAAGCATCTCGAATAGAATTTAAGTTAGATGGCAAACCCTCTTCAAAACTGACATTTTTCATGGAATTAAAGAGGGTTTGGTAACTCCCGTAACAGTAAATAATGTTAGCGGGCATAGGATCAAACATTTTATGATCTATCAATTTTTTTACGAAATCTGTTTTTCCTGAACCTGTAGGACCACTGAGAAGACATGTAGAAGGATGAACAAGCTTAGGGAGCTCCATATTCCATTATGTGTTTAGTTTAAAACAGCTTTGCCTTTTATACTTTACAGACAATGTTTGTGCAACCTTTAATTGTGCGTGCCACGAGCTCACACTCGCTGATTGAATCGACAATATTTTGAGTAAATTCCAAGCAGTGGTTTTCAAAGACATTTACAGAATTATGAACACAGTCGCATATTGTTTTCCCACAAACTGAGTGACTGAAAAACATATTGGAAAATTCGTTGCATTTAATAAATCCCACTGAATCAATTTTTTGGTAAATTTTATACATTTCAAGCGTTGTTTTATTTTGTGTCAAACTGCATGCTTCATCCCTGAAATTTCCTGAATATCCCTGAAATTTCACAAAATATTCCATTTTCCCATGACGTTCCATCCCATGCTGCATGAAAAGAGAACTTATGTTAAATAAAGAAGGAATCCCTGGCTCAGATATAGTTCAACTTATAAATTTTTTATTGAGAAGAAGAGTTAGGAAACCTATTGCTTTTCAACTGTTTGAAAAAATATTGAAAGATAACAAATTTCCTCAAGATTTTATAAAAAATACCTATTTAACTGAGGTTAAAACTATGTATGCAAAACCGAAAAGACCTACAAAGAGATTATCGTCACACAAATGGCTAAAAAAATGAAAAAAAATATATATATATATATATATATATATATATTTTTTTTTTTTTGTGTGTAAAAATATATGAATAAAATTTTGTTTCAATACATTGGTGTGATTTTATTTTAAAGTTGAATATTCACAGAACTTGAACCCTTACACAAATGTTTACAGCAAATGTTTAAAGGATAATGAATAAATGAAACTTTTTGTTTTTCAAAACAAAAATAACAAACTATAAAAAATAATAAGACAGACACATTTTTTGAAAGTGGAAATTTTTTTTATTGATATTATAATACATAATTTTTCTTAACACTTTTTGGCAATAATTTTTTTCTTACAGTATTAACAAATCAATTTCTTATTACCTTTTTTTCTTTTTTACAGTCATCTTCTCAATATTATTAACAAACCAATTTCTTTCTATTTGCAATAAATTTTTTCTTAATATTATCAACAAATCATTTTCTTAATACTTTTTAGAGTCATTTTCTAAGTGTTATTTACAATAAATTATTTACAGTCCTTTTCTCAATATTATTAAAAATCAATTTCCTAATACTTTTTTTTACAGTCATTTTCTTGACATTTTTATTTACAATAAATTTTCAAAATAATACCTACAATTTATTTTCTTAATATTATTTACACGATGCCATGTATTGTTATAGCTATGCATGAATTGATCTATGACATCAATATATCTCTTCGTATTTATTTCAGTGAAGTATTTCCACATTTTAGTTTTAAGGGTACGATTAAAGCGTTCAACGATTGAAGCTTTTGTTGAATTATGTGTGGTAAAGAAATGAATGTTCTTCTTTTTTAAGAAATTTTGCACTAATTTATTAGTAAACTCTTTTCCAGCATCTGTCTGTAAGGATTGAGGAGTACGTTCCAAAAATATTTTTTCAAAAGCTCTCATTACAGTTGAAGATTTTTTATCTAACAGAGGAATAGCCCATGCATATTTAGACAAAATATCAATACAAGTAAGTAAATACTTATACCCGTCGTTATGATCTGCAAGAGATTGCATGTCCACTAAATCAGATTGAAACTGATCGTTCAATCCTCCTACTATTACACGATTTCTTTGGAATTTGTGCCGGAAAGGCTTGTGTAATGTATACGAATCTTTCGTTTGTAACCAATTCTTTATCTGTTTCCTTTTCACTTGACCTTTTAAAGCACGATGTAAAGCATTGATACCACCAAAGCTGCCGGGAAGTTTGGCATTCCGATATGTATGATTCATAATTTCTTCCATTGCAGCAGCGGTTGTGGTCTAACCTAAAGCTGATATTCATAATGACTGTTAAATTATAAGAAACACACTATTTATATACTACTCTAATCTTTTAGAAAAGAGAATTCCTATTGAAATTAGAGAGCTAAAACTGAAGTTTATATTTTTCAAAGTAATAATGCATATTGAAAACTACCAGCAATAGCAAATTAAATCAAAACGCTGTAAAACATACTTGTACACAAAGAAATAAGTTAGTAAATAAAAAAGCTTAGACCTAAAAATAACTGAAACGCACACAGGTGTAATAAGAATCAACAAAATTTTATTCATTGATAAAGAAAGAAAAAAAAAACATTACACTGATGTAAAATATGGAGAAATATAATCGGCATTTAAATACATTTCTCGTACAGATTCTACAAATTCATTAATATTCAGTAATTCAAAAAAATCACCTACTAATATTAAATATCTAAAATTCAATAACATTTTATATTTTTGTACAAAGGTTGCAGCAAAACCACACCAATCAACATCATACAGTGTAGACGTAAAATACAACGAAAAAGAATCTTCCCTACTTACATCTAAGCAGGTATGTGCCACGTCATTAACAATCTGATTTTTACATCCAAAGCAATCCACTGCCTTGGATACATTATGCAGAAGAACATCTAAAAAATGGGCACACAAAGCTGATGTTGATTCTGATACCCCCTCTGGACGATCAGGGTCTCCGTTAAAATCCTCCTCGGCGTTTAACGGCAAACACCTTGCTAGTTCGTGAGTCACAAAATAACACATAGAGTATTTGAATAATGAACTATTCAGGTGTTCAGCAACACGCTGATAATTCTCACAGATTTTGAAAATCTGCTCCCAACACAGCACTACACGTTCGGGCACGAAATGAAAGGACTTGTCCTTTTTTCTAAAAAGTCTTTGGAGGATAAGTAATGTCGTATCTCCCTCAACGTCTTTGCACATGCACAAGTCTCGTTCAAGAATCTTAACAGATTCTGCAGTACCAAAAGTGAAAAAATGACTCACTTTGCTTATGAACAAATCCCACACTTTTGGAGAAAGTGATATCCCTTCCTTAGTAGGTAGCAAGCCTTCACTCTCATCCAAGGCGTATTTCCGAATGTGGACTCTGTCAGACCAGTAAACTTATTCACAAGTAGGAACATGCTGTCTCCAAGATGAAACATTGTTTCAGGCAGCGACTCCATCGTTATTTTTGGATGTTCTCCAGGCATAGGTATGGATTTTATTTCTGGTTTTTCACCAAGAACAGGAACTGCAGATTTTTCAGCAATACGAACTCTTTTCATAGTACTAGACTGAATGGAACTTCGCTTCATAGTTTCAATGCAAAACTATTTCTAAAAAACGAATGATCAAAAAAATCCTGCAACAACTGTGGCGCCACGAGTAACAATACAAAGTCTTAACTTTACATGTCGTCTCAATGAAATCTCAGAAAAATCACAAGTCCAAAAATGTAAACACACTACGTCACATCAATGACGTCACATTTGGTGTTGCCACTCATCAGGAAGTAAACTTCCATGTTATTAATAAAATTCAAATTAAAACAACTCAACTCCGTTCCTAGAAATAGAAATTATTTAAAGATAGTAGAAGCAGGAATCCAACAACCCAACTTAACTCAACATGACGTCACAGTGAAATCTCAGAGAAAAATCACAAGTCCAAAATGTAAACACACTACGTCATATTGATGACGTCACACAAACAAGATGGCGGCAACCAACCGTTGCCACTCACATAAAAAGTTTCATCCTGAAGGAGTACGGAGTGATTGACAGGTGACACGCCCCTTTCTATTGTGTTCCTCCTGCACTGCTGGTTACTACTCAGCCTCATTAATTACAAATCTTGTTAAAATGGAAAATATAACACAAATTTATTTTATTTCTTCAAAATGTTTTGCAATGTAAAAAATTTAGTGTCAATATTTAGTTGATCCTAGAAGCCCTCTTGTTTGTTTTGATAGTCATGAGGCTATTTAGAAAGTTTCCTGTTTATGTATGCCTTTCCAAAGCTATTATATATTATTTGTTCTGCTGAACTATAAAGAACTTGTAAAGAGATTCCAATAAACAGGTAAAAAATAACTACATTATTTTTATTGTTAAATGTTTTTATATAATGTGGGTAGAGCGATTAGGCTTAACAGCAACATTGGTGAAACTTCTTTTAAGGGTTCCTTTAAAGTTGAAGATAAATTTTAAATCAGATATAAAATAAATGATGCATACATCTTGGATGAAGCATTTCATTATAGAAGTTTCTTTTTCATACATTACCAGAGCCTACATTTGATAGTTACAGACACTGCAGTTTTCATTCAACTCCTCTTGCAAAATTCATATACATGAATGTTTTGTACAGAATATTTGATTATTTTATTAAGTTAAAGGTAAGTTACCTCTATCATGGGGCTGAACATACAAAATCCACCATTTTAATGGATAAAATCAGTAAGCATTCAAAATAAAAAGAGCAATATCCAAATATAAAACTTATAAAGCACAATTTTTTTTTTCACAGCAAAATATTTCATTAGATGACACAAACAAATCCACTATTTACAGACGTAAACATAAGAGAACACGCATTACACACAATATAAAAGATCATTAATATTTTAAATGGAGGCAAATTACCAAAAATCTCTTTTTTACCAACCAGAGGAGAGCATATTCTGTTGAGCAACAGGAAAAACCCTAGCTGAATCTTCCTCTTGATAACATAAAATATGCACTATGAATCAGAATCGAAACAATATAAATACAATACGAGTAAATGGGTACAAATATTGTTATCTACCTAGGTCTATATATCCTGAGCTATACTGTTATCACTTGCTATTGTTGACATTCAGCAGGTAAAATAATTTGCACAAAAGACAAGAATACGTAACAGATCATAAATTTAAAAAAAGCCATGTTATTTAAAATTTTTGTTTAACAATCAAAAAGTAAATTCTATTGAATAGCATGCAATAAAATGCTCACTCAACAAAATCTACCATTTGATTTTAAGTGCAAAAAAAAAAAAAAAAAAAAAAAAAAAACATGTTTAAAGATCAAAATAGAAAAATTTGCATTTTAATAAAAGTGGATGCACATTTTGTTCTCACAGATTTTTATATTATGAAGATTGTTTAGCCGACCAACCGGTATAGTGGTTAAGGTGTATGTTAGCCTCTAGATAGAAAGGTTCCTGGTTCGAATCTGGGTCAGGGCATGGATGTTTGTAAGCATATGGTGTAGAGGCAGCTGGTGCACCTTAAATCGGTCGTGGTGAAAAGTCCATACGTTGGGTTGGTGTGGAAGTTTGGAGAGTGGGGTGTCATTTCAGATGTTGCTTTGTCATCTGACCGTGGTTCAAAATTACGTGGCGATACACTGAATTGCTTAGGCTGGGACGGTGGTAACTAGTTGAAAATCCTGAAGATTGTTGGGATAAAACTTATGATCACAGGTGATCCCATTCTTGGTAATTTATGTTGAGGTTTTTCTGCAATACAAGCATGAGCATAAATAGAAATTCCCCATCATTGTAAAACTGGCCCAAGGGAAATGTTATGCTGAAAATACACTCATGCAGAAAACATGCATTACGAATCATAAATGTGATATTCAAGAGCATAAATACAGGTAGTCAAACCTTGTTAAGACAAACTTCATGGGACAGTAAAAATAATTTGTATTAACCATAGTTAGTGTATTTACATTACTTAGGTACTGTACAATTCTTGGCTCACAGATTAAATTGTATTCATCACAAACATTATACATGTGATTGTCGATAATTGATTACACAATTAAGCAGCTGAATTTTAACTTTTAAAACAAAAGCAGAGCTATTTCTAAGCCAGCAGTAGCTTCTTTTTTGGCAAGCTTATTTCTTAATCTATAGAATCTTCATTTATATTCTTTCTCTTCCACTCTATTTCACAAATAAATCTACAATTTGAAGTCACTTAATGCTTCTGATAATTGAAAAGAATCCATCTGCATGCACACACACACTTAAGTTTTGAAAATTTATTCATTGATTAGAACAACCAGCTTTCTGAGTAAATATTAGAATACACTTTGGTGGAGTGGTAGCATCCGATACGTTAGGCCGCCAAAGCGATTGTTTACGCCAAATCAAGATGGCGGCCGATGTAAGCAATTCCAAGATGGCCGCCATATACAACGTGAACCTTTGCATACAGTGCATAAATAATAATAATAATTTGTTTAAAAATTAAGAAAAAAGCAATATAAATTTCACTTGAAAATTTTCTAATATTTCAGTCTGGTTTTCTCCGAACATGTACGCAATTTTGCGTCAATTTCATCCTAGTTTTGTCACTTAAAAAAAAAAATTAAAAAAAAAAAATGTTTAAAAAATTAATTTAAAAAAAAACGCGATTTTTTTTTAAAACGTCCGGATTTTTATCAATTTTGAATTAGAAACTTTGCAATGCATAGAAAATTCAAAACAAGAAATCTTTTTTTAATAAGGTAGTTCTTTTCTGTGATCATAATCCACACAAAGGTTTTTGATGAGAAAAAAAAAATCTAAAAATTCTTCTGCTATCTATAAGTGTGAAAAAATAATTTTTCACAATTTTTCTAGCAATTAGCATTATGTGAGCAACTGAATGGGGATATTCCAGGTTATAGAGCCATATATGGAAAAGCAAGACAAATATTTTTATTGTAACGACTTTACAAGAGGAAATTGTTTTTTAGAGAAGTCAAAGCGTATTGCGCTTAAGGTTTCAATGCGTTTAAACCAGTATACCGTGAGAAATTTGTTTGTAGATAAGTCACAGCGTATAACGCGCGATCCCGGCTACCTCGCCGCCCCTCCGGGGCCGGCGAGGACCTTTCACCGTTGGCTTCCATGTGTATAAGTCACCGTATTGGGTGCCCACCCAAGCATAGTCCAGTGTTTGTAATACAACCAAAAGCTAAGCAAAAATCAAACTTACCCTCATAGCCGGGTCCTTGAAATTATGACTATGGTTAACAGTCATATGCTCGAATCGATAACCCTTGAACTCTTTGTCCTTCGGGTATTGTTACCAGCATATCACTTCCAATAGTCAGAAATTTTTGTAGTTCCTTGCAAAATTCAGCTCTGAATTACCTCAGCCAAAACTTTCTGGTTCCTATTTTTCACCTCAACCATAAAACATTTATCCGTCCCTCGTTCAAGTCCTCCAAACACCCATTTACCCTCCAATTTCTTACTCCTGTTATACTTTCTTTTGCCAAACTTTTGTCCTATCTTTCTACATTTCCACTCCTACCTATCACCAGCATTCTTTCTCAATGTTAAAATCATATCATTCTCACATGAAAGACATTTCACCCTCTTCCCAATCAAGCTACTACATGTTTGCAACAACAAAAAAATATATATATTATAACTTTTAATAACACTATCTACTGCTATATCAAATCAACTAAGGGGAAATGAGCAACCAAAAGGGGAAAAAAATTCTAAATTCCAATCTGCAATTTCAAAAATCAAATTTAATCCAAATTTTTTTTCGAAATTTTAATTGAAATTTAAATAAAGTGACAAATTTAAAAAATTGTAACTTACAATCTGCTTTCCAAACTCATCCTAAAAATTTTGAAAATTAATAAAACAAGTCGATTTTATAAATTAAGAGCAAAATTCATATGCATCCGACAATTTCAAAGACTGTCTAAATTTTAATTCCGTTCTACATTAAAAATAAAAGTGGAAAAGCGTATTTTCTTCCTTAACCAATCATGAGACCCGTTTATTATCGTCAGGAAAAAATATCTAGGGTTGCCTTAAAACTAAGAAAAACGCGAAAACGGGAAGGTTACCACAATTGGCAATACATCGCTCGAAAGTTGTAACGTATCGGATACTACATACTATCCATAGATACTTACCTAAATTTTAGTTCATATTTTCCAGGTACATCCACATTAACAATCAGGGTATGCAAAAAGGTAGTGTTCTGAAGCTGAGCGTGTAGAAAATATGCATTACCAACGATAAACACAATATGCAAGAGCAGATAATACAGTTATAATAACCAATGCTGTCACCTAGATATTCCTTAAATGTATCTTAAGCCTTGCGGTCGTTAGCTCATATATTTGCCACATAAACCAATCTAATCAACAATCCAGACCAAAATAGCAATAGAATAAGCATTTGACAAGAAGAGAGCGTTCATCATAAGGTTGCTCTATTTTAAGATGTTAAGTATCAAAAATGGTTAAAGCGAATTAATCTTTATGCATTTCAAAAATCAGCATGAACTATCAAAAGAATAATGCATATAAATAGAAGCAAATTATTTAATATCTTTAGTTACCAACCCCAAAGTCTGATGGGTAGTATTCCAGATCAAGCAGACTCAACAGAATGTACCATTTGGAAAACTAGTAGGAAATAGAAATATATGAAAACAGAAAAGAAAGCAGATGCAAACATTGTTACTTACCTGAATTTAATCCTTGCTTGCAATTTATCTCCATTTGGATAGCGAAGGTGAATCAATAGATCGAATACGAACGAACATATTCTGCGAGAAAAATGAAAACCATTTTGCCAAAATAAAAAGGCGGTACGCGACTCTACTTTACAAGGGTTACTTATTTAATTGGCGACAGAACTAGAGTGTCGAAAAAATTAGTGATATCGCCAAAATCTACTGCCATGTCACGTGGACCAATCAGATCATCAGGGTTCATTACTGGCGGCAGATGAAAGTGACGGAAGACGCAAGTCTCAGGAGCTGACTCAAAGAGTTAACTCTCTTGACGGAGTGAGCGAGCGCTGATTCGTCAAAAAAGAGCTATAGCTCTTTTTTAGCCAATCAGGGCTGAAGAGCGGTAACTCTTTTTTAACCAATCAGCGCTTCCACTCTCGAAGAGTCATTTCCGCATGCGATCACCAACTCAGTGATTCTTTTTGGGAGTTGATTCTTTTAAGGAGTTAACTCTTTGGCTCTTTTCGATAACTATCGCTCTCGAAGAGTCAATTCCGCATTCGTTCTTTTGCGCTCCCTAGCTTTTTGTTACTTTTTTGAAGTTTCAAATTTTTAAATATCAATGTATTATCATAAATGTTATTTTTTTAAATTTAATTCAATTTTAGATTGAAAGGGTGTTTTTACGGCTTAAGTCATGTCACGCCTTTTAGCACAAATTAAAACTAGTCTTAAGGTTGTTATTAAAACATATTCTAACAGTTATTATGTTATTCACTTAACATTAATATAATAATTATAATAAAACCTTGATTTCTCGGAAGTGATATCATTTTAATAAAGCTACACAAAATTAAATTAAACGTAACTCGTTTTTATTGCATTGCCTTCACAAAACAAGGCATTTTGAAAATATTTTATTAAAAGACAGGGAGGGGACTTGGATTTTGAAAATCTTTGGGACAACGAGTATTCGAGGGTATTATATACCTATATCTTAAAATAAATAGTTAAAAATCTTAAGTATTTAAATAAATTATTAATATTTTTATTATATGATTTTAAAATATCATTTAAATTATTAGGAAGTCTCATTTGGTAAGTAAGTGGTTTTAGAAAGAAATCTTAATGTATCCAAACACGTCCAAGACACTTTTTTTAAATGTAGTATAGAAACATTTTAATGATATTTTTATGTTTTGTGTTTTAAACAATAGCAATGGGCTATAAATATTAAAAGTATATATTAATAATTTTGTAAAAATATGATAATTATGTATGAAATTTTAAAGAAATGTGTCAAAAACTTCAAATGTGCTACATGAAAATCTATTCAACCAATTTGAAAAATGATGCTACCAAAATAAACTACATGCATATTTCTAGGGAATGAACTAGAATAAAAGGATATTTAAATAAACAACAATTTTACAAGTGATTGAAAAATGAATAGAAGATTTTTTATAGTTTTACAGTCCTACTTCTTAAATAAATAGTAATAATTTAGAAACTTTTGAACTCAGCATAATTATTCTAGTTCATTCACTTGACAACATTATAAATAACAAACTCTCAAAAGTTTACTAGAATCCAGTTATAAGTTTTTGTATTATAACATTTGAAGTGACGAAATAATGCAAAAATATTAATTTAGAGTTAAAGGTAGTTTCAAGTGCATCGCTTGCTCCCTTGCGTTTGCTCTTTGTGTAAACAATTTTGTTCTTCCTTCTCTTTAAAAAAGTTCACTCCATTTCCAAAAGAGAAAAAATTTAAATATTTGAAAAAACTTTCTAAAATTATATTTGCAAAAAAAAAGTAAGGTTTAAATTTTGATTTTGCCATGTTTTTGGCCTTTTAATGACCATTTCCAGTGTTTTCCATTCTTACTTCTTGTTTTCCCGCCTTGATTAAAATCTTAATACTTCTTTAAGTAATTAACAGAGAAAAAATTAAATATGTTTTGGAAAGTCAAATAAATACTCTATCCAATAAAATCGAAAACTTTTTTAGAATTCTTGGTCAAAAATGAGATTTTTAACGTGTTTGGATATTTTAATTGCTACTTCTGTAATCTCAACGGGTTCATGACGGGAATTACAAAAGTAGAAGTGTCCTCAAAGTAATTTATTCTTTATGGACAATTTCAAAGTTATATGAATTGACATGGTTTTGGGCCATCTTATGCCTTAGCAATTAAATTTTACAGCTTAACAGCCCTATGCTGAATTGCCTATCGTCCTCGGGCCCCGTCTCCCTCCTTTTGTTGATTTTAGAGGTAAACTGCGCAATTGCTGGATGAGTGAGTGTTTCAAGTGTTGTGTGCGTGGGTGTTTCAAGCACGCTTGGCGCCTCTTCGTCTGGACACATGCGCTCACGTGACAACGAGGGATGTTCGATGGCCCAAACATATTGTATACATTTCGATATGTTATATACATTATTATATATCTCAAAGGAGCGGTGAGTCATCAAAAAGAGCTAGCTCTTTTTAGTGAGTGAGCGGTTCCGATCCGATACCTGAAAAGAGTCATTTTCCCCATCACTACTTTTCTACCGCCCGAAGCGGTATTTTCACAGGCGCCTCAATCCCATGATAGTACTTTACGCAAGTCCAACTTGATTGGCTAATCGGATCACATGACCTAGATACGTATGTCATCAAGGTTTATAATTGTTGGCGATTTATCTCTTCCTTTCTGCTTTCTTCTTTTCTTTTCAGATCCATGGCTATGGGTGGGTAGAGGTGGGAGCCGAAAATTGTATCCTTTTATTATATAAGGTAATAATAAAAAAGTTAGTGTTTTATGTATGCTTTTTGTTACATCAGAATGGTCCTAAGCCAGCGGTGGATACGACACCATCATCCTAAAGCAAAGGGGACGGCAGAGGGGCGGAAAAATATCAGCTGGTAGTGAGTTCAGGAGTGGTTCTTAGATTATTTATGTAAAATCAACGGAAGCTTGGAAAAATATGAAAAGGGTATTAAAAATTGGGAAAAGTAAATTAGAATAAAAAGGAATTAAATTGGAATTTTTTTTAAATAATTTGGAGGATCTAAAAATTTTTCCATCAACTGGGTTCGAACTCGGAAAGTCATCCTTCGCTGCCGACACTGATCTGATGGTGGGTGACTTTAGCCATTAGGCCATAGTTGCTTCACGAAAAGAAGCTCTTAAAAGTATAAGTACCCTTAATATAAGTTGGCAAGAAATACTACTAACAACAACCATACAACATATGTATGAGGAGTAAATCAAAGTCAACTTGTCGGACACTTACGCTGTACGCTGAGGCCGTAGTGTATGTATTGTATTTCTACGAAACAACGCGCATATTCAAAATCAAATGGTTACTGCAACAATCAGATTGGCAAGATATCCAAGTGAAGCCAAGCCCGTGAAACTAGCCAATCAAGTTGGACTTGCGTAAAGTACTATCATGGGATTGAGCCGCATCTGTATTTTCCCAGCTCCCGTAGACTTAACATGGGAACTTTTTGTGTGTTCGAGAAAAACGTGTGTATATTTAATTAAAAAGAAAATATAGCTTATTCGTGTTCCATTTCGTGTTCTGGAATGTTTATTTATAATTATTTTAGTGTTTTGTCAGTGTACATTTGAAGACTTTTTAAGTAAATAGCTTTTTTTGAACAACATGCTGTTTCCCGCTATTTTGGCGATGTAAACATCGCGCCAAAGGCAGTTAGCAAGTTTTAAACTTTTGATAATGCGTTGTTTTTTTTAGCTGTTTCCTTATTATAGGTTTTCAATAACCTAAGCCGAATTGAATCATCAGAAAAGCAGAGAGTAAATTGTAGCAATGCTTTATATAAAAAGAATAAAAGAAATGTTTATATAAAAGTGTTATTTTTGATGCAAACTTTCATCTTTATTTTGCTGCTAGATCTCGGAACAAAACCACCACATCAACATTTATCTGTGAATTTGGATATAAATGCGTACAAATGCTGTTAACTATTTTTTATCTTGAGATTATTCTTGTATGTTTAGGCCAATATTTGCTCATAATTTAGTTTCAATCTGTTAATTCTATTTTTCATATGAAAATGTGGTAGATTATTATTAACAAATGTGTACTGATGGTGTTGATTATTTTTGAAATTACGTGTCTTTTGACTTGTATAAATGGATGAAACTTAAAATTAAATTTAAGTGGGTTAAAATTTTGTGTTATGCATTAAAAAGGTCGAATAAAAATGTTCAGTATCTTTTCTGGTTCGGTTAATGTAATTAAAGGATTAATCACACTAAAAAAACTACATGTGTTGAACAGTTGGTTGAAAGAAAGTTTTATTTTAAGGAACTATCCATTAATAGTAGGACATTTCAAATCTATTTTTTATTTAATGTTATAAAATTAATGCGTAAACTTCTATCACACAGCATGGAAAGAATTTAAAGAAACAACTTGTGCCTGAGAGAAACAACACATCAGATCTTATTTTATTTAACACTGAAGTTATAAGCTTAACTTTATTAATTTTCTTGTTAATATTCACGAAAACAAGTGTTAAATAAGTCGTGAGCATAAAAATTACGGGACATAAACACTATCGCCAAAAGAAAGAGAGAGGAGGAAATATGGGAAACCGATGGAAGAAACATATTCGCCCAGCAACCGATTCTGGTAGAAAAATGGCTGCCGCGCATGTGCGTTGGGCCAAATTTGGTCCCTTGTCGCCACTCTTATTATATAGGCACTCTACTATGTAGTATTTTGATCTATTTGCCTTTACCATAAACTGCCAAAAAAGGCCATCCTTTTTCAATTAATCCCTTAAGGGTAATGGTAATGGTAATTTTTAGTTAAAGTCGTACTAGAGCAACACTACGGGCTATTGACGACGGTCCGGAATCAGTCCCTTAAGGGAAAGATCCGAGGACAACACCTCGTAATTTTAAACCACGGTCAGATGACGAAGAAACACCTGAGCTGGCACCCCACTCTCCAAACTTCCACGCCAACCCAACGTGAGGACTTTCTGCCACGACAGATTTAAGGTGCACCAGCCGCCTCTACACCATACGCTTACAAGCATCCATGCCCGGATTCGAACCAGAAACCTTCCTATCTAGAGGCTAACACCTTAACCACTATACCGGTTAGTCAGCCACCGCAAATGATTCGAGGCTGGATCGATGAACGCGTGCGCGGGAAGAAATGGATGGTTGGGTTTCACGGCGCAAAGTGTGCTAAATGGGATGGATAATAACAAAAAACGGAAATTTGCAAAAATTAACAAGTGAATGGTTAATTTCCATTCACTTGTTAATTTTAAATTAAAGGAATGAAATGCGTTCCTGGTCAATGTCAAGAAAGCTTGTAAAGTTTTGTGAAGGAAAAATATATTGTCCCAGAAAAACAAGGTGTTTTAATAGAAATTGTTTCAACTGTAAGTTAGAACTAATAATAAACATTAAAGCTTAATTCTTAAGTAATAAACTCTTTTGGTAAGAAAAAAAATCACAAAGTCACATTGAAATTTATAGTAATTTTTCAAAATGTATTTTAAATATTTTTCATTTTTGAAACCATAGATTTACTGACATGAATTTTATGAGAAGAAATACAAGTTTGTATTTTCATTTTATAATCGAGCAATTTTGATTATTTTTAGCCACTTTTTGCACACATAGTTAAAAAATATTTTCCCTGATAATTTCAAAATAATTCAAGTGCCATCCAGTTAACTGCTCACTTAATATGTTTACAATAATTTTACTTAGTAATTTTTCAAAATCGTGCTCTAAAAATCACATAACTTATCCACAAAACAGGAATACGTATAAGTTTTTTTAAATAAACAAATCCAACAGCAAATGTCCATCAAATAATTAAACTCCATCAAATCGTAAAATATTTGCCAAGTTGACTTCATTTTGCTGAGCACTGCTTTGCTGACAAAAATAGGTTTTGATCAAATAATTCATTTCATTTTAAAACCAGGTTCGAATTCACATGTGAACAGTTGAAAAAAAAAATCATGTTTATTGCAGCTTTACTTGAGGGATAAATTTGCAATTTTGGTAAAAAATGTACGTCTTGAAATTTCGCACTTCCTTGCAATGCTTATCTATCATTTGAAAGCAATCAATATTACTAGTTTTAATCCAATAAAATAAGTTACTGGAAAATGTTTTTTTTTTCATCTTAAAGACCCTATTATAAAAGTCGAGATTCACTTTCTATCAACTATTTCAGATTTTCCACTACATTCATAATTTAGTTGGATACCTCTTCACATCGAGTTCAGTAAAAGTGCAATTTGATGAAGCAAATTGCTAATATGTGTGTGTTAGATAGGTAGTTAATTAACATCGCGCGGAAACAATCCCGAAGGTATGTATGAAGGTATGTGGACAACGTTATTAGAACAAAAGTCAGATGACGAGACAACACTTGATCTGGCACCTCACTCTAAGCTTCCACACCACATATACACTGTAAAAATTATCCGTTTTTTTACGGACTTTTTCCGTATATTTGACGGTGTTTAAAGCTGTTTTGTTGACAAAACGGTTTTTTACCGTTTTTCACTCCAGCCATATACGGTTTAAAACCGTCAGTTCAAATTCTAGTTCTCGTCATTACGGTATTGCTTTGCGTACGATAACTTTGCCTTTTCTTAAATCATTTTAAGATTATTTTCTACACTTGCTCTTATTCTTCAGCAATTATTTTATGGTTTTGAACATCGTGTAAATAAAAGTGCGATTCGACTTTTATTTAAGCTTTTCGTTATTCATCAGTTGGTAACCCGGTCGTATGTTGATTGGGCGCCATTTTTGATCGACGAGTGCTCAAATAGTTTCAACTCTAATTATCAGGTGAGCTTTTACTTACTTTTCATGCTCCTTTTGTCAATTTTTAGAAATTAGATTCTTACCGTAATGCCTGTGTTTAAATGTGAACTCTGTGATTTCTAAACAAAATTAATCAAACCCTATGTTGTCCTCTGGAGTTTGCATCGAAATGTTCACGGAGTAACATTCCCTTGTGGTGCTCAATCTTGTCATCTCCGTTTTAAAAACTACAGGGTGTCCTAAAAGTTCCCGTACTCCAACTTTGAAAATAATTATTGCCCGTGGTTTTTTTAATTATTGAATTTTATCGGCTCTGTAATTTTTATCGTTTAATTTTCTTTGCAGTCAAGTTGTGTGATAATAAAGTTCCACGTCATTTTGTTCTTCATTGCAAGATGAATTTATCACGCATTCAGAGAATTGCGCTGTTTTAAACTTATTTTGAATGCAAAGAATTTTAGCGACATAAATATCCAAGTGAATGCATTACCGAGTAAATATGGATCATTCTGAAATTAAATAGAAATTTGACAGTCAAAACTTTTTTGATAAATAAAATTAAAGTTTTAGAATTTATTTTATGTATTTATGTCATGTTAGTGCAATAAAGTTGTGCAACTGAAACAGGTCAAGAAAATATTTTAAGCAAATTAAAGCCAATTTTTTATTTCCTTAAAACGTGGAGGTGACGAGATGTTTCAGTTTCATCTAACACAATGTAATATCTTCAGGTATTTAATCAAAAATGTACTATTCATGAGTATTCATTGTCAGTTGTTTTAAAATGGCCATAACCTCATCTTGAACTGTTGCTTCACATTCTTCATAGGAAACAAATTTGTTTTTAGTGTCATGTCATCTTGACATGAAGCGGATCTGGTAAAAAAACTTCAAAACATTCAGTGACATTTGCCACATAATAGCAAACACTCTTTCTACCAAATACTTTGACAATTATATATTTATTAAATGCATTTGAGTCGGGTCGCAAAGATTCAGACAATGAGCAGAATGGCAGAACATTAAGTTTTTCACTATTTTCAATTTATCTATGTAATGTGATTTGGTCATGTGAATCTGAAATGCACACGTTGTATCTCCCAAAATCAACATGTATCAGTATCTCATCTGTTACAAGGTTATCTTTAGGTTGAAAATTGACCTGTATTGATGGGACTATATTGCAAACATGCTTCATGAAGTAAGGAAGCATATCATTAAATTTATTAACTAGCAATTTGACTTCTATTTCAACTTTTGATTTAACCACTTTCTTAGCTAACTTTTTTTTATTTATTTAACTGTAAACTTCTTTCCTCTTCCATTGCTCAACACATGTAATCACAATTTCAAAATAATTTGTCTCTACGTGTTTGTTAATGCACTTCTTTCCAGACATTCTTCTTCACTTTTTACTACATCCTGACAGCAGAGATTTAACCATCTGATCTAAATCATTGTAATTAAGAACTTTGAGGCTTTTTAATTTGTCAAAAGTTAACAACATTTTCATGCTTTTCACATGCACATGTTTCTTACATCAGGTTGCAATACCCAACAGCTTCATCTGGGTTAACTACTTCACTCTGTTTGGTGGAATATTAATTTATTTTATCTTCAAACTATATTTTCTTGTCTTTTCAACCCATTTTTTTGCTGAGCCCTCTTTTATGTCGGCAAGTACTGAAATACCTTTTATTTGTCCTTCTATTATATTTCTACTGCTCCTTCCTTTTAAATTCATCATACAGTTCTGGATCATTTTTAATTCTATTTCTTTTTTGCTAAGACTCCTTCCAGACTTTCCTAAATTTGATTATATCCGATTTCTTAGACATGGTACCAACTAGGCCAGATTGACATGATACCAACTGGTACCATGTCAGAAACAACAAAGATAATTTCAGTCATGAGGATACTTAAATTATCTCTCAACTCAATGCCATATTTTTAAAGAAAAATTAAAAGATTTTATCAGCATACATAATCAGACACAAAGTTACAAGTGTTCAAACATTGTAAATCAAATAAAGCTGGTATGCTTTATTCTACAGGTTCAAGTCAGTACTGGTTAGAGAAAATACAATTGGACTGCTTATTTGTTTGTTCTTATTTTACTAATTTTTTGATTGTTCTTATTTTAATAAATAACCATTTATAATCACTATTTTACCATATCATTGTACAAATTCCTGATAAGAAATATTTGTTCACCTCCATGGATGACTGTCACCTCCATGTTGGAACTTAGCCATGGAGGTGAAATTTCAATGGTTGGACCACATTTATGCCTAACCTAAAACAATTCCAGCCATGTGCTTTGATTTCCATATTATTTTGTACATTTTCTAACTATCTGTTGAAATAAGTTCAGCAATAAATGAAAATATATTAAGTTAAAAAATGCCATGGTAGTGACATTGTTAAAAGAACTCACGAGTTTTCTTAGTACAAATATAAGAAACAGACAAAGTAATACTTACTATTGAGTCCAAGATATCTTACAGTAAAGATGGCTCATTAGAGCTTCTTTTAATTACACTTTCAGACATGTACTGCCTTCTAGTAGACTTTTTTTAAAGGTTATTTAGTTTTTATGCAGAGCTGACAAAAATAGTAGGGACAAAATAATTTACTGATTTTTCAACATTAAATTTAATTTAAAAAATAATAATTTCTGGTGCAATGAAATGAAAACTATTAACAATGAAACTATTAATATTAAATACAGCTATTAAATAAAGGAATTTTTATACTTTTTAAGTTTCAAATATATTTCTTAACCTAGAAATAGGGTTAGGGACAGCCATGGAGGTGATATTTTCATTGTTTAATTCACTTTTTTAAGTATAAATGTGCGAATATTTATTCACTTGAAGATATCTGATGAAAACATACCTCAATTAAGATCTATTACTATTGTATAAAAATCAATTGACACATGAAATTCATTAAAAAAAAATACATGTGACTCTAATTTACACTTAATTTCAGAATGACCCAGATACAGTATATCAACTTATTCAACAATTTTTTGGAATATTAGAAGTGCATGAACAAGACTCTTGGTTCCAACAAGACGTTGTAACATGCCATACAAGTTATGACACCATGGGTTGCTTCAAGATTTTTTTGGCGATCGACTCATCTTAAGAAACCATTGGCCACCTCGTTCCGTCATCTACACATTCCTGACTTTTTTCTGTGGGGATATTTAAAGAACAAAGTTTATGAAGATAATCACCAAACAATAGGTGATCTGAAAATTGCCATTACTCAAAAGATACAAGAAGTCACTCCCAGCATTTTGAAAGGTGTTTCTAAAAATATGTGTAAACTACTTCAGCTTTGCCTCCAAGAAAATCCCCTGAAATTTTAAACATTTACTATAAATGTAAGTCCAAATTTTTTTCGTTTATAAGTGCTTTTCACCATTAACATAAAAATATTTGTTTTAAAGTTTGTTGATTTTGTATAGTAAATCGTCAGTACAGGAACTTTTAGGACACCCTGTACAATTCATGTTTTTCAAGATCATAAATTTGTCAAAGAAATGTGAAGAATTGAAGGCACAATTGTAAATTGCAGTTTAAGTACATGCGAGAACATTACTTTAACTGATTTGTCGCAGTTAATTTCTCACATGACATTTATAAAAAAAAGGGTTGGGTGCTATAGTGTTTGATTGTATTTTTTAAATTAGCTTTAACCCTTAACTGCTGTGTTACAAACCGTCTCGTAACTAGTGTGGAGGGGTCTCTCAGACCTCGCTCAGTAAAGTGTGTATAAAGTTAATTAATATATATTAATGAAAGATTCTTCAGATAATTATTATTTATACATTTTAAATTTAGATAATTCAATTCTTAACATGAAGTATATTTTATATTACTATACAAGTAAAGTAGATTCCATGTCTCTTCAGGCTCAGCTTTTTTTTTTAAATTAGCTTTAACCCTTAACTGCTGTGTCACAAACCGTCTCGTAACTAGTGTGGAGGGGTCTCTCAGACCTCGCTCACTAAAGCGTGTATAAAGTTAATTAATATATATTAATGAAAGATTCTTTAGATAATTATTATTTATACATTTTAAATTTAGATAATTCAATTCTTAACATGAAATATATTTCATATTACTATACAAGTAAAGTAGATTCCATGTCTCTTCAGGCTCAGCTTTCGGAACTAATTTTGCAGGACATTTCAACCCTGGAAACTAAAACTATGTTGTGGTTTGGTGTTCTAATGGCACGAAAAAGTAATATATTGTGCAAGTCCCATTAATTCATGGGCACCTATGGGAAGATGGTCTGTGAGTGCGCTCATTAATTCAGGGTGTTGCATTATACTTCAGCCCCACAAACCTGAAAAAAACGTAAGACAGGTGCATATCGTTACGTACAGCTACGAGTGGGTGGTGCGAGAAATGAAACAGTGAAGCTTAAGCCTTCAGACCTATTAGCCTGGCGTCATTTCTTCTCAAGATTTTGGACAAATTGATTGACAGATACATTAGGGACGAGGTTCTAAAAATTGAACCCCTATCCAGATTTTAACACGTCTATCAGCCTGGGAAATCTACAGAGACTGGCCTATACGATCTTGTTACTGTTCTTGATAGAGAGGTTAATAATAAGGAAATTGCTTTGGCAGACTTTCTAGATATTGAGGAGGCCTTTGATAGACTTCCAACGGATATAATCATTGATGCCCTTATCAGACGAAAAGTTAACCCATTGGTTTGCACCTGTATAAAATATATGCTTGAGACAAGAATGGCTCGAGCTGGAGAAACACTCACTGTAAAGGCTGTCCACAGGTGGTGTGTTGTCACCATTACTATGGAGCTTAGTTGTTCAGACGAGCTCCTAAACAGGACTCACTTTCTGGGCCTGTACTGTTTAGGTTATGCTGATGGCACAACACTGGTCATAAAAGTTAAGTTCCAGAATACTGTAACGGATCTCATGAGCACTGCCCTAAAAATACTAAAAACTGATGCAGACAGTTGAACCTGTCAGTTCACTCGTGCAAAACTAGACAAGTCCTCTTTACCCAAAAAAGGCTACAAGATATGCATTTGATAAAAAAATTCTTTGGAGCACCACTTGCATACTCAGCCGAGAAAGTACCTAGGAGTTATATCTTGACCTGGAGCACGCATCTCCAATACTGCACGAGCAGGATCAAAAGTGTTCTGGGCTTGCAGAAGTGCCATATGAAATAACTGGGGTCTAACGCCAAAAATGTTGCTCTGCAAACTCATTACTCCAATGGTATCGTATGAGAATTTAGCTCATAAATGGAAGAACAAACAAACACAAGACAACAACTCGGGATTATTTCCATCGTTCCGTCAAAATGATGGTGGGGGTGGTCCGAAGGTCCTGGGCCGATGGCCCTCTACCTTCTGCAGGAACGTAGCTAAGATTATCAAGCAGGATTTTGCCGTAGCGGGAGTTCCTGAGTGTCAGCTTTCTAACTCCAGTGTAAATTACTGACTGAATGATGAAGGTGGTGGTCCGAAGGTACTGGGCCAATGGCCCAATACCTTCTTCAGGAACGTAGCTGAGACTGAGTAAAAAATGAGTTCACATAAGCTTAAGTACAATGGTGGGATTGGTTCGACCAGTAGGAATACAGGATGGTTCAGGTGGGAGTGGTCACAGAGAGTCGAATTTTGACTAAGCAGTCGATGCTAAGTGACATGAATAAGATAAAAAGTTAAAAACTAAATTTAATTAGATTACAAATTAAATTAAATTACAAGTGAAGAATGGCTCTAGGCCTTTTACTGAATTTGGTTTGACGAGGGTCGCATATGGGGATTTTCTGTATTACAGGATTATCGATAATTTTGAGTTTGGTATAGAATTTATTTGCGAGTTTACTGAAAAAATATTTGAGTTCAGTAATTTTTAGATCTTTGCGAATTTTATTGTTTCTGTAATACCAGGTGTAACCACTGATAACACGGAGAGTATAATTTTGAAAAGTTTCAAGTTTAAGGAGGTGACTTTTTGCTGCATATCCACAGACAAGACTGGCGTAGCTGATTTTTGGTCTAATCATGGTTTTGTAAAGGAGCAATTTGTTGTCGATGGAGAGAATGGAAATTCGACCCATTAAGGGGAAAAGGGTTCTTCTAGCAACAGAGGCTTTGGCTTTGAGGGAGGAGATGTGGGGTTCCACGCGTTAAATGTGAGTCCAATGTGACTCCAAGGTAGTTACAATTAGAGGACCAGGGGATTGGAATTCCATAGAAAACAGGGGGCTCAGGAATAACTCTTTTTCTATTAAATAGAATGGCTTGGCATTTGTCAACATTGATTTTAATTCTCCAAGCAATATTAGGTAGTTTGTAAGTGTAATCATGACATCTGTAAGGAACATGGTGTCTGGCTAACACAGCTGCATCATCTGCAAAGATGCATAGCATAGATGATTGGTTTCGTGGAATGCCGTTCACATACAGATTAAATCATTTGGGTCCCAAGATTGAACCCTGTGGTGTGCCAGCCTGAATGGCATGGGTGGTAAAAAAGGTCTTGTTGACACGAACGACAAAATGCCCACTTGTCAGGCAGGAAAAAGGAAGTATGATGAGTGAGGCAGGGATGCCTAAAGTGATTAATTTGTGAATCAGTCCGTAGATCCAAACCCTATCAAAGGCCTTTGCCACAGCTAGGAAGATTGCTCCAGTGCTCTATTTGTTTTAAAACCATCCAGTACATGCACAGTAACTTTAAGAAGCTGGTGGGTGGTAGACAGCTGTTTTCTGAAACCAAATTGTTCAGGAATAAGAAAGTTGGTTTCACTGCAGTGAGCTTCGAGCCGAGTATTAATAATATACTCGGCAGCTTTACTGAGTACTGGGAGCAAGGTAATTGGTCTGTAACTATCTGGTTGTCGAATATCTTTGTTTGGTTTCGGGATTGGGACAGTGACAGCTGTTTTCCATGGTTGAGGGAAATTTCCTAATGACAAAACACAATTAATCAGATGAGTGATGATAAAAATGGTTTTCAGAGGGAGTTTCTTCAACATAGTATTTGAAAGCCCGTCTATTCCAGGGCTTTTCCTGGTTTTAATCTCCCGATGTAGTCAACGAATTCGGATTGCGTGGCATGCTCAATAATGTCAATAGGTGTAGTGCTAAATAATTTAGTGAGAGTGTCATTTACAGTTTTAGTTGTCTCAGGGTCACTGCTGTTTTCGGTGAATTGGTGTTCATAATTAGTAGCTAATACATCAGCTTTTTCAATGTCTGTGTAAGCAGTGTACCGTATCGACGATAAAGAAAAACTACTTTCCAGGACAAAATAGCTGTATTGAGAATTAATATTTACAGAATTTGTACAGCTACAGTTTTATTATTAATGACGATATCCATCACCGATACAATACAGCAGTCTTAAGCTAAAAGTTCTCACAATCGTCTGCGACTAGAAAAGCCTCTCTCTCCAAAAGTATCTCTCCCCAGACAGCCTCCTCCAGTCGTTACTTCCGCAGCCAGACCAGGGGAGTGGACCGGTAGAACGACTCCCGTAGTGAGCTCTCACGATGCTACAGCAGTGTTAGCCTGGCCCTTAAGGGGCGGAATGAGGTAGGAAGTCTGTTTGTATTTCTTCACTGCTCTCCAGAGGGATCCATCCTCTGTAGATAGTAAAGTAATGTAGTTAGTCCAAGACTGTTGTGTGTGTTGTTGAATTGAATCCTTGAACTTCTGCTGGACTCGGTTCATGTTTCGTTTGTCAGTCGAATCTCGCGTACGTTGCCAAGTCTTTCTGGCTCGGTTTTTCTCTTTAATTAATTCCCTGATTTGGGAGGGAAGGGGACTGACTTGTTCCGTGTGCACGACGCGTCCGGTTTCATGATATGCACGAGTGATAGTGTCTGTAACTAGTAAGGCAAAGGAGTTAAACTTCTCCTTCGTGCTTATATTGGGTATTGGCTATGGAATGTTGTCCAGCGAATCAGAAAACTTCTTCCAGTTAGGTCGAAAGTACTGATTGGCTGAGGTAGATTGCACTTTTGTATCAAAGAATAATAGAACTGGATTATGATCACTTGATAGTTCTTGGAGCGAATGAATTGTTCTTTGATAAAGCAAATTCCTAATCAAAGCCAGATAAATTACCGATGAACTAGTGGGTCCATAACGGGTGGGTGTATCGGTTGCAGCTATTTCTAGCCTTGCGTCTTGCGCAAAAGAATAGAGTTGTTTTCCTTGAGTATTTGTATAGCTACAATTCCAATGGTTGGGATTTACGTTCATGTCTCCGGCAATAATAACAAAAAAATTTAACTCCAAAAAGGTTTCAATATCCCATGTGAACATGTTCGTGGCATCACTTTTGATATAAGTGGAGGCAAGTGTGATGGGAGGAGGTTGTGTATTCTAATAGTGACTGCAGTGGCTTCAATTATATGTAATCTAGGTGTTGTTTCTCTATAATGCGAGATAGAGTGTTTAATGCAAATACCAGTGCCACCACCGTGGCCAATGTGTCTGGGTGTTGAGTGGAAGGAATAGTTCTGCAGTGGGCCAGTTTCGCCAACTTTTAGTAGAGTTTCCTCTACTAACAGGGCGTCAGGGGAGTGCTCATTTACAAAGGCTCGCAGCTCATGGATTTTGCCACGTAGTTCCCATGCGTTCCAAAAACACAGTTCCCATGCGTTCCAAAAACACAGTTCCATGCCGGTTATGGGTGTACTCATCATGCAAAAAATTTATTTAACATGTTTGACAAGTGTGAAAAACTTGTCAATGGGAGTTTGCTTGCTTTTCAGCTCAGCTGACTGAATAGCTAGAATTGTTTCTGTGTTGTTGGGGGGGTGGCGACCAATGAAGCAGAGACCAATCAGGTTGACGAGTAGAATCATGTGACGAAGCTACATAACAAATGCAGAAGGGAAAAGACTGCCATGAAGTTAGTAGACGCTTAGAAGTAAACAATGGAGGGGATTGTAAGTTAAGGCGGGGTCAAATCAAATTTAGAAGGATGCTAAGTTGGTTATGTGCTGGTTAAGTTTTTCAGTTAGGACATTTATTGACACGATGTAGACCGCTACAAATCACACATCGTGGTCGGCATTTTGCAGTTTATGCTGGAGTGATTGAAGAGCTGACAGTTTTAGCACTGAGGAGCTATTTTATGATTGAAAAACTTCTCAATAGTAACAACAAGGTGCATAAACTTGGTGATTTAAAATATTTCGCCCGTGTTGTCCTAAGGGTGCACTAGCACCTGGAAGATAGGGAGAGGGCTTTATCAAAGGACCGTTTCAGTCGAAAAACATCTACGCCCTGATGCTAAAATTTTCCAGTTCCGATTTAATATCGGCCCAGAGAGTACAGGAGATGAGTCTTTTACTTACTACCTTGACTGGTCTTTGATTTTTAGTTGAATGATAGTAATATTTAATGTTTTCCTTGTCAAGGTGGCTAGTAATGGCTTGATGTTCTTCATTGTATTTTGGGAGAATGCTAAGAATTTCACCCGAAAGTTTTCCGATTAAATTTGGGTTTTTAATTTCATCCTTGCTTTCGGCAAGTACTTTTTTGTAGTCTTTATTGATTTGTATGATTATGGGAGGCATTTTAGAGGGAGCCTGAATCTCTTCAAGGATTTCATCAATGTTCTCGCTCGGTTGAGGAAACGTTGGTCTAAGTCAGGGGTGGCCAACCTTTTAAATACAATGCGTCAATTTTTTCATATACGAGTTCAAATGCGCCATACAACACAAGCACATTTTATACCTTCTTACTTTCATGGTCCTGGCATATTCATAATAACCTTTTCGATAAAAGTATGTTTATTGACATAATTAACATTTTTAATTATTTAATTATTGTATATAAAACTATTTTTCCAAAACATAAACATTACTTACCATTACTGGGACTTTTGAGCCTGTTTGGATTTCGCTAGTTTTTCAATGTTCGGTGTTAAATTTGTTACAGAGAGCACCAGAGAATTATTCAAATTTGAATCAGTCATTCGCGACCTTGTTTTGCTTTTAATAATTTTTATTGATGAAAATGCTTGTTCACATCTATATCTCTGTCGTTCCGAAACGACGTGTGTAATTTTTTGCAAATTTTCTTAGTTCTGGAAAATGTTTACAGGGTAATGAACACCAGAAATTAATAATGTCAAAATTATTTCGATCTGAAAAAAGCTCATCAAATTTCATTTTTAATAATGAATTAGTTTTTAAATCAATAAGTTCCAATTGTTACTAGGCATCTTCATTACGTTTTGTTCACTGAGTGAAAATGGGTTTATAAATGCGAGCATGTAGTTTTCTTCTTTAGCCAGATCATGAAAACGACTTTCAAATGACCTTTGCAATAACTTGACTTTTTCAATATATTTGGTCAAATTGTTATTATCCGCAGTACAGTCACTTTGCTCTTTCAAATGTGGAAATTGACTTAAATCCTGATTTTCTAACTGAGAGATGAAGAGTTTTAATTTCATTTTAAATGAATTTATGTTATTTACTAAGCTAGGAAATAATTTATTCTTGCCTTGTAGTTTCGAATTTAGATCATTGAGATGGCTAGTAACATCAACTAAAAATGCCAAATCAAATAGCCAGGTGTTATTGAATAATAGAGTTCTTTCATCAGGAAGTTCATTTTCCTGTTCTAAAAAATTGTGAACAGCGTTTTTCAATTTCCAAAATCTACTCAGAACCTGTCCCCTAGAAAGCCAGCGCACCTCACTATGAAGGATAAGTTCACCATATTCCAAATCTAACAATTCACAATATTCTCTGAATTCTCTTCTGTTTAATGCTCTTGCTCTAATTTTGTTCACACATTTCACAACCGGAAACATAATATGCTGCATTTTTAAAGTTTTTCCACACAGCGCCTCTTGGTGTATAATACAGTGATATTTTAGTACAGGACGATTTAAAAAATTTTCAAGCAAAGTTGTTTTCTTTGCCATTGCTTTTACCTATCATTGACGGCGCTCCGTCAGTACACACTGATGAGTTTACTATAATCTAATTTCAGATTTTCTAAGCGTGATTTTACTTTCTCAAATATGTCTAATCCTCTTGTTTTACCCTGCAATGACTCCCGACTGGCAAGTTCTTCAAAGACATTAAAATTATCATCAATTCCTCTTATAAAAATGCTTAACTGGACTACATCACTTATGTCTGTTGATTCATCCAAAGCTAATGAAAAGAAAGTACAAGAATGGGCAAAGTCTTTCAGTTGCTGAGATACATCCTGAGAGAGTTCTTCGATACGTCTCGTAACTGTCTGCCTTGATATAGCGATTTCGTCTGCTTTCCTTTCAATACCTTTATTACCAAGATGGCGTGCAAATATTTGTAGACAAGGCTTAACAATTTCTTCTCCGTCAGAAAAAGGTTTAATTTTTTTTCGCCAATGCTAAAGCTATTTCATAGGACGCTTCTGTCATTGCCAAGTCTTCACAACTTACTTTAGTAAAAATATTTTGTCTTCTTCTGATTTCTTCCTTTTTCTCAATCACTTATTCTTTTCGTAACTCAGACCCAAGAACGAGCTTCATTATTCCTTCTATATTCGCCTGATGCTGTGTTTTATAGTGTCTATTAAGATCATGTCTTCTGTTGTGTGAAAGAATACTTTCACAAACAATGCAAAGCGGTTTTCCTGATGGACTTGCTATAAATAACAGTTCATTTTCCCACTGTTCATTGAATTCACGTCTACTATAACTTTCCGCACTTCTTTTGCTCATTTTCTTTCGCACTAAGACGTCCGTATATATATTGAACTGTGAGCTAGAGATGGGCGATCCGCTCAGGAGCTGACTCAAAGAGTTAACTCACTTGACGGAGTGAGCGAGCGCTGATTCGTCAAAAAAGAGCTATAGCTCTTTTTTAATTTAATCTTAATGTATCCAAACACGTCCAAGACACTTTTTTTAAATGTGGTATAGAAACATTTTAATGATATTTTTATGTTTTGTGTTTTAAACAATAGCAATGGGCTATAAATATTAAAAGTATATATTAATAATTTTGTAAAAATATGATAATTATGTATGAAATTTTAAAGAAATGTGTCAAAAACTTCAAATGTGCTACATGAAAATCTATTCAACCAATTTGAAAAATGATGCTACCAAAATAAACTACATGCATATTTCTAGGGAATGAACTAGAATAAAAGGATATTTAAATAAACAACAATTTTACAAGTGATTGAAAAATGAATAGAAGATTTTTTATAGTTTTACAGTCCTACTTCTTAAATAAATAGTAATAATTTAGAAACTTTTGAACTCAGCATAATTATTCTAGTTCATTCACTTGACAACATTATAAATAACAAACTCTCAAAAGTTTACTAGAATCCAGTTATAAGTTTTTGTATTATAACATTTGAAGTGACGAAATAATGCAAAAATATTAATTTAGAGTTAAAGGTAGTTTCAAGTGCATCGCTTGCTCCCTTGCGTTTGCTCTTTGTGTAAACAATTTTGTTCTTCCTTCTCTTTAAAAAAGTTCACTCCATTTCCAAAAGAGAAAAAATTTAAATATTTGAAAAAACTTTCTAAAATTATATTTGCAAAAAAAAAGTAAGGTTTAAATTTTGATTTTGCCATGTTTTTGGCCTTTTAATGGCCATTTCCAGTGTTTTCCATTCTTACTTCTTGTTTTCCCGCCTTGATTAAAATCTTAATACTTCTTTAAGTAATTAACAGAGAAAAAATTAAATATGTTTTGGAAAGTCAAATAAATACTCTATCCAATAAAATCGAAAACTTTTTTAGAATTCTTGGTCAAAAATGAGATTTTTAACGTGTTTGGATATTTTAATTGCTACTTCTGTAATCTCAACGGGTTCATGACGGGAATTACAAAAGTAGAAGTGTCCTCAAAGTAATTTATTCTTTATGGACAATTTCAAAGTTATATGAATTGACATGGTTTTGGGCCATATTATGCCTTAGGAATTAAATTTTACTGCTTAGCAGCCCTATGCTGCAATGCCTATCGTCCTCGGGCCCCGTCTCCCTCCTTTTGTTGATTTTAGAGGTAAACTGCGCAATTGCTGGATGAGTGAGTGTTTCAAGTGTTGTGTGCGTGGGTGTTTCAAGCACGCTTGGCGCCTCTTCGTCTGGACACATGCGCTCACGTGACAACGAGGGATGTTCGATGGCCCAAACATATTGTATACATTTCGATATGTTATATACATTATTATATATCTCAAAGGAGCGGTGAGTCATCAAAAAGAGCTAGCTCTTTTTAGTGAGTGAGCGGTTCCGATCCGATACCTGAAAAGAGTCATTTTCCCCATCACTACTGTGAGCACACGGGTGTTGAAAATAAAGTTGTTGCATACTTCCTGTGAGTGTTTATAATACTATTTCCCGTGAGTGTATATATTACTATTTTCTGTGTTTATATTACTGCTGAATTAATTTTGTCTGATACACGTACAATCCTTGTCTGACGCAATGCATTGAGCCAATTGCCTGTGCCTCTACGCTGATCATATCGTTCTTATGCTTATGTGTTGCGATGTCTATTTATACTTATTAAATGTCTTGTTGAACTTGAGAGTGCACTTTTATTTCTACATTACAAGGCATAACAGAAAATGGATTCATTTATGGCGTTCACTTAAAAAAAAATAGTAGGCGCAAGAATGCAATGCGCCACTTGAAATCATCCAATGCGCCACGTTTGGCGCATGCGCCACAGGTTGGCCACCCCTGGTCTAAGTTGTTTATCAGGAGATTTGGTTAAGTTAGATCTCTCTTTTGGGTGGATTATCAGAGTCGGCTTGCCACTTGGATTTGTCAGGGGTCATCTTTTCCCTAGCTGCAAGTGATGATAGAGCACTGACCTTTCAATTCGGTGTGCTGCGTCCTGAATTTCTCCAGTTGAGCTCCAAAGAATGTTGATTCCTCGTTACAGATATACATCTTGAACATTCCATGCATCATGCAAATGTACGTGTCCAATTGGGCCATTTCAGCTTTAGTTTGGTGTAACTTCTCGATAATATCTTTGTAGGAACAACTGAAAATCGTTTCCTGGATGTTAGCTGTGTGGTCCATGTTTTGGTGGTTGGTAGTCCTGAGAAGGACTGTTGTTGCAATGTAGAGTCAAACTTGGGAGCAGAGGTTTGGTGCATGTGTTCACCGCGGAGTTAGAATCCAGAATCCTAGTTTTTGGCTAGTTTTGACGTAGCTAGGGAAAATGTGGTGACTGAAGTTTAAATACTATGGTGGATTTGGTTCGACCAGCAGTATTGCAGGATGGGTCAGGTGGGAGTGGTCACAGAGGGTCGAAAAATTGGCTAAACAACCCATGTTAAGTAAAATGAATTAACAGAGAATAAGTTAAATAAAATTAAGTTAAGTTACAAATTAAGAGTAAAGAATGGTCCTAGGCCTTTTACTGAATTCCGCTCGACGAGGGTCGTATTTGGGGATTTGCTGCCTGGATTACGGGATTATCGATAACATTGAGTTTGATGTAGAATTTATTTGCGAATTTCCTGAAAAACTATTTAAGTTCAGAAATTTCTAGTTCTTTGTGAATTTTTTTTTGTTTCTGTAGCCATTCAAATAGCAAATGCTGATCTACATCAGGACTGCTAGAATCCTACATTTGTTTGGGGACAAAAATGGCGAAATCACCAATGAAAGTTTGCCTATGCGCATTGTACTTTTGGCTCCTTCGAAACGTCTATCTCTTGAATGGAGTTGTTACTTCATTGAGCCGTTCTTATTTATTAATTTTATTCCGTGTTTCCGTTTGAACGCTTTCAGCCGAAGACCAAAACCCAAAACAATTACAAAGTTTTAACTGGAGTTTTGTAATTCATGCTGCTCTTGCAGTTCAACGACAAGACCGCTATTCAAGTTTTCCGCTTCTATTGAAAGGTAAATTGCTTTAGTTTTTTGTTTAATAGAAGGAAAACGAAATCGTGTTCTAGTGCTGAGACTATTCGCCCAAAATTATTTTTTTTTGAGAACTATATTTCGGATTTGTTATTGAATTAACACTTTATTAAGGAACCAAGAAAAAAAATCTTCACCAATCAGAGCACGTTTAAATTCTAATCAAAGCACGTTTTAATTCCAATCAGATAACGTCTTCAATTCTAAACTTCTTAATAGGGTTGCCTTAAAAACAGCTTTATTGGAAGGTTGCCACATTGGCAGGAAATCGTCCACTGTGCCGTATGCTACTCCTCCACCAACCAAAATCCAGGTGGTACTCAATGTTTTGGGAAAAGTGACTTATAACATTTTGCCATCTGAGCACAGATATATTTACATTGCCTACTGTATCGTTACGTAAACCACAGCTACTCTGAGCACACCTATTCAAATACGTACTAGAACTAGTACACTGTACAAAAATCATAAGTGTTATTAAAACGCATCAACGTATGATGGGAAGTTAAATCTCTAGTGTATTTTGAGCTCTATGTTTAAGCGTCTCATGAGATCAAAGATAGCCAGTAAGAATTAGGATTCGTGTTTGAATAATACGTTCTTCGACATTCGAATATATTCTTCTTATAATAAAATAGTCTTCTTCTTAATATTGTTCTTCGAAATATTGTTCTTATATCGAAATGAATAGCACAAGACTGACGAGAGATTCACAGTCTATTTTTGTTAGAAAGTAAAGTCGCGTTTCTAATCTAGGCTCTTTTTTTTTGTTAGCATTAAATCGAAGTCGGTAACTAACTATGATTGCTGCGCAGAATTCGGTGAGTTATAATTATATGTTGGTGTATTATTTACTTGTGTTGTTCATCAGTATTTGCATAGGCGCCGACTTCATAGGGTTTGGGGGGGCTCGAGCCCCCCCAATGTTTTAAGAGGAGTGACTGAGCCCCCCTATAATTTTAAAGTACGTTTTCGTTTTCAGTATGGATTTTCTGAGTATCTGTATCTCAACGAATTCCATTTGCACCGATAGTGGATGGCACCAAACTTTATCTACAAAGTGTTACCGCTAACGGGTAGCCGTCGGCTGACCACATGTGGGGACTATGTATTGCAGCGAACCGGCTTCCGGAGTTCCATTTCAAAGGATGATTAGATATGTCACTCATCGGGACCTGCTTGGGATGACCCCCAAAGCGAAGAGTGAGGTTTCATTGCTAGTGGGGTGGTCATTATCTCTGTTCTGAGAACATCAGAAAGTTGTCCGATAAGTTTAAGGAAGGGACAGAGTTTTTTCTTATCAGAAATTGCAATATGGACGAATGGACATCCAGGAAAACCGAGATGGGGTACCTAAAGGGGGAAATTTGGTCAAGAAGTTCTAATCGTAGAGTCCAGCGACCGTTCAGGCTGCTGTTTTTGGCACAGTACCTGATTGTATTTGTTGCTCTGTGTCCTTTTTGCCCTCTTCTCTCCAGAAAACTGCACTCTCGGAATATGCGTTTGGTCTTGTGAAAGAAAGGTAAGCTCTGTTTTATGCGTTTTATATTTTTTAATCAATATTAAAGATATACATAATTAATTCTTACGTATTTTTAAATGTAGCTTACGTTTTTTAATGCCGATATTCTGTAACTTCCATTTAAAAAATGGAAGTTACTCAAACGGTTTTGATTACCTGCTTCGTAAGTATTTGTCGGACTGATAAATTTCTAAATTCAAAGGATTTCTGGCATCGTGTTTTAATTAGTAATTCTGATTATGTTTAGAAATGAATTGGACTCCTAATTGTATCAATTATTAAACTCTATCATCTATATTAATTATTTACCTTTCTCATAGTGCATTGCCACTCCCTTTAACTTTCTTCCTCCATTGTCTAGTTTACAATCATTAAATTCCTTATTAATTCTGATGTGGAGGTTCGCAGTTTTCTGCAAGGTACTCCGTAATTGATACGTCCGTTCCGTTCCGTGTTTAGAATTCGAGATCTGATATTCGTGTTCCGCGAATAGTCATTCGCGGAACAAGAATATCAGATCAGAATATATCCGCGAATAGTTATTCGTGCATTCCAGAAATGAAATAGAGCTGTATGACTAAATTAAATAGAGATTGATAAACTAGTACAAATAAAAAGATGAGTGCTTTCTGAGTCGAAAAGGTAGGAAGACTGGATCCGCCACTGTCAACATTTAATTTTAAAATTCGAAGGGTATGAAGTAGAAATTATTTTAATTACAATGCATGAATTTTTCTGAATATTTTTATTTGAATGAAATATTTCTTCAAATTTGTAACATTTTCTTTCTAAAAAAAATTGTCGAAACTTCTGTTTTTGTGAAAAAGAACGAATATTTTATATGATCATGGTTATCCGAAACCAAAATTTGAATGAAACATTTTAAGTGCTATTACTTTTAAAACTTTAAAAATTCTATATAAAATACTTTTAAATTAGGAATATTTTTATTTCTTTGAAATAAAAAAAACAGTACAAGCCAAGTGTAGAATTTGGGTTTAATAAATTTTAGCACTGTAGTGCGTATTTTTAATAAATAAAAAAAAAACGCAATTTATGAATAAAATTAGTACTGAAATTAATACTAATGCAGTGTATTGGTGCGTGTGGATATTTACACACCATTACACTACTCCAAATACTGAATACTCTGTTTGAAATAGTGAAGGATACCTTCACACGTTTAGGTTTAAAGTTCGAAAAATTAAGAGGGAGTGCTACGATGGTGTCGCACAAATGCAAGGTAAATTTAAGGGGTTGCAAAATCTTTTAAAAGAACTTCAACCTCAAGCACTTTATATGCATTGTGCTGCACACAGTTTGAATTTAGCAGTTTTGGACTGTTTAAAGCATCTTCCTGCTATGAGGGATGCAATGAATCTGTCAAAAAACTTAATTCAGACGGTAAAATAATGGAGCTTTTGACAAGGATTTCCACCCAAAACCATTCCAAAACTGGATTACGGCCACTTTGCCCAACTAGGTGGACAATGAGAGAATCAAGCATCAATTCTATTATTAAAAACTACTCTAATTTAGCGGAATTTTTTGAAGTTTTCTCCGAAACGGATCGTTCCGATGTTGCTGCAAAATGCTCCGGATATCTAGAAAAGATGTCCGATTTCAAAACATTTTTCTCCTTTTCTTTATACAGCTATGTGATGAGCCCTGTGGAAGAAGTAAACCAACAGATACAGTCTTCTCAGATAGGGGTTCCGAGATTAACCAACAAATTATTTGTTTGTCAGAAATAATTAATGAAAAACGGGATAATTTTGAGAGGTTTTGGGGAAAATGTATCACACTGAAAAGGATAGTGTTGTGGATGAACCAAAACTCCCTCGGCATCGTAGTGTACCAAAGCGTTTAGAAAACTTTAGTTCAACGCAGAATTTTAAATTTTCAAGTCCAAAGGATTTTTACAGACAGCTATATCTGTAAGTTGCTGATACTGTACTAAATTGCCTCAATGAAAGGTTTGAATCTTCAGTAATAAAAAATATAGTTGCCATCGAAGAATAGTGTGTTCGAGCAGCGAAAAATGGAATTTCCAAGTGCTAAAGAGTTTTTCAAAGATGATTTGGATTGTGACCGGCTGTTATTGCAACTAAATATGTTGCATGATATTTCCAAACAAAGAAATGTTTCGCTGGATTCAATTAAAAATTTGAAAGAGTTCATTTTAAGTGACAAAGCTTTTGGAGATCTCTTTCCAGAAGTAAAAAAAATGTTTGAAACTGTTGCAAACCATTCCAGTGACAACTTGTACAGCTGAAAGATCTTTTAGCTCTCTTCGTCGTCTTAAAACCTATCCAAGATCAACAATGGGACAAGAGAGACTTAAATTATGTAGCAATACTAAATACGCATCAAACAGTTTTAGACGAACTGGATCTTAGACCTCTCGTGAATGAATTCATTAAACGAAATCGAATACAAAAGTCTACATTTGCTGCTTTTTAAATTAAAATTTTAATTAAGATAAAGATGATTTTCTTTAAAGATTTGAGTTTTAAATTGGGGTTTTCATTAAAATTATTTTTATTTAGTGTACCTAAGTTGGTATCTATTGTACCTAATTTTTTATTATTCTTATAATTTATATAAATTTTGTCATATTTAAGTATGAAATTGTTAAAATTTCTCAAATAATACATGAGTATTTTTTATGGCAAAATCTGATTTAAAATCAGCATATAAAAATTTTGGTTTCCAAATCTTGATCTATTGTTTTCAAATTCAGTTTTATTGTTGTATTTTTATCTTTATATCCTAGTGTTGTGAAATATATTTTTATTGGTTCGCTGAACAAGCATTGTACAATTAATATTTACCTAATTTTGAGGAGAAAAATATTTAAAAATATTAAACGAAGTTTACCAATCACTCAGACATGAAATCCTAAATCCATTCTTTTAAAACTAAAAAACAATTTTCTAAAATAAATTTTTATTTCCCTGGAATGGGATTTAAGGATTTCGAAATTTTCTTAGTTTTTTTTTTTTTTTTTTTTAAAGTATTAAAAGAATTAAAGGTTTAAAAATATGAAATTTTTTTACAAAATGTTACATGTGCCATGCAAGTTCAGCGACGGTCCCAAATTAATATGACGCACCAATTTTTATTTCGTTTTTTATTATTGATTTCCGGGTATTAGCTTCCCTCCCTGAGACGTAGCCGAAAAAAATTAGGAAGGGATGTTGGGTTGCCTTTTTGGTCAAAAGAGGATTATTTTAGTTTCAGGGGGGGGGGGGGGAGGGGTACACCCCAAGCTACGGATACTCCTTGGGCCCCCTCAATATTTTTCCGAAGTCGGCGCCCCTGAGTATTTGTATTAGTTTAGCCCATTGTGAAATTATCATTTTTCGTGTGGAAGTTAAAAGAATATATATTGGTTGCAGTTCATTTACGAATCGAAATTCTCAACAAGCAGTACATTTGGATATAAAATTTTATAGGATGTATAGAGTCTTATCCATGTTTGTTTAGATGTTCGTCATCATATTTCCTTTCAGTTAGTGGTTAATATACTATTCAAGATTCGTCAAAGATGATCCTTTTTACTAAACACCTAACAATTATACTTTATTAATGTGTGCTTTTCGTGTCCTCTTTTTTTTAAAAATAATTTTACCAATTATTCTCAGTTCTAATATTTATCTTCTAGCAACCCTATTTATATATCATTTTTTGAAAATTTCCCAAATGAAATATTTCTGCAGAGTTCTATAACTGAGAGATAGAAATGAAGTTTATAGAATTTTTGTAGTTATTTTATATAAAATATTTAATTGGTTTGACTTGTTTAGGAGAAAAAAAGATAAAAGTGATTTCAATCCTATTTATGTAGTTCCAAAGTATATGTAGTAACCGAATCAAGCGCTGTACAGATATTTGAAAGTGTCCGTGGAAGAACCCTTTTTCCTTTTTAAGGGAAGAAAGGTGTTCACCCTTTGGGATCTACCACACTTTCTTAAATCTACGTAACAATTTGAAAAATCACGGTATCATGTTCTTGGAATATAAAAAATAGGACAAATCGACATGCCATGCTGTATTTGCAACATGGAGGCTCATCAGGCAACTCTTTGAGGTTGATTCTCAGCAAGTATGTAATATCTTTCATAGAATTTGCACATAAAGACATACGAGTCCTGTCAAACCCCGTGTGGCAATAAGTAATTCACACACACGACCAGTGATCGTGGACTAAATGAATTTTATTGTTGATTGACATGAATTCAATCGCCACATGGATAATTCTTCCCTGTGAAGAATATAACAGAAAAAAAAGTATTGAAACCCAAGGCAAAATCCCTCATGGATTACATAGAACTCTACAGTCTCCTCACACATTTAAAAGTAGCCACAAATACGAAATTGTGATTGGCGCCTAAAACTAAGATATTACCTGATCAACTGCGCAAGCGCTGTAAAATCTTAAACCAACGCGGTGCCAAACAACCAAATTACACAGGAGATGCAATACGATTCAACAACATGTTTGAAAATATTTCTAACCTGGTTCAATATCAGCAACTCTAAGATGTATTATTAACCCTCTATTATGTATACATAATACTATCTTTATTTTTTTCTATAAGGCTTCCAAACATTTTGAGCAGTCTCGAAGTTTTACTGTAGTTTCACTGTAGTCTTTTACCCAAATGACATTGGAACAACGGAAATCTTGTAATGTTCAGAGGGTTGACACATGTATTTTAATTTTTCATGGAGCAAGCATGTGTCAAAAATGCACTTTTATTTGTTTTAGGAATATAGACTCTGTCCCAAATTGACCAAGGCACACATAGAGAGGTATGTGCCCTTAAGAAAATGAACGTTAAGCTTGCAACTCAGGTTTGTATTAACAATTTGTTGATTTCATCAAAAATTAATGAGTGTTAGCTTTAACATTCTAATAGCATTGTTATTTTATATTTCACAGGTGCTCAGTCATTCTGTTGCTGCTGGTTTAAAGGCTTTCAGTGCTGCAGCAAAAGTTGACCCGAGAACTGAAACAGCTGTATTTGTTGGAACTCTAGACAGGTTGAATAAAAAAAAAAAAGCTCTGAGCCATAAATCTGAGCACATTGTATTTTGGAATGAAATGATTGTGGATTAAAACCTGGCAAATTAGAAATTGTAGGGGGAAATATTGGGTATCCGGAATCTATTGCTTACATTTATGGTTTTATGGCTAAAACCTTTTTAGGAAAAACTGTTTGCAATCAGTGCAAAATCTTATTGGTTGGGGCCAAAACACTGAATGCAAATACTTTATTTTTGTATTTCAAAAATTATAACGGGGCCGCAGATTATAGTCTGAAATGGCCTACACGTTATTTTTAAATGCTGCGTGCTGCTGAATTAAGATTCATACGTGTATGCTTTATTTTTTCTTCCAACTTAAATAAGCTTTTTGTAAAGATGTCAAAAAGGGCTACATTATTTATTATTATCTTTGTTCAATTGTGCAGTGCATATTAATACATTTATAGAATACTGAAAAGATTGCCATCAGATCCTTCAAAAATCTCCCATATTTCATCTTGACTTCTTTCACGCTCGGTTGCATCTTTGGGCTTTAGGCCATACATTGAATCTGAATTAAATTTCATCAGCATTTCTTTACTAGGATTGAAGTCTACACAGCTTTCACCTCTAAATTTTAGTCCATACCTAAACATCATGATTGACTCAGTTGTCTTCAGCTGTAGCGAGTTTCCGAGTTTAGTTTTTACATTTATCAGTTGAGAAAACATTCTTTCGACAGTTGCATCAGAAAATGGCAAACTCATTAAGGTAAATGCAAACATACAGATCTGTGGAAATTCTTTTTCTCCAACAGCATCTCTGTTTGATAAATTCCTCGGATGACACTTCTGAGATCAATGGTAACCGATCAAACTCTCTTTGACACTTATCCACATTTTCACACACAGCTACGAATTGAATTGTGCAGCAAGTGGAACAATGCTACACTTTCTCACAGCATTATTGGGATGTAGTGTAGACAAATGAAGCAGCACGCCAGCATTATCTGGTAGCCTACTACGTACTTCTTTGTCTAGTTGAACAATAAATTCTTTACAGCAATCAGATATCATTCAACTGTTCACTTGATAATGATAATTTTTCTAACTATAGGGAAAATTCATATCCGAAGTACATTCCTGCGTTAGGCATAGTAAACTTCTCATAGTTAAAGTAGAACATTGATTCTTCCCATACTTTATCTAATTGCGAAGGAACCACAATCATTTTTAACAAGCTCATGTAGTATGTGAACAAATTAGCAAATAGCTTTGTTTGGTCCGAAGATTCTGATTGAAAAAGCTTGTTAACTCTTGTGATGTCTACCAACATGTTCTTTAGATATATCATGTAGAGCTTGTTCACTGTATCCCTGTACAGCGTGTACAGTTTCTCTGCTGTGTAGTCTATTTCTTGATCAATGGTAAGTCTAAATAAAAGAGAGCGTTTCTTGTGACAATAACGAAAATTAGTGGCCCATTTGCATGACGATCGTCATAGCCGTCTCAAACAGTTGAGTTGGGGAACATTTTTTCTCTTGTTGCGGAAACATTTCATTTCCTGCGCCAAAAAATTCCAGCGGAGGGAAGCAAAAAAAAATAATTTGACTCAATGTTTAGTTTGTTTTTGTAAAATCGGGATCGTTAAAAACAGATTGAAAATTTCAATGGATTTGAAATCTGCGGGAAAATTTTACACGAGATCGATACCTTATATAAGATATTTTCTTTTATAAATAATTAATTATTTAATAAATAATTAAATAATCAAATGGTCAATAATTGAATAATAAATCTGTTTTTGGTATCGTTCTGGCGTAGAATTTTACGGTGATTTGAAATCCGTTGAAATTTTCACTCATCTTCAACGATCCCGAAGTTGGAAACTTTGGACTAGTGAATAAAAAAGCCACTTTGTTTTGTTCCTGGAATAAAATAAACCACGACAGCCGTCTGTATCGCCCATTCTACAGGTGTTGATTCTGCTCGTCGAAGTTGACACCACTGGCGCCTCTGGTCTCTGGTTGAGTCTAGCAGGGTCACGCATTCAAATTATGTTTATTTATTCCTCTAAATCAAGTATCTATTTTTGCGACCTTGAAGAACGGGACCCTGAGGCCCCGTTCACATGAGGCGCGTAAAACGCGCGTTGGCGAGGCTATCAGGGTCCCGTTCTTCAAGGTCGCAAAGATAGATACTTGAATTAGTGGAATAAATAAACATAATTTAACGGAGGGACCTTGCTAGCCTCGCCATACGCGAGTTGAGACGCTTCATGTGAACGTGGCCTGACAGCCTCTCCAAACACTTTCATCTGCCGCCAGTAATGAACCCTGATGATCTGATTGGTCCACGTGACATGGCAGTAGATTTTGGCGATATCACTAATTTTTTCGACATTCTAGTTCTGTCGCCAATTAAATAAGCAACCCTTGTAGTAGAGGCGCGTACCGCATTTTTATTTTGGCAAAATGGTTTTCATTTTTCTCGCAGAATGTGTTCGTTCGTATTCGATCTATTGATTCAACTTCGCTATCCAGATGGAGATAAATTGTAAGCAAGGATTAGATTCAGGTAAGTAACAATGTTTGCATCTGCTTTCTTTACTATTTTCATATATTTCTATTTCCTACTAGTTTTCCAAATGGTACATTCTGTTGAGTCTGCTTGATCTGGAATACTACCCAGACTTTGAGGTTGGTAACTAAAGATATTAAATCATTTGCTTCTATTTATATGCATTATTCTTTTGATGATAGTTCATATTGCTTTTTGAAATACATAAAGATCAATTCGCTTTAGCTATTTTTCCTACTTCCATCTTAAAACAGAACAACTTTATGATGAACGCTCTCTTCTTGTCAAATGCTTATTCTATTGCTATTTTGGTCTGGATTGTTGATTAGATTGGTTTATGTGGCAAATGTATGAGCTAACGACCGTAAGGCTTAAGAGATACATTTAAGGAATATCTAGGTAAGTGACAGCATTTGTTACATTTTTTCTGGTAATTCATATTGTTATATTAAATGCAAATGGCATGCAGTGCTGTTATTATAACTGTTTTATCTGCTCTTGCATATTGTGTTTATCGTTCGTAATGCATATTTTCTACACGCTCAGCTTCAGAACACTACGCTTTGGCCCTGTTTGTTAATGTGGATGTACTTGGAAAATATGAACTAAAAATTAGGTAAGTATCTACTTTTGTATCTGCTTTCATTTATAACTATTGATATACTTGAATTTATACCTTGACTGTTCTTATTTCTTAACTGTCCTAACTAACCTATTTAGGTACAATGCTGATGATTTTTCTCTTTACACACGCATATTAGTATACGATTGCTTTCTTATTGTATGGTCAAGACTAACTCACTTAATACAATCTAAATTCTAATCCTCATCCAAAAGTGTATTCTAATATTTACTCAGAAAGCTGGTTGTTCTAATCAATGAATAAATTTTCAAAATTTAAGTGTGTGTGCACATGCAAATGGATTCTTTTCAATTATCAGAAGCATTCAGTGACTCCAAATTGTAGATTTATTTGTGAAAGAGAGTGGAAAAGAAAGAATACAACTAAAGATTCTATAGATTAAGAAATAAGCTTGCCAAAAAAGAAGCTACTGCTGGCTTAGAAATAGCTCTGCTTTTGTTTTAAAAGTTAAAATTCATCTGCTCAATTGTGTAATCAATAATCGACATTCACTTGTATAATGTTTGTGATGAATACAATTTAATCTGTGAGCCAAGAATTGTACAGTACCTAAGTAACTCCAAACGCGCGTTCTGTGAATCATAATCTCTTCTGAAAAAGCACCAAGCCAGTGTTGCCAACTTAAAATATCAAAAAACTGATGGGCTAGTTTAATAACGGCGTATTAACGGCTAATATACTTCAGACCTCTAAATAAACCTCTGTTTCTACCTCTGAGCATTTTGTACCTCTATTTTTACCTCTGAAGCGAATTGAAACCTCTAGATCTGAAGGTAAAACCTCTGATCTGGCACCCCTGCTCTTTGTACCTGCGCTCCGTGTTATATACTCCGTGGCGCTGGCATCGCTACGACTGTCGCCACTGTGCAGGTGGTTTGGTGGATGGGGTTTCGAGTATGGTACACTCGTCCATCCTGACTGGTCGGTCCGCCGACCTTTGCTGTGAATTGAGGATCTGAAAAATAATCAAAAGAAAAAGACAGGAAAAGGGAAAACAAATATTTACAAAATCTCTCTTGCAGACACAAAACGTTTTCTGAAATTGTTCATTCAGGAAATGTTCACTTCAAATTGTTCATTCATTAAAAGTTCACACGAAATGAGAGAAAGAGAAAAAACAAAACAAAAAAGAACTAAGTCTTCTCCCAAGGTTTCATAAAGTCACTGGTTGAAGTAACACATGGACCTTCGTGGATTCCCACTTTTTCAACATCATACCTATCATTAGGTCTAACTTTCATCACTTGGTATGGTCCGAAGAACCGTGGTCGAAGCTTTAGTCCGACTCCAAATTGGGTTCGCTTGATAGCAACTTTGTCGCCTACACCATATGTTTGTGCTGGTTTTCGTCGCTTGTCGTATTGTTGTTTACTTTGTTGCTGCACTTTCAAAATGTTAGCCTTATAGACCAAGAGATAGACCACTTTTATTTACTTCAAATTTACCATAAACTTTGATGTGTGCTTAAGAATACCCATAACCCACAGTCTTCAAAAAGGTATTTCTTAAGGTTGGCGAGTGGTGGGAGGCCGAGTAATGACGTCATCAATATGGCTGCCACGCCAACGTGTGACACTTTACTTAAACGAACCTAGCTCCTCAACGAAACGTCTAGAGCATTGTACTTTTTTTTTAATTACTCGTAATTAAATAACCATTATATATATATATATTTTATGTAATTACAATATAGTTCATAAGTGTAATAGTTTTCCTGATATTTAGCCCCAAACGTACATTTTATGAGTTTTTCTGTTTCAGAGTGAATGTTTAGTCCAACAACTCCTAAACCGATAAGACAATAATAACAAGGCAAGATTTAAAATGTCTGTTAAGATTGTAGGGATTTAAAAAATACCATAAACATGACTATGGAGGCAAAACGAGATGGTAAATGATGGGTATTGTCTTACTCTTGAAGCCAAGAACTGCTTGACCAACCCGCTGTGGCGGGGATCTTGAGAGTTAACATGCCTCTCTGATGTATTAGTATGGAGTTGTAATGTATTATAATCACTAACTAAGACTTTAAAAAAATGTTTATGTATATTATGTCTTTTGTATTGTAAGTGTCTTCATAGTAGTACCTATGAATTTAAAATATGTTTCAATAATTACTCTATTGTAATATTTACCAGCTAAATAACTAATGCTAAATCAACATTGCACTTCTAAATTTAAGATAAAGGAGAGGTGTCTATTGTATCTAATATATATTTTGCCTTTTTTTGCCAATCTAAGAAAATTTAAAATTGTTGCACTGGCAATATTAATACGTTTTACCGAAATTAGTCGAATCGAAAGAAACATTCTGCATCTGTAACATATTAGGAAAATATTGCAGTAAGAAATTTTTCTCTTGAGAAGGGTAATAATCTGCTTACAAATTATAATTTTGTATGGATGGATGCATGATTAATATTACAGCGTTTGCCAACTCTGATTCAGCTAGGGCTAGGTGGATGAAAACTAGATAATTACGGAGCAAATAGTAACAAGTTTGTTAGATGGCAGTGATGTATCCAGGAAAGCAGACTTTAAAGAGGACCTTCAAGAAAGTCGGATCGAAAAAGACAACAAAGATGTTGAGTGTGTAATATCTTCACTGAAGAACTTTTCCGATCCTTTTGAAGAAATGGACAGAGAAACTCCTTTTAGAAACATATTCAATGGGCATGTTATGGACGATAAAGTAAGCAAAGATCTACTTAGTGAATACTTCAAAGACACAGAGGCCTTTGAAAATTGTTAAACGTTGTATGTTAGTGATCCAAGAAATGTTGAACTTCCAATACCAAGAAAAATTGTTTTGAACTGTGCTTTTGTGAGTGCTTCTAAAACTATCCAAGGATCAGATTAAAAACTCCATGTCGTAAAATGCACGCGTGATCTTTTTGTAAGACCAATATTGCCTCTGAACAGAATTTTGTTATGAGGGATGTTTTGGCCTAACCTCTTACCCCAGTTCCCCTAGCTCTTGGACAGATGGATGACTCACTGAATAAAACATTCAAATCAAAACTGATGCATAAATTGGAAGAGCTTCAAAAAGAAGATATCGTATCTGCTCCACTTACTGTGGCCACAATAGTCTTTGATGCTATGTTCATTCTGCATACAATTCAATTCCCAGATAACTATGGAGCTCTCGCCAACAACATTCTGGGATTAATCTGTAAAGAAGAAGCCAGAGAAATTCACTTAGTGTTTGACGTCTATGGCACTCCAACTATCAAGTATACGGAACATGACATACGTAATGCTAAAACACTAGTGACTGAAATAAAAATGTTTGAACCTGAACAAAAACTCCAAAAAAGTCTTCAGTGACACTAAGAAGTGAATCGTTCAAGAAAACTTTAACAAAGTTTTTATGTAAATAATGGAGATCTTCCAAATATTGTCACTTGCTTGGCAATAAAAAGTTATATGTTGCTGTAGAACAGACTTGTTACATGTATTAATGTATCGGCAAAAACATGAACGTAAATGAGGCGCAAGAACTTGCATGCCAACACAATGAAGCAGATAAGAGGAAAATTTGGGATACTACTTTTGCGACTCGAAATGGTGAAGAGAAAAATGTTTTGGTGCGAACAGACGATTCGGATATTTTTGTGTTAATGATCTATCACAGAAAGAACTTAAAGAATGCACCCTTATGGTTTGAATGTGGTGTATCTTCAAACAACTCTAGAAGATATATTAACGTCTCAAAAATAGCAAAAGAAATAGGAAGTGAAATAGCTGACGGCCTGCCAGGCTTTCACGCCTTGACTGGTTCAGATTACACTGCTGCTTTTACCAGATAAGAGGTAAAATAAAACCTTTTAATATTCTCACAAAGAGCATGGCTCATCAAAAAAATCTGATTAAATTAGGAGAATCCGTCTTGGTGGATGAATCCTTGCTGATTGGTGTGGAGACATTTGTGTGTGGTATGTATGGCCATCCTTCGTACGTCTCAGTATCAGAAGTGCGATTCAGTATTTTTTAAAAGAAAACGTTTCCTCTGCTAACAAGTAAACCGTTGACAAAACTTAGGCCTGTTGCTCCTACTCTTCCTCCTTCAAAAGCTCCTTTGGAACAAAAAGTTAAGCGGAGCAATGCTGTATCTTGGATGTGGAAACGTGCAAACTTCTGGATAACATTGACCCAACCTGTCATGGATGCAACTTAGAAAACAGGAAATACCAGGTTAAGTGGTATGAAGGGCCTATGCCACCTGGCATTATTCCGCCTGAAAATGACGACACTTCTGCACAGGATCAAGTTGCTTTATAAAGCAGTGATAGTGACACAGACTCCGATGATGAGTTATAAAGACGGTAGATTCTTAAAGCATTTTTTTCAATTTGACATCTATTGTAAGATTTAGGTTTTAGATTTAGTTTATTAGCAGATAAATATTACGTTAGAGTAATTATCAAAACATATTTTAGAGGTCCATAAGTACTACTATGAAGATACGCACAGTACTACAATAGACGAAATATGCATAAAAATTATTTATTTTATTTGCTTGTTATTTAGTCTTTGTTTGTGATAAAATACATTACAACTCCAAACTAATATATCAGAGAGTGAAACATCAGTAGGGTGTTAACTCGAAATCCCCGCCACAGAGGGCTGGTCAAGCAGATCTTGGCTTCAAGAGTAAGACAATAACCGGTAATTTACTATCTCGTTATGCATCAATAGCCATGTTTATGGTATTTTTTAAATCCCTACAATCTTAGCATTTTAAATCTTGCCTTGTTTTTATTGTCTTATAGGTTTAAGAGTTGTTGGACTTTAAACATTCACTCAGAAACAGAAAAACTCGTAAAATGTACGTTCGGGGCTAAATATCAGGAAAACTATTACACTTACGAACTATATTGTAATTACATAAAACACACACACAATGGTTATTTAATTACGAGCAATTTAAAAAAAAAGTACAATGCTTTACGACGCTTCGTTGAGGAGCTAGGTTCGTTTAAGTAAAGTGTCACACGTTTGCGCGGCAGCCATATTGATGACTTCATTACTCTGCCCCCCCACCACTCGCCAACCTTAAGAAATGCCTTTTTGAAGACTACGGGTTATGGGTATTCTTAAGCACACAACAAAGTTTATGGTAAACACGGGTAAATAAAACGTGTCCTATCTCTTGGTCTAGTACTTCATGGTTTTGTATGCATAGTTGGGCTTCGGTGCCTCACGTTGAAAAAATGGATGTGTGCACCGGGCCTTAGAATACGGCAGGTACAGCAGTTGTACCATAATCGCGGCAAAAATAATTTAAGACTACGGCTGATACAGCAGTTGCGCATTGAAAGTTATAAGAATCGCGCTTGTTATATTGAGAGAGTCGTAGTCAAAAGGTTAAATTTTCATTTTGAATCTCTAATATTATAAACGGAAGTGTTTGTTAGTCTGTCTGTTTCCTACACGCTGTCCTGACGAATCTATGGCACTTACATCATAGGTACTCTAAACGTTTTGCAATTCTTGGGTCGCGGCAAATTTTAAAATTCAATCTAGAACATTTTAAAATGAATTTAATGAAATGTTATTATTATTGAATGCAACAGCATAGAAGATCACAGAGTCTAAATTTATTTTTTTCGTTTCCGTTATCCTTTTGCGCGGAGGAAGGATTTTCCACCAGACGATAAAAAACAAATAAACTTTTAACTAGAGTTATTTAGTTCTTTTTTACATCTACTAGACCGTTAAAGATAGAGTAAAAATTTCAACGGATTTAAAATCTGCGGAAAATTTCATATTAGATCAATACCTAAAAAAGTTTTTTTTTTAATAAATAAAAATTTTTAAGTGAATATCTTCAAAATTTTCGCAACAGATTTTCAGCGAAAGAGGAAAAGAAAAAACATTTTGGCTGGCATTGGTTTAGTTCTTTTTTTTGTAAAATCGGGATCGTTAAAGATTGAAAATTTCAACGGATTTGAAATTTCACACCAGATAGATACCTTATACGTTTGATTTTCTTTTAATAAATCATTTTTCAACTAAATACACTGTTGGCCACCCAAATTGCAAAACCAAGAAAGACAAGAGATATCACAACAAAATTTATTTTGTAGATAACCTGTTGACCAATCAAATGATTAAATTTATAGACTTCTGTGAAGTATGGTTCCTGCCAAAATCAGTAGCCAGAGTAGCCACCATTGTTGGAGATCACCGCTGCCACACGCCTCGGCATTGATTCAGAGACTTTGGATGTGTTCTTGGGGTACAGCAGACCCAGCTGCTTCCACCGAGGCCAAAGTTGATCTGGTGTGGCAGCTGGGGATGTAATCTGGGTCAATCGTTGAGCAACCATGGACCACATGTTTTCTATCGGCGAAAGATCCGGAGAGCGAGCTGGCCAGGGAAGCAATTCAATCTGGCGATTGACGAAGAACCCTTGGACAATGCGTGCCACGTGTAGTCGCGCATTATCCTGTTGAAATATGGCTGTGGGCAAGCTTTGAAGGTAAGGAAGGACAACTGGCTCCAACACCTCGGAGATGTAGCGCTGGCTGTTTAAAAGTACCGGCAATGCGTACTAGAGGAGCGCGAGAGTGATATCTAATACCGCCCCATACCATAATACCCGGTGCAGGACCAGTGTGGCGGTGCATAACGCAGCTGTTCAGCATCCTCTCTCCACGGTTTCCCAGACTCGAATCCGACCATCGTGGTGTTGCAGACAGAAGCGTGACTCGTCAGTAAAGACAATTTCATTCCATTCTGCCGTCCACATCCTTCTTTCATCGCATCATTGGCGGAGGAGACGTCTGTGGTTGTGTGTCAAGGGTAGACGAAGCAATGGACGTCTTGCGGACAGACCACTCTGCTGTAAACTGCGTCGAATGGTACGCGCAGACACTGGATGATGCTTTACAGACTGAATGTGCTGTGCTATTGTTCGTGATGTGGCTGAGCGATCCGTCACTGCCATACGCACAATATGCCTGTAATCACGTGAAGTGGTGCACTGAGGTGGATGCAATCGAACACGTCGGTCCGTCGTACCCTCCTGCATCCAACGATCACATATCCGCATTACAGTTGTTTGGTTTCGTCCAACACGACTACCGATTTCCCTGAAAGATAATCCACAATCTCGGTAGGCCACTATCCTTCCTCTGTCGAACTCGGATACTTGATCAAACGATGATCGCTGTTTTCTACAAGGCATAATTGATCGTTTTTTTTTTTGAAAAAACCACAAGAAAAACACAATTGCCGTACTTGAAATCGTCGAAATCTCCAAGCCTTAAATAGTGCTTTGAAGCGGCTCCACAAGCGTTCGTGATGTGCGTCTGCGCTGAAATTCTAATCATTTGCATATCTCACCTCCGCTAATGCATGTTGTAAATTTCATAATATTTACATGCTTCCTTCAGGGTGTTGCATTTACTGTGGCCAGCAATGTATTTATATTTTCACAAGAGATTGGGACAACATGCCGAATTCCAATTGCGAAGCAAACCAACAAACACCACCAGCAACTCCGTTATGGCTGTTTTCCAATTTGTGAAGCAAATCATAGTTCACAATATTCATAATTTGGTTTGATTCGCAAACAAAATGGAAATTCGCAGTGAATTCATTCCAACAGGCTCCGAATTTCCATTTAGTTTGCGAAGCATGATGGCTGTTATCCTGATCCAATAGGCTACGAATTCTAATTTGGTTTGTTTCTCAAACCGTAATCGTAGTAATCCCCGGGGGTTAGCGAGCAGCACCTAGTTAGTTAGCACCTGACCCCACGAAAAGAACTGTCACGGGCAACGCCGTGGCTAGTATTCTTTAAAGAATTCGTTGAAATGTCGGTTGATTTCATTTGAAATAATTCCTTCCCTGGCGAATTTAGAAGTGCGCCAAAGCCGATACACCGCTTTAAAAGTAGATAAACTGAAGCTTTTCCAAAAAATTCTACAAAAATGTAATCGCAAGAAAAAAATATTAATTTAATGCACAAAAAAATATTATTAGTTACACAAATTTAAAATTGTATACCACAAGTTGCACACTGGCCTCACGACGACGAGACGCTCCGGCAGCGAAAACCACGGCCGCGGTTTTCACTGGGTTCGAAAATTATGACGCCAGTGTTCTTAATTCGAATTACAATTTCGGCGAAAACGCTTTATTCGATTCTCAAAAGTACTTGTAATCGCGCATCTCTAAATAGGCCACAAACGACAATAGTTACCGTTTTCATAAAAATTTAAAAAATTCCCCGATTTTTTAGTGAAATTTGGAAATTATTCCCGGACCCCTGCAAGAGCAATGTCAAGGGAGGTAGCAAGAGACATACTACTGGAAAAAGGGGAAATTACTCCAAAGAATGAAGCCTATTGATGTTTACTGGAACCAGTTCTTCAGACGGCGAGACATTAGTGGTGTGGATACTAAGTACCCTGTTGTGTCAAAGCTAGTGAAGGCTGCTCTGTCACTTTCTCGTGGTAGTGCTGACATTGAACGTGTCTTCTCATCCTCAGGACGAGCTTTGACAGGAGACAGCATCAATGTCAGAACGCACACGCAATACATTGATGACAGTCAAAAGAAGCTTGGCAAATTTTCACAATCAACCTTTTTTGGTGCCGATCTCGTCAAAGTTAATGGATATTGGAAAGGTTGCATATAAAGCCTATTTAAAAGATAGAAAACGGAAGGCACAAGAAAAATTAGAGAAGGAAAGAAAAAGAAAGACTGGAAGGAGAGAAAATATTTTTAGAGCAGCTGGCAATGGAACGAAAACATAAAATTTGAGAGGATGAGGCATTGGACAGCGCTTAAAATTTTTTAAAGGAAGCTAATTATAGGCTCAAGAAGGCGATAAAAAATTTTAGATTTTAAGGAAGCAAGTACTTGTGCTCAGGCAATGATTGAAGGGGCGGCTAAAGTCTCAGATGATGCTGGTCAGCAAAGACACTTAAAAAAAATGCACTTTCTTCTCTTGAGAAGAAAATGTATTTTGCATCTTCTCTTGAAAATTAATTTCAGACTTTTCTACAAAAAAAATCAGACAATCTTTCAAAAGAATGGAAGAAATTCTTCAAGCTATGACAAAAATGAACAATATTTAAAAATCACGATTATAAATGATTTTATTTTTTGTTAATATCGTTTCATAATACGCTTTTTAAATGAAGAAAATAAATATCCTTCCAAAGAAAGAAAAGAAAATTTAGGGATGACTGTGAAGAGTATCTTTTTCTTTTACTTCTCAGGTTAAAGAGATTAAATATTTCAACGGATTTGAAATCTGCGGAAGATTTTACACCAGATACGTAGATACATTTGATTTTCCTTTAATAAGCAATATTCTATTTTAAAATATACAATTTCAAATACGCGTGAAGTTCACAATATACACTGAGCGGCCACTTTATTTTGACAACTTGACAATTGTAATAAAATAACCTTTCGCGTCACTATGTTTCTGCTAGAACAGGGTTCCCACGGTCCTTGAATTTTTATTTCCCTACTAGGGGCCCTTGAAAATTACGGAACTTGATGAAAAGTCCTTGATTTTTTTTAACTATTAGATAATTGTGTAAATTCGTCTTGCATTGGAACTTGTCCAGACTAATTTCCTCCACAGCAGGTGTGCCATTTGAGCGTCATTATGAATGAAGCCAGTGTTTTGCGCTTTGACACTACGTGATGTACTTATAATGCTGCGTCTAGATTCCAGTGTACTGTCTTTATAAGTTGACACCTGGTTTCCGTTAAGACGGCTGCCTTGTTACACATCATGGCCGCTAGATAACAGCACAGCTTTCTTAGGAAACTGTAGCTTTAGCAGTCAGGATGTCATCAGAAACCTAGCATGCATCCAAAGAAATGAAGTCAAATTCTTATTGCCAAAATATAAAAGTTACAGTTGAAATTTTTTTTTTTTTTTAGAAAATCACATTTAAGAATTTTTTTGTTGTAAAACTTTCTGTAGATTTCAAATCCTTTGAAATTTTTACTCTATCTTTAACGATCGCAAAGATGGGGCTTTATTATTCTCTAGCCTAAGTTTCTAACACCAGTCAAAACTTTTGATTTGTTTTTCAAACAAAATATACAATGACAACCGTCTGTTGTAGGCAGTGGACGACAGCTAAATGAAGATTGTGTCGTGTAGATCAAATTGTGTGCAAGCTCCCATACTCTTCTCTTACCACCAAAATAATTTATAGTACGATATTTAATCACACGACCGAAATCCATGTGTGCACGTAGCCTGATAAGAACATTGAGTCAAGAAGCCCTCTTTATAACCAAAAAAAAAAAAAAAAAATCACAGGTTCTATGAGAAAAGAAAATTTAATTTATAAACAAAATTGATGATAACCTTTATTTTTTTGACTATCGGTAGTTTAAAAAATAATGTTTGTAAACTATGTTTTTAAAAGTCAAAATTATCGTCTGCGGTTTAAGAGGTTTGTTTTTATTCAAAATGGGGTTTTTAACGAAGCAGTGGTTCGAAGGCTATATTTATGCTCTTTCCATAGAGAAATATTCATATTCCGTTATCCAAAAACGATGTGAGTCATGGTTTTGTGATATCCAAAGCGTCGATAGGTAATATCGTCAACAAGAAAGGAAAAAAACGTCAAATTGAAGCCTCAAGTGGGACAAAAATTCAAAACAAGTATCCAAGGAAGAAACGGACATCTTCGACTATTGCAAAGGTACGTTGTTTAATGTTAAAAGAAAATCCCCCTAGTCAAAGGACAGTTGCAAAATCATTAAAATGCTCCGTGTCCACTGTAAACAAAACGATAAACGTTGACTTAAATCTTAAGAAAGCGAAAAAACGCAATGTGCATCGTCTTTCTCCAAAGCATATCGCTGAACATGTTGCCGAATTCTATATGAAAAACACTTATCCAAAGAGAAATGGAAAAAAATTGTCACAATAGATGAATCATGGGTGTATTTAAATGATTGCAGCAAAAAAAAAAAAAGCCCTTTATTATCATAAAAGGGGAGAAAAAAATTTAAGTACATGGTTCACAGTATCGAAAGAAAGTTTTTCTAAGGGATTCATGATTGTAGCTGGTTTTTCATATAATGGCAAGTTAAAAATAAAGAGAGTGGTACAAAATGTAAAGATCAACTCCAAATGCTATCAGCAACATATTTGATTGCCAATTTTTCTGAATGAAATACCATCGCTTTACCCACAGTGCCATCAATCTGTGGAACTCCATTAAGACAAAGCTAGCAGTCACACATCAAAATCCACTGTAAATTTCCTAAAAGAAATGGAACAAAAAACCGGTATCAAAGCCATACCCTTCACTGATATCCCTACTAAATCTTCCAATGTATCACCTATGAGTTTTGTGCTTTCGGACTTTTAAAATCTGCATTATTCAAACGTCGTCCCACAACCCTTACAGGACTCTGGAAAGCTGTTCAGGAGGAATGGGATAGAATACCTCTTCTGACACTTCAAAAGGCATTATTATCCTGGAAATTACGGTGTCGATAGTTCAGAATAAGGGCCATCAAATAGAACATTTAAAACACAAGAATTTTATGTAATTTAGTTTCGTGAATACAATATACATTGTCTAAAAAATGTGTGAACAGCCTCTGTATATTCCAATATTAACTATCTCAACTGCACTTTGTGTTATCATAGGAAATTGCATACAAAAATTTTTTATACTTTAGATGTTACCAAGATAAAGAGAATTAAGATAATTTAACCACACCAAATCCTTATGAAATAATAAAATTGAGATTTATTAAAATCAAATTAGAAAAGTATTAAAAACATTGGATACAAAAGTTCAAAATTACAAATACAAAACATTCATTAAAATTAAAAATACAGAAATAAAAAGTAGTATATATACATAGTTTATTTTACAGAGTGTATAATTTAGATTATGAACTTTTTCCTTGCAGGTCCAATGCATGCATCAAAGATGCTACGGCAGTGAATGGGTCTTTGAATTCTCTTCTTCTATGCTGACCTAGCAACCAATCTGGATCAATGTTTAAACTTTCCTTAGAGTTTAGATTATGAAACCTTCTGAGAAAGGAAGCATGAGTGGAGGTAGAAGAGGATTTGGATCTTTTCTCCTCTATACTTAGTCTTCTCATTAACAGATAATGAAAACTTTTAATTTGATTGCAGAAAATAGAATTTCTTTTCAGAACCTGCAAGAAAAATAAATTGCATATTTATCAAAGTTGAGTGAGAACAATCTATCATACAAGTTGTTATATTTTGACCTACTTTTAAATGAGTCGAAGAATAAAGAAAATATGCAATATAAAATTAAATAAACAAAAATAATATTTTAACAAACACACCATATTAAAACATTATTTTATAATGGCTAACCTTAAAGAGTGCACACTGAGAATTTTAATGTTCAGGGTTGGAAATTTTTGTGTGGATATACAGAGATGTCAACATGCCATGGAAGTTTTCAATAGTACCAAAGGGGAAAAAAATCTGTAGTTTTAAGAATTTTTCATAGTCAAGTAAAATTTTAAGAAATCGGATTTAATAACATGCATATATCATTAATTAAAATATTTAATTACAAATTTGCAACACATATTATTTATAATTAGTAAGGTATAGCGTACATGAAAACACATATATACAGGGTTCACACTAGGGATGCGATGTTTTTGTAACATCGATGTTTTATTTCTAAATGAAAAAAGTATCGTTATAAAAATTAAAAAAATAACCAAGTAGCATAATTTTTATAATCAGCAAATTGAAGATACTCTTAGACCAAAGTGGTCAAGGGTCTGAAAAGTAGGGATGCGACGTCGATGTTTTCAAAACATTGATGTTTTATAAAAAACATCGATGTATTGGAGCCGATGTCGCATCACTAGTTGCTAAATCTGTTTTAAGAAATGGGGAAAAAGTTTAAATACACTGAATTTTAAAAACATCGATATTTTTTGGGCAATGTATTATCAACATCGATGTTTTGCTGTCGATGTCGCATCCGTAGTTCCCACTCTCTTTTCCTAACTAAAAATACAGACTTTCTAGGACAAAATCAGGACTTAAATAAAACATTGAAAAAACCCCGCATTATACAAGTAATACCCGACTTTTGACCAAGTGGGTATGCCCTTTCAGATTAGATAATCTTTTAAGAACAGTAGTATGTAAAAAATTTTATATTCAAGTCTATTTTCTAAAAATTATACACACATAATGCCACTACAAAAATGAGATTTCTCAAAATAAGCAAATAAAATATCTGATTTTTTAAAAAAGCAGTTAATATAAGGGCATTTACGTGTACATGTATTAGTAATATGCAAGTACATAAATTATGGATGAAGACAGCATGAAAAAAACTTTGGATGTTTTTTTCATCTCTTTGCAGTGTATTTGTTTTTATAAAAAGGGAAATAAAGAGTTAAGTTTCATCAGTACCGGGCTTGGTGTTACCGCTCTCCCAGCTGCTGCAAGTTTGATTTCGTTATCTTATTCTTTTCATACTAGGGGGTTCCGCCCCAGCACGCCAATCCCATTTGGTTTGCTTGGCAAACCAACACTCCTGTCACAAGTGATTTCGCTTTTTTTTAAACACTTAATGCACCCTAAACTAATAGCCACATCAGTAAAAAACCATCTCCATCTTGTTCTCTGTACACTTTTGAATAAAACATGTTAAACTCGTAATATTCTGATCTGTTCTTAATTGGCAAAGTGTCAGAGAATTGAGTGGAAAAATGAGCATAACGTCACAGTGTGTTTCAAGGGCATTTGGTAAACCCGTTAGTCAGAAAATGTAACCTTAATTTCTGTGAATAAGAAAGAATGAACGTGTATCGCTCCTAGATCTAAAAAATACGAAATTTGTACATCCAACTTTTTATTGCATCAAATTTATTTATTAACCAATTTCAAAAATAATTGTACAGTTAGAAAAAGTACATTCTAAGGTATTCTGCGATGTTTTACAATTTAAAAAGTAATAGTAATAAGATATAAACATGGCAGTTGTAACAAAAAAGTCCCGATTTTTTCTGAATTTCAAAATTTTTATATCAAGAACAAAATTGAAATTTCTAAAAAAACTTAACCATGGTTCCCACACCTTTATCCAAAAAAAATTCAAGGACTTTTAAGGACTTTTCAAAACCAAAAAAATATTTTTCAAGGACCTAAAATTTTTTATAACGACCTAAAACAAGGCATACACAAAAGTTGTCAGTTAAAAAGAAAAATATAAAAAAAAATAATAATAATAATTTTTTTATACAACTGTTAGTCAAAAAAGGGAAAGGTTATTGTCAATTTTGGGAACAATTTGAATTTTCTTTTCTCACAGAACCTGATTTTTTTTTTGCAGAGTGGTCTTCTTGTTTTAATGCTAACTTTCAGGCTACTTGCACACATATCGATTTCTGTCGTGCGATAAAATATCGTACGATAAATTCTTTTGGTGGCACGAAGAAGAGTATGAGAAGCGGCCGTCTTAATGGAGACCAGAAGTGCCAACTTAGACGGATAGCCATACTGTGGAGATCTAGACCTAGTATTATAAGTATATCACATAGTGTCAAAGCGTGAAACACCGGTTTCATTCAGAATGAGGCTCAAATGGCACACATGCTGTGGAGGAAACTAGTCTGGACAATTTCCAATGCAAGACGAAATTACACAATTATGTACTTGTTAAAAAAAAATCAAGTACTTTCAAGGACTTTTCACCAAGTTCCGTAATTTTCAAGGACTTTCAAGGGCCCCTAGTTAGGAAAAAATAATTCAAGGACTTTTAAGGACCGTGGGAACCCTGTTAACGAGCTGCAAAAATTCACTTTTAGAGGTATTCTAAAAAAAGTCACATCTGAAGATTGAAAATTTGTACTTTTTTTGCTCACTCACGTTAGAAATTTTGGCCCCTAATAAACCCTAAACTAGTTGCCGCATTGGAAAGAATCTTCAAAATTGTCCAGGGAACACAATGAAGAACAAACCATGTTAATTTCGTAATTTTCTTAGGAAACCATCAAAGAATTGAGCTAAATAACTCAGTTTTCAATCCTGCAACAGCAACTTTTTTTTTAATAGAGATTATTTTGAATTTGCTTTTTACAAATACAAATATTGACGACCAGCTACAGGCTCAAGATCAACAAGGTTGGTCCTTTGTTTATGAATTCTCCAATTTTCACTGACTATCCAATTACATCTTAAATTCGTACACTCCCCTTGAATTAACTATATTTTCTGGCAACACGTTACAATTGTCTATTACCTTATTAAAGTAGTAGTTTTTCCTTAAATCCCGATTGAAATGTGTCTTATTCAATTTATACCCATGGCCCCTTGTTCTGTTATCCCTATTGAAATTTAAGCCCTCGGTGTCCCCTTGTTTTACCAACTTGAAAAGCTGAATCAAATTCTCCCTCCTTCTTCTTTCCAGAGTATACATGTTTAGCTTACTTAAACGTTCATTATAGTCGAGATTTGCTATCCCCTTTATTATTTTTGTAGCTCTGTGCGGAACCCTTCCAATTAAATCTATATCCTTTCTCATATATGGAGCCCAGAATTGTGCAGCATATTCTAGATGTGGTCTTACTAAACCCTTATATAACGGCAAGATTATATTCGTATCCCTTGTAGTTACAGTCTTTTAAATGTACCCCAATAACCTATTAGCTTTTTTACCCACAGCTGAACATTGGTGACCCATTTTAAAATCCCTGTGAATTATTACCCCAAGATCCTTGACTGTTTCTCCCTCCTTTAACCTTCACTCCCTGCAGACAGTACTCGGCTCCACTGTTCCTGTAACCCATATGCAGAACTTGACATTTCCCTACATTAAATGACATACCCCATTTTACCGCCCATTCGGATATCTTATCAAAATCCCCTTGTAAATTCTCTATCTGTAACTTGGTATCCACTGTCCCCCATATTTTTAAGTCATCTGCAAATATACTGATTCTATTCTTAATCCCCTGACCTATATCATCTATGAAAATTATACAAAAAATTGGTCCCAAAACTGACCCCTGAGGCACCCCACTTATAACTTCTGTCCACTGTGAATAATTTGCTTTTACCTGCACTCTGCTTTCTACCCAATAACCAATTCTTTATCCATATCAATGTTTTCCCCTGAATCCCCAGCCTTTCCAATTTAAACAGTAATGCCTCATGAGGTACTTCATCAAAAGCCTTTTGAAAATCTATGTACATGATATCTACACACTGCTCTTATTATCCAGCTCCTCAGTAATTTTTTCGTAGAACTTCAATAGGTTTGTAGAGCAGGATCTGCCCTTCCTAAACCCATACTGATTATCTGATAACAGCCCCCCCCCCCCAAGTATAACATTATATGCTTTTTTTAACAGAGATTCAAATATTTTTCAAATTACTGACATTAGACTTACTGGTCTATAGTTGACCAGTGTTAAAGAAAATATGTACATTTGTTTCTGCTTCAAAGATAAAAAATGGTATGTTTTGTTGTGACGTATTACCAGAGGCAAGTAATCCCTATTGGAAAAGAATAAAAAGTGAAGTCATTCACAGGAAAGTTATATTTTTTTTTACCTGCAGTTTTGCATGAAAAACATTAAGCAGCTTGTAGAATATAGCAATGTTCATTGCTTATTACTGGAAAATAATGATGAAATAGATAACTTGGCTAACATATTAGTGAAAATATCAATACCTCTAATTTCTCAGAATCTTGGCAAAAGATGTAGAATAAGGTGCAACATTTAGTAAATATATCAACTCCTTTCTCTCTGAAGATTTTCATCAAATCGAGGATCATACTCAGAACATTCGGGTCTGCCCACACACTATTTACAGTTTTCTTGTACTTAAAAAGAAAGAAAATACATTATAAATACAGAATAAAATATTTCAAAACAAAAGTATAGTAAAGAAATTCTCTAACACAATAAAACTATATAACCTTACATGAACATCTGCAAAAAAAGTTAAATACCCATAGTCATGACTGCAGAACATCCTGTTTATGTAAGAGTTAATACTGATGCAACATTAAATTTTAATTCCATGTTGTCTATAAGAAACCATACTAACTATGGATATTTCATAGTAGGCAGGTGTGCAACTGTTATTAATACAATGAATTACGTACATAACGATTTGTAAAAAGCAAGTTACAACTGATCTTTCTAATACCAAGAGGACAGATCTAAACTAGTGTTAGTATGTATTTGTGAACATTCCAGTAAAAAAAATTTGATTGTAGTCATTCTGTTTAGTTGAATGTGAATTTAGAGTGGTAACAAATCTTTTAACAAAAAAGTGGAACCGACAGCAAATAATTGACCAGATTTAAGTATGTTGATGATAAAAATAGTCAAATTGGCAGTACAATACTAAACTCATCCTTCTGATTTTTGATACAAACTAATGATAATGAGCAATCTAGTTTTGTTACCTTATTTAAATAAATAGCTTTATAATTTAAGTTCCACAAACTAGATCTTTGAAATTCTAAAATTACGCAAGGATACATAAAATTTTGGTAAAATTAAAAAATTATCCGTACTACACTTGCAATTTATTATTTACTGAGGTAGTTTAACAGAAGGGAAAGTGCTACCATTGAAGAGAAATGTCTCTGAAACCAAAGTTTGAACCAAAAAGTTTGGGAAACCATGTTTTAATTGAACCCCTAGGAGTCCACTCAAATTTTTAAACGTATTTCCTTTCTTAATCAGCACTGAGTTAGACAAGATATAAGTACAGAAATGTATATACAGTTAAATTCTTTCATATATAATTATTTTGTGCATGTAGATGTTAAAAAGTTATAAAAATCTCACGTTAGTTATAATAAATGCATTTTTAATTGATCTATTTATGACAAACATTGATTCTGAAAATTTTCAAACCCTTGATCTATTCATAGATTGAAAATATTTTTGTATTTATTCATGCTAATTTTTTTCCAGATAGATATTGTGGTAGGTAGACAATTAACATTACACTGTAGCAACACAAGCTATTGTCGACAGTCCACGACCAATCTTGAAGGGAAAGAGACAAGGACGCCCCCTCATTTTGAACCATGGTCAGACGACGAGAACAAAACCCAAGCTGGCACCCCATTCTTCAAACTTCCACACCACAGCAACGTGAGAATATTTGAAGTCACGACAGATTTAATGTATGGTACATTTTAAAAATGTCAAATTGATTATACGAGTTGAATTTTTTTAATACTTACTCAAAAGTTTAAACTAAAATTTCCAAAAAATATCAAATTCCTATAGTTAGATTATGTTTTTTTTGGGTGAAGTTGAGATACAGGTCTAGATGGGAGCAATTTTAGATCCATCAGTGAAATAAATTTTTTTTTGTATCAAATGCCTAAATAAATTAAAGTACATTTAAACATTTTTTTCTTCCACATTATCATAACAATTTTAATAATAGCACACTACTTCTTCTAATATACTTCTAAGTTTGAGGCACACATATTTAAGTTGTTTACATATGCATATTTTTCAAAAACAATCACACCAAAGTTAAATTAAATGTTGAAATAGTGCCAAATTGTGTAGTCAAAATCTGTAATATCTGTTGATTTCTAAATAGGTATGACCAAACTGAATAGTCAATCAGAGATAAATTTGACAAGAAACTGCTAAGTTGTTACCAAAAGGGAGTACATAGTACCATCAGCAAAAATGAAATAAAAATACAGATAAATTGTTTAATAAATACAGAAAACTGAACAACGTTAAAAAAATAAATTTATGAAACAAATAACGAGAACATAAAAACGTAAATAATTTTAGAGACCAAAAGAAACTAGAATAACCAGTTTTAATCGTTTCTTTATGCGATAAGTTTCTTCATTCTACGATAAGAGTTACAATTCTGAAATACCAAAGTAATGAACTGTCATCACGTGAAAACGAAGTGGGGGCCTAAGCTAACATTTATTAAACACCATATTGTCACTCCAAGTGCAAAAGGCCACTGCATGTCAAAAACAGGGTTGTCAATTTCTTTTTGATTAAAAAAAATCCTTTTTAAAAATTTAAATAAATTTAAATAAAGATTTTTCAGTATTTTGTTATATATATATATAACAAAATACCAGTCATTAAGCTGTACTTTCTTTAAAAATAAAAAAAATAATAATAATTCAAACACGTAAGAACAATTAAAAAAATATTTGTTTATCTAAATATAAAGAATTATATACTTTTGAAAAAGACAATTTTACTAAGAAAAAAAGGAACAATATAATAAAAATTACATTTCTTGTGTGTGTGACTATAGATATGTTATTGTATGTTAGAATATTAGAGAATTTTACACTCAGCTGTTCATTTGTTTCATTACAAACACAATTTTTGAGGCTTTCTCTACTTCTAACCAGTTTTGTAATTTAGAGTGGATCACACCAAATGTTGAAAAAATACTTTCAACACTAGCAGTTGATGATTTAGCTGTAATTAACATGTTTATAAATTTCTTTTCATTTTCACTAATTATATCCTCATTTAAAATTTTACAAAAGCTATTCCACCACTCAAAATCAGGCATTGTTTTAACAACTGTTGGGTCAAAACAAATATTTTTGTCATAATTGTGAAATGGTTCCAGCTTCCCTAAAGATTTTAAAGTAATTGCTAGGAAACCAGAGCAGGGTGGCAACAAAATCCTAGAAATAAAGTTCCCTGATATTTCCATGATTTCCCTGATAGTCTCACAAAAATTTCCCTGATTTAACTATTCCCTTTAGAAATGTTGTGATCCGTGATTGCTATCGATATACAGCATCCACCCAACACTATTTTTAAATATTTAGTGACCGAGGATGTAAAAGGATCATTCTTCACAAATATTTTGTATTTTTTCTCTACAGATATTTTAATTGTTATTGTAAGGGTTGGAAACCTTAATGGAATTTTTTTAATTAAGATTGAAAAAACTTTAGAAAAAATGCAAAATATTTTATAAATTTTTTACACCTGACACTACATTGTCATACTATTCATCGAAACCAAATGCAAATATACATAAAAAATTCTACAAAAATGTAATTGCAAACAAAAATAATTAATTTAATACACAATAAACATTATTTGTTACACAAATTTCAAATTGTATCCCAAGTTGTATCGCTAGTCTCACGGCGACAAGACGCTGCAGCCGCGAAAAAAACGTCGGCGGCATTCAAAAATTATGACGCTATGGTTCTTAATTCTAATTACAATTTCGGCGAATAAGATTTATTCGTTTCTCAAAAGCACTCGTAATCGCGCATCTCTAAATAGGACAAACGATAATGGTAGACGTTTAAGCTGTCAAAATTTCCCTGATTTTTTGTAAAATTTGGAAATTTTCCGAGATTTCCCTGATTTTTCCAGAAATAAAAAGTTCCCAGAGAATTCCCTGATTTCCCGGTTTTCCAGGTTCTGTTACCACCCTGCAGAGCCACATTTTTCTGTTTTGATGTGAATATATTCCAGACCCTTCTTTTGTGACATCAATTTTTTTTCCCTCTTGTTTTTCTTGGTTAGAGTTAAAAACTAATATCGATGGGCTTAGAATAAAGGCAGCAAAATGTGCAGCTGTAATTTCTTGCCTTATATATACAGGCAAGATACTTTTGTTTTTTGATGATTACCAGCCCCTCGGTTACGATGACAAAGGTGTGATTTGGCTGTCATAGCATTATACGTATTGCCAACTTAAGGTAAAACGGAGTATAGGTGACAAGTCACTGAAATTTTCTGAAGTAACTTTTTCTAACTTGGACTCAAAAATGCGTTTTCTAAATATAATTTACACATCAACCCTTTCTATGCACTTGTTATTTAAAATAAACAAAGTTTAATATCAATTATATCATAGTTTAAATTGCACTATGTAGATGTTTGTATTTTTTTTTTTGGAACATTTAAATGTATTACTTAATTATCTTACATTTGAACGTTATTGCAATATAAAAACTTTGTTTTTACCATTTTATCATTTTTGCCAACACCATTTAGTTTACTCCAATATTAAAATGAAACTCACTGCATTTTACTATGTTCTTTCTTTGTGAACATGATCCTTTTTTAAAATATTTATTTTATTTTACATAAAAAGAGCATCTTTTACTTTGCATTTTATTGTGTTGTTCATTATGTTTATTTAAAATCTATTTGCTTGAGTTCTCAAAAATAAAGATGTAAAAAGTAATCTAGTTACATCAATTCAATGAAAAAATTTTTATGTTCTATATATTCTTTCCTTAAATATACATTTTAAAATCACTATTTAAAGATATATGAACAATTTTATTTCGTTAAAGTAGATTAACTTGATATTTAAAATAAAGTGATTTAAATCGCCACAACCCTGGTCAAAAATAACATTTTTCTTTTATTATTGCTATCTGGCTTTTTGTGTTATCCAAACAGGTGGCAAAACCTCTTATGTCATCAGCTGATCTAATAAAAGTTACAACCAAATGTATATAATAATAATAGAATTAAATCACAAGGAAAACGAATAAATTATTTTAGCTTTCCCGAAAAATGCAGCTTTTAGACATACGACCTTTTGCACTTTGAGTGACGATATGTTAATTATAAAATAAAGTAGTAAGACAGACATTTCAACAGAATTGGCTGCAATTAGAAGAAATAATAAGAAGTTTTTTTATTTGTTTCCAAGGTTGGAAAAAAAATTGAAGGAGTGTACATTTTCACATGCAATTTTTATGAATAAAATACTGTTCATTTTAGGAATTTAAAAAAATAGAGACACAAGTTTTTAAGTACATGGGTCTTTATACACAGTAAGATAAAACAGAGCAACATGTAGTACATCCCCTTTTTTCAATTAATTGCTCAGAATATTACTATATTATTGAAATTGTGCATTAGAACTTGAGTAATTGTAAGCTTTAGAGTAAGTTGCAAAATCAATTTAGCAATAATTTGTAAACCTAACACCTGTTTTATTCTTTAAAAGAAATTATGCAAGAAAATTAATTATATTACCTTTGCAAGATTTAAAAGAATGTTGGCAGCAAATTTGATAACTTCTTTATGTGGAACACTGCGATTGCAGGAGCGAACAAGTTGTACGAGTACTGACAATCCTTTAGATTGCTCTAATCTTTCACAGCAAATAGGAGACAGCTTAGTACAGACATCTAAAAATGTAACGATGTATAATATGGCTTGGAGATGAGAGTGCAGTTCCATAAATATATCATTTCATATTAAAAATTAGTAGCTGTAGAATTCTAAAATAACAGTCAAATTTGGTTTAAGCAAAACCATTTATCACAAAATTCTGTTTAAAGCAAGATGAATCTCCACTGCCACCAATCAGGGCTGAAGCAATGTGGTAATTTACATGTTCAACATTAATTCTTTAAAAGGACTTTAAGCAAAAGTTCCACTTTTTACTTTAATTTCCCATGGAAAATAGATGTGTTGATTTAAAGTTAAGGGGAAAAAAGAAAAAGGAGAGTTGTTAAGTTACACGAATCACCACAATGGAATTATATACAAGTTGAAACGACAAAGCAAGTAGGAAATAGAACATGGTCTGTGTTTAAAGGGTTGGTAGATTTCCTGCAGCTTCCTTTTCTGTGGATCCTTTGGAAACAAGGGATCTTAGAAGTGCTTGAAATTCAGTTACATTTAAGACATCCAAGAAGTGTTTTCAGAATGGGAGATTTATTGATAATGAAAACGTGAATGAAGCAAGGAAGACTGAGGAGGAGCTTTGATTAAAGAAGCTAAGACGTGGAGTTCTTACAGCAGATAATTTCAAAGGGCATGTCAGTGTGGATGAAAATATTTTCATACCTGACCTTAAGACAGATGAAGACATAATTCCTGCTTCTTCAGCTAGAGACAATCAATCTGAACTGAACACATTGAATAAAGTGGAGAGTGATAATTTACATCCAAGTATTTCTTTGAGTCAAAAGCAGCAGACACTTTAAAAATGCTACTACTAAAAACACAGAACTTCATTTTGAGCAAGAGAACACCTTGTTTGCGTTTAATAGCAAGGGAGATGTTAAAAAAAAACTCTTCTGAAAACGACATTATATCCAGATAAAACAACCCACTATAATCCATTGTTTTAAACAATGACTGAATGTCTGGTATGTCAAATTTTTATGATATAGAAAAATAAATATTTTCAGATTCTATAACTCAGGTACCAAGTTTGAGGTTTGTCAATGATATCTGTTTCATTCTCAAATTTTATAATTGCGAAACAATTTCAGAGGTCCCTTTGGTTTGGTGTTAATGAGGTTCGACTGAAATAGCACAATTTTATCTTGCAAATTAGTCACATAAAGATTTGCATATTAACCATATAAACCGTGTCAGAAACATGCTTGTTAGAAAAAATGTCAAACTTTTAAGTTGAATTGAAATGAATGAATTCCATGGCTATCAAAATGACTATAAATACAATTTTAATTTATTTAACACTAAAAAATCAATGTTAATTAAAAGCTATTTTTTTTTAATATCATGAAAGTTTAAACATACATTTTAACTCACTAGAAAAAGTTATAAAATGTACAATAAGATTTAGTACCAACTATCAACATTGAATAAAAAACACCTAATGCCCAAATTAAAAGTAAGTGAGTTTATAAGTTACTCGAAGGTTTGTTAAAGTGTTGACAAGTTATCACAATAATCACTTGTGTAAGTGAAGTAGGGATGCGACATTGATGTCAATGTCTTCAAAACATCGATGTATTGGGGGTCGATGTTTTTGTAACATCCATGTTTATACTTGTCGATGTTTTATGTTTAAATGAAAAAAGTACCGTTACCAATATTTAAAAAATAACCAAGTAGCACAATTTTCATAATCAGCAAATTGAACATACTTTTAGACTAAAGTGACCAAGGATGAAGTGTCTGAAAAGTAGGGATGCGACATCAATGTTTTCTAAATATTGATGTTTTAGAAAAAAAACATCGATGTATTGGAGCCAATGTCGCATCACTAGTTGCTAAACGAGTTAAGAAATGGGGAAACAAGTTTAAATACACTGAATTTTAAAAACATCGATGGTTTGGGGGCGATATATTATCAACATCGATGTTTTAATTTTGAACATCGATGTTTTGCTGTCGATGTAGCATCACAAGTTGCTAAACCAGTTTTAAGAAATGTGGGAAAAAGTTTAAATACACTGAATTTTAAAAACATCGATGTTATAATTTTGAACATCGATGTTTTGCTATCAATGTTGCATCCTTAATGTGAAGTAGATGCTCTCCTGGTTCAACAAAATGTTATAAAGTTAACTAGTGTCAACAAATGATTTGCACTGTCAAGTAGAGAAATTATAAAATTAGAGGTATAATAGACATATGGAGGTTATTTTAAAAACAATAATTACTAAAGATAATAACAGGATATTTAAAAGTGATGTAAAATCTTACCTAAATTTTGAAGAGAGGTCAAAATTCTGGTCAAATTTTCATCAGTTAATAAGGTTTCCAATGCTCTAGTTGTTCGATTTTTAAGCGATTTGTGCTCATCCACAGGAGCATTTCTGATATTTTGTCTTGAAGTAAGAATTTTTGGATCTGTTATGTTCTTTCGTATAAGATATCCACGCCATAAAGCCTTTTAAAATAAACATTGATATAAGCAACAATTGTTTTTACACACAAATAAATAATTTATTTAGCTGCCAACAGTATTTCAAAATTTGGTTAGATATTATAAGGTGAAGAATGTGTCAGTACATATTTCAAGCAATCAGTAAGTTTAGGAAACTTGTTTATATAATGCCTTATTTTAATGTCGTGCCAATTTTTCAGAATGCATTTTACAACGTAAATAGTCAAATTTTTTTGGGGATAAAAACATTTTAAGGTGTAAATTTGGATGATTGTTGAGGCAAAATATTTTTTAACGATTATCTGAAAATATGCAAGATTGGTACTTATAGCATAAAAATCTTGCACTGTGGTTCTTGCTGTTAGAAGTCTGTAAAGTATCTAATTTTAAAACCAGTAGGTAGCAACAGGGTTGGCAAAAACCCGGGTTTTTCTAGAAAAACCCAGCTTGGGTGAGTTTTTGTGGGGATTTCTGGGTATTTATAAATAATAGTAGAATATCATTCTAACTTGATCTTTTTATGCTTGATGTAGGAACCAGTGATGTGGTCAGGGAGGGGGGCCAAGCATGTAGCCAGGATTTTGTTAAGTGGGGGGTCCATAATATGAAATTTTAATTAAGTAAAATGTTTTAACATTAGAAGGGTCCAATTTAGCTGAAGGAGGAGTCCGGACCTCCCCTTGGCCACATACTTTGGGGGGGGGGGGCGCGCACCAGACACACTTTTTTATTCAATCTGAAGCATACCCCATTTTATAATTTCAAAGTAATTCTCCTTTTTTTAAAAATCGTGTCCTATAAAATTATCTAAATACCTCTGTGTAAGTCACAGGAAAAACAGTTACCGTTCAAGTGGAAACTGGTTGATTGGGGGAGGGAAATTTCTTCAAAAACACTGTTTTGAAGCAATTTTATGCAAAAACATTTTGGAGCCATTCTAAGGATAAATATATAGCATTACATAGGAACTCTTGATTTTTCTAATGGGGAAAAAAAAAAAAAGTTAAATGCAAAAGCAATAATTCTTTAATGTTACAGATAACTGTACATATAAAAACAAAATAAACACTATAATGCTCTAATCTTTTTAATATTCTTAAAAATTTAATTAAAAGCATTGTTAAGTGCAATTTGGTGCAGCTATTGCATCTTTGATGGAAGTGATTTTGTAACTGTCAAATATTACATTTTGTTAGAATAAAAAGCTCAATCTAAAATGTTGTTATTCTGAAGGAATGTTATATTTCATGTTAATTATAGTCTTTTGTAATAGTATATTATATTTTCATGTAAATTTTGTTGGTTTTATCAACTGTTTTTGTTACAAGTTTAATGATATGATTTAATTTTTTTTTGTGTACAGTACACTCTCTCTAATACGAACATATAAATACCAGGCGGGTTTGGATATATATATTTCAGATTATTTACAAAACCCACTTCATAACAAAAACCCAGTGGGTTTTTGTTGGTGGGCTGGGCCCAGCTTGCTAAATCTGAGTAGCAATGTACTTAATTACTCATGAAAAGGAACTTGGTTACTTTGAAAAGTGCTAAATGATTTGTAGCAAAATTAAACAAATTTGTCTTTACTTTCTCAACATATTTATTAATGAAGTCATACTATTTAGGTATTAATTAATAAAAATTAAAACTAATTTAACTTTTGAAACTTAAACTGGTATCCTTTTGTTACTGAGTCATAATGTACAGAGAAAGCTCAAAACCGAGTACAACTAAGGGAACTGGATTTTAATATATTTGCTGTCATTAAAGCCTTGTTTAATTAATAAGGAGAAAAAGAAGAGAAGTAAAGTAAAAATATTTAATTAACATAAGAAATTAAATATCTAATTTGATGTTAAATAAAATATTTACAGTCAAACCATATTTGAAAACATGCCATATGAATTAAACTTACCTGAATCTTAATGGTAGCTTTAAATTTTCTATACTGTCTTCGAACAAGCCACATTCGGAAATATGACTGAATCAACACAGCTGATTGTTCTCTTCTTTGAAGGTATTGACGAGAATGCCGTTGAAATGCAATTATGCTGGATCGCAGATGCACATACCACTGGCGTTGCTGATGAGAAATCTAAAAAATTACAAAGATTTCTACTTTACTAGGTGTATTGGTTAATCATGGGAATTTTTTCGATTTTAACAAGCTTATATAACCTTGTACCTCAAAATTTTCTGAAGGTGTTAACATCAGATATTTTTGTGCTTAAAAAGGTTGAATTTCATGCAAAAAAAAAAAAAAAAGAGTATTTGCAGGAAGTTTTAATCCAATAATGTATTTTAAAGTGCTGCTGAAACTTATTGTATCTTCGGGAAGCTTATGATGAAAATGCTATATCGATTTTGTTGTGAAAGACAAAAGAACGTCCAAGTCAACCGAAACGTTTGAAGACCAACAACCAGACAAAACAGTTAATACTGATCATTACCGACAACAAAATCTATGGTAACCACACTTTGATCGTAAAACGACCAGAACATAGGGCAAAGTAATTTTGCTTCATAACGCACCATCACACACTTCTAGACATGTTAAAAGATCTTGTATGGAAAGCATTAACCCACCAGCCATATTCACCAGACCATGCTCCTTCCGATTACTACTTATTCAGATCAATAGTATAAGCACTTTCTGAGCAGCACTTCAAAACGCATGAAGAAATGGAAGATGAGGTCTCAGAATGGTTTGCCTCAAACAAGAAAAATTATATTGGATATCCACAAATTACCTGAAAGATGGGGAAAATGTGTAGCTATTGAAGGACATAACTTTAAATAAAGCACCTTTGATGCTTCTCTTGAAATTAAGTGTTTTCTAAAGAAATCAGATTACAAGATACACAATATATTGTAGACTCTAAGACTGCACTAAAATTTTTTTTGGGTGCATTTAATCTGGGACATTAACTTTGGAAATCGACAGAATGACGTTACATGTAGGATAGATCTTTAACTGATTGAAACTGTATACTCTTAAAAGTTACCAATTAGTAATTATACTAATTGTACAATTACTAAACTTTAATAGCTCAAGCTGAGATCATAGCTAATTTTTCATTTTAAATATAATTGCAAGTACATTGTAAATACAAGAGCAGCATCTATAAACTCAATAAGTTACAAAGTAAAAACTGAAGTTGCTTACCACATGTAAGGATTCTAATTCTCTCCTTTTTTGTCTCCATAAGCGAAAACATTGTTGTATGAGAACAGCAGCATTTTTTTGTTTTTCCATTTTTCTGCGTATTAAAAATCCTCTCCAGGCTGCTTGAATTTTAATGCAACTTTTTCTTTTCACATGGTACAAGTGATATTCTTTCATACCAATTTTGTAAGCCAAATAATAGTGTTGAATCAAAACCACACTATGCCTCATAGCAAGAAATTTTCTTCGAAATAGCATTTTACGAGCAAGTGACTGTAATAAAATAGCAGATTTAATTTTTCTTTTGAATTCACATCTAGTTATAAAACCACGCCATGCAGATTGAATAACAGTTGCTGAATACTGTAGCTTTAAGTATAACAGGTGAACTCCTTTTCTAAGCATATAAGACTTAAAACATTTTTGTAAAATTATTGCTGATTTTTTCCTTTTGAGAAAACGTTTTCTATAAATAAATGATTTGTACGTTTTTTGTATTTTTATAGCATTGCAATTAAGCTTCTGTATATGTTTTCTAACTAACCAACCCCTAACAAGGGCTTGGGTTGTGATGATACAGTTCCTATCCTTTGCATATAATCTTCTGATTTGTCTACCAATCATAACAGCTTTGAAGTGCTTTTGAAGAACTTTAGCTGCATTTTTCCTAGTTAAGAAACGCTTCCGACAGATAAATCTGCGGGTATAAGCTTGGATTGTTATGCTAGCTTTCTGTTTGAGTTTAAATTCTTTTCTCGCTGCATAACCACGAAAAGAAGATTGTATAATAATAGCAGAATGTTTCATTTGCATATATTGCTGATGGCACTCTTTAGCAATTTTCCAAGCAACAAAGTGCTTTTGTAATATACAAACAGATATTTTCTTTTCAAGAAAACGTTTTCTGCAAATAAACGACTTGTACGTCTTTTGTATTTTTATAGCAGAGCAATGGAGTTTCTGTACATGTTTTCTAATTAACCAACCCCTAACAAGGGCTTGGGTTGTGATGACACAGTTCCTGTCCTTTGCATATAACCTTCTGATTTGCCTACCGATTATAACAGCTTTGAAGTGCTTTTGAAGAACTTCAGCTGCATTTTTCTCGGTTAAGAAACGTTTACGGCAGATAAATCTGCGGGTATAAGCTTGGATTGTTATGCAAGCTTTCTGTCTGAGTTTAAATTCTTTTCTTGCTGCATAACCACGAAAAGAAGATTGTATAATAATAGCAGAATGTTTCATTTGCATATATTGCTGATGGCACTCTTTAGCAATTTTCCAAGCAACAAAGTGCTTTTGTAATATACAAACAGATTTTTTCTTTTCAAGAAAACGTTTTCTGCAAATAAACGACTTGTACGTCTTTTGTATTTTTATAGCAGAGCAATGGAGTTTCTGTACATGTTTTCTAATTAACCAACCCCTAACAAGGGCTTGGGTTGTGATGATACAGTTCCTGTCCTTTGCATATAACCTTCTGATTTGCCTACCGATTATAACAGCTTTGAAGTGCTTTTGAAGAACTTCAGCTGCATTTTTCTCGGTTAAGAAACGTTTACGACAGATAAATCTGCGGGTATAAGCTTGGATTGTTATGCAAGCTTTCTGTTTGAGTTTAAATTCTCTTCTCGCTGCATAACCACGAAAAGAAGATTGTATAAGAACAGCAGAGTATTTCATTTGCATATATTGCTGATGGCGCTCTTTAGTAATTTTCCAAGCAATGAAGTGTTTTTGTAATGTACATACAGATTTTCTTATTTTAAGATACTTTTTGCGACTGAGATACATTCTGCAACAAGACTGCACAGTTATACAAGCACAACGTATTTTCAAGAATTTTTTTCTTGCTATAACCATTCTTATACAAGATTGAATTTTAACACAGCTCTTTTTCTGTAATAAAAAGTTATCTCTTTCTTTTCTGGCAGTGAGATGTGCTCTGAACTTTCTCTGAATAAAAATAGCTGAAGTACGAGCTCTTCTGAATTTCTCAAATTGCTTAACCATTCGATAGAAAGATTGAATCCTGATAGTTGCAATTTTCATAGCTAAATATTTAAGCTTTGCTTCCCTAGCAATTTGTAAGCTTCTAAATCTTCTTTGTATGACAAGAGTTGCTTGATGTAATTTGGAATACTTAGTTTTGAGTAACCACATTCGTACTACCGACTGCACTAATATGCAAGCAATTCTCATCTTCAGGAATTTCCTTCTAGCAATAAAGCATCTTACTTTAGATTGTAAAAATATAATACTTTTCCTTGTTTCAGAGTAAATATTAACTTGTGCATTTCTTAAGCACTTGGAACGATAATACTGCTGAATTAAAATAACCTTTTCACGTGTTCTACGATAAGATTCATGGGCGTTTGACATCCGGACATAACTCTGTATTTTAATGGCAGCCTTTTTCTGCAGAAGAAACCTTTTCCGATCCTTGCGACTCCTCATAGTTGCTTGAATAAGTATCACGCTTCTTCTAAATGTTCTGTACTCAAGAACCTGTGTTTTCATTTGTACCTGTGCACGCCATTTCTGCTGGACTACAAGACATGCTCTTCTAAGTTTTAGAAAGTTGTTCCTGGCAACCCATTTTCTGTAAAAAGTTTGAATAATACGAGCTTTTTCATTGATGCAATTTATATGTTTTCTCACTTTAATACCGCGATAAACTGCTTGGAACCTTGTGAAACCAGCTTTTATAATAGTATACTTTCGACGATCTTTACACATACAAAGGTAGCTGCGAAAGTACTGCTGTATTTTAATTGCAGATGATTTTTGCTTCAAAAACCTTTGCCTGATCATGTAACTTCGGAAAAATCTTTGAATTGTGATAGCAGCTTTCTTTTGACTATGAAACTGCTTTCTACAGTAGTAACCTCTGAATAAAGACTGCAATTTAACAGTATTTTCTTTGAGTGACAAATAAGCTATTCTTTGTTTTTTATCTATTCTATAGCGTTCAATAACAGAAACAACACTTTTTAATTTAAAATAAGCCTTTTGAGAACAATACATTCGCCAAAATGATTGAATTTTTATGACAGAATTTTGATACACAACATATTCATTCCTAACACGTCGGCATAATAAAATGTTACGCCACCATCTTTGTATAAGGACTGCATTTGACTTCAACACACAAAACTTCTTATGTTGAATGATTTTGCGAACATTCTTTTGAATTGTTACCGCAGACATCTTTTTCTTCTTGTAGCTTTTCAAAGCAATGAGCTGTCGAATATGAGCTTGCAAGAGTATCACACGCTTTCGATCCATCAAAAATGAATAACGTGTTTTCTGAGTGATAAAAACCCCTTTCCACCACAATTGAATAGCAATAATGGAAGAACGCAATTGAAGATATTTCTTTCGATGAAGACATTTTCTGACCCAAGTTTGAATTTTGACAGCTGATTCATGTTCAAGTCGTTTTTTCCTGATACACAAATACCACCGTTGAATGATTATGACTGACCGTCGAAGATTCTGGAAGTATTTTACTTGCTCCTTTACAAGTAGCAAAGAACGGAATTTTTGTTGAATAAAAGTACAAGAATCTTTTAATTTTAAATAGTATTTTCTTGCTAACCACATTTTAACATAACTCTGTAGCACAACTGTTGCAGATATTTGTGCTTCAATTCTCTTTCTCAATTGGATCCCTCTATGATAAGCTTGCAAAAGGATTACAACTCTCTTTAAATGTAAAAATCTTTGCCTATGAAAATGCCCTGAAATTTTTGCACGATAATTTGATTGGATCTTCACTACAACTTGCTTGAGTTTAAGAAAGCGAGTTCTTGCAAGCCATTTCCGAACACAACTCTGTATAACGACAGCAGATTTTTGACACTGCTGCAGATGCCTTCTGGTTCTATATCCCTTGAAAACAGCCTGAAATAGATATTAAAAATCAATGCTTTGTACAATTGTCATTCACATTTAAGTATGTTTAAAAGCAGCAAAAATTACCTGAATTACAATGGCTTTCTGATTAAGATACTTTTGGCATTTAGCTTGCTTCAGAGCTTTAAGCTGTTTCTTAGCAGAATACACTTTCCAAATTCTTTGTATAGTGGCAGCTGCCTCCTCCTTTACTTTTTTCATTTTATTTTCAACATGTTTCCGCCAATATCTCTGTATGGCAACAGCAGCAGCGATTTGCAACTAAAAATATACAATACCAATTTAGCAAGCACGCAATGCATTTATAGAACATAAATAAAAATAAAAATCCTCGCAAGTATGTTTAAAATACAAAATTGTGCTTAGTCCCAAAACCAAACTGTCAGATATACTTATTCTAGTCTGTATTTCTTTTTACAGACCAAGGAGCTGAGAAAGAGTTCATATAAATAGTTCATGGAAAAGACAGTTGAATTTGTTTGACTATGATTATTTATATTTATAATTGATTTTCAATAATGACTTTGTTTTATTATTAATATGTAATGGATAATATATTAAACATTAATAGACATTGGGGAAGATAAATGGATGACTAAAATACTGTATCCAATCAAGAAAATCTACAATCAGTCTTTTGTGAATTACATTCATATTTCAAAAGATAAAATAAATATGATTTATCTTTGATATAAACACAAATTTGTTTCACCCATCTATGTTTATGTAAGTTACCTTGCTTCTAATTAGAATCATTATGGGAAAATATCAGCTAGCAATGTTTCAGGTATCTTTAATGTGACTCTTAGGAATGTTTTCAATGTTGCTTTTTAGTTTCTTACTTTATTGATTGAGTTAATTCTCTTATAGAGAACTATTCTCACTTCATAATTCAAAAGTTATCTAACACTACTTCCATGTTTTGCCATAAATAAATTTTTTCAATGCAGGTTGTTTTTTTTATAGAATATGTCTCTTAAGTAAATACAAACAATAACATCAATTTCTATATTTTCAATACAGTATTAAATTGACTAGTTTGGCTGCAAAGACTAAAAATTAGAAATCCAAACAAATAGGATAAATTATTTTGTTTTAAAATTGTGATGTAATAAAAATAAGGTGACTCTGTTTATTGGTAAATTGACTCTTATAACAAGATACAGTAACAGGAAAAACGTTAATTTGCGATTTTAAATGAAAAATTTTCACACTAAAATTGCAGTTGGTTTAAGCCATCAGTTCTTGTTAAGGCTGTCTTTAAATATTTTTTTCCTCAATTTCTGTTTGTCGACATTTTTCATTTTGTTAAAAATAACTTTTAGTCAAACCAGTTAATATTACAACCTTGATGCAATTTAATTTTTTTAAATATTTTTTACAAGTTTGCAGCACTTCAACCCACCCTATCCATTCCATATGAATGAATGATAAAAAAAATGCTCATTTACAAACCAGGAAACACTGTACATACATGTATTTATGCTCTACATGTACATACATATTCAAATTTTAAAATAGTCAGTCAATTTCTCGTTTCTTCGAAGCTTGTGCTTTCTGAGTGGTATTGTTCTGTAATAACAGACCGACGGTTAATCAAAGTTTAAATGTGTGTGTATATATGTTGCATACTCAAAACCCCATCCGCCAAACCACCTGCAGTGGCGACACTTGTAGCGCCACAGAGTATATCACGGAGCGCAGAGAGGAGAAGAGCAGAGTAGTGAAGAGCGAAGTCGCCAACAGCGAAGCTCTCATCGATGTTTCCGTTTTAATGTGTCTTTTAGTTAGGCTTAAGAGCCTAAAGTTGTATGCTAAACCTGAGAATATATAGTTATTGTTAGAACCTGACTTGTTCTTGTCTTCATACATCAACACCCTAGACACCTCAACCGGTTCTGAACTTTGAGAAACAAAATGAACAGCTCTTGGACTAACAGCAACGAAACGAAATTCTACAGCCAAACCAAAGCTAGAGGCCAATTCCCCCGCCTCAACGAACGAGTCCAGTGCAACTGTGAAGCAACTAAAAGCGCAGGCCAATTCCCCCGCCTCAACTAATGTGTCCAGTCAACAGTCGAGCAAACAACAATGCAGAGAAAACGGAAGCAAGAGGCCAAACTCCCCGCCTCAACAAAAGTGTCCAGTGCAGCTCATCGACGTGCAAAACGGAAGCAATACGCCAAAACTCCCCGCCTCAACGAAAGTGTCTAGTGCAGCTCACCGACGTGCAAAACGGAAGCAATACGCCAAACTCCCCGCCTCAACGAAAGTGTCTAGTGCATCTCACCGACGTGCAAAACGGAAGCAATACGCCAAACTCCCTACCTCAATGAAAGTGTCCAGTGCATCTCACCGACGTGCAAAACAGAAACAATACGCCAAACTCCCCGCCTCAACGAAAGTGTCCAGTGCAGCTCACCGACGTGCCAAAACGGAAGCAGTAGGACAAACTCCCCGCCTCAACGAAAGTGTCCAGTGCAACTCACCGACGTGCCAAAACGGAAGCAAAACGGCCAATCTCCCCACCACAACGAAAGTGACCAGTGCAACGGTCAAATCGACGACGGTGCCAAAACAGAAGCCAAACAAGAATCTAAGGTAGGACCAAACCTTTATTTTAAGCATGTATAAAAATACGAAGAAAGACCTCATAAAGGTTGTTCAGGAAATTGATGAAATTGTACCGGAAGGTGCCACTATAATCAAACTAAAAGAAATTATTGAAAAAAATGATACGTTCAAACAAGACCCAGAACTTATAAAAGATTTAATGAGTTCAATCGTCGAAGAAAGAAAGGCTAAAGAAGCAGAAACCGAGAAACTTAAGTTAGCAGAAACCGAGAAACTTAAGTTAACACAAATACTCGAAAACCGAGAAACTTAAGTTAGCACAAATTGAACGAGAATTAGCTACTATAAGAAATAATGCAGGAGCAAACCAATCTCCTATCGGAAACAATACTAGAATGAACGACACATCACCGCCAAACATAGAAAGTTATATAAAAAGTGTTAAAATGCTAAGTATGCCAGTCCCAACTAAGGCAGAAAATTACAATCTATTTTTCCATTCGCTCGAACGTGCCTTTGAAACAAAAAACGTGCCACAAGAATATAAATCCGAAATATTAATTAATATTCTTCAAGAAAAAGCTGCCAATATCTTCCTATACGTTCCAGAAAATAAACTGAAAAACTACAAACAGGTCACAGCTACCGTACTTAAAGAATTCCAACCAACGCCACAAGAATGTCTCGCTAATTTCCGTAGATGTCAAAGATTTCCTAATGAAACACATACTCAATTTGCAGCAAGATTAACAACAGCATTTGAATATTATTGCAGACTTCGAGATGTCAATGACTTTAAATCTGTATGTGAACTAATGGTTTCGGACAAACTTTATAGTACTTTAGAAAGGGATACACAATCACATATTTCAATTCGCTCTGGTGAAAATTGGTTTAGACCACCACAACTCGCAAAAGAATGTGACATCTACTTCGCTTCAAAGCGCAAATCACTCGGTGACACACACACACGCCAACCGACTTTCAAAAACCACTATAGACAAACACCACACGAATAGTTTCGAAGACAAAACAACCCAACGCGAGGATTTTACAATCACCGAAACTCACCCAGACTAAATAATATTCAGACATATAATCCAAACAAACCCGTATGTGAAATTGAAATCCACAAAAGCACAGCTGACAACGAATCTATAAAAAAGCAAAACGAGAAATCGCTGCGGAAAGAACAAAACAGTAGACTAAACAAATACCTCAACGCCGGCGATGATTTGTTTTTATGTAATATCGAGCTTGATGCGTCTTTACAGGAAGTTGATACTTCGCACATCTGCGATTTGAATTTGCGGGATGAGCGAACACAAAAAATCAAAGATCAACAACGTCATCAAGCAAATACACCCCTTTTGAACTTTTGACGGGAATTAAAATGAAAAACAAGGATGACGTTATAATTAAGGAGGCACTTCAAGATGAATACATACAGATATCGCTACAAAATGTCCAACAACTATGTGAGGAAGCTAAGGCTAATATTTTGAAAGTGCACAAACAAAGTAAACAATACGACAAGCGACGAAAACCACCACAAACATATGGTGTAGGCGACAGTCATACGACATCCGTCCTTTCCAAAATTCAGTACCAATCCCGAAGAACAGAACCCAATTTCCCAGTTTAACACCATACGAGAGAAACGATTTGGCCTTTTGAAAGACGCTTCAGTTCTCACATCTGCAAAATCGCTTAACGAAACTTTCCCCTAATGAGAAAACCAGATGTGTGAAGTTACCATGTCCGTTGGGGCCGACAGAATTGGAGTGGAATCGCACAGTGCTTGGCGTATAACGACATTCCACCCAACCATAGCACGAGCGCTGTCGCCAATCTTTTCGCTCCAAGCACTGCTTGGCGAGAGAAATGCTCAAGCGCGAAAACGAGAGTTTTCGATTCACGAGTCTTCCCTTCGTTCCGTCTGGAGTGGCCCAACAACTCAGGTATTTAAATGCTTTGAATTACACTCTCCCCTCCTTAAATTTTTGACAATTTCATATCTCTAGTGAGACTTGTCACCTCCCACGGAAGTAACGATTCTATTTTTGGACTATTTCTGTGGCTTGTTAAAAAGACTAGAGCATTATAAGTATCCATTCCAATTCCCGCTGGAACACCACCAGCCCTTGAATAACGTTGTACTGACAATTATCATTATTACCAGTATAGCATATATATATATTTACTCTCGAGTGAATAAACAGGGATTCATTTGTCACCAGAACTCTGTCTTTCTTACAATCACGGAAAACCAACACACAATAAGCTCTAATCATTCTTCCTTAGTGAATATTTTTAAACTCCCACTATACGATCCTAAATCTGAAAATCTCCATTGTAACCATTGTTACAATAAGTGGTGCCATACGACCAGTCGGTATAAAAATCTGGTAGTTATTTTCGCGAAAATAACGAACTTCGGTCATTCTTATTTTTCTTCAACTTTAGGGTGTGACGCTCAATAGTATGCGGCAAAACCGACCGTTTTCGTGACGTCACACACTAACTGCCCCCCCTCAACGAATGAACGTAAAGATAGAGCCTGCGTGATTTGAATTCTTGTTTATTTACATCGGAACTTTATCTGGTTGTTCATACTGTAATATACAATTCAATACTTAGACAATTTATTGGGAACAAAGCAATTTGATTTCTTTATTTAAATTTAATAATTGGAAATTGACTATTCATTATTGATTTACACTTGTTATTATATCATGTCATATTTCCAATTTTAATTTCAACCTGTCTCAACTAAATAATATTGCTATATTTATTTACTTGTGCCTTCATTTCTGATATTTTGCATAAAATATTTTGTTCTATTTACATATTCTTACTTAAGTTTATTACGCCAATCCTCCTGATATTTATTCATCTTTACTGTTGTTTACAAAGTGTTACACACAATAACTCAGACATTGTAGTTCTGAAACACCACACAAACCAAATCACATATTTTATCTGTGCATTTCATAATTTATCCTTACTTTTAATCCACACCTTTCATATTTTACCTTGCATTCCATATTTTAATTTGTACTTCTTACTGTGTGAAATAACAACCAACGGGGCACACCTTAACATATGCCCCACAAAGATCATCAAAACGTGTTAAAACAAAAAAGCAAACTTCAAAACAAGAGATAACCATAATGGCCAACCCCAGCCTCACATTGGAATTGATTCCATACTACAATGGGTCACCAGAAAACACAGACAACTTCTTCCTACAGTTAAAACGAGTCATCAATATCAACAAATGGGATTTTCCCACCGTGCAAGCCATACTTGGAGCTCGACTTACGGGTCCAGCTCTAGAGTATTTCTCAACAAACCCCCAGTGCAAGATGGCAACCAATATTGAAGAAGTCGAAAATATAATATCGAGTTTCTTCAAAAATAAAAAATCTGATGCTGAGAAACAACAAGAGATCCACTTTATCAAGTACTCCACCGGAGAAAATATTAAAAATTTTGCACATCGCCTGCAGATATCTGCAGAAACCATCTACAATAAAACAACCACACCAGAAGCCAAAGCCATAGCTGACAATCTAATACTCACGAAATTCATTGCATCACTCCCTGATGTCTTCAGAAATAAATTGATCAGCAAAAACCCTGCCACACTTAACGAAGTCATCAACATAGCTGAAAAGATTCAAACGCAGCAACAACAACACCATGTGTGTTCCACTACACTGTTACCACCAGTACACACCAGCGATCACGAGGACAACAGAATCAATGGGAGACTCGATGCAATCTCACACCAAATTGCCACTCTACAGATCACTAAAGCCAATGAAATGCCACAACAACGACCGGCAAGGATGCCAACAGAACCCACTAGGTCAACAATCTCCTGTGTATTCTGTGGACGAAATGGCCACATCATGCAAGACTGCCGTCAATTCCAGCGTGTGATGAACCGTAATGATCAACAACAAGACACCTTCAGGCCACAGCGACAACAACGTCAGCAATTCAACAACAGAGCTCAGCGATACCAGCCACCTGAACGACAACAACCTGGCCAACACTATGCTCACTTCGAAGTACCCCAAGTACCAGTGTGGCAACCATACCAGGCATTCCAGACCCAACAGATGTTCCCACCACAACAACATGGGTACCCCAACACACAAAGTTATCAGCCAATGCAGCTAAGTTCTCACCATGTGGCAACAGCTGCACTGAATGACCATACAGTACCCAAAGAAATCAATCCAACCACAATTGCACATTTAAACTAGAAGCTGACGACCAGAACAACTCCCCTTGCCGTCACTCAACTACCCAAACAGTGGAGTTACCATATCAACTTATAATGAATGTTAACCACCATGCATCACTCCCCATGATCCATGTTAATGTTGCTGAAGAAAAGCTCACGTTCCTTGTCGACAGTGGAAGCAGCATCTCCCTACTCCCAGCTCACATCTTCCATGAAATAAAAGACAAAATCAATCACAAGTTCCTATCCAGACAGTGCACTATCAAAAGTGTCAACGACACAGAAGTCAAATTCCTATACTGTGTCGACATACCCATCCACATAAACAACAAAAGAATTCGACACACCTTCTTTGTCACAAGAGACGTCAAGTCCAACACCTTCCAGGGCCTCCTAGGGTATGACTTCCTACTTCAAAACAGAGTCACCCTAAACTTCCAACAAAATACGCTCCAATTCCTTGATATAACTGTACCAATCATCAACAGAGGATACAAAATGCCAACAGCATGTTCCAGTGAGGAGAATACACCTCCAACAAGCTGTACAATTACAACTGAACACCAAGCCATAGCAGAACACACTAAAACTGATGAAAAGGATAACACATTGACGACAGCAACAGTAACTACAGCAGCCAAAGTCATCTTACAACCACAAGAAACAACATACATCACCCTCAAAGTTAACGACAACAAATCTAAACACAACATCATCCTCTTCCAATCAACTCTGACTGACCACACAGTAGAACTCCATGACAGTATTAACGAGAGAAAACCATTGTTATCCCTCACAAATTAAAGAAATCAGCTCTTGAACAAGCTCACCTTTCTCATTTTGGAACAGAGAAGACTTATCTTATACTCAAAGAAAGATTCTTTTGGTATGGCATGTATGCAGACACAGCTAATTTTGTTTCCTCCTGCACATCATGTTGCAAAAACAAAAGACTTTACAGCAAGAAACCACCATTTGGAGTTACGCCTATTCCTCGTAGACAAAATGAATTTGTATCCATGGACATTCTTGGACCCATTCGCCCCAATCAGTACGTGTTAACAGTAATCGACCACTTCAGCAAGCACGTTGAACTATACCCCATGAGTAATATACAAGCCCCAACTGTTGCAAAGTGCCTTGTACAATACATCACCACATTTGGTCGACCAACAATGATCCTCACTGACTTAGGAACACAATTTACTTCGGACATTTTTCAACAAATGACAAAGACTTTGGGAATTTCTCTTCATCATACAACAAGTATGAACCCAAAGGCAAATGGACAGTCAGAAAGGATCAACTCATCATTGAAAAACACAATCCTTGCTCTAACTGACAAGAAAGTGGATTTTGCAACTGCAGTAGCAGTACATAAACAAATGTACAATGCTACAAAGCATAGCAGCCATGGATTCACCCCTGACCTTCTCCATTTTGGAAGAAACCTGAGCCTCATCTTCGACATAATCGAGGAAACAGATGACACCCCACTCATCACAACCACTGGACATTCTAACGACCTGCTACACTCATTGCAAATCCTTCGGAAAACAACTGAAGAGAATCTGAAGTGTCATCAAGACAAACAACAACAGAGACTCAACACAAACAGTGCTCAGCGTACAGTGAGGGAAAAGGATATTGTGTATGTTCGCAATAGAGATCAGTTTAAAGTCAAGTTTGCTGGACCCTATGAAGTCCTAAGGAAGCCAAATGCTCACACAGCCATTATTCAAGAACTGGACAATACAAAGGCTCCAGAGCTTACGATCAACACACACCGATTAAAAATCTCTACTCGTCGTCTTCCGCACCTGTCAGATGCCACAACTTCGAATGGAACTAGTGCACTTTATTCAAATGAGAACTCTGGCCCTAGGCTCCGCCCAAGACGAAACCAAACGTTGAGTATCTAGCAACGTCAAGATGGGACTCTTGTATAACACACAGTATCATATCTTTATTATTTTATCCATTTTATTTCTGTATTGCCTGTATCAATTAACATATCGTTCAAATCATTGTATCTTGTCAAACGTAGAGTATTTAGACCTGTTTGTGTATAAGCCCCTCCCCTCCCTCCGTCAATATTATGAGCGTATTAATCTGACCACAATGGGCCACTCCAGCAATCCAGTGGTATGTCGTTACGCAACAGGGAAAATTATTCATGATAACAATCAATAACTATCTTGTATATCTTTCAGAAGGAAGACCAACTCAACAATAGGGTTAGACCACAAGTAGGTCAGCCTACCGATTTCGCCTCCTATACACAATGGAGTTAGGGTCCTTGGGGATGTTTGGCCAACATACCTCAAGGTCCTCCGTCAGCTTCATTCATCCCATACACTAAACCATGAGGCATTTCTGTGGCTGGCCACTGTAGGGATGCTCCATGGTAAATGTAATGTAAATTAAGGTCAACCCCTCTGACATATTCTCTCATAGTGCAATATGCTTCAATTGGGATTCCTTTCGGCATAAGTGCAATAAAATAACAGGCACAACAAGTCATCCTATATGACTCTTTAATTTTATATTGTTTATGTATATTTTGTCTGTATGGTTTATTGCAATTTAGTTGTTATGTACTGTGAAATTCTTGCTATTATTCAAATCATGTGACTACAATGTGTATAAATTTGTTGTACTTTTATCTAACAATTATGTTGATTTTAGTGATGTCAATTATCCTCTGACATGGGTGGTGTTCCAGGCGGAAGTGCTCAGTTCCCAGCAAGTTAGTGAAACTCCTCAAAAGTTAAGAGGAGGGAAGAAGATGTCATACGACATCCGTCCTTTCCAAAATTCAGTACCAATCCCGAAGAACAGAACCCAATTTCCCAGTTTAACACCATACGAGAGAAACGATTTGGCCTTTTGAAAGACGCTTCAGTTCTCACATCTGCAAAATCGCTTAACGAAACTTTCCCCTAATGAGAAAACCAGATGTGTGAAGTTACCATGTCCGTTGGGGCCGACAGAATTGGAGTGGAATCGCACAGTGCTTGGCGTATAACGACATTCCACCCAACCATAGCACGAGCGCTGTCGCCAATCTTTTCGCTCCAAGCACTGCTTGGCGAGAGAAATGCTCAAGCGCGAAAACGAGAGTTTTCGATTCACGAGTCTTCCCTTCGTTCCGTCTGGAGTGGCCCAACAACTCAGGTATTTAAATGCTTTGAATTACACTCTCCCCTCCTTAAATTTTTGACAATTTCATATCTCTAGTGAGACTTGTCACCTCCCACGGAAGTAACGATTCTATTTTTGGACTATTTCTGTGGCTTGTTAAAAAGACTAGAGCATTATAAGTATCCATTCCAATTCCCGCTGGAACACCACCAGCCCTTGAATAACGTTGTACTGACAATTATCATTATTACCAGTATAGCATATATATATATTTACTCTCGAGTGAATAAACAGGGATTCATTTGTCACCAGAACTCTGTCTTTCTTACAATCACGGAAAACCAACACACAATAAGCTCTAATCATTCTTCCTTAGTGAATATTTTTAAACTCCCACTATACGATCCTAAATCTGAAAATCTCCATTGTAACCATTGTTACAGCGACAAAGTTGCTATCAAGCGAACCCAATTTGGAGTCAGACTAAAGCTTCGACCACGGTTCTTCGGACCATACCAAGTGGTGAAAGTTAGACCTAATGACAGGTATGATGTGGAAAAAGTGGGAATGCATGAAGGTCCACGTGTTACTTCAACCAGTGCAGATTTTATTAAACCTTGGGAGAAGACTTAGTCCCCCCCCCTCTTTCTTTCATTTCATGTGAAGATTTCCTGAATGAACAATTTCAGAAAGCGTTTTGTGACTGCAATATAGATTTTGTAAATATTTGTTTTCCCTTTTCCTGTCTTTTTCTTTTGATTATTTTTCAGATCTTCAATTCACAGCAAAGGTCGGCGGAACGACCAGTCAGAATGGACGAGTGTTGCATACTCAAAACCCCATCCGCCAAACCACCTGCACAGTGGCGAGACTTGTAGCGACGCCAGCGCCACAGAGTATATCACGGAGCGCAGGGAGGAGAAGAGCAGAGTAGTGAAGAGCGAAGTCGCCAACAGCGAAGCTCTCATCGATGTTTCCGTTTTAATGTGTCTTTTAGTTAGGCTTAAGAGCCTAAAGTTGTATGCTAAACCTGAGAATATATAGTTTTTGTTAGAACCTGACTTGTTCTTGTCTTCATACATCAACACCCTAGACAACCCAAACCAGAACATATATATATATATTTGAAAGTTATATGGTACCAAAACCCACCAGGACAAAGGGTCAGAAATATTATAAATCAAGGTTCATACTCTTTTTAGAGGAACAAATTTGAGAAGCATTTTTTAGAATAATACATCAGTTTAATCCAAAGAGCCACAAAACAATTTCATTCATTACAAGAGTATAAGTGAGATGAAAATGGCCAAAATGCAAAAAAAGAAATACAGAGGGCTATAAATTGCTAGAATTGTTGAAAAGAATAAATGGAATCATTTTAAATTGAAAGCTTTTAATTCTTAATTACTCCATGTGTATAATTCATGAAAAGTATATGCACATGAATGTGAAGTGCTAGTGAATGGTTGAGTGGGGAACACTGAACACATCAACTTATTTCAAGCATGCAAAACTCAGGACTTGCCTTAAAAATAAAGCAAATATAAAAACAAAAAATATTTAGAATTAGTCTTTAAATTGCATGGCAGCTTAGGGCAGTTAAAATAACATGTATCCTTGCTGATAAGATAAGCAAAAAAGTCAAGGTATCCACTGCTTATGAAAATGTTGGGCTTGGAGGCCATGTTTCATTGGATGCCACTCTGATTTTTGCAGACAGAAGCAGATTGGAAAATGGCATCTGTGGAAGTGGATCAGTAATAACCCAGTCAAACAAGGATTCAGTTAAAATTAGCAAAAGAAACCTGAACAATAGTCCCAACTAAAGAGGTGTGTGTGTGAAAACAGGACACAATCTTGATTTCACACAAAATCATTGGAAGGTATTAACAGAAAATATGGTTAATGATTGCTGCATTGAGAAAACATTTAAGGCTTTCGAAATATTTCCTTGTACATAAAATGGCTATGGATTCCTTCTCATGTGGATGTTCTCTCAGGGTAATGAAATTTTGGATGGACTTGCCTAGGCCTGTTTGTAACTCACCTTTATAGAAATAAACTTGTATAAAAAAGGAAAGAGTCTGGGATAGGGCACCATAACACCATTGGTATTGCAAGCCTCGAGCAGGAACTCATTCGCTGACAAAAACCATTTTATTTACTGTACAATCATTTCAAGACTTAATTTTTGGATTCAAAAAAATTAGAAGCAGCTTGGTAAAGTTATATTCTTTAAAGAGAATAGAACATGAAAATATATTTTCCATAAGAGAAAACAAGCATTTAGTGTCTCCAAAAAATGTCAATTAACACATTTCCACTCAAACACTTGGCGGTGTTTCTCAAAATTTCATTTTGCACATGAGAAAATTTTGCAGCAAAAATTTGTGAACTTTGGCACACACACTTAAAAAAAGATTGCTACCCCTTGTTTAAAACATCTTTTAGAATAATTACTTTGATATTCGAAAACAAAACAATCCAACATATAAAGGAATTATTCTATTAACTTAAAGCAAGTGCAAGAGTTTTGCTGATATTCTGCACAAGAATTTAGCTAGGTAATGTTCACAAGCTACATTAAACTACAGCTACCACTATGAGCACTGATTTTTTTTTTTTTACAATATAAAATATTTTACAAACCTTCAACTGTTTTAGTTTTTTTCTCAGCCTCCATTTTCGATATGCCAATAAAATTGTTCGAGCAGCTCTTATTTCAACACTTAATTCCATCAAACGAATATTTATGTATGAAACCAGTGTGATGATCACTTTTTCATCAGGTAGCGTATTTGACAAATGTGATGGGAATGACAGAATTGGAATGTGACCAATTTCTTGAGCCTATAGAAACACAATAAAAGCTCGTGTAATAGCAATTATAACAATAGTTAGTTGCTAAGAACAAAATTAAAAGAAAGGTAAGACTAGTAACATAGACACAATCATAATATTACGGTCAAGACATTCACTGCCAATCATGAGTCTTCATTACCCAGGCATGGGTGGTAGGATGTTTTCAGATATTTAATATCAGAAAACTCCTGGCATTTTAAATGCATTCTAGTGAAAGAAGCAACAGAGACAAAAAAAAACTAATTTGTTCTGGCAATAAATGGGTTAAAATGTAATTGAATAGTTATAACAGATAGGTGAATATTAAAAAAAAAATTACGAGCACAATTTCATACAAATTCCTACATTATGCAAACTTAGTCACCACTACATTAATTAACTTATATAAGGTCAAGTAGGATAAAGCAGGTTAGTGTTGGCGAAACTGTGACACACCAAGACATTTTATGTGACATGCATCATTTACGAATGGCATACTAGCCAACTTTGAAAATTGTGCATCAGTAAAACTTTTGAGAGAACGCCCCTTACCATAAAACAATACACAATTAATGTGTATTAGAAATATCTGTATGTCACTATAATTAGTATTAAAAAACCCATAAGTAAAAATTCACATTTCTATCAACTGCAGAAAATTTGCAAAGCAGTAGTGTTTTAATATCAAACTGAACAACATCCACTGTAAAAAAAAACCTATTCCATTTACAAGTACCTACACATTTCATTCAAAACTGTATGTTACATCCATATAAACTTGTGTCATGATTACAGATAACACAGGTCAACACAAATCTGGGGTTTGTAGATTACTAGCACTTTTTTCTGAAACATAACCGATTTCATTAAAAAGGCATATAATGCTTACTTTGGTATGAAATTTGGTGACCAGGAAAAGAAATGGGCCCCACATATACTTTGTCACATATGTGTTGAACATTTACGGAAATGGACTCAAGGTAAAATAAAATCTCTTCCTTTTGCTATTCCAATGGTATGGCGAGAGCCAGCTAGTCACGAGGATTGCTATTTTTGTTTAACAAAAATAAAAGGCCACAATAGCAAAAACCAAGCAAATGTTGTGTTCCCAGAAATTATTTCAGCTATTATTCAGCGCAAGGTCCAGATTTACCTGTGCCTCTACCTCCTACATCTCTTGATTTATCATCTGATTCTCAAGTGTGATCAAACCGAAACCTTATACACAAACCAAGCCAACTGATGTTGAACCACAAAAATTCACGCAAAGTGAGTTAAACGATTTAAATCTTTTGAAACAAAGTGATCAAGTTTTAGGATCTTAACTTAAGAATAAAAATTTACTTGCTTCAGGAACAATATTTTCTTGGTACAGAAATCGAGAAAAAGAATTTACCAAGCATTTTTCTTAAGAAAACTCACTTGTATACTGTACAGATATTTCTGGACTTATGACTCATTTATTTCATTGATTCTAATAAGAGAAGTTTAAAAGGTGTCTTACTTAATAATGGTAATATTATACCTTCAATTCCTGTAGTTCATTCAGTAATTTTTAAAGAATCATATGAAAACGTTGATTTTCTCCTCAGTAAAATAAAATATCAAGAATTTAAATGGCAAATCTGTGGGGATTTTAAAATTTTATCAATGTTATTATGCCAGAAAGGCGGCTATACCAAAATGCACTGCTTCTTATGCGAGTGGGATAGCTCAGCTAAACACCAACACTGTATAAGGAAAGAATGGCCTGCAAGAAAAGATTTAAATACAGGATCAAAAAATGTGATTCGGCAGAACTTAGTTGATCCAAAAGTAGTCCTCTTGCCTCCCCTGCACATTAAATTAGGTTTAATGAAACAATTCGTAAAAGCCTTAGATAAAACAGGAGATTATTTTTGATATTTAAATGAAGTTTTCCCACATTTATCGGAAGGTAAAATCAAAGAAGGTGTGTTCATCGCACCAGATATAAGACGGTTAATAAGGGACGAAAAACTTGAGGAAAAAATTAAATCCGTCAAGAAAGATGCATGGGTTAGTTTCAAAGACGTTTACTCAGAAATTTTTAGGAAATTAAAGTTCCTAACTCTGCAACGATTGTTGAAAAAATGCTTCAAAACTTTCAAAAACTAGGTTGTAACATGAGTTTGATTATGAACTTTTATACCTGACCCTACATTATCATACTATACGTCAAAATCAAATGCAAATATACGTAACAAATTCTACAAAAATGTAATTGAAAACGAAAAATATTAATTTAACACACAAAAAAAACATAATCAGTTACACAAATTTTAAACTGCAGACCAGAAGTTGTATCGAGCCTCACGCAGACCAGATGCTGCAGCCCCCCCCAAAAAAGGCTGTGGCGGTTTTTATGGCGTTTAAAAATTTAGTTCTTTATTTGAATTACAATTTAGGCAAAACTATTTATCCAATTCTCAAAAGTACCAGTAATATATCGTAATAAGAAAAACTATAATAGCAATCGTTTAAATTATCAAAATTTTCCTGATTTATTTTGTCAATTTTGGAAAATTTCCCCCAAGATTTCCAGATATAAAAAGTTTTTTGAGAATTTTCCGATTTCCAGGTTCTGTTACCATCCTGACATGGCACCTCACATAGGTTAATATGCAATTGTACAGTCAAACTTGACTGGTAATGGCAATGGCAAAGAGTCAAACTGTTGAAATTATCCATTTCATTATACACATGGAAGGACACTCAAGATAATACAAGTCTCATAGTTTTGTACAATTAGAAATCATTCAATTAATGGTAACATCTATAGAATTCAACCACTGCTAAGCACTAAAGGGTGCACTGCGATGGTAATATTAACTTTAAATAAAGTAGTCTATAAATAGCATTGCAATCAATTTTAACCATGGAGTACTGCTACAATTTTAATTAAACAGTTGTCATCATTTGACAATGTTGGGTTAATTTTATGGAATTAATTGTGTCTTTAATATTTATTTGTGCACATATGTGTTTATATATTGTGGTTGTGCACTGCCTTTGCCTTGCAAGCTTGGTAACTTTTCTCACTTGTTGGCCATGAGAAAATATATACAAGGAATTGAATCTTGAACTCCTGTTGATGAGAAAAGCAAACATATAATGCCTGTTTCCATTGAAGGGGAAGCGCTCATTAATACTGGAGTATTTGACAGTCTTGGATGATTTCTGATCCAATGGTGGTGTTTCGTTCCGATCACTTAGAATGGATTGGCTTCTTTACAGGGTTTACCTTTGGACAACCCAGTCCATCTGTTCTTTAGGTTTTGCAATTGATCCCATCTTTTTTCTCCTTGTGTATTGAACTATTATTTGTGAATTTTTTTTCTTAATTTGCATTAATCCTACTTTAATTTCTATGTAATAAATTTTCGATACATTTTTCATAGAGAATTGTGTTCAGATGCTTTATTCTTTATATGGAGGCAATCTTTGTTTCAGGTAAGTTTTTCTACTATACAAACTATCAGCAGAAGAACAATGAAATAAAAAATATACCTTTTGAAAAACAAGATCCAAATTTTCTTTCTCATTCTTCAGTAATCCTTCCATTGCTTTTGATTTCATCTGCCCTATAAAACAAATGAAAATGTGATGAAAATTACATTTATGAGGATAATTTATAACACAATGTCCTCAATGCCTTTGGAGAACCAGATATTTATTACTATTAAAATACACAAAAGTACAGGACAATTATGAAACAAACACAAGCAACATTCTTCAGTCATTACCGGAATGACCAAAAGGATGGGATGTTGGGACATGGCCACCAGGACAAGGTTTAAAGCGTAGAATATGTCAGTGTGACCACATGGAGAATTCAAACCAACCATTACTTAAGTATGTCGATTTATGAATTACATTTCTCTTTATATCTGGTTTCTTTATACATGGTTCCAACACCTTTGTCAAAAAAAAATTCTAGGACTTTTCAAAACTAAATTTTTTTTTCAAGGACGTGAATTTTTTTATAACCTAAAACAAAACATGCAAAAGTTGTCAATTAAAAAGATATATATATATATATATGTGTGTGTGTGTGTGTGTGTGCACGCATTTTTCTTTTTAATTGACAACTTTTTTAAGACAAGTTTACAACAAGTTTTAAACTACCAACAGATAAATAAATAAATAAAATAAAAAATAAATTTAAAAAAAATAATAAATTTTGGTTAGGTTTTAGATTTTTTTTTATTACAGAACCTGTGTGATTTTTGCACAGTGGGCTTCTGGTCTCAATGCTAACTATCAGCCTACTTGCACACATATCGATTTCGGTCATGCGATAAAATATCATACTGTTAATTCTTCGGTGGCACGAACAGTATGGGAGCTTGCACACAGTTTGATCTACACATGACACAATATCCGTTTTGCTTTCATCCAATGCTACTACAACAGACAACTGTTATGGTTTATTTTGTTTGAGAATCAAAACAAATCCGAAGTTTTGACTGGTGTTACAGAATTTTTTATTTTCAAGCCCAAGTTTTTATCTTTGTGATCATTATACAGGGTGGCAACAAAATCCTTGAAAAAAGTTCCCTGATAGTTCCACAAAAATTTCCCTAATTTAACAATTCCTTAAGAAATGTTGTGATCCGTGATTGGTATCCGATATACAGTATCCACACAACACTATTTTTAAATATTTATGGTCAGAGGGTGTAAAAGGAGCATTCTCCACAAATATTTTGTATTTTTTCTCTACTGATATTTTAATTGTTATTTTAAGGATTGGAACTTTAATGGAACTCTTATAATTGCAATTGAAAAATATGGAGAAAAAATGCAAAATATTTTGATTATGAACTTTTTACACCATTATCATACTATTCATCGAAACCAACTGCAAATATACATAAAAAGTTCTACAAAAATGTAATTGCAAACAAAAATAACTAATTTAATACACAAAACACATCATTAGTGACACAAATTTCAAATTGTATACCACCATTTGTATCGCTAGCCTCACAGCGACCAAGACGCTGTGGCCGCGTAAAAAACTACGAAGGCGGTTTAAGCAGTGTTTAAAAATTACGACACCATGGTTCTTTATTCTAATTACAATTTCGGCGAATACGATTCATTCGATTCGCAAAAGCACTCGTAATAGTGCCTCTCTAAATAAACAATAATGGTAACTGTAAAATTTGGAAATTTTCCCTGATTTTTCCAGAATTAAAAATTTTCCTGAGAATTCCCTGATTTCCAGGTTCTGTTACCAACCTGTTATAGGAAAAATTCCAATGGATTTGAAATCTGCAAAAAATTTTATATTAAAAAAATAATTTAAATAAATAATTTTTCGATTGTAACTTTTATATCTCGCAATACAAATTTGGTCGCATTTGACAAAGATATTCATTACAAACACAAAAAGGACTATTAGAGGTTTTCTATCTTTGCCAGGGTGTAAAATATATATATATATATATATATATATATATATCAACTAATAGATTTTTTTTTTAAATTGGATTTAAAAAAATTTGTGAAATAAAAAATTTAGTTTGTGACATGGTAAATCAATCTTTACTTAACATTTGTTTAACTTTAAAACACAAGTTGACGTCTTACATAGTTTTTCTTGAGTAAATTACATCATCAATTAACAAATTTATCAGAAGCCTTGTCATTACAGATTAAAGATTCACATCAAACTGAGTTAATGGAATACTTGACACATTCATATCAGGCATTGGTTCACTTTGACAGCACGATGCAAGCACTCCAGCGAGCCCATTGCCGCTCAGTATGGGACTACCGGATCTTCATGGATTTTTCATCTTTTTTCCTATTGATGTTTACTATAATTCTTCTGATGTTCATTCATGCATATATTAGGACATTTTGAAAAGGTTGCGAAATTTCCAAACTTTGAAGTCTGATAGCCAAGCAAGTATTATACGTTTAGGCTTTATTTTTATTAATATTTATAAAGCGCAAAAAGACTAATATTTATAAAGCAAAAAAAATTACACCTCAAACGTTGTGCTCACACAAAAGAGGGCGGAGCTAAACTAATTAATGCAAGCGGCAGACACATTATCCTGATTCAATTTTGCACTGAGATTGTATCAACCGATGACAACAGCGCAAGATCAATGAGATTTATAACATGCTTTGTTCAATGCTCTATTGAACACAATATCATTCATTTATAGATTTCAATTTGTTAAATTTTTTTGGAACTCGAAAATTAAGCGTGATATTTAGGTTTTGAAAAGTAAGACTTATTCTATATAAAAAACTGACATTACAAGACAAATTACTCAAGCCATAGATAACATAGCAGCTATTTCTTGTCAATACATGAAGTCCTACATTTATGTTCTAACTCGAAAATATTCATAAAAATTGAACCCTTACTGTTTTCAGGCAAAAATGGACAATTTTCATCCTCAAGTTGTTCCATTTGTTCTTCAAAATAGCTATTGGTAGTATCTTTCTTGATAACATTGGAAGGAAGGAGGTTAGGATGATAATGATGCAAAAGAAAACACAGAGCTCTACCATCAGAGAAAGATGAAGTGAAGTTGTAGACCTATAGAATTGGGGAATGCAGAATGAATACAAGTACACTATAGTATGAGTACAGGAGGGTTAAAAATACACATTAAATACTTCATATCGAGTCAAAATTAACTTTAATAAATAGAAATAAGCAAACTTTTGTAAAATATGAAACTTGTGTGAAACAAATGTGAAGCTTTAAAAATTTATTTATTCAAACCTTTGCTTGCACTTTTGTTTTGATTGGCGAAATTCAAAATTAGTTTTATTTGGATGGTCTGAGTTAGTTACTCAGATCCAAGTTCAAGAAATGCACCAGCTATCTAGCTATATATGTTTGATAAGTCTCATCATGGCCTCAGAGTTAATAAACATCCTTTGGCAACCTTTGCACATACAACTTTGTAATGTATGGATTGGCTCCACATATACCAATACCAGTCTGCTGATAAACAGACATAGAACACTTGTTTATAGTGACAGTTTTTAATAACTTTTGGCACATGTTTGTTTTTAACCAGCTTTATGGCACTGTTTTCACCTATTCCTTTGTTAGTGCAACAGATTTCATGATATGGGATTTGCCATGAAATGAATATTATTTCTTCAAAAAAGAAATATCCTTCACAAAGAAAGTCTGTGTTTGAATACCCACCTAATAAAATTAAAATGTGACTTGAAGTCGAAATGGTTATGTAGTCTTCGTCAATGTTGGGAAGAAAAAAGGTGTCTGAACAAACACGTGGTTTACTGGATCACACATTCCTTTCATTACAGCAGTACAATTAATTTATTTATGGTGTCAAGAGTTTATGTCTATTTAATTTTGTGAATTACAGCTTCGAACGAATCACAACACAGTGAGATTGGAATTATATGCAAGGATATGCCAATTTTTTATCTGGTCCTGCCGTTAAAATTGTCAAAAGTCATAAATTGACAAAACCCGATTTATGAAAGGAAAAAAATTAATCAAGGCGTCCCCCCCCCCCAAAAAAAAAATGCCAAAAAATAAGCACAAATGCATAGTTTACTACTTGGCTGTAATGAAAAAGAACCAATTTTTCAAAAGCAACATTGATATCAAAACTAATAAAGCAATTTTTAAAATATCTCTAATAAACAATTAAAATAAAAATTCTAACATCAATAATACCTTTACACCATAGTGAGCACACACGTTTTGGCACCACTGGAATAATTGTTGAATCACTTCATTTTCTTTAAATAGTTTGGAATTCAAGAAATCTAATTCAAAACATTCAGCTTTGTCATGGTACATCTGAAGAGCATCAAAAGCAGCAAAATCAGCTTTCAATTTCAAACTACGTCTCAGATAAGAATTCTCTTTTTTTAATGTTTCTAAATCTACTTTTTTGGACACCTAAAAACAATAGAAATAAAATGTAAACATGACGCAAACATTAATATTTCTTATTTTAAATAACCTTATTACTGCATTATAAATACCTGTGTTTTAAAAATAATTTGCCACAGCAAATTCAGGGTTTTTTCTCGATTACCATCAACTATGTCTCGAGCATCAATATTACCTGAGAAAAATAAAAGTATAAAATAGAGACATGAGGACAAATGTACAGTTTGGTAAAATTATAAATGAGTAATAGTAAATTTCTCTAGTTTTAGCTAATTTTCTGAAAATTGCATATTTTAAATGATACAAATGTCTTTAATGTTTAAGATTTTTCAGATTATACCAGTTTCATATACAAAGAATAAAATTTGCAAATTAGGAGCCATGCATGACATGTATCAAATATACCAATACATCTAGGGCCTTTTACATAATAGTTAAACTTACACAGAAGTTCAAACTAAACAATCATACATGCTTTACATGAAAATTATTGCTACTCACTACAATATCAACAATGTTAGTAGTTTTATAGGCAATTGTTAAAAATGAAGTTTGATTTTTCATACTTGTTAAAATATGCACTTTTACTGGCTAAAAAGTCTAAATTTCACCAGTCTGTGTTATAGTAACTAATTCCAACTTAATTTTAAGGTAAAACTCTTCCAGAGCAGGTGAAATACACCAAGTTGAAAAACACAGTTCTGAGAAAACAAAGTGTAAATATTCTACTCACTGCTATATTCACAAAGTGTGTTTTCTCAAGAACAAATCTAACCTTCATGCAAAGGAGATATGACTTAGTGGACACTTTACCAGTTTAAATATCACATTCTGTTCAAGAAAAGCTAAAATCCTTAAAACACTAAAACAAAATACTTGAGTTATAATTATAAGCCAAAAAGAGGAACTGTAAGAAAATATTGCTTTTATTTTGGAAATGTAGTTCTACAGTGAAACCTCTTCTAACAGCTAATTTTTCGGCCACAGGTTGGGTTCACACATCGCATTTTTCAGGAAAATCTACTCACTTCATGTTTCTAACTTTGAGCCAAAAGGCTCAAGGTCAGGTTAATGGAGGTTGTAAGGGCAAGTTCAAGGGAGAGGGGTGTGATTTGGAATGGCGCCTGTCTGTGCATATGTACATCTTGCTTCCTATTTGGCTGTTAGCGGATTTCGATACTTTTGGAGCAAAAACGTCATTTACGTTTGTTTTATTAGTTGGTCAGTGATCTGAGTTGCAACAATGTCGAAGTGCGTTTTTCTAAATCTCGAACAGAGCATTGAAGTTCTGTTCAATGCTCTGTTAATATGAGAACGGCAAATTAGCGAGAAAGTTAACTGAATCTTTTAACTGCGGAAGAACGCAAATCAACAAAGTCGTCAAAGAAATTAATTTGATTTTGAAAGAGTACGAAGACTTTAAATTTCGTGATGTCAAACGGATGAGACATGAAAAGTATAAATGAGGCTGTTTTGGAATGGTTTAAAACTGTTTGGGCATAGAATATTCCTGTCAGTGGACCTATGATTCAACAAGGCAAAAGAACTTGAGGATGTTCTAAGAATTGAAAATTTCTCCGACAGCAATGGGTGGCTGGACAGATTTCGCATACCCAGTTCATGTGAAAATTGGCAGGAGAGTCGTCCGCTGCTTTTGGCTGGATATGATGACAAGGACATATTCAACACGGATGAAACGGGACTCTTTTTTTTCACTCTTTGCCAAGTAAGAGCATGATTCAAAAATCTAAATAAGCCAGAAGTGGAAAAATTCTGAAGGAGCGGCTTACCATTGGTGTTTGTGTGAGTGCAGCTGGAGAGAAAAAGTAGCTCCAGGTCATTTGGAGATATCAAAGACCCAGGTGTTTTAAAGGGAAATATTTAAATCGTCTTGGTGTGTCGTGGTACACAAACAATAAAAGCATGGATGACATCCATTTTTGAAGAATGGCTGGTAAACTCAGTTAAAAAATGAGGAATCAAGCCACGAAAGTTCTTGTGTTGGACAAAGTGACGTGTCATGAGCACAGAGCTCAGCTCATAAATGTCAAACTGTTATTTCTACTGCCAAATACATCAAAACTTTAGCCATTGGATCATGGTGTTATAAAATGTTTCAAGATGGAATACAGACAGTGCACTCTACGACACGTATGAATAAATGTGAAAGTGCTAGTGAAATTTCAGAGAAAATTTCTGTCCGAGATGCTCTTGACTGGATTAAAACCTACTGAAAAGAATAGGCCAAGAAGTGATTACTAAATATATTGTTAGCTGTGGAATCAGTAGCAGAGAAATTGAGAGACAATTAGATTTATTCGATGGCAAAAGATCAATTAGCATAGCTCTCAAAATTTACTGGAATAGAGTATGATCCTGAATTCTTCCAGCACAAAGCGGCAGTGGAGTGCTTTGATGATTACAGTGCCAAATGGGAGGAACGCCTTTTGGTTAACAAGTCTGCCGAAGGCAAACGTTTTTTAAATGCTTTTAGTCAAATCTAAAATTAATTTAAATTAACTAACCACTATATTGTGTGTATAAACATTTTTACAAATGAATTTTTGTGCCTTTCATGCGCTAATTTGACTATGACCAGGAATTTTCTGCTACGGTTTGTAATTATTAGCAAGCTAAACTTTCAAATCAAATGACTTTGGGGAAAATAGATGAAGTCATCGGAAATTCAGACAATGACAAACGAATCGATTAGAGATTTACTTTTTAAACTGAAAAACGAACTTGAAAAAATGGTTGTTTTCAAGAAGAGTAAAAATTTTAAAGTCACAAATTGTATCCTAAAAAAACCCATTAAATAAAGTATTTTTTTTAAAGATAAATCTCAAACTTCATTTTAAATCAGAAATATATGTCAAACTTGTTTATAATATGTATTATAACAATTATCTTGTAATTGTAATGAAAACCCTTCAGAGCAGCCAAATTTGCTCGGAACAGAGGTTTCACTGTAGTTTATTTTAAAAAATGCCTAAGTGCAAATCTACCAAGCCTTGTCATCTACAAAACCTTTTTCAAACTGTGCACAATTTAGCTATTTATAGTAAGTATGAAAATTCACAATTTAAAAATGTAATGAAAATTGTTTTGCAAGATTTTACCATTAAACTTATTTTTTTTTGTAATGTCGAGCATTTTTAAAGGGATTTTTAGGTCAAAATTCAGATCAAAACATGTGAATACATGAAATAAAATTATAGAAAAACAACTATGATAAAAACATGTTACCTCTTTAAAAAGAAAAACAATTATATCTTTTGCTAAGATTAAAACCTTATGGACTAAAAGCTACAGGCTACAAACAAAGCATTTCGGTGGATTTTTCTAAGTACAAATTAAAATTACAATGTTTACCTTCAATGTCAATTTCTGCTTTTTGAAGAGTTTTCAGTATAACATCATTGTTATAAATCTTTGTCAGCCGGTTTAAAGTATTGGGTCTTAATGATTTGGAAATAGTCCAGTCTTGCAAAAGAAGTTCAACTACCCGTCTAAAATGGAGAAAAGATATTTTAAAAACAGGTCAGATTAATTTTTCACAGGTGTATAAACCTTTTATAAAACAATGATATTTAGATGCATCAATAGAAAAATATTTAGTAAAATTATAACTGTTCCCTACACCTTAAGCCATACTATTTAGAAGCAAAAATAATTTCCCTCCCACCCTTCAACTATATGGAAATAATATTCCATGGTCCCCTAAAATTATCTACTCTGGAGTCACGTTGAACTTGCGAGTACAAATATTAAATCCCTCAGAAACAAGTTTCTTGCGACCAGACATACCCTTTACCCCCTAATTGCTGGCAGATCAAAGCTTTCTATTAATACCAAAGTGCTCATTTACAAAACCATGCTTAGACCAGTTATCAGCTATGCCAGTCATGTCTGGGGATATGCAGCAAAAACCCATTTGAAAACTTGAAACCCTTCAAAATTCCATTCAGGATAATTTTAAATAGACCCTGGTTTTGTATAGGAACGTTCAAATTCGCTAAGACCTGAATGTGCTAGAACTCCGTAAATTCTTTGATAAAATTGCCCTTAAATTCTTCTTTGAGATGGAGGCAATCAACAATACCACAATACATCAAATCCCCAGATGACTTTCGTCGTGTGAAATGTAAAGGGCCTAGAGCCATCTTAAACCAAAGAAACTTAACTCCATAAGATAAACAAACTTCTTTTAATTGTAACTATACTCTAATGTAAATTTTCAAGCTGCTTTGCAGCCTCTTCAAACTCTGCCCATATTTTTCACCCTACTTGCATTTTAACATCCTGGCACAAAATTTAAGTTATTCATCACATGATTCCATCAAGCAACCAGATTGGACCCTTACCACCTCGATTGCCCAACCTCCAACAATTCTAAAAAACTGCCTAACAATTCAGCATCAAGTCATTCTGGAGTTGGAGAGCTTTGGCTCAGGAACTCCCACTATGGCAAAACCTACTCGATTCCCTACACCAGCTAAAAGTACTTGCTTTAAACTTAATTTTCTTTGTAAGCATTACATTGGGAGTACACTTTTCTCAAGGAAAATGTAACTAGCAAAATTTACTTTTAAAGTCATTGATAGTGAAGTATCAAAAATATCTGCATAAATAAAACTCAAAAACTACTTAGAAAAATTTATTTACAATACAATAATTAAAAGATGTAATATAAGTTTATTGAATAAAAAGATTAAAATTTAAATTGGGCATTGTTAGAGTTAAACAATTGTTTTTAGTCATTGCCACAATGTGTAGTATAGTTTCAACAATGCTTTTAGCAGGTGGAAAATCCAGCCTGGTATACTATTGATAACAAAAAATCTAAAACAATATTGTACAATATCGTCCATTCAATGTGAATTAACAATTTTAATAACTTTAAGTCTAAAATAAAGTTATTTGTAACTTTCAAATCCTTTAAAATATTTATGATTTGATGAGATTATTACACATAATATGCAATTATTTGCTATTAAATGAATAAGTCTAAATCCAAACAGATTTTAAAATTTTGAGCTAAAACAATTATTTTCAATATACATAGCCAATATGAACAGATGGAAAGCAAATACTGAATTACCCAAGACGTAATCCACATCTTAAGTCAACTGCAATGTTCTTCACAGCATAATCAAATTCTTCTATAGGTGTTTGCTCATGCTTAACTATGTAACCCAAGTAACGAAGATGCTTTGTTATATCTCCTTCTCCACTCAAATAGTCTCTTGAAAAGGTGATTAGTAAGTCACGACTTGACTGAAAAATGAGTTTGCAAAGATCAGTTTATAAAATTATAAAATGCAGTTACAAACTCTTTAACACTAGAATGGCCATAGGTGCCATTTTGATACACAAATTATTCTGAATTTTAATCCTTTTGTACACAGTGGACTCCCTCTTAACCTGCCACTTCAGGAACTAGACCCAGACCGGTCGATTTTATTCATAAAAAACGCCAGTTTATTTTTGTTCATTTAATAGACACCCGAAATCTTCCCAAATGCTTTGACTGTTCCTTCAAAAACTCCCGAAATCGTTTTTTTTTTTTAAAGCATAAAACTAAGTATATAGCCTACTTTATTGTAATATATGTATAATTAAGAAAACTTACCTTGAAAGAACTTTGTTGGGAAAAATACTAAACACATGTTGCTGTATTTACAGTATATAATAGCAGTTTACATATTAGGCCTTACTAACAGACCATTAACTGTGCGCATTGCTCTTTTAAAAGCAAAGTCACACCATTTTTTTTTACAAACATGCCACCTTTTGTCAGCTGTAACCCATTTGTACACATCTTCTACACTTACGGCCATATTCACAAGTCTCGAGTTAACTCGAGGATCAGTTGATCCGCGAGTAAGAGTTAACTCGAGGATTATCAAAAACGGTATTCTCAAACGGCGTGTTAAGTGATCCAGGGATTAAAATGAGATGCTCGCTATGATTGGCTCCTCACGATCACATGATACTTGTTTATATTGGTTAGGACGCCCGAATCTGCATTCATACTGATCAAGCCCGTACTTCGCCGTAGAATTGATTCCAAATTGTGAATAAATAGGACTCGCACAGCATTTTAATATGGGTTTGGGAAAAGAAATGCAAAGGTATTTAATCTCAAATTGGAATTTTATGGAAACCTAAATTTGGCAAGAAAGAATTGTACACAATGTCTTGACAGATGTATGTAATCTGATTATCTTTGTACTTGTCAGTATGGGTGTGTGTTGGTGTCGTGACAAGTAACTTGCATTATCAATTTTCTTTCATTCGTAGTAACTCAACAGAATAATTTTAATTCTACGACGAATTTGTAACTGCCATGGTCGTTTTCTACCGTTCGCTCTCTCTGGCTTACAGGACAGAGGTGGCGCCATCTATCTTTTCGCTAAGCTGCTTGGTTAAGATTACGCAGCTATTTTTATTTTCATTTTTCTTTAGAATTTCAATAAAAATATGTTTAAATTTTTCCATTCAAGCAATTTTATTATGAGGAGATTAGCTGCTATGTAGTAGGTGCTCCGTAATGACAGATCCAGTTCAGTCGTCGCAAGAATTCTGTAATTGAGCATAGAATGAAATGTGTCCTCCATTTTCTTTTTCCAAAAAGATGGTACTGCGCATGCGTTAAATGTAACTCGCGAGTTAACTCGCCGATTTCGGAGGATCAAAATGTAACACCGAAACGGCAGTTTAAACCACGGATCAGGACTTGTGAATACGGTTTTCTCGATAACTTGCGGATTATCGTTGATCCTCGAGTTAACTCGGACTTGTGAATACGGCCATTAGACCTCCACATTCAGGAAGTTTCTGTAAATTAACGAGTAGGTTGGTGTCATCAGGTTTAGGTGCCTGTGTAGTAATATGCACAGCTGTAGGATTATTTTCGATACCTTGAGAAGAAATACGTCAATACCACAGTAAATCAGTAGCTCAATTGAACTGAATAGACTAGCGGCTAGACATATGTCACAATAGGTCTGCAAGTCATTATCGTTTCAAACTCGTGGCGGACACAGTTAAGAGTGAGTCCACTGTACTTCAATTAGAACTACAGCTTAATTTACTTAGAATGGCCTCTAGTGTTTTTATGACACCAAGAACATTTCCCCCAGTCTAAATAGCTTTCGCTCAACACAAAAAAAGACAACAGCACGGTAAACTAAGCATTTTTCTAACCACTCTCCATTTAATAGTGTTTTTTTTATTCACTTTTTCAGAAACAAAAATGTTGATTGCACAAAATGTTCTAAAGAAATTCAGAAGAAAAAAAAATTTCGAAGCTATTGAACTATTTGAAAAGGAATCTAATGGTGTTGAACACTCCTGTCCCAATTTGGATTCAGATAAAGAAAAACAGATTACATAGAAATAAATTAAAAGAACTTGAAGAAAGCAACACAAATGCTGCTAATCATACAGAGATTAATTTCGAATTATACCACTCAGGATGGCACAGAATGGAAAGTATATAATGAGTGTATGACTTTGCTGCTAGAAGTATTTAACATAAAAGTAATGGTCCCATTAATTTTGTCAAGCAAAACATCAATGAGTGCCCTGAGTTCAAGAGTCAATGAGTAAAAGCATCAAAATTATAAATCAGAAATACTGTGTGAAATTTTACCTGTACACAGAAAATGTGAAATTAAAGGGTGATTTATATGCAAATTATGCCAGAGTTTCTAAGAACACCATAAAAGTAGTTAAAGTAAACAGTTTCAGGATTTTTACAGTTAGCAAAAAATGACACCAGTTTTTTTTATAGATTACAGTACTCAATTTTAAATTTGATGTTTTTGCTGCAGTCCACATTACACATAAAATTTTATGGTTATTTAAACCTGGGATTAAAATTAATCACAACTATGAAATACAATATACAAGCATCCACCATTCATATTTTTAAGCTAAAAAAGATTATGTAATCAATTAGAATCGTCTGAAATCTAAAAATTTGCATTTTAAGTATCCATACATTTATTATTCATGCTTTCATATAATACTGATTTTAAATTTGACTTCCCACATGAATTTACAAGTAGCTTATGAGACTACAGTAAAATCTCGATAAGTTACTACCTAAATAACTCCATCACTGGATATAATAATTTTCTTCATTCCTGTCTAGCTCTCATAGACGGCAAAATAATTAAACCCTCCTTTACTCATCGTAAATTCAAGTGCTATCCCAGATAGTCATCACTAGAAAGGTCTTTGAACATGCAGGGTTTGAGTTTGATGGCAAGCAAAATGAAATTCTAGAAGAGGACTCTTAACACTGATCCTTTATTGAATTTGTTTAAAATGATGAATGAATAGTAGATGTTTATGTGTGACAAATGTTTACAGATATCAATAACATTGTAGTAAGTTCTCAAGTGATCTTAAAAGATTTTAACTACAAATTTGTTTTTGAAAAGCATGAAAGTGAAATTAAGATCCTTTCACAACATAATAAAATACAAGTTCTTGAAGCCTTTGAAACAATTTAACATTACCTTACATCAGTTCAAAGTACTACAGCTGAATTAAAAGCAGCACTAAATGATTTAGAGTAGAAAGTTGATTGAACTGACAAATATCCATTTCAGTCAAAATTAGATAGATACTTGGTGTTAAAATACATACGTAAAGTATTAAAAAAGCTCAAAAATGGTAAAGTTAACTTCTTTATAGGTTACATAATTTTATAATACTTCCAATATATACTGTTCTTATGACCAAGATAAAGTTTAAATTTACAAGATTCTTACAGTAGAGCAGAATGGGTATGTTTTATGGTTACTCCCCTTTCAACTTTTTTGATCTCTTCAGACAACTTATAAAGGTTTTACTGTAGTTATTAAAAGGAAAAGCAAAACAAAATACACTTACTTTATACTTTGAAGTTTTGCAAAATAAGCATGGATTATGATCAATTAGGTACACTCTCTTGGCCACATCCAAAAAATATACAAGGAGGAGAAATTTCTTCACAGTAAAGCATTTCATGTTTTCTTCAAAACCTTAAAAAGAAGTTTCTTTACTCAAATAAACAAATGTGCTGCAATAAAAATAAAGCTATGCAATAGAAATATATAATACCTTGTTTGAAGTAATTAATTACTGAAGAATGAGCATATTTAGCTACAAGATCAGGGTTACTAAGAAATCTATGTATTATAAAACGGGAGAGACCGACAACATCACGATTATTTTGCAGAGCAAGCATTTCACCATAAACTGTCTGCAAAGGAATAAAAGAAAATCAAAGACATGACAAAATGGTAAATTTTAAAAGCAACAACCAGAATTACCTGGCATTGCTTGGTTTGAATTGGTCAAATGTTGATTAAAAGTAATAAATATAAAAAAAAAACCTTCTCTCTATCATAGAAAAATGAATATCTCTACTGTAAATTAGTCTTTACCTCTAATCCAATGCGTAGCCATAAAGGATTATAAGATAATAGCATTTCCAACAAATCTTTCTTTATTCCTATAAAATACAAAGAAAAATCAATAATTGTAATAGAATAATTAATGATATAAGATACCAGATAAATGTATTCATATCGGCTTCACATTTTATTCTGCAAGGGGCTAGTTTCCAAGAGTGTACACATGATAGATTTTATAAAGGTTGTCAATTTATTCATTCTGTAGCAGGGTTTGTACACTTCTATGAAAAACTAATTCCAGGAGTATTTTAAATTTTCCCAAGAGGTAAAACACAATTTTAAATTAAATTGCAACACAAAAAAACTGTCCATTCATTATAAAACTATACTTCCCAGTTACATATCAAGTTATTCAAAACATTCTTTTCATCACTGGAATTTCCAATTTGCTGTCTTGACTTAAATTCTAAATATCCTTCCTCTTATCTGCTAGAAATGAAATTCACACAGTATGGAAAAACATTATAATCTGAAAGTACAGAATTGGTGTTTTTGTTTCTGAGATTATTAACAGACAGGTGAAATTGAACATGACATAAAAGATTAGAAGTCTTTATATTATACTTTACTTTTCTTTAGTCAACGCTACATAAATTGACCCAGGTCTACCCAATTCCAAGCAGGAACAATGATTTCTGTAGTTATTGGCAGATAAATCACGTTCCTCATTCATTTAATTTTTAACAGAATGGATAAGCACATTCATTAATTTTTGCTGATATTTATTAAAAAAATTTTTAGACACCACGGAGACACATTCTAACCAATTTTTCTTTTTAGAATAAGTTCGATTTTCTGAATAGGTTCTAACCAATTTGAATCAATTTAAATAGATAATTTTCGTGCATTATAATTAAAATTGAAGTAAAAAACAATTTGTGAGTAACTTCAGTTTTCTAGCAAAATTCCTCTATAATTTCAAGCTTTCCAAGCCCCTTGAAGAAATAATCAACTTTCAGAAGTTTTAAAGGATTTTCAGGTGAACCATAAATTAGCTATAGAGTTCAAAAATTGACAAACCTTTAAAAAACTAGAAAAAAAAAGATCTAATTAAAAAAAAACTCAAGAAACAACTCTTTTTTGTCTACCTATACATTAAAACCCAATTTTCAAAAATAATTTAAATGAAATTATGTCAATTATTTAATTTACAAAATAATTTATTTACACATTGACAAGAGATATTAAGCCCAATATGAAATCAGATTCAGTACATGTTGAATAAAAATGCTGGTTGTAGTATAGCTTTCATTTTAGAGGGTGGTCGAAATTGAGGGGAAAAGGAGCAACTAGAGTGTAACGATATCTCTATTATAAAAGGAAGTCTGTGTCTTTGTCCTATAGAGGTGTCCCCGGACGCATCTATAAAACTTACATTATTAAAATTTAGCACACAAGAAGTCCTAAGGACAACTGAATAGGCCTTGAAGCCTGAATTTAAAAATTTAATCTAGACCATTTTTTTAATATATTTGTTGTCATTAGAATAGCAACAGTGTGAAGAGACCAGATTCTAAATATGTTTTTCTTTCCCCCTTCCATTTCCTGAGCACAAACGATTCCAGCAAAGTGAAACAATTAAAACATTTTGATGCGCTTATTTCTTTCTTACTGATTAGTTTAAGTTTCTATCTCCATCATCGCTAAAGATAGAATAAAAATGTAAACAATCTGAAATCTGCGGAAAAGTTTACACCTGATCGATACCTCAGGTTGTCCGAATTTTATGGGAAGCCTGAATTTTAAAATTCATTATTTATACAATTTTTTGTTTGTTACTGCTTACTTTGGTTGTGACTTTTTGAAAGTAGTGATATTTTTTAAGATTTCGGCATAAGACTATTTGGCTATATTACTAAAAGACTGAGCCGCGGTAGCTCAGTCAGTAAAGTGTCGGGCTCGCATCGGAAGGGTTGTGGGTTCTGTCCTCAGCAAAACCTGTGATTTTGATGGTTGCGAGACCTGGCTAAAGACCGTCATGTTCGCTAATGGTGGCTGGGGCACGTTAAATAGGTCGTGGTCACAAAGTCCCCCATGTTCCCATACCAAATCAATACCTCTGGGGGTACCTGATCAGGGGGTTATCGGCCTCTGATTGGGATCTAAATTACGATATGTGTGAGTGAATGGATGTGTGAAAGGGGCCTTCCTGTAAAACGGATGTGTCATGTATGAAGAAGTCCAACCCTCCGGGGCAATGGCACCCCCAATTGGGCCATATATGGCCCGCACAACAACAACTAAAAGACTATATTAATTTTTATCATTTTGGTTTTGATTTCTATTTGATAGTATAGCTTTAAATTGCCCTTCTCTTAATATTTTCATTATCAGTAATGACACGAAAATAACTGTCACAATAGAAGGTAATATAATTTTTTTTTATTTAAAGCTAATCACTAAACCACCATCTTGCAAAATATTACTATTTCTTTTTCCATCAGTTGTTTTAATTGCATTTTTAATGAAACCACATAAAATTATCGTGGTAAATACCTACTTACATTTCCATTCTAAAACCTTATAACTTTTACAGAACCATGATGAGGAAAATGGGACATCTCAATGTTTTTCATACAAACTTAACATTAGCAACTTTTGAATAAGCTTAGTCAAAAGGGAGCCTAATTAGCACAATTATTCATACTTTTTTATTCTTGCAAGATTTTTATTTCAATTGAGTACTATAACAAAACAGATTATTATGATATTAATTAATTTGTTGCCCCAATATGTTTAAATAAGAAATGCATTGTGGATCAGTGTAGTTTCTCAATATTGATATGTTAGACTAATGTATGAGGGTTTAGGAAATATTAGCAGGAAAATTGTTTGAAAGATTAAAATAAAAATAATTATTGAGGATTGTTGCCTTTATTTCATTTGAATACAATCTTGTTACACAAATCCATAATATTTAAAATTCTTAGTTGAAAAACAAACATTTTACTTGTAGAGATAAAATTTTAAACTTGCCGTAAGTTAAACTGAAAATATTGTTTCTTCAAATACAAAGTAACAGCAGTAGTAAAAAGATTTTATGAATTGCTTTCTAATCAAATCTTCAGCACAAACACTAAAATATAAACGTGTTTCCTCATTCCAGAAATATCCAAGACAGGGTGAGAAATAAAATATAGGATACATTTAATTTAAATCATATTTTTTTTGTGGATAGGATTTTCATGATTTTAATTAATTTGGGACCTGCATGTTTATATACTGGTCAAACACATAACATGCAAATCAGAGTAATTTTTACTGAAACTGATGTATGTGAATTAAATTGATTATGTTAAACATATCTGTGGGTTTAGATTGCCAATTCCTTATTAGAAATAGCAAATTCCGTCTTGAAAGTCCATCTAATCATTCCATAAGAGTGTGTAAACACTTCATACAATGTATGAACGTATATATGTATAAAACGTGTCATCTTCTGACAAAAAGATCTGCAAGTGACTTATTTTCGGTGAGCAAAGAGAAATATTTGTTGGTCAACACTCCTCCAAGCCCCTTGTTTCCCCTAAAATAGGAAGTGAATGTTTCAGACACCAAATTTTGACCTCCTTAAAACCCTTTTAAATTCTTATTATAGAGTCCGAGACTGTAAAACATAAGAGATAAATACACAAATTATACGAGTAAACCAAATATGAAGAGTATCTATCTGTGTTATTAGGTACTTATCAGAAGGGTAGAAAAGTTCTAGGAAGTTAAACTACTTGGGTCCCAAGTCTTTATGGTTGGAGTTTAGTCCTCCCTCTCCAACATAACATATATATTACAAATATGCTGATAATATTGGCAATAATTTATGTAAAAAATTTTAATTTCGAAATATTAAATTGAAGCAAATATTTTCCCAAAGTTGATGCCACTTGCATCCCTATCAATACTTTTTTACCTCTAGTGTCTTTTAAGTAGGGAAGTCAGTTATTTTCAGACAAAAGTAAGAGACATTCTTGGGGTGTTACTGAGTAATAATTTTTTTTTTTAAACTTTGCATTTTGTCCAAGGTTATTTAATTTCCAATATTATTAAACTTACTAGAAAATTTAAGTAAGTATGATAGTGTTTGGTATCTCTGTAAACATGTAGATTTCTTTTGAAAACAAAATTTTAGACTCTTATATGTACATTTCACAAATAAAGACACACAATTGTACCATATGTCAGTGTAACCATACAATCTGTACACTGTAGAGTCAAATTGTAAAAAGTTGGCACAGAAATATATTCAGTTTGTGTTACTTTTTATCAAGACAAAACTCACCCAGATCAGCATGAGTGGCTCTATCTGATCTAATACATATTTTCTTTAAATCCACTTCCTTTTCTATTCTCTTTATTGTTTTAGCAAGTTCCTCAGATTGATACAAAAGACAAGCTGATTTTCTCAGTCTATTAAGTTGTTTGGCTGCTGTATAGGTTTTAAAGGAAAGATCCTCTTTGGAAGGAACACTCATAGGTGCTGCATCCTTCATGCTTTCAACCCATATCTCTGCCGAATTCACTAAAATATAAAACCATGTTTAATATTTTTTAGCACACAAAGCAAATGAATATTTGTACTACTAATAATTAAATACCTTGAACTTCTTCTGATGATCGAAAATCATCATTTGGTGTTAAAATAAAATTTAACCAGTTGGTAAAAGCCATCTCTTGTTTTTCAATCCAGAATTGGTCATAATAGGCATTTAAAGTTGCAAATGGATTGCGTTGATACACTCTATCTGCTTATAAAAAGCAAGAATTAATAAAAATTAGTAATAATCAAATGCTATTAATTAAAGACATTCATCAATATAGATATATTACAATATAAAATGCAATATATAAAAGTAAAAATTAAATAATTAAATGTTTTATATAATAGAGTTAACAAAAAGAATGTGGGATAAATATTTATAGACATGCAGTCATAAAACAATTACAGATGTGCCATACAACAGGGAAGTTTTATTTAATAATTTCTCAAGTTATTTTGCTCATCTTAAATTTAGGTTTATTTTGTGAATTAGAAATATTCTTTTAACAAATAATTTTGATATAACCTAATAGAATCATAGCAACTGTAAGACACAAATGACTATTAGATTGTTTCCGAATAGTCCAACAAAGTTATTAGTTTGGTTCACATCTACATAAATACTTTGATGATATTCGAATATCATAGGAACAACAACACTTGCAATTCATTATCAGTTAAAGCTAGTTTTCTACAGGGAGGTGACTCAACTCTCATCCAAAAAAATTGTTATTGAAAAGGTGTCGAGTCGGCGCTTGGGAAACGGATAGAGATTATATATAGGCCTTTGTAGAACATTACAATGCAAGTTGATTCCAGAAATTTTATAGATCATATAAAAATATATATATATATAAAATTATGCATACATTACATTTCAAAAAGTATTTTTAGAACAGTTGTGAAAAAACTAGAGAAAATTAAAACATTTAAAAAACTATGCAGATATTTTAATTACCTGCAGCTTTGATTTTTGTCAACGTTAAACGCTTTGGCAAAAATCTAGATGGCTTTCTTTCTGTTTTATCTGTTCTCCCATTGGTTACTTTCACTAAAATATTTCATAAAAACTATTAAGTTGCAAATTTGAATAAGGAACAAAGAAACAAGAAATCAAACTAACACATATTCACCTTTAGCCTTATTATCTTTTACAGATACTGAAGGAGTTGATAGCAATTTCTTTTTAAGAAGCTCGACAGATTGAAGTTTTTTCTTTGAAACAATCTGAGTTTTGCGTTTAAATGTATTCCCCTGCTTTAAAGGAGAGACATTTTTACCAGCAAGAGAATTATTGCATGCTATTTCAAAAGCCAAAGATGAGCAAGTGTCCGTAACACTGATAGGGTCTATTGCATTTGAAGACTGAGGTATTCCACCAATATCATGAATTAAACTTTTAACAGAAAATGGCAATGGTGACAGTTGTTGGGTTTGTATTTTTAAAGAACCATTTTCATCAGCTTCCTGTATAGTTTTACATGATTCACTAGACCATTGTTTCAGAGCTGTGTGGGTAGGGTTCTTAATTTCAATGCAATTTTTCTTGCCTGCATAAGATAAATCATCATTATATGGATTAAGGAAATTTAAATGAAAAGGTTTAGATACATCTCTTTCCAAGTGGTTTGCATCAATATGGACTGGAAGAAAATTTTGTACTTCAGTTTTATTTCCAGGATTTGGCATATAACCAAAATAAGTAAGCTTGCTAGAAAGGTCAAATACTTTAATATCCGTCATAGAGTTATTAACGTAGGTGCAATTTGTAAAACCTTGAGTCTGAGTATTTAAATCATTACTATTAACTTCAGATGCGATTTCTGACGTTGTACTCTCCAAACTATCATTTAAAATCTCTTTGTGGCTCTTTCCAGGGTGAAATGCACTACTTATATGTTGTTCCTTATGTGAAAATGAGTGTAATTGTGGAGCCAAACTATCTTTATATTCCAAATTAGATTGGATTTTGTCTTTTTTTATAGCATCTTCTGATTCATTTAAGACCGAACAAAATGTCGAGTCTTTCACATCAGCTCCTATATGGCTTGGCTGAAACATGGAATTGATTGTATAAGTTTGCCGTCTTAAAGGTGAATCTGGGAAATCTATTGATCTTGCAGGTAAGAAAAAGTTTGTTTTCTCCGAGTTACTTCCCAAATCTTCAATCTTTGAATTCAGCAAATTGATGTTCTCCTTTTCTTGAATACTACAAGATTTAGTTTCCTTTTCAATAGATCCCACGGAACTCTTCAGGTCAATGCATTTATCATCCCATTTTTTTCTTTTCTGAAAAATAATAACAATAGCTACAAACCTAGAAACAACAATAACTTTTATAGCTATCGTTAGAGTTTTAGTTAACAACAATGCTACATAAAATAGATGTTTATGTCTAAATTAGAAAACCTATTTACAGGTACATGGCAAGGACTTCACTTTAATTTATCAGCAAAGCTCTTGCAACTGCCCACAAAAACCAGCAGGTATATTCGAGGCATTCAGAACTAGAGTGGATCGAGTCCACTCTCTGGTCATATTGTTAATCACATACCCGAACTCCTTTAAGTTTAATCTTTTTAGTGCACCTTTGAATCAAGTACCTAGTCGCTTTGGTACCTGAGAAATGGCAGAAGAAAAACCTAGTGCATAGGAAAAGTACGCACAGTAAGAAACTTTATCTCAATGAATCTCAAAATGCTTGGCTCTTGGTGATAGCCTTCTCAATTCTTTCTTCCTGCTTGAATAAACAAGGAAGGCTTTCTTGCCAAGTGACATAAGGTGTAAGTTGACAAATGTAATATTATATTTGTCAACTTTAAGTTAGGTAGACTGTTTATGAAAAAGAAATAAAGCCACTTAATCACAATGAAAATGTTTTCTGTAGTCTGCACTAGGGTTGGCAAGTTTCTGCCAAGGCAGTTTAAAGCCCACTGGTTATAACCGGCATGACAGAAACTAGTTCCTGCCAGTGGCAATAACTGGCAGGAACCCCGAAAATAACTATTTCATGTGATAAAAACTTATTGAAGTGCCACAAATAGCAGAAAGGAATGCATTTTAAAGTAAAACAAATTCAGTCATAATGTTTACAGTATTTATATTTATTTAAAGGTTACATCGCAGCAAATTCACCATTCAAGTTCACCTTTTCCACGAAGTAGTCTATAGCAAAAGATCAATTTTGCTGCTGTTTCTAAACCCAAACAATTTCTTAAATCGTTGTGAATAAGCGAAAAATTTGAGAATATTCTTTCAATCCCAGCAGAATTTGCAGGCAATATCATCACAGTGCAAACAAGAGTTATGAAATCTTCATTTACAATTGTTTTCTTTAAACTAGATCACCATGTAGAAGCTGAAACATTTTCTAAGACTTGATTGAAGTAATATGTTTCAGGAAAAGGAGCTGATTTTGCTTGAAATGCTATGATGTATGGCACAAAATTTGGGTTGAAGTCATTAAGTAATTCCCTAGCACTTTCTTCCTGGTCACGTGACAACTTAAATCCCATGTACTTTGGGCGAGGCATATAAGCTAGCATATGATGTTGAGTTACTGCCTGATTAAATCTACTTATAACCTGTCTTTGGTTAGTTTCCATGAGATCATCAGCCGTTAGTGTTAACCAAATTTCACAAGCATCTAATAGAACAGTCATCTTTTTGCATCTTATCTAGGGCAACCGCAATAGGTTTTAATAGCTGCAATAAATGTTTTATTTCTTTATTAATCATCTTATTATTTATGATTTGAACAACCCCTTTGTCATGTATATCGTCTTCATGATCTTCAAGTATTTGTAAGTAATATGGATGATTCTTTATATATGATTCCAAGCAATCTACCTGACTGTTCCACCGTTTCTTTCCCTAACTAATAATGAAATGAAATTACCGTATATATTTACGTGTATAAACTGAGAATTTGTGAAACTTTTTCTAAAGCGGGGGGGGGGGGGGGGTTTCAGTCCTTCGCTTATATACATGTTCGCTAATTTCGCAAAAAAACTAAGGTGATTTCACGTTAGCCGGGTACAAGCGATAAATCACTTCATTTCGCCAAACATAGAACATTGCCAAGTTCAGGGTGGCTACAAAAATTGAAGTAAAAATTTCCCTGAGTTTTCCCTGATTTCAAAGTTCCCTGAGATTTCCCGTTCACAGAACAATTCTTCGGTAATAATGATAAACTTGACACTTGATGAACTAATAAACTATAGACTGATAGATGAATAAAAATAAGATAAGTAAAAAATATTTTTATTGTATTCCATAATAGACCAAATAATATAAAGTTATAGATAGCATATTTAATTTTACATTTTTAACTATTTTGATGTGTTCGCAAAAGCAGCCATCAGCAACTGCATCCGTCAGTGACGCCAGCGCTGGGTACATCTCTACTATTATAAACAGAAGTGTTTGTCTTTCTGTCCTGTATGCAGTGTCCTGACGAATCTATGGCACTTACAATAGTGAAATTTGGCACACTGGGTGGTCCGAATTTTTAGCAATTTTTCTATCACGCCCGAATTTTAAAATCTAATCTAATACATTTAAAAATTAATTAATTGTAATTTAATTATTATTATTTTCCTTAGAATGGCAACAGTAAAAAATACATGACATATTCTAAATTTATTTTTTCCCTTTTCTGTAAGATTTTCTCAGCAATGATTTTAGCGGACAAACAAAACAAGTAAAGTTTTAACTGGAGTTACGTAGTTCTTTTTTCTATCTCCAAGATCGTTAAAGATTAAAAAAAAAAATTTTAATGGATTTCAAATGTACGGATAATTTTACATCAGATCAATACCTAAAAACATGATTTTCTTTAAATAAATAATTTTAAAATTGTAACTTTAAATTTTTTCCAATACGAATTTGGCCGCTGGGGCCGCGAAGAATTCTACCTTCGTGGTTAAAAAGATCAGATTAATTCATTTCGATTTCCTGAGCAACGGATTCAAGTAAAGCAAAAGAGATAAAAAGTTATGACTGCCGTTCTTCATTGCTTTTTTCTATCTCAGTGATCGTTAAAGATAGAATAAAAGTTTCAACCGATTTAAAATCTGCGGAAAATTTCACATGAGATCATTATCTAAAAATATGATTTTCTTTAAATAAATAATTTTTAAATTGTAACTTTTATACTTTGTCCAATACGAATTTCGCCGTCGAGAAGAATGACCTTCATTTGATTCGAGATTCATTCATTTTGAAGAGTAACGGATTCGGGTGAAGCTAAAGAAATAATTAAAGTTTTATGACGGGCGTTCTTCAGTGCTTTTTTCTATTTCAGCGATTGTTTAAAATAAAATAAAACCACCAACGGATTTCAAATCTGCGGAAAATTTTACACCAGTTAGATACGTTATACGTTTGTTTTTCTTTTAATAAATAACTTTTCAATGAAATATTTATATTTTCATAAGAGATTGTGACGTCACGCCGATTGGATCTCTTCGCAAACGATTTTGGCCGCATTTGACAGTGATGAGTCCATCACAAAAAAGAACTGTAATGGGCAACGCCGTGCTGGTATTATTATGACAGCAGAATTCCCTATAAATCAATACAAACTCGTAAACTTTTCAGAAAAAAAGAACCTAAAAGTTCAAAATTTTCGATAAATGGGAATTTGTAACACATTTGTATTAAAAAACATATGCTTAATCTAAATGAGTACTTTTCCGTAAGCCGGATGCAACTTTGGACCAAAATCAAAATAGCCAAACTACGTATTTTTGAAAAAAAATTATTTGTTTTAAATGTTGATTAAATTGGAACGGGATGTTTAACTTATGCAGGTTTTTCTGATTTTTTAAAACGGCAAGGCGCTATGTTCCTATTATTGACATTAGGGAACGTGGCTCAGCTGTAGACTTCGGTTACAGGATTTCCGGCCGTCACAGGTTAAATAAAACACTATTACAACTCTTTTTTCTGGTTGTTTAAGTCAAAAATACACTTCTCATTATTGGAATGAAAACAAAATTGGCGACGTTTTGATTTTGGTTCAAAGTGGCGCCCGCATGGCTAACGTAAAAGTACCAAATGAGTGCCATTTGCAAAACGAAATTCCAACTTTTTCCCTGAGTTAAATGAAACTTCCCTGATTTTTTCCTGAAAATTCCGATTTTCCGGTTCTGTTGCCACCCTGCAAGTTAAATCGTGGTGACCAGTTGGAGAGTTCAATCTCATTTAGACCTTACCAGAGTTTCTTTTAAGAGCCATAATGAATCCCCTCCTCCCTTTTGAATCTTAATGTCCCGTATATCATCACCTGTCAATCACCCCCCCCCCCTCTCAGAGGTCGGATATCACGAGCTGGACTGTCTAGACACTGGGGAAAATTATCAGGTTAAAACTATCATCGTTGCCGAGTGGCGTTTTACTTTACAGATTTGATTGGAAAATATTCCACCCGTTTTACCTTCTTGCCGACATTTACGTCCTCCTACATTGTGTTTAAACGTCAATTTTTTTTTTATAATTTTATTTCAGCTTATATACTGGTTTTGTATTTTGGGTAAATTTAGTAAAGAAAAAACGCACCCTCGGCTTATACACGGAAATATACGGTATGTTGTATCGTCTATTGATGAAAAGATGTTATTCGTTTTTAATTAGAAAATATAAATTCAATATTTTTCTTTCATATATTCAGACAAGACCAACAAGATATTGTTGTATGTGTCTTGTTGGTCAAAATTGTGGTGGGTTGGGGGTTCAGTACCCCTCCATAACTCCGCCTATGTTGCCACGTACCGTTTTTGCTATTGTAAAAAAATTGCCTTCTTGTTTCTGTCAGTTTAAACCCGTTACATCCAGTTTCTGGCAGAAAGCCAACTCTGGTATGCACTACCACATACCATTCCAATTTTTCATAAATTTTAAAATTGGGAATTCTAAAATTTTCAATTTGTTTTAAGTAATATGACTGTTAATTTTTATTAAAATTTAATTGGGAAATTTTATGCATTGATCCCTAAGGAATTTTTTTACACTGCTAGCATGACTATTCTGTATTTATGAAATTTGAAACGTTAATTTGCCCGGCTTATAATTTAGTGATCATGTTAACAAAATAGATTATGGAATAAAGCAGAAAAACTTGTTAATAATTAAGATTTTATTTAATAGCAAGCTCAAAATTCCACTTAATTGGTATGTTCTGGATGAATGCTATTACTTATACTATGCTGATCACAGAAAAAAGCTTCATTTTCTTGTAACGTATAAAAACTTTTGTATGATTAGAATATAAATTTCAAATACTTATTAATGCTGAGAGAAAATTGAAACAAGTATATTTGATTTCAATTTATGTATATATAAATTTTTATTATTTACCAACAGAACTTTTTTTTTTCAAAAGTACTTTTTTGCAAGCTAAATATTAATGAGGAGTTTTTTTTCACAAATTTTACTGGAAGTTACCTTTATTTTATTTTCTATTGGTGGCAGGATTTTATCCAGAAACAAGTCTTTAACCAATTAATTACATTATATCCAAATAACTATAAATTCTATACATTTTAGTCATATATAATAAATTATATAATGCAAAAAAAAATTGGAAATATCTTATCTTTGATTAGTTTTATACAAAAAATTATATGCAATGTTAGTGGGATCCAACAATCTTATTTGTTTAGGTCCAAAACATTGCTTATGCAACTCTATTATGTGATTAATTTTGCTAACTCTTGTAATGTTTTAATCTTTAAAAAATCCTAAAAATCTTAATTTAATTTTTTAAAATCCTATTGAAATCAAATAAATCCAATTTTTATAATTTATTCATACCCTTTTAATCAAGCATTAGAAATTTTAAGCAAACTAATAATTTTAAATAAATTGCTATATTAAAAAATACCTGTTTCTTTGGAGAACATGCAGAACCATGCAGATAAACCTGAGTTCTTGAGCCTGTAGAAGATTTAAATAAAACAGTTTCTCGACAACTAATGGCTTTATCTGGTTTCCAAGTAATTTGAACTTCAATTTGTTCTGAAGGGAGTATATGAAATCTTACTTCATCGATACTAAAGCCCTTCTCAGAAGGAAATTTCTCAATACAAACAGATTGGGGTACATCTAGTGGATTACGAATAGATAAGGTGTGCACTTTTGATTCCCCGATCCTAACTTTATCAAAGGTAATATAAGGAAATGTAGAAAATGGTTTCAACTCTAAGATAAATTTCTCTTCTTTTTGCTTAGGGGGAGAAGACCCCTGTACTGTAAACCATTGGGATTTCTTGGCTTGAGAAACCCTAGGAGACCGTTTCCTCTTTTGTTTGCAAAACTCCATATCTATTCAACAAAATAATCTGAAATGAAAATAACATAGTTGAAATATGTGAAAATGTAGAACTTTTATTTCATCAGAAGCTAATTTTGCTAAATTAAACTTAACACAGAAAAAAAAAAAAACAGATGAGCCAAAAAGCTTTTTGAGATCACTAACATAATAGTGTGAATTAAAATTGTTAATACATAAACAGGGTCCCCAGTCTATTTCATAAATAAAATTCTGACTTTTCCAGAAATTTTTTTTTTACAAAATTCCAGGTCATACTTCAGCAATTCACAAAATTTTTAAGGTGAAAAACCAAGAAATAAGTTAGCATTCACTTACCAATAACAAAACGAATTTAAGAATAATACACTGTAAAAACTTATACATAGAGTACAAGTAATTTTGCTTTACAGTACACACACACAGATATATATATATCTTAAATAAGCTATTTTAATATAATAAGTATGTAAAAATAAAAACATATTTTAAAATCTAAGAATGAATACACGATACAAAATCACAATTCAAAAATGTATTAGTATTTTGTAAAGTCTAACATTAAAAATACATAAAAATATATAAATATATTTTAATAATGGAGGACTGTAATGGTAAAAAAAAAAGGCATTAGGGGCAAAAAACTGAAAATTTTCAAATTCTCTAAAAATAAACACTTTTTAGAACCAAAACTACTAGATTTTTGGTGGTTCATTTAATGCAAAAACAAAATATATTTGTGATTTTCTATAGAATTTTTAAAATTTAATTAATGTTAATTGTCTAGAAAAACGATATTTTTGAGTAAAAAATTGCTAGATTTTTATTTTTTCAATAGTTTTATAAACTGCTAAAAATCTAATACTACATAAACTTTTCCTGAGCATGAAAAATCTCCAAATTTTTTTAAAATATTCAATAATAATCAAAATTAATACTATTAGTTTTATGTAATACAGTAAGTCCTAAATCCTCTGGACCTCTACCATTCCGGATTATTAAGTTTTTTGTCAAAAACTCTAATCTAACCCCTGCGTGCAGGAATTTGTTTGTGTGTTATTTAAGTCTGGACTGCGTTTGCAATACTTTTTAGCAAATATATAAATAGGAATAATTAAAAAAAAAAAAAAAACTTTTCAATACAGAAAGAAATTTTAAACAAAAATCTTCTAATTTTTCTGTGATATTTACTCTGAACATGTCCGCTATTCCATCAATTTGGTCCAGTTAAAACGTCTTGTTCTTAAAATTATTGGAAAATAGAAAAAAATGAGTAAAAAAAACCATTTGGATTTTGGGACTTTGTACTGTATTAGGAACTTAGTTCACAAGGAAGAAATCTTTTTTGGAGAAGGGTTTAACTCCTAAAAGTGTCCTTAAACATATTGTGGAGGTAAATAAATATATTTTTTCGCAACCACCACGTCTCTGATAGATTATCAAAGGAAAATAGTGGACTCATGCCTCAAATTCCAAATGATACACATTGGTTGGTTGATTTTATGGCACAAGGTCAAATAAGTGGACAAGTTGCCCCAGACACAAGACGAAATTTTGACCCAGTAAAATCAATAAAATATTTAAAAATTTATCTAGTCAAATAAAAGTAAAATAGAAATAAGTACGTAAGGAATTTAAAAGTACTTTGGTTCTAAAAATGTATATCGATGTTTATGGAATTGCAATTTCTGCAGCTTTTTGAATGAGGGTCGTAACTGCTTCTACAGCTGCAAATAATTTTTTTTGTCTCAAAAGTTGTCTAAAAATTTCACAAGATCTTTCTTGCCTCCTTAAATTAATTTTTCTGGGCGAGAATCTTTATATTTTCGTTTCGATGATACCGTCTTTTTGAAATACATTACTTCTCTTAAAAATTTCGGTACATTATCCCAGGGGTGCAGAATATGTCCAAACACACCAACAAGGTTCGGGGGAAATTTAAAAAAAAAAAAAAACCTCTACAAATTCAATTGTTATCAGTGACGAACAAATATTTTGACTACTGATTATATTTACACGCTTCCCTTTTTTTTATCTTTGCAGTGAAGCAAATTTTCAAATGGTTTCATCTTCATATTTTACTGAAATCTGCGAAAGAAGCTTCCACGTAGAAAAGTTCAGTTTCTCTCTTTTATCCCACTAGCCTATGTGTGGCCAGCACAGCATTGCATGTGACATGTTCTTTTCGTAGAGTAAGGTGTGACCACTGCTTACTAAACACCAGTGATTGCGACGAATTCCCATTTAGTTTGCTTTGCAAACCAAATATGAATTTGTATCCTATTGCCATCATGGCATTGGTGTCACTGTCATTTCGGACCAAATTCGATAACAGCCATCAAGGCATTGCTCATTATGTCCTCGTCACTGTCGAATTGTAAAAAGATCCAATCGCTATGACCTCACAATCTCTTGCGAAAATATAAATATTTAATTGAAAAATTATTTATTAAAAGAAAATCAAATGTAAGATATCTATATGGTGTAAAATTTTCCGCAGATTTCAAAACCGTTTAAATTTACAAACAATATTTAATGATCCCGATTTTACAAGAACTAAAACATTGCTAGTCAAATTTTTTTTTTTGTTGCTGGAATCGTTTGAGCGCACGAGATGTAATCTGTGATTTCTCAAACACAATTAAGGCCAAATTCGTTTTGGAAAAAATATAAAACTTTCACTTAAATTTTTTTTTAAAGAAAATTATATTTTTAGGTACTATTTATTTAATGTAAATCCGTTGAAATTTTTACTCTATCTTTAACAGTCTAGGAGATAGAAAAGAAAACTCCAGTTTAAACTTTTTTGTTTTGTTCTTCGATTGAAAGCGTTCCTCCTTAAAAATCAAATAGAAGCAAGGAAAAAATAAAATTGGAATCTGCAATCTCTTATGGTCTGAAGGAAACAATAATAATTAAATTAAGTTAAATTCTGGACTTCTTAACTGTAATGAAAATATGGAGACATTTTCGGACAAAACAAACTGCGTTCTGAGGAAATATTGGGTCCTGAAACATTTTCTGCATCCCTGGATTATCCTCTTTTGGTACTTTGGAACTAGTAAAAGAGATTGAATTATATGTTGGTTTAGTATTGTCTATTATTTTTTTCAGTAGGTAATAGATTAGATGTTTGGTTAATGGTTTGGGGAGATTGCACAGTAATGAGTTGACCAAAAAGTTATAGGGTCTCTATGTGTGGTCAAAGATTTTGAAACTTTTTTAATGCTGTCGAATAAGAAATGCCTGTTTTTGGGTTTCTATCGCATACGATTTTGCTGGCTTCGATAAAAGGAAGGTTATGAGTAATCTTAAAGGTTTTAATTTCTTTTTCCTCGAGGACATGTGCGTGAATAGGATGGATGATCACCCTTGCAATTAACACACTTTGGTGTTTTTCGCATGTTTTACTATTATGTCCTTCAATTGAACAACAAGCACAGGTTCCTTTACTGTGGCAACTTTGAACGGAATGTCTAAATCGCTGGTATTTAAAGCAGCATACAGGGTTTTTAAGGTAAGCAATATTAACAAATTTAGGCAGAACAGGTACCTTGAAAGTAAGTTTTATATGTTTTATTGGGAAGATTTGATCGTCGCGACGAAATGTTATCCTTTGGATTTGGTATTCAAGTGACTCTAAAATATCTTTCTCCTCAGAGTCAAATTGCAAATCCGATTCCGAGTTGATGTCTCGAGAGTGATTTAGTGAAAAATGAGGTGAAACAGTGATCTTATACTCTCCTATTTTTTTTAAGATTTATGATGGACTGGATACGAGATGTAATTTCCACAAATATATCATCGTTGTTACATTTCTTTATTGTTTTGTCATCTCCAACCATTCCAAGAATCGTCTGGTGAATGAGAATTGCTGAGACATTCAACATAGTTCTTTCTACTTTTCTTATAACAAATAATCTGTTGCTGTCATCAATTTCATATATTTGGTACTCCACTGAAGGACGAGATTACACTTATATATTCAGGCTTAACCATACCACGCACCATGGAGCTCAATGAGGGTATGAATACATCTACAACAGTATATATATATATATACTAGTCAAGCCTATACGTTGTCATTACAGCTCTATATCTACCTTGAGGAGCTAGTCATTACAACTATCAATTGAATGCTAGCAGATGACTGAAGTCAATCCACGTGTCGATTGATACAATGGAGGACACAGTGCACCTCCCGTTTGCCTGAAGCAAAGTTTCTCAAGGGGAGCCATACCTCTGAAGAGGTAACCACATTGAGGGAAGAAAAAGCAAAAGGGTAGAGGAGAGAAAAAATGAAAGGGGATAGAAAATCACTCAGGTACTCTGGGGTTGTGAAGCCCTTGCAAACCTAAAAGTATGCCCCTGAGGGCGATACATAGTGGAATTTGCAAATTGAATGTGTTAGCACTCGCATTAAAAACGTTCACAAATATGAGGAAATTATTAATGAAAATGATCAGCCAGTCGACTTAAACATTGAAAGAATTGTAAGTAATGTTGGTCTGTACTGTGAAAGCAATAGATACAGAAGCAGTTAAGAGAAATTTCTGTAGCTTTAGAAAGGTTGCAGGCAGATTCGGCAAATTTCTCAACAGTTGTGGCGGTCTGGATTGACCTTACCATGAGTATAGAATTGCTGCTACATAAGCAACAGATACAACAAATGATGGATAAAGCAATGCAACCATTTTTTTACCTGGCTAATATAATGGACCCATCATATATAGCCGACAGATTATCAGCAGATAAAGAGAAGGAGGGGGAAACTTGGTTGCAATCTGTGAAACCCAAATATACACCATGTGTCTTAGCCTTCAAAATTTAAGACAATGAGATGTTTTGAACTTGTACAAAAATAACCCTTCAAAGTGATGGTTGCTTATGGAACATAACACACTGAAATTTGGGAAGTTGCCAGAGGGATTAAGCAGGTTCTTTGCTCATCTCCTCAGTTACCCACCAAGTTTGGCATCCATTGAACGTGTAATCTCTACATATAACAAGTTGACAAATAGACTAGGGGCAGAAAAACCAGGTCAAAGTTTAGTGATTCCTGAAGGGAGACAATGACACTCAAGAATGGTCGCTTGTTATAGATAATATGTGTACAAAACTTGTGAACTGAAAAAAAATTATAAAAAAAAAATTTGACACATACAACTACAGTGATCTCTCATTTATGCGCGGGCGTTGGGGACAGCGAAAAAAACGCGTATAAGTGAAAAACGCGCATAAGTGAAAAACCACAAAAGGGAGCTCAAAAGTGAAAAATCAATACAGTGTATTGTTAATACTATGTATATACTTCCGGAATTGAACTGAAAATAGTCACGCAGAGTTTCCAAAGCTTCAAACGCTACTGAGTGAGTTGGGAGAACTTTTGCAACATCTTCATCATCGTCGTCCTCTTCATCTTCGTCACCACCATTTATTTCGGCTGCAATGTCTCCTATTTCCCGCAATTGAGCTATGATTAAATTTTCATCTGCATCAACGAAATCGTTGAAAGTAGTACACGTAGCGAGTCCACCAGATACAATATGCCAATCTTCTTCGTTTATGTCATTTTCACAGTTTTCACTTTCATTTTCTAGCTCCTCACATTCATTTTCGGCTGGAAACGAAAATTCTGCTTTAAGCAGCTTTTAATGCATTTGTCAGTAACGTTTCTCCATGATGAACACAACGTATGAATTGCATCAAGGACGGTAATTTGCTTCAATTCGTCTTTTAATGCACGTTTTGTTTCTGATGTAGCCAGAAGTCGAAGGATTAAAGTTTTTCTGTAGTGCACTTTCACACAATGGATGACACTCAGATCCAAAGGTTGAATCTTGCACGTGCAATTTGCAGGAAAAACACAACTTTCGTGTTATTGAAAGTTGGAAGATCTTGTGGGTGAGCAGGACACTGATCCATGAATAACAGAAATTTCCGTTTTTCTTTTTGCATTTTCCTGTCGAATTTTTGAAGGAAATCCAAGAAAATATGCGATGTCGTCCACGTTGTTTTGTTGCAAGTGCAGTCGCAAGGACGCTTCTTCACGTTCTTAAAACAGCGAGTTTTTTTTTATCTGCCAATGACCAATGGCGGGAATTTTTCTGAACCATCAGCGTTGCAACACAGCAAGGCAGTTAGTCTTTCTTTACTTTTTTTTCCACTATGGCATGGTTCTCCCTTAAATGTTAAGGTTCTGTCGGGCATCAGTTTATAAAAAAGTCCAGTTTCGTCAGAATTGTAGATGTTTTTCGGTTCTTATCTGTTTAATAAAGTAGCCAAGTCTTCTTTCCATTATTCTACAGTGTTTTCATTAACACTCGCACTTTCCCCAGAAAGGACACAAGTTGCCAAGCCATGCCTATTTTTGAATTTTTCAAACCATCCATGTGATGCAGAAAAGTTTTCCATTTCAAAACTCTTTGACAATTGTACGGCCTTCTCCCTTAGAAGCTCAACGTTAACAGGAATGTTCGATTGACGAGCTTCTTTAAACCATAGCTACAAAAAACCTTCTAAAATTCTTCGAACTTTCCACCTTGAATTCTGCTTCTTTTCTTCGACTGAATTCCACATTCTCGATGAGCGACTATAATCGCCTCTTGATTTTTTAAAATCCCTCTCAATGTCGACTCTGGAACATTAAAATGCTTCGCTAAAGCTTTTATCGAGTTGCAAGGATTTTCTTCGAATTTTTTTATAACAGCCATTTTAAACGAAAGCTACAATTTTGTTCGTTTTGCCGTTTTAAAACGATACCATCTAACCTGAACTCCAAAGAAGGTACTAACCACTCTAATTGACTGCTGTATAAATGCGACTTTTACTGCCGTCAGTCACAAGACCCCTCCGGTACACCCGTGTATATGGTAGAGGAATATGTTCCGGGAATCCAAACGATAGGGAAGGGGAAGGGAATACATTCCTAGAAGCAGAACAAAAAAGGAAAAGTTTTTGCGATAAGCAACACCTGACTTACTTGAGGAAACTACTTTTGAACTGAAATTTTTTTTGCGACGCGCATAAGTGAGAGCTGTTTTTTTATTGTGGCGTATAAATGAATAAGAGTTATCATTGTTTTCCTATATTCATGGCCGGGACCGCGAAAAAAACGTGTATAACTGAAAAACGCGCATAAAAGAGAGCGTGTATAAGTGAGAGATCACTGTACTTTAAAAGTTATCTACTATACAACTATAAAAGTTATCAATTGTTAAAAAAATTTATAACTACAATTTTGTAAGTATTTTTTTAATCACCGAAATTTTTGCTTATATTTCAAAAATGTGGGCTTTTTTATAGGCTTATTTAAAAAACCCATTGGGCCTAACCCAGCCAACACCACTGCAACTTTAACCAATTCATATGGTCTTGTGTTTTGGAACATGGTGTGTTCGACCATCAGATATGTCCAATGGATCTTGAATACTTTCTCCAGAATCCATTAGTTTTTATAGAAATCCTATGCAGAACTGCGGAATCAGTATAATTCTCTGTAAGAGGCTGTCAACTTCAGTTCACGTTGAAACTTCCCAGCATATAGAAATGTGACTATGCCACAGGTAAAAAATTTATGTATCTTAGAAATTGCAGGGTGGTATGTATTATCAGAGGCAACGGCAATTTTTCACAAACGTGGTGACCTTGACACATCTAGATAGATAGAAACATATGCCAAGGTAGGAAAGTTTGTTTAGCATGGCGACAAAATTTGGATTTATCGCGTTTGATGAAGAGCTAAGAAAGAATGATTTTAATGGTAAATTGGAACAGATTTCGGCGCTTCATTTTTTTTCTTCTGCTCTGTGCTTGTTGTTCTATTAGATTTCCACAATCTTTCCCGAATGTTTGAATATTTTTCTTTTTGCATACATGTATCGTGATTCTTTACAGAATCCGGAGAGCTTGAAAGTAATTGAATGGTACCAGAAAGTTGGCTTGATTGCAAAAAGGGTTAAATAACCTGAATGTGTGATTGATATGAGGTTAACATTAAGAAAGGATGTGGGCAATAGGTACGAATGGTTATGTAATGACAACACAACGGGACGGAAATCTAACTGTTCCTTGCTTTTATTCAGATTACAAAGATTTACCACCCTGAGCAGTCGTAAAAACTTAACTTTAATTTTCTTTTAGTGTTTATTTGTGCCATTTCTAATTTTTAATTCCATATATGCAAAGGTTCACCAGGTGGATTTTGCTCATTAAGGATCAGAAAATTTCACCTCCATATATAACTAATCGAATCACCAAGATGGCCGCCATCTTCATTTGGGGAGAAACATATCATGTATACTTATTTAACGAAATTGTCTTGGCTCGTTTTTGTTAAATAAAAAAGATCAGCATTAAAAGAAAATGAAATATTTGTATTAAAATCAAATTCCTGTAAAAGGTATGAGCAAAAATAGAATTAGGTGTATAAAGAAATAGCTGTATTTGATATTGGGTCACAAGTAAGGTTGCCAGAACATCTCTTTAAAAGAGAGCATGTCCTCTTTTTCAGCTCTGATCTATTTGTCCTCTTTTTTTGGTTCACTTTTTGTCTGTTATTTCTGTTTGGATTAAAAATCTATTTCCTATTTTTAACTTTATGCATTAATGTATTCACATTACCTACTATATCGATATGTAAACCCCAGCTATTCAAATACGTACTAGATCTAGAACATTGCACGAAAATGGTACTTACTAAAATGCATCAACATGAAATACGAAGTTCAACCTCCAGTGTACATTGAATTCCATATTTAAACATCATTCGCATTGTTTATCCAGTTTAACTTTGTACGTAAATCGTTCAAGCATATTTGAAAATCTAAAAAAGTGAACATTCTGGTTGTAAACATCTTCGATTTTATAAATATTTACATTGAAATTTTTAAAATACATAAATAGGGGACTGGGGACACTTGATCCCTAAGGAGACTTGATCCCCAGTGTTAAAAACCACAAAAAAAAGTTAAGTCTTGTAAACTTGTACAGTTATTCTTAGTCTACAAATCCAGCAACAAAATTTATTTCGGCCATATTTGTTTTTATTATAAGAAAAGATTGTTTGATTTCCTGAATTTGAACTTTTTTTTACTGTAAGTGGTTTAAGTTTTTTATTTTTAACTAATTATAATAAAAGTAGTTGGATATAATATTTCATACTGCCTTTTCTTACCTTATGAATAATACTATTTATGTGTAATACAGTTTTTTTTTCTTTTTTCCAACAATATTTTCATTGTGCATGTGCATTGGGGATACATGATCCCCATCATATGGGGAGAGATGATCCCGGGATCAAGTATCCCCAATGTCACACACACACACACATTTTTTTTTCTTCGTTTACTTTTTTTTGGTGAAGTCATGCCATGTTTTTATAAACATAAAGATGGTGTTAAGCCCAGCAAAAATCAATGTGGAAGGTAAGCATGCAGCAGTAAAGGTTGTAATAGATGGTGGCAGTATAAAGGGGCAAGAACATTTGGCATTAATGTAATGACATTAAAACGTTCTGTTAAAGAAGATGTTTTATGCAAGTATTTGAAAACATCAAGTAAATTACATCATGGACTTACCCCTATGTATTTAAGAAAGTTAGCAATTCAGTATGCTATAAAAAAAATCCCTGAATCATGGAAAAAAGAAGGATGAGTGGGGTATGAATGGTACAGAGCGTTATGAATGGTAATTAGTCATTGTCTCTTTGAACACCAGAGGCAACCAGCCTTAATCGTGCCATTAGTTTCAACAAACACAACTTTAATGTTTTTGAAAATCTGGAACTGATATATACTAAAGAAAAGCTAGATCCACAAAAAATATGGAACATTCATGAAAGTGGTTTTACCACTGTGCATAAGCCACCAAAAATAGTTGCTACCAAGGGGAGAATATCGCACTTTGACAAGAAAAGTGACACAAAATTGCAGAATTTGAGAACTATCAACTTAAAGGACACTATAAAACTTATATTCAAATAGTATAAGCTTCTTTTAAGTTTTAGGTAAGTATTTATGATGGTAACTTCTATTATATTCTATAGCATAGCAATATAACACGTTGAGACGCCTCATACATATTTTTTAATGACGTAACATCAAAAATTTTATTTTTTGACTAGCGTCGCTTTTTTTGTTGGGGTGTGATATGTTGACGATTCATCGGAAAGTGATAGCAATTACAATGTTCACGATTCAACAATACAGAATCACTTTATGAATTTTTTGATGAAAATGAAGACACCCAAGATGTATCTTTAAATGAGAATGATTTTGTAATTGCGAAATTTCCAGGAGAAAAAAAATTAAATCACTTTGTTGGAAAAATCGAAAAAAAAATATTTCTGTTTCCGAATTTTTTGAGAAAAAAAAAGGTTTAAGTGTCAATATCCTGAAAAAGTCGACAAAAGCATATTTGATAAAGAGGATTGTGTTAAAAAGTTGCCAAAACCTATGTTAGGTGAAACACTCCAAACAGCAAGTTTTGACATTATGTTCGACTTTTCACGTTTTGAAAATATTCACGAGTGTTTTTTTATACAAACATGAAAATGCAAATTCTATGTTTGTTTGCTTTGAATGTGTTTGTGTGAGGGATCAAGTCTCTCCTTGTGGAGGATCAAGTGTCCGGTGTCCCCATAATTAGGATGCTGCATTTTTTTCTCCCAATGTTGAAAAAAATTTATAGGAAATTTTAAAAATTCATTTGTGAAAATCAAATAAATGTTGTATTAAAGAATACAGTTGTGCAATTTATAGTGATTCAAAACATTTTAAAAAAAACTTTTTTTTTAAATTTTGATAAAAATTAAAAACTGCAAAAAGGGATCAAATCTTTCCAGTCTCCCATAATATGTTCAGAAGATTTTCTTTCAGTTAGTGGTTTATGTATTAAAGATTTGTCAAAAATTATCCTTTATTAAATACTTAACAATTATATACTAATAATGCATGCTTTTCTTGTCATTTTTTAAAATGTTATCTTTTCTGATATTCATTTTCTGGTTTCAAACATGCAAAGTAGTGAATGTCACTATTAAGAGATGTTTCTTGATGGATTCGAGGACATGAAGATGACTATACAAATTTGACAAAATGGAAACCAAAGTAGAACAAATTAAAAGCACTCGTTGCAGGATGCTAAGCGCAAAAAGACAAAATTGACAATAACGAGTTTTCAAAAAAATCTATATATGTAAAAAATAAAAGCCTTGATAAATAACTAAAAAAGGTTATCTAAATTTTTTGGTTAGTGAAGATTTGTTGATTTTTTAAAGCCTTTAGGCTGTGTTTTCTGGAAATAATCCTTTCCTTGTCCCCCCCCACACACACACACAAGAATAATACTATCAATGTCTTTAATAATTCAGTTTTGTTTGAAGTATTCGTATTTTTCGCAGATTTCCAAATTAATAACAAACAGAAAGTATGCAAACCTTTCACATTGGTCACTTGTTTGCGGGAATGACTCGTTGGCATATGTTATATATATAAATTCAAGGTAAGATAATTTTCTCGGACAAAACCAAGTTATTCATTGCGTATTCACCACAAGTTCAAATTTTGAAAATTGTGCTTTGTAAAGTTGGAAGTTGAAGTGCTTGTATTTATGAAATCTTACCAATGTGTGAACTTTTATCTTTAATTTTAGTTTATTCTCTTTTATGTGAATGCTTCTTTAAAAAAATATTCCAAAACATTTTTTTATTTGGTAAATTGTTTATCTCTGTTAAAAGTCTAAAATATTATTTGAACGAAAAAGTCATAATAAAATTATTTTCTTAACATAATCAAGTATTTAGTCTAAGATAAGGTATATCATTCATTTTTGAACAAATTATACAGTTTGAAAAACGTTGGGTTGGTGTAGAAGTTTGGAGAGTGGGGTGCCAGCTCAGGCGTTGCGTAGTCATCTGACCGTGGTTCAAAATTACGTGGTGTTGTCCTCGCTACTTTCCCTTAGAGGATTGATCTCGGACCATCGTCAAAAGCCCGTTGTATTGTTATACTATGACGTTAATTGCAGTGGTTGAAATTACGTCACACAGGTTAAAGAAATTGATGCTCTATGGTTGATTGGTCAAAAAGAGTTCAATTAACGCTATGTTGCCATATTGGCACTAAACTACATTTTAAAGCATGATTAAATTTTTGATCTAAATTTTACTCTGTCATACGAATTATCAATCAATCAATCAATAGAGGCTAAGTGTGGAAACCTGGTGTTATACGGAGTGTCTATTGCGCCGTACAAAATACGGCTATATAACTTTTCATTCTATGTAGCCGTACAGCGCAGTTCCTTACTGCGCAGCTCGTAGAATGCGCATGGGCAAACTTTGTTTGGTGATTTCGCCAATCTAAAGTAGAATTCTAGCAGTCCTGATGAGCCTTAAGTAAAAGCATTTGCCATTTGGAAGGACGTGGGATTCTGTTTCTGTGTAATGAGTAGAGGTCTTTTGTGTGCCGACCTAGTGTTTTTCCATTTAGAAGCTAAATTTATGTAAGCAATAATATTTTTATTTGAAATTTAATATTTTCATTGCTTTATATTTGCTTTGCAAATTGTTTTGTTCCGTTAAGTTAGCTTGTATTTAAATGCTATTCTACGAATTACACTTTTTGATGGGCAGATGAAGGCTCTTAATTTGCTTATTTTTCCTTCATTTTATAACCCGTTTTGAAATGTATTGTTCACTTGCTGTGCTAAATGGTTAATAACGTTGAGTTAGCTTGTTTTTAAGTGCTACCCAACGGAATTGACTTTATGGCAGGCAGATGAAAATTCTCGGTCAGGTGCATATTTTACCTATTTTATTCCTGCATATCCCTTTGTGTGTTGTATTGTTCATTTGCTACGTTAAATGGTGAATAACGTTGAGTTAGCTTGTTTTTAAGTGCTACCCAACGGAATTTCCTTTTTGGCGAGCAGATGAAAATTCTCGGTTTGTTGCTTATTTTACCTATTTTATTCTTTATTTTCCTGTTGTGCACAGTATTGTTCCTTTGCTATGTTAAATGGTGAATTACGTTGAATTTAACTTGTTTTTAAATGCAACCCAATGAAGTTTTTTTTTGTTGGTTGGCAGAAGAAAATTCTTGTTCAATTGATTTCTTCCCTACATTTTAAATGGCCCTTTGCACCTTAAAACCCTAACCAAGTTATACATTTTAAAAATGAGTTGTCCTTTTCCATAGTGTATTGTTATAATATGGTAACTGGTTAGGTAGTCCCTCACTCTTTCCAGGGTGATGGCACAATGATTATGCCCACTGTACTAGAAACCTGTGAGCTGTAGGAAGTGAAGGTGTGATTCCTCCATTGTATTTATCTTCTGTGTCAGAAAAATGTTCATTATGTGCATGTCTATTACTTGATGTTTGCAGCAAATGTATTGTTCACTTTATTCATTATTTGCAAGTTCCATTGAGTTTGCTTGTTTTTAATGTTACCTAGCAAAATTAATTGAGAATATTTTGCGTTTAAATAATATTCCTTTTTCTTATAGATGTGATGTATGCGTTTCTTTCATCAAAATTTTTGCAACCACCAAAGTGAAAATTTTCTTGCTGTGTTAAATTGTTCTGCTGGTTTGTTAAATATGTTGAAAATATCTTTTAATTCCTTTATTGTGAGTTCTTTTAGGTGGAAACGAATGTTTTGACTGTAAATATGAGCCCAAATGCCTTGACACATTTTACAAATTATCTCAATTTTAATTGTTATTGTAAGATAGAAAATAATTCAAGAATTTATTTTGCTTGAAAAAACCTGTATGTCCCATTTTAGCCTCTACTCCCAACCAGCTGTCACTGAATTAATGTAGGATCACATTTGATGAGCACGTTAAAAAGAACAAGGTAATGCACTCTTAGATGTTGAAATTTGTTCTCTTCGTGTGCTTCATGGATGCTATAAGACAGCACTGATGAAATAAAAATAGGATATGAATGATTTCTTGCGTGCCAATTATTATCTGTTCAAGGACTTTCCTTCGAGAAAAGCAGATTATCATCATTCATCCATAAAAACTTTCAAGGGGATCAGACTCCTGTGGCGTGCTTGGTGTAGATGCTCTTATAACAATTTGTCTAATTTCTCATTGGAATTATTTGCCTCACGTTTGTGTGGATACAAGGAGTTCAGGACCCTAGGAGTTGGCATCTATAGTAGAATGACAATTGATTATAACAAATATTTCTTTCTACTCACTAAAAACCGGCAAAAGTTGAATTTCAAAGTATTTTTTGGCTAATTTTGATTCTTTACAGTTGGAAGGTTATGGAGGTTTGAACTGATGCCTTTCAAGAGGGGGATCAGCACTGTTTAAAATTAGTTTTCTGTATGTTAAAAACTAGTATGGATGCCCTCGCTTCCTAGTTTAAATAGTAAACCCTTTGAAATAAACTAAACTGAAATAGAAAGAACCTCTTAATATTCCCAAAACCAAAGTACTCATCTAATAAACCCGTAATTAAGTGCCATAGATTCATCAGGACACTGCATAAATACATACAAACACTTATTTTGGTAATAATAGTGAGTAATGAAGAAATGGTATCGTAAATTAATTTATTATAGGGAGCTATTCCCAACATTGGCGCCACTGAATAATCAGAATGGGAAATCATAGGATCCAGGATAACTAAAACAAGCAGCCACCAACCAAAAATATAGTGAAAACTTTCCGGCATCCGACAAGTCGAGTTCAACTCTGGCTGAATTTGGCAATGTGATTTTAGTCTAATTTATCTTGGAGATGAAAACTCACTTTTCTCTTTCTGAATTATCAGAATATCCGTTCGACTGCCTAAAGTAGTTGAAGGTAAGATTTTCAGGTGCATGCAGGGAGATGAACGATTATTAAAAAAACTAAACATTTGTTCTAAGAAAACTAAAGACGATACAAATTTACAAGGAACATCTCTTTTTCACTGAGTCTCCAAATATTCTGATTTGAAAATGAATTTTTATCACATTCCATACTATGGTTACAATTTGCAAATTCACAGTTAAAAATACATTCAGAATGTCACATGATTCGCGTACAAAATAAAAATATTTTTTTCATTATATTGCCACGCGCGCCTGTAAAATTTAAATTCTCGGATCACTTACACGCGCTCAGAGTATGCATTGACACTACATCATGTGGCAAGAGCTGCCCTGTTAAGTAGCATGGGAAGCTATTTTTAAAAAATTGCCTTGATTATACGTTTGAACAAAAGTATTTTTCATGTTCTGGTGTGGTGAGGGAAGAAAACGTTTTGCAGAATTCCTGATAATAGGTTTAAATGAACTTAATAGTTTTGTGTTCTCCCTTACCCTGAATAGATAAGTAACAAGTAGGGTGAATGGAGTTTAGTTCAGTAATCATCTCAGGGTTAAAATTAACATATATATTTACGATTGTTCAAATTACGAGAAAACAGTAGGTAATAATACAAGAGCCACAGCCAGGAATGCATCAACATAACTTATCTTCTTTTTTTCCAGGCAGAAAAGGGTTATAGTTCGATGGCGCCTTTGGCAACGTGCCAAGAAGGGTTTGAAAGTTTGATGTTGTAGTTTGTCAATGCTTAAATGGTTCAGTTGGCTGTCAACTCAGTAATAGTTCTGGCTGCTTTCAACACGCTAATAGAAGTGTTCAGTTTCCTGCTACTCCTAACAGGAACAATCAGTGGCGGATCAAGTCAAGTGGGGACCCCAAGCGGTAAAAATTTCGGGGCCCTCAATCTCAAGTTAGAAAAAAAAGTTTCAAGAAAACTGTCCTTAAGTTATTAACAAAAAAGAAAAGTTTTCAAAATATTTTCATACCACAGCCCATTAAATAAACTTATTAAAAAAAAAAACATTTTTACATGAATTTTCGTCCTACTTTATTTCATGCAAATTCGTCAATTATTTTGGAAGTGTCTATTCGTTTTACGATTCCTTGCTCTATATACAGAATGGTCATATTAATTAATATTTCTTCTACCATAGAACTCCTAAAATTATTTTTTACACGCTTTAAAACAGGAAACAACCTTTCTCCTGTTGCAATAGAAAAGTATATTGTTAAAAAAAAATTTCAATAATGATTCAGCATTCGGAAATGTGCAAGACATTTCTTTATCGGCTCGATAGATGACTGGTGTGGTTTATATGTGTCCTCGTTTTCTTTAAGAAATATTAAAAAACTAGCCACTGCGTGGCTAGAACGACGTTGCCCGTGTGCTCGTGCAACCAATAACACGGGCAACACCGTGATGTAAGGTATTAAGCTGGTGTAAAATTTTCCTCAGATTTCAAATCCGTTGAAGATATATTCAATTAAAAAATTATTTATTTAAAGAAAATCGTATTTTAGGTACCAATCTAAACTGAAATTTTTCGCAGTTTTCCAATCCGTTGAAATTAGTCTTGGAGATAGAAAAAAGAAGTGTGACTACAATTAAAAGATTTATCGTCTGGCTGGATAAACATTTCTCCGCGCAAAATCAAAGCGGAAACGAAATAAATAATTTTCTCCACGTTCTGCATATGAAAAAACTTGCCATAATTCCAAACCTTGACTGCAAGGTCGCATGAGTAGAAAATGTTATCCGCGTTTGAAAAATCGATTGAGAATAAAACTATCAAATTCACATTTAAAAATCTTCTAGATTGAATTTTAAAATTCGCAGCTACACAAAAATTGCAAATAATTCGGACTACCTGTATGCCAAATCTCATTGCTGTAAGTGCCATAGAATCGTCAGGATTTTGCGGCCCCAAACAAACAAACACTTTCTTTTATAAAAAAGAGATGATCAAATTCGTCTTCAAAAGTACAAACACCAAAGTCATATTTGTAAATATTCTTCAACTTTTTTTTTATCGTGTTCTTTTTTTCTACTGATAAATCCCAATAAAAAATATTCGAAAAGGCTCCACAACAACTCCATACGTTCTTTGAAATAATTCTGCCTTGGTGTTATCACATGAAAAAAATCGAATTAATTGACTATGAAATTTTCTCTCATTGTAAATGCATGTCCAACTCCTTTGTTTTCATTTAAAAAAACCTTTTTGTTTTCTTATTTGTTGTCTGCGAGTTTAACCATCTTTCACATTAAATGACAGACCTGATAAATCAGTTGCCTCTTTTTCAACTTCTCTTTAAATTATTGATAAAATTTACTAATGACTTCAGGATAGATAACCTTTCAATAGTTCGCATTCCACTGATTGCAGTGATTTACTAGTAGCACTTATTCTTTGTAAAATAGTATTCCTAATAATTGCCATTGGATCAGTTTCATATTTGTCTGTTTAAGAAGTTGTCTCCAATATGGAAAGAAGAAGAAGGAGGGGGGATTTTATTCAGCTTTTCAAGTTTGTAAAACAAGAGGACACAGAGGGCTTAAATTTCAATAGGAATAACAGAACAAGGGGTCATGGGTATAAATTGAATAAGACACATTTTAATCGGGATTTAAGGAAAAACTACTATTTTAATAGGGTAATAGACAGTTGGAACGCGTTGCCAGAAAATATAGTTAATTCAAAGGGAGTGTACGAATTTAAGATACAATTGGATAGTCAGTGGGAATTGGGGAATTCATAAACAAAGGACCAGCCTTGTTGGGCTCGAGCCTGTAGCTGGTCGTCAATATTTGTATTTGTATTTCTTTTCTTCTTCTGAATTACAAATTTCAGTTAAAGCCTCTTTAACATGGGTGAAACTAAGTTTTACAGCTAATATAGCATATATTCTTGTTGACCATCTTGAATTAGAAACTCTTTTCACTGCACTTAAAGATGCACATTGTAAAGACGCTGGCACAACTTTCCTCGGACCCAAATGAAAATACATTTTGTGGGCCCTACGCACCCGTCTCTGCTTGAGGGTCATTGACACGAGGTACAAACCGCAGATTTTTTCTTCCTCGAAGTCTTCGAATGAGCAACTGTAAGAACGAAGAGTTTTCCCTTCAACTGTCCCATAACTCTTACCCTCCCCCCATAAGAGACGCTGTGCGTCCGGTGGGACTGGAAAGGACTGCGAAAAGCGATATTTCGTCAGAGTCCAAAATTCGATAATCTGTTCGGAACTATGGCGAAAGATATAATTTTTGATATGTCCGGATTTTTCCACATTTCGAAAATTTTGTCAGAGTCCAGAAATTCTGAAATTCAGACTGAGTCCAAATTTTTGAAAATTTCGGCAGAGTCCAGACATCGAATTTTCGGATTGACCGAAAAAGGCTTTTGGAGCGGGGGATTTATGCAAGTGCGGATATACTGACACGAGAAAATTTCTTGATTTTGGAAAAATTTGCCCCTCGGGACTTAGAAAAAATCATGGTCTTGGAATTTTTTCAAATCATATTATACACCGAGGCACATTTGCACCCCCGCTCAAGTAACGGCAGGGACCTCCACGTGGTGCGGTCTGGTAATTGACTGATTAACGTCAGTCAAGCTAACTCCTGCTCGTTTACGAATGGCTCCTTTAGGCGACTTTGTGGTTTAAATCGGTATACTTGAGGGTAGAAGGAACGCTGCCAAGCCGTCCTGACCTAAGATAACTGAAACTCACAGACGAACCGAGGCTTCACGTCTGAGAACTTGTTCAATGACGGGAAGAACGCCTAAACCTTGTACCTTGGTACGCCCCTTCTCCTCCGCAGGAGAGAGGGGGGAGACCCGGTTAAACCCACCAGGGTTGTCGGAGTTGACCGCACGGACACTGGTTGGTCACCAGGGCAGAATGCTGTCGTTGGTGTCACGGAACCCACCAAGGTTGCCGTAGAAGCTGACCTCTGCAGTCAGATTGCTGGATTCCAACGGATCCTTATCAGCAAGGAGAAGTGTGCGCTGCCTGTCTTAAATGATAAAATGTCAGACCACTGTTGGGCGTAACGCGTGAGTATCCGCCCTTCGGGATGAGTGGCATTGGAGGCGCATAACTATCTGAACTGACGGTGACGAAAGATGAAGGCGCATGTTGGCAGCACTCACAGAACTGCCCCGTTGGTCCCGACGGTTAGGGAGAAGCCAGTGGAGTCTGAGGAAATGGCTGGGAAATCTCCCCTGATAGGTGTGGGGTTGCGCGGGCAATTCGTGAGATGCGCGCACGTAGCCCTGCATCAGATGGGGGCGTCTGAGGCGGGGAAACCTTACGGCAACAACCTCAGATATGAGCTGGTGACGACCAGGACTGCCTCGCGCTTGCCTGGCATACGAGTGCGAGTCGTGGGTTGCAGGTAACTACGGACTGGAACCTGGCCGTGTTGGAGGTGCCTCAGTCGGCCTTCGACTGGATTACACCATCCGAATGATGGGACGATTGGGAAATTTTCCCCACTTTACTCATAATGGCTACAAACATAAGATCTATGATTTTGTGTGCCCAAAAGCCTAGATTATGCGATGTCGTTGCGGAGTGTGTGGCCGTGGCTGGAGGCCCAACTGCTTGCAGACCAGTTGAAGCAGAAGAAAGAGAGGTGACCCAAAAATGCGGGAAGGCCGTCCCCGAGGCCGAGGCCGCAGAGGGCGGAAACCAGCGCCACAAGTGGAAATTTTTCCAGTGGAACCTACGCCGAGAGGCAGCTGTGATGGGCGTTGTCACGAAAATGGCAACTGATGAGAGTACGGATGTATTACTACTATCCGAGCCGTACCTCAGCAGGGGTAAGCTAGCAGGTCTTCCCCTACGCTGGCGCTGCTCACATGCAAACGATGGCAAAGCGCTGATCGCTGTGGCCAATCAAGACATAGACGTCTTTAATATCCTAGTGACCAAGAATATAGTAGCTACTGAGCTTTCCAACGGAACTGAAAAAATTGTGGTCGTTTCAGTCTATTTTCCGCCTCGAGCGCCAATTGATCCGTTTTTAACGGAACTATCGGAGGTGTTTACAAGGTGCAAAAGTAAGAGGATAATAGTCGGGGGCGACTTGAACCTCAAACATCCGTTGTGGCATACGGGAGAGTCCAGTACTCCCAGTTCAGAGAACCTTGTTGCTTTGCTTAGTCAATTTGACATTGGTGTCCTGAACGATACGGATTCACCGCCCACCTTCAATAATGGCCGCGGAACTAGCTGGATAGACGTAACGATGGCCTCAAGTGCAATCTTCGACCGGGTAATGAACTGGAAAGTGATCACTTTACCTAGTAGTGATCACGAACTAATCTCGTTCGACCTCCAGCAGGAACGACGTCTCATTTCAGCTAATAAATTTTCACGACATCCTAGGAGAATCTCCCGGATGGTCCAGGCTCTCTCTAAGACTTTCCTTAGGGGAATACTCGAGCTTTCGGGTATTTCCCATAGAGACGAGCTTGATCGTTGCATAGAGAACTTGACTCACTCAGTTCTGAAGGCAAGTGAAAAATTTCTCAGAGTGCCCTTCTCTGGGAGAGACAGAAAGCCCTGGTGGGACGATGAGCTAACGATTGCCCGGAAGAAGCACGCAGCTCTTAGACGAAGACTTCAAAATGCCTCCGAGACGGAGCGCGAGTCTTGGAAAATACAGTTTCGAAGGTCACAGGCAATGTTTAAAAGACTAGTCATTTGCAAAAAGCGTGCGTCATGGGAGAAGTACTGCCTTGACGCTGATATATCCAACCCATACACTCTACCTTACAAGCTGGCATCGGGCAAAGTTACGAGGCGCCAACCCATAGGCAGTATCAGAAAGGAAGATGGCACGACGACGGCGACACATGCGGAAACGATGGAACTACTTCTTCGTACGCACTTCCCATCCGACTCCGTCGGAGAATCTTCTGACCAAAGAACTTTGAGGGAAATTGTTAACAACTACCTCAGGGAAGATGCGATTAAGGATCGACCATTCACGCTCCTAGAGGTCACAGGTGTCGTGAGATCCATTAAAAAGAAGAAAGCGGCTGGCCCAGACGAGATCTGCGGGGAAGTAATTAAAGAGATCCACCGCCAGTATCCGAGATTCACGTTGGACTTGTTCAACAAATGTCTGGAACTGGTATACGTACCCAAGGCCTGGAAAAACGCCCGTGTAGTTTTCATTCCTAAACCCAATCGTGACGTAGCCGACGCCAAAGCCTATCGACCAATCTGTCTGCTGAGCACATTGGCGAAAGCTTATGACAAGCTAATAGCTAATCGTGTGAAACATTGGTTGCATGTTAATGGCAAGCTTAACAAAAACCAACATGGTTTTAGAGCCGGGAAATCGTGCAATACAGCCCTTTTCGAGGTTCGGCAAGCCATTGCCAAGAGTCGAGAAGAGAAAAAACACGTCAGTTTAATCTCACTCGACGTCGAGGGCGCCTTCGACAATGTCTGGTGGCCTTCAGTGCTGGGAAGGCTGGTGGAAGCCAAGTGTCCAGTGAATCTCTATGCAGTGATTTACAACTTCCTAAGTGAAAGGACAGTCACCTATAAGTCGCATGGTTGCACGGTAGAAAGGAAAACGGAGAGGGGCTGCCCGCAGGGTTCATGCAGCGGCCCTCTCCTGTGGAATTTAGTAGCGGACGGCTTTCTAGATCTCATTGGCGTGCCCAAAAAGGGTTTATGCGGTGATATGATCGCTTACGCGGACGATTTTGTCCTTGTGGTCAAAGGGAGAAGCACCAAAGAACTCGAGAAAAGGGGAAACTTTGATATCAGGAGGATTGTTGAGCATGGGCTTTCTTACAAGCTTAAGTTCAACCCGACAAAGATTAAAGCGATAACCTACTTTCTTGGGCGAAGGGTTGGCCGAACTGAGCCCAAGTTCAGCTGTGAAAATGTGGAAATTGAGAACGTGAAGGAGCTCAAAATCTTGGGTATCATTTGGGATTTTACCCTCAACTTCACAACTCATTTCCGGCTGGTGCGTACCAAGATCAGTAATTTGGTCTTTGCTCTGAGGAAGGTGGCGAGGAGACTGTACGCCGAGCGTCCGTGGTTGTTGAAAAAACTATACCGCACAGTTATAGAGCCGACTGTTCTATATGGTATAGGAGCATGGGGAGACCGTCTTAGCACTAAGCTAATGGGCAAAACTCTCGAGCGCATCCAGCGCCATGCTCTCGTTTTAATGACTAGGTGCTACAGGACTGTAGCGACCCGGACAATGCAGGTGCTTGCAGGTGCTTTGCCGCTTGACTTAAGGGCTGGGTTACGTTATTGCCAATTCATCCTGTTCAAGGCTGGACGAGAGTTGGAGATCAATGGGGAAGTTTTCTTCCCACGTGACATTGAGCAGAAGGTGAACGTCAACACTCACCCAGCAGATCGCATATCTATTCCTTATGACAGCAGGAAGCCAAATTGTGCGGAGATGGAGATTTACACAGACGGGTCGGGGTTGAATGATAGGTATGGAGCTGCCTTCGTGGTAATGTACTTCGGTTGTATTGTCGAAGAACATACGTACCGGCTTGGTGACCAAGCAACAGTATACTTGGCAGAGCTTGCGGCTCTTGAAAAGGCGTACGAGTGGGTTCGGGACCGACCCCTGTACTCCGCCAACAAAACCACCCATATCTATTCGGACAGCCTCTCTTCGCTCATGGCGTTGAAGGACCCACTCTGCACTCTCCCAGTAGTGCAGAGAATCAAAACTCTGTACAAGGCGGTAACTAGCTACCAGGGTATCCAAATGCATTGGATAAAAGCTCACGTCGGTTTCACCGGTAATGAAGCGGCTGATACCGCGGCTAAAAAGGCCACCGACAAGAGCGAAGTGGAAATACACGTGCAGAGATCGTACTCTACTGTCAGCAACTGCCTCCTGCAGATCTTTATGGATCAATGGAAGTGGCGATGGAGTGGAGACTTGGTTGGCAGAGAAACTTATAAGTATCTCCCCGACCCTGACCTCAGAAGACACGTATACCACCCGATTGCGACTCAACTGCTCACAGGTCATGGTCGCTTTCCGCAATACTTTAGACGTATGCGGCGACAAGGATCGGGCTTGTGTCAGTGTGGAGAAGTGGGGGATGTCTCTCACTATCTCCTCGACTGCAAACTTGTCAGAACTCTTAACCAAGACCTTGGCTGGTTGCGCTTCCGACCCCAAGACTTCACTACTCGCCCTGAGTGGTTCCAAGCAATCCTCCGCTTGGGAAACTATGTGACTAAAAGACTGACGCCTCAAATTCCCCATCTAAGGTATCCTCTCCCACCATAAAAGTAAGTGCAATTCCTTACTCTCTGTTTCTCCTACCGCCTTGGTGAACAGACATGAATCGAAGGCACTTGTGCTGGAAGCCTGTGGCTACCCCTTCATCGAAGGTCCCCTTGGCAGATGCCGGAGACTACCTTCCTCTTACTTTATTCCTAATGCATGCTTTTTAGCAACTAGTGAAGGTCTTGTGCCAGAAGTTGCGGAAATGTATAATCTGTGATGCTTACCTCTGTGTTATCAGCGACAGATGAAAGTCTTGTACTGGAAGTTGCGAAAATGCATAAATCTATGTGGCAAACTGTATTTATGTAGCCAAAGCTGTATTTCTGTGTGGTACTTGTACCTTTGCCGCCTAGGCATACACACCCCTGAGAAGGTGTACACGCTACTGTCCGTTGGGGAAGTAGTCGTGGGTCAACCTGGACGGAAAGTTGGTGGTGGCTTTTAATGTCCGGGAAGACTGTCCGAAGGGATGATAGCAAGATGATGGGGCTGAGGACCCGAGATCCGGGCAAAAGGATCGGGGGAGGGCGCTGCGCACTTGGGGCGGTGTGCATCCTGAACCAAGTAATTGATAAACAGTTAGTAACTTGTTATCAGTTTACGTAGACAATGCTTGGAGTCCCTAAGTGGACGCGTGTGGGTTCCAAGGAATGAAGAGTGATGGCCCCCACCACTCGGACCGCGGCTCTCTCTGGAGTTGCAAGGGGACTCCATAACTCCAAAGATCATGGGCCTATCCGTGTAGGAGGAATATGTCAGTCTCGAAGTGGCGAAGCCGCTCTAGCCAGCAGGCTATCGGTTTGGGTCGTAGGAACTGGCACCGGGCGATGCCGCTGTTCCTGCGATCAAGTAGCGACAGGAACCTCCTTAGGTGCCACACGGAAACTAGCGGTGCCGGGACCACTCCCTGGCTGCCCTAGGCCAAAACCTGTACGCTAACGAAATTGGCTATCTGGCGGACGGCAAGGGTCTGCAAGACTCCATAGATGATGGTATCGGTTGCCCACGGTACCGGATTAACAGGATGTTGGGGCAGCCTGCTGTTCCGTTGGGCTACTCAGGAATGCCGATTCCTAGGAGATGCCTGGGTGTGCGACTCTGACCCTTCGGCACGAATCTATGAAGAAAACATTTCCGGCTCGAAACGGACCTAAAGTTGACTGATAATATTGAGCCGGACCACATATCTTCAGCGCACACAATTCCGGGGTCGACCACGTCCACGCCCTATCATGTTCACCCTGGACAGATAAGGGCATTTCGGACGGCGTGTCACCAGGCCCACTTCTCCATTATCTCATTAGAGGCTTTCCCTAGCTTCGGCTAATCCGCTGTGGGTTTTCAGTAACTCGGTACGGAGGGGTCTGCTTCCATTCGAAGGAAGGAAGGAAGGTGGGACTGGAAGGGGCGAAGCGAAGAAGTGAGAACAGAAACTAAGCAGATCTGATCATTCCTTTGCTTTTTGATCGAAAATTTTTTTCGTCAATCTGAATTTTAAAGATACAATCGAGGGAATTTGAATAAAAAAAATTAACGTTATATATATAAATGTATGATTTTGCTTTGAATGTATTTTTTTGTATCATTTTTATACCATCTAAACAGTGCACTGTTACAATTCTGCTCAACTAGGTAACACATTTCAATAATTTGATAATGGTATTCAACTAGTTACCATCGTCCCAGCCTAAGCCATTCGGTGCATCGCCACGTAATTTTGAACCACGGTCAGATGACGGGGCAACATCTGCGCTGGCATCCCACTCTCCAAACATCCACACAAACCCAAACTAAGGACTTTTCGGCCATTACAGATTTAAGGTGCACCAGCCGCCTCTACACCATACGCTTACAAATATCCACGCCCTGACCCGGTTTTGAATCAGGAACCTTCCAATAATTTGATAATATTCAACAAGTTACCACCTTCCCAGCCTAAGCCATTCGGTGTATCGCCACGTAATTTTGAACAACGGTCAGATGATGAGGCAACATCTGAGCTGGCACCCCACTCTCCAAACTTCCACACCAACCCAACGTGAGGACTTTCGGCCACGACAGATTTAAGGTACACCAACCGCCTCTACACCATACGCTTACAAATATCCATGACCTGACCCGATTTCGAATCAGGAACTTTCCAATAATTTGATAATATAATAACTTTATTTTAAAACGCAGAAGAATAAAAGTGTATGAAAGCTCAGTCAGGGGTTACATGAACAAGAAAAGTTGAAACTCCTGCAAAAGCTTTTTATCAGAAAAAATAATTATTGATTAAATGTTTTTAATTGTTTTATCACCTTTCTTGTACTGAACTTGGTTTTAAATTTATAATATCTAACTTTACTGTAAATATCATTACTGAGGGCAGGAAGGGGGCGGCAAGTTTCCAGTAGCCCAGGGGTGGCTAACCTTTTACATACCACACGCCAATTTTTTTTCACATACGAATTCATATGCGTCTTACAACTCGAGCACCTTTTCTACTTTCTTAAGTTTTCATGGTCCAGGCATATTCTTAATAACCTTTTTAATAAAGGTATGTTTATGCACATAATTAACATTTCAAAATGAATTAATTATTGTATGTTAAACAATATGTATTACATCACATAAACATTACTTTCCATTAATGATACTTTTGAGACTGGGTTTGGCTAGTCTGAATGTTTGGTGTTAAATTTGGTACTGAGAACAGAAGAGAATTTTTAAAATTGAATCACAGTCAATCGTGACTTTCGTTTTGCTTTTCATGAAAGTAAATTTCATTAATGAAAATACTAGTTCACATCTGTATGTCGTTCCTAATAATAACAGCAGAATAATTATAGAAAACGTCCACAGGAAAATAGACAGAGAGGTTTTCTTGCCTTTTTGTTAACCTACTTGTTTCTTTGAATACCTTTTTGTCTGCCAGACACGAAAGCATAAATTTAAACTTTTCAATTTGTCGGAACCAAATTGTTCTAGAATCAAAACGAAATATCTGGAATACAATGTTTTCACAAAGGAAATCAAAACACTTATATGCCTTTGGATTTTCTTAATTACAGGCTTATTAGAAGAGTACTTTGCTTTTGTGAATATTAAGAGGTTCTTTCTATTTAAGTTTAGCTTTCTATTTAACCTTAGTTTATTTTGTTCCAAAGGGTTTACTATTTAAACTATGAAGTGAGGGCATCCATACTAGTTTTTAACATACTGAAAACAAATTTTAAAGTGTTGATTCCCCTCTTGAAAGGCATCAGTTCAAACCTCCGTAACCTTCCAACTGTGAAGAATCAGTGCCAAAATTAGCCAAAAAATACTTTGAAATTCAACCTCTGCCTGTTTTTAGTGAGTAGAAAGAAAAATTTGTTATAGTCAATTGTTATTCTACTATAGATGCCAACTCCTTGTATATCCACAAACGTGAGATGCAAATATTTCAAATGAGAAATTAGATAAATTGTTAAAAGAGCATCTACACCAAGCGTGCCATAGGAGTTTGATCCCCTTAAAAGTTTTTATGGTAGACCAAGGAACCTCAAACATAAGGGGTAAATATAACGAATAATAGAAATAACCAAATATGCAAAATGATTCGATCTCTCTTAATAGACTACTTTACCAGAAGCCTCAAAATCAGCGCAATTCTCTGAATGCGTGATAAATTTATCTTGCAATGAAGAACAAAATGGTGTGGAACTTTATTATCGCACAACTTGAGCGTAAAGAAAATCAAACGATAAAAATTAAAGAGTCGATAAGAATTATCGAAAAACGATAATAATTATCGATAAAATTCAGTAATTAAAAAAAAACAAGGGCAATAAATTTTTTTAAAGTTGGGGTACGGGAACTTTTAGGACACCCTGTACAAAAGCTTCAAAAGAGAATACGAAATGTCTGAAATAAATATGTTGGTATTTCATGATCAGTAGATGTAGCGTTTTTTGCAGTTCAGGTTAAAATGTCCCACACAAATGTTAAACACCAATGTCCAATTAGTCCCCCAGAAGATAATGTAATTAACCTAATTTTGGGCAGCATGACTTATAGCAGTCCTTGCGCCATTAAATAATAAACAAACAGAAACAACATAGCAAAAATAACAGTATAAAAATGATTTAATCGATGCATCGGGTAAATATGCAATTATCTCCAATCAACACCCCATTAAAATTTGTGTCCCCCCCCCCCAGTTTATGTATCCTGGATAAACTCCTGCTTCCATATCACATTTTATTGTGTTGGATATAAAACCTTTCTGTTTGTTTTGCGGTTTGCAAATAATAAAAATTGGTGTTTGATTAATTGTTTTTTACAATTTGAATTTAAAATGTTAAAAATAATTTAGACAACTACCTATCCATACAAACGCTTACGTGTAACCACATTTTTACTCAAAGAAAGCAAATTAATATTTCAATGAAATGGATTAAAATATTTTAGCCTACATGTGATTGTGATTTTAATATGCCAGCCAAGTAAAGGCGCAAAACAATTCAAACTTGAATGTTTCAAGTACTTTATCTATCTTTCGAAATGGTTAAATAATATGGTAGATACTACATGAAAATGCACTTTTACTGAGCTTGATGTGAAGAGATATCCAATTAAATTTTAAATATGGAGGAAAATCTGAAATTGTTAGTAGAAATTGAATCTTGATTTTTACGATAGGGTCTTTAAAATGGAAAAAGAACCTTTTCCAATAACTTATTTTATTGGAGACGTGAGATTAAAACTAGTAATACTCATTGCTCTCAAATAGTAAATCAAGTATAGCAAAGAAGTGCAAAATTTTAATGCGTACATTTTTTTTCATCCAAATTGCAAATCATCCCTCAAGCATATCTGCAATAAAAATGATTTTTTTCAACTGTTCACATGAGAATTCGGACCTGGTTTTAAAAAGAAATGAATTATTTGATCAAAACCTGTTTTCGTTAGCAAAATGTAGTCAACTTGGCAAATATTTCACAATTTGATGGATCTTAAATATTTGATCATTTGTTGTATGTTATTAAAAAAGAATTAAAAAAATAATAATTTTTTATTTGTTTATTTAAAAAAATTTATACGTATTCCTCTTTTGTGAAAAAGAATTATTAATTATGTGTGCAAAAGTGGCTAAAAATAAACAAAATTACTCCATTATAAAACAAAAATGCAAACTTGTATTTCTTCTTTACAAATTCATGTCATTAAATCTATGGTTCGGAACACAAACAAAACATGAAAAATATTTAAAAGACAGTTTGTGCAAATTTTCCTGAATTGACCAGGAACACATTTTATTACTTAAATTTCCAATCACTTGTTATTATCCATCCCATTCCGCGCACTTCGCGCCATAAAACCCAACCATTCATTTTTTCCCGCGATCATTTCCAGATTTACACAACCCATCCTCGATTCATATACGGAGAATCTTAAAAAGGCGGGAAACGGTAGGGAAAATGCGTCTTCCTTCCACAAAAAAAAGATTGCCTTTCTTGGCAGTTTATGGCAAAGGCAAAATGGATCAAAATACTACATAATCGCCAAAAACATGAATGACTCTCTTTGCCGTCTAACGGCAGAAGTGAAAATACTGCGCAGTAAGGAACTGCGCTGTACGGCTACATAGAGTGAAAAGTTATATAGCCGTACTGTACGGTTCAATAGACACTGCCGGTGTTATAGCCCAAAGCAAAACAATAACAATTTTGAATCTTGATTTCCCGCCAAAGGAATCGAAAAGTAGAAAAGAATTTTCAACTTTTTTATCGTTCGCATTCTGAGTAAGTGTTCGAATTTCAAAATTTTCTTGTGGTGTTTGTTACTGTTTATCAGTATGTCGTGTTTCAAACTTCGAACGCAGCTCATTAAAAAAGAAATATTACTTAATTGATTAATCTTTCTTAAAATATTTGTCTTGTAATCATGCATTACTACATTACTAACGTAGGGATACGATTACTCACAGTATCAACTCAATCACTTCTCAAGGAAATTGAACATCTGGCGTTAACAGGAAGTGAAATAACATATTTATTATTAATTTAACTGTATTCTCATAAGCGCGGTTCCCTAGGTTTCAATATAAATATCTCTTGCACTCTTCTACTTTATCAAACAAGTAATCACTAGTATATTGCATAGCGCAATAGGTATTTTGGGTTTTACTTTTGTGTTTTTTCTTTTTGTTCATTATGTACCACTTTAATTTGTAAATAGTAAATAGCGTATAAAACATTTTTTTTATTTTTTATATGGCTTAACTATACTTCTCTTTTAACAGCCTAATCTAGTCTTGGTCAAATGTAAGAAAATGTGCAATGATACCTAAAAAAAAGAAGGTTTCTATTTTAAAATTCAAAGTTTTCAAATAATTTCATTTATTTAATTTAGAAAATGTTTGGTCTCAATCAGATGTTCTGGGAAGAATATGTTCACTTCTGAAAAAGCACTACCAGGAAAAGCTGTTTACAAACTATGGATACAATTGACAAGTTTTAACATTTTGCTATAGATCCAAAAAGTATCAGGTTTCGTGCTTGTTTTAAAAAAAATTTTGAACTTGAAATCTAGAAGGGAATGCTTTACTCAGAAATGATAAATTAAGATTTTTGTCAAAATTCGGAAATGTATTGGTTATTTGAATATTTTTTAAAACAGTATTTTGTCTTCATTTCTCTTGCTTTGAACTCTTCAGTTCAATATTATGTTCATCAGAAATTATGTTGCCACAAAAAGCTAATCACCCAGGTCGCAGTGACTGTCACCTACGTAAGAAACAAGTTGATGAGATTTGCGAGTCGAAGATGGTAATGTATTTACAACCCGGGTTGCCCCATCTGACACCTACCTCAAGAGATAGCAGTGCTTGTGCTTCTGTATTTGTTTAGGGACAATCCTATGTCATGAATGGGACAATCACCCTCATATTTTAGTCATGAAAATGGTTGTATCATTTATTCTTTATTAATCAATAAACTTTTGTGAACTGTAAGAAGTATATAATTGTCTTCCTTTCAAGTAAGTTTATCCCAAATTTTTCTGGTGTGTCACTTTTTTACACAAAAACTAATATCAATTTGTTACCTATAGTACTGATCCAGAGCATGTCCTTTAAAAAAGAGCATGTGTGCCCAACTTATGTTTCATTACAAGCACGGTTGTGACCAGGTTTGCTAGAATCAGAAAAAAAAGCACATGATTTCACTTTTTAAAAATGCTTAAATGCACCCAACCAATTTTAAAGTATTTTGTACAAAAAAATAAATCTGTATGTGAGTATTTCAGTCTAAAAATAAACAACAGCAAGACAGAAAATTCTGTTGATCAAGAACTAATTTCATTTATCACCATTTTACCTTAATTTCCTCTGATACTGAATATTCATGTGAAAGAATTGGAGTCAGAATTCATAGTACAGCTATTAGCAACATGTATTGGCATGCTTACAGTTAAATTAAAAACCTAAAAGAAACTTATACATTATTGGTCTATACTGGGGATTATACTGTTTTGTGAAATATTTTATACAAAATTAGTCAACTTTATCCATAATATCCTACTCTGTTTATCTCAATTGCTCCACGGATTAGTGACATTAAAATATAATTTTTCTAGCTAAGTATTAAAAAATAATAATTTAAAAAAAATCAGATTTTTATGATTTTAATTAAGTCTGCACCTGTTGGAAAAGAGGCATGCAAATCAATATAGTATGTTGATAGTTTATGTCTGTTACACATTGGTATGTATGATGCATAACATTAATGTATTAGGAAGTATTGCAGGTTAATTTTTGGAAGATTAGGAATTTATCACTGTTAATCATGTGATAAAGTAAATAAATTAGTGCCTCAAATGTCAAGTATAAGCAATGTTTTCCCATCTGGTTCTTGAGCATTTGGGACTTCTTTGATTTTAACCTATTATCAGTGACATGAAAATTTTTGACTTAGATGAATAAGGTTGTGCGATCCTTTTGTGAACAATTACTCAAAAATCAGAAGAGTTTCAGAATTATTTTCTGTATTATATATTTACATTAATCATACTTGAATAAAATGTATTGAATTTAGTCAGTTATTCTTGATAGAAAATAAAATAAAATGAACTTGCACCAAGTTTTATGAAAATATTTCAGCTTCTTGTACCTATCAAAAAGTTCTTATTTGTGAAAAAAATATGTTTGTTAGTAAACAGTAAAAAATGAGAATAGACGTGAAAATATTTAAACTGAAATCAAAAAGGCCAATTTTTCAAATTTCTTCTTTAGCATTGACAAGTTTTTCATAGGTGCATTCCAAGCACACAAAAGGGTTTATACATAACAGTAAAGAAAATGAAGATTTTCTATATGAACAGCATAGAACAAGTGTAGTAGCTTCTTCCCCCAGAAAATGTCAATTCATTTGATATTTTGAACTTTCAATAAAAAATTCATCATTGCAATCCTAATCATTAATCTTTCTTCTTAATCCATACTATATTTTGTCTACATACTCAAAATTATCAGATGGGTGAAGAAAACATTTACATCCAAGTTTCAATTCCATAAATACCTGCAGAATAATTATACTAGTAGTGTAAGGAAGTCCTTAGTATTGATGCATTAAATTTCCAAAAAAGATTTAAATAAAAATTAACCACCTCTTATTACACAAAACAAAATGAAAACATTAAAATTGTTAATTATAAAAATTTATGTGCAAAATTGGAATACTTTTATATACAGCTGTAAACATTTTTGTTGTCAACAAGTATCTCTTTTTTCATGAACGAAGAATACAAATTGCCACAATTGTAATAATTTGTATGAATTTATTTCAAACATCACTTACAGAAGGACGGTTCAAAATTTGCCACATGCTATTTATAGTTACAAGGAATGTTTCAAACAAAACCCATGCTGATGCAAATAGGCTTGTGAAGGACACCTTTTGGTCCATACATACAGAGAGAAACACATACTTGTCAGATGATGATTTAAATCAGGATTTTTATCAACATGCCCTGCTTTCTAATGTGGGATATTGAGTACAGTAAAAATAAAGATTTTGTTTTGAGAAGTGTTTCAAAGTGCCTGTTTGAATAATAAAAAGTTCTCTATTTAAAAATGTATTGTTTAACATTTTTCTGTTTTCAAAAATATTTTGTGCTGATATATTTGTTCTCTTACAATCACATATTTTATTACTTTATTTTAGGATTTTGATTAACTCTGACAGATAATGACTCTAGAAATAATTTTTTACTCTGATAAATATAGTGACGACATATATGAATACAGGTAAGTCTTTAAATCGTAATTTCTTTTTACTATGACAAATATAATTAAAATATAGTTTAACACTATTACAGAAAAGTGACAGTGGAAAAATTTTCATTGTTTTTTAAAAGTTCTTAAAAATTCACTATTGATCCATCTAAGGTTGCCAGAACATCTCTTTAAAAGAGCACATGTCCTCTTTTTCCACTTAGATATTTTTAAAGTCGGATCTTTTTTGTCCTCTTTTCTCAGCTGTTCACTTTTTTCCCTCTTTGTTCATAATTTTGGATTGTGTTGAAAAATACATTTCCTATTTCAAACTTTGTGCATTAATGTATTCACATTACCTACTATATTGCTATGTAAATAAACCATACAGCTATTCAAATACGCACTAGATCTAGTGCATTGTACGAAAATCATATTTATAAAAAATCAATGTATACCTAATAGCAAGTTCAACCTCCAGGGTATATTGAGTTGCATGTTTCAATGTCATTCGCATTATTTATACAGTTGAGCTTTGTACCTAAATCATTCACACACATTTGAAAATATAAAAAGTCGTAATCTGGTTGTAAACATCTTTTCAATTTTATAAATATTTACCTTGAGATTTTGAAAATACATAAGTAATATGTTCAGCATATTTTCTTTCAGTTAGTTGTTAATATAATCAAGATTTATCAAAGATGATCCCTTTTTTTTTTGGATAATTAAAAATTATGCACTAATAATGCAGGCTTTTCATAACCTCTTTTTTAAAAAATTATTTAACAAATGTTCTCTTTTCTGATATTTATCTTATGGCAACCCTAGATCCATCCCTTTGAATTTGTGAAAACAGAATTTCTAAAATTAACAAAGTTGTTGCTTGAGTTATAAGGTCTGGAAAAAGTAAATTTTTGTTTGGAAGTGACTAAACAATATGCATATTCATTCATCCAGGATCCTATTTCTACGTATCAGGGTTGGAATGGTTTTAACCATTGTAGTTTTAAGTGGTTAAAACCAGTCTGTCCAAAATGCCTCAAGTGGTTTAAACCACCTAAAAGTGGCTTTTTGTTATTTTCGTAACCAAAAAAGTGAAGAAAAAAAAGAAACAATTTCACACTTGTTCAAATACAAATAGCCATTTATTTCTTAATTTGCAGCAATACAGGTTTTAGAATTAGGCATTCTGTGACAGTCAACTAGTTGGCTGGATTGTTCATTTCCTAAATGTTTTCTACTTTTCTTTTGAACAAAGCTAAAAGTTGAAAATAATCTTTCTACACTTGCTGATGATGCAATGCATGATTGCGATTGAATTACAAGTTCACAGTATTTAGGATCAATATGTTTCTTTAGTGATAACCACCATGATATGGAATTTACTTTTATGACAGAAATTGAAAAACATGATTTTGGAAAAAGATCAGTTTGTGATTGATATTGGATTCATATAGGTAGAAAATCTGTATTTATCTCTAACAGCAGTTGACGTACATATTCTTGCTGGATAGAGTTCAACTTCTTGCCATTGTATTCTGGATGCAACATATAAGCAGCAAAATGAACTTTCTTCATATTGGGTGATCTGGAAAGTTCTGCGGATTTTCAAACTGAAGCGAGCTTTGTTGTTATTATTTTGCTACTGCTGGTAAGGAGTGACCTTGATCGAATGAAGCAGATGTGTGTAACTTCAGTCTTTTCTGCTTTCACTGCATAATTCTAGCATGTGTTGTCATAATATTTGTTCCACTGCAGTGCTAAGAATAGAGAACCAAAAAGTTCATTTTTGTAATATTATGCTCTTTTACTTTAAGAAAGAAAATACTAGTCAGATTACTAATAAAATGTGTGCTATATATGGACAAAGTGCTGTTTCTGATGACACAGTTAGAAGGGGGTTTGATAAATTTAAGTGCGGAAATTTCAGCTTCAAAGATGATGCCTGCTCTGACTGACCATCCTCTGTAAATGAGAACCTATTATAAGAAGCTATTGCTGAAACTACACGTTACACAGTTCAGAAACTATCACAGACTAAATATTCCAAAAAGTATAGTTCATGATCATCTGAAGATTGGGTATGTAAGCTGCTACAATGTACGATGTACCATACTTTAACACAGTAGAATATGCTTGCTCGAATTTCAGCATGTGATTCTTTGCTGAAATGAAATGAAGAAACTCCTTTTTTGAAACAGCTCATTACTGGAGACGAGAAGTGGATACTATACAATAATGTTAAAAGAAAAAGATCATGAGTAAGCCAAAGGAACCTTCCCAAGTAACATCGAGAAGGGGGCTGCATCCCAAAAACTTAAAGAGTTGTGCATGGTGGGACTAGAAAGGAATAGTTCATTATGAATTGTTGCCACAAAATCAGACAATAAATTTAGGGAAAAAAACTTCTCAAATGGAAAATTTTCAGCATGTGATTCTTTGCTGAAACGAAATGAAGAAACTCCTTTTTTGAAACAGCTCATTACTGGAGACGAGAAGTGGATACTATACAATAATGTTAAAAGAAAAGGATCATGGGTAAGCCAAATGAACCTCCCCAAGTAACATCGAGAAGGGGGCTGCATCCCAAAAAATTAATGAGTTGTGTATGGTGGGACTACAAAGGAATTGTTCGTTATGAATTGTTGCCACAAAATCAGACAATAAATTTAGGAAAAAAAAAAACTTCTCGAATGGCTGTATTAAAAACAAAAATCGAAGCAAAGCGGCCAGAACTGACCAATTGTCAAGGTGTTGTCTTTCAGCATGACAATGCACAGCCCCACATTTCACTGATTGTCAGACAGACTTATTGAGTATGGCTGAAATGTTTTGTGTCTCCCCTCATATTCCCAGACCTTGCCCCTCAGATTTTCACCTCTTTAAATAGCACCTCGACAACATCTTTACAAATAAGACTAATGATATTTAAAAGAAGAAAAAAGAATTCCAGCAGCAGGAAAGAGGACAAAAAGTCATAGAACAAAATGGTGCTTATGTGATTCAATAATATTTTTTGATGTTTTTGTACTGCTTCATTGGAATTTTCATAAAAAACTCGCAGAACTTTCTAGATGACCCAATAGATTTTCCTTAGTATCCCCATTTCTAATCAGGGTGTAAAAAAATCATGATTTTTTCAAAAAAATCAATTAATCGGATTTATTTGATTTAAATCGGATTATTTTGATTTAAATCGGATTATTTTGATTTAAATAAGATTTTTCTATTTAAATTTATGCAGAGGCCCTAAATACTGTTTATATAATAAATATATATAAATTTGTTAAATAAAAAATTGAGTTAGTGACATGACATGTAAACCAATATTTATTTTAAGTAAACAATCAGAATTTGTGACATGGTAAATCAATATTTACTTAACATTTATTTAACTTTAAAACACAAATTGACATTCTACATAGTTTTTCTTGAGAAAATTACATCATCATGTTAACAAATTTATCAGCAAGTGTAAGTGCCAGACCTAAACTATAGTCTGAGAAGTAGAATTCAGAAATAATCAGACTATAGTAAATTCTGATAATAAAAAAACCTGCTGAGCAGCAATAATAATTGGATTTTCACTTAGTTTTAATTCATATTGGATCTTTCTTTTTTCCTGCTGACATTTTAATGACTGTGTGTGAAAATGTATATTTCTACTCTTTTAATCTCTATTGCTAACTACAAGAATAAGCAAACATATTCCCAAACTTATCCAAGTAGTGGCACCCTTAAGAGAATTATAATTTTCTCACAGCACCCTCGTCATCTTGTAATATTTATCTGTGGTATATTATTACATATATATACACATTTCATATTTGTAGCACTATGAAAAAGAAATTTGAGAATTAAGAACATAAACATAATTAATACAACTAGTATTTAAAATTCACACACAAACACTTTAATTTTACTTAATAAGAAAACATAAGTTGGTGAAAATATAAATAAAACAAATAAAATTACCTTCATCATGCTCTTGGTTGGGGAGTGAACCGATTTTCGATAAGTGACCTTAACCCTTTTTTCTGTTGCTTAGATTGGAGGTTACGGGCGCTTCGCAGCATCTCTCTACGCGGCACCCCAGGGTGCTGTGGCACACACTTTGGGAGCTAACTAACAAATGCCTCAAAAACTTTAATTCCCACTTGTGTTTTTTTAGCTAATAAAATCAGTCACCTCTTTCGTTTATAATTTTGAATCAAGCTGTTGTATACTTCCTTTAAGTGTTTATATTATGAGTGCTGTTAATCAGAAATGTTTATACATTACTCTTCCTGGCATTTAGATTTATGTCATGTGTGTTTACATTACTGTTTCCAGTATATAGTACATTCTAATAAGTTACAACTGGCTGTTGCAATATGCAGTAATTGACCCAGTTCCCTCTGAGCTGGATGTAACCATTAGTGCTTAAATCCCCATGAGTGCAGAAAAATTAAAGCATTTGACCACTTCTGTCATTTTCCTATGGTGTATTTACTTAGTTATAAAAATGTAAGATTAGTTGTGATTTAAATCAGTGATTTAAAAAAAAAATCATTTGATTAAAATCATGATTTTAATCATTGATTTAAATCAAGTGATTCAAATCTTGACACCCTATTTCTAATATTTTTACTAATAATAGTTCTTGACAAATTTTATAATTTATGAAGCGAACGTACACAAGAAGTAAAGACTCATTGTTCATTAAAGTGGATTCATCGAACTGTTAAAAAAAAAACTACTCTTCAAAAAATCAGTTAGAGAACTCATGGAGAGTTCTCTAACTGATTTTCAGACATTTCATTCATCCTCGGATATTTCATTGATTTGTCTCTGTACTGTATTATTGCGTAATGGGATTTTCTTAATAACATCAGATGGTGTCTCTCATAGCAGGCAGTATCTATTCTTCTCCAATAGTAAGCGATTTTCCCACTTTAGCAATAATCAAGGAAATGTTGTAAAAGGCCCGTGTTGTAAACCCTTCATCGTCTTGTTTCGATTCCACTAAAAACATGTAGGCTAAAGTTGAAAGTCTCTAATGTTGTTCTTTGAGCATTTGAATGTAAGATGAATTTTTATCTTTTCTGTCAGGATGTATTTTGGTCAAATGTTCTTCTAATAATGAGAGTTTCATGGCTCCATTTGAGAAAACTCTGGCAAATCAGGCATATTGACTATGTCTTGCTTGAGGGTGCCTGAATAAAAGCATATTTCAAATATTTGACATCATATTATCTACATTTTATCTGTAAAAATAAAAACAATAGAAAAATCTGCTGTGGTCACCACAGGACCAACTGTCACCATATTAAATAAATGTATTATTATAATATAATTATTTTAATTTTAAATAAATTTGAATTTATGTAAGTTATTTTAGAAATATTTTGTAACAGAAATTTTCTGTGAAAAAATATTTAAATTCATGTAAATTTATTTTAAGTATGTAAATTAAAATTAAAAAAAATAAAAAATAGGTTTAAATTACGTTATACTGCCTAGAGACCATGGAAACAAAATCTAAAGTAGTAAGAAAAAATTGCAAAAATATGAAAATTATAAAACTTTTTTAAGCTGTATCGAAAAATGTTAGAAATAAAAGTTGTTAGTTATAACCAGAGACAGGATTTTTATTATAAAACCTAAAAATATGAAATAAATTATGTAGTAAAAAATGTTAAACTATGCAATAAATAGCCAAATGTCCAATTCCTTTTTTTTTTTTCAATGTTAATGTGTATTAATAATTATTAATAACATAAAAAAATGTTTGCAATTTTTTTTTTAAGGAAAAACATTTTGATGTAAAAAAAACACAAATGAGAAAAAAAAACTTTTCTTAGTTTGTGAAAACCAAAAGAAATATAAAAAAGAAAACAAAGTCTTGGGTAGATTTTAAAATAATAAAAAAACATAATCCTTTTTCAAAAAGTTCTGTATTAAAATTAAATACCAAAACCACATTTCGATATTCAGTTCAGTAAAGTTTAACCTAAGATTTTAATTTTGATAAAAATGAACAACCGACTTTGGACATTGTACATTAAATAAACACCTAATTTTAAAACTTGGCACTTCCTTCTTTCTGAGGTATGGGTGACATATTTTAGAGCGAAAGAAAAATGGAAGGGGTGAAAAAAAACTGATTCCAAAGGCTGACTTCAATGGGTAGGGCGAAAATATCAAAATCGTGGTGCTTCTCTTTTCGGAACAGAAGAATGAAAGGTGAAAAAACTAATAAATTTGGTTAAAAATGATTCTAGATTGAATTTTAAAATTTGGGCACGTTTGAAAAATTGCAAAAAAAAGACCACCTGTGTGCCAAATATTTTTGAGAAAAATCAGGAATTAAGTTGCATGAAATGTTAAATCTTGTTTATAAAGCTTTCAATTGACACCAAAAATTAGCCTTATCAAATAGATATATATGACAAGATATTAGAAGTAAAGAGTAAAGTTGTATCAAAAAGTTAAAAAAATACAAATTCAAATTTTTGATTGGTATTTTAAAAAAATTCAAATGATTGTTTCAAAAACTCATATTTTTGATTTACTACCTAAAAAAAATACCCTCTGACCAATTTTTGTTGAAATTAGAGGTATCAAGTTTGACTGCTGTATTGATTTGACATGGAATGTCCCACCTCTAAAGAATTTTATTCCTGATAGGAGTTATTTAAAAGAACACTGACTAAAATAGGGTAAAATAAAGTATGTTTTTCTTGGATTTATTTTACTGCTTTTATTTTAAATTCGTTTCTAATTTTGTTTCAGTAGATAGTTTGTTCTGGAGTTATAGTTAATCAGCATAGCGTTAGTTAATCAATCTAACAAAGCATATATAAGGGCTACAAAATTAATGGATATACTTTTGTAGTAGTGCTGATATCCTCATTACTTTGAATGCCTCTACATGTAAAGTGTGTACAAGCGTAAATGCACTACCTTTGTTTTACAGACATGTTATGTTGCCTGCTGATATTGCAGAATTAGTGCCAAGAAATCATCTCATGACTGAAACTGAATGGAGAAACCTTGGTGTACAACAGTCACCGCTTTGGGTACATTATATGGTGCACAATCCAGGTATTTTTTTAAGGTTCTAATACTCCAGTCATTGTCTTTTCATGCAGGATATAGACTTATATGAAGCTCACATTAATACAAAATATTCTACAGGGCATTGCAAAATATGTTACCACACTTTGATTGTTTATTAAATATCATACAATATGTTTTCAATGTTTATAACAAACTACATTACGTTTTTTCGTAAAAAAATTTTTTTCCAATTCAATCGCTTCAAAATGCAATGGACACTATCCTTTGAAATTCTTACTTACGAGCAGTCTGACGAAGTTATGTTCTTGACTGTAGACAATACATTTCCACCCATTCTTTCGTGTCTGCGTTAGTCGATGGCCTTGTTCGTCCAGAAAGTTGACTCTGAACAGTTCCATCTGCTTTAAACTTATGTCTAATTCGTCTTATAGTGAGTCTACTAGATGGATGAGTGTGTCTACTTTTTTCTGAAATCGTCCTTGCACTTTTACGGTGTTTTCGCACTTCCAGTAGCACTTTAACATGAACTTTCTTCAAAACTTAAAATCTGGACTTGGACATTATTTATCAACCGTTAAATCTGCAACAGAAATAAAATTCAGCGTTTCACCAACTAATAAAGTTTGGCAACATTTTTTTACGACACCTTGTATTTTTGAAACTTTGTAATTTTGCCTTATTGTAAAAGCCTTGTTTTGACCTTGTGATTTTGCGGAATAAATTTGTTCTTTTACAAAACTAGTTTTTTATTTGAAACAAATTGTGTTTCTATTTGACCCCAAATGACATCAATGAACAAACTAAAAGTTATCACTTGTTAAAAATTCATGTTTTTTATATATTTCACTTTACACAGAGGTATGATTATGCTAATTCATTATCAGTGCTTGGGTTTTGTTAGCCCTTTGTAGAGAGAGGCAATGTCTGCATAAATGGAAATTCTAATTACAATCTTCTGATTCCAAATACACTCTATAACAAAAAAAATCGACGCACCAAGAAGGAGTTGTCCGATGGAGACAAAAATTGGTGGATAGGAAAATTATGTACAGAATAGAAAATGATTAAAATTTCAGAACAATTGAATGATTTATTTCAGAGTTACAGTAATGAGCTGAATAAGATGTTGACCCGCCTCTAGCGTGGATGCAAGCTGCCACACGGCGTGGCATAGACAAATAAAGCTCCCGGATGGTCTCCTGCAGTATTTCTTGCAAATTTGCTCCAATTGTCAGACTACGTCATCAACATTCCCTACCGGATGCAGTCGCCTTCCCATCATATCCCAGACATGCTCGATGGGAGAGAGATCTGGTGATCTGGCTGGCCAAGGAAGTGTTTGACAAGCTTGAAGACAGTTCATAGCAACACGTGCTGTGTGTGGTCTGGCATTGTCTTGCTGAAAAATAAGCCCAGGGTACTGCGAAAGGAACGGTAGCAAAACATGTCTCAGAATGTCGTCAAAGTACCGCTGTGAAGTAAGTGTGCCTCTAATGACGACCAAAGGGGTCCGGCTATCAAGGGAAATGGCACCCCAGACCATAACTCCTTGTTGAGGGCCCGTGTGGCGTGCAATAGTGAAAGCAGGATCGGCACGCTACCCTGGGCGTCTCCAGACACGTCTTCGTCAGTGCAGGTGTGAGTGGCAGGTGGCGTAACAGTCGGTACGAGCGTAGATTTCGCTCTCTCAGACGTCTGTGAATGGTCATGGTGGACACTCATGTGTGGGTTGCACGACTGATGGTTGATACCGATGAATCAGGCGCTGTGACAGCTGATCTGACAATCACTCTGTCCTCGCGATCTGTTGTGGCCCTACGTCGACTGCTACCATCATGACGCTGAAATCTGCCATTGTCCACACACTCTTTCCAGCATCTTCTAATCGCCGCATCGCTTCGAATCACATGACAAGCGATTCTCCGATTTGCCCAACCTGCCTCTTTCAATCCAATGATACGACCTCTTTCGAACTCTGAAAGTTGCTCGAAATGAGCATTTGCATATTTGGTCAAAACATTTTTGCATACAAAATTTCAAAGCAATCGGATAATTCCTTCTTGGTGCGTCGATTTTTTTGGTATTAAGTGTATTTATAGCTTCTATAACATTTTTTAGATTTTTATGGTTTTTTTTTTTTTTCATTTCTATCATAGAGAGAGTTTTAGTATTGTGCTTTGGTTTCAATTAAATTTTTATTAAACCTTTCATAAGGTGTAATCTTTTACCAGTTATTTCTTTTTTTGCTACATGACATGTTTCATTTCTATTGATGGGTTGATACTAGAAAGAGTAGTGGGAGTCTAATCTTGATAGAAAAAAGAAATATCACGTTTTGGGTCTTTCAAATTGTTGATTGAAAGGTTTTACAATGCTGAAAGGTAATCCATCTAATAATGCTAAAAATATTTACAGCAGCACTTCTCAAATTCTTGTCCATAGGCAGATTACAGCGCATTCCAGGACAAAAACTGCCTGTCCTCTTAAATTCCATAAAAGCATCTTGAGCAAAAGTATCTAAGAACTTATCAGATGAATTGCAGTGGGATTGCAACGTATTTATTCTATGAAGTTTACTTGTTTATATGGTTACTTCTTTTCAGAAAGTAGATTTCCTTGTTGAACTTTGCCCTCAGGGGCATACCTTCGTTTGGTTTGTTCTCCCTTTCCTTCTTTACTCCCCTTATTTTTGTTTTTTCTTCCTCCCTCCCCTTGAGAAGCTTTTTGCCACTCTGTTGCTCTTAATAATGAAACTCCTCTCTATAGAAGGGAGCAACAAAGTGCAACATCTTTCCCAAATGCATGGTTTTTGTTATAAAATTAATTGATATAATGATACATATCAAATACAATCTTTTTGAAGGATATCACCTTTCCAAATCAGTAAAACTTTTGAATCGTTCATTGGTCATATCAAATCACTAAAGAAACTTCATTCTGGAGACCTCATTGAACACTCAAGCAATGTTTTGCTAAACTCAACCTCTCGAATCCTTTACAGTATCTCTTACTTCCTTAAACTCATCAAAGGGAGGAATATCTGAATCGGACTTGCTATACACGGTAGAAAAAATATCCTCTAGAATCTCGAACGAGCATGTGTGTTATGTTAAAAGAATCACTTAATCGTGATGGAAGAAATCTTCAAACAAACATCTGATAACTACATTTCCCTCCTGAATTAAAGCTGAGCATCTCTCTTTTAGCTACCCAGTCTGCCCCTATGTGCTGAACCATGTGAGCTGTTTTAACTGCCAGGGTTTTGGACATGCAAAAACATCATGTTGTAGCCCTACAAAATGTTCTACCTGGGGACAAATGGGACATAAGACACTTGTACAGCAACTCCCTTTTGTATTAATTGCGGAGGAAACCACCCAGCCTTGTCGGGATAGGTTGCGTAGTGATTAAAGCTTTGTTATCTGGTTACGCTGCAGACATATACCCCAATGTTTCCGTTTCAACAAAAAGGTTTAGAAATATTCACAAAATTAGTTGTTCAGGTTGAACTCTAACACAAAAACCTACAATAGAACCTCATTATAACAGACATTGATTATAACTAACAGTGAGCAAAGTAAAGGGCCATTTAAATTTTGTTATTCAATATGTTGGAACAATCGGCGAAAGAAAATTTATTTGTATATTATGAACACTTACAGCACCTCTGTCAGCTGTTAACTGAAGATGTACAATAAGCAGGAAACAAACCCAGTAGAAAATAAATTATTTTTTCAAACCAATGAGTGTAAGCAATCAAAATGATCAGCTATCAACAACCTTCTTGTTCTAAAGATTATTGCAGTGTATACATGCACATCTTTTGCAACTCAACCTTTGTAGAAGGCTATTTTTTTTATCTATTTATACATATAAAAAAGGATGTGTGTGTATATATACTCTATAGAAATCTACACTATTTGACCAATCTGCAGTCATGTAAATTGGCACACAAGTAGTCCTAAAAGTACCCCTCGAAGCCCCAATTTTAAAATCTTGTTTTCCCTCAATAAATGAACGTGAAAATATGTTCTACAGGGTTTTTGTATTGAGTTAACCGAGAAATGTCACAGTCATATTTAAAACCCAAGCAATGCCAGGTTATTCAGCAAGTTTGATATATAATAAACACTTTATAGCTAGCTAACTACTGTACTTTCATTGGTGTATAACCTGTTGCATTACACCCCTATAAGAATTATTTGTTATAAACTAGACTTTCATTAAAACAGACAACCTATTAGTTAATTTTTTGTGGTTCTACTGTACTTCAAAAAATAAGCTAAAACATAATCCAATAAAAAAAACTGCTTCATCTACCTCTAATACCTCCTCTGAAAGTCGCAAAGGCACCTGCCTCATAGATTTCAAAACCACTCACGCCCAGAGTTCAAAAGTAAAAGTAAACAGAAAAATAAAAAGTAAGGTTTCCAATAAAAAAAATGCAAGAAAATCTCGCACACACAACCATAAAATGTCAAAGACTTATCTCTGAGGAACATCTACTCTACCTTCATGCCTCGGGGCTTTCAGAGGATAACTTAGATGCCAACAGGAATGGTCCAAACCCTAAAGAGCAGCCAATAGTTACTCCAGACTCTAATCACAAATAGCCTTATTTCTTGAAACTGTCGTGGCTTTAGAAACAAGCTGGATGACGTTAAAACCTTGATTTCAGAGTACCATTCCGTCTGTGTCCCATTACAAGAGACATACCCTAAGGCAGCTGACCAGGCGAAGATCTGTCGTTATGCTTGTATTCAAAGCAATAATTTCAGATATGATGGACAAGCATCGGGAGGGGTTGTGATCTTCACTTCCCATGCATACCCCTCTCTTGTTGTGCCACTCAGCATACCTCTACAAGCAATGGCTGTAAGAATACAACTAAGACAAATTGTTACCACCTATGCTCTACTTACCACCAACTACTGCCATCCAGCAACAGAGCTGAGAGAACTTGGATCAACTGCTGGAGCTGTTCATCATACTCAGTGACTTTAATGGTCATAGTGTGTTTTGGGGAAGTGGGAATACCAATTCCCATGGGAAACAGATTGAGCAGCTGGTCACTGTCTTTGTTTTATCTGTAGTGACACCTGCACAACAGTGATCATTTCCCAATATCTTTACTCATGTTGGAAATTATTCTGTTATCCGCCCATCACAATACATCTATACTGCAGCCAACTGATCTGGTTTTACATCTCAGGCTATTGTATCAGAACAGATTGTAGAAGGCAGCATTGATGAGGCAGTCAAAGCAGTCACCAATATTAGGATTGAAGCTGCTAATACCACCAACCCCAAGAAATCTCCATCCCTTCATTAAAATTGTAAACCATGTTGGATTACAGGCTATCTTACAGTGATTAAGATCCAAAAGAAGAAGTGGAGTATATTTTTGCCAATATACCCCACAACTCAATCTTATAGCCTTCAAACGGGTGAAGTCAATGCTCATCGAGTGCCACATCAAAGCCAGAGAAAATCATGGAAGAAGTATGCTTCTGGCATAACATCCGCCACTTTCTCTAAAGAGTTATGAGACAGAGTTTGAAAAACAGTGGGATTGTATTCCAAAAAAAAAAGTCTTGTTCACTAGAGAAAATAGTCATATTGTCTCTGTAGCTTTGCAGATAGCAAATGGCCCTTGCACGAGATATTCTGCAGCTTCCAATTCTAAGAACTACTTGGAGGCATTTAAACGTACAAAACATTTCGTAGAATCCAATCACAGTAACTTCCATTCTTGAACTGAACTAGACTATAACTGTCAATTTACTGAAAGGGAATTGAAGCAATGCCTTCGAAAGACCAGAATGACTACACCTGGTCCTGGTGGTATCGCTTACATAGTGATTCAACATATATCTCATTACTCCCTTCGCAATCTTTTACATCGTTTTAATCGCATATGAGCTGCCAATTTTTATTCAAAACTTCTTATCACTATGACAATTTTAAGTTCACATTGGCTTTAATCTATCAGAACATTCAAGTGGGTGTTACTCAGGCTAGTGTCCTCAGCGTGATACTGTTTTCGATCAAGTTAAACAACATTTTAGATGGACTACTACCAACTATCCAGGGTAATTTATCTGTCAATGATCTGAGCATATACTGTAGGGGAAAAGATATACAATATATTGAGCAACTTTTTCAGACAGCTGTTTATGAGACAGACATATATCAGAGTTGAGGGGAGATACATTTGGTTATTGTTACTAAAAGATAATTTTCATTTCTTTAATTTGAGTAGGACATGAACAAACTATCTTGCTTCATATGAAACACATGTTTCACTAATGGCAATACAACCAATAATAAAATGTTTTAATTATTTCCAGAATAACTGATTCAGTGATTCAATAATTTAAAACTTTTCTTCACAGATATTTCTGTCAGATAAATATGCATTTTATGTTATTACAAATTATGTGAACAATTAGTCTATCTATTTACTACAGAATAAAGAATTTAATTTTTACCTTGTATAAAGAATGTAAAAACTATTTTTCTGGCAATTTTTACTTTTTCTGCCACTAATAAAAAATGTCCTAACCTTGAAAACTCGTTATCTGTTTGTATTCTTATTGACAATTTTCTATCAAAGGTTGTTAGTTGCATTAAAGGTTATATTATGTGCTCTCTCTTATTGTTATGTAAATAATATTGTTCTTCAGCATAACTTGAACCACTTTATTGTACTGTAAAAAAATTGATGCAAATGATCCAAGCTTGCATTTGCTGTCATTTGACTATTGTTAAATTTTGCTTCTTTTTTAGAACCTCATATTTTGCTGTTCAGAAGATATTTGTCTTTTCCAGGACCTGGTGAAGTCAATGAATGATGCTATTATGTTTTTAAAGGTCTTAATAAAATGTAGTTTTTAATTTTTTTAAATCCTCTGATGTGATGTATATACAAGTAGTAAAATAAATGTTATTATTTTACCAGTGTTAATTTTACATGTATCTTCAATTCTCTTTTATTATGTAACACCCATGCATATAGATAAAGATTCATTCACAATCAAAACCTAATATTCATTTACCCACAAGCATGCAGAGAATTTAACTTTTATTCATTCTCATTGAAAATTTTCACTTGTATTTTTACATGATCGCTTTTGATGTCTGTTCAGTGAAATCCATGATTATTTGCATTCAAAGTGTATATCTAATGAGGTTGAAGTATTATATATTTTTTTCACTTGATGGTTAGAAAAGCTAACTAAAATTGCATGTCACGCTTGATGCTTCTGTTTCAAAATGAAAAACTCTAAAATGAAACTAAGACTTCTGATATTCTGGTGTGAAGAATTGAATATTCATTTTTCTGAAAAGCGTTGCTCTGTTTACTGAATTGAAGAAAGTCTGACCTATCAAATTTGAGATTTGAAAAGGAACTTATTCTTTAGTTTAAAATATAAAAAATACAGATTATATGCAGACATCAAACATGAAAGCCAAGTGGAAACTGCCATTTACATGATGGCAACCATTGAACTGTTCTGATTTTTATCAGTCTTCCAATTATGATTACAGCATCGCGCAACATTAAATTTTCTGATCACACTTCTTCATATAATTTTCATTGTTTTACGAGTCTTGTAATTGAACTTCACAACATCCCTTACTCTAACAAAGTTTCTATTGCAAATTTAAGCCTTAGAGTGGTCGATGTTGAATGGCATAATGGTGAAGTAGTACAACTTGGTGCTTTGTTTCCAGTAGATGAGATTGCATTCCTTTCAGAGTCCGCAGGCTGCTAAAACTCATCTAGACTAGAATCATTCATTGTCTTGGTAGTACCTTGAGTTGGTGTTGGAGGAATTTCCGTTCTGTTTGGTGAAAGTGCCCCTGCCCCAAATTATGATCACATTTTATGCAATTTCGACTGGTCTACTAGTCTTGGAATTGAACCAACATCCTTGTAATGAGTCAATGGATGAATCCTGTCAATGTTGCTTGTTAACTGAATCCTAGTTTTACAAGATGAGGTTGTTGCTGAAGCAAAAGCTCGTACTATTCTCATTAATCACTTGATGTTTAAAATTCTACTTTTTTATTTTGCAGTAAAATTTCCTTGTTTGGTTACAACTTCCCTGCATCTTAATCAGAGTCAGCTCAATATTCTTCAGATATGTTGCAATTCTTTCTTTTACCAGCACAAATACAACACACATAGTAATGCTAATATATTCCTTTCCTGTTAGGGTTATACTTCCTTTTTTTTTAAATCTGAATTGGGTATTTCATAGAACTGTTACCTTATGTGGTTAATTTATGGCAAAGTTCAATATCTAGTTGATTGTCATTTTAAATAAGTAATGATTGAATTTGGTATTTATTATAAAGAAGTGTATGAAAAGTATAATTTTGATTCTTTGAAGAGCTAATTTTATCATGAACAACTCTTATATTTATTTTTTAATTACAAAGGGTCTAGCGTTCTGATTCCAATTGAAAGATATGTGATGATAATTTGTTGTCAATCTGTTCATCTGCTAAATAGCCAAAGCATTGTCTGGTGGTTAGAAACCTTTGAAAAGCAGCAGACAAGCACTTGATTATGTTCAATCCTCACATTTGCTGATCAAATAGTCAATTGTGCCATAAAACCCCAAACCATCTATCCAATCTAATATATGTCCATGGTGGATTGACTATTTGGAGTTCTTTCATTCCAATTTATATGAAAAGGCTTGCCAGGACCTCCAGCTAAACATTTTGAGCCCCCTGTGTTTTGTCGAGTTTAAATTATCCAGGCGAAACCAGCAAATATTAATTTCAGGTAGAAGATGTTAGATGGCTATTCAAACAAGTAAATGTTGGGATCAGGCCTAGGGTGTTCTGGTATTGAATCATCTGCTCTAGTACTATTGCTTTTAGTACACGCAGCAATGAACTAATTTGTAACTATAATATAGTTCCAAGTATAATTTAAATTATCTGAAGCATTCATTTGCCGTAAACCTTAAAAAAAACCTAAATTTGCTACTTTCTAAATGCACAATGAATTAGACTTTCAAAAATGTAGCAATGATTGTAATCAAGAAACTTGAAAAAGAGTCGTCAAGTTCTTGTAGGACAAATATTCCTGATCAAAATCAGATGTAATATCCAGATTGGGCTAACGTTAAGCTATACAATTGCCAAACCAGTCATGACTAAAAGAAATATAACTATTATTAAAAAATTATAGAAATATGTAACTATTATTGAGAATAGCTTGAATTTTCTTGGTATTCATTTAATTAAAGCTTGTTTAGGAAGACATTTGACACCAAACAAGGGAAATGAGTGCAACATAGCGTAGTTATATAATCAGCTGTCTGATTAAAACAACTAGGGAATTGATAGCAAAATCAATCACATTTTATTTGTATTTGTCAAAATGTTCAATTGTTAAAAATTTGCAAATCTGCCAAATAACATTTTCTAAACTATTTCAAACTTTAATTTTGGAAACATCTGATCATAATTTGGGCTTCTAATAAAAATGCTATAACTTACGATTTTCAATATTATTGTGTCGGTATTCTCCTTTATCACGTAGAATTTGTTGCAGTTTTTTAAAGTATACGTAGGAGGTTCCTACGGATTATAAAAAGGTTTGATTTTTCAATTTAGTTTTGAACAGTCCTTGAAAAACTTAATATTTGGGTCCGCAATACACCGGTTCGAATCCAAGCAAAGGCCGTCGTGTACAAAGTGGGCTGGTGCTCTCTAAATCCGTCGTGTCCTCAAGTTGGCGTGGTGTGGAAGTTTGGAAAGTGGGTTGCAACCTCAGGTATTGTCTCGTCATCTGATCGTGGTTCAAATTTACGCGGCGTTGACCTCATAGGTAGGTATTTTAATTAACGTCATACTGGAGCAACACAACGGGCTATTGACAGGTGTTTTCAAATCTTTCCCGGTCCGTCGCCAATAACCTCTAGTTTTGCTCCAGTGCGACGTTAATTAAAATATTTACCGCAAGTACTTCAAAAAAGCTGTAAAAACACTTTTTTTTTTAATATATAACCCTGTACATTTTTTTCCTCCTCTATTAAACTAAAACCAAAAATTGTCCAAGGTCAAATATCGAGATTGTAGATTGGATGAAAATTCACCTGTGCTGTCAAATGTGATCCAGAAGAAATATAGCCTTAAAAAGGCTCTTGATTTTTTCTTATTCCCATAGAGTAGAAACCCTCTCTCGGAGGGTTTTACTTACTATTTACCACTCTAACGTTAGCGTGGTGTGTCACGTCAGGTGTGACTTTGTCAACTGAGCGTTGTTCAAAATCACGTGGAGTCCTCGAATGTCGCTTCAGGTGTAAAAAACAGTCCGTCACCAATAGCCAGTTGTGTTGCTCCAGTACGATGCTAATTGAAATACCAACCTAATCGAACCGTCGCCAAAAGCCCATCTTATGCTTATCCACTGTGACGTTAATTAATTACCTACCGAATTGAACTATCATTTTTTATTTGTTTGGGTAGGTAGTTTAATTATCGTCACACTGCAGCAATACGGATTGCTTTTGAACTAAGTGTTACTGGCGACGGTCCGGGATCAATCCAGAAGGGAACGATTTGAGGGCAACACCACGTTATTTTGAATCGCGGTCAGATGTGGGGGGAACACATGAGCTCTATTCAGTTGAGAGGCGGGAGTCAGCCAAAAATTGAGACGTAGTGATTCAGTTGGTTGAGTCACGGAATGGCAACCTGAGGGTTGCGAGTTCGATACATTATCCCTCTGGTTGGCAAAGCCTCAAACGGCTTCATTTTGACCTATAACATGGTATGAACCTCAGGTATGCCTACCAACCGTTATAGTGGTTAAGGCGTTAGCCTTTAGATCGGAAGGTTCCTGGTTCGAATCCGGGTCCGGGCATGGATGTTTGTAAGCGTATGGTGTTGAGGCGGCTGGTGCACCTTAAATCTGTCGTGGTCGAAAGTCCTCACGTTGGATCGGCGTGGAAGTTTGGAGAGTGGGGTGTCAGCTCAGGTATTGCTTCGTCATCTGACCGTGGTTCAAAATTACGAGGTGTTGTCCTCGAATCTTTCCCTTATAAGGGACTGATCCCGGAACGTCGTCAATAGCCCGCTGTGTTGCTTTAGTGCGACGTTAAACTAAAATTACCAAACCTCAGGTGTTGCAACATCATCAAACCGTTGTTCAAAATTACGTGGTGTTGTCCTCAAAAATTTCCTATTGGGATTGTTTCCAGACTGTCATTCATAGCTCGTTGCGTTGCTCCAGAATGACGTTCAATAAAATACCTTCCTACATACCTTGACGTTTATGGTAGGTAGGATTTTTAGATAATACCACACTTGCACTTGTGCAATACGACGGGCTATTGACTACGGTCCGGGATCAATCCCCAAGGGAAAGTTCTGACAACGCCACGTAATGTTGAACCGCAGTCAGATGACGAGAAAATACTGGGAAACACAAAAAACCATTTGAAATTACATCCATATGCATAGCATCCCTTTGACTACGAATCTGACCGTGGTCCAAAATTACGAGGTGTTGTCCTCGGATCTTTCCCACCATTTGACAGTGGTTCAAAATTACGAGGTGTAGTCCACGGATCTTTTTCTTAAGGGTTTGATCCGAAAGTTTCTTTTGGGTGCGAAAATGCAGCGCCTAGGGGCACACTAGGTTGCTATAGAATTTCGGAGGTTGCTATAGATTTTGCGGTCTTGGCTCAAAACTTTTTTGGCATGGGAGCCAATTCGATTTAAGCCAATTTCGATTTTGGAATGCATTGTAGTGGAAAATCACGCCAGTCGCTCACGATGCTCGTCGCTCAGTCCCTGTCGGTGGATTTGATTACGCTCCTTGATATCGCGAAGCTTGCCTGGAATCGTTTATCCTTTTTTCACAAAATATTTCGTTATTTTAAAAGTTATTTTGTTTATGATATTAAATTTTGTGTAATCTGTATTTCTTGTATTTGTCAGTTCTCAAATATTGTTTACTTTTCGCTTTGTTGTGTTTCCATTGTTCGTTTTCGTGATTTTTACTCTTAATTGAATTATTTTATGAGTTCATTTTGCATTTTAAAAATTGAGTGATTGCATTTGTGCTGCAGTCTTTTTTGATTGTTTTCTTTGACTAGTTTCTGCCCTTCTCTTAATTGCTCTTCCTACCTGTAAATTGTCCAAAAATTATAGTGTAACTTAACTATGAAGGTTTTAATTACTGGTGTGGATTCGATGGTCAAATACGGAGTAATCGGAAATCATTACGGAAAAATCTGTATTTACCATCACAATGACATGGTAATGTAATATATATTCTAGCTTTTCCAGGAATCACCATTGAGGATGTAACGGAAAAGAAAGAATCGTGACTTGATTATGGGTCATGTAGGTACCAATAACACCTATGATTGCCTTGAGAAATGCTTCTCAAAATTTGAGGAACTGTTGCAAAACATAATAAACTGTATTCAAGAGACGTGCATTGTGATTTCAGCTATATTATCTACCGATAACTACCTCTCTCTCTCCCTTGAAAAACAAGCTATGAGACCTTTTCTTCAGAAAGTGAACACAAAAAATTATCTTCTAAACCACAGGCTGTTTTTCTGCTGCCAAAAGAAGCAAAATATTTTTTTTGTAGATCCCAGTCATTGGAAAGGTACACTTGAAAAGGTAGTATGGCACAAAAAATTATCTTCTAAACCACAGGATGTTTTTCTACTGCCAAAAGAAGCAAAATATTTCTTTTTGTAGATCCCAGTCATTTGGAAAGGTAGTACGGCAAGGCCCAGTCATTTGGAAAGGTAGTATAGCAAATCCCAGTCACTTGGAAAGGTAGTATGGTAAGGCTGCCCAGTTTACATCTAAATTCTTCACATGAGAGTTTAATTCAACCTGTGATCCACCTAAGCCCAAGGAAGGCTGTTGAACTGATTTCTACAATTGTTACAGAAGGTTCTGTTCAATGCAGGTATTAATCTCTATAATATTGTACATAAAATATTATTAAATGTGTAACGTTATTTCCATATTCATTCTTTAGATGAGGCTTGGATATCAAGTTCACTTTTTTTCACTAAACTTCCTAGTTTGCAATATAACAATATAGCCTTCCAACTTCCAGTAAAAAGAACCTTGGAGGTAGGATCACTGTTTTGTCAGAGCATTCCAGGGTTGAGGAGTCTCAAATTTTCCTGACAGTGTTATTGATGGATTTTTATAATTCTTTGTGGCACGAATTCCTCAGCTGCCAGGTGCTTTGAAACATATTATATCTACAAGACTAATGAAATATTATCTCAATTGGCTGGAGATCAATTTGCTCATAATGAATATTTATTTATACCTTTAAATGAAAATAATCTGGGTTCTATTGGTTGGAAAAGTTTCATTTTTATGAACCCTGCGGTACAACTTCTGCTCAAAATTACAAATATTCCATTCAATTATAGAAAAATCATATCTGTAAAGCTTTAAATCTTCTGGAAGATTGATTAATTTCATGCCCTCCTCACTTTAACCAGACAGATAGAACTAAACTCTGTAGCTACTGATTGCCCATCTAGCAATAAATTAGTTTCATTAAATGTTGAGAAGACAAGACGGCGTTTTAAATGGGGAAATTCGAGATGTAGCTATTCAAGATATGCCCTTAAAATTAAGGTAGGTGAAAAGCATGGCAACTACTTGAGTGTAATTATTAAAAAAATCAGTGTGCAAAAAGAAACAATTCTTGTTTTTAGGATTCTGTTGGAAAAGTTTGTATCATTGTATTTTTATGCAAAAGAGGATAAATAATTAATTTTTCTCTTTCAGAATAAGGGTAAACAGAATGGAGTTGCATCCTGATAAAGAAAAATTCAGAGCTTTGTATCATTGTATTTATGAATAATAAATTTCCTTTAGTTACAAGATGGCTTGTAAAAGTTTATACAAATTCAGAAACAATTCACCTGAGCCTGTAAAGAATTTCCTTGCACCATGATTATAAATTCACATTGTTAACTTTTCATCAAAACAACTGTTATGTTTCTTGATAACTAAATGATGTTTGTTTTTGGTGATCATTTCATATGTCATCAATAATGAATTTCTTTTGGTTCAGGTAACCATAATGGAAGTGGTGCATTAATGAACATCTGATCATTTAACCCATTACATACTACTCGGCAGAATATTATTTGGTTTAGGAACCAGACAGCTTACTGATTATTATTAGTAGGTGGTATGTTCAGTAGCTTTATATTTTACATGTAGCACCTTTTCAGAAATACAAAGGCAATAATGGTTTATCACACAGTAGTGCGAAGCTTCAAATTGAATAAGTTATTTTAGATAGTAAACAGTGTAGCTTTTAGCTATAGCCCCCTAAATCTGCAACTGTATATGCATGTGTTAAGCACAGTTGTCAAATAAAGAGTGTACCAAATTTGTTGTGAATTGGTCGAATTGTGATAAAGATATATACATATATATATATATATATATATATATATATTGTTCTAATTTGGATCACATAATTGTTTTTTACCCCTCTCCAAACCTAAGAAAAATAGAATAAGGGTTAATATATAATAGCCAATGTTTTTTACAGGATGAGTGTACCTACCATATGGTTGGTCTGAATTCTTCAGTGATCGTAAAAATAATATAAAATTGTTATTCCCATGAGGATTTCTGATTGTTTTTAAATCCCACTGAACACCTAGGTCAAATAGAACTGGGGTAATATGTTGCCTACGTTACCCCCAAAGTTGTGAAGAAAGTGTTGGAGTGGACTGGTCAAACGGTGTAGATCTGTATAGAGGACAGACAGACGTCAACTCTGCTATATATACAAATATCCCTTTGATGCATTATGTGACATATTTATCTTGAAACATATTTTGTTTCTTATCTGAAATGTTTATAATTAAATGGTAGTATATCGCAGAAATAAAATAAAAAAAGCTATACACTTTGATTTGGGGGATTCATATTTAAAAAATTTAGTCACCTGCTAGCAGCATAGTGTTAAAGAACCAGTTTTTGGTTTAGTCACTTCTTATAAGTAATTTGTATAAGTTTTTAGTACAAGACTGGTAAATTCTATTAATTTTTAAAATAAATTTTATACAAGTACTCATCACTCTTTAAAAAAATTAATTTAGTTATATACAAATTACATTTATATACGTCTTTATCCAGTTTCATTGTTTGCAAAAGCTATTTTATTTAGTATGATTTTCAAAGGGTTAATTATCCATTTATAATAAATTTTTGTGAGAAAGAACCAAATTCTTTATCGCATTTCTAGCCGATTGGTCATCCGCTTCACCAAGTCATTCGAACTCCAACAATTACCGCACTTCATTAAGTTTTCAGTACGTATTGAAATATTAAACTAATCAGTTGTGCGTATGCGTAGTTTAAAGCGTATGTCATGTGGTTTTGTTAGAAACGAAAACCATACCTTTAAATTTTTTATTTCCTATCTTTTTCTTAGAATTTACATCACATAATTTTATTAATTGCCTTTCATCTTTTTTTTTGTGTGTGTGTGTGTTTCGTAAGATTTTAATCGTACTTCAGATTAAACAGTTTGAAAAGTTTTCATTTCAAAACGTAAAGCAGAATAAGAATAATAATAGTTTCGAAAATGGTTCTAAATTTTCAATTCAACTCCTTTTTTCGAAGAGAAAGATTTTCCTGTAGACGATTCCAGTGAGCAGAGTGCAGTGCAGCTTACAAAGGAATCACAGGAATGCCGTTTGGCGTTTACTTTATCTTTATTCTCAACTAACACGCCACAGGCATACGCATACAGTAACTTGAATAGATGGGATCTTTATCTCTTCTAAGATCAGGACCCCTCACATAGTGGGGGTTTCTAGTCATTCCACCTGATTACAGGACACCGAATATTGGAACTTCTGTGCGAGAGAGAAGAGTGAGCTATTGCCTACGGGGTTGGATGTCCGCTGCTGTCTTGACAAAAGGCCAGACCGCAGTCTCCCATAAGTAGACACTTTTCTGAGAAATCTTCTGTACCCCCATTGTGGAGATTCCAATGGTATATCCGGTCTACTGAGGGGCAGAACATGAAAGACAGGACAAACTCTGAATCAATTTTGGAGAGGAAAAGGAATGAACAAACATCAATTTATTTAGAGTGGATCTAGGTCGTTTTTTGAACGACCTTTTTTCTACGGTAGTCGTATCTGGGATTTGGAATAAATAGCTTCTTTATTATGGTTGGAGAGTTTTGCGTAAAAATTTAATAATTCACCTCCCCTCAGTCCCCTTTCCTTAGAAATTTATGGATGGTATAAACATGGTCATCCTAACCTCAGGATTAGTTAGTAAAGTTTCAATCGCATTTATTATTTGAAGCTGCTTTAGTTAACGGGTAGAGGCATCACAAACAACAATTAATGACGTTTTATAGTATTTTTTAAATAAACTCTAAACTTAATGGATGTGAGATTTCAAACAAATGTACAGAATCTTTAAGCACTACTCAATGTGGAATAAAATCTCAAAACTAAACTTAAAAACTCAAAACTCTACGTAAAACTCAAAATAAAAACTCAAAACTCTACGTCTGGAAAAATTACACAATTCTTTGTGAGTTTGCGTAACCAAGAACTGATGTAGTGTCGGCGAGTAATGAAGGAGCGTAACTGTATCGAAAATTGGAATAATCCCTTATTACGCACATCGTCTTGGTCCTTGGTTCGAATCCCGGTCTGGGAAGAGATGTTCGTAATATTTCGGAACAGTGTTGAAACACAGGGTGTGTGAACACAGGAATTTTATTATTTCAAAACAAAATGGAGCCAGTTTTCTTATAAATTCTTCGTTGGAAAAAATGATTGTCCCAATGCTATATTTCGTGTAGTGTTTTGTTTTCACACTTTCTCACGTTCTTTTCAAGAGAATGCACGATAACTATGACACACCTTACTGTTCTCTTATTTGAATGTCTCCCAACAGAAACAAACCAAAGGGAAAGCCTCTGAAGAAGCCTTTGGTTGGTTCGAGTTTCGAACTCCAAACCTTTTGATTGCTAATCCGCTCCTCTAGCAAACAGGCTACCATGGCCCTTGGTGGGAGAATAAAATATTTATACATCTTTCAAATTAATTTGCGGTCATACTGATCACTTCCCTTCTTCTGGTGTTAATAGTAAAAAGTACTAACTCTTGCTCCTTGATAAAATTTCCTTTTGATTTGAAAAATAAGACATATATGTAATGTTCGAATTCATCTAAAAATAGTTTGCAAATGTTTTTTGCTTATTTCTATTAGTACCTTCTTTAGGGATATTTTGGAGTTATTGTTGTATGCTGTTTAAAATAAAGCTCTTTTTCAAAATTTAATTTGCCTATTACAAATGCACATACTTTCTACAAATGGTTTAACATGAATCTAATGATTAAAGAATATATTTTGAACAATATATATGTTAAATAAGTTCTTAGTGATACTAATTCAAATGAGAGAAATCAGAAAAATTATACTTTCCATGCAATCCATTGCTTAGTCACAATTCTTCATGCATAGAGTTTTCATCTCTACTTCTCCACAAAGGAAATAAATATAGTTTTGATATTGATTGTTTAAAAATTTTATTTATGGATTATTGACGCGTATATTTTCTATGAATCGCTAAACAAGACTCCAATAACTGAAGAATTCAACACACACACACTTCAATGGAAACCTCTCGAAACTCTAGTACTCCTCGCAATATGTCTTGGCGATACTTTCAAAATAATAGATACAACCTGTGCTTCATTTCTATTCCTCTCTTCAAATTTGTTTTAATTAAAATACTTTCCACTACGCCACATTAGGTATTCTGTGGAAATTGTGATAAGCCCCTTTAAACTTAAAGTTAATTGTAGAATATTTCCATTCACGTCTAAGAACTCTTCCGGCGGTTTGGTTGCTCTAATTTCCAGTTTTTCATAAAAACTCTAGTTATGTTCCCCCCCCCCCCCTTAGTACTCGTACTCATGTACTTTTCAAACAATACTGTAGTTAATTATTTCCAATTTTGTATAGTTGTCCTGTTATATTTCACACGGGATCTGCACATGGTGAGTAAAGGTTAACAACTACGATGACACTGATTTTTTTTAAAGAATAAATCCTTTAAGTAATCTGTAGTTGCAAACCGTTTATTTTAAAATAAAATAGGATGTCCTTAATAGAGTGTTAATCGCGTTCAATGAATTAAATACATACTCAAATATATGTGTAAACATAACTAAATAACATCTTTGTACTACGCTAATTAAACACAAGAACTTAGCGCATAGGAATTGTAATCTATTTATATGATGCACAAAAGATGTTCTATTTTTTATTAAATACAGCAATAAAATCAAATAAAAAAGGCATGCTATGTTTTCCAAAGATTCTTATTTTCAAATCATATTAAATTTTATCATGAAATAACGAATACTACACTGCTGAATAGCGAACAATCGCCTTTCACGAAGCAAATCCCTTGAGGATAGACGCATGCCTGGTAAAATCGCGAAACAGGGTTGTGGCAAAACAGAAGTTATAGAAAACTAATGTATAGCCACCAGCCAAAATCATAAAAGGGTATGAAAACTTTTTCTGGACCTTTTATAGCCCGTCGGGCAAAACAGTTAGAAAAATTCTTTGACAAATTTTTGTCTTTTCTGATCGGATATCAAAGGTCAAAAAAGGTTTTATTTTTTCCCCAACGGGATATAAAAGGTCAAGCTTGACATGAATCTGGACACGGACCATCTGAGTCACCAAACGCTTGACATGGGGGAAAACAAAAGTAGAGAGTGCATCGGGGTTGGTGCACGTTAAATCTGTAGGTGTCAATTCAATGGGAAAAATACCGACCCATTTTGATGAAGCCAGTGGCCTCGAATTCAATTTCCGATCCAACCAATTAATCCTACAGACGGTGTTCAGATTCTGCGATTGAAGTGGTTAACATAATGTTCTTCGGAAGGTACCTGGTTCGAATCCGGGTACGGGCATGTATGTTTGTAAGCGTATGGTGTAGAGGCGGCTGGTGCACCTTAATTCTGTCGTGGCTTCTATCTCGAGAAAAACTCAGCTCTATCAGAATGTGTTCAAAGCGTTGACAGACAGGAATGGAAAAGATACCGGCCTCGAATTCGACACACTAAATAATCCGATGAAGGGGTCTGCGATTGAAAATAAAATTTCAATTGGCTCATTCGATCGACATCCTGAAATTTTTAACAAAACGTTTTTCTCACGCCTCAAGCTTACTGAGGCATCGCATGATAACCAAAGGCTCTGAAAAGGTAGGCATGCCCTTTCGAAAGTAGACCATTTACGATTGGTCGGCCGAAAACATTGAACACAAAAAATTATGCAACCGGTATAGTGGTTAAGGTGTTAGCCTCTAGATCGGAAGGTTCCTGGTTCGAATCCGGGTCCGGGCATGGATGTTTGTAAGCGTATGGTGTAGAGGCGGCTGGTGCACCTTAAATCTGTCGTGGCCGAAAGTCCTCACGTTGGGTTGGCGTGGAAGTTTGGAGAGTGGGGTGCCAGCTCAGGTGTTGCTTCGTCATCTGACCGTGGTTCAAAATTACATGGCATGCCCTTTCGAAAGTAGACCATTTACGATTGGTCGGCCGAAAACATTCAACACAAAAAATTATGCAACCGGTATAGTGGTTAAGGTGTTAGCCTCTAGATCGGAAGGTTCCTGGTTCGAATCCGGGTCCGGGCATGGATGTTTGTAAGCGTATGGTGTAGAGGCGGCTGGTGCACCTTAAATCTGTCGTGGCCGAAAGTCCTCACGTTGGGTTGGCGTGGAAGTTTGGAGAGTGGGGTGCCAGCTCAGGTGTTGCTTCGTCATCTGACCGTGGTTCAAAATTACATGGCATGCCCTTTCGAAAGTAGACCATTTACGATTGGTCGGCCGAAAACATTCAACACAAAAAATTATGCAACCGGTATAGTGGTTAAGGTGTTAGCCTCTAGATCGGAAGGTTCCTGGTTCGAATCCGGGTCCGGGCATGGATGTTTGTAAGCGTATGGTGTAGAGGCGGCTGGTGCACCTTAAATCTGTCGTGGCCGAAAGTCCTCACGTTGGGTTGGCGTGGAAGTTTGGAGAGTGGGGTGCCAGCTCAGGTGTTGCTTCGTCATCTGACCGTGGTTCAAAATTACGAGGTGTTGTCCTCGGATCTTTCCCTTAAGGGACTGATCCCGGACCGTCGTCAATAGCCCGTTGTGTTGCTCTAGTACGACGTTAACTAAAAATTACCATTACCATTACCTAGTTCGAATCCGGGTCCGGTCATGGATGTTTGTAAGCGTATGGTGTAGAGGCGGCTGGTGCACCTAAAATCTGTAGTTGCCGAAAGTCCTCACGTTGGGTTCGTGTGGAAGTTTGGAGAGTGGGGTGCCAGCTCAAGTGTTGCTTTGTCATCTGACCATGATTCAAAATTACGAGGCGTTGTCCTCGGATCTTTCCCTTAAGGGACTGATCCCGGACCGTCGTCAATAGCCCGTTGTGTTGGTCAAGTACGACATTAACTAATAAATACCAAATACCGACATATGAGCCTTAAAATTTAATTAATAGAAAATTTGCTCATTTCCCCATTCTCGAAAAAACGGGGAATTTGTAATATAATTTTCTGCAGGGGTTTATTATTATCTATCATATTTATATTAATATTGCACTCAGAATTTTAAAACTTTGCCTATGTAAGTTGCAAGTGGTGAAAAAAGTTTTTCCAAATTAAAAATCATCAAAAATTATTTCAGATTTACAATAACTCTACATAGACTAAGTAGATTGACTATAACTATCGAAAATGAGTTTTGTAATAAATTGTGTTTTAAAGAACTCATACGAGATTATGCAGAGTAAAAGGTCAGAGGAAAATGTTTCGATTAAAAATGGAATTTTTTATTATTGTTAATTGTGTTTTTTTAAAACCAAATTTTCAAATACATTTTATATTTTAACTATTGTTATTAGTTTTTAACTTTTTAAAATTAGTGTTTATCTTATTTCATTGGTTTTTTAAAATATTGCCTACGTTGCTTCATTAAAACCGAATTTTTAAATATATATTCTGTTTAAAAAAAATTTTGAGCACTCATAGGCGGTAGTCAGGAAAGTTTCTTTTGGGTGCGAAAATGCAGCGCCTAGGGGCACACTAGGTTGCTATAGAATTTCGGAGGTTGCTATAGATTTTGCGGTCTTGGCTCAAAAACTTTTTTGGCATGGGAGCCAATTCGATTTTGGAATGCATTGTAGTGGAAAATCACGCCAGTCGCTCAGTGCCTGTCGGTGGATTTGATTACGCTCCTTGATATCGCGAAGCTTGCCTGGAATCGTTTATCCTTTTTTCACAAAATATTTCGTTATTTTAAAAGTTATTTTGTTTATGATATTAATTTTTGTGTAATCTGTATTTCTTGTATTTGTCAGTTCTCAAATATTGTTTACTTTTCGCTTTGTTGTGTTTTTGACTAGTTTCTGCCCTTCTCTTAATTGCTCTTCCTACCTGTAAATTGTCCAAAAATTATAGTGTAACTTAACTATGAAGGTTTTAATTACTGGTGTGGATTCGATGGTCAAATACGGAGTAATCGGAAATCATTACGGAAAAATCTGTATTTACCATCACAATGACATGGTAATGTAATATATATTCTAGCTTTTCCAGGAATCACCATTGAGGATGTAACGGAAAAGAAAGAATCGTGACTTGATTATGGGTCATGTAGGTACCAATAACACCTATGATTGCCTTGAGAAATGCTTCTCAAAATTTGAGGAACTGTTGCAAAACATAATAAACTGTATTCAAGAGACGTGCATTGTGATTTCAGCTATATTATCTAATAACTACCTCTTTCTTTCCCTTGAAAAACAAGCTATGAGACCTTTTCTTCAGAAAGTGAACACAAAAAATTATCTTCTAAACCACAGGCTGTTTTTCTGCTGCCAAAAGAAGCAAAATATTTTTTTTGTAGATCCCAGTCATTGGAAAGGTACACTTGAAAAGGTAGTATGGCACAAAAAATTATCTTCTAAACCACAGGATGTTTTTCTACTGCCAAAAGAAGCAAAATATTTCTTTTTGTAGATCCCAGTCATTTGGAAAGGTAGTACGGCAAGGCCCAGTCATTTGGAAAGGTAGTATAGCAAATCCCAGTCACTTGGAAAGGTAGTATGGTAAGGCTGCCCAGTTTACATCTCAATTCTTCATCTGAGAGTTTAATTCAATCTGTGATCCACCTAAGCCCAAGGAAGGCTGTTGAACTGATTTCTACAATTGTTACAGACGGTTCTGTTCAATGCAGGTATTAATCTCTATAATATTGTACATAAAATGTTATTAACTGTGTAACGTTATTTCCATATTCATTCTTTAGATGAGGCTTGGATAACAAGTTCACTTTTTTTCACTAAACTTCCTAGTTTGCAATATAACAATATAGCCTTCCAACTTCCAGTAGAAAGAACCTTGGAGGTAGGATCACTGTTTTGTCAGAGCATTCCAGGGTTGAGGAGTCTCAAATTTTCCTGACAGTGTTATTGATGGATTTTTATGATTCTTTGTGGCACGAATTCCTCAGCTGCCAGGTGCTTAGAAACATATTATATCTACAAGACTAATGAAATATTATCTCAATTGGCTGGAGATCAATTTGCTCATAATGAATATTTATTTATACCTTTAAATGAAAATAATCTGGGTTCTATTGGTTGGAAAAGTTTCATTTTTATGAACCCTGCGGTACAACTTCTGCTCAAAATTACAAAGATTTCATTCAATTATAGAAAAATCATATATGTAAAAGCTTTAAATCTTCTGGAAGATTGATTAATTTCATGCCCTCCTCACTTTAACCAGACAGATAGAACTAAACTCTGTAGCTACTGATTGCCCATCTAGCAATAAATTAGTTTCATTAAATGTTGAGAAGACAAGACAGCGTTTTAAATGGGGAAATTCGAGATGTAGCTATTCAAGATATGCCCTTAAAATTAAGGTAGGTGAAAAGCATGGCAACTACTTGAGTGTAATTATTAAAAAAATCAGTGTGCTAAAAGAAACAATTCTTGTTTTTAGGATTATGTTGGAAAAGTTTGTATCGTATTTTTATGCAAAAGAGAGGATACATAATTAATTTTTCTCTTTCAGGATAAGGGTAAACAGAAGGAATTTTTATTTTTCAGGATGCAACTCCAGAGCTTTGTATCATTGTATTTATGAATAATAAATTTCCTTTAGTTAAGATGGCTAGTAAAAGATTTTGCAAATTCAGGAGCAATTCACCTGAGCCTGTAAAGAATTTCCCTCATGATTATCAATTCACATTGTTGACTTTTTCATCAAAACAACTGTTATGTTTCCTGATAACTAAATGATGTTTGTTTTTGGTGATCATTTCATATGTCATCAATAATGAATTTCTTTTGGTTCAGATAATCATAATAGAAGTGCAACATTGATAAACATCTGATCATTTCACACATTACATACTACTAGGAATATTATTTCCTCATTTGATTAAGGGAGCAGACAGCTTGCTGATTATTATTAGTTGGTGGTATATTCAGTAGGTTTTATATTTTGCATGTAGCACCTTTTCAGAAATACAAAGGCAATAATGATTTTTCACATAATAGTGTGAAGCTTCAAATTGAATAAGTTATTTTAGAAAGTAAACTTAGAGCAGCTTTTGGCTATAGCCCCCCTAAATCTGCAACTGTATATAGCATGTGTTAAGCACAGTAGTCAAATAATGAGTGTTCCAAATTTGCTGTGAATTGGTCGAATTGTGATATATATATATATATATATATATATATATATTATTATATATCTTTAATATTTTACTCCAATTTGGATCACAGAAATTGTTTTACCCCTCTCAAAACCTAAGAAAAATAGAAAAGGGGTTAATATATAAGAGCCAATGTTTTCTACAGGATGAGGATTTCGAATTGTTTTTAAATCCCACTGAACACCTAGGTCAAATAGAACTGGGGTTAATATGTTGCCTACGTCACCCCCAGAGTTATGAAGAATAAGTGTTTTCCAAATTTGGAGTGGACTGGTCAAACCGTGTAGATCTGTATAGAGGACAGACAGACGTCAACTCTGCTGTATCCCCTTGAGGCATTATGCGACAAATTTATCTTGAAACATATTTTGCTTCTTATCTGAAACTGAAAGGTTTATAATTAAATGGTAGTATATGGCAGAGATAAAATAAACTATACACTTTTGATTTGAGGAATTCAGATTTAAAAAAATTTAGTCACCTGCTAGCATGGTGTTAAAGAATTTTTAAAGACAGGTATGTAATGAATCAGCTTTTGGTTTAATCACTCCTTAACCCTCTGCATACGAAGCCTCGAAATATCAATTCAACCTTTCGTTACGAGAGGCGCCCGGACAAGCAGAATACGGAGAGCGCCCGAAAGTGCCCGAGATTAGTGCTTTCCACTAGGAGGCGTATCACCTTGTCACTCTACTTGATCATCTCCTTTGTATGGGCCATAGGGGGTCCAAAACTACTCAAGAAGTTGTCCTTTATCTTTCCGAAGCATGATGTTCCGCGACACAGAACCAGTTTATACGGATTCACGTGGGAATTTTTATGTGCACCATTGTATATGCAATTGTGTTCTTGACTTTTTCTCATGCTTTGTCCCATTTGAAACGTTTAGCTGCTGGCTGCTACCAACAGTCTGGACTGTGTTTTCACTCTGATCAGACGAGCTTTATCTTCACTCCCTGCTTTCAGGTTTTGCTTTGAATTCTGTTCTCGTTTAAAAAAGTCTTTTTCAAGACTCTTCCTATTTCGGAAAATATTATTAGCCTTAAATATTTTCAATTAATGGGCTTGACATAAATCCGGATTTGATTCGTTAGTATTATGTCTCGCAAAACCAAATCGCTGACCCAAGCGGAAATTGAAGCAATTTTGTTTCAAGATACTGATGAATCAGATTTTTTTGAATCGGATGATGATGATTCTAAAAGTACTGAGAAAGTAAACTGTGTTTTAAATAGCAGTTTATATCAAGAAGATGATAAGAGGGAATGTGAAATTAATGTTGGTGAAAGCATTGATGAATCAATGCTTAATTTTAATGTTGACTGGTCAGAGGACGTTCGAAGTGAATGCATAGAGGAAACGAAATTTGTACATCACACAGGACCTGTGCATAATTTGCCAACGGATTCATCAGCACTGGATTTTTTAAAGTTGCTAATTTCGGATGAATTACTTGGAAGTTGTTCAAGCAAACACAAATAAATATGCAATTTTCTGTGCAAAGAAAAGAGGTGAGGACAAACATTGGCAACCTATCGAAAAGATTGATGAAATGTGGAGATTTTTCGGAATTTTTCTTGTTATGAGTGTAGAGCACACATTTACCTGGGCTTTCTGACTATTGGTCGCAGAATCCAATATTAGGTAACATGATGATAAAAAAACTGATGACCAGAGATAGATTTTTTAAATTTTTGCATTATTTTCATATCTCAGATAGAGAGAAGGAAGTTGGAAGAGAGAATGCCGAGTTTTCTTACGTACAGAAGGTTGAACCTCTGTATTCTACATTGAAAAGCAAATCTTCTCAGCATCTCAATGCTCCTAGAGAAGTTTGCGTTGACGAAGCCTTAATTAAACTTAAGGGCCGAGTGGGCATAGTTCAATATATGCCTTTAAAACCGGCCAAGCGAGGTCTGAAAATGTGGCTCCTTTGTTCATCAAAATCCGGCTATGTTTTAAATTTTGAACTGTATGCTGGAAAGATGGGTAACATTCCAAAGTCCTCGAAAGGACTTGGATACGATGTGGTCACTCATTTGATTAGTACTCTGAAGAATAAAGGCCATGATATATATTTTGACCGGTTTTTTTGCAGTGTTCCTTTGATTATAGATTTAGTAAAAATAGGACATTATGCTTGCGGGACGCTGAACGTAAACAAAAAGTATTTGCCCAGTAACATCAAGGCCTTAAAACTTTCTGAGGAAAAAAAATATAAAGGTTTTCCAAAGTAAAACTAATTTGAACTTACTTTGCGCGGCGTGGATGGACAAAAAAAGTGTTTTTATGCTCTCCACAAACTCAAAAAACGAAACAGGTATTGTGCAAAGAAGGCAAAATTCTGTTAAAAAAGATCAAGTTTGCCCTGTCGCTTTTCTCAAGTACAACAAGCATAAGGGTGGAGTGGATTTAGCTGATCAAAAAAGGAAATATTACACTACATCGAGAAAATCCTCAAAATGGTGGAAGTATTTATTTCACTTCCTTCTAGATACAGCTGTTAATAATGCGTATATTTTGCAAAATCTTACAAGCATGCCGGTCCCTAAGAAGTGCAAATCTCTTTACGATTTTAAATTAGAGTTAATCTCCGATATCGCCAAATATATTCGAGTAAAAAAAGAAAAAACACATTTATTTCTTCTACCCCACACATACATAAGAGGAGAAAAATAGATGGTCGTAAAAGAAAGTGTGTTCTATGCCGTGAAAAAGAAATAAAAACGTCTTCTAACAGATATGTAGAGAGCACATGGGAGTGTGAAATTTGCAGAAATGCTTCTGTAAAAGCTGTTTCGAAGAGAGTCTATAAAAAACGCACTAATCAACTCATAAAATTGCAAAAAAAGAAAAAAAAAACCCTTATTATTATATAAAACAAGTCAAAGGAAATATGCCTCCTGGGGAACCCGCCTTTGCGACTTATCAAAGGGGTAACGCTTCAATAAACTGTACCTCCTGGGTGATGTGGAAATCAGTTTAACACTTTCTGATCTATAACTTATATGTTTAATCCTGGTTTCGAAATATTTTACAAATATTGTTTCCAAAACTTTGTAAGCAAAAAATAATTGGCCGAACTACGAGTTTCCTTGCGTAAAATATGTTAATTGATATCGAATTTACGAAGTCAGATCAAAAAGTATTTTAGCCAAAGTATTAAAAAAATACCACGCTCAAACATGACAGTTTTTGTTAACTAGCACTATTTGTCAATTAGCCGACCAACTGGTATAGTGGTTAAGGTGTTAGCCTCAAGATCGGAAGGTTCCTGGTTCGAATACAGGTCCGGGCATGGATGTTGGCGGCTGGTGCACCTTAAATCTGTCGTGGCCGAAAGTCCTCACGTTGAGTTGGTGTGGAAGTTTGGAGAGTGGGGTGCCAGCTCAGGTGTTGCTTCGTCATCTGACCGTGGTTCAAAATTACGAGGTGTTGTCCTCGAATCTTTCCCTTAAGGGACTGATCCCGGACCGTCGTCAATAGCCCGTTGTGTTGCTCTAGTACGACGTTAACTAAAATTACCCATTATCCATTTGTCAATTATACGATTATTCTTAAAAGACACGACAATCAGGATGGAGCAATATTATAATTGGCTGATGTTCTATGAAGATACGTGTCCTAGTAGAAGGGTTTGTTTACAAAATATGATATTCCAAAAAAAAAATATTTTTCAAACATAAATTTGGGCAACGGGCTATTGACGACGGTCCGGGATCAATCCCTTCAGGGAAAGATCCGAGGACAACACCTCGTAATTTTTAACCACGGTCAGATGACGAAGCAACGCCTGAGCTGGCACCCCACTCTCCAAACTTCCACACCAACCCAACGTGAGGATTTTCGGCCACGACAGATTTAAGTTGCACCAGCCGCCTCTACACCATACGATTACAAACATCCATGCCCGGACCTGTATTCACTATACCGGCTGATCGGCGCGTGCCACGTAAGAGAATTATATATATAGAGAGAGAATTATGTCAACCAAGGGAAAAATTCAGTTCGTTAAAATTTGTCTCATCCAAAAACTTTTTTGGCTGAACTTAAGAGCAAATTTACTAACTACAATATAAAAAGCATTTCATAAAAAAAAATAATAATTGTGACATTTCAAAACCAGTAATCCTTGTGATGATATTATTTCCCGTTCACAGAAATTAAATTTCACTAGTGGGGAAGCTGATCTTAATGTCAAATTTAAAATAACCACGTGCTTTTAGCGTAAGTATTTAAAAGTTATAGCCGAAGCAAATTTGCAAATTAAGAAATTCGTCAACGTTTATCCTTCGTTTTAAAACTAAAATTCACTATCTTCCATTTTCAATTTGGATGACACCAGTCTAAAAATTGGCACCATTGAGTATCGGTATCCCGCAGCTAGATGTGATCAACAGTGACCGCAAAACATGCCCTCTTCCTTGAAGGCCTGGAGAAGAAGGGGAAAGAAACGCTTAAGGGATTCAGGCGTCTTGTTGGGAATCCGACAACATTCTTTTTTCCTGTCCCCCGTAACGGAAGGAAATAGATTCTCGGGCGCTTTCGTATGCAGAGGGTTTAAAGGTCATTTGTATAAGTTTTTAGTATAAGACTGGTAAAAATGTTAACACTTTTAGGGTGGCGGAACGTCTCATTATCTTCAGTATTCTAAAGTATAAATGTGAAAAATTTGGTGTGAATTAGTCAAACGGAGTAGATTTGTATGGAAAATATACACAAACACATCCTTTTTTTATATAAGTAGATTACAATCCCTTTTTTTTGCGTTTTGTGTTCAAACGGTACTACGAGCTAAGAAACGATACAATTATTTAATCAGACCAAATTCTTCATTTTCAGAAATAACGAGAAATCGCGAGTTTTATAAGAACGCTGATGTAAGTCCTCCATTAACTTATGCCTCACTATCGGACAGGTAAGTGTTTAATATTAAAAAAAAACTTACATGCTTTCTTGGGGGTATGAATATGTTTTGCATCCACTTAATTATTAAATGTTTTATTTCTATTTCTTGAAAAATTGCGAGAAAATAATCAGTTTTATTTTCTTTGATTTCAGGCCATTATTGAATCGCCAGAAAGGTAGCTAACATGAAATTAAATATAAAATTGATTCCAAAACACGTTCTGTTACTTCAGAAGGAACACCGCAACATGGAAGTAAAGCACATTCCACAAGTCTCAAATAGTTTTAAAAACAGCACTGGTGTTGTTTTTTAAACCAAAAACCGGAACATTTTTGCGTGAATGAAACAAGAATTGAAAAAATTACAAATGTTTATGTCTAGAGTTTTATGACGACAATTAATTTGACAATTCATACACCCGAGAGAGATTTCGACAATTTGTATATGATATATAAACCTAATATGAGGTTAATTAATGTCTCACTTCAGCAACGCACTATTGACGATGTTCCAGGATCAATCCCGAAGGGAAAGATTCTAGGACAAAGCTTCGTCCTTTTGAACCACGGTCAGAAGACGAGAACAACACCTAAGCTGGTACCTCACTCTCCAAACTTCGACACCATACCAATGTGAGGACATCTGAGGCCACAGATTTAACATGTACCAGCCCCTACGTCTACTAGTCTTTAGTTGGGTAGAGATTTGAGTAAATTCCCAATCCCAATATTTGAACTCGCAACCCTCGGGTTGTTAATCCGCTTAGATCAAATCTGACCTGATGTTCTTACGTCAACAGCAGGGACGCCTACCCTAGGGACCCTACCCCTTTGCCTCACCAATATCTTTATGGATGGATAGGTGGGTAGTTAATTAACGTCGCTCTGAAGCAACTCAACGACCTATTGGCGACGGTCCGGCCGTTATCCCGAAGGAAAAGTCCAAGGATAACGCCTTGCAATGATGACAACACTTGAGCTGGAACCCCACTCTCTAAACTTCCATACCAAGCCAGGACATTTCAGCCACGATAGATTTAACGTGTAGATGACGGTCTGAGACTGGACCAAGTTTCGAATTCGCAGCTCAAAGTTTGCTAATCCGTTGTTTATCCAACAGGGCTACCTTTCATTGATGGGATCGGCCTCATCAAATTAATTATGAAATAAATGAGTATTGCAAATATACGGGTAATATGAATAGCCAAACATAGAGATGACTTTACTCAATAGGTCGTAAAGCCATTGTATCCGGCGACAGCGGTACAAATTTAAGAGGTCCAAACTCCTTGCCCAATCCCAATATTTTTATAGTTTATGCAGAAAGGCATGGATAACATGGGTAGGGAGATGTACACACTCAACCCTTCTGGCGATTGCTCAATGAGGTACCTCGTTAGTAGCAAAACCGACTGACGGACGAAAAATTTCATCATTGTAAGAAAACTCTTCAGATCTTGATCTCCTATCCAAAAATACAGGTAATACAATATCTTGATTACAAGATAACTCGTTATTGGCAAAATTGGTCAGCTCTTAATGGACGAGATATCTCGTCATTAGCAAAATTGATCAGCTCTTGATGGACGAGGTATCTTGCCACAAGAAAAAGTGGTCAGCTGTTGAAGGCGTCATTTTCAAAATTTGTCAGTTCGTCAAATCTATCGTCATTGGCAAAATTAGTTAACTATTGATGATGAACGAGATATCTGCTCGAAACCCCACCACACACACACTTGGAGGGTTAAACAAAAAATAACTACTATTGTCCCAGTAATTACTTAAAATGTTATATTGTACACACTCCCAGATCGTTTATTTGCACTGTTACTTGTTCAAATTTGTTATTGATAAAATTTGAATCCCATGCTTTTTCATGGGGTCGCCCTCAAGATGAGGCATCATAGGCTGTTTGCAATGAAATAGTATTGTGAGTAGAGCAAGAGCGTATCATTTCATATATGCTTTTCTTTGGTCTGTGTCATTACCTTCAAATGTAAAATGTTAAATCTATAGGACCCCTTCAAACATTTTCAGCAGGTGTCAGGCCTTACTGCAATAATAGACATGTGTCATATTCAGTGGCCACACTTTCTACATAGCTTCACCTTACAAAATACATATATATATTTGGGATTCCCTAATAATTTTCCCACGTTGGGACCATCCATCAACGTGTGCTACCCTTTAACTGTGACCTAAAGGTCAAGATAAAGGTATCTTGACTAGAAATAAACTAACTGCATCATTACTTCAAAATAAAAATCGAATTGATACTTATTTTCGATAACTCTCGAAGTTAAATATTCTGATTTCGATTTAATTTCTATTTATTCCATTGCTAATCCGATGTTCTTTCAGCTGTTCAAATGGAGAAGTTTACTTTTAACACTACTATGACGGCATCAAACATTTAAGTATTGCCGTTAAGGATTTGTTTTGATTTTTCAATACTTTTTCTGTGGACACTCTAAACAATGGCCATAAAGAAATGAAATCCAAAATAAACATCTTAGCTTGTCTAAGAAGCACTCCCCCAAACACTATAATTTTATACAAAAACAAATAGTGAAATCTGAGCGAGTGGGAGGGAAAATTTCCAATCACTGTCATTATATCTTCAAATATGCAACACTTTGATCCATTAATAATATTTCTGTAGAAATTTCTTAAATTATCGAAATACTTTTTATTTTAAAATTGAATTCGAAGAACCTATTAGAATTGAATTTGAACAAATATAGTTTTGATATTTCATCAGTTCTGACACAGATTTATTGTGCCTCTTTTGTGTGTTCTGTGCCTATAGACCTCCCTTCCCTTCCATAGCATTGGGTTGCACCGTGGCTTAGTAATTTACACACTGTTCTTGTAAACTACGAGTTGTAGGCGATGCTGGTTTGATTACTGTAACTTACTCCGGGAGTATTTCTTTCATCTGCATTTGTAAAAATTCACATGTACTTTCATTTATTTGATGTTGTCTGGACAAATATGATCCTTGCGTCTTAAAACCCTAACATCTAATCCAATCCTCGTCCATTCATAAGCCAAAATTAAATAAAACGAAATTTCATGCCCCATCTGTTTATATGTAACTGATTTTATAATACAAAATTTTGTTAATTGATCACTACTATTGAAAACAGTCATAAAAATTAACTATCCATTTTAGAAATTAAAAATTGACAGTATTATTTTTATTCAGTACAGCCCAGTGTATAAACCATATGTAAAATTATGTATAAAATTGATGTATATATATAACAATTTTATGTTTTTATCTAACCGTTAGTTACATACGCTTCAGTTCGCATCGTACGTAGTTGAAAACGAGCAAGCAACTATAATAACCAGTTAACCACCAACCTAAATTCTAATCTAGTCTAGACGAGAGATCCCGGTGCAAAGCAGCGAGCAAATGCAACTAGAGCTAACAAAAACAGGAATGCCGGGGTTGGGATCTTTATCTCTCCTAAGATCCGGACCCCTCACATAGGGGGGGGGTCTCATTACAGGACACGAAATTTGGAACTTCTGTGCAGGAAGAATGAGCTATTGCCTACGGGGATGGATGTCCGCTGCTGTCTTGACAAAAGGCTGGACGGCTGACCTAAGTATAGACACTTTTCTGAGAAATCTTCTGAAACCCCATTGGGAAAGATTCCAATTGTACATCCGGTCGGTGCTACTGAGCCCTGAGGGGCAGGACGTGAAAAATCAGGGCATACTCTGAATCAATTTTGGAGAGGAAAAGGAAAAGGAATGAACAAACATCAATTTGATTTATTTAGAGTGGATCTCGTTTGTTGAACAACTTTTTTTTCTGCGGTAGTCGTATCTGGGATTTGGAGTATAGCTTCGTTATATTATGGTTGGAGAGTTTTGCGTAGAAATTGGTATTGAGTTTAATTATAAACTCTTTGATCTCGCGTACATGTTTAGTTATTCCCTAATTTTTATATTGCGGTAGAATAATGGGCTGTCTGTAGCTATTCGAAGGGTGATGTTTTGGAGTGATGATGTTCTTTCACGTGAGTTTCAGCGCAGGAAATCCCCATACAGGACTAACGTAAGTGACCATTGGTAGCAACATGGAACTGCGAAATCGCGGTCACAAGGTAGAAACGAATGTCTCTAAGAAACTAATGCAAAGCACGTGCTAACAATGGAATGGATTTTTTTGTGTGTGCCCCACAACCGTCTGAGAAAATGTGCAAGAGCTTGATTTAAGTTTTGTTTCTCTCGCCTTTATTATTTGGAGCTGCTTTAGTTAAGGGGTAGAGACATCGCAAATTAATGACGTTTTATAGTATTTTTAAAAAAACTAAACTTACCAGAAGTAAGATTTTAAACAAATGTACAGAATCTTTAAGCAAAACTCAATGTGGAATAAAATCTCAAAACTAAATTTATAACTCAACGTCTGGGAAAATTACACAATTCTTTGTGAGTTTGCGTAATCAAGAACTGATCTAGTGTTGTCGAGTTCATGGGATGATGCCAAAACAAATTGTTTGTCTTCTCATTGGAAATGCGTAACACGGCTAACCATGCGACTACGAGAAGGTTTTTAAAAGTATTATAAACACACACAGTTTCTTTATTATAGCCCGCCTTGTAGGGGCCGCGGTAACCTTGTTTGATAAGAGTCGTGGATTAGCGAACGGAGGGTTGGGAATTCCAACTAACTAAAAGACCGTCGTGCAGGTGGGGACTCGTGCACGTTAAAACTGTCGTGGCCTCAAATTTTCGAATTTTGGTTAGGTGTAAAACTTTGGAGAGTGGGTACCAACTCAGGTGTTCACCTCGTCATCGGACCGTGGCTCAAAATTACCCAAGTATTGCCCTCGGATCTTTCCCTTTGCGATGGATCCCGGACCGTCGCCAATAACCCGTGTGTTTGTTGCTTCCAGTGCGAGGTAAATTCAACAACCAACCCCACACATTACAAAAAAATATTCCACGGCTTACAAAGCCTTGATTGTTTTAATTTAATAATATAAAAATAACAAACAATACTAGAAGGAGACCCCCCCCGACTATACTGTAATATGCTGCCTTTCTGTGTGATAAAAGAAACCTTGGCTCATAATTTAATAATTCACCTCCCCTCAGTCCCCTTTCCATAGAAATTTATGAATGGTTTAAACATGTCCATCCTAACCACAGGGTTAGTTTGTAAAGTTTCTCTCGCCTTTATTATTTGAAGTTGCTTTAGTTAATGGGTAGAGGCATCACAAACAACAATTAATGACGTTTTATAGAATTTTTTAAACAAACTAAACTTATCGGGTGTGAGATTTCAAACAAATGCACAGAATCTCTAAGCACTCTACTCAATATGGAATAATATCTCAAAACTAAACTTATTACTCAACGTCTGGAAAAATTACACAATTCTTTGTGGGTGTGCGTAAACGAGAACTGATCTAGTGTCGGCGAGTAATGAAGGATTAGCGTAACTGTATCGGAAATTGGAATAATCCCTTATCCACGCACGTCTTCTTGGTCCTTGGCTCGAATTCCGGTCTGGGAAGAGATGCTCGTAAGATTTCGGAAGAGGTGTTGAAACACAGAGTGTGGACACAAGAATTTTATTATTTCATAAACAAAATGGAGCTAGCTTTCTTATAAATTCTTCGTTGGAAAAAATGATAGTCCCAATGCCATATTTCGTGTAGTGTTTTGTTTTCACACTCTCTCACGTTCTTTTCAAGGGAATGCACGATAACTATGACACACCTTACTGTTCGCTCATTTGAATGTCCCCAAACAGGAGTTATTGTTGTATGCTGTTTAAAATAAAGCTCTCTTTCAAAATTTAATTTGCCTATTACATATACTTTTTACAAATGGTTTAACATGAATCTAATGAATAAAGAATATATTTTGAACATTATATATGTCTATCATGTTCTTAGTGATACTAATTCAAATGAGAGAAATCAGAAAAATTTTACTTTCCATGCAATCCATTGCTTAGTCACAATTTTTCTTGCATGGAGCTTACTTCTCCCATTGGCGGACCAAGTCAAGTGGGGGCCCCAAGCGGTAAAATTTTCGGGGGCTTCAAACACAAGGAAGAAAAAAGTTTCAAGAAAGCTCTCATTGAGTTATTAGCAAAAAGAAAATAAAAAATTCCATACCATAACACATCAAATCAATTTATTTAAAAAAAAATGTTACATTAATTTCGAATTTTTTTTTGCGAATTCGTCAATTATTTTGGTATTATAAATTCGGTTTTAAATTTTTTGCTCTATCTACAGAATGGCCATATCAATTAATCTTTCTTTTCCCATAGTACTCCTTAGTAAATTTTTGACAATCTTTAAAACAAAAAACGATCTTTCTTTTGACGCCCATAACAAAATGAACTGTTAAAAAAAATTTAAATAATGTTTCAACATTCGCAAATGTGCAAAACATTTCTTTGAAGGCTCGATAGATGTCTGGTGTAGGTTTTATGGTGTCCTCGCTTTCTTTTAGAAACATTAAAAAATTGTCCTTCATAAGTACAAACATTAATGCATTTTTGTAAATTATATATTTTTATAGTTTTTTATCCAACTTCCAGTTAAAGCCTCTTTTCTATGGGTGAAACGAAATTTTATAGCTAATACAGCATCTGCCCCTCTTGCTGATCATCTTGTATATTAGAAACTCTTTTCACTGCCCTTAAAGAAGCACATTGTAAAGACGCTGTCACATCTTTCCTCGAACACTAATGAATAGACATTTTAAGACCTCGGGGGCCACTTCGTAATCCGGAGCCCTACGCGGATTTCCTTCTCCACAAAGGAAATAAATATAGTTTTGATATTTATTGTTTTAAAATTTTATTTATGGATTATTGGCGCGTATATTTTCTATGAATCGCTAAACAAGACTCCAAAAACTGAAGAATTCAACACACACACTTCAATGGAAACCTCTCGAAACTCTAGTACTCCTCGCAATATGTCTTGGCGATACTTTCGAAATAATAGATACAACCTGTGCTTCATTTCTATTCATCTCTTGAAATTGTTATCAAATTTGTTTTAACTAAAATACTTTCCACTACGCCACATTAGGTATTCTGTGGAAATTGTGATAAACCCTTTTAAACTTAAAGTTAATTGTAGAACATTTCCATTCACATCTAAGAACTCTTCCGGCGGTTTGGTTGCTCTAATTTGTAGTTTTTCATAAAAACTCTAGTTATGTTCCCCCCCCTTAGTACACGTACTCATGCACTTTTCAAACAACACTGTAGTTAATTATTTCCAATTTTGTATAGTTGTCCTTTTATATTTCACAATGGATCTGCATATGGTGAGTAAAGGTTAACAACTACGATGACCCTGATTTTTTTTAAAGAATAAATCCTCTACGTAATCTGTAGTTGCAAACCGGTTATTTTAAAATAAAATAGGATGTTCTTAAAAGAGTGTTAATCGCGTTCAATGAATTGAATACATACTCAAATATGTGTAAACATAACTAAATAACATCTTTGTGCTACGCTAATTAAACACAAGAACTTAGCGCAAAGGAATTGTAATCTATTTATATGATGCACAAAAGATGCTATATTTTTTATTAAATACAGCAATAAAATCAAATAAAAAAGGCATGCTATGTTTTCAACGATTCTTATTTTCAAATCATATTAAATTTTATCGTGAAAAAACGAATACTACACTGTTGAATAGCGAACAATCGCCTTTCACGAAGCAAATCTATTGAGGATAGACAGATGCCTGGTAAAACCGCGAAACAGGGTTTGTGGCAAAACAGTAGTTATAGAAAACTATAATGTATAGCCACCAGCCAAAATCATAAAAAGGGCATGAAAACTTTTTCTGGACCCGAGACCTTTTATAGCCCATCGGTCAAAAAGGTAAGAAAAATTCTTTGACAAATTTTTGTCTTATCTGATCGGATATCAAAGGTCAAAAAAGGTTTTATTTTTTTCCCGACGGGATATAAAAGGCCAAGCTTGACATGAATCTGGACACGGACCATCTGAGTCACCAATCGCTTGACATGGGGGAAAACAAAAGTAGAAAGTGCATCGGGGTTGGTGCACGTTAAATCTGTAGGTGTCAATTGAATGGGAAAGATACCGACCCATTTTGATGAAGCCAGTGGCCTCTAATTCAATTTCCGACCCAACCAATTAATCCTACAGACGGTGTTCAGATTCTGCGTTTGAAAAGGTTAACATAATGTTCTTCACACCAAGATTGCCTACGTTTTCATCAGCATCTCTTTTAGAAAACTAGAGTTTCACTGCATCAGTAACCCTTTGCAGCCATTCCCATATGTTCTTTTTAAACAATATTTGCTCAATGAGTGTATCAGAATTTGTTCAAAGCGATGATAGACCATAGACTTAGAATAAGTGATAGACAGGAATGAAAAAGATACCGGCCTCGAAGTCGACCCACTAAATAATCCGATGAAGGGGTCAGCGATTGAAAATGAAATTTCAATTGGCTCATTCGATCGACATCCTGAAATTTTTAACAGAACGTTTTTCTCACGCCTCAAGCAAACTGAGGCACAGCATGATACCAAGTTTCTGAAAAGGAAGGCATGCCCTTTCCAAGTCGGCCATTTGCGATTGGTCGTCCGAAAACATTCAACACACAAAATTATGATGGTATTTTTTAATTAACGTCACAACTGGCTATTGGTGACGGTCCGGTATCAACTCCGAAGGAAAGAGAGGTCTGATGACAGCAACTTGTTAATTAGAACCATGGTCAGATGACGAGGATATACCTCAGCTGGCACTAGACTTTCTAAATTTCCACATTGTCATCTGACCGTGGTTCAGATTTACGTGGTGTTGTACTCGAATCTTTCCGGTCTGCATTGATCCTGGACCGTCGTCAATAGCCTGCTGTGTTGCTCCAGTGAGATGTTAATTAAAATACGTACCTTCCAAACTTCCATGCCAAAGTGAGGATATTTGAGACTACGACTGATTTAACCTGCACCCCCCCCCCGGTACAGGTTGGGCCGACTAACAGGTATAGTAGTTAAGATGTTAGCCTCTGGATCGGAAGTTCCTGGTTTGAATCCGGGTCCGGGCATGGATGTTTGTAAGCGTATGGTTTAGAGGCGGCAGGTGCACCTTAAATCTGCCATGGCCGAAAGTCCTCACGTTGGGTTGATGTGGAAGTTTGGAGAGTGGGGTGCCAGCTCAGGTGTTGCCTCGTCATTGAACGTGGTTCAAAATTACGAGGTGTTGTCCTCGGATCTTTTATTTAAAGGATTAATCCCGGACAGTCGTCAATAGCCCGTTGTGTTGCTCTAGCACGACGTTAATTGAAATTACCTCATCTTACTTTGTACAAGATAGTTTTTGTTGGATTCGAACTCGCAACCTTAAAAAATTAAGTGTACCAAATTTATTGTAAATTGGTTAAATTGTGATAGAGATACTGAACGTTATTTCTATTTAGATCTCGAATCTTCCCCTTCGGTATTGATCCTGGATCGTCGTCAATAGCCCGTTGTGTTGCTCTAGTTCGACGTTACTTTAAATATGTAACTACTTACCTATTTGGATTACGAATCGTTTTTACCTCCCTCTCGTCCCAAGACAAACAGAACGAGGGTTCATACATAGCCTGTTTCTGGCAGGATTCTAAAGAATGAATGTATCAAATTTGGTCTGACATCGTAAAAATACTCAATATTATTAATATGGGGATTTCGTATTGTTTTTAGCGTCTCTGCACGCCCAAGAGAAATATAATGGGGGTTATTAAGTAGCCTATGTTACTCGCAGGTTTCTAAAGAGCAAGTATAGCAAATTTGGTGTGGATTGGTCAAACGGTATAGATTTGTATAGAGAACAGCGAAACGAGAATTGGTTTATGTATTTAATAGTTTTGTTACATAGATTATAGAGACAATTAAGAAGTGGTTTTATATATAGAACTAGTTTTAGATTATTAAAAAGTTAATCGATATTTTACTATTTGTAATTTGATTCAAGGTAAATTTATGGGTTCAGGTTTAATACATTTTAATTTCCTGATTATACATAACTTTTATTTTCGACTTCGAGGTTATGCATCGCATTTTTATAAAAATTTTCATTAATTATTTTGTTCAGTCTCATTTTGGAGAGTTGGTATCTGATCAGGACTCCATTGCCTCTCCTTGGTCAAGAATAGGTGCTTTTTATGAAGATAAGGATATAGATAAGGACTAGATAACTTATTTTTATGATAAAGGCAAATATTTAAATTATCAAAAAATATTGTTCGCTCAAGGTCACCTGAACATAAAGATATTTATTAATTTATACTATGTAAATATACACTGGAAACTGAATTGAATTTTACACTGGACATTCAATCTCGGAATTTGTGAAAACAATTTGAATAAATTTAAAGCGTCATAAAAAGTTAATTATCCGATCGCTTAGTCTATTTTTCAATCAGTGGAGGTTTGACCATTTCAGTCTGAAAAATGTGTATGAAATATTAAAACCCCAACTTTGGATACATTAAATTTACCTATTTTATGCTAAAATTCCTGTGTCTAAACTCAAAACTTATAAATAATTATAATTAATAACGTTTGAAATATTTGTTATATGACCTGCTAACACTAATGTTGTGCAAAATTTGAGAAACACGACATTTGAAATTGTCAGTACTAATTCATCAATTCTAATTGTAATTACAAAACGCGAATACACCAGTAGATGAATTTTCGACATATTTATTAATTTTATCTCAGTAAATATTGCATTTCCAAACATGTGAAGACAGTTTAAAATAGTTCAAATTCAATGCTATACAAAATTGTTTCGAAAACGATACACCCACTGTTAGAATTTTAAACGATCAAACAGTTTTATTTCTCCGAAAAATACTTGATAAAATTTTTCTTTCTTATCAGTTAAAAATCTTGCGAGTGCTGGAAATATTCCTGTTTTCATACCCGTGACAAAATCTGCTGTCACTGCTTCTTGCAAAAAATTGGTTAAAATGTTTTTCCCTTCATGTAAATTTATCTTTGAAATTTAAAAAAAAGAAAAAAATTACAAGATTCACAATCAAAAAAGTTTTTGGACAGCTAACAATCAAAATTAGGCCAGTTTTGTCAGCATTTATTCTGAACAAAGTGGGTTTTGTATTTTGATCAATCAGGGGGATCGTAGCATTTTGTCCACTCCACAATTTAAAAAGATGGAGAGCTGCACAGTTTCTCCTTTTCAACACATGAACCCACAGTCCACACAAAACAACAAAAAAAGGATACAACTCCATCCCGATGGCGTCCTCACTCCCCAGCAATTCTTCGTATTTCGAAAGACGGGGAAAATATGACTCACTAATGACTTCCATGAGAAAACGTCTCAAAGAAGCCAAAGCCAAAATATGCGCCAAAGTATTTGCCAAGAAAGCGATAACTGATGAAATGTGATAGTTGCAAATAGCGATAACTCGCCAAACAAAATTACCATGAACACACACTAATTACCCGCCTCGGGCGCTGCATCTCGCACCCGTTCGATAGATTACGGTAGTCAGAATCGAGATAATTTTTACCCATGTGATTCAAGCAAATCAAATATAAATAAAAAAAAGTTCAGAAAAATCGAAACGTTTAGGAAAAAATCGACGTTTTAATTTCTAATTTAAATGTATTGTAAGTTTTAAAAATCACATTAAAGTCATTTAGTAAATATTGTATAAAGAAAAAAATATGATTTAAAAAAAAATCAAGTGTTAATTGATAAATATCTTTTTATATAAATTAATTAATTGTTTATTTTTTATTATTAATAATTAATCAATATTAATATAATTAATTTATTCTCCCCACTTTTTACAGGGGTACTTTTCGGGAGAAAACCCCTCCCCATTCAACAACCCTATTTACGCCTATGCTCGCCCCCCCCTCTATTCAAAACGTTGGCACATCCCTGCGGCTTCATTTAATTTATCTTTGAAATAAAAAAAAAAGGAATTGCAAGTTTAAAACAAGAAAGTTTTTGGACACCTAACAATCAAAATTAAGCCATTTTTGTCAGCATTTATTCTGAACAAAGTGGGTTTTGTATTTTGCTCAATCAGGTGTCCACTCAACAATTTAAAAAAAATGGTATATGCACAGTTTCTCCTTTTTAACACATGAACCCACACCATTCTCCAAAAAAAAAAAATGATGAAACACCACCCCGATGGCGTCTCCACTCCCCAGCAATTCTTCGTATTTCGAAAGACGGGGAAAATATGACTCACTAATGACTTCCATGAGAAAACGTCTCAAAGAAGCCAAAGCCAAAATTGCGCCAAAGTATTTGCCAAAAAAGCGATAACTAATGAAATGTAATAGTTGCAAATAGCGATAACTCGCCAAACAAAATTACCATGAACACACACTAATTACCCGCCTCGGGTGCTGCATTTCGCACCCGCTCGATAGATTAGTTTGATCCCAGACCGTCTTTAATAGCCCGTTGTGTTGCTCTCGTTGGACGTTAATTAAAAATTACCAATTACCCTTTGACTATGACGGCCTTAACGCGCATTGGAGAGCAAAAAATCATGTGACTGGCCGATTGGAATATTTCATTGGCCATCCAGATCTTCACTAATCACGCCCTAACACATGATGTAAGAAGTTTTCTCGTATACCACATGGACCAATCAAAACAAGGAATGTCTCGGTGTGCAGACGAGAAATGAAAGATGTAAATAAACGAATATGGTGTTTTGGTCTTGGTGAATTGGGAACTGATTGAATGGATTGCGATACAAATACCTGAATAAAGAAAGATTGCCTTTGGATGTGATGGCGTCAATAGAGAAAGTTAAAATTTTAGTTGTTGGAGATTCTGGTTGGTCTTTAGTGTTTAAAATGTTTTGTTTGTATTCGTTTATAAAATGACATCGTGAAATGAAATCTTATATTGACCAAAATAATGTTCATATTTTTTGAAAATGTGGCTACCTACAATTTTAACAATTTATTCTTTGTCTTAAAGACCACGCTTGTGGTCCTTTGTGGAAATTTATAAGCAAATCTTTTTGATAGTAAATTGACGTGTTTTGCAAAACATGTGTCTTCGTATGACACTATCGAAATTTATTTTTCAATGTTATCAGAAAACTAGTGAAACCTTAAATTCCCGTACATGCATAACAGTGCATATTATTCATGAAAAATTTCCCCTGGAGCTTATTTACAGTTGCATTTTAAAGATTTTTCTGTTCTTGCCGTATTTTAAGGAAGATAAAAAAAAAACAGCTACTTTTTTGAATATTTGATTTATATTTAATATTAAAATTAAGATATATTTTTCCCTCAAGTTCAGAGGGGATTTTTTAATGCATACGGTTTTATGTCCTATGTTTATAACTTACAATCCTTCGTAGTATATTATATTTTTCATAATCCATATTTTTTTTATCAGGTGTAGGCAAATCCTCTTTAGTGCATTTAATTGCCAATTCTGAAGCAATTATGAATCCCTCTTGGACTATAGGATGTTCAGTAGAAGTGAAAGTAGGAAAATTGACTTTTGAATTCATTAATTTATTTTCTTGTACAATTCATTAATTGTTTCATTTCTAGGTATTTACTCTGCATATCCTTTGTAAACTTCTTGATCAAGAGTGACGTCATTGAACAATAAGCATATACCCTACAATTTGCTTTATTTGAAAACAAGAGTGGAAAAATTTTCGGGTGTTTGTTTTTACAAATAAAAATCTTATAACTTTGGAAACTTAGCCATAGGTATTAAAGTTAATGACATGATAGAATAAATAAAACAGATCAACAAATGCCATGCATAATCAATGTTTTTCCCATCTGGTTCTTGAGTGGTTTAGATTAGTTTTACTTTAACCCATAATCAGTGGCCTGAAATTTTTTGGATAAGTAAAGTTGGGGATTCCCACTAACACCATATAAAGTTCTACATGAAATTCAAAATCAGACACATTTCAGAGTTTTTTGTATTCCTATATGTGTAGAATTTAGTTATTTTTATTAAGTAATTAATTAGACAGAATTTGAGAAAAAATAATCACCAATAGAAAATAAAACAAAAAGAACTCTTGCAACTCATGAAAAATTTTTCACTTATATTAATATTTAGCTTGCAAAAAGTACTTATTTGTAAAAAATGTTATGTAAAGAAAAAATTATATAAGATAAAATACGTATAAATTTAAATTAACTAAGTCTATTTTTCAAATTTTCTCTGAATAATATTGATAAGTATTTCAAAGTGATATTTCAAGCACACAAAAAGGATTTTTTATAACAAAAATAAAGTTTTCTCTGTGAACAACATAGAATAAGTACATTAACAATCCCCAGAACATGCCAATTGAGTTAAGTTTTGAGCTTGCAGTGAAAAATTCATCATAATCATCACTTCACTTCTATTGATAATCTTTTCGTTTCCATAATCAATTATTAGATGGGTGAATTAACTTTTACATTCCAAACTATTCCATTGATACAGAATAATTATGTTAGCCCTAAAGATAAATTTTCTAGGAATCTGCGTAAAATTTCACAGTAAAATTTTAATAAAAATTAACCAACATATTTCTCAAAAATAAATAAAAAAATTTTAATTCCCAATATGTATATTTAAGTGTAAAATTGGAATGCTTTTCTGATGCTGCTGAAAAATTTTACATTGTGACTTTATTTCATTATCATTATTTTGTTCATAGACTACAGTAATACACAGAAGTTATCTGCAATAGGTGTGTTCGACGAAAATGGTTTCAGTTGAATTCGCGTGAGTTGGGGTACAGCATTCCATATAAGTACTTATAAATTTTGTTCAGTAGTTCTTTATACCATATTAATACAAAATATTAAAAAAATAATTTAATTATTTAAAAACAATATTTTGATATCGATGGCATCATAAAATCTAACAAATTCGTAACACAACACAATGCCTTTTTTCACACAAAATTTTTTCGTAGCAAGCTAATAATTTTTTATTTCTTTCTTTGTCAGAGTCTGTTTTCTAAAATTTTTAAGCCCTTTTCAATTGAAATGAGACCTTTCAAGCTTGCAATTGTCATGTTCTTTTCTGCTCAAACTCGTTCTGAAGTGCCGGATACTGCATTGATGTTTTGCTCACACATCTCTGAGATAATTAACTGTCAGCTCTTGAAATTGTGAATCCTATACCTTGGTGACATCACCACCATTGACTTCCAAATCTAATTGCCTGGCAAGATTAACAACTTCTATTACATGATCACAGTTAACTGCTCTTGTTTCTGTCTCGTTTTGAAAAAAATGGACTAGGTTTCTTTCAGACATCATTCAATGTTTTTTTGTATTTTCATCCCAAGATTTTCCAACGATTATTACGGTACCTAAAACATTGAATTCTTTTCAAAAGGCTAATATCATTGTTTTGCCTCCTAGCTTCATTCAGATGTGCAAACGAACGCCTCGTGTAGTAACCCTTGAATGTTTTGATGATTCCCTGGTCCATCGGTTGAAGCATGCTGGTTGTGTTAGGAGGCAAAAACACAACCTTTCACACATGGTTCGAAATCAACTTTCGTGATCGTAGAATCAAAATGTGTCTAATGTGTGTTCCAGAAGTGTTGCCAAATGAAAAAGTCAAGAACCTCGTAACTCTGAGTTCGCAAAAGTTTTGGTATTACTGTACTTTTGTTCTTAACTTATTGGAATAAAATGACATGTATCTTGTTAAAAGTTATTTCGTTTTCAATATTGAGAAGCTTTAATACAAGAATGATATTTAAATTAAAAATTTTGATTTAAATCATTGATTTTTTTTAAAAGTAAAAATCCCTTGCTTTTAAATCAGCATATCCTAAATAGCAGTATTTCCAGGATCGGTACTTTTCAGAAAATGTTCAAATAGTTGTACTAATCAGGAATATCTGAAGTACTGCAATATTGGGAGGGTTTCATATATGTATATAGCGTTTTATCTGAATATTTGATTTGCTGTATTTTTAAATGTTTCAAGTATTTTATGTTTATAAGTTTAATTTTATACTATCTACTTACACATTATTAAGTAGAGTAACAGTTTGAATTTTAGTTAGTATTGAAGAGAAAAGTTGTGATATTTGTATAACTATCAGTCTTCATGAATACAATATTTTAAACAAAGGGAGAGATTTTAGGGTCATTCCATGTCAAATTGCAGTGATATTTTCTACCTGCATATCATGTTTTTTGAAATGCTGATTTTGTTGTTCAGCTACATCTAAGAAAATATAAAACAGTTTACCTTTCTGCTTGCAATAGTTTTTGTTGTATTATTTAAATTTAAAAAATTGGGAATTTCAGGATTTAGTTGTTTGTTAATATTTTAATGTTTCATTTGATTACTGCAAAACAAAATTAGAATTAAATTTTGTATAGCTATTGATTTTCGAATAAAAAATAAATAAAATGTGAAAAAAGGCGACTTTTGTGACTATTTATTTTTAATATTTGCTCCTTTTACATTTTCAATAAAGGGGTATTGTTATCCCTTTATTGAAAAAGTATACTTGATGAGTAACTACATTGTAAAGACACAAAAATTTGAATGATTTCATACATATTCAAAAGAGCTATTATAGTTTGGATTTGTTAAGCACTGGAAAAATGAAGTTGATAATTAAAGCCTCTTAATGATTAAACGAATAAAATACTGTAATATACTATATCCCAACCAGCCTTAAAAATGTCCATGCAATTTTATTTATATGAACAATTAGAAACAATCTGTTAAACTTTCCTGTGACCCCTCTCCCCCCCAAAAAAATATATATTTGTATATTTCTATTCTTTTCTTTGTTCAATTTGTAAGTTTTTCACCAATTAATATTTGACCTTTCTGCATGACTTAAGAAAATATCTTTATGTATTTCCAAATTGTTTGCAATGTCTTGGTGTGTAAGCTTGCTGTGTTAGCAACCCACAAGTTGTAACTTGCTCACTTTCGATTCCAACATAACCAACTTTTATTTTATTTTTGTGTAATTTGAAAAAGGGATTTCTGCTTATTTTGTAATAATGGATTTTTTATTTTGTTGGTATTCATTATAATGAGTTACTGTTAGTACAACTACTGTTTCCTTATTCTGTTATGAGTGTTTATTTTAAGTGTTTAATGTTTTATTTCCATTTCCTATTTTTCAGCTTCATGAATACAAAGAAGGAACCCCTTTTCAAAAGACCTATTTTATTGAAATGTGGGATGTTGGAGGGTCAAGTAGCCATAGAAATAGCAGATCAATATTTTATAATTCTTTTCATGGTAAGCTGATAGTGTAAGTTTTAAAACTTACCTAGTTATTTAAAAATGCAATTTTATTTCCACATTTGATTTCTAAATAACACAGTCTTGGCTCTGTAAAGCAGCGATTTCCAACCTTGGTGTGTGTGTGTGTGTGTGTGCGCGGACTATTGCAAAAAGAGGCACAAAAGGTTTAACAGAAATTTAATTTTCCTAACAATATATATATATATAAGCTTTCATAACATAACATTAGATTTTACAACCTATTTTTTAAAGCATTTACTGCAGCCTAACTCATTTAACTTCAATATAAACATGAAATAAACATTTATTTGGAAAAAATGTTACATTTTGTTTATATTGGATTGATGAATTGTGATTAGAATTACATAATATTTATAACTTAGTATGTACTATGTATGGCATACATAGGTAGATTGTGTAGTATACTACTAGCTGCATAGTTGAAAATCAAATGGTTTTTGTAACTACAGTAAAGATTGATTTTTTTTTACTGGAAACTCCTTGTTTCAGAAATTTAATGACACCACTGGTTTACAGGAAATAACTAATCAAGATGCATGCTATGTTATTCAAATAAGTCAAGAACTGCTCATACTGAGTTTACCCCCAAAATTATAGTGAAAGTCATCCTTGTTTTGAAGACAACAATCTTTACTGATTGGGATTATAATTACCAGACAAGTATTTTCATCATGGACAATTGACCAATAGGTGTCACTCACAAGCTTGCTCATCAGTGTTGATTTTGTTTCAAACATTTCGTGTGACTATAAATTGCACATGGCCAGTTTTAAAACCATTCTCCATGTGATAAGTGAAGATGCTCCAAATATATTCACTCTAATTGAAATTGTGGTAACTGGCTTTCTTTTTTAAGATGTTCTAGTTATTTATTTAGTATTGTAGTCTCTGTTCACAAAAATACACTTACAACAAAAATATTTTCTACATTATCTCAAAAGCATTCCAATTTTCACATAAATCTTTATAATTGGCAATTTTAATAGTTTCATTTTGTTTTGTGTAATATTGGTTAATTTGTATTTCAATTTATTTGGAAATTTTTTTGGCATTCATCCCTTAGAATTCTTTAGACTTCTAGAATAACTACTCAATATTTATGGAATTGAAATTTGGAATGTAAAAGAGTTAATTCACTCATTTGATGATTGAGTGAGCTATTGGAATTGATAAACTTTTTATTGCAAGCTCAAAATTTCACTGAATGGGCATGTTTTGGAGTATGCTATTACACTTGTTCTATACTATTCATAGGGGAAAACTTCACTTTAGTTTTATATATAAACCCTTTTCGTATGATTGGAATATACCTAGGAAATACACCCAATTCTGTTTTTGCATGATGGATACGTTCCTGATGAAGAAGATTGGTTACAGATCTAAAAAATTATTAAAAAAAAAAAAACATATAAAAATATTTGTTTTAAGCTTATTGTTTTATTTCGACAAAATACGCATGTGTAATGAAAACTTATTTAAGTAAATTCTCATTTGAAATGGAAAAAAATTCTTTATGAACAAAAAAAAATTGTTTTACTTTCAACATTTTATTCTATTTCACTTTCTGACAACAAATGGCACATACATTTGCTTACGACTGAAGTATCTCTGCTATCACTAGAAATATTGTGGACATTGTCTTCTTTCTCTATTATTGAATTTCTTTATGTGATCTCTTGAGCAAAATCAGCACAAATCTACTCTGTTGCTGATGCTTCTCCTACTTTGTACAAATTCAGTTATTAATCATTGTGGTCGTGTTTTGATTAGGCTGTTATATAAATGAATAAAAATTTCAGTTCACGTTGAAAGCTCCCACCGTGTTCCTCATTAGTGCATGTGATATAGAAATGATACTATGCCACAAATGAGATTTTTTTCTTAGAATCTAGGCAAAACAAATTCTTAGAAATTGACTTGACCCGCTTGTGTTAAATCAAAATGACTCGCCTAAAAAAAGAATGAAATAGATATTTTGAATTTGCGTTAAGTCAAATTTGTGTAAGAAAAGTTCATTCACAAACAGAATTAGTTTATTCTTGTCAATGCTCAAAGAATTTTATAAATAGACATATGATTTCAAATTTATTTATTTTCACTATGAAAAATAAAACTATTTAGTTGTTTTTGCAAGCTAAAAATTAATGACATGTAGGAATTTGATAAGATGTCAATTCTTTTTATTTTATTCTCTATTGGTGACATGATTTTTTCCGCAAAAGCAAGTCTTGAACTAATTAATTATTTTATATCAAATAATTGAAGTAATTCAAAACATTCTATTTATATATAATCAATATGCAATGCAAAAAAAATCTGAAAATTGTATGATTGAAAAAAATTATAATCTGGTGTCAGTGGGATCTGGCTTCCCTATTTATCTGCGTCCAAAAATTCACATAATTAGTTAGGGGTTAAGCTCAAAGTAATCTAAACTGCTTGAGAAAAAGATGGAAAAATATTTCTCACGCTTGGCATTTGGGGCACTGTTTTATTTACTCTATTATGTGATTTACTTTGATAGTTTCTATGTTGCGTTTTAATCTTTCAAACATTTACTGATCTATATTTTTTGTTACATTAATGTTTTAAAATCCAAACTATCTAGAAACTGCACTGTAATTTGCATGTTTCATATTCAACAAATTTAGGGCAGGGAATTGATTGAAAACATGAAATTGATTTTAAATAAAAAATCTGACAAATAAAATAAATCCAATATTTTTTATTTAAAAGAAAAATCATGATCGTTTTTCCACACCTGCTTTTAAGTATGTATCTTGAAAAGCAATATAAATATCAAGAACCATTTTAGTGTAATTTTTCCTTGTGCAAACTAAATCTCACTTTTCTCCTTTCACTGAGAAAGTGATAAAGTGTATTGAAAACTAATGATACAATTTTCCTTCATTGGCTGCAATGCATCCTGGTATATTATTATGATAATCAAACTGCAGCTTCCATTCAATCATATGCATCTAAAAGATAACTGAAATGGATTGAAAACAAAATGTAAGTTAAAATACTGTCAAACAAATTCAGAAATTGTAGGTAGTTGGATGTCAAGTGCAAAGAAGTCTTTAAGAAATGGTTATTAGTTATTGGACTTGTTGAGGTAACTTCTGTATTAATCTCTTTACCTTCCTTCATCATTCAGAATTTTTACAGTTTTCAGTATTAATCAACTTTTAAATTACATTTCATAAAATTTTATCATCTAAGATGGAGATACGCCGTCTTTGCTCACATTTAATCTTAATAAGCTTTTACATTTTCTTGTTATTAAAATTTAAGCCTTTAAATTTTATTTTTAGATAAGTCATTGGATTATATTCATTACATATTCTCTTTTAGTGTTGCTATTCTTAAGTCTTTTTAATCTATTTATTTTTAATCTTCACAGGTGTTATTTTAGTACATGACTTGACGAATCGAAAGTCAAAGCAGAATCTCAGAAAGTGGTTAGCTGAAGTTTTGTCAAGAGATAATCCTGGAAAGAAAAATAATGGTTGGTAAGTTATACCTGTTACTTTTTAATCTACTAATGTGGTTCATGTGAATATATTACCACTATTGATATATGGTTTAAGTTTAGTGTTTATTTGAACTAAAAATTAAGATTTAGTTTTGTAGGTAAAAATTATTTTGAACGCTGTTTTTTTAAAAAACACTTTTAAATATTTTTCTAGTACTCGCTGTTTATTTTTGTATTCATTTTCAAAAGATTATGTATTTGTGAAAAGATAATATTTTGATTTTTGATTGACATCAAATAGATATGCCTACCAGCTATTTTGTAGTGTCCAATATGTTTAGTAATGTTTTGAGATTTCTGTGAAGTTGACTACAAAATTACAATCAGGATAGCTAAAGCTGCGAATAATCCTTTAATTCTGACTAAAAAATTGTAAATTAGGATTGTGGAAAAAGCTATTTTTATCATTTTAATCTTTTATTTCGATTCAATTCTTATTTGTTTATTGAATAACTGCTGGAAATAAAGTAGGCTAATGCCTGCTTTGCAGAACATTTAATTCTGTAAAACAATTATGAAATATTAGTACATAATATGAGACAACACTGAAACAACAAAAGCTTAAAGAAAGGTTACCTATAGCTGTCTGGTAGTAGATGCCTCAGGATATATTTGCATGAATTTATGAATTTTTCAATCGATGGCAGAAATAGAGGCTACACCTTGTATTGTTCACTATTTTCTACTTTGTATTTCATTACAGTTGAAATAAAAAGGATTAATCAGTTATTCTTGTAAGAGTGAAAAGGGTCAAACATTTTATATAATTAGCAGACCTACATATGTGGTCATCATTAGTCTAGCATCTGTGCTAAAGTTTTCTAATTACTAATATGTATTGATGGCAGTGTTGTTTTTTACGGCGGATACTTGATCACTACTCATTTGTTACTACAAGACCAGAATCGATGGCCAATTGTAAAGGGGCACCCAGTGGGTGGCCATCACTACCCGTAACTAAGGACATCACATTTTACTGTAATGCCCGGATTTGAACCAGGAGCCTTCCGATCCAGAGGCCAACACCTTAACCACTAGACCGGTTGATCGACTTGATGGCAGTGTTGTTGCTCACATTTCGTACCTTTTTTTAAACCCTTTATAATGATTCTAAACATCCATATGCACATTTCATGCATCCCAGATAAAATATTATGAATCACAAATATAAAACTGCATTTTGATTGCACTTAATTATGCTCTTACTGGTGTTAGTTTGTACTTCCAATTATGTGCAGGGTAAAAAAGTTCACACCTCAAGTCATGTTACCACAATTAGCTTCTGAACATTTACTTCAATTGTATCTCATTTACTTGTTCAAAGTGATTAATATTTTTGGGACTCTAAAAATATTTTCGGAAAAGGATCGTATTTGTTTTTCTGAGCTAATTTCTATCTTCCAGGTGTCTCATCATTGTCTTCTGTAAACAGACTGCTGAAGAATTTTATAATAGAGTAGCAATAGTTATTTTATACGTCTCTAGCAATATTTTTTAGGTCCTAATTAAAATTAAGCATATTTAAACTTTCAGCAAAATTGGTAAATGAATCATTTACTACTGTATTTTGTATCTTTGTGTCTGTTTGTTACCATTTGCTAATATTAAAATAACATTGATTTCTATACCACATACTTTCGTGCAGTATACTTAAATGTAATCACACTTTTAAACAACATAATGCATTAATATTTGATTTTCATAGGTACAACTATGATTCTGAGCAGTTTGTTGATAATCAAATTCCAGTTCTTGTAATTGGAGCAAAGCAAGACCTTGTTATGGAGGTTTATCCTCCAGGAAGAACAAAACGCACATCTTCTATTGCAGAAGAGTGTGGAGCTGATGAAATTTATGTGGTAATGTTAGATGCTGGATTTTATCTTTAACAATTCAATATTTTAATGTTAAGTAAGCTACATGACTAAAAGTGTAAATGTTTTTCAATCATCAACATGCAGTCTTTGGCAATTAATAATAAATTACATTTGAACTATATTCTAAAAGATCAATAAATTTTTACTAAAATATTTGACAGATTAAATACTTTACATACTCTGGATATAAATTCTGTTTTTATAAAGTTCTTTTGTCCTTATTTCCTTTTGAATATTCTTAATTTTAATGTAATTGTATTTTATGTAATATCTGGAAATAATCTGATAAGATTTAATATATGAATGTATAAAATTATTTTATTTGTATTTTAGTTCTGAGTTCTTTTTCTTAGTATCATGGCCCACAATGTCCCTTATTAACACATACATCTATCTGTCTAATTCCAATAAAAGTATGTTAAACAAGGAAGCAAAAGAATCACAGCCTTCCTGTACAAATAACTTATTCATAATTAATTAACTTTTAAATAACTAATAACTTTTTCACAACTATGCAACATTTAAAAAAATGTTCAAAATAATTTTATTTTATTTTAGGATTGTAGACAAACACGTTCATTTGCTCCAGGATCTAGTAATTCTGTGAAACTCAGTAGATATTTTGATAAGGTAAGAGATTATTTACTTAATTTTATTTTAAAGTTCAGCTTTTATAATGATTTATTGTCGTAATTAGCATGAAATGTTGAATATTTTGCCTTTTACTTGCTGTGTAGTAATTTCATTTACAATAGCGTGCCAGCCAATAAGAGCAAACCAGCATTTCCCACGCGCTCTCTATTCTTTTTGCTTGGCGACATTGGCAGATATTTATCTTTTGACTGACGTGCATTGCATTTGTTGTTGTTTGTATTTGAATCTCTTCATTTGAGTATTTTGTGATTAATAATGGAATTAACTCCTGATTCTATTAGAAGTTGCATTTTTACACCACACAAGAAAGGTAGTGTTCTGAAAAGCTCTGCATAGACAATCGTTATGAATGTGTTTCATAAATTGAATCATCATTGTCTCAGTTCTTAGACACAAACACACCAAGCAACTGCTTCTTAATTTGCATTAATTTCACTGATTTGAGCTATAGATTATACTATTAGCATTACTTACAAAATTTTTTATAAATATAGTTATAATAATTAAAAGTTTTTTAAAAATTACACGTTCTTTTCAATTTTATAAAATATTGTATTATATTTTTTAATGATTAATATTTTTAGAATTCTTAAAATTTAAGATTGCTGTAATCTTGTGTGCCCTCTAAATAAACAATCACATTAGCCATAAGAAGTATATTGATTAATATTGAATGAAAATAACTCAATATTGTGAAGCAGGTATTGAGTAATGTTGAAAAAGAACATCGAGCAGTATCGTAAAGCTAATATTGAGCAATGACCAGGGTCGGCCCTAGACATTTTGGCGCTCCGGGCAAAACCTTAATTTTGCCCCCCCCCCTCCCCGTTTTTTTTAAGTAAATCTCATGCAACTATATCAGAAAGTCAAGAAAACATTGAAAAAAAAAAAGAAAGAACAAAACGTTTTATTAAAAACTTAATCATCAGATAACAAGATAAGCAATTTAGCACTTAAGGCAAAATAACAAAAATTAAAATGTAGTAATACTAACTGAACTAATATCCCATATTATAAATAAATTCTAACTAACCAAAGTAATTAAAATGCCCTTTTTCTAACTTTTCTTTCGGCAAACTCACGAACCAGTGATTTTTAGTCTAATTTGTCACTAATTTGGTGTTCTATAGCTATCATTGCCAATCCATCCATTGAGACGATTTTGCGTCTGCATCGTTCTGAGATAATTTTTTATTATTTTTAGTTTTGAAAAGCTTTTTTCCCCTGAAGCCACAATGACTGGCAATGTAAGTAGGATTCTTAATGCTGTGCTGAGGTTTTGAGCGAATTTAAGTGTAGCGATAAACTTGAGAACTTCAACAGGGGTTTCCTTTTTAGTTAATAATGACGAAACAATGCTTATTTCATCGGCTAGTTCCAGGGCGTTAAGATCGCTTGAATTTCCATCAGTTAAAACTACTTCCAAATCTTTGCAATGAGCCAGTAGCTCATTTCTGGGCATGTCTTTTAGACCAAAAATATTATACAAAAAGCTGAAATAATTACTGTGAGTATTTAGCAAATTATATCTGGTTTCCAAGGCATTTATTGCTTGATCTATAGTGTGAAAAAAAAATCTTATTTTATATTTTTGTTTGAGGTCTTGAACGGGTACATCCGGGCCCTCACACAAAAACGTTCTTGTTTTGCTTCTGGCACGATGACGTGGTGTGGTGGTTTCGAAATTAGCTTCCACGTCAATCTCTGAAGCAAGCTCGGTTGCTTCTAAAATGATGCTTTCAAAAGCTTCATCTGATCTCAGGTTTTCAAAGAAGAGTTTGCAGTTGCTAAGCATATCAATAGCTTGTGACATATTACAATTTACAGTTTGCAAAAGTTTGCTGATGGGGTTAATATGACTCAAAATTTTGTACCAGATCACAACAGAGCATATAAATTTGAACTGCTTCAAATTATTTAATAATCCGCTAGCCTCGTCTCTGATCATATTATCGATTTCTGAATCTTCATATATGCTGTACAAAGCATCGTGAATTGGACCAATTTGAAACCGCAGAGCTTTTAATGAGTCGACTCGACTTTTCCATCGCATATTACTCAATGGTTTTAGGGTGTAAGTATCAATATATTTCAGTAATATTGCCCAACAAAAAGAAGAGGAAGAAAAAAATATATATAACTTTTGAACAATATTGAAGAAGTTGGCTGCCTCAAACGAGAATTTTGCCATATCGTTTACAACCAAATTTAGCGAATGGCTGCTGCATGGAACATAAAATGCTCTGGGGTTTATATTTCTGATTCTTGTTTTTACTCCCGATTTTTCTCCTCTCATATTGGAACCATTGTCATACCCTTGACCGCGCATGTTTTCTACTTTAAGCCTATTTTTCTCTATCTTTTCTAGTAAAACCTCCGACAATTCCTTAGCTGTTGATCTCTCAATGGGTAGAAAACCCAAAAAATGTTCGTTGATATTAACTTGAACTTCAGACTCTGATTCCTGTATGGAGACAAATCTTACCACAAATGTCATCTGTTCTACTTTACTTGCATCGAGAGTACAGTCAATAATCACGGAATAATACTTGGCCTTTTGAACTTGCTCAATGATGTGGAGCTTTATGTTGTCATGCAATAATTCAATTATTTCATTTTGTATAGTTTTCCCTTGATATGTAGCTTTGATTTCTTCTTTATTGAGGACTCTGCGAACGTGTTCCTCCATTTTTGGATCAAACTCAGCCAATAACTGAATTAACTTAAAAAAGTTTCCATTATTGTGTTCATACAGTTTATCGCTTGTTCCTCGAAAAGCTAGAGAGCTCTCACCTATCATTTTAACGACTGATATAATGCGTAAAAGAACTTCAGACCAGTGATTTATCTCAGAATCAATGAGTCTCTGAGAAACTGAATCTATTGTTTCACCTTTTTTCAATCTTTGCTTCAATTCCAGCCATGATTTCAAACAATCTATATGAGTTTTAGCATTTTCATGATGTGCTAAAGAGTCCCCTAAATGCTTCCAGTCTTTAAATCCCCGATTCCCAAGAGCGCTCAAGTTAGATGGTGCAGCAAAAAGTCGACATGGAAAACAGTACAAAGCGTTTTGAAATACGGAATATACTATCCATTCTCTTAAAACCTCTTCTCCATTTCTAAGCCTTTTCTTGTAATGTTTTGGTGAGAATCTTCTATGCTGATCATCAAAAGGAAAATCAAAATTATACAAAGGCGCAGCTGGACCACGTTTAACCAAAAAAACTCTATCTGCTGCACGCATGACTTTAGGCCATAATCCTGGGTCAGAAGAGATACTTTGGACGGTAGCCTTTTCTAAATGTTTCTCTGAGGTCTGCACAACTTGCGAATTTTGATTTTTGGAACTGCACAGAACTGCATCACTACTCGCCAAACTCGTTTGAGATGACTTACCCAGCTCAGTAATGTTGACGGTTGCGTCCAAAGGGGGATCCATATCCGGAAAGTCAGTATCTAGGTGCTGGGCATTGTTCAAATGTTGGTCGGTTGTGGGAGCGTTAAAACTACCTTCTTTCAAGAAGTTCTGCAGCGCACCTGACTGTTTTTGAAGCTGTGTTTGCTTGTTCAATCTCCGCTTTTTTAATTCGCTCCCAGAGGGTTTTCTCTTAGCATCGGACATTTTGGTTTCTGGAACAAATTAATTAAAATAAAAGATAATACTGATATAAAAAAAAGCCTTGATTTAATTTAAATTATAATTTCTGAAATCCCCCACTTGTGTGCCACTGGCTTAAAAAAACGTATTTTATTCAACTCCAGACTCAATTACCTTTCATTTGATACCACACAAGCCATGTTTTGATCTAAACTCTAATTTTTAAAATCTACCCCCCCCCCACACCTTTTTTTGGCTTATGTCTGATGGATTTTATTAGTTTTTAAAAGGATTTTATTTTTTTAAAGCTTTTTTGCACTAACAATTTAAACAAACTATTTTATTTCGCACCAGCCGAAGTCTAGTGGCAAATAATGCATTGTTTTAAGTCTACTTCCTTTTTATATGCAGTTGAAAAGGGCTGTTAGATCTTGTTTCGCTTGGTTTCAAAATTGTTGTTTCCTGTACAGTCGTGTTGCCACGGGCCGAAAAACTTGTCAATTCTTGAAAGGCGGTGGCTGAGTGGTTTTGTCATGTTGAATTGAATTCAACTAGATTTTGCCTTAATGTTTAAATATATTATATTATTTCAATTATGTGCTTAGAAATAAAAATGATAAATTCCGCCTGCCCGCCTCTTAATCTTGTCAACTATCAGTCAAATCTTGCAACGCGTTTTTGAGAAAATTCCTGTGAACCGATTTCAATGAAATTTGGTATACTTACAAGGGTCTGATGACAATGCAATATTATGAAAAATAATTTATTGATATGATATCAGAATGATAAAAAAATATTCTTTACTTTTTAGCTTTAGTGCATTTTATAAAAGCCTGTAACTTAATTTTTTTTTATCAGTTTATTTTCATTTTCCATGATTTTGGCGCCCTTAGATCATTGCGCTCCGGGCGGCCGCCCGTATCGCCCTACCCTGGGGCCTGCCCTGCAATGACAAAAAAGTACATCGAGCAATATCGTAAAACTCATTGAGCAATATCGTAAAATGTATTGAGCAATGTCAGAAAAAAATATTTATCAATGTCGGAAACCGATATTTAGCATCATTGCCAGGAGGTCATTTTTACGCTGGGCAATATTGACCGACATATCGCACCCCGGCAAGAAAAGTGACAACTCAAAATTGCAGCATTTGAGAAAAATCAACTTTAGGATGCTATAAAACTTATACTAAAATAAAAGTTTTAAGTAATTCCAGTACAAGCTTCTTTTAAATTTCAGGCAACTATTTACTGCGGTAAATTCTATTATATACTTTCAAACAGTAATGTAACATGCTGGGGCACACCTCATACATATTTTTCAATGACGACCTTAAAAATTTCATTTGCTACCTGGGATACTTCTTTTGGAAATTTTTTAGGAAGCAATAATTTAAACAAATACCATTGCAAATTCAAAAAATATCTTTCAATATTATCTATTATTAATTGTATAAAAATGTCTTAAAACTACTATAATTGTGCTTTTCTTATATAAACTGACAGGCAAGCTGTCAAAACATTTATGTGCTAAATTTAAGGCCAAATTAGATTAATGCACCAAGTTGGAAGCTTGCAAGTCCCTCGTCTCCTCGAAACCCTCTGCCTGCAACCCAACAGGAGACGGATCACTCACTTTATCCCTCCGCTAGGGTAGTGCGTCAGTGTCAAGGAACATTGCAGTCTAGTATAGATGTTTAAATACTTTTGTTTACTATCTACTACTAACCAATATAAACATATCCAACTGATAAAGTAGTTTACATTATATTAATACTCTTATATTACGTTTTTTTTTAAATGTGCACCTATAATATAACCTGTACACATAATTTAAAAACTAAGGTACACCTGTATAAAAAATCTATTTCGAGGCCTGCTGTAAACCATTGAAATCATACATAAATACAACTTTGAAATCAGAATTTTTACTCTATCTTTAATGATTGCAAAGATAGAGAACCTCGAATAGTCCATTTCATGTTTGAAATGAATAGCTTTGTCAAATGCAACAAAATTCGAAGTGCAAAAATACAAAAATGAAAAATGAAAACTTATTTATTTAAAAGAAATCACATCTAAGGTATCGATCTGATGTAAAATTTTCTGCAGATTTCAAATCTGTTGAAATTTTCACTATCTTTAACGATTACAAAGATAGAAACTTGAACTAAGGATTAAAAAAAGATATAAACACCTGCCAAAAAGTTTTATTTGTTTTGTTTTGCTTCGCTAGAATCATTTGTGCTCAGAAAATAGAAGGAAAAAAATTAATTTAGAATCTGTGATATCTTTATACTGTTGCCATTCTATTGAAAACATCTAATAAATAAATTTAAAATGTTCTAGGTTAAATTTTAAAAATATTTTCACAAAATTTTCATAAAATTTGCACTATGTATGTGCCAAATTTCAAGGCTTTAAGTGGTATAGATCATCTGAAAACACAGACAGACACACAAACACTTCCTTTTATTATAGTAGACATTGAACAAGAGTTTCTTTCCTGATAGAGAAGGGATTAGTAGGGTCTCGCCCACAAAAAGATTTTGAAAGAATTGCATGGAATAGATTCGAGATATGGTGTTAGCAGGATATCAGGAGCAATTACTCACTTGTAATATATTAGCAATATTAATCTTAAATAAGCGAACTGCACAGTCTGCATACAAGAAACTACCAACACCCCTATAAACACGTGATATTTGTTTTCTCTTTTGGAAGGCGCCAAGATTCGCCAACCTGCATTTTTGCGTATAACAGTAAAACATTCATTTTTTTTTTCCTCACAAAATTCATAATTTTAATGATTCCAAAACATTTTTGATCAGCTTTTAGGTATTCAAATTGCGCTAAAAGTCTAATAATGCAAGAAAGTGTTCACAAAAACGAATAAACATTGATTATGCTATGATGTGATGCAACGCTACTATTTAAAAAATGCTTTTGATACTAAAAAAAGTAGATAAGTAATAACATACATTTGAAATGAGTAGGGCGATCCTTTAGTTCCTCTCCTTACCATTGTATACAAAACAATATGCAATCACTTTTTTACTACAATCTCTGCCTGATTCAATTTGCTGTCCCCATGCTAAATCCCATCGAGAACATTATCAGAATCGAAGCGTCCGTTTGTCACCTATTTTTGCTCAGACAACATGCTGGCCACCCCTATGCACTCCCTATCTTTATCCAAGGTGGTAACAGAACCGGGAAATCAGGGAATTCTCAGGAAACTTTTTAATTCTGGAAATATCAGGAAAATACCAGGAAAATTTTCCAAATTTAACAAAAAATCAGGGAACTTTTAAAATTTGATGCTTTAAACGGCAACTATTATCGTTTGTCCTATTTAGAGATGAGTAATTATGAGTACTTTTGAGAATCGAATAAATCTTATTCGCTGAAATTGTAATTCAAATAAATAGCAATTACGTCGTAATTTTCGAACACTGCGAAAATCGACGCTGTGGTTTTCGCGGTTGGCGATACAACTTGTGGTATATGATTTGAAAATTTGTGTAACTAATGTTTTTGTGCATTAATTTAAAACTTTTTGCTTGCAATTACAATTTTGTAGAATTTTTTGGTACAGCTTCGGTCTACGTTTATAACGGTGGTAACAGCCTTAGTGCTAGGGTTCCAACCTTTACAATAACAATTAAAATATTTGAAGAGAAAAAATACAAAATATTTGTGGAAAAGGTTCCTTTTACCCTATCCGACACTAAATATTTAAACATATTGTCGTGTGGATGCTGTATATCGATACCAATTAGGGATCACGTCATTTGTTAAAGAAATTGTGAAATCGGGGAAAATTTTTTTAACACTATCGGGGTAATCATGGAAATATCAGGGAACTTTTTTCGAGGATTTTGTTGCCACCATGTTATCTCTCCTCTAAGGTTGTGCCTATGAAGGGGACAGATCATATTTTTTCTATTTCCTATCTTCATGTTTTGCACTAACTCACTGGCGTGACGTACAGTACATTTTTAACAACTAGCAATGGTTTCAAGAGTTCACTATGATGTTGTGTGGTGTGGTATAACATACAGAACCTTGGTTGAGTACCAGGCTCGCATCTCCCTCCGTACCTCATACGCCGCTCACTGTGAAATTAAAGCTGCTGATGTAATATGCCCTTACCATCTGGTGGTGTATCGTGATGGCAAGGTGATTGCTGCTACAGAATCATACCTCCTATGCTTTGTAATGGCACCAGACTGCAGGTGAAGTAACATATTCGAAACAACCATGTTTACAGAATGTGGTGTGGAAGAAACAGTTTTCCTACCTGCACTCCTTCGATCTCCTCCGACTACCAATTTTAATTCAAATGATTGCAATGCCCAGTCAAAGTATGCTTCGCAATACAAATAAACAAAGCCCAGGGGCAGTCTGAAAATTGGTATTGTGGATTTAAGGAATGACTGTTTCTCCCACTGCCAGTTGTATGTAGCTGGTTCATGTGTAAGCTCTCCTGACAGCCTCGTGATTCTGCAGCCAGAGGCGAACAAAAAATGGTTTACAAGGAAGTTTTATGAATTTAATTTAAAATTTCCAATGTTGATAACTTAAAATATATGTTGCTACTTATTTTTCTTATCAATATTGAAAAAACTTGTTACTATTTTTTAGTACATTAAAGCAATTTTCTGTAATGATCCTAAAAATTACTCTGTTGCGAAGCACGGGTATTTAGCTAGTGCTTTCTAGTTCAACCAATAGATGTGGCTATGTAGTCATAATGTATGTTGTAAGATAAGGACAGTAGTAGATTTGTCAGAAATATTATGTTGTTCAGCGATTTATGGTTATGAAATGCTTTCGACTCCTGCATAATTCTAATCAAAAATATTGAAAAACTAATTTCTATTCCAACTAAATAAATTACATTTGTAGATGTAAAATATATTATGGATTATCCTGTTTAAATACCTGCCACATAAAAGAAATATATAAATGAGCATAAACAGTACATAATATCTATTTATAGGTTATTGAGAAAAAATATCAAGGACAAGGGACTGGATGCATTTCTTCTGTCGCAGACAGACGAAGAATGGCCTCTTATGTTAAGCAAGGACATGTGGATTGAGATTGCAGAAATTCTTGATAAAGCAACCCACAAGTTTTGTACACTTATTATAAAAGTATATTGAAATTAAATATATTTTTTTTCTCACATTTTTGAATAAAAATTTTCATAATCAAAACTTTGTAGAATTCTGTTTATTGATGTAATAGTATATTTAGGCTCACTCTAGTAAAAACAATGATTGGATTGCTGCATAAGTTTAACTGTGTTTTATCAATTTAAACAATATAATTCAATAGAAGTTTTAATTTGAAAAAGGGAAAAAATATATAGCAATTACATCTCTTAGAAATGAATCACTGTATACAGCAATTTGGATGTGCAAGTAAAAATTTAATTTCGACAAAAATTGCAAGAGAAGGCAAGCATATTATGTTATGCTCAAATTTTAACAGTTATATACTGAAAAGAGAACAGGAAAATACGTAGTTGATTAACCATCGACGTACGGTGAGGCAGAATATTGTTTATTTCCTAGGTTATGGGAGTCGGGTGAACGGCCTTACAAGGAACTACAGCCGAAATTGGCCTTCACAATGGAGGAGAGGAAATGTGTGTCGTCCATTATCACCTGATGTTGCGGTTTCTATTGTGGGGTTATTATGCCTAGAAGGTACAGATACTTCCCAGGTAAACTGAAAGGGTAGCAGTGACTTCAATACATGTATATTCATTAATATTTGAAGGACCCACAAGTTTTCTTCGGCGACGTTTTTAAGAGTACAGACTCGAGGAGAAATGATTTGAAAGGTTCCCTGTCAAATACTTTGTCAACAGAGATAAGGCTCTGTTCACACGTGGATCTCTGTTGCACTGAAAAGAGGAATGAAAATCTTAATGGGCTTAAGAGTTTGAGGTTTGAAAGAATCAGCCCTCAGTAACCAGGGTACGAGAAACTCAACCGGTTACATATCCAAAGGGTAGATTCAGTTTTAATTTCAGAAAAGAATAATAGGTAAAATTCATTATTTGTATTGAAATGAAATTATAGTATTTATAAAGTCAGCAATGTTCCTTTTATTTAACATTTTACTTTTCATACATTATGAAATTCAGGACATCATACAGCTGACGAAATTGTTTTCGACATGAAACTTTTTCAGTTATAGTAATCACGAATCACTTTATTTTGCCTCAATAACAGTGAAGGGGTTGCTTGATTCTTTTTTACTTAAAGATTCATATAGTATCCAAGTCGAATTTAGGTCTTGATTTGATAATTGCATTGTTCTGATAACTAGAAATTTCCAGTTAAACTTTTTATGCTTGTGATCGTTTTTCTTATGCACCAGTGATATCAACAGAAAGATGGAATTCAAAGCAACCAATTTATTCAATACTTAAACATTTTTTGTCTCAATACAAAACAATTCTGGTACAAGAATTCATATTTATTTCATACTATTTGATAAGAACAAAATTAATTTCATCCAAGTCATTTTCAATTATCTATATAGAAAAAAGTGTCATTTATAGGTAGTATACCAAGATTAGCATTCTCTGTTGAGTTTTAATTGCATTTTTGTGCGTTTCATTATGCAAATGAACATGGACAGAAATAAAGATCAGGCAAAATACATTCGTTGCTCTGTTACATTACATTACATTAAACTCAATTATTTGCTGATGTATTGTATTACACATGTCCACATGTGTCGTATTGCTTGAAATGTATTCACAACTAATCTAGTGTTTCCTTGTTCTGTTAGTGGTTTTAATTTGTTCCAACCTTTAACATTTTTGTTCCAAGTACTGGAAATTCCTGAATACATGGGTAATTGATTTCTGTGTTGGGGCTAAATGAAATAATTGGGCCAATTGCTAACACTGCAGTGTTGAAACTTGCTCTTAGGTTTTAAAAATACATGTGTATACATTTGTCATGTGTTGTAAAAATTTCACGTCTTTGCTTCATCTTACATTGATCTTCAATCATTTTAACTTTGAATAAACATACAAAAATAGAGAGATGAAAATATTTTTGCGATTTTTATGGCTGTAAAAGCTAAAAATAGGGAGAACTCTATAAAGAAATATGTGCAAAATATTTAAAAATAAGCTTCTCATTTATTGACATTGATTGTTTTAGTCTTGTCATGTTTTGTAAAAATTTTGAAATTTTTGTAATGAAAATCACTTTATGGTTAAAATATATGATGTGAGAAGTAAGCAAAAATAGATAATGAAGTATTGAATTGTGTGCTTATTTTCAGAAGTTAAAATTCTGATTAGGTATTCAAGCACTATCTAAAATTTGGAAACAAACATCTAACTTGAAATTAGCATTTTAGTTGATAGTCATGTTAAAATTTCTTGATCAATATCTTTGAAATAGACTATTGAAAAGGGTATTATTATGTGTAATTCTAACTGTAAATCTCACAAAAAGATGAATTCTTTAAAACATTTTTTTTTATCAAAAATGATATTTTTCTCAAAATTTTTCATTTATTCAATGTGATACCAATCTTACTAAAAATTTCTTTTACAAGTTTTAAAGTATGAAATATTAAGTTATAAAAATAAAAATTGTGATGTGATGCCAAAGCTTAAAAAATAACATACCTTGAATATGCATGTTTGACTATCTAATTTTGATTCTCGTGTGTACTTTCCATTATTTGCTATCAGGACTTTCAAAATATCGCTTTATATCAAATAGATTTGTATGAGAACCAATATTGATATATAAGCACAAGCTGCATTAAAATATAAACAAGCTGTTATTGCATTCCATTATTGATTTGTTTTAATTGTGTTAATATTCCCCAGGAGACAGCATTCTGGATTCCTTGGTGTCGAGATAAAATAAAAATACCACACAATCCTTGATTTTTCTAGAAAGCTGTTCAACTCGCCGAGTGGCCTTGAACTTTGAAATGTATTCGATATAGTTATATATTTTCATCTGTACTGATGTACTATTTTTTAATCTAGTTTCAGTAGAGGTTCAGTGAGGTGAAGAGTTTGTCTTATTAGTAGGTGAGCACGTCCAACTTTTGCCGAAGACATTCATTAAACTATTGGTAAGTATAACTATACTGTGAAAATGGACGGCTGAGGTTCTTTGTTCAAACTGGAGTTTCGTATTGCGATTCTTGATTCGAGTCATTTGTTTTTCTTTTGTTTCGCATGGGACCAGGGTCAGAGAAATTCGATGTGCGTGAGTCTCCTGAAAATAAAGAAAATGAGCTATTAAAGAAAATATACGCTTGTGCAAGTACAGGTTTTGTTTTATGTAAGGGCACAGTTTAGTTTCAGAATAATTTTAAATAGCGAATTTTTAGTTTAAATTTTCTACAGGTGAATAACTCAGTTAATGATATCTATGGAATATGAATCTGCAAATGCGGGCTCTTTGGACCACATTTATTATGTTTAAGCACATTTAGTGACGTGGTTTTAGGATATAGTATGTAGTAAGTTAAGTAGGTAGGTGACTTTTCTTCGCACTGGAGCAAACACAACAGGCTATTGGCGACCTTCCGAGATCACATATAGGGAGACTGAATGAAATTAACGTAATTTCAAGCACAGATGCACACTAAAAGCTATTAGAGGCCACCTTTTTCGCGGCCAAACAGTAAAGCGTCACTTCTTTAGTACATTTAATGATTGTTGTAATGTTTCAACTGCTTTGAAGTCGTGCCTGCCGTGTTTTCTATCACGGCATCATTCCAAAATACCGTGTTCAGAAAAAGTAATTCATAAAATAAAACAATAATGATGCAACGAACCTTTGTAGTATTACGATATAATTTTAGAACTTCAAAAGCTGTTATGTGGAAATAAAAAAAAATAATTTTACCTTTAATTAACTTTTATGAAAACTTCACAAAAATGGTTTTGATCAGCGTCATGTATAAGAGAGAGCTCAAACACCTGACCTTTTCTCTTTGTCAAAACAGCCCTTTCGCATGCATGGAAAAAGTTCACTTTCACCTCAAATGTTTCATCGTCTCTCGGATTTTCCACTAAACCATATTCGAATGTTCTGCTTGTAAACGTCATCTTTGCATATGACTGTTTGATCGTTCTTGTACCTTATGTCTTGGAATCAACAAAATTTAAGTTTCCACGTACGAACTCATCACACGAGTGTCAAATACTCGGGAAGTTTTGGCCCCTTACGTAACATCCCTCAGGATATTTAAGATCAAATTAATTACCGAAATGGCTACTAATTGAACTTACAAGGAAAATCCTCTGTGATTTCAACGAAACAAATTCAAGTAAGGATTATAAGTAGAGATCGGATTTTACATACCCCTTTTTTTTAGCCCCTAATGTTGATAGAAATATATATTAAATGTTTTTTTTTTTTTTTTACAAATTTACAAAAAAAAAATCTATTTTGCATAATAAGGATCATTTTGCATGTTTGTAGTTTTTTGCTTGTTTTGTGCATAATTAAATGCTGTTCCTATTTTCAAACATTTTTACAAAAAAAAAAAAAAAAAAAAATTCAAAGAAAATTATTTAGTGCATTGGGAAGGAAGATTTTCAGACGCAAGCCTTGGCACCCCCACCAACCAAGCAAACCCTCCCCGACAACACCTGTAATCGCCACCACACATTAATTGCACTATTCCAAATTTTTTAAATTCAACTTAGATGGTAAGGACTTGATTTCAAAGGTAAATCAATTAATTTGCAGCAATCTCTTTTTTAGTGTATGATAATATAACAAATTAATTCCAAGATATTTCATTGACAAATAATAGGACCGCAAAACTGACGTCTCATCTGGACTTTTTAAAAGCTAACCGAGTTCAGTTTCGTTTGCCGGGGCATCAAAGCCACTTGGGAGACAGGAAATTTCCGATACACGAGCCCGTTATCCTAAACATTCGGGCGCTACGACGTTACATCCCCTTCTTTACTCAGATCAAACTCGCGCAACATTTCACACATTCTGCATTAAGCTCCTTTTATAGTTTTTGGCTTTTGTAGTCAATGAATAAGTTTTTCTCTTCGTTTTTTATCATGCGTAAAAATACAGATGGGGGACAAAATAATACGAACACCTGTGAAAAAGTATGACGTATTTCACACCTGCAGTACAGCCGCGCCACCTGCAACAGAAGTCTGCCACCTAGTGGGCGTGAAGAGGAAAGTATCAGTCTCTCAACAGCAGTCACCTGCGTTGCATGCGTCTATCGAACTGTCTGTGATAAGTTGAAATGTCAGAGTTCCAAAGAGGAATGATTGTTGGAGCGCGTTTAGGAGGAGCATCGGTTACGGAAACAGCAAACCTTTTGGGGTTTGCAAGGAGTACGATATCAGCCGTTATGACAGCGTACACGAAAGAGGGTAAGACGACGTCTTCAAAACACAACAGTGGCCGAAAGTCAAAGCTTGCTGATAGGATAGACGGGTCTTGAAGCGCATAGTAGCCCGAAAGCACAAGCAATCGTTATCCGAGATAACATCCGAAATGAACAGTCATCTCCAGGACCCCGTTTCAACAAAAACTGTCAAAAGGGAACTTCATACTGCGAACATTTATGGCAGAGTGGCAATTCGTAAACCCTTGGTGACAGCAACTAATGCTTTCAAGCGACGCCTATGGTGCAAAGATCACAAAAACTGGTCCCCACAGCAGTGGCAACAGGTAATATGGTCAGATGAATCGTCATTCACCCTATTTCAGACGACCGGACGCGTTTATGTCTGGAGAACGCCCAGAGAAGCGTTTAATCCTGAATGCCTTTTGCCGACTGTGAAGCATGGGGGTGGCTCCATTATGCGATATCTTGGCGCGGTCTTGGGCCACTTGTTATTCTGCATGGGAGGATCACATCCAATCACTATCTAAGCATTATAGGGGATCATGTCCATCCTTTTGTCCAGACTGTATTCCCTGGTGAGCGACCGCTTTTTCAAGACGACAACGCCCCTATCCACACTGCTAAATGTGTTCAAGAATGGTTCGAAGAGCATGACGATGAAGTTGAACATTTCGGATGGCCCCCTCAGTCTCCGGACTTGAATATTAATGATCATTTATGGGAATATTTGGAGTCCAGACTTCGTTCCCGATTTCAACCTCCATTCAGACTTTCGGAATTAGAGACCGTTCTGAAGGAGGAATGGCTTAATATTCCTTTAAATATTGTCCATGACCTGTATGCATCTATCCCACGTTGCATTAAACCTGTACTTCAGTCAAAGGGTAGTCCAACCCCCTATTAATAAAGATTTTCCATTATTTCACAGGTGTAATACAAAAAATACTTTGCTCGTTTAGCACCCCTTCCCAATCCGGCACACGGGCACATGTCCCGTCTCTACCCCTCCCTAGTTACGTCCCTGAGGACATTTGAAATGCTTTCATTTTATTCTACACTTTTCAATTTTGTAATATTTATTAATTTCCATATTTGGCTGCTTTGTATATTTTTTACTTATCTTTATCTGTGCTATAAAAATAAAATTGTGAATTTATTTAATGATAGTGTAGTTCAATTTCACTTTATCCTCCTCACTATTCTTTTTGTAAGAATGAAAATTTGTTTTGCAATTTCGCATATTTTGGGGTTTTAGTGCATATTTGGGGATTTTGAAATGCATATTTCAACTCGCATTTTTGCTTATCGATCCGAGCTCTAATTATAAGTAAGCCTCAGATTACCCCTGGTTTTTATTTCGTTCTATGTCGTCTATTTCAAACCTGTTAAATATTTTTGCGATGTCATGAATAAAATTTGTAATTACAATAACACCTAAAACCACCAAATTCGTGGTTTAGGATCGAAAACGATAAAAAGCACCTTGTCCTAAAATGATCTTTAGAACCCCAAAACAGATCACCTCTTAATTTTCTCTTAATTACTTTTGAATATATTTACATTCAAAATAAAGCAATGCGTGGAGTCATTTCGGGTTCGGTGTAATACTTTGCAGAAAAAATACAGCAAAAACAAAAGTCCAATGCAGTAAAAACAAAATCTCGTAATCCATTGGAAATGGAGGGTATATCCAGTTATTTTTCATTCCGTTTTTAAATATTTACAATTTGTTACGTTACAATTACGTTACGTTAACAATTTGAACATTAATTTTTACCTAATATTTCGAAGGTTATTATTATCATTTTAAAGATGTCAAGAGTTCAGAATTCTAGAAGATAAGAATTTTACTTATTAGTTTTTGCCAAGAATGCGGGTCACGTATCTTTATCGGTTGAATTTTAATGTGCAAAGAAATTTGGTTATACTTAAATTTGAATTATTAAAGAGCTAACGGACATCTTGGAATATCGTATCCAGATCTTATCAATTACTAAAAATAAATTATAGGCATCGCGAATTTTACTATTTCTTCCCATGGAAAGAATAAATGCAACACCCAATTAGTTTTATTTTATTTAACTGGTTTAAAATAAGGTTTACTCATTAAAATTAGGGAATTTCAGGACAATTAATTATTTGAGTATCATACTCATATTCCATTCATATTCGTCAGAAACGGAAAGACTACCGAATCTTCTTTTCTTATAAATCGTATAGGAAACTATAAAAGAGTTTTTATCTTAAAAATAAATAAAACAAACGACTAGGTGGGGAACGTGGTTGTGTGCAGCACTGTATTATGCCTATCACCATGGGGATAATAACAAGTGCGAGGGAATCGCTTTCAGAGAAAGAGGCAGTGCCATCACTGCTGCTAAAGGGGCTTTAGATTATCCCTTATAGCTATTAATGCTCTAGCTTTCATAAAAGCACGCTACATTAACTTAGCGACAACCCTTACAAGATTAGATGGAACATTGTTGCTTCTGACCGAATCGATAGATTGATGCAGGAGCAAATGGGATAACTTGTGCCGGGACCGGTTGGCATAGCTGCATCCAGGAAGTTATAGGCTGTCCTGTCAAGAAGCCCTGACTTCAAATTGATTGCAAATGTGTTCCAAGTTCTTCGTAGAAACGTGGAAAATGATCTAAAACTGGCAGACATCGAAACCTATGACATAATCTTCCGTTAAACTTATATTTTCAAGATTGAAACGAATTTCGTCCGAGGATCGCACAGATTTTACCAAAGAAAATTTATCCATGTATTTTTTTGTACAATGCCATGCAAATGAGTAAATAATTTTAGTTTAGATAAAGTTTGGTTTGTCGTTCTACAATTTTATTTTCACTATACAAGGGCTAAATTAGATCTGCGTAGTTTAACCTAAATATTCAAGAATAGGGGTGAAAAGGATATTTTCAACCACAAGAACAGGGCTGGACACAACGATGAATTTATCTAATTAGAGAATTCTAACCTGTCTTCTGTTTCAAATGTTGAAGCCAAATTTTTATTCGGTTAAAACAATGCCAAATATTTGGTCAGTCTTGCTCCATTTCGAAAACCCAAAATCCAATCCCGACTGGTATAGTAAATTCTGGACTTGTCGGTAATTTTCTACTCTTTGCTCCCCTCAAAAAAAAGCTTTTTAAAATTAACAATTTATCTATATTTTGTAATAAAATACAAAAATTATTATTTATACAGGCATTACCTCAAATTATTTGCAAACAAGCATGTCAAATATCAAAACTAAATCATTAAAATGAAATAAAACGTACAATTTAAACCGTTTCACCATCTAAGGTACATCAGTACCATACTTGCAGAACACAGGTTGAAAATCATTGCATTTGTGGGATCTTCTCACTTGGATATGTTAACCGAATGATTGGTCCACAACTGCTAAAAGACAGTTACAATATGACCAATATTTTGATATCCGTCGTGTGATCATGTATGCACTCATTGTGAGCATATTTAATTCTAGGAAGAATTCCTACTTTTCACACAGGAACTCGCAAAACATAGTGTACATATCTTCGATAGTTTCGATTTAATACAAAGTTGAAACTGAATACTTCATATGTAGTTACCCTATATATTCCGAAATGATCCTCTGAATGCGCTTATAAATATCGTTAAGGGATATGAACCGCGGTCTTTACCAGTCCGGCAATTTGGATTGCTACAACCAAAATTTTGAGAGATACCGACTTAAAAGTTATTTGGAAACGTAAACAAATATGTTTATGTATGGACCAGGTTCCAATTTAAAATTTAAGGCCTCAAACGAAGGTTTTTAAAATTAGTTTACCTAGGTGTTCAGCAATTATAGACCTGATCCTGTCCCGTTTTTCTGGCTTCTTCCAAAACAGAGAACGGACATGGCCTTTATTTCCTGTGTGCACGATATCTACTGAATGGCTTCTTGGCATCGGATTTCTCCAAAATTCCAATGATTCAGCTATGGATACTTTGTCCTGGAGTACATCCTTGCGATGTTGTTCATTGAGCGAGTACAGCTTGTGCGTGATATCCTTGCCTATTAAATTATACATCACAACATTGAGGAACTGATTAGTTTCCAAGATTGTCAGTAATTCTTTTCGTCCCCAACACAGGAGTTGGCAAGGCTCAGTCGCAGTGAGAGTTACCTAAGAGAAAAATTAACTCGTTAGACTATGGTTAACCTTGAAACCGCTGTAACATTTAGTTACATTTTGCTATCGCACATCTTCCAAAAATAAATGTTTCAAAAGCAAAAAGCAGTTTAACGTATTTAAGACAGCTTGATATGAGATCTTTCCAAGATGTCTGCCGGAGGAGGATATGATCCAACGTAATAATATATTTCTATCGTAAAGGCATTTTTTTACAAAGATTTGAGACCTTATAAGTAATTAAAAAAATATAACCTAAGAAACATGACGAATTATAAAGCATTCATCCTCAGAAGTTTTAAATTATTTCAACTTAAAATTTGAATATTGTATTTACATTTTGTAAAAATTATCCAAATAAAACTAGAAAATCAATCCCATTTAAGAACTTCTTACTAACGTTTTTTAAGGAATATAATTTAATCAACAAATTTTTCATCGCATCGAAAGCATGTTTGAAATTTTATCAAATTATTGGATTAGTTTCTGTTTTAAAAAATGTCCTATTTGCAATCCGAGTAGAGATTATACTTCGATAGTATAATTTTTTATAAGGAGCTCTTTCTGAAAAAGCTAAATGTTGGGGCGGTAGTGTTTTTACGGCGGTACTTCCAGTACTTATTCTAGACATGACCTGGCTTCTTTTTCGAATACGATTTCAACAATCGCTAATTAAAATTCGGAAGAAGGAATCCCAAATTGGGTGTCGAAATGTTGATAAACTACATTTTAAGGTAACCCTGATATGTATAATTTGAGGAAATTTGGATTAGTGAAGTATACTATCCGTTTTCCGTCTACTTTGTTTACACTAAATTCCCTCTCATTCAGGGTGGTCAGAATCGACTGCACAGTAACCATCCCACACAATTCCTCGTTGAAAACCAACACGTAAAAGTGTTGTCCGTTTTCCGATTGGAAATGGCGTTCCGGAAAGTTTTAGGACATCGTTTCCAATTAATCGAAATTTCAGTGCTCGTCTCCATACTGCCATGTCCAATCGAAACACAAATATTTTATTTGGTTGGTTTCGACAAGGAATTGGGTGAAATAATTATTGCGTGATCGATTCTGACTATCCTGTATATTTAAAGCATGTAAAGTAAAGGGAATTTTTTTTAAACAAAAAAAAAAGCTAAATGATGAAAGCTATTTCTCACTTATGATTAGTTGTATTATAAGGAATTTTAGGAGGTAAGAAACTTTTAGAACTTGGTCGCTCTGGTCAATTTTTCGCCAGATGAGAGCAACTGAATGAAGGGTCTTCTTACACTGGTCTGCAAGTTTTTTAATAATATGGACAAGTTTAGCTGTTTTTACAGTTGATTTCTTTCAGAATTGGCTTTAAAAATTGCTACCATGTCGAGTATTTTTGCAATTGGACATTTAATATTTACCATCACACAAAATTAGCAGTCAATCAATGTATGAAACAACAATAGGTTTTCTTATTTTCATATTCACCACCTGGTATTTTATGAGTGCTAGTAAGGATTTTTTTACTCATAGATAATACGTGACCACAAACGAAACGCTATTGTTGTATTTTTATTAAAGGAGAAACATGCTGCATGTTTGAGATAAAAATTTGGTACATGCAACGCAAAGGATGTATTAGATTTCCAGATAAGTTTTGCTAATGCGCATGCAAACAGTATAGTTTAAAATCTCATAGTCGTTCATTGACAGACTGAAGAAGGTCCAAATTGGGTTGAATGGTCTTTCCAAATAACAAGCTGACTTTTAGGTTCCACACTTCAAGAGTGGAGCCCTTTAGCTAAGAGTACACCTATTTATGTGTTTAAAAATAGAAATTTGGTTCTATCTTTCTATGAAATGCAGGATTAGTATGTGCTTTGTTTAGAATTCTCAGGGCTGTTGATAGGTTTAGGAATATCTCGCGATCATAAAAAATAGCATTCATTTATCGACTCATCCAAGGTTAATTTAAATGTTGTCCTTTCGTACGACGGAAATCAAAAGCTTTGCATTCCAGTAATACTTGTTTTAAAAATGGCGGAGAAAGTGTGAAATAATTCTCACTAATAAAATATGGTCACTTTAAGTGGCGCTCCACCACTTCCTGCCAAAAAGGTACTGATAAAAAACTTTATGAAGGCTATGGACAAATTTGGTACAGGTTCCTTGCACTTAAAAGAAAAAAATTCAGAAATTAAGTGGTGCTATACTCGAAGAAGGAATCTTTGTTGGCCCTCACATAAGAAAACTACTGAGTAATTCTGTTTCTATAGAAAGCTGAACAGTGAGCCGTATGCCAATTATTTTTACTACTAAGACTACCAACATCTCATTTAAGACCTTCTCAAGAACTATAAGAACATTGGGTGCCGAATGTCCTTAAAAATAAATTTCCTATATTCTCATATGGATTTCTTTCCTAGCAACCTAGGAGTAGTCAGCTATGAACAAGTAAAAGTGTTCCTCCAAGATATCCGAATTATAGAGAAGAGGTTTCAAGGCCGGTGGGATTCCACAATGATGAATGATTACTGCTGGTTTTTGCAAGACAACACAAAGCATAAGAGAAAAAATTAATTAAATACTTATATGGCATACGAGTATAAGTGTGTATGCATTTAATTTATTATTTACTACATATGTTTGCTATATTACTATTTTTTTTGTCTCATGCAGTTATATGTTAGTATGACATACGTAGTTTTTAACACTGCAATTCTACAGCTAACAAGAAGAATAAACGTTGTAATAAATTTGGGACGTTAAGTTTCATTTCTAGACTTGTAAATATTGCTATAGAAAGTGGAACTAAATGTCATGTTTGAATTCAACACCCCAAGATTAGTTAACAAAACCTTATTTCACCCATGTTATGAAAAAATTTTACAATTGTTCACTAGTCTAATTAGATATAAAAAAAGTTTTTTCTCCTCTCACATACATAAGTACATGAATGAAATTAAACAATAAACATTGCAATCCGACTCGAATTGTTTAATTTAAATTTCCGCTATTGCACAGAAAGACAATACACGTGGGATGCGTTTTCAGATCATGACAAACAATTATTTTGTATCAGTTCTTTCGAACTCCTGTTATAAAGATAAATATATTTATGATATATTACCTGGAAGCGCTTATCTGTGTTGGTGGCACATGATTCCCATTCGGGAGAATCTACGAATTCAGTGGGAAGTAAATAATGCAATAGGATATCTTCGCACGTTACCTTCATTCTGAAAACAGAATTCATACTTTCAGAAAACAGCAAGATCATTGTCTGAGTTATTTTAGTGACCTAAGGCCACGGCTAATATTTTTTGCTAAAATATAACCGATTACCACGTCAAAATCATTAACCTTTAATTTGCGGCGTTTTTATCTAAATGTAGTTTCTAGCCTTATATATTCTATGCTAAAAGTACGACTTAGTGCCAGCTATGACAGATGGAAAATAATGACACTGAAGATTTAGACAAGGGTCCAATACAGGTAATAATGAGTAAGATTAGTGTTCACCTTTATTTAGATACTTTAAACATTTCAAATCATCTCAAGAATTTTATTCACGTGATTTAATTAAATTAATTTTGATATCCAATGCTAAATTCCAAACACACCGAAAACCGGAATCAATCTGCTTCATAGCATATCATCGCATTGCATCAATAAATTCGTTTTCTTAGGAATGATGTAGCATACTCCTTTGTTATCAGGTACATATAAAGGGGTTAGAAATTAAGTTACAGGAATCTTAAATTTTATTTATGCCCTCAGTATTTGCTACATCAGTGGTCTTCTAATGCACACTTTCAAAACCTTATGATTTAAAATTAATCTCTGGAACCTTATAACAAAAAAAGTATCGCAAGCATTTTTTAAAGCTCAAGGTAAAAATATTTTGGTAAGTGGGTGAATCCATTCAAAATTCAGGCAATAAAAAATAAAACAAACGTCTCATTATCTTCAAAATTTTTTAATTTGCATATGGTGGTGAACAATTATGTATGTAGAACAACTATACCACATTCAATTTTGAAGTGCTATTTTCCATAGAAATACAACCCATTCAAAGGCGGTCAAAAATATTTAATTTTTCTTGTCATGATTGTCGCGTAGCACTTAAAATTTTACTGCGCTTAAACTCTTATTGATAATGTTTTATTTTTGTTCCTGGAATTTAAATGTTCTGCTCATAGTTAGAAGTAAAATTATTTTTAAAAAAAATTAGCTTTTACTATTTATCATGGAGCTTGCAGAAGTTTGATTAAGAATTTTTCAAAAACCACCATTAAAAGTTCTGTATTTTTTTTAATACGTTCATGAGAATGTTAATTTAAACCCTTAGAAACCAATGCGGTTTCTTAAAAAATTGATTTTTAACAGCCTTCAACCTAAAATATCGAAATTTCAACCTCTGCCCCCGCGCTCAAGCGATATTTCTCAACTCAAGTTACCTGTCAATTCCCCTGCTATCAGCTGAATCACCTTTTTCGGTACAATATCTAAACACGATTCGTTATTTCTGTACATATATAAATAGTGTGTTATTTTTGACAGTCGTCTAACTCTATAGTAATAGTCTTAGATATTGTAAGTAAATATCTATTTCTCATTATATACCGGGGAAAAATTTGGGATGCTTATTGCTGCGGAACTTTGTTTGCATTAAAATTTTCATTTGGTAATTAATGCAGTATTTGCTACAAGTAACTGCTCCAGACTGTTGATTATTTGTATCCCACACAAAAAAAAATAATAATAAAATCTGCCCAGCTGCTCACATGGAAGAACATTACTTATATAGTGAAGGAGGAACTATAATGTATCAGTCATCCTTACTTTTGTCTAATTAAAGTTTATTTCCAGAAATTTTTAATTGTTAAGTCACTCATTTACTCTTAATTCATTCTTGGAGTCTGGTATAGGTTTATGGTGGAAGAGACACAATTCTCCCCTTTTTTGTGGGATATAGTGAAATTAATCTCTCAAATAAATATAAGTATAAGAATATAAGTATGAATATAAGTAAAAAGAAATTTCTAGGATTCAGAGAAACAAACAAATTAAATGTATAATTATGGAGGAATAAAAGAAAACACACACACACACACATTTTCCTGCAACATTAAAAATAGTTTTAATAAGTAAAATCTTCAGTCGTATTGGAAGTTCTGCAATGGGGATTTCATATGACAAAGTAGGCCTCTGTTCATACTCAAAAATCGGATCTACGATGAGATCGTTTCTCGACATGAAAGTGCAACTTTTCAAGAATCAAAGAGGATTGAAAATGAGTAAAAATACAATTCATAACTAACTGACCTGTAACTCTTATTGAAATATCTGTTGAATGCTTTCTTGGAATTCTATGTGGCAGGAAGGACAAACTGAACAATTTCGCCGAATTTTTACTAATTTCTCAACTTATATTTACTAGTATAACGGATATTCGAATTCGCAACATTTGCTTTCAGTCAAAAAAAGAAATTTATGTCGTTATTTTATAAGCTAATAAACAAAGAGCGTTTGTTAACAATGCAGTTTGAGAAACGTTTTATGAAGGTTTATAGATACTACGTTTTGTATATGTAGTTTACTACTCTATCCCTTTGTATTGAAATAATAAAATTGCTTTTTTAAATACTGTTGTTTTAATCAAGTGTATTTTTTAAATTTTCTTTAGTGGCGAGGTGAGCAACAAATCTCATTTGTTTGTGAAATTCTAAGTGCGGAATATCATATGGTTACCGTTGGGTTAAAAGGTATTTTAAAACAAAGAAAAATACTTTCATTACAGATATATTAAATTACATATCTAAATTATAGGAAGTATATCTCCTTTGGAAGTTGAAAGGAGACCTGGATAAAATTTAGAGATTTTGTGAAACCTTTCGTCTATTTACAGGGAATTTGACAGCGCTTGGGATTTTTCGTATTTCGAAAGGGATTTGGACTATATTTCATTATTTTCTGATTGCATTGAGTTTTCCAGTCAGCGTCATTACACAAAATAATTTATTAAGCTTAACTATTCGGAACTTGCCGAAAGTGCTCGCACACTCTGATAACCTATTTATATAGAAACTTAGATGGCTTTTTGAGAGAAAAATGAATGTAAAATTGATCAAATCGTAAAATTTACATTTGTAATACCAATTAAGTTTTACTAACGAAATTAGCATTAATATTCGCACTATTCACAATTTTTCTGAAAACAAATTGTATTATATCGAATACTTGAAGAGGTTTGCGAAATTTTAGTAAGGGATGCACTGCTAAGAAACAAAGTGTACATGTGTACAAAATATCATTGGATTCGAAGATGGTGAGGTGAATAGCGTTAACTGGATTTGAATGGATTATACATCGCACTGGAGCATTACAGCTGGCAACGGTCGGGTAGAGATCATCCCCGATGAAAAATATTTTGGAAACTTAATTATAAAAAAAAAAATTGTCTTACGTGTATTGAGTTTATCGAGTTCATTGAGTTTTGATCTGGTTTCACTGACAAAAATTATTCATTCGTTTAGAAAAAATCTGGTTTCTTGCATTCCAATGAGAAAAATTCCACATTCTCCGATAATATTGACGAAAAAATCCTTCCAACATTCCCATATTAGGAATATTCTCCCACTGTATTGTATAAGTGGGATAAGTGGGAACCACTCTGTAAAAGTGGTTTTCTTACAATAATACTCACACGAACAGAAAGCTGCCTATAAGACTGTGTTATTCGAACGAAAGAAATTTCGGAAAGCATTTTCCACATGAAATAAATATCCGTAATCCTGTGGAATTAGAACGATAGTTCGTCAAATAATAGAAGTATGAAAATATTACTGTTTTAGAATAAAATATGCTATAAAATTGAATTAAAAATTTTAAATGTTTAAGAAAACTTGTATTTTTTCTGATAATTCAAATTTTGAAGTTCCTTGGTGTAAATCTGTACATAGAAAGAGTAGTAATTCCAGGACACTAATTCATTTTGACTAAAAAAAATTATAAACCACTATGCTAAATGTGGGTAAAGCCAAAGAAAAATTAATATATCTGAAATGCCTGTGTTTGAGAAAACTTATGCTTTATGTCTAAAGTTCAGTGCTTCTACAGCTTCTTTAGTTGGGCACGAACCTTTTCCAGCAAGCTTTTTATTTTAACTCAGGGTCTCCAAACTATCACCCTCGACAGAATATAAATGAAGTAGGAATTAGAAAAGATATATGCCGCACACGCGTCTCCGTTCTTAAGTAACCTTGTTTCCATAAATAAATAGAATATAAATAATAATTAATAAATGGTTGTATCCAGTTACGTCTATTTTGTTTCAAAATATACTTTTTTACACCAAGTAAGCACGTTTTCTTCGATAGAATATTTATCGGAAATGGCGCGAAATTAGTACTTGCGTCATTTCACGGTTTTGTGTGCATAGTTGGGCTTCGGTGCCGCACGTTTTAAAACCAGACGTGTGCACCGGCCTTAACTGGAGTCATTTCAACGGATTTGAAATCTGGGAATTCGTAGCAATCACCGGGGGTAAGCGAACAGTGGTTACACCTGACCCATCGGAAAAGAACTGCCATGGGAACGCCGTGCTGGCCAACGCAGTACCTAGTTTCTTATATAAATGATATGCACAAAGTGATTGAAATAATGGAAACGCATTAAAGACAACCGTAGCCATTTGCACATGTCCTGAAAGCACTCAGTAGACTCTTTCATGGAGGGATTTAAAAGTGTTTCTGCTTTTTTTCCCGACGACAGAACGAGTTTTGTGGATATTACGACACTCTTACCATTACATCTCGAATTTATTAAACAGGACTCGTTGTGACACTGAAAGTACAAAATGGACCAGATAAAACATAGACGTACATTTTACGTATAGGTAAAGTAAGAGATTAATGGCAAATTGGGGAGAGATGACGCAATAACTTGTACTTCGATGCAGCACGCACTATTAATCGAATTTTTTTTCTTTTCATTCAGTAGCTTCAGAAGATTTAGTGAAGCAAGTTTGGTCATGTTTTTATTTCATTTTTGTCTTCGGTTAATAGACTTTTTAAAAACAATTTTTTCATCGGTTAAAGAATCGAAATTTCAAAAATGTCCTTGGTTAATTTTAAAGCAAGTATTATCGCATATATTGAGTGCTGGATTCGGTCCTCAGACAATAATCTGAATACTCTTGATGCTCTAATGCATAAAAAAGTGCAATGTACTGCATGTCATCCGGGAGAACTTCTCCCGACGCTAAGTCTGATTGGTGGGGGTCGATATAGAAATAGGATTTGCTCATTTTGAGTTGGGGTGACTCAGGATAACTTAAATTTATTATTTTATTCGTAAATATTGAAGGCGCGGAGATATAGTCGGTGACAAGTAAACATCTCAACAAATATATTTCAAATTTGTCATGAAGTGTGCCAATATGAAGAAAGAGAAAGCAATTCTTCCAGCATTCCCTACAGAAAATAGGGTACGGTTAGTTTCTATAATCACAGATAGAGGCGACAGACTTTGTGTCTGGAGCAGTACTCGTGGTAGGCAGATAGGACACAATGAGTTTCGATCCTGCCCTCGTACCATTGTAAATAATGCAATGTGGGAAGGACTTACTTTCCGGCGAGGAGGACGGCAAGTCGCTGGTCAGTTCCCGTGACCCCTTCCAATGCGTAGTGCTCTCCAGCGTCCAGCGGCTCCACGTGTGCGTGCCGTACGAGCTGCCGGAAATGATCCTTTCCCACCTTCAGTGGGGCAAACACCTTCAGGTACAGCTCCTGGAACTCGGGCGCTATCCTGGGAGGTAGGATCCGGTACGCGACATACGCCGCCTGGGCGCAATTGGCTACCAGCAGGGTGGTGTTCCACGCCAGCACGTCCGGACCCGTACAGGAGTGGAGGGCAGCCCACGCAGCCGTAGAGAAGAAGCCGGCGGATAACAGCACGCGGACAGCGAGGTGGAAGATGGGCCCCCTAATCGCGGGCACCACGAAGGCCGCCGCAAAGCACAGGTGGGCCGCCTGCAGAAGGAAGTGCCTGCTCTCCGCCCAGGGCTCGCAGAGGCGGCGTCGCACCCCGCCGTCGGTGTCTAGGGTCGGCGAGAAGGGGTCTGTCGAGTCGTTGAGGGGGTGCATCGATGAGGTGGCGGAACTTGAAGGGATCTATTGCAGAGGTAGCGTTTCCTTCGCAACGCCATCGGGACGAGAGCGCTTTACTTTGTCCTCACCATCGGTGGTGTCCACTCTCTGCCCCTTCGAGGCTGACTGCACAATTAAAAGCACATATCAATGATATATATCTCAGTTCTAAAAGTCAAGAGCTTTCATACTAAAGAAAACAATTCCACCTTAAGTGGAAACTGACAAATACCGGTGGTTGGCAATCAAGCAACCTCCTAATAGCATTGACCAAAATAGCCTCGAGTCCAGATGGTTCGAGTTCATAAGGTGACCATCATTGTAATAACTCGTGTAGAGGGGTCTGGGTCTCAAAGTATGAAAAAAAGTCTATTTTTTTTTACTATCTTAAAAAATAATATAGATATTTCTGAATAAAATGATACCTAAAATGTTTTTCTACCATCAGTAGAACCGGAAATATTTAATATTTTATAAACATGACACCTGCAAATCAAAGGAGCCATCATAATTTTAAACGCTTTTTTTTTCTCCTTTTGCGTTAAATGGAATTTCAATATAAAAATCGATGTAACTTAAAAATTACTTGTCATAAATGAACGCAATTTTCTACATTTACAAATATATTTTTTTAATTTGTGTGTATAGATATTTTTTTTCTATAATTTTTCGAACTTTGTATACTATGTGTTTTATGTAGTTCTTGAACAAAATATCTTTTTTAATTTTTAAAATTTTTAACCAAAAATCACGAAGACAATTTTTGGTATGAACTTTTAGAAGTTAATTAATGCAAAAAGTAAATGATTTGCTATAAAATATTTTAAGATATATCAATTTTGCTCAACGTCAAAATTTTGATATTTTAATTTCAATAAAAAGAATTTAAGTTTTGATCATGTTAAATAGTTATTATAATTGCAAAATACAATATGTGTGTGTGTGTGTGTGTGTGTGTGTGTGTATACCTGCAAAAAAAATTCCAGATTAAAAACTTAAAAATTTTGAAAATTTTAGAATTTTGAGTCCTGGATCCGCTTTAGAAGGTATGAGTATTCAAGCAATTATACCCTGTGAGTAGATGAAACATTGTCTCTGACGACTCTCGTTGAGCTTCAAAAACTACTTATAGTGAAATTACAGAAAATGCAATATTTTTATTTGTTTGCTTTTGATTAAAACTGCCACAGTTTTTCCTGTTTCTGTCGAATTGGTAGGTAACTAAGACACGAAATATTGCTTTCTTCTGTAGATGGCGATGATAGCCGCCAATTTTTAGAAAGTAGATTTGTTTGGTTTTAAATGAAAACTCTCCAATCAAAGAATATTACTTTTGAAAAAACATCTCAAAGTTATGCGTCTGTCCTCTCTTCCAACTTTGGGATTGATCCCGAGCCATCCCCAATAGACCGCTGTGCTGTCCTAGTGCGACGTTAATTAAATACCTGCCTACTTATCACCTCTTTTTCATATTCTGTTACCATAGACGCAACCACCATCTGAACTCTAAACTCACCCCCTTTATATCAATTTTGTGTTTGAAAATTGCACCTTAACCCTCTATTAGCAAATTACAAGCCTTGACTCTGAAGTGGTTTAATAAGTTCCGCGTGTTAGCAATAAGTAGCAAAGGCTATATAAAAGAATAGGTCGAAGGAGCCCTTGACCTTGAGGCGTCGATTTAAATGTTGTGGAAAAATTCATATGTAGATCGGCCAATGAGAGCCGAGTTAGGTGGTGCCAGTACTATACGGCCCCTCCTGGACTGGCGTAGAATGTTACTTACTTGTAGATGTTTAGAATGATAGATTTTGTATGGCTGTAAGAACCTCACATTTCCTCTTCAATAAACAGTATGTAGAATAACTACTTGACGTGTAAACATATTGAATAAAGGTGAAAGGAAATATAAATTACCCAGGAGATGGCATCGTTTCACTGAGAGCAAATTGAACGAAACGAAACGGCGTCTTCAATAAATGTTGTTTATGTAGAAGATTTTCGATTAGTAATTTCAGAAGTTAGGTAAAGATATGTTTACCCCTTTTTGGATACATACGTGTATACAAAAATGACCTTTGTGATTTAAATAACCTGATTGCTTTTTTTAATTTTATTTGATAACAGTATATGAATAATAACAGATTTTTACTTTTATTATCACTTACAACACAAAAAGAATTTATGTTTTGATTTTTTTTAAAGCTGTATTCGTTTCATAAAAAATATTTATGCTTTGTTTTATTTTCTAAATATATATGTTTCTATGAAACAGAATGATTTATTTTAATTTTCATTTGTCAATAAGAACAAATTCTTTACGTTCGGATATTTTAAACGTTCTTGTCTAAGGATGGTAAAATTTTCATATAAGAGGGGTTTAGAGCCAGAACAGAGTAAGTCACAAAAATAAATGGAGTTACATGTGCTTTCAATGTAGTGTTCGTTATCATCTGTTTTGATGAAACGGCATATAAAATGAAGTAGAAACTGTTAATGATTTTAAAACGTTTGATTTTTGCATCTAGTTTCAAAAAACATGCAAACAATTCTGAAAAATGTAATCATTCTGATTTATTTTATTTTTTACTCAACTTCACATTTAGATTGATTCGTACATTTGTTACTAACTTGTTCAAAATTAAAATTTATGCATTTCAATTTTCTGATGTTGGTCAAGTTAATAAGAGCAAGGGTTTCCTTGGCACATTCTCACCTGAAGCTAGCAAGGCACTCGACTCAAGTAAAAGAATGAAAAAACATAGCGTGCATTTGACATCTAATGGCATCAAATGCTCCTCCTTTCTCTGACCTTTTGACGAACTCATTCCTCTCTGGTTCATTAAATCAGATCGCCACACCTACCACTTTTTCATATTTCCTTTTTTTTAGGAAAGGTTCTTGATGGGCGGAAATTAAAACGTGCGGACGCGCAGACTAAGTCTCTCTGCCCTTATCGAACGCATTTCAACGAACGGACACATCGTCTGTGCGTGGTGAAAAGGGGGGAAAAAGAGAACCGAAGACAGCTGGAAGATGAACTGGCCGGCTGCCAGAGGATCCTATCCCTTTTGAATTTTAAAGGCCTCTAATGACACAGTGACTTTTCATAGAGGAAAAAGATTAAGCGGAATCTTCCGCTGGAGGTTTATTTTCGCACTTCCTTCAGACTGTTATGTAATCATTGATGGCATAACTGTGAAAGTGAAACGAAAAGCGATTAAGGTCGGATAAAGAGATTTTGGTTCTGTAAAAGATGGGGAACGGAATTTATTGCCTTCGTCACGTCCCATCCTCTTTTTCCCGTTAAGTTGTTGCAGTATGGTTTGTCGGTTTTCTTATCTACTAAATTGAAAATAACCTATAAGTGTTTGGTATTATGTTACAAACTGTGTGCTTGTTTGGTATTTGACAAATTTTCCAAGTGTGTGTTATCGAGTTACGAAACAAAACAGCACTCATTTATAAAATTTCTAGTCTAAATATTTAGGTTTGGTTCACTGCTCTTCTGTCCAGTGCCGTGCAGTGTTAAAGTTTAAAGACAGAAATTATTCCAAATAATGACTCTAAAGTTATATTTCTCACATAACCTTAGAAGCTTGACAAGATCAAGTAATTAACAGGATAATTTAAATCTATCAGAGGGTAGCGCTTTAGAAACTAAAAGTGAGAGGATGCAGAGGACATGTTTCGGACCGAAGGACGTTAATAAGCATAGTGAATTGTCAAAAAGGTAACCTAAGCACATATTTTTGAGATATTTCAGACATTAAACATCAAACAATTATATACAAAATATTTTTTGAAAAAGAGCTATTTTAGCTTGAAGATAAAAGAGTAGGAGCTTGGAGCAATCAATAAATGAATGTAGGTTGCAGGATATTCTAAAGATTCTCTATATGTAGGTTACAGGATAATTTGACACATTTTTCATGCTTAAAATATTTTCTGTGCCTTTTCACCATGTACTTTTTAATTACTACATTCATTTGCACAGTTAAGTTAAGGAAAGTTAAGTTAAGGAAAGTTAAGTATATTACAGACACATAAAGTGTGACTATTTCATAAACCAGTTACGGAGTGGTATAAATTTGGCATGCGAGCGTAACTGGAGGGAGGGGGGTAATGCAGATACAACAGAAAAGCAAGTAATAAAAAATAGCACTTATTATGCAAATTAAAAAAATGATCGATGTGTGACTAGTTTTGCGGACAATACAGCAAACACGTTGCGACTATGGTTATCCCTTGTAACCACGCAAGATTTGCACCCCATTTTTTATTCTTCTTATTTGTCTAAGAGTTCGATGAACTACTCCCAGAGTTCTCAAAGAGGCAAAGTTTCGTTGGTACCATGATACTACAGGGTCCTTGAGAATTATATAATGTTTAATTTACTCCAATGAGTAATCTGTTTTCAAAGCTTAAAATTTATAAATCTTCATTTTCTTTATAATAATGAAACTGTACAAATATGCAAAGGAGCAAAATGCTTTTGTGCAAAACCATAGCTCCAAAGTATTGTCCGACATACTATGTGCTCTATGTTTTCACTAGGAAAAATTCATCCACCAGATGGGCTGCGATACTATTTGAACCTACGGTACCTATGGAGGGATCAACATGAAGCTTGAGCATCTCGTCTTTGTAATTGAAAGAACTTCTATTAAATATGAAATAAATATCTGTTTACCTACTAAGTTAAGAAAAATGCTAGACGATTGGTAGATTGATTCCATATGTAAAGAATTCGCTTTGAATTATCTCCTACAACAATTATCAACTGCGGAGAGTTAACTACAAGGTAGGATCTAATCTTTTGTTGCCTTTAGTCTTAAATTAGAATCAACAGCCTTTAATTTCCGATTTGACTGAGAAGATATGAGTGAAATGAATTTGTTTCAACCTGTTTACATCTGCTGGTACTTATTATATCGGACCTTCTGTAACTTTGCACAATGACTATTTCAAAGCCACATGCCAGGTGCAGGCGACGGTGCCTTGTATCCGTCTTCTTTTATTAGACATTATGGATTAATTTCTAATTCTAGAATATTTAAAAATATACTTCAAGTACTTATTTCAATTCATAAATCCCCCAAATTGCCAACCCAAGGCTGCAGCCAAATCAGGTTACTTAGAAATACGGCATTGAGTTGTCTAACACACATTTTGTGAGAGCCTTCTTCTGTCAAACTTAATTTAGATTGTGGTTGTGATTTTTTTTATATATATATATATATATATATATATATATATATATATATATATATATATATATATATATATATATATATATATATATATATATATATATATATATATATATATATATATATATATATATATATATGTATATATATATATATTTCAGATGAGGTGACATTTGGCTTGTTTTTCAAATACGATCTTCTCTTCCCGTCGCCTATAGAAGTTCCAAAGAATTGAATTCCAAATTGATATAATGGTGTTGTCCTTAGATCGTTACTTTCTTGGGTTGATCCCGGACCGTCGCCAATAGCCTCTTTGTGTTTCTCCAGTGCGATGTTAAGTAAAATACCTACGTATCCTAATTTATATATATTTGATCGGTTTAGATTAAATTCAAAGTGTCACCAAACCGATGATAAACTAAGTTTTTAGGTAACCCAAGCATATATCATGTAATAGAATTTGGATAACACGATGTAAAATCTCCGCTTTGCATTTGGTTTGTTCGCACTTGAAAACCTCTCACCTATTTTAACTAAACTTTTGAACACCAGTCTTTCTCCGTTTCTTAAGAGTGGAAAGTTAGAAACGGTTTTTGAAGACCTAAAAGATTGATGGATATTCTCATTCAATTCTCTATTTTAACTTATTCGAATGCTTCTGCAGATATCAAATGATGAGAGATACAGCTGTTCAAGACTTGGTGCCTAGCCATGCAAGCTGAGCGCCAATGTAGCTTGGCGCTAATACATTTCTTCGCGCGCTTTTTCTTACTCTGTTGAATCAATGCCCACTAATGTGTCTTTGTACTTCAAAAGGCTAGTTTCCTTAAAAATAATCACGCTATCTATTTTCGTTTGACAAAACAAGAACATTTCTTTTACGACAGTGTGTGTGATCTTTAATTTACTGATATTTATTTCGCTATGAAAAAGATTAGGTTGTTTTGTGAATTTAGAAGTTCGATTAAAAGAAACGTACTTTCCCAACTTACACACCGTTCCCCCCCCCCTCTCGGATTCCACTAAAAAGAAAATTCTAGATTCATATTTTGTTACTTTTAAGTTTATGTTAAAAATATATTAAAGTAAAACACACAAACTCATTTTACACGTGTTAAGCTTGTTCATATTATAAATTTTCAACAAGAAATATGTTATAAAAAACTAACACAAGAGCTCAAGATTTCATCAAAAATTTTAAAAGTAGTTATAACAACTTCAACTTTTTAAAGTTAACTCGTAGTTCTGCTTGGAATTCTCTTCTATTGAAACATTTAGTTGTGAGAATGTTTGTTGACTTAACTACAAAGAAAACGTTTAAGGACAAACTGGGAACACTAAATATTAATTGGTTGTAAAATATTCAGACGTGTGCAGTATACTGCATGCATTTTTCCCCTTCAGAGTATTTATTTAGTGTCTGACTCCTAACTTTTTGTCGCTGTTTCCTTTTAATTTGTTTGTATTTAATAATACGATTCTTTAAAATTTTTATTTTTTTATGTTATTAATTTTTTTGAGGCAATTTTCTTTTTAATGTGTAAATTTGCTTGTTTTTACCTGTGTAAATCTCGAGTAATGCTTTGTGAAACACAAGGAACAGGATCCCTTTGTTGGATCTCGTGTCCCAGTATCAATATAGATGGAGGGATCCTCTACTCGAGTTAGTTGATGGACCCCTGGTAAAAAACAAACAAGCAGGCTCGGGTGTATAGTACATTACACCGTGTTTACAGAACTTGCAGTAAAAATATGCCTTAGTTTTCATCTTTAAAGCTTTTGAGGGAATGTCGAAAAGAGTACTTTTTCAACTCCTGATTGGGTGAGCCCTTTAAGACATGAGTAGCCGTTTATAGACTTTTCACTCAAAAATGTGAAAGTCAGTCAGCCACTCATTTGATAGAAAATCTAAACTCTTCTCATGTGTAATCCTCCTATAGTAAACTATTTTCTTACAAAAGCGTTCTTCGTTAGTTTTTTCTTTAGCTTGGGCATCGCGACAAGGCTCTGAATATGCGTATAACCGACCCCCGACCCTGTTGGATGCACAGCATCCATAAATCCATAAAAGCGTATCATACCAATTCGCGTGACTTTACCCAGTTGACTGCGCATTGATGACGGATAGTCGGAAGACGATGTCAGTGGTATCGATTGGCCACTTCCATCTGCACCCCGCCACGCCGCGAAAACGGAAACTGGCGATTGATTTTTATTTATTTTGTAACGAAGCTCGCTCGCGTGCGCTGACCGGCCCCGACTTTTTCCTCTGGAAACATAACTGTTTGCATTTGTCGCGAAAGTTGTTTAAAACATGAATTAGAAGAAAAACAAACTGCTACCGCGCTATCGCACTATTATATCCAACAACTTTATGATATATATATATATATATATATATATATATATATATATATATATATATATATATATATATATATATATATATATATATATATATATATATATACACTGAAGTCATCGCACTTTTTGGGGGAACTAAAATAAGTAAATTTTACAGTAGAACCAAAGCAATAAAAACCGTAAAAATTCTATCGTATATTTTTTATAAATAAGCTCAAATATTAATATCTTAAGACCTTTGAAGGGCACTGTGCTACAAATATTATAGGTGGAGAAATATTCCCTCAGATGAATGTTTTTAATAGTTGTATGTATCATTGCACACCTAAAGCACTAATCGTTATTAAAATATCAAATAAGAGAATGGTAATAGTGATTAATTAACGTCGTACTATAGCAATACTATTCAATTAAAATATTTATATCCTTAGCCTTAATATACTAGAATCGTTATACACCAAACTATTAACCTTTCGCAGGCCGTCCTGAAAGGGCTAATGTGTAGCATACTTCCTGATTTTGATTTCCATGGATCGTTCAAGTTTTATGGTGTTAGTTTAGACGGTCCTCTTTTATCAGTTTTTGCTATGCGATGATAAATTTGATGGGAATATCTGGCTAAAAGTTTAATAGGATTCATTCTTAGTTGAAACGATTAAATCTTCATTTTGAGTTGTTATTTGTATTGAGAAGCTGCTTCATTTAAAATTTTATGTTTTTTAGATGTGTTTTAAATGCTATTTTGTGAGGTGAAAACTGGTATACATATAAAAATGGAAAGAATGTTGATTTTTATTAATTTGAATATTAACATTTTATAGCTTTAAATACTGTTTCTAACAGTGTGAATAAAGATTATATCACTTGAAGGAAACAATGCAAGTAGATGGCAGAAAGGGTTCAACTTATCTTCAAATAACCAATGAATAATATATATATATATATATACATTGCAAATGTGAGTTTAAAGAATAATAGGGAGTTGAACAAAATACCAGTGGAATAGGACAAAGATATTCTTGAATTTATTATTGTTAGAAAGGTTAATTCCTCTCTCTCTCTCTCTCTTAGAGCTCTTTTCCATATACCGATAAACAAAGTGTTCCGAAATCGCGGTAGAACATTAAAAATATGGGACTAATTGTATCCCATCTTTTATGAAAAAACATTAGTAAAAGATTTTAAAAGCGTGGATGAGAAAGTTTTCAATGTAACTTTTAGAATATATAAAACTTTAAGAATCGTTGCTCGGATTGAATTGTTAAATGCTGATTGAAAGTAATCCGAAAAATAACTTTTCTGTATAATAGAAAATGGCATCATAGAAAATGCAAGTAAAAAGTAAGAGAGTAGAAAAAATTTAAACTCCATTTTGACATTTTATAGTTTCTACAATTTACTTTGGATGAAATGCGTATGGTTTCATCATCCATCCATATAACCCATATCACATACATCGCAAGGACTATGCACATTAGGACACTATGAACATTAGGAAATTACAAGACCTAAGCAACCAATTTTACCATAAAGTAAGATTTAAATTAACTTCCTGGCGTTAGAGAACCATGAAGAAATTACTCTTGTACCACCAATAATGACCAGCGTATGACACGAAACAACGAAATATAGATTAAACTCCAACGAGCATGCGTGTTTGTGAAAGTTGTAACAAGTGAAAACCCAAACTAAAAAAATCTTTACATGAAGAATCGATAAAAAAAAAATAATAAAAAAAACATTAAGGAATCGGAAGTTTCAACAGTTCAGATTCGATCACCTTCGATCGTACCTCAAATTTGCTGTTCTATATCACGTTCTTTAAACCCCTTATAAGAAATGAAAAAAGAACTTTGCCATTACGATTTCTATACTCTGATGGAATGTTCTCTTCACTAGTTGTGGTTTTTTCACCGATCGGGGCGAAATACTTAATGGTGTTTAAGACTGCGTGTAATTACTGAGGAATAAAAATATCGATTTCCTTTCCCAGAAAAACTGTGTCAGAGCCAGCTATTCGAAACATTATTACTTTGACGCCAGCATTCCCCTAGAAAACACTTAAAGTTGCTATTAAGCGAAACGATACACTTACTCCAAGAAAATTACTCTTCAGATGAATGCATTAATCACCAGGAGAGCCGAGGAATGAACTTTAATGGGAACCCTGGTGTGTTGAGTTATTTTTGATTCACTTGGTGAACTTCGGAATGTTTGTGAGTTGAGAAGTATCGGAGAAACAATTTACTTTAGCAGAAAAAATAAGTTCTAGATTGGATAAAAGGGAATTGGAAATCAGAAAGTGGTTGCATTTTTAAGAAATGAATGGTTTTTATAGTTCAGAGTGATTATTATCACTATGTGAATATCTTAAAGTTATGAATACAGCAATACATCATTCTTATCTGTGATCGCGAGTTAAGTATCGTAGAATCAATTTACTTTTGTAGAAAATGAGACCTTGGTCGGAAAAAATGGAACCGGAAATCAGAAAATGATCATATGTATAAGGTGTCTAGAAATTCACGCAAGATTTGAATTTTGCACCATTTGTGTGGTAATGTGTAGCCAATGAAAAAAAGTACAGCGGGACAGCTAACAGTTCAGGGTTATTAAAAATGGAACGCTACACTAAAGAACAACAGGTTTTCATTGGTGAGCAATATTTAAAAAATAATGAAGGGGGTTTGGCAGCTACAGTTCGCAATTTTAGTACAAAATATGCGACACGATAATCTAATTTTTTGTTACTAATTGCAAGATATGGATGTGGATGGCATGTGGTTTCAACAAGACGGTGCTACATGCCATATAGCCCGAGAAACAATTCAATTTCTGCATGAGTCATTTCCTGGTCGTGTAATTTCCCGTTTTGGTGATCAGAATTCGCCGCCCAGATCATGGGATTTAATGCCGTTGGACTATTTTATTTTGTGTTTTTTGATGTCTAAGGTTTATGCCAACAAACCCATGACCACCCACGCCTTAAAGGAGAAAATTGAGCACTGTATCAACGAAATTCAGCTACATTTATGGAAAACGATTATGGAAAATTTGAACAAAAGAGTACGTATGTGCCAATAAAAGCCTTGGAGGCCATTTACCCGATATGCTATTCCATACATAACCCTATATTGTATACTACTTTATGAATCAATAAAAAATAAAAAATGTACGATTTTTAATTATAAACCTATGTTTTCTATCAAAATTACTTGCGTGAATTTTGGGACACCCTATATATATATATATATATATATATATATATATATATATATATATATAAAAATAAAAAAATTGTGTTTGTCTGCAGTCCCAATTTTTTTAAATAAAATTCAATTACAATCTAATAGAATTGAAAGGCAATTAATACGCTACTAATACGAAATATTTTTCTTATTCCCTTTTTAGGGTTTAAAATTGTACTTTTTTTTTTTTTTTTGCTTTTTAACCCGTTTTATCCCATTGTCCAATTTAAAGGACAGCTGTAAAATAGCATGGGGAAATCAGTATTTGCTTTTGGGGAATATTTTATCAGCTGGAACGTGTAGTGGTATGTATAAGCTTCTGCTAGCATGAATTATGTGTCGCAAAGTCTGGCACCTCTTGCTGGAAACTTTGTTTATTCCAGATTTAGTTGGCGTGGTTTGTATCTTCTTTTTGCGATTGCAGAATTCCTTTTCGGCGGTTTACTTTGGACACTTGGATGTCCATTTTTTATGTGAGAGTACTCTTTTTTATAATCCTGTTGGTTAATTAAAGCTTTATGGTTATTAGGTAAGTTGTAGCGCATTATTTTTTAACTGTCCTCTAAATAGGGCATTGGGACGATAAGCATACAATCGACGCGTTTTTTCTAACTTTATAACTAAAAGTACATTATCTTTTTCCCTCCCTAGAGTTTTACCGTTTTACTCCTGCTGAGTCATGTCAATGCAAAGGTTTCTGAAGTTAGAGGAGGCATTGGAATTATTAAATAATGTAAATATAGTTTAGATAATAGTTTAAGAATAGTTTGAAACAGTTTATCTGAGGCAAGCCAATACGTTTTGGATATAAACTTTGAAAATCTGTGGAAGCGAAGGAAAGTGTTACAAGTTTTCTCTCTACAGCGGTAAAGTATCTGATACAAGAAATTATGTTCTTCTTGGTAACCAGGTTACTGATGCATGGAACTGACGGAGAATATTGTGAATCCTTCAAGCTACACTTTATATTTTGATAACTTTTTTTTACCAGCATTGATCTGTTGAAAAGTCTGGTGAACAGAGTTATCGAGCTACATGAACCATACGAGAAAATCGTATAAACCATGAGTGCTCTTTAGAAGAATCTAAGTTTATGTGTGGAAGAAAGAAAAAGGCACGTCAGATTTTGCATTTGACAAGAATTCCGAGATTTTCCTGGTGCAATGGAATGACAATAGAACTGTCACTTCTGCTACAAATTTCAGCACTTTAGAACTATTATTTGACGTTAAAGGCGAGTAAAAGGACCCAAAGATAAAGTTAACGCGAAGATGCCTAATTTGATAAATTATTACAACAAACAATGGGTGGTGTGGATCACCACGACTGGTTGGCTAGACTATGCAATTAAAATTCGGGGGAAAAAGTGGCACTGGCCACTTTTCATTCGCACACTGGACATGTCAGTGGCAAATGCATGGATAATCCACAAAGCTGTCAATAAAAGTTATGCCCTAAACTTGAAGGAGTTTCGAAGAGCTATAACGACAGCTTATCTCAAAACGACTGTGATCAAAACAAGAGGAAGACCCAGGATCTCTTCTGTGCCTTCTAGTGCAAAAGAAGACATCTGTAAAGATAGTGTTGGCCATTTTCTAAAAAAGAGGGAAAAACAGCGTCGTTGTCAAAGAGAGATATGAAAAGGAAAACTCAAAACGTACAGTGGGAAATGTGACAAAACACTTTGTCAGGCTTGCTTTAAGCCTTTCCACGAATATTAGAGTCAGATCCAACTGAAAATTGAACTCTCATATCAGTAAGAAAGTATTATTCGGATGAAGTAAAACTTTGTATTCGGAAATTGCTTTTCACTGATGAAGAGAACACTAGAACATGTAAATGAAAATTTCATCCCCTTTATCCCAGTTTCCTATTTAGAGGACGGGTCAGAAATTTTTTCAAATTTTGTTATGTTTAACTTATTTAGGTTTAATTAACCTTAGAAAATAAGATTATTCTCAAATTTGAACAAAATAAATAAATTGGGATAAAACGGGTTAATGGTGTTTGGGAGAGTGTATGAACAGTTTTTCAGCGTATTGCTGCTCATACGTAGAAAGTACCATTTTGTGTTGTCTGGGTCATGCTCCTCCATATATAATTACTGTAATTATATATGTTTGTGGATATTTTCAAGACGGTACTTTTACCGCACTATATTTATGGTTTTAACCGTGTACTTATTAGTAGTATGAATAGGCTAATATGACAATGTTTTGTGGGCGTTGTAAATAATAACATTTGATGGCGATCTTCGGGTAGGTGTGAACGACTTCCCAGCTAGTGTTATAGATTAAGTAATACGTTCTTGTTTCTTTTTATGGTCTAATATTGTAATCAGTTTAGTATGTTTGCTTTTATATGGTATAAAATTGTATTCAGCTCAGCGCGTTTCCTTTTTGACCCTGTGTCTTTTGATATTGTGCTGTTCTACTTTTCACTTATCCCGGGATATTTTAACTGAATTGACTTTTTGCCTAATCTATCTTTTTACTTTTGTTCTTTATGGTGTTTTGGGTTTATCTAGTAATTTCCCCAAAATTTGTAATTTTCAAAATTAAATTTAAGGTTAACACACAGACGCTAGCACTGTAGAGTCAAAGGTAATCGAAGCAATGGACTCCTTGAAAAAATGTGCCGCTGCTGCAGACGACATCGATTAGTACTTGCTGACACTGGTTGTTATGCAACACACCTTTGGTCTTGAGTTACAGTTCTTGATGTTGCAATACGAAAGCAAAAATTTTCTTTGAAAGCCTTTGTCAAACTCAGAAACGTGCTTGTGTGACTTGTATTTTTCGAGAGGCATGATTAAGTTTCCTATATTCAGGAGCAGCAAAGAAACATATGCTCAAAGTAGACTCTGTTCTTCCTTTTTATACTAATACAGGTCGTTTCTGATGCATATGATTTGTATATACACTGCAGTGTTAATCATTTGCATGTCCTTCCATGATCTACAAATTGCGTAAATTTCATGGCTATTGTATGTTTCCTTCTTGGTGTTGCATTTTCGATGTCCAGCAGTTTATAATTTGAGATATGGTTATTTAAAATAAAAATTGTCCTTATTGGTTTCTTGTCAACGTTCACCTTAATATAATGTTTCTTTTTATTTATATTATTTTTATTAACTGTAATAAAGACGTCAAGACCAAGCGTGGTTAACTGTGCAATACTAAACATCTTACCCTTATAATTAGTAAGCGTAGTTTACACAATAAAAAGAGTATTATTTCAGTATAAACGTACTTGAACAAGCTTTTCCAGCTTATGTTTATGAAATTGTACTCATAACAGCTGCTTCAATGACTAAATTTGCGTAATGGAATTTAGATCAATTTGAACCATCGTTGTGTGATAGGTTGAGGTTATGAGAATCTCACAAAGCTTCGTGCCTACATTTCCTCTTCACTAGTTTTAGTTCATTTTACCTCTAAACCATTGATGGTGTATTTGACGATTGCTCACGTAGGAAAAGAGCTGATTCTAGAATCTGTCTGGCAAATAAATGGGCCCGAGGGGCTATTTCAAAGCTGTGCGGGAAGTTATGATTGAGTGATAGATAGGCGATTAGTTTCCACTCTAGCACTTTATTAGCATTTTGGAAAGAACTTGCCATAGCAAAGATAATATTTTAATCTATGGTACATTGCTTGAAACACAAATACAGTACTCCAAAGTCTAAATCTGTATTCTAGGATAGGGGTCTCCAAATACTGTCCAGCGAGCAGTTGAAACAGGTTTATCAAGCCCGCCTGTTGACAAAATGATAATTTTTTCAAACGTTAAATTAAAAAACATATAATAGCGCTTGGTTAGAAAGGTAATGTAATTAGTTGAGATCTTTGTCGAATTAATCCAAGGCAGAATGTACCTTGACTGTTTCTTTTTGCGTAGGAACATAATGTTTTAGTTATCATTTTTGATTATTTAATTTTTAAAATAGCGATTTGAATTTTGGAACCCTTTTTTGCATGAAATTTTGTGTGAAATAAATTACATATGATATAAATAAACTACATTCATGTCATTTACTAAAATTATTTATGTTGTTTATTATACTGTGTGTGTGGGTGGGGATTTCTATGTATTATGGAATGTTTCTTTATATTTGCTCGTGAGTAATTTGCATGCTTAAAGCATATCTTAATGATACATAGTTCCATTCGCACTGTTCTATTAAATTGTTTAGTCGGCATATCCTTTACTATGTTTAAATAGTACAGTGATCTAATACAAAATAAACAAGCGCATTATGCTCAAATTTATTTGTGTACATACTTGCTTTATCTTCATTTTAATGTTATTCTGTAACTGTGTCTATGCTTAACGAATTTTTCAATCCGTCGTCAAATTATAGCCAGTTATAAATACTTATTAAGACTTGTTCCCTACTCCAATTTTCTGCTTTTGTGATTTTACTAAGTTTACTTACGGAATGAATTTTAAAACAATAAAAGACCAAAGTAAACGTTTTGCAGATTGTATGCATACACTAATGCAAATACAAGGAATTTCAGATATTTACTCCATATTTAACTTTTGGAGATCGTATTTTATATGTAGTCCTCTAAATTAGAAGGATATGAATGTTTTCAACTGGCAGATGGAATATTTTAAACTACCAGCTGGAACAATTTCAATTTCAATAGCTTCATCGTTTAAATACATCTTTTTATGCTACTGAGACTAAAATTTTAGAGTTCTAACTACAACTTAAAATATCCACTAATTAAAAGTTAAAAAGCAAACTCTATAAATAATGTTTTTTTATTCATTAATATATCCTTTTGTCTTTATGCATCTAGCCGAGTCTTACAAATATTCTTTGAATTTGACACGAAATGAAAACGCGAGCGCGTTTTGAAAAAGTTTATCTAATACTGAACATAAGCGCGAACATAATCTTCCAATGAAAATTCAATAATAATCCAAATAGACCTGTATTTATATTAAATGCATTAAGGTCAGTAGGTCATGACACTGTTTTATGTAGCTCAATTTTTAAGAGAAAGTGTTTAAAAATATTAGTTACGTTTAAGAGATTCCAAGATAACTTGAAGTTTTTATTTATTGTGAAGCGAAATGAAGTAAAGTAACTAAAAATTTGACTAATTTTAAGATGTTTTAACTTGATACTGTTAACAAATAGTACAAAAATATTTTTAGTTAGGTTGGAAGTACACACTTTTAAATAAATTCTCGGAATATCAAACATAAAGACCAGAGAATTATGAAATTTGTAATTTTTTATGCTATGCACATTGAACGTCTTGAGTTCATGCGCTAAGACATACAAAAAATAAAAGCTTATATTATTTGTTAATATATGCTATCTACACACTTCTTGGAAAGTGATTATGTCACTTACAGTATATTTTTGGTAATGATAATTTTAGTTAACGTCGTACTAGAGCAACACAACGGGCTATTGACGACGGTCCGGGAGCAGTCACTTAAGAGAAAAATCCAAGGACAACACCTCGTAATTATGAACCACGGTCAGATGACGAAGCAACACCTGAGCTGGCACCCCACTCTCCAAACTTCCATACCAACCCAACGTGAGGACTTTCGGCCACGACAGATTTAAGGTGCACCAGCCGCCTCTCCACCATACTCTTACAAACATATATGCCCGTACCCGGATTCGAACCAGGAACCTTCCGATCTAGAGGCTAACACCTTAGCCACTATACCGGTTGGTAGCAAATATTTTCGTTGTAAAGTGATTATTATCACTTTTCAAGGAATTATCTCAAAAAACTTCTTCCGCATTAAACTTTTTATAAACTAATAATTAAGGATCTCCCAGGTTGCAAATACGCTTAAAACCTTAAAAAAATTATTATATTTAACCGACTTGTCCCCCTTACATTTATAAATAGTAAAACACCGATTTAACGTATTTCAAGGGACCGGGAAGAAATAACGTTATATGCGGGAAAACGATAAGTCGGGATCGGAGGGAAAAAAAACAAAGAGCATGAAATAAAGACTAATTTAAGTAACATATCTTTTATTTTTTGCCTTTACAATAGTTTATTGTTTACAGAAATCTGTTATTTTGGTTTGAGTTATGTTTTTACTAGCTAAATCATTAACATCATTCTACACAGATATGAGCTTTGTGGGTTTTTTAATATCTTATTTGCACGCATTTTTGACAAAGATATTCATTACGAACACAAAAAGGACTATTTGAGGTTTTCTATCTTCGATGTTATCTATGTTCGATGTTATCTTTCCATCTTCGATCGTTAAGGATACAGTCAAAATTTTAGCGGATTTGAAATATGCGGAAATTTGTACACCCGATAGTTCACTCAGGTAGTCCGAATTTTATGCGAGTTTGTGACACGCCTGTGTCATGTCGGGTAAAAATGGGATTCATTCTTAAAATTATTGTTTTTTTAAATGGTTTTAGTATTAGTAAGGACACGAAAATAACTGTCTGTTATTTTAAAGTCTGACTATTTAAAGAAAATCGCTTTGCGTTCTCCACGCTGAAAAAACGTTAAATGCGGTAAATATTTCGAAGTGATAACGTTAAATACGGTATTTTTTAACATTGAAGTATAGAAAATTATTTGGGACCAATGAAAAATGACATTATATGCGGGAAATCGTTAAATGCGAGTTACGTTAAAGCGGGTTTTCACTGCATTAATTTCAGTTTAAAAATAAGTTAATGGGATATTTACGATGGTACGGGGTCAATACTGAAGGAAAAGATCTAAGGACAGCGCTCATAATTTTGAACCACGGTCAAATGACGCTGTTATTAGGAAAATGGCTCAATTTGAAAGGAATCTTAAATAAAAGCTACAAGCTTTTTTGAGCAAGGAAAGGGGCCCTACTAAAAGTATCTGGGCCTATCCATCGTGAGTCACGTTATAATTAGAGAAAATCTTCAAATTAAAATGAATAACCCGTTGTATAGCTCCAGCGTGATGTAAAATCAACTACCTACCTCTTATTAAAATGTGGTGCTATTTTTACATTTTTGTCAAATAAGGTTTTATTTTTTGTTTCTTGTATCGGAAAAGTAATATGTCTACCTTCCTTTTGATCTACTTTTTACAGGCCATTTTCCATATAAATTGGAAAAACAAAATTCTACATATTTGTTAATTGCATTTTTACTGGACAAAATCATCCGCTACTTTCAAACGATTCTTAAACTGTAATGAAAGTCTATCAGATGGTTATATCTACCAAGTTTTATAGACCTTCAAATATTTTATGTAAGTAAGGCTACAAGTTTGTTACCATAGGCTACCATGTAAGGATAGTGAGTAAGATAGTAATAAATTTGCCTAGCTTCTTTTCTAATAGGCATTTTGTATTTCACTTTGATATGATAGTTTTGTTAACTGTTATTCAGACTATCAATGTCAAACTATTAATTTCCGTATTTTTACCGTTGTGTTGCTCCAGTGTGACGTTAATTAAATTCCCATCTACTAACCTACCGTATATTTACTATGCTTTAGAAAATCGATTATACTCGTTTTTGCATTGTTAAAAGCAGCTGTAATTTAAAGTCCATATATATTGTTTTTTAAGTGTTAAGACATTTTGTGTTTTACTGAACTGCCTTGACTCGCGTTACATTGGCATTACTCGTATCCTGCTTGACTTACTTCAGGCCCCCACATCAATCTGTGGACCCCGTTGCAAGTTGTGATGTTGGTCCACTACCCCACCTCACCTATGTCCCTTTTACGCTGTTTATGTTTGAACAGGGACATTTGAAATTTTTTTGGAGCATTTTGCATAGTTTTATCCTAAAACATACTCCATATTGGTTTTTAAGAGTGATATATACGATATACCACATAACAAACAAGACATTTAGGTAAAAAAGTGTTGAATAAACAAAAATAAGCATTTGGTTAATAAAAATAGTTACTAGTAACATACAGTTTTAATATCCGGAAAATCAAATTGTGTATGTACAATTCTAAAATAGAAATTAAAAATCAAAGCAACTGATTAAAATAGAATTCAAACTTTAATAATACTTAACAGAAAAGGTATATAAGTGTTCTCTTAAAAAAAACATAAATAAATTATTTTGCATTTTTCTTGGTTTCATCATGGAGAATGTTACATTTTAGGGATTTTTACATTTTAATTTGACATGTAAAAAAGTTACATTCGCCAGTTTTGTGAATTTTTTAATCGCATTTTTTTGTTCCCTTGATGGGCCTTTTGTCCCACGGACCCCATTGACATGGAAACGGCAACACCGTATATGTAGGGGCCTGACTTATTTTGTAATACATTTTAATGTTCATTGCATATCGTCACTCAAAGTGCAAAAGGTCGTACGTCTAAAATTTGCATTTTCCAGGAAAGCAAAACAACTAATTGTTTTCCTTATGATTTGATTCTATTATTGTTACATTTGGTTGTAACTTTTACTGGATCAGCTGATGGCATAAGAGATTTGGCCAAAAGGTGGAAATCACAAAATGCCACATATAGTAATAATAAAATAAAAAATTTAATTTTTGACTTTCGACCTTTTGCACTTTGAGTGACGATATGTTCAGAGCATTTGAGCATTTTTGTTATTATATAGTGATTTTGTGTGTATCATAAAAGAAAACTATGAAAAGGATATTATATTTAAATCGGTCAAGTTCTCTTGTTGCAATAGACAAATGTGAATGGCATTGTTTCGTGACTCCTGTTGAATGTGAAACAAATATTTTAAATTATGTATTTTTTATTTAGTTTAAATTATAATACATTGATTATTTTTATGTAACACTTATTTATTAGTTTGAATTACAATAAATCGACCAATTATTTTAAAAAATCACTAATGACTAAATAGTGGAAAAAATGTTTCCAAGCTTAATAAACTCAGCCTATGTTATACTCTAAAATTTAAAAAAAAAATCCAAGGGCCCACAAACAGATAAATTCTTATTAAATAAAAAACACTATTGTAACAATTGTTTTTACATGTAAAAATTATTTTAGACATTTTATATGATTGAAATTGATAATAAATTCACGCTTATGTAAATTGTAATATTTTACTTCCTCTGTCCCTGATTTAGTGGATAACAATTTGTTGCACCTGAGGACCCTCAGACAGCGATATTTTTTTAAATATCAAAATGCTTATTTGCTATGCTTTCTAATATTTATTAAAGAAACTTAACAATTTTGTAAAATTTTTAGTCATACCGCATAGTTTCACAGCTTGTAACAGATTCCATTTCCCTTCAAATATCAATTGGCATGTTCAGTATACTGAATCAAAGTTACAAAGTGGTTTGCTTTTAATCAAATTAAAAACAGTTTTTTTATGACAGAGATGTGATAAATTAGTAATCACAACTTTTTTAAATCTAAAATTGTTATTTTGCCGCAATGAGTTTATCAATTATTTGTAAATTAACTGAATAAATATTTCAAAAATTTCTTGTTAGGTAAGACTAGAATTTAATTTGCGCTTTCAATTACTTTTCAATGTCTTCAATTTTATTTTCAATTGCTGTCATTGTTTGGCAATAACACTTAATAATTTGGTTTGTTTGATACTTTCGTTTGCCTTTGGTCTATTGATTCGTTTAGGCTCCTTCTCATTTATCTCAATAATTTGCATGAGACAAATGCGAATATGAATATTTTATAACCTCAAAAACGTTTAACACTTCTAAATAACAAGTTTAATGACGTAAAGCAATAAAAACTTCTATTGTCAATATCTCATATTGCTGCAAAAAAAAATACAATGAAGTATTATATTTATTGTTTTTCTGCTAAGTACGGGATGGTATGCGTATTATTTATTTTTAATACATATTTTATTGCGATTTTAAAGCATATAATATTAAAAGAGTAGGTATTAAAAAAGATAAATAACATTTTAAAATGTTTAAGATTTAAGGATGAAGATAAATTAAAATTGAAAGCATTTTAATCATAAGAATACTTCTATATGAATTTTTAAAAAGAAAAAGTTCTTAAATGGATTACTAAGATTATTTTTCAAAATAAATATCTCATTAAATTTTTTTAATGCTTTTTTCCTTTTTAATACCTTTACAAAATGAAGTAAAGTTATTCAAAAAATTAAAGCTTTTCAAAAGGTTATTAAAATACGAATTCAAAAATTCTGCATTTAAATAATGTTTATATCACATCAATGTTGAATATTTTCATTAGCTCATACCGGAAGCCCATGAAACAAAAATTCTTATATTTATATCATAAAGCCTCTTTATTGATGTTTTTTTTTTTTTTTTTTTTTTTTTTTTTTTATACAGTTAAAAAAATAAACCTAAAACTTTACACTACAAAATAATTTTTTACTTTATGAAATTTAAATGCTTAAATTGCAATTGGACGTAACTTAGATAATTACACCATGGGACGTAGTCGTAACTTACACGTTAGTATCATCAGAGGAAGTTAGCTGAAAATCTGAAGGGAGTTATGAAAATCGTTTAAGAAAGAAATCTCACTTTGAGATAAGTTTAAACACCATTTCATGGTTTTCATTAAGGATCATCAAGAATGAATGTCTTCCTTCCGTTTTGGAATTCAAAAGACATTTGGGTATAGTGTCTCTTCTGTTGTCTCGGTAATGCAGGATTTAGAAGTATAAAACGCTTTACGGTCATTTAATCTTTTCAGTTAGCAAGAAAAGAAAATACGGAGTATTTCATTAACCAGGAATAGCAGAGCAATTTTAGAGTATTGTATTAAAATATAGTAAAAAGGTTTTCTAAGTTATTTGTCTAAGAACGCCCATGCGACTCTACAAAAAATATAAACAGACACGAAAAAGGAAAATCAAGTAGTTTTTATTTTTTTTAATTATTCTCTTTCATATTGCTATTCATTTATTGATAAAATCATGGAATATAGATTATTTATTTATTTTGGATAATTATATTTTGAAAAGTGACCATTTGACAACAGGATGATTCGTAAGTTACTTTAAAGTTGCTGATTTAGAAACGAAATAATTTTTAGGTGTCAGAAAGCAAATCTTTTAATACAACAAACTTATTAAACAAGATTTTATCCTTTTTTCCTTGTTGTTCCGAGAAGACAAATTATCTCATGGATAAATTTATAAAAAAGCGTGAATAAAATTAAACTTAAAATAATTTTATTTTTAAAACACAATATGTGCCCACAGGAAATTTATACTTATTCAAAGCGACCAGCAGAATTATTTAGTCTGTTTATTTGTGACTAATAATACTGAAAGAAACACGCCATTAAAGGTGTTGACAACTTTAGAGAAATAAATACAAGCAGAAGTGATAATTAATTTCCCAAAATTTTACTGTCGGATAAATAACTGTTTAGCTTTCTGAATGTTTTATTCAGTTGTAACAAATGTTGTTGTAATCAGATGTAACAAATCATGTTGTAACAAATGAATGTTTTATCAGTTTTAAAAGTTAAAAGTATTTAGCTGTTTCAAGATATATATTTAAAAAAGAGTAATACGTCCTTAGAATGTATTATCAATAACATTTAGTAATAATTTTCAGTGATAATTTTCACTGTTAAACAGGTTTTTTTTTAGCTTAAAAGAATGGCGGAAATTTTCATAAGCGATATAGTTCTTTATTTAAAACTTGGGTTAAAAACCGGTAATTAACTGACGGTAATAGTTGTTCTTGGAGACTGATGATATCCGTTACCGAAACATCATTACCGGATTTTTAGTTTTGATATTTTATTCATAGGGAATTATTTGCTTTGTTTCAAGATTGTACACCAGGAATCCATTTATGCGGCGACAGTAGAGACTAATACTCGAATGTGAAACCAGAAACCTAATCAGAACTTTATACCAAGAAGTTTAAAGAAAATTAAACATCAATATGGAAATGCCCATCCACAAAAAACGAGTCTCTTAGATGTTTTATGGTTTTAATGAGTTTTGATTAAATAAAAAAAAAGGTATTAAAGGTTATAAACAAATTCATCTATCAAGAGAGAAAGTCATTTCAATGAAAGCGATAAACGAAGCAAAATATACAAAAAAAGTACTGCTCCAGGGTTTAACAAAAACTATTTTTTACTATTATTTTTATTTCGTCGTTACAATACAAACTTAAAATTTTAGGTATTTTCATTTAAAAGGATCCTTGATACTTAAAAGTAAAATTAACCACTTTTCTATATTAAACGAATATTTGTCTGCTATAAATTGCACAGAACCTGAATACACTTCCAATTGCATTTTACAACACTTAAGTGGTTTCTTAGACTATTTTCCAAAAAGGTCCTGTGTTTTCTTAAAGGTACCAACTTTTTTAAAGATTGGATTGTTGATTAAACAAAGCGAAAACTTATAAAAGAAAATGCCAAGGTAATCTCGGATTCTTTAATAGTATAAATTAAGTCGTCGCTATGTATGGTTTAAAGTAGCTTATATCCCTCAACTCTACCTTGATAAAAGTAACCGTATTTCCAATTCGTGAAAAGTTTCATATTTAATACGTAACGCGTTTCTTTCTGAAGTGACACATAAATTCATGCAACTGGTAATATTTGCTTAGTATTATAAAGAGAATGATTTGTATTAGAAAGAGATAACTTTGTATTTCGTAATAACTAAAAACTACATATACACATACTGTCGAATATTTTATTCGATTCCCTATCACCATAACATTTATAATACCCAAATGTGCCCTCAGCTCAATAAACTTCGGGATTTCTGAAGTAAAAACTGATTGTTTCCCTATTTCTGGCGAATGTTAAGATGAAACAACTAACGCTTTTCAAACAAACAAAAAACTCCTTACAGACTGTTTTTTTTTACTACAATAAAAACACACGATCAAAGTTTAAAATTTTTTCATAGATTTAAGTTTGAAAATTTTTATGCAAAGTAACTCTTTGTCGTATTTGTTTGGCATGATACTTGAATGCTCTTTTAGCATGTCCTAAGAACTAACGCCAAACATCCTCCAAACAGATATATCAGACTGTATATTATTTCTTCGGTAGTTTGTTTTTGTTTACAATTGAAAAACCCTTTCATTGATATACTGGGAAAATCGTGGATACACCATTACTTTTTGCCGTCGCCTTTCTTTTTCAAATCTACTTTATGGGCTTTTTGTTAATTGGGTTTTTATTATGTTGTTTGGGCTTGAAAATCTAAAATACAATGGCGAGTAATTATTCCATTTCTGTAAAAATTCTTTTTTACTAACAATATGATAATTTTAGGAAATATATTTGCTTTTAAATGGCATAACAATTAATTAACAATGGGCATCAAAAGCATTCGGCCACTTCAAATTTCTAACTATTTTTATGTATTTTATAAAGGTCTATAATTAAAATAACGATTTGGAAGTTAAAAAGCATAAAAGTTCTGTCTTTCTACCTTTGTTTCACATAAAGATAATCGAGTTATTGTGAAAAGTTTTCAAACATTCAAAATGTAACATAATTTATGACATCAGGCACACACAAGTATTCGGTGGCCTTCCGTAAAAAGCACAAATGTTAAACAAAAACATGAAAATCAATGTTCAAATTAATATGTATTTTGTAGTATATCTTAGACTACTTTATGTCTAAATTTCGTTGCTTGCACCAGATATTTGATAAAACTACAACCAATTTCCTTCTACCCTGTTTGATACATTTTACCACCATTTTATGATGTAAATATTTAGCGATTTCTTCAGATTTCCTCAAAAAGGTAATTAAAGGACAAAATTTTTTAAACTGGGATTATATTTTAAATCGTTTTGATATTTCATATACCAACCAGACTCCGTGACCAACGCACTACATTTTGGTTATTGTCATGTTGGACTAAAATAGGTGCTTTATTTTAAATTTTCAGTCAAAACTTAATAAATTTCGTTTTAAAAAGCGAATACGTACACATTATACTTTAGCATTAACAGATTAATCCAAGTGTATCTGCTCCTACCACTAACACACTCACAGGGTCAATTTTGTAATTTATCTTTATTCTATATCAATCAATTCTGTATTTTGTACTGTGTCATCGGATAAAATATTGACCGAACACTGAGATTCCTTCACACGTTTTTTCTTGATTGTACAAAATATCCCGAACATTAAAATATCATTGATCATTAATTTTCAAGTTTTCAATTCAAAATTAGGTGAATGTAATATCTTCACTACATTGAATATTATATCTTCACCACAATTGTATGTATGCAAAGCATAATATGACAGGGCGGGGATATAGTAATATACATGATGGGATATTACCTGTAATGATCGGGAAGGGATTCGAATTAGCAGTTAGTGTGGATACACCTGGATTTATTACAAAAACTTGGGATTTATATAGGTATATTAATTTTTTTAAATACAAAAAAATTTTACGGTTAAATTTTAATTGAAGAATAGATTTTAGTACATGGCAATAGCTCAAAACGTATTGCTTTGGTTACAATGATCTGGTTGGTATATGAAAGATCAGAATAACTTAAAATATAATACCAGTTTAAAAGTTTGTATAATACTATAATTATCTTTATGGGGCGAAATCGAAGAAATCGTTAAATATTTATGCATAGAATAGTGAAAATCATTGAAAATCTATTATCAAAATATTATAAAATATATAGCGGTCTCATTTCGTAAGTCATGTTGCATTTTGAATACTTTTAACAAAACTTTTTATGATCATCCAATTATTTGGATGGGAGGCTAAAATAGAGATAAAACTTTTGTTTGGTTAAATTTAAAGTAGTAACTTTAATTGTATCTTTATAAGACTATATGAAAGTACAAAACCTGAAAGTCAAATTAGGAAACCTGAGGTGACCTAATAATTTTATGACCCTCTGTATTCCCATGTTGTCAAATACTTCATGTATTCTGAGTAACATTGGTCCCCCCTTAATATTTTAATTTTTTATATACTCTCTATATAAAAGAGTATAATCTAATTATTTAACAATTGTTTACCTTTATTACAATTTTAGTAAGCAGCTTAAGTTTAAGAATTTCAAGTGAAAGCAGAAACTTTTTTGTCCCACTAAGCTTTCCCATCACCATCAAATCTTAAGCATTACGCGATGGAAAACAATTGAAAATATATTTGTTTAGCGCCAAACGTTTCTCGAGTTTTGTAACCCTGATTTTTATAAACAAAATGACTGTTCAATTTTAACAATTTAATTTTTCTGCTGATAAGTTTTACATTTTACTGTTTTTAAAATCATAAAAAATTTATAAATGTAAAGAATTTTAAAGTTACATTGATTTGTTATATTTGGGGGATAAAGTTCAGCAATAACATAATACAAACTCGGTTTGGATTATTCATTTTAACCACATTTAAATTCCTCACAAATATTATCCACAAAGATTATTTATATATTTTGAAAGAAATATTTTTTCATGGTATAGCACTATTTATTTCTCTTATGCTGCGTTAATAAGTGTAATCCAAGAAAATAATAAAAGACATGGAAGACAAAAATAATTTAAATACTGGAAGTTAGACACATAGTTATATACGTAAGGATGTACAGTTGAATATTCGATGAGTATTCCTCGACATTGTCCTAATTCACTGTACGAATCTCTGGAAAACTTGTGTTATATATTCTGTTCAGGTGTGGCATTATTCTTTCAAACAGCTACTTTTGTAAATTAAATAAAAACGCACTTAAAATTAGAGTTAAGGTGATAGAATTTAGAGTGTACCGTTCTCTGGTCATAAATAATTCCTATCTTCATTAGCTAAGTAGTCAAAATATGGCATACACTGCCAGTTTTAAATAATCAACTGCCTAGTCCTTTAGCCGAGTAGCCACCTACCGTAATGAATAAAAGAGAAACCATGTGAATGCTGTTTTGCGTTCGTGTCAAAAGAATAACTGCAGGAACGACTAGCACACAATGGACAAAAAATAAATAAGATTAATTATGAAAACAACTACGCGCGAAGAGGAATAAGAAATAAATTCACATCCCAGGTAAAGAGAATTTCAGTTACATGAACTTTATTTTCAAGTCTTTATCCCCAAGAATATTGGAACTTTTTATCTATATCACGTCTCATACACCGAACTCTATTTTTATGAAATTATCGAGGAATATATTTTTGTATTTTAAGCTAAATTAATTGTAAGAAATCAGAAAAACATACACAAATACACCGCACCGTATTAAAAGATGCAAAATACATCGGAATGTAATATGATTGAGGATATTAATATTCTATTTTTAGTCTAAATATTTGTTTCAGATTATATAATTTACAATATTGTTCATTTAACAGCAATAATATGTTTCATATTACTACAATAACATATTTTAAAAATACTAAAATATCCCTCAAAAATATTACTTTTTTACAGTTAATCCCAATTATTTACAAATTTCGAAAAAAATAATTATCTTAAATTGTGCAATGAAATAATATGTATAAAGAAATTCACAATTCCAGTCGTTATAGAGAAAATAATCTAACTTTATAAATTGGTTTTAAAGCAAAGATTATAATATATTAAAATTAAACTGTCACCTCAAACTCTGTTGTGCATAATTTTTCAAAGTACAAATTAGAATTTCACCAAGATAAAAAAAAAACTGGTTTTCTGATTGTTCAATGACTCAAATGTTTTCGACACACAAAATTTTTTGAAAAGTGTCGGTGAAGAATATTTTGAAAATTTCTTAGCTTTGGTGTTCAAAGACATGAATAAATATTCAAACCTTAACTCTTTCATAAAAGTTAATTGCTTACCTACTAGTTCTTAATGCAATTCAAGTGATGAGTTTTAATATTTAAAATGAAAGCAATTATAAACAAAAATAACGATCTATATCCTAAATAAAATCTTCCTAAACAAAACTTTGAGTATTGTAAAAAACGTAAAGTTCTTTAAAATATTAATGACCAAAACCAAAACTGATTTTTAAATAATCAAAAATATGCAACTAACTGATGTTGAATAAATGTTGGTAAAAGTATTTTTGGAAACCATATATATATCTAGATTACACTTGATTTAATTCTGGAACCAAACTTTCGAAAAGATACACTTGTTAGAATGTTCTATATTCATATGTTGCTTTTGGCAATGGTCACTTTTTAATGGAATAAACGACTCATTATTGAACCAATTCAGTTTTGTATAAATTATAATTTTGAACAAAAATATCTTACCTTCCTTATTTATCTAGAAGGGTATGTTTGAATACATAGCAATTCGATTTTCTGCATGACGGATTAGTTACGACGGGCACTTCAAACTTCTTAACATTTCGACAGGTCGCGGGAAACGAGCTATAGTCTAACTCCAATGGATCGAGATCAATCGCATCGCAATCCGAAGGAGATGAGACAAAGAACAAATATAACCCGCGTATTATCTCTTCCCTAAGAATTCATTTGATGCCTTTGACTCTCACGATTGTCAACGGAACAGTGAGAGGACGCAGAAGATACCGAGATCGTTTGGTGCAGGAGTTGCGCGTGCGCACAGAGGTTCTACGGAGCTCAGGCTGGATGAGAACGTTTTCGAGCTTTCTATGCGTGAAAACGATTCTCGCTGAAAAAGAAAGAAAAAGTTTTTTCGCCCTTTTTAATTATTCAATAATGAAATGGTTCAACTGCACCACCTTCGCCTGTATTCGCGTGATTCAAAATTCAATCAGACTTTAGTGCGAGTTTAAAGTTTAGATTGTTAATGCAGACTTACCGTTTTATGCATTTCTTAATATAAAGGGAAAAAGCAGTGAACATTCTTCTAACCTTGCACATTTACCACCAAATACTAATATAAAATTTGACACCTCATTCCCAGTCAGCAATAAACTGTGAGCAACAATGCTGCACATGAAAGAAAAAAAATTTCTGAAGTTAAAAAAACGGCGCATGAGATAGTGAGCATAAATCCACAATATTTAAATGTTTAAAGGAGATAATTTAATTTGATGAAAATAATTCAGTGTTGCTTAGAGTGTTTAGTTACATCCATGGCAACAAATACATTCTTTATTCCAAAAAAGCAATGAAAAGGCTTGAACGTGATTTGGAAAACTGCTATTATTAGTCATCGTATGCACTCTAAACACATACTATGTAACTTCCTTTTTAAAAGACAATTCGTATTTTTCCTCATTCTTGACTATTTTCTATCTTTACTAGGTAAAATCATTTTATTTCCTTTTCAAAATAATTAATTTATGTAATTGAAACGAATCATTACAAATATTCAGTTTAACAATTTAAGTTATAAATCTTGTTCAGTACCAATTCACTTTCAGTTTTCAATTAATTGAGTGAGAAAGCTCGTGATATAAACAAAAGTTAAAGCAGAGTTGACGTTTTTCTTTTGGTTTGTACTTTATACAAATCTACACCGTTTGACCAATCTACACAAAATTTGGGTTACCTTATTCTTTTGAACCGCAAGGATAACATGCTATATGCTATATATTAACCCTAGTTCTATTCGCCCTAGTTGTGCAGAGGGTTAAAGCAATTGAAATCCCCATAGAAATACCATTGATACATTAAATATTATTAACGATTGTGGTACACAAATCTGAGTGTACAAACAGCCAGCATAATTATTTCAACAACAATCTTTCTTAAAACTTGTAAAGAATTTAAACTTACTTATAAAGAATTAAGCTATTAATTATTTGTTTACTTATTTCTTATTTCTTTTCAAAGTATTAATAATTCATGAATATTTTAATAATGATATGAAATGTTTAAAAACATTTAATTTTGTATAACTTACATTTTGTATGGAAACAAAAGTCTTTCATGCTGATGCGAAAGCGAAAACCCATTGATGATAAAAGTGTTATTTTTCTGCTTGCCACCAAACGCCAAATTTATTGTTATGTCTCGCAAATATGCATATATGTTGTATCCATCCACATATACCTTTCAAATTCGTCTCATTTCTGCTGAAAGTTTTTTTTTTTTACTATAAAGTGACTACTACAGAAGTTGATTTTTAGTTTTCGAGTGACTACAAATATTCTCGTGTATTCATTTTCAATAAAAAAGGCAAATTTTTGACGAATAATCTTTAACTTGGTTTTACTATGAATATGTTTTACTTGTGCCATTCTTGCACCAAGTATGCGATAATTTCGAATTTCATCATCAATATGAGAGGATGGTAAATTAAATTGTTGCGGCATTCGTGACTAATTTAGTTTGAAGCAGACGCAATTTTTCGTGAAAATTCCTTTCAGCGGCAGGTGGAATAACGGAACTTCTGTTAGATATATACAGCAGAGTTGACTTTTGTCTGTTCTCTATACAGATCTGAACCGTTTGAATAATCCGCACATTTGGTATTCTTATATTTAAGAACCCTATGGGTATGATAGGCTATCTATTAACTCGCGTTCTATTTGTCCAAGGGGGCTAAAAATTTACGGCATTCGTGAATAATTTAGTTTGAAGAAAACGCACTTTTTCCTGAAAATTCAATTCAGCGGCATATGAAATAACGGAGCTTGTAATAAAAATAAATGTCATCAGTGTTGACAAATTAAACTCAATCGATTACATTTTTTTAATAAACAGAAGGTTGGTTTTACAGCGCTTTTGCAAAAAGAAAAGCACTGCATTCAACGAATGATTCACATGTATCTAAGTTGGGTAATAACAGCTCCACTAAGTAGAGTAAGCAACGTAACTTTCTGTCACTTAAGTTAAAAAAATTTTAGTATTTCAAAATTATTTACTGGTATTATTTTAATATCAACAATATTGTTTATAAAATTCCCTTTTTTCCCAACAGACATACAGTTTTAAATTGAATCCTAATGGTATTTTTTAAATTCAGATATTCTGTTTCTAAATGGAAAGCACGTAAGGGAAGACGGGATACAATGAAACAAAAATGTACTAATAATTTTTTCCTATCCACAATTTTGCATGCACAAAAATATAATTAATGCATACTTTTAATCTTGTATTTTCCCCCATCTAAAATTTTTTTTATTAGGTTCTAAACAATATCTTTATGCTTGAAAAATAACGAAGAGTAAATGTCACACAGCGTTTCATTGTACCCCGTATGCCTGGGTACAATGAAACACTCCAAATGATGCAAGCAATTTTCACCCTATATAGTTTATTTTAGTCACATTCGACTTCATTTAAATTTATGATTTCTCCAACAGAATATATTTCCTTACGTTTCAGTTCACCCTCCTGAGCTGGAAAATAATCTGGATCATCGTCGTCTTCAGAGTCTGTAGGAGGTTGTTTGTTTTGAAAACAATATCTTCTTAGTTTTTTTCCTCTTTTTACTTTATAATAGCTTAACAAGAGCATTTTTTACTGTCGTGGTTAGAACAAAACTTTTTTTTTTATGTCTTCCTACTCTTACTACTTTTCTTGGACCAGCCTTGGGGTAATGTTTTATCTCTTGAGGAGAAATGTATTTCCTCACAGGTTTAGAGCTAGTGCATGGTTAGAACATTAACAAAAATATCTCCATTCATCCATCCCAATTTTGTTGCATCACCCGCAGTCCCAGGTAGAGCTCCATTCAACATACAAAATTTGAAATTTACTCTAGGAAACTATAGTAACAATAACACCCCTTTCAACAGAAGTTAATTGACCTATTTGTTTTTGGCCCCTTTGACTGAGAAGTTTAGGAGGATTGTGGACTGTAGCAAGTGAAGTTTAGATCTATGAAATAAATAAACTATTGGTACAGCTACACTCTACGTTTATGAGTGATGGCAACGGCTTGGCGATTTTTTTTGGCGCACTTCTAGTAGCGAGTTACGATAAATTAAGGCAACCCATCTTTAGTTGCTGTTGTTGTGGTTTTCACGGCAACCTCGGCAAACGGAAACTATCAATTTTCATTTTGAATATTCTAGAAAGTTCTTCCAAAATCCGTTAAAATCGTTTGATTTCATTGATTCGTTTGAAATTTTTTCTTTCCTCCCATTGGTTATTTTGTTTTTAAAATATCCTTTTATTGCATTGGTCCTTTTAAATCGTTTTCTGTGATACCATTGGTCCATTTATTTGTATTTTGACAGTTGTGGAATTTTTATTTTGTTATAATAGTTTTCACGACAGGATTAAGAGTTTTGTTTTTTTGACCATTTTCGTTTTCATTATTTTTTTACGAGAGAATTCTGACGTTATCAGGTATTATTTCTTGCTTTTTTTCTTTTGTAAATCTTTTTCTTTTTCAACATGCTCACTGTATTTAGTGTAATTGATAAGTTTCAGGGTATTCTTACCATTCGTAGCTTAGTTTCTCTGTTGGTTCACAAATGTGTTTTCATATGTAATTAAGCTTACTACTTTTTGTGAAATTTTTTTTTAATATACTTTTTAAAACGTTCTGAAATGTGCTTAAAAAGTGTGTTGTAAAAAGAAAAAAAATTGTGACAGAAAAAGAGTTAAGAAATAATTCTTTCCTTGGCGACTTTACAAGTGCGCCAAAAAAAATCGCCAAGCCGTTGCCATCAGTCATAAACGTAGAGTGTAGCTGTACCAAACTATTCTTAAATGTTTTTGAATCGATAAAATCTAACCTACTATTGAAATCTGTACCTTTTTCTTAAGGAAAAAGAAGCAGTTTAATTTTGCATGCTTTCAAAATTACTGTTTTGATTTGGTGTTGCCTTTTTCTATTAATGTTAAGTGTTGCCATTTCCTTAGTAAAATGGTTTTATTTATATTAGTGACAACCAGTAATATGTTATTTTATATAAATGATATTATATTTACCAGTGATATATTACTTCAAGTAAATGCATTCACCCGGGGCACGATGAAGCATGTTTCATTGTACCCCGTCTGCAAGTGTTTCATTGTACCCCGTACTGATTTTACTAAATAAAAAAGATTTTCAATCTTCTAATTTTTATTTTATTTTTTTAATTTTGGTTTTGGAGGAATGAAGACAACAACACAAAGATAACAATGAATAGAAAAAATAATTATTACATATAACAACGAGGAAAAAGAAACAAAATTACTTTTAGTAAAGAAACTCACTTTTAATGGTGAAAAACCAATAATCTTCTATTGCTAATGTTGTAGAAGTACGAATGTATCCAAATCACATCAGTAGTTGGAACATATAGTTGCATAACATATATATAAATTGCAACTTTCTGTGACAAATTTTACTGATTTTAGAAGTACTGTTTCATTGTACCCCGTCTTCCCCTACCTATTTAGGATAGATGTAGTTACTTGGCTATGAAGTACAGCTTTCAATAACACACAATGAAACACTAAAAACAAATTAAATTAAATTTATTTTAATCGTCTTTCATTGAAAAGCTATATCAAAATTTTGGAATATATTTGAACTACAACGGACTACCCGTTTTAATTTAACGTAACCCATCTTATTTTAAAGATATTTTTTTAATGTACTTGTTATTTTAAAATAAGAAATTAAAAGCTTTACAAATATTTTGATGTGTATAGTTTATTTATTTTATGATACAGCAATCTTCACACTATTACATATTATACCAGAGATTTAAGGAAAGTTGGTCGAAATATGTTAAATTATAAATCAATACCTGTTAAATATGCATAAGGTAACTGTAACAATGTAACTACAACTTTCACTGCAGTTAGCCAAGTCTTTTTATTATGCTGTTTTTTTTTTATTGTTGTTCTTGTCCTTACGATATCTTCAATAAACTATTACTTAACTGCTTTACTTATTACATTTTGGTAATATGTTTAAGTGGTTATGGGCCCAGATATGCTGATTTGCGCATCGTTGAATAATAATCTTTGAAAGAGGTAAATATCGTGACCGGCAAGTCGATAGGCATAAGTTTCTGATCGTCACAGGTACATGCGCTCTGTACAGTTTTTTGTCGATGAACTCTAACATGGAGAAATTAGAAAGTAAAGGAACTGGGTGAGCTGGAAATTTGATATTGAACTGCAGCTCACTGTTCAGAAACCATGCCCATTGTACTGGGTGAACTGACTAGGCCTGAATCGACCACAGTATTAGCTACAGAAGATGAAAGAAAAGCCCATGCTGCAAGCTTGAAAGCTTATCAAGAAGAAGATGCCGTTGCTCGATTTGTAATTGGTTCGAGTGTTAGGCCTGAGCCTAAACAGCACATTTTAACATGTAAAACTGGTAAAGAAATGTGGGATTCTCTTCATTCTGTGTACGAGTAGAAAAACGAGCGAAGGTTGGATTTGCTGTACTCCCAACTTTTTAACTACACGAAAGATCCCTTGGACAATATTGCTACCCATGTGTCCAAATTGCAAAGAATTTGGCAGGAACTGCAGGAAGAACTCAGGAATGAAAATGTGCAACTACCAAAATCTATGTTGCTGAACAGAGTTTTAAATACATTACCCAATGAATACCTTGAGTTCAAAAATGCCTGGGAATCTGTTCCAAACAGTGAAAGAACTCTTTCAAGTCTTACTGAAAGGTTACGCCTACATGAGCAAAGTGAAGTGGAAGAAGTGAAACCTCCTGTCGAAAGCAAAAGTGTGGCTTTTATAGTGAAGCCAAATAGCAGTTATGGTAGAAAGTTCCATGAAAAAGTAGCAACTAGTCAAAAAGATTGGAAGAAGAAAATGAAGTGTTATGCATGTGGCCGTCCTGGACATTTGAAAAAGAACTGCTATTCACTAAAAAGTGGAAATAATGCTGGTAAAGACGAATCAAAGTGTGGTCAAGCCTTTATGACAATTGCTGATTTGAAAAGTCAAGATTACTGGTTTATAGACTCAGGTGCATCACATCACATATCAGCCAAGTTAAATTGGTTTTGCTGTTATTAACAATTTGGTATCCCAAAGCCATTACGATTAGGCGATGGAAGATCCATGTTTGCCAAAGGTATTGGTGAGATACAAATTGAAATGCTTGTTAGTGGTGAATGGAAACCTGGTCGACTCACTAAAGTTTGGTATGTTCCCAACTGTGATCAAAATATCTTATCTCTGGTGCTGCATTAGACAATGGGCTTTGTGAGTATGCTAATAACAAAGTACGACAGTTCAAAAACAAAAGTGGTGAAACTGTAGCTGTTGGCATAAGACACAATAGTGTTTACAGACTTCTTTTACGTGTTTTAGTTCCAGAATCTGCTTGTGTGGCTGTCGACAATGATAGTTTTCATTTATGGCATGAGCGAATGGGACATCAAAATAAGCGCCATGTTCAAAAGTTTCTAAAACTTAAAGTTATTGATGTAAAGCTCGACAGTGAATTTTGTGATGCTTGAATGTATGACAAAATGCATAGGCTTAGCTTTGGCTCAAGCCAAGAACGTCCTACAAAACCTGGTCAGCTTGTTCATGCTGATGTGTGTGAACCAATGCCTGAAAAGTCACTAGGTGGAAATAGATACTTTGTGGCATTTAAAGATGATTATTCCAAATACAGGACTGTTTATACGATAAAAGAAAAGTCTGAGGTTAAAATCATGTTGTCTAGGTTTGTGAGAGAAGTTAAGACTGCTGGTTATACATTGAAAGAATTATTTACTGATGGAGGTGGAGAGTTCAACAACTTTGAAGTGCATGATGTAGTACAGAAAGCTGGGCTCAATCATCGAAAATCCATGCCTTATACTCCTGAACAAAATAGAGTAATTGAAAGGAAGAATAGAATTTTAGTTGAAGCTTCAAGATCCATGCAGCATGCTAGGGATTTACCAGAAAGACTGTGAAGTGAGGCTGTTAATTCAGCTGCATATGTTATTAATCGCACAGGTCCTTCTCCAGAAGAGGGTAAATCACCATATGAACTGTGGTTTGGTAAAGCCCCAGCAATTGATCATTTGAAAATATTTGGTACAGAGTGCTTTGTGCATATCCCTAAACAGAAAAGGAAAAAATTCGACAAAAAGGCTTTGAAGGGACATTTTGAGGGATACTGTGGAAATGAAGGATATAGAGTGTGTATTCCAGATAAAAATAAAATTATTTTATCACGGGACATTGTTTTTAAAAGTGAGGTTACTTCACAGAAAATGTTAATGAATCAGATTCCTATGCATTCTACAGAAAACTTGTGTGAAAGAGATAGTACCAGAAATGGGGAAGCTGCTGAAATTCAGAATGTAGATTTTATTGAGGATGATGGAAACCAAATGAATCTACAAGACAGAGCTCGAATGCAGAAACCATCAAAATTTGATGATTTGTCATGCTTGCTGAAAATGATGAGCCAGCAACGTTTCAAGAAGCCATTTATTCAGCTAACACAAGTGGGTGGAAAAGTGCAATGCAAGAGGAATTGAGTTCACTGAATGAAACTAACACTTGGAAGTAAGTCGGCCTACCGGATGGTAGAAAAGCCATCAACAATCGCTGGGTTTATAAGATAAAGCGAAATGCTGATGGTGAAGTAGAGCGTTTAAAAGCCAGACTTGTGGTGAAAGGTTTTTCACAAAAGCACGGAATTGATTATCAAGAAACCTTCAGTCCAGTTGTTCGTTGGCATACCATCAGAACTGTTATAAGTGTTGCTGCAAGAAATAATTTAAAGTTAGCACAGTTTGATGTAAGGAGTGCATTCCTATATGGAGAGCTCAGTGAAGAAATCTATACGAAGCAACCTCAAGGATACCAAAATGGTTCTGGACGGGTCTACAAATTATTAAAAAGCCTGTATGAATTGAAGTAAGCTCCCAGATGTTGGAACCAAAGGTTCAAGAGTTTTCTTCAGAATTGTAAACTTGAGCAGATGGATAGTGATCCTTGTTTGTTTGTGAACAACGATAAATCTTTGTTCTTAGTTCTCTATGTTGATGATGGAATTGTTGCTGCCAGAGATAAAAAATTGCTCGATATGTTTTTTGGAAAACTCGCAGAAGAGTTTAGTATCAAGGTTGAATCTGCAAATTATTTCCTAGGCATGCAGGTCCAATATTTAGAGGATGGGTTCATTTTCATTCACCAAAAAAAATATTGTAAGAAAGTCTTGGACTGTTTTAACATGTCTACTGCCAATCCTGTTTGTGTTCCTATTGATAAGAATGTTATCAGTAGAATCATCTGAAAAGCTTAACAGTGGAACACCCTACAGACAAGCCGTTGGTAGCCTCATGTACCTTACCTGGCTACTGTCACCAGACCAGATATTGCTTATGCAATTAGTAGTGTGTTATCTCAAGTCTTGGACAAGCCATTAAAAATACATTGGTGTTTAATCAAGAAAGTTTTAAAGTATTTGCGAGGAACCACTAGATGGGGCATTTTCTATCAGTCAAATGTCAAAAGCTCATCACTATTAGAAGCCTTCAGTGATTCTGATTACCAGAAAATCCACCTCAGGAATGGTTTTCAAGTTTAGTGGAGGAGCGATTACCTGGGCCAGCAGACGACAGAAATGTGTGGCGTTGTCTACAACAGAAACTGAGTTTGTTGATGCCAGTCAGGCATCGAAAGAAGCTATTTGGTTACACACTGATCCTGGATATTTCTTCCATCAGTGTTCCTGTCCTTCAGGTGGACAATGAAAGTGCTATAAGACTGATTAAAAATCCTGAGTTCCACAATCGAACAAAACATATTGATGTTCGATACAAATTTGTACGAGAAAAGTTCCAGGATGGACTTTTGGACATTCGGTACTGTAGCAGTAAATGTCAGGCTGCAGACATTTTCACGAAACCTTTACCAAAGTTTCGTTTCCAGAAACTTCGGGAATTAATTGGAATGTGTCAAGTTGACACTGGAACTTAGTTTTACCTCCATTTTATGTATGATATTATGATACTTTGTTTGTTTTATTTCCTTAGGTGTATGGTAGGTATGGATTTAGGGGAAGTGTTAAATTATAAATAAATACCTGTTAAATATACCTCGGTAACTCTAACAATGTAACTACAACTTTCACTACAGTTAGTCAAGTCTTTTTATTATGCTGTTCTTTTTTTTATTGCTGTTCTTGTCCTTGCAATATCTTCAATAAACTATTACTTAACTGCTTTACTTATTACATTTTGATAATATTTTTAAGTAAATATACATATACTACCAAGGAATTACCCATGTCTAGTGATATTTTGCATTAAATAAATAACTCCTGAATAATATTTCTGCAATAGGTAATACTAGGGGGCCTGCCCCCTGGTCGCTAACGCTCGCCAACCCCCGGAGGATTGCTTCGCAATTCTCATTGGTTCGATGCGCGAACCTATGCTCGCTTCGCTCGCATTAATGAAGACACGTGTCCTAGCAGAAGGGATTGATTACAAAATATATTCCAAAAAAGTATTTTTCAAATCTAAATTTGTTGTATTACATAAAAGATATTTACAGTCCCTCTGGAATCAGAATTCAAATGGAAACTTTGAGCAAACTTTGACTCGAAATGTGAGCGTTGATTTGGAAATTGAAAACCCAGCATGTTGGTTGTGTGTACATTTACCCAGCACTCCAGCCACCCACGCTTTTTCATTGAGTTTGTTGTCTAAAGTTGTAATGCAAGCGTCTTGTTGAACTATAATAGTTTGCCCCGAAACGGACTTTTTTTTTTAATTACACTGAAAATATCCTCCGTTTTCTTTGATTTCTATTATTTACTGCAACAGTTCGACTAAAATTCATTGTTTTTCAATAAAATTTCATCCGATAACGCTATAAATTCAATCGAAGCGCGAGGCTTTGGGATAAACAAAGAATCGTACAATGTTGCCAAAACGCGAAAACAAATAACGTCTTTTTTGCGTGCCACGTAAGAGAATTATATATATAGATACCGGAACACAAAAATGCAAACAGAAGCAAAATTCCAATCTTTGAAAAAAATGCAGAATTCTGAAAAAAAAATCTGTCTTAACGTGTTAAATTTCGACTCCCTGAATATATTTTGTAATAGAACAATTCGACTAAAGACTTGAACAATATTGATAAAGACAATAATGATTTATAAGCAAAAAGAACACATATTTATAATACTTGGGAATCCCCAAATATGTCTGCAACAACTCGCTGTCAACTCAAATACCCAAACACAGAATTCTAAATCAAATTAAAAAATTAAACATTAATTATGACGTTGCCAGATACCGAAAAGCAAAATTACGCTTTTATGATCAATGAGTTTTTTATTTGGGCTTTCGTGTTCCATTATAAAATGTAAGTTATAAAAAATTATATACTTTAAATACTCTTTCTTCCTTAATCAAATATTTATAATTATTATTTTCATCATGGGAAGAAGTTAAAAGTCAGTTCAAACATGAATATTATAATTTAATTTGTTTTAAAAAAATTGTTTTTCGATCAACACGTAAAGCAATCTGAGCTGCGTATAGCAATCGTTTTATATTCAATGTTATTTCTACGGCGATTTCGAATTGCTTTTGGCTTAGGCCTTAGGTCAATTTTAGGCCTCTTAGGAGTCGAATTTTTCCAAATCCTTTTATAGTGCACCCCTACGGTATAAGAATAAACACCCTGCAAAATTTCAGCTTCCTATGTCTTGTAGTTCTTGAGATACAGTGATGAGTGAGTCAGTCAGTGAGTGAGTGGTATTTGAATTTTTTACATACAGATAAATAAAATTATCGTCTGTAACTTTTTTTTAAATTTCTGCAATATGGTGACATTTAAAAATAGTTTGGCTTTAATTTTTGCTGGCTTATATCGTAATATTATATTTGTTATTTAAAAAGGGTTCGCGTCGTAAGGAAACAAGGAACAATATTCGCAAATCGATTGTTGTTTTTCATCACAGTAGTATTAAATGTTCAGACTATCACTAAATTAGTAAATTCATCCCATTCTACTGTGCAGCACGTGATAAGACGTTATAAAGAAGAAAATCGGATCGAAACCAAGGTAAGAAAAGATCGTCCGGCAAAGTTAACCCAACGTGGTCAAAGATTTATAGTTAGAAAATATGTGAAAACCCCACGTTTGAGAGCTGTAAACATTTCTACGAATTTACTAAACAATTTCCTACTTCAATTTTATCAGAAACTATTCAACGAGTTCTCAAGATGAGCTGGATTAAATAGGCGTTCTGCCCGAAAGAAAAATTTTTGTAAGTGTGAAAAATAGAAAGCTTAGGTTTCCCTTCGCATAATAAATGATAAATAAGCCTGAAACATATTTGAATCATGTTTTATTTTCAGATCAAAGCAAATTTAACATTTTTGGTTCTGATGGGCGTATAATTGTATGGAGAAGAAAAAATGAGTGACTTTATCCCAAGAACTTGTTTGGAACTTAGTATAAGAATTTAGTTAGCTTTAAAAAAAAGCATGACGGTGTAGGTGTCCTTGTGTGGGGTTGCATGTCAGCATCAGGATAAGGTTTTTTGGTATTTATTAAAGGCATGATGAATAATGCTCTTTATTTAAATAGTTTAAAAGACAATTTAAAATAATCAGCCCAAAATTTGGGTATTGAAAACAACTTTTTTTTATCAAGATAATGACCCTAAGCACACGGCTCTCAACGTTCGCCTCTTGTGTCTCTATAATTGTTCATAAGTTCTGAAAACATCACCTCAGTCGCCTGATCTAAGCCCAATAGAACACATTTGGAGAGAACTGGAGGTTAGAGTACAAAGACACGACATTAAAACGAAAAGCGATTTAAAACAATAGTGATTGAAGAATAGAGGAACATTGATGCAGAAATTATAAAAAAATTAGTGTACTCTATTTCCAGACGTTTAATATGTGTGAATATGCTATAGGACATCCTACTAAATACTAATTTACCGATACATTACAATATTTACTAATATGTATAGATTTTTTTTTAAAGTGTACGAAGACTTTAGTGAGATAACATAATGTTACTTTTTTATTATTAATTTTCCAAAACAAACCGTTTAACTATATATTAAAAATATTTTATATAGTTTTGTTAAGAACAAGCTATAGATATTATTAAAAAATTCCAATTATGAAATATTAATTTTTATTAATGGAAAGAGCAGTGTTTCATTGAAATTCATAAGTGTACGAACACTTTTAGGAGCCACTATACTATAATAAAAGTTATAAATATAGCCCCCCCCCCACTTTAACTCATAAAATAATCTATCTTAACCTCCTGTCATTAAGGGAAGTAATTTTTTAATATTTCAAGTGTTCTAATTTGGATATTTTAATATTATTATTCTTTGAATAACGTCAAAATTACACTTAAAATGTGCTTTATTATGACTAACCTGCCACTTTGTCAACTATTTCGTGGTAGTGTTGCGTGTAATGAAAAGGAAATGCAATTTATTAAATAATAAATATTTAAAGCAGAAAACAAAAGAAAACTGCGAAATAAAATAAACTAAATGTTGTCGGGAAAAAGTTGTTCCAATGATATTAATTCGAGATTCTTTTTTATCTCTTGATATTGCACAGTTGTTACAACGTACAACTAAAAAGTGCCCACAATTATGAACGCGAAATTAATTCATAGCGAAAGAAACAGAAAATATCACTGCACACATGATCAACTAACACGAGTTTCCGTTTCGTTCTAGTTCGTTGAAAAATATCGTCTATCCCAAATATTCGGGAGTCGTTTACATTGCACAAAAAAACAAAAATAAGACTCGAAATAAATGAAATATCACAGTTAAAATACCATAAAAAATAATTTTTGGAAAATAATTTTCAAACAGATTTAACAGATTTTTCAAAACTTTCAAATACGGTTAATGTAAACAGGGGAACAGTGGGTAAGAGTACGCGAGGGGCTAAGAATACGCAGGGAAATTTCTCCTTGTTGGCAACACTGCAGAGAATCGCCATTGTGACGTTTTAGTTCTGCTGCTATTGTGTTAGATTACAACTTATCACCATCGATTTGCTACACTTCGTTTTCAATTTACAAGGTAAAATTCAGTTTTCTTACTTTTGTATGTAATTTTTAGATTATAGAACACAAGTGTTTGTCATTATATACAATAAAATAATTTTTATAAGCTTATTTCAGATTAAAGCATATGTCATAAGCTACAAGTTGGTGTAGCTAGAATTTATTTTTCTGTGACATGCTGCCATTTAGCAGCGGTTTAGTCAGGCTCAAACGAGAAGGCCAAGAGTTCGCAACAGATTTCACCTAGGCCTGCAAAAAATTCTACCTGCTGTAAAATTATTAGCATTCTTTCAGTTTTACCGCTTCCAAAACAAAAGAAAAACAAAAATGTGAACGAGAAAAAAAAGAGACCTGCGCTTAAGTCTGAAATCATGACATATTCGCCTTTAAAGCCCTTTTGGAAGATAAAGAAAAAAAGCAAAAGGCAAAGATTCTTAATAAATCAGAAAAGGGAAGAGAGAGGGTAAATATAAAACGAACAAAAAAGAAACTGAACGTAAAAAAAGGATTGCATTTTTCTTATGACGACCAACACCCATCAACGAGCTCAGCCCAGCCTATGTTTTCTGCTGAACGTGATGATACTTTAGTTATTTGCCCAGGATGTGACAATTCTTATAACGAGACTGGATTCAATGTGGATTGTGCAAAGATTGGTGGCACGAGGATTGCCGTGCATACGAAGGCAATTGGCATATTGTATGCGACTATTGTTAGGACAGATCCAGTGTGTATTTTCCGTACGCAATTTTCATTTTTTTTACTTTGTATTTTTCTTACTTAAATGATAAGAGATAAAAATCATGTCGCCTGGATTTATTGATTCACAGTTGAATAAAGTACACTGTGTAAAATTTTGAAGTATATATCTTAATTACTTTACTTTTTATAAATAAAAAACCACTAGGTGCTTACACTTACCCTCCTTTCCCCTATACCTACTCAGATGTTTCAACACGAAACTGATGTACATAGATTGACAGAGAAAAGTTTACTATTGCATTCGCTAAACTAATATATGATGTATAAAATAAAGAACATTGTATTCTAATATACGAAATAAAATTTATGAGGCCTGAACAAACACACAAATACAAGCGCAAACATAGACCAGGAAGACGGACAGGTAGACTCACGGAACTATGCTCAATCACTAAATGAATGTAAGTACTCACAGTATACCAAGTTTTATGAAAATATATTTAACCGTTTGGACGTATCAAGGGCACAAACATACAACAGGCACCTTACGCACAAGATACGAATTTTGTATCAGAAAGACCCAAACAGATAGAAAACCTGAAACGGGTCGAAACTATTCAATGCACAAGCAAGCACTCCATTCTTATTTATATAAATTCTGAGTTTATATATCTGAGTTAACGTAGCAAAATGATGCGAACATATTTGAACATTTCCAACATTTATGTATTTCAATGTTTTATGAGTTGTAAATAAATTATTTAGGAGTTATATTTCAATGAATTATTTATTTCAAGCAAAATATCGATAAAGACATAGGTTTATTTGTTATCATTCTTTCTTATTTCTCTTAGTCTAACACATCTTAGACCAAATCTCCATGAAACTACTTATTCTTTCAAAAGTCCAAACAGATAAATGGTCATGTTAATCCAAAACGACACAGAAAAGCATGTGAGCCGGAGAAGCCTGTGAGTTCGTGCTGGTAAGTCTAGTCAGGAACGCGTTCAGGGCATAGACCGAGGACTCGGTTCAAAAAATGAAAATGGTAGTCTCCTTTCAAGTATTGGTTCTCTTCTAGGCGGTATGCGTGTATTTCGAACAACATTCCATAGAAGTCATTGATTACCACATAATGATTTGTAGAATTCTGTATCAAAACTAAATTAAGTGTGCAAAACGAAACCCTTTAAAATAAGAAGATATTGTATTAGTTTTAAAGTAGAGGACGTTGAAATAAATTCACTTAAAATAACACAGTTAACATTAAAATAAGATGTGCCTTACATGGCAGTTCAAATATAAAAAAAAATTTGACAACACCAGATTTCTGAAAGGACAAAAAAGTGCCACAAAGAATCGATTAAAAACTGTATGCCAGTTGAAGTAAAGTGAATTTTAAATAAAATTTGTGGATTTTCACAAATAATATCAAGGTTTTAAAATATTATCAGTAGGACTTTTGAAAAGTTGAAATTTTTTGTCTGATGAGACAGAAAATGCATGTTGTTTACTTTACCAGATGAAACTATTCTTTCTCAAACATGTATTTGAAAACTTTGATTCTCTTTTCTTTAAACGCTGTAAAATTGATTTTCCGTTTATTGGAAAATTTTAATCGATTTAATCTGTTTCGCTGTATGAAGACATTTAATTTTAAAATAAGCTGTTATTTCATATGCAAAATAGAATTTTCAACAACAAAAAAATTCACTAATGTTATTGGGAAGAAATTTATTTTGAATATCGTATCAATCAGCCTTTCCTAATGATAGTGCATTCCTGGAGTTAGAGTGCAACAAGTTAAAATATTAATAGGAAGTGACTGCAAAAATTCGGCATTTTTACAGGAAAGAGCTTAAACGGCATTCACAATCACCCCAAAACTCTAAATTGACTTCTTTAATTGTCATTACCCAATTACCTATTGTAGTTTTGTCTTACACTATAGTGTGATGTAATTGAAGGGATTATATGGATGGATAAAGAAAGCATACGAATTTGGTCCAAAATAAATTGTAAAAGCTATAAAAATGTCAAAATGAAGTTTAAAAGTTATTTCCCCTCGCTTATTTTATCTTTATATTCGCATTTTTGTATGACAAAGGAAAGATATTTTTGGGGTAGCTTTCAATCAATGTTTAACCAATTCAACCCGAGCAATGTTAGGTTATTCAGTTAATTATAAATAAAATATAGTAATTTTGAATGAAAAATGTTTTTCTGAATTAAAAACTTTTTTGCAATTTAACATAATTCGTTTTTACCAACTTTTATGCACTCAAAATTGTTTATTTAATTTAAAATATCTTTATTAAGTTGTCCCAGAATTATTATTTAAACAACGATTAATTAATAATTATGGACAATATGCGCATAAAATGTGTTTATAATTGGTGGTTCATAAATATTCTAGTATATGAATAAGATGATCATCAAACCATGTTAAACTAAATGACCTTCAAAAAGGGAATTCTAAAGGAAATTCTGATAATAATATTTAGACAACTGTAAAGAAAGTCATTTTTAATCTAACGTCAGTCGAGTGAAATTAATGTATAAAACCTACACGCTACCTATAAGGGAGTGATTGATTGAAAGTTCACGATCGAACTCACTAGTTTCCATGAGGTCGAAATGACCAAGGAAGAACGATTTACCATTAGACGTTAGATGGATGTAAATTTTTGATATTCTAACACTAGAAAAACATACACCATTCTGTATTACTAAAAAGGTCTCCGGCTGTGAAACACCCTGCTCTTATAATTTATCAATAGAATAGAGAACTCATATGTATGACGATTCGGAAAGGGTCCTTGGTTAAGTAATTTTTTTCAAAATGAGACTGGGTCAGGATTTAGCTAGATCTAGCTTCACTCAAAAATAGAAAATGTAGGAACTCCAACATTAGTGAAGCAGAAGAGATTGATGATCATTGGAAAGCTTTTTTGAACGAAGTATTAAAAAAGACCATTTCTATAAAGAAAAATCTCCAAAAGGTATCTGGGAGGGAAGATGGCTGAAAACATTAACACATTCTTGAATTTTACTTTTAACAGCGAGATTCAAAGAAGCTCCAAATTTATCGACACAATTTATAGTTCGAACAGCTACCCATGAATCGAAAAAATAGATGAATAATACGAGACCGAGAGACATATTTACCGATTTCAAATAACTTCAAGAATCATTCTGCCTGTAACATTTCTCTTCTTGATTTTAATGATATTCACGCAATCTATTATAAAATATTTGATACGTTTGTTTCAGGGATTCAACAGCATTTCTCCGGTAAGTTTAAAAGTGGAAAAGGGAAAGAAAATAAATAAAATATTGCACTTTCTTACTTGGTAGATCTACATTTAGCAAAGATTTATCACACATTAGTTGCAAAACGAAATGGCGAACGAGAGGAAAGAGCTTAAATTTGGCTGTAATAAAAGTTTTTATGTACACTTGATAAAAAGTTTTAGGAATAAATACAAAAGAGAAATCTCACGAGTGTCTGTGAAAGCGATGGGGGATAAAGCATATTAGCTGCAATTTTTACATCATACTTTCCAATCTAGAAATGTCCTTATTTTAAACTAAAAAATGCTGAAAACATCTTGTTTCATACAAAGACTATATTCTACTGAAGACATTAAGTACCAAGTACAATTATACTGCTGAATCTTTTATGAACCACCTCTTTTGTAACGGCTTAAATTCTTTTTCATTGCTCTAAGAATTGTAGCTTGTTCAAATCGAAAAAAAATGTCGTGAAAAACCAAGGTTGTCATGAAATGATTGACGTGAAACATTACTCATTCTATACTAAACATAATGTATTATATTGTATCATTTTTTTAACGATTTACATCTATCTTATTTCCATTAGAGGAGAAAAAACTAAACTCTTATAAAGGAAACTTATATTTAGTACATTACATACCCTAGTCGTACCTTTTAGATTTACAATACGTAATTTACTTCTTCAGATTGCAGAATCTTTTGAATATGAGTAATATTTTAAAATTGAGGTATGCAAAATATTAAAATTAATCAAACTTTCGCTTTAAAAAATCAAATTAACTAATATGTTTTATTGCGTTTAGTAATTTAATTAAGACAGGAAATCGTGAATAGTTATAATGTACGGGCATTCATTTCCAAGAAAAATTAACTAATAAACTAAATTGTGGATTAAAATAGTTGAACAAATTTTCCTATGAGATTTTAAATTCCAACATGAATTTTAGTCGAATTAGCCTTATTACACTCATGTCCATAAATTAAGGATAATGGTAAATAAAGGTTCAGAAACAAAACAAACGTGACTTATTCATAAACCCTATTTATTAAACAAAAGATAAAGAACAAAAAAAGATGGTGTATGTATTATACCATTCATAAAAACTACGAATTTTGCTCACTGGAGCAATTACAAAAAATATCGACCATACAAAAACTTAGCATGACATGGTTGGTATGATGGTTAATATATTGTATGTCTCCCGGACGATGAAATACAGTCCGTACAACGCCTAGGCAGGCTGAGGATCAAATTATCGAGTTGATCTTGGGGAATATAACGCCACTCAGCAATCAATGCTCTCTGAAGTTCCGGTACACATGTAGGAGGTGGTTGACGGGCTGCAACTCGTTGGTCAAGCATGTCCCATACATGCTCTATCGGATTCAAGTCAGGTGAGAATGCTGGCCATTCCATATGGGTGATATCCTCAGATTCAAGGCATTCGTTTACAATATTTGCACGGTGATGACGGGCGCTGTCATCAATAAACACAAATTCTGCGCCCATGGCACTCCTAAACAAACGTACATGTTGTTCCAGAATGATGTCCCGATAAATTTGGCTTCTCATGGTTCCGATTTGAACATGTAGATCTGTTCTGGAGCCCAGTATAATTCCGCTCCAAACGAGCAATGCTGCGCCACTGTAACGGTGTCGTTCAATGATGTTGTCTTGGTGGTTGCGGGTACCTGGCGTTCTCCATATGAACGTCCGCCGTGAATCAGACTGCAAGCTAAACCTGAACTTGTCGGAAAACACCACACAAGCCCACTCTGACGATGTCCACATCGCATGTTCTTTACTCCAGGCTAACCGCTGGAGACATTGAGTTGCCGTGAGCGGAACACATCTGACAGACCTGCGAGCATATAGACTAACATGTCCCACCCGTCTGTAAACGGTTTGCCTTCAAACTGTCGTACCCGTGGTTGAAGATAGCTGAATAGAAAAGTCGAATGCTATGCTCCGTCTGCCTTTTCGTAGTTACTGCCAAATACCGGTCGTCGTTTGGCCTTGTAACTCGGGGAAGACCTGTACTGTAACGTCTACTGACATTTCCATCATTTTGGAATCGTTGCCAAAGCCTAGAGATGACACTTTGGGCGATTCCAAGTTCCAATGAAACTTTCGTCTGAGTACGCCCACATTCCAGGCGGCCGATAATTCTACCACGTAAAAAATCATCGATATGCGTCCTCTGTGGCATAACTATTCGGTTGTGGCACTGAGCGGCTTACAGAACGCTTGTGAACAATTTTACTTCTTTGCTACCATTCCTTATGTACACCTCTCTTACACTCTCGTCATTGTGACGTACTATCGGCGTCATCTGATTGTTTCCTGTAATTTGGATATTATTCTTGAAGATGTGTGCGATAATTCTACAGGTGAAATTTTTACTTTAGAGTTCGATTTCCGTGTGATTCTGAATTATCCTTAATTTATGGACATGAGTGTATTTTATTCCTGATTAGAAAAATACAGTAAAACTAATCTACAAAATTTCAATACTCTTCTTTATTTTTGAATTTTATTTTGGTTTTGTATATCGAAAAATTTAGCCAGAATTAACTTAATATTCGAATTAACTGCATCCGACCACAAATGGTAGAATTATGCACGATGAAGACTTTGACCGTTACTTTTCGCAGTGACTTGGAAACAAATATGGGAAAATGATGACAGCCATAAATATGTGCTGCAGTGTAAAGCGATCGGTGAGAAGAGGACTTCTGTAGCAATATTTCATTTCATGTGTCGGTTTAAAAATATTTACTCCATTTGTGCGCACTAAGATGTTCCACACAAACCCAGATGTGTAAAAAGATTATTAATGTTATCCTTCCCTTCTATACACTTAATTAGACATATATATCCAACCATTTTCTCTTAAGGTTATGGTTTGAATTGTGACCTGTTGTAAGACATAAGAAGGAAACACAATTCAATTAAAATACTACGCAGGTAGTAGATGGATCTGCAAATACAGTACATTGTATAAATTAAATAGAAACAAGTGTAATAAATAAAGTAGCAAATAACATGATTTGAGATGGTATTAGATTTAAAAACATTAGTTTTTACTTAAGCCTCTGATTGTTAAAGATATTTCCGATTAGTGTAGCTTTGCTTTTAGCGCACAACGTACTTAATGACTAATTAACCAGATCTTTTTAGAGAATCAATGTATTCTTTGAACCTTTAGAAAGATTCTATTGGACCTTTGATTAAAATATAATATTTATTTGGAATGATTCCATTGATTCTTTCTATGAAATAGAATCCCTTGGAACAATTCTATTGGTCCTTTACTTGGAATATAATCTTCTTTGTTTGGAAAAGATTCTATCATTCCTTTCATTAGAAAAGAATCCCTTGCAAAGATTAGATTGCTTATTTCCTTTGAATAGAATCATAGGAGAGCTTCTATCGGTCAATGAGGGCAAATAATGTGGAATTTTGCGTGTGAACCCCTCAGAGTATTAAAAGAGAAAACAAAATTATGCATATGTGTGTTGGGGATTAAGGAGATCATACAAGTGATGTGTATATTTTTTGTGTTTGAATGCTTTTGTTTCATATTTAGGTGAAAGAAACTCAAAGCAAACACATTATGTGCAGCTGATACGAAGCACATCCTTTATTATGATATTATTTTTATCACAATCATCATGACATTTTATAATTTGAACTTCTTCACCATTTGCGATCTGAAGCCTTGTCTTCACCCGACTTTAGTTTTCTCAAAGGGATTGACTTCTGACGAAAAGACTCGATTATTCAGATAGAAAGGCGTGTGTGTGTCCTGGAGCGCTCCCATCGATGAACTCCTTGCTGTCGAAAACTGAAATTAAACAAAATCTTGAATTAAAACTACGAAATCAGCAAAATTCTTTACATCGAAAAAATTAAAAGCGTCGAGTAAAATTTCATTGAAAGAAGCATATTTGCAATTTAATTTCCCTCCCTCGGGAATTCTTTTAATGCATTCCTGTTTGTACTATGTTCTTTATTCTATTGTTAAAATAAAGTGGTATCGTAAAGATAGTTCCTTAAGGGAAAAAGTCCTTCCTCGACAGTTTTATTAAGAGAAAAAAAGTCCAACATATGCAGAAAAAAATTAACTGAAAGACATATGCAAATGAAGAACTTTTGTTGAGGATAGCTTTAATGTGGTGAGAATAAATTAAATTGGCGAATAGGAAGTGTAAAAAATGGTTAGCGGTATTAGAATTGCCTTTTTTTTCCAAGTAAGATAAAGGAACATCAAACAAACAACTTTCGTAACTTAATAGTGAAAACAAAAGGTTGAACATAGAAACTGACTTTAATCTAAACTGGAAGTTTCTAATTTTTGAAGTATTGAATCTTCTCAAATAGTAGAAAATATATAAAAAGCCTTTTAAGAAAAACATTTGAGTTACGCTTAATAATTGTGAAATTAGAAATTTTTGCCCTTTTATTGATTTTTAACTAAGTCCTTACACTTTTTGAATTTTAATTTTCCAAGTATGTTATAAAAATGAAGGATATGAATTTAAAAAATATTCCTACTATTATAAATTTTTATTTGTTAAAATAAAACTTTTTTTAATAAAATGGCTTTTTACATACAAATACAAGTATGTTTTAAAAAAATTCATATTTTAAAAACACTTTTCGAAATTTCCTTAAAAATTTGCCTAATTTCAGGTATTTTTACTTTTTTATGTACTAGTTGAAATACAGTTTTGTTCGACATGGATTATTTTAATATTAACTAAACATTTGACTGAGAAATGAACATACCTCGTATACTAACCAATCCAATATATTTAGTAAAATCGAACCTGAAGGCTGATTTGCTGTATACATACTAAAACTAATTACTAAAAATTACCAAGTGCCTTTAATATAAGAATATACTCTCTTGATTGTGTATCTAACAAAGCCCAGATCTAACACGTTTGCATGACATCTATTTCCGACAAAGGAGGTACACAATTGCATGTAACAAATATGTGGATAGAAATTATGGAAGGGGAAATAAAATATTAGGATTTTAAGTTATGTAATGATAAAATGATACTGTCAAAAAGGTGAATCAATACTCTCAGTATGGTCGTCAGTTACTCACCAGACCTGCTTCCACCATTTCAAAGCGTGTCCCCAACACACATTTGTTTCGAAACACAAAATTTCTCGGAATACAAGTCTGGTTGGTAAATAAGATGGACGTTTTAAAACCATGAATCATTTTTCAGCAAAAACGTCTCCACTGATTGTGTGCTGTTGAGTTTGTTTTCTGTATAACGGATAAATTTCTTCATTGACACTTTTACACCAAACATTCGCGCAGTGTAACTAGAACTCTGTTCTATTGTTGGGTCATTGTTTGCACTTGTGAAACACGTTCAATAATATTACACCATCGAAACAATTTAGTTGGCATAGCCTTAGAAATTTTAAAACATTGTCACCAATTTAAAACTCAACTTTTTCCTGAAGCGCAAAATTATAATTTTCACTGCAGATATGTAAGCAATAACCATTTATTTGAGTTAGACCAGCTGAAAGTTGGAAGTAATATTAGAAATACATGTCAGTAATCCATGCATTTGGCCTGGGAAATGTTACATCGATAGCAAAACATCGATGTTCAAAATTAAAACATCGATGTTGATAATACATCGACCCAAAAACATCGATGTTTTTAAAATTCAGTGTATTTAAACTTTTTCCCCCATTTCTTAAAACTGATTTAGCAACTTGTGATGCTACATCGACAGCAAAACATCGATGTTGATAATACATCGCCCCCAAACCATCGATATTTTTAAAATTCAGTGTATTTAAACTTGTTTCAACATTTCTTATAACTGGTTTACCAACTATTGATGCGACATGGACAGCAAAACATCGATGTTTAAAATTAAAACATCGATGTTGATAATACATCGCCCTCAGACCATTGATGTTTTTTTTTCTAAAACCTCAGTGTTTAGAAAACATCAGCATCGATGTCGGATCCCTACTTTTCAGACCCTTCATCTTTGGTCACTTGGGTCTAAAAGTATGTTCAATTTGCTGTTTATAAAATTTATGCTACTTGGTTATTTTTAAAATTTTTAAAACGGTACTTTTTCATTTCAAAATAAAACATCGACAACGTAAAAACATCTACAAGTATAAACATCGATGTTACCAAAATATCTACAAGTATAAACATCAATGTTACCAAAACATCGACCCCAATATTTTAAAAAAACGTCGACATCGATGTCGCATCCCTACTTAATACCCTAATTGTATTACCATACTTTGTAAATGAATCGGATTACAAGAGGGAATGCTGGTAATGCTTATATGAATAATCAGTAATTTTCATGTACTAAAATGATTTTTTCACTTTTTTGAATATAAGAGAGGTCACTTTTACCATATAGAAATAATTTTTCCCGGGGCAATATTCTATAACACAGCCATAGTATAGTTGGTAAGCTATATAAACGCAAAGTGCGTTCAGATTTTATTCAAATCACGATTTGTACCTTATTTTTTTAAATGCTAAATTATTTTTTTTATCTATATGAGACTTTAATGAGCACGTCCCAAAGGCGAAATTTTTGTCCTGACGTATCTTGGCCGAGTGGTTACCGTACTTACCCTAAGTTCAAAGGCTCCGGGTTTGAATAATAGTCAGGGCTTGAATGTCCGTAGAGTGATAAATCAAATCCTGGTTGCGACCTCAGTAAGAGGTAGAGAATGACATTATCTGGTAGAGACCTCAGTAAGAGATAGAGAATGACACTGTGAAAACTTAAAAATAATCTTTTGTAAATTTGATGTTTAGAAAAAAGAGTTGATGTTTTGAAAAATGACAAACCAACTCCGGCCAGTTTAATTTATTTTGAGGGTCGCCTTCGGCCAAAGAGCCGTAGTTTGGAAACTGCATTAGAGAAAATTCACGTCGAATATTTTCACTTCCAAAGCCAGGTGACTTTTTCCCTTCTAAGAGGAATGGTCTCTAAAACAGAACTGAACATATCTTCAGGCATTTAGATTCCAGAAAAATCAATAGAAAGTGACTTCCTACTTTCGTTTCTCTACCACTACGGGAGAATGAAAATGCCACACATACGCACCTAAGTGGAAATATTCATCAGACGAAAAATAAAGGCATCCCCACCTTCCGCAATTACCTCAACACAAAATAAGCTTTCAAAAGATAATTTATTTAGAAAATAGGTCACAGGTCAATAGGTTCTGTGCATTAAATTTGATTTAATTGTTCCCCTCAATCTTTTCTAGAGCATAGTGCCAAGTTTCCTCAGTTAAGCGAAAGGCACGATGCTAATAATTGTGTGTATGCATTTTTTAACTTTAGTTACTAGTTCGTAAATATCGTATTAACCGGGAAGCGATCCAAGAATAAAGGAATAAAAAGTTAATAGGATATATTCAGACAATAACTTACCCGATAATGTTGTTTTGCCTTAGCTCTGTAGTGGAAAGTTTTATTGTTACTCTATATTGGAATTAAAGAATGTGATGAAAAGATAAATTTAATCTCAAAACTGGAAAGCTGGGAGTTAATATTAATTCACATCACCTGATACTTTTATATAGTCTTAATAAATCACATTCAAATACACAAAAAAGAAGATCCCCGTGATGAACTACATTGTATGGTTCCAAAGTTACTTTATTTAATTTTTGCAAAACAATTTTTGAATTTAATTTCGTTGTAGTTTTGTATACATTTTTTATTTTAAAGTTTATGTTGGCAGTTAGACAAACTGGATTTTATCTTTTTATTTTTTTTTCAAAAAGATTAAATTGTGTTTATTCATTTTGTGTGATAAATATAAATCAATTCCTATTGGATAACAGCCATAACGTCGTTGCCCGTGGTGTTGGTTTGCTTCGAGAACCAAATGGGAATTCGTAGCTTATTGGATAAACGCCATCACGGCGTTCAACGGCAAACCAACACAACTGGCAACGCTCATTGTCAAATGAGGTCAATTTCGAATAAAGAAGAGAACCAATCGGTGTGACGTCACGATCTCTTGCGAAAATATCAATATTTAATGGGAAAATTATTTATTAAAAGAAAATTAATTGTATAAGGTATCTTATCTGGTGTAAAATTTTCCGCAGATTTCAAATCCATTGAATTTTTAATCTATCTTTTCGATCCCGATTTTACAAAAAAGAATTAAATAATGCCAGTCAAAAATTTCTTTATTTCTTATGCTTTCCTTCGCTGAAATCGTAAGAGTGCAGGATATGTACTCTGTGACGTCACACTCTCTGGAGAAAATATAAAAGATACATTCAATTTAAAAATTATTTATTTAAAGAAACTCATATTTTTAGGAATCTATCTATTGTAAAATTTTCCGCAGATTTCAAATCCGTTGAAATTTTTACTCTATCTTTAACGGTCTAGGAGACAGAAAAAAGAACTAAATAACTCCTGTTAAAAGTTTACTTGTTTTTTATCGTCTGCTGGAAAATCATTCCTCCTCGCAAAATGAAAACGGAAGCGAAAAAAATAAATTTAGAATCCGTGATCTTCTATGCTGTTGCATTCAATAGCAATTAAATTTCATTAAATTCATTTTAAAATGTTCTAGATTGCATTGTAAAGTTTGCCTCGACCCAAAAATTGCAAAAAACTCGTACTACCTGTGTGCCAAATCCCATTAAAATAAGTGCCATAGATTTGTCAGGACTTTGCGTGCAGAAGAAAAACAGACATACACTTCCTTTTATAATAGTAGATATAACTAAATACGTGAAAAAATAATTGTATGCTCAAAACCATTATGTGAGTAGTATGTAGTTTAAAAACAGCTTGATAATTTCGAATATCAAATCATTTTGTTTCTTTACACTTGTAGAAAAATATTTTGGCAATAGCTTAGTGATAAATATAGGTTTTATTTTTATTTACGATCATTGTATTGTTATGATATTTTTAAATAAAGGTATATGAAGGTGAAAGTTTAGAAATTACTATCCGAATGAAAAGAAACAATGATGAATGAAATATGATGAATTAACCTTTAAAAGTAGTCCAAACTGCAATCTTTAATGTAAACTTTACATAAAATCTAGAATTCTAATTTACTTTTTACGGTACAACTGTACGCTCTTTAAATCTGCTTCCGTCTACAACTTTTTTATTATTAGTAGAAAAAATATTATTTGAACCTCTTTAAAGCGTGCCCTTCAGGTAAACACGTTACCAACCAGCTGAAGGTTTTACGTTGTATATCTCTTCACATCAGCATATTTTTTATGTTTTAGTACACATGATATATGCATGGATCCTGTCAAAATGGAAGAAAATACGTTATGAATTTAATTCGTTCTCTGACAAAACGAAATGAATTATTCAAAGGAAGAAGACATTGTCAATTCTTAGACATAATTAAGAAGTTTATGGTAGCCTAAAATGAAACATTGTAGTAATACAGAAAAATGCAATATTTTATAAATATAATGCATTTTTAAATAGTTATATAATTATATAATAGAAGATTTCAATGTTAAAATAATATTAAAAATGCAACAGTGAAATCATTAAAAGCTTTATAAAAATTAAAACTGAAGACAACGTACGATTAATTGTGATCTCAACTTTAACCGGATTGCTTGCCATCAGTTACAATATAATTGTAGGTTCGCCCCTCATTGGTTCCCCATTTTTCTTAAGCCTGGTCAATTAAAAATCTAGTTTCATTGCAAGATAACGCTGACTTAGATGACCTTAGAACCTTTATACTGACAGTAACAATGTTAAAGTTATAGTATAAGACATCAGCAAAGAGTAACATAATCTTGAAATTGAACTATGGATCAAGCAATAAAACTAATGGCCTTGTCAAAAGTGAAATATTTTTGCAGTGAACTTTCTCTTTGCAGGAAACATAACTCCCCATAGACATTTTCATAACTCAAAACAACAAAGACTGTATTTAAGTAAGTTCTAAGGCAGTCAGCAAAATGCAACGGAAGTTTCTAATTTTGTCTCACTGCCAGTCTTTCTTTGGCAACCTCTGCACTTTTAAGATTCGCTTCAATGGTCGTTAGGGAAGTCTATCTGTCCAAAAGATATTCCTTTGGTTGGGAATAAAAAAATCAAAACTGAATAGAAAAATAGAAAATGTATAGCAATGTGTGTCGATAATATTTTTCGAACCCTTCCAAATTCTATGAAAAACAATGGCATATTTCTTGTGTTTTATAAATTAAGAATTATGAATGTTTGATTTTGATATGGATCGTTATACAAACGAAAAATATAGTCAAGTAGTTTTGACTAACTGAGCAAATGCGTTCAGTTAAGTGACAAAACATTTTTTGTAAATATTTATGAACAAAATATGAGTGGTGTAGAAAGAATATATTTGTCCGGTTTCAATTTACTTACCGTTTAGTGTTTTAAAATTAAAATGGTAACTTATTTTGAGTCGGAGAATATTCACAACTACTAAATATATTTTCAAGGAATATTTGGTATATTTTACACATAGAATAAACTAGTGAATAAGTTATTCAACTCGTTAGATAATTTAATCGAGAAGATAGGATCGTGACATCAACCAGCATCCAAGAAAGATAAAAAACAGTTTAGTTTTGACCTTATTCTACACTTACACGTAGTTAAAAAATCATTTCTCTACTAAATTACTAGCGCATTTACTTCTATGGAAAATTGTTGAAGCCACTATTAGTACACAACTTTCAATTCTTTAGTTGGTAGCAGTGTTGCATGAGTGAAAGTTGCATTTTATAATTTTTAAAAGTGCATTTTTCATTACATCTTCTTGTTTTATAGCGTAATACCTTATTTTTAAATTTTATAAGAAATGTGTTTATATTTAAACCCTGTTATTTATAAATTTTCACATTTTAAAATTAATTTGCTATATACTAATTCTTTCACTTTCTAGATGTAAAATGAGTTTAGCATTGTAATAAAAACAGAAAATAATCTGATTTTGAGTTAGTTTTCTACGTTTTAAATTTAGAATCTTTTGTGAATTATAGAAAAATCTGAACTAAGTTATTTATTTATTAGATGACGTATATCAAACCTGATTCGTTAACTTTCCTGACTTCTTCTTGAGACACTATTGATCCAGTAAAACTAGGGAGACGAATATCCAAGTGAGATCCCTTTTCTGTCACCATCTAGGAGGTGAAAACAAAACTAGACACAGGCAAGCTATTGCATGCATAATTCATTGCACTGTATAATTCTGGAAAGTAATATAGGATGTTTTCATCATTTTTACATAGACACACCCATTCTATACTTTTATCGATGTTATATATATATATATATGTAAATATATTTCATTCCACTGAGTTATTTTCGATTATTGGGATTCTATATAATAAAAGAGATTTCAGCTCTTCTTACTTGGTTTGTTAACGTATTAACTTCCATCGGAGTAAAACTGATGCTAAATGTTACGTTACTTGGCTTATTTTTGGAATATGATTTGAGCACGTCGTCCTTAGAAATTCCAAAGAAGGAATTCGAATTGATAAGTGACACACACAGTTGATAAGTCAACGTCAATTAGGTTCATCGCCAAATGTCGCCAAAATGGTGATAAACTGCACTTTAAGGTAACCCGATATGTATCATGATTGAGCATTTGCTAAGAGAACGTAAAATCTCCGTTTTCCGACTTGTTGGTTAGCATTGAAAATCTCTGTCATTTACAGCTGGAAAAATCATGGAAGGTTAAAACAAAAACTATTTTTACAATAAAGATACTCATTACGATTCTCAAACGTTGGTAAATAAAAAATAATTTTGCTTAGGTAAGCGTTGGTCAACCTATTTAGAAATAACAATAAAAATTCTCAAGATATTACTTCAAGACTGGCCTCAGTTGCGATCATCAATACAGGTACTCATGTTTCCAGTGGAAAAATTGTTGCACTTCGAATGTGTTTATTACCAGTTGTTCGCGATCACAAATCGCAAACACACATAATTAAGGAAAAATAACTAAAATACGAATATCGAGAATTGATGAGATAATAGAATTACGGGACTAAAATTGAAGATACTGTTTTCCGGATTCTTAAGTCCAGCCAAAGACCGTCATGTACACTATGTTCGTACACGCTAAATCTGCCGTGACCTCAAAGGTTCTAACGTTGGCGTGGAGTGGAAGTTTGTAGAGAGGGATATCAATTCAGCTGATCTCTTAGGGATTGATCCCGGACTATTGCTAATAACCCGTTGTATTGCTCTAGTGCGACGTTAATTAATTAACCTACCATTCTAAAGCGCATCTTCCTAGTTCCTCTTTTGTGTTTGGATTCGTCCTCTGAAGCTAGTCACGTCTTTCACTGTCGATATTTGTGTAGAGGATATTTATAACAAGAGAGAAATGAAAAAATTATCTATTGCATGGAAGAAAAAGTAAACTTACTTTATCATTCATAGCATATAGTTTTTTAGTAATATCTCTGGAAAGAAGAAGGGCAAGTACGTTGGATAAATGAGTTTCTTTTATGAGTAGATATTCAAGACTTTGCCTCTGCCATACAATACAACGACACGGAGTGGTGGCGATAATAGAGACCTGAAAAAGAAAAACTTTCAGATCAACTTAAAAAATTATTTTACTGGTGACGGTTACACAACACGAAGACAGATTGTGAAATTAACTCAGATTTTAAACCCGTTTTTATTGGAAGTCTGTCTCAACAAAGGTAATAAAGACTCAGATTTGAAAATTTTGAAATAAATTATTTTCTTAATTTATCCTATTTTTATAAGGGAAAGGAACATGAATATTCTCCAAAAGAATATAAGGAAAACAAAATTATCTGAATAATTTGCATGCGGTGTTCAGATCAAAGGGAAAACCAAACGGAGAACTATTTCTAGACGAACACCTAAAATTAATCGTTAAACTTTTATAAATAATTAGTTGGGAGTAAATACATAATAAAAATATCTATGTAAGACAGGGCTCGAAATACCCGGGTGCACTGTGCACATGAAAATGTAACTGTGCACCTAATTTTTTCCCACTAGGTGCACGCGGATATACAGGAGGAAGGTTTACTTGTGCCACTGCCACCAGAACTTTCCGATGATCGAAACATTTTACAAATGTCTTTGTTGAAACAACTGTCGCGACAGACATGCGCCAGAGAAGGGAAAATTTAGATGTTTGAATATTTTTATTTACTATCTACTACTAACTTATTTAAACATACCTAACTAATAAAGTAGTTTACATTACATGAATTCTCTTCTATTACGTTTTTTTTAAATGTGCTCCTAAAATAGAACCTGTGCACTCATTTAAAAACTTAGGTGCACAAGGTGCACCTGTATTAAAAAATCTATTTCGAGGACTGATGTAAGATTTCTATGAGAGCCATTTTCTGTCAATCTAAACTGTGCTTCTGGACTATGCGTATTCCCTCTAAGTATTCTGAAGTTGAAGTCAATTGGCTTCTTATTCAAATACGATTTCAACACTACGCCAACAAAAATAAAAAATAAAGATTTATTTCTTTATATGTATGATAGTTTATTAGTCAGCAATAAGATTAAACCCCAAATGTTAACTCCATTTTAAGGTAATTCCGATAGGTATCATACGAGGAGCATTTGGACATCAAAAGTAATATCTCTGCATATTGTCTTGTTTGTTTTATATTGAAATCCCTCTCATAAGGTTACCTTTTTCTTGATGATTCAACTTAAGAAATTCGGCCATAAACGAAGGGGGAAAATAAGGAAATGGCTTTCATAATACATTCAGAATGGTCAGGATATGTGGTAAGATGTGAAAAATTCCTCATGTGTCGGTATATTTGAAGACTAGAAAATAATTTTTAAAATTTGTGTAAAACAATCAGCTACAAATATCTGTTAAGACCAATTTTTATAATTATAAATATTAATTGCATTACGTATAGAATTATTAAAAATTAAACGTCCCAAATGCACTATAATTAGAGTAATTAGTAATTAAAAATCTGATTTATAACTATAATTAAAACATTATATTAAAAAATATAATTATAAAAATAACTGTGAATCAAACTTAATTTAAACTATAAGTACTTTTTTAGGTAAGGTTGTCAGAAATTTTTGTAGCAAATCCGTTACTATAATGTGCGTATTTAAACTGTGCGTGATAAAACACTGATTCTCTTTACCTTTGACACTTTATAAATTGCTCTAAAATATAAATTATACAATTATTAGTTGCATCTTATAGACGTGGAAGTTCATTTTCGAGATATCCTGAGCGAAACTCGTATTTTGATAAGTTGAGAACCATTTGATGATTTATTACAGTGCATTGGAATTACTATAATACTTGTGTAGTTTGTCTCAGTTCGTTACAGAAGTTTATCGGTTCTTGCGTTTATGATTTTGTTCAAAAAATCTGTTAAATACTTTAAAATGTGAGGTATTTTAATTAAAATAACAGTAGAGACAACATTTTCCCAAGTGGAAAATTTACAAAATAAGTAATTTTTGCAAAGCAAAAAACTTTTTGGGAATACTGTTGAATAGTTATAAAGCAGATCGGATTATAAATGTTTTATAAAAAATACTTATCAACCAAATTTATCCTTGAGATTTTGTACCGCTAGTTTTTCGTTCCCAAGATTTCTAGAAACGTTAAATGTCAAAATTAATAGGATTTCTGCTAGTAATTTTGATTTGAGATAACGTTAATTTTATCATATCTAAGTAACTATAAAAACAATAAAATGATTTTATGCAAAAGTTTGTTTGTATAAAAAAGCGACGTAAATTTAATTCTTTCAATATTAATTTTATATTCATCTAAGGAATGGATAAAAACATTTACTTACGTATTCTAAACATGTAGTGTAACTATGAACTTTAAAAAAAAATTGCTATCGGTATTGAAATATGATAAACAGCTTTGCAGTAGTATTTTTATTTATGAACGTCGAGTTAAGAACGTATGATTGATCATTGCAGCTCAATTTTTGCGTCCAAATGGTTACGTCACAGCAAAAGACACCGCCATGCAATTTAGTGCGGAGTGGATGTTTGAAGGATTTTTACCAATGGTACTAAACGGTTGAATATACTAAAATAGTTTAAACTTAGTTATTGAAAAAATTAAGCTATATCTATAAATAAAATAATACCGCCTAAAATATTAAATAACACGACAGTTTAATCAAAATGTAATGACATTTGGTTCCTGATATTTATAAGCGTAAAGGTAAGTATTTTTTTCAAAATAATCATTCTATCCTACTTATGCTACTAAAAAACACTTCACTTTGTACATTTTACTTAGAACAAACTGCTAATCATTTCGACTACAAAGGGGTATTTGGGTGAAACCATGAATACATGTAAAAAGTATGTGATTGTCTTCAAATATTTGCATGTTTAAAAAGTTCATGATTAAATATCATGATCATTAAAAGTTTTCAAACTAAACTCAGCAACTGCAGCCTTTCTTAGGAATCCTGTATATCCGTGCACCATTTTTAAGCAATTTTTTTTTCGAAGCTCAATGCATAATACTTGAAGTAAACTTGTTGCACATCCAGAATTCTGTTTTACGGTAACGTGATCGAAACATTTTCATGATTGTAAATTTGTAAATGTAACGAACGTACTTAGACTGTTATAAAGTTCGAAATAAAAGAAGAATATTCGACCATTCAAGGTATTCATCTTCATTTTATAGCATCACCTTAAACTTTTCTTCGACCCCAGATCTGCTTGATTCAAATTCGGGTGAATCAAGAAATTCTTTCGCGTGTATCTGGTGCAGAAAATGTTGGCCTGAGATGACATTCACACTGCAAAAAAATACAAATAATATACATGCATTAGCTAAATTAATTGTTAGGCTGTAAAACTGCAAATTCAGCTGAAAATAAAATTCAGTAGTTACTTATATCTAGAAAGAAATATAATGGCATGGGTTTAAGTTGAAATATTGTTAGTTATTGTTGTAATAGCACATTTCATGGTCAAAAGAAAATATACACGCAACGTGCTAAATAATAACTTTGTAAAATCAAACAAATGGTTCACGATAGTTCTTACGTTTTAAGAAATATTAATACAATGGTTTTTTTTATTTTTTTAAATTTCTAATGGCAAGAGAAAATGACAATATCTTACAAAACGATCACAAGAATACAAAACAGTAAGAGAAAAAAGTCAGTATCTCATCAGCAAGGCTCTAGCACTCCAGTAGCGTTTAACCTCGGAGACCCCACACAGAGCTGGACATCCTTGGATATGCGACCTGTCCATAATTTCATCCTTTTTGCAGAGTGGGCATTTAGGACTGTCATAAACGCCAATGCGGTGTAGGTGGTTTAGAAGGTCATGCCCTACTGCAAGTCTAAATTCTGCGACCGCTCTTTCACGAGGTTTAATCGAAATTTTTTGGTCCAATAAATTTCCCCAGCTCTTCGAGGTGAAGGTACCTCGGAAGGAGGATACAAGAAGTGAGATTCGACTTCCATCTAAGTCTCATTTGATTTTTGATGTAGAGTTTTATGGAGTGGAATGAGTAGCTTGTGCTTGGCTGTTCAACTATCCGTGTGCCCTTCTTGGCCAACATATCTGCCTGCTCGTTACCGAAAATGTCACAGTGCCCAGGGATCCACTGGATAACGATGTGTCGTCCTTCTGCCTTTAATCCCTCAAGCAGCAGCTGGCATTTTAAGATGTTATTTGAGGCAGGCACCTCGTTTGATCCAATAGCCTGAATGGCAGCTTTGGAATCCGACAACAAGACCACCTTGTTGTAGAGACGTCTGCGGACAAGTTGCCGCAGTGCCACACAGATGGCCATAACTTCTCCATCAAAGGCGGTTTTTTGTTTCCCGACAGGGACATAGAAGGAGAAAATGGAGAAATAAATTCCTGCTCCAACATTTGGTGAACATTCAGTAAAGGAGCCGTCGGTATAGACGAGTAACCATTCAGGCTCTGGATAGAGGGTGTGGATGGTCTCAAGGGCTAAAATCTTCAAGCTCTCTGGAGGGAGCTGGCTCTTAAGGATAGGCTGGGCAAGATTCAGGCTAATATTTGTCTCAACGCGATTCAAGGGATTACGAGGATTTAAAAATCACTGAACAATTCCTTCATCAAGTTCCAGATCTTCTCTTAAATCGAGAGCTTTCTGAAGAAAGCCTCGTTGTGTCTTCAGTTGTCTCTGTCCATTCTCATAATGGTCCCAAAAGGGCACTTCAATTCTGATTAACTTTTCATACAACACGAGAGCTCTCTCGCTCTCTCTCTCTCTCTCTCCTCAATAATCTCCTGAATGGGTCTGTTATTTGTCAAAAGTAGCATAGAGTCAATTGGGGTGGTCTTTACCGCACCAACAATCAACCTGAGGACCTGGTTTTGAAGCAACTCCAGCCTCTCAATCAGGCTCTTTGGGACAGTTACCAAAACTTCACAACAATAAGTAATAACAGGCAAAATGAATGCTTTATATTTGTTTTCCAAGGTTGTTCGTGCGCATCGCCAAAGACAGCCAGCCAAACGTTTAAGAATATGTAGCCGCTTTTCTACCTTCTCAACTATACTTTCGATTTGTAATTTACAGCTTAACTTATTGTCAAAGGTAACTCCTAAGTAAGTAAATTTGTCCGTATTAGACAGTTCATCATTTCTGTAAACCAACTTTGGCCGGATATTCTGGTGCATCAGTGAAAAAGTCCGCACCGCAGACTTCTCAATATTCACGGCCATGTTGTTTTCCTCGCACCACTTGGAAAGAACCTCAAGTGCTCTGTTCAAGAATCTCTCTATCTCGGACTTTGCGTTCGTTTTATTAACTTGGGTCCAAATAACAAAATCATCTGCATAGAGAAGGCACTCCACTCCAACTGTTCTCAAAGCCAAAATAAGATCGTTGATGTAAACATTGAATAGGGAGCAACTAGAAACTGCTCCCTGGGGAAGTCCCGTCTGAAGAATGTAACTTTTGGAGGTTGAGTCCTTATAACGAACTTTACAATTTCTCTGGTCCAGGAATGATTTAAACCAGCCGACCAACCGGTATAGTGGTTAAGGTGTTAGCCTCTAGATCGGAAGGTTCCTGGTTCGAATCCGGGTCCGGGCATGGATGTTTGTAAACGTATGGTGTAGAGGCGGCTGGTGCACCTTAAATCTGTCGTGGCCGAAAGTCCTCACGTTGGGTTGGCGTGGAAGTTTGGAGAGTGGGGTGCCAGCTCAGGTGTTGCTTCGTCATCTGACCGTGGTTCAAAATTACGAGGTGTTGTCCTCGGTTCTTTCCCTTAGGGGACTGATCCCGGACCGTCGTCAATAGCCCGTTGTGTTGCTCTAGTACGACGTTAACTAAAAATTACCAATTATTACCAATTTAAACCAGTTTAACATATTACTCTTTACTCCAATATCCTTGAGTTTTAGAATAGTCTAAATGTGTTAATGTGTAATAATAATGTTTTTTTAAATACCTGGCTTCGTTTTGGAATTAGTGTGATTCTGAGTATAAAATACTGTCCTTTCGATGTCCCAACATTGAAAAGGACATTTCATTATCAATTCTATCCAGATTCAAATATAGTAATTTATCTTCTAATGTGCTAAGAGATGACAAAAGGAGCATTAAGGGAATATGAGGAATCGAATAAGTACTTACAATAAACAGCCTTCTAATACATGGTGATAAATAGGTACGCTTAAAAAATTTTCTACTGCTTGGAAAATCCTAATGCATGCTTTAATATTGACACAAATGTAGATGGATTGAAGTAAACTAATTTTTATTACAGTATGTTGAATGTAAAAATTATAAAAAAAAAATTGAATCGAAAAAATTTGAAATTCTGAAAAAAAGGCTGATTTTTTTTCATAAAATTGGTGAATAAAAAAATACTATCAATAAGAAATGAATTAAATTATGTTCATTGGATGAGTTATTACCATAGAAAGGTTCATAAAAAATTACACCTCTTTAATATGAATAGAATTTTTTACGAGCGTACCTATTCATCACCATGTATTACAAGGCTGTTTATTGTAAGTACTTATTCGATTCCTCATATTTTAAAAAATAATGCAAAGAATGAATATACTTTTACTGTAATATAATGAATGAAGCATGTAGTTTTTATAAATATAGTCTTTTAGTTGAGGGATTTCTCTTTTATTGAAAAATAAGGAGGTCTTGTACACAACAAATTTTCACGTTTTGAGTTGTCGAGAACGTCTTAGTTCCCTTAAGTGTTTTGAGTAGTTTTATTCGTAGTGTTGCAGCCATGCTTTTATAGAGTTTGTGTAGGAATAGTTTTTTCCTTGTAAAGGAAAAGAAAGTCATTTTCAGGTAATTCAGAGATTAACTAGGTAATTTCCTAGGGATACGGCATTTCAGGCATTAATCTGAAACTCGTCACTATCTCCGATCTGACCACAGGCCGTGTTAATATGTTAAATATCTTACTTATTATGCCTTTTCGTCTACTTTGTTAAACATCATCCTAATAAACTATTTTCAAATATATGGACAACTCAAAAATTATTTTTAAATAATAATTTTTCATTGCACAAAATCCAAAATTTATCGCTCTAGGTTGTAGCCTATTTAGAAAAGGATCACTGGGATTGCCATGGGCACGCCCAGTTGAAGCTAAAACTGTTATAGTCTCCAATGTCCTCTTTCATTAGCATTTATAGAATTAATGAAATGATCCATACTTGAAGTATACATTACTTACTAAGAAAATCCAACAAAAACATGCTTACTTCCCACGGACGAGAAGGCCGAGTCGGTCAGTTTTGGTGAGGCCTTGCATGGCATAAGCTTCTCCTGGGTGCATGTTCAACATTTGTGCGCACTCCGGACTGATCAACTTCGTGAATGATAACCTGGATACCTACGGATAGTTGCGATTTTCATTCATTTCTGCATGTGCATATTTGAGAGAGCAAAACCAATTGAAGATTTTACTGCTACAACGGGTTAACTATATTGGTAAATATGGAAGAGTAACAGCATCCCGCTCTGTTATAGTGCCAAAAGTTGTTCTTGTGCAATGTTATTATTAAGTATCTATTAGAACAATTTACAGGGTGTTTCGAAACTGATGGTCAAAAATGTAAGGGGTGATAGAAAACATCTAAACAAGCAATTTTCACCATACAATGCATGGACTGAGAGCAAGCGGTGAATCTCTAGGAGGTATCCGCCGTTACTGTCACATGAAAGAACGAAACACCAAACGGATATAGGAGGTACTAAATAATTTTATTGACAACATGTGTGGCAAAATTACAGAAACTGCTCAAAAGAGCAACCGTCTGCGGTAATGCAGGCGTTACACCTGCGACGTAGCGAGCTGCGCAATTTTTCAAATACACCCGGCATGTCTCGTACGGCACAGGTAGCAACAGAAATCCTGGCAGCTAGGTCCTCGTCGGAGTCGATGGGGCTTTCGTAGACGAGACTTTTCAAATGGCCCCACAGGAAAAAGTCCAGACATGAGAGATCGGGTGAGCGTACAGGCCAAGGTGTGGGCCCTGTAACGTAGTGGGCCGAGTGGTGTGCCTTTCTACTAAATTAAACAGCCTAGTTTAAAAATAACTTGCATTTTATTTTGCAAAGAGTTATATTTACAATTTGTACACTAGAGATTTGCATCCCTATGACATGGGTGGTGCGAAACAGGCGCAAGACAGCCGCGGCCTCGTCAACGAGCACCGCAAAACCAAAAAACTTCCGCTTCTCTCGAGTTCTCCAACGTCTCTCCCTTTGTCGGCAGACCCCTTATTCCGACAGTCACAAATCACTGGCACCCCAAAACAAACGAGACAGCTGTTCGTCAGCAGGGCTGGGGCATATGTTTCAGGAATTTGGAATCAAAGGTCAGTGGCGGTGGCCGCGACGCCACAGCCCACCCCGACTAATCCATCGCCCTGGAAATTTAGCGTCTAAAGCGCTCCGCACATCCAAGCTGAAGTGGTGTGGTGCTCCGTCATGCTTGAACTACATACGTGCTTGTATGTTGACTGCAACAGATTGAAGTAAGTCTGGCAATACCTGTCGTAAAAATATGAGGAATGTCTGCCGTCCAGTCGGAATGACAGAAGGTATGGGCCGATCAAAAGCTATACCCACAATTCCAGCTTAAAAATTTACGCTGAAACGCTTCTGATATGCATGATTACGTGTGTTATAAGGATTGTTAGATACCCACACATGAAGGTTGTGCGTATTAGAAATGCCTCCACGAGTAAAGGTGCAATCATCAGTGAATAACACATGTGTACTAAAATCAGGTTGCGCTACTAGCTGTTGCAAAAACCAACGTGCAAACTCGACACGTGGCGCATAATCTACAGGTATCAAGGCTCGCACTTTGTGTGCATGGTAAGGGTGTAATCCTTCGTTCCGTAGTAGGCGCCAAATAATCGAGTGGGCACATTTACGGCTCGGGAAACCTTTCGCGTGCTCGCGATCTTCCACTCTTTGCAGAATATCCTCTACAACTGGTGGCGTCCGAACACTCCTGCCACGTCCTGTTTCATGCATGCCGGTGACAAAGGATGCCGTTTCGCACAGGCACCGTTGCAATCGCTCGAACATTTTTCGGTCTGGCACGTGTCTTTTCGGGAAACGCTGCCTGTACAGTCTTTCGGCTTCCAGAGCATTCCCATTCGCAAGACCATACACAAAATGCATGTCCGCCTTTTCCTGATTACTGTACGTCACCATGCCTTCTGAAATCCACGGTATAAATGACGATGTGTAAGAAAACTCGTGCTTTATGCTTTCCATTACAGCGCCGTCTAGCGGTTCACCGCCTCTCCGCCCACGCATTGTATGGTGAAAATTGCTTGTTTAGATGTTTTCTATCACCCCTTAAATTTTTGCCCATGAGTTTCGAAACACCCTGTATCTCTAAATGTGTATCCCCTGTGATTAAGTATCTATTCCCAATATATATCTTACTGTGTATCCCTTGTGATTGCAGCATTTCATTTTTTAGCTTTAAAATTGTGGATTAGTGTCGCAAGGTCTTAAATAGCTAATTGAAAAAAATCTATTCAAGAAAATAGACACTCGATATGGGGGGGGAGGCAATCGCGTGAAGTTTTAATTTTGTTAATTTACTCTGTAATACTCTTAAATTAAGATGGTCAATTTCGACGAACTGTGTTTTACTTAATCGGTGTTAGGATGGCTCAGTTAAATTTTGTTTGTTATTTTACTCAAAATATATGTGTTCCAGAGTGGTACTTCGCACAAAAATGTATAGTGTGATTCATAAGTAAGTATACAATTTCATCGCACTATATAACAGTGACGACGTAACATATTTTATGTTACCTAAAACAGAAGTGTAGGTGAATCTTTGAAGTTTTTTTTAGAGACAGTCACAGATGTCCTACGTGTGCACCCTTAGTCACACTACACACATCGAACCGGTTACACATTTCTGCAAAGACGCGTGTTAGGGTATCTGAAGCAAGTGCAGTGGTAGTGGTTGCGATACGCCATTTCAACTCCGCTTGATCAACCGGAATTCGAGGGTTAAATACGTTATCCTTTACGTAGCCCCAAAGAAAAAAGTCACAAGGTGTTAAATCAGGGCATCTGGATGGCCATTAAGTTAGTGGCATGCTGTAGTCGGCGCTTCGTCCAATCCATCGGTGAAGATGTTAATAGAGGTAATTTCGCGTGTCACCTGACCAGTATGGTGGTGATCCATCCAATTAGAGAATAAAGTTTTTAGACTTTATTATCCAATTAGATGAATAAAGTTTTTGATGACATCTGCCGATACATACACTCGGTCGTCCTGGCCTTGAAACTTTGCACAAACAGCCCATAGTTTCAAATTTAAAAAAAAATCGTTAATGAATCTTATGGTTGGAGGTTCTTTTCCAAATCGTGATCGAAAATGTCGTTGCACAACTGTGACAGATTCCGTTTTGTTCAATTCAATAACACAAAACGCCTTCCCCACTGCAGATGCAGTCATTTTCACTGACTAGTCACGTGACACGCTCGCTATCGCCGAAGTCACTTCGCTCGGGAGGGGGACATAAACTTTATGAGTATACCTAGCTAACAGTTTGCATTTGGGGACCGTGTCTTAAACTGTTTGTGTTTTACAGCATCTAGAAACTGTATACGTACTTATGAATCCCCATGTATAAGTAACACAGCATTGCCCGAGATTGCATGGAGCGATTTCAGCAGGTTTTATTGAGCAATTATTAAAATTAAAATAATTATTCTAACAATAACTACAGAAATCAAGTAAAATTATCAAAAGATACAACTCTTAGTAGTCGAGAGACATCCTAGCTACACCGATAAAAATAATAACTTTCTAACTAGTTACTCTTTATTTCATAATAAAGAATCATTTCACCTTTTCTTAATCTACATCAAAACGTAATAACAAATAAGTTACCAACATTATATACTACATATAAGAGGCTATTTTCATTTAATATCTCATGTTAACACAATCTATAATTCTCATTTAATATCTCCTGTTAACACAATCTATAATTCTCATTTAATATCTCATGTTAACACAATCTATACCATATTTTACGTTTCAACAAACCCTTTTTTTTTTAAGGTAAGTCACCAAATCAGTTCGTTTGACTGTTTGCTTTTTCTAATATGCTTTCTTTTCAGTATTGCACGTCTCTTAATGATCTTTCAACTGTTTACATATTGTGAACCTCTGGGTACTTGTGTAAACAATAAGGCAGGAAAGAGTGATAGATATTGCTTTGCTTGATTTATCCTTCTACGATTATTTTTTGATACACGAGGACAAATTCAAACGGGACCTTTAGTGATAACTGAAAATTGAGATGTTAGTCAATTAGTCGAAATAAAATAATTGACGCGTCGCATCTCAAGTTATAATTTTAACTCCTGTAATGTACAAAATGCAATTCTCTGACATGAATACTTTCTTAAAATGTGTACTCATATAATGATGTGACAGAGATTGATGTCATGTTAACTCGTGCCCAATGGAACTCATATCTCACAAAAACATAAATATTTTGTTCTAAATTAATTTTTGTCCCCTTTTGTATTAACATGAGATATTTGCTTTACATAATCACGTAATTAATAGCTGATCAGAAGGTTCTCTTTATTTTTTTTTGTTTTCCTTCAATTATTTAATTTAAAAAAATATTAATACAGCTTCATACATAAAAAAAATTGTAATTACGCAGAAAAAAAAATAAAAATTTGTCAAAATCTGCTATTATTTTGAAACCCCAGAAACAACAAAAGCAGACTACAGACCATTAGTGATTCGATATGCTATTGATATTTGTTAAAATACTGAAAGTTTTGTCGGATTAAAGCTGATTCTGATGGAAGGTTCAAAAATAAATTTTCAGATTTTTGGTGTCGCCTTGTTAAATAAAGCATTGATACAGACTATGCAAACTGGTTTTTAATGCTTAGGGGTTATGCCTGATTAGAGGTTGACTATTTTAAGAAATAACAATCTTTGCTGAAACTACAAAAATTTTAGTAACTTTTGTCACCTTTTGGGTCGTCACAAGATGCGGTCCATACTCTCCTAACCAGTTCGTAACGCCTATGTAAAAATTTTGAAACACACAGTACAATTATAAGTGTATCATCGCACATAAAATATGATACTATGCGCATCAGATATATTCATAAAATGATAATGGAAAATACGAAAATATAATTATTGTGTGCTCATCATACATGAAAAGTAACGAATATGATGAACAGAAAAATTATTTTGCCCACGTTAACTTATTAATAATAAATAATTTTTATAATTAATTAAAGAACACTAAAAAATTACAACGCTAACAAACAGAGAAATACAGTTGTAGCCAAGGAATAATTCGAATTAAAAAAAATGTGATTAATTTGAGTTTTAAAGCAAAATTTCTTTTTTTTTGTAACAGATTTTAGAGGTAATAAAACGATAGTATGATTTAAAAAAATTAAAAACTGTGAATTTCATTTGATAACTAGACATTTGAATATACAATAGTTATAACTGAATATGAATAAAAAAATTCTACAAAATTTGAACTAAAGAGAAGTGATAAGACAGCTGGTAAAAATCTTTGCATCTTGTTATACGTATAAGTACTATCTAAATATAATTCACCTCAAACCTCTTGATTGTTCCCCAAATAATCACTCGATAAAAATTCTGAAAAATATACTGAAATTTAAAGTTTTAGATATTGAAGAAAAAGAAAACAATTACACCTATTTAACTGTCGCAACATAAGATTATTTAAAATTTTCTATATGTCTTCGTTTAGCTAATTTTATTTCCTTTTACTTTCCAAGCTGCTGAATTTTTATATGTGAGATGAATTTTGATTAGGTGAGTATTTCTCATTAAGTTAGGTTTGTTATTGAACACTAAAATATGTTAACATATTTTATTGGTCACTTTTCAATTTATCTACCGTCTTCTGAACCAGGTAAACGCAGCTTTTTATTTTATTTTAATACTTTTAGAGGCTGAATTAGATTTTTTTTTACCTTTTCACTGCGATGTAGCTATTTTAATAATATCGTCGTAAGCTCTCAACTTCCGTTGGTTACTTTGTAGATGGGTACTTATATTGCAATATATAATAAAACCCGAATTTATGCATGCGTGAAAACAAGTGTATGTTTTAGTTATATTTCATGCTATTTCGTTGAGAGCAATTTATAAAGACTAGTTTTTAAAATACGGCATTGCTACGAGGACATGCAAATTCCAATCAATCTATCAATTCTTACCTGAAGTGGTTGAAACAAAATCCTATAAATTTCTTCCAGTTCAACAGGAAATTTAACTTGCCGCATTGTGTACAATAAGTTGAGAATTTGTCCCAGATTCATCAGTACAAATAAGAAGTTCCACGAAAAAATGGTCGGTGAGCACACAACATTCCACGCCCACATCGCAAAGAGAAAAAATCCTAGTTGAATATGTAAAAAGGAAAAAATAGTTTCATATAATATTTCCCACTGTCTGTATGTAATAAAATGTTGGTATTAAACTTTAAAGTGTTAATAATGTTTTATCTCCACCTTCAAAAAACATTATAATTAAAAATGTTTTATTACTTTTAATATAAAAGAGAGAGAGCGTCTCTTTCTGAGATAGTATTCTAGATATTTTAAGTATTCGCGCGCGTTTCTTTTATCCAGGGTTAGGCTGCTGATCTAAAATAATTATTAGTTTTAACTAATTTATTCTCATAATTTTATTGTACTAAAAAACGTATTGAAACAACCTCTGAGTGAAAGGGTCATTTCATTTGTCTTTTTTTCTTTTACAGAATCTCCAATGAGTATGTGTGAAAGTAAGAACATGATTTTTCTTTTGAGTTTTTTATGCAAAAGAATAAGTGTGTAACAAAATAGTATATCCTATCAAAGAGGACAATTTAGTCTCCATTCAACAATAGCTTAACTTATTAAATTATAATTCACTTATGGTTTATTCCATTCAAAATAAACAATCGGTTGTGGTTGACATATCACCGATTTTAACGAAATTAATTTTTATATAGGTCACATGTAGTAGTGAGCAATTGCAAAGTATTCAGTTTCAGAAATCTAAATTGTGTTAATTGTTGACATTTAAAGTTCAAGGTTATACAAATATAGCTTTTCTGGCACTAAAAGTATCCGGTTTGTTATAGAAGAATGACACAACTTACAGTGCATGTGGAAAATTTCGCATGAAATTTCTGGGGTTTTTTAATGCTGAATCCAAGGAGTAGGCCATCAATGAAATAATAATGTGGAAAGTTTATTTTGTTAGTCTATTTGCTTTGATTTTTCCTTAAGTAAAGTTAATATTAAGCATTATTAGATAGGTAAACAGTAACTTTGAGGGTAAAAAAATTTATTAAACATCATTGCTATACCCGATTCTATCAAATGTACATAACTCACGAATCCTATATTTATCACAATCACTAGTGAAATTATTAAAGATTTCAAGATTTCGTCTGCACTAGGAGAAATTTCATTTTAAGCAACTACAAAATTGAACACAAGATACCTTTATCAGATTGAAAGTGAATTTGAAAATAGATTTAAGGCAAACATGTTTAAATTTTTAAGCTTTTTTTAATTATGATTTGAATTATGATTAGTCTTGCTCTGATAATTTGCTTCAAAAGTTAAAAATAATTTGGTATTTAAGAGTTGATTTGGAGTTTCATTGTTTTCATTTCATTGTATAATAAACATTGGTTATAGTTGTGTAATAAGGTAACCCGTCGTAGGTCGAATATAATAGTCATTTGGCTGCAACACTTTCAGTCGACAATTGATCGAAAGGCAATAACGTATTTTTGTGTGTTATCAATTATGTTACTGTTGCTTTGGGACTCAAAATACAATCCTGAAATTTTTTACAATAGACATAAAACTATATTCTACCCAAATATAGTTTTTGTAAAAGCTTTCCTTCATTTGATTTTGTATGCCTTATTTTAAGTGGAAAATTGTATAATTTTTCTTTGCTGTTTGGAAGATGAAGAAAATTAAATCTGACTTCCAAACTGCACCAATAGTTCTATCATACATAGCTCTCTGTAACTGGCATGAATTTCATCGATGCCTTTAAATTCCTTTTGCCCACAAAAACCTTTTTATTCTATCAAAATCAATTGTTCTCTCTCCATTTTTAGGTACCAAATTTTTTTAACTATATGGTAATTAAAACTGTTGTTTTCAAATAGATAAAATTAAATTCTTCATAGATTACAAAATTGTGAGATATTGTTGTCTACGTTAAATAGTTTTTGAGAAAGATATATTCAAACATGCAGTATCAAGCGATTTCACAACTGTTCTTCAAAGTTTCAAGTCCTTAATATGCCTAAAACTTCCAAAATATTTCATTTTAAGTAAAAATATTTTGGATATCGTTTGGATATGTATGCATAAACTGAACCCCTGAAGCAAATGTTATGAAAATCTGTCACCCTACGGCCACAGGTTTGGACGTAGAATACGCCTTACCTTTCGAAACCGGGGTACCACGCTTAATTTTTAAGTGTCACAAAAAAGCGTAAGTGCGAAAAATTTAATAACTTGAAAATTTAAAAGAATAGATAAATGAACGATGTTGTTGTTGTTGTTATTGTTGTCGTGTCTATGCATACAGTACTAGTGCAAGCGTTTAGAGTCCTCCAAAAGCCTTGGTGACAAGATCTGCAAGTTCTGGAGTTCGATGACTATGGAGGATTTCGATTGGGGGAGCTCCAAGTTGAAAAAGGGAACCGATAATGGCCTGGCAGATCTGGACAAAAACATGATCTGGAGTTAGTTGCTATTGGGGACAGTACCTGCAGATGGGATAGGATTTTATATTAGTTCGTGAAATCTTCATGCCTTTGAAATGTCCAGTACGTAGCCTAGCTATTGTAGAGAAGAGGTTTCTTGGGAAATGAACGATATTACGTTCAAAAAAGCATTAAACTAAGAACGTTATAAATGTTCATTGATGCAATCGCAGCGCAAAGTTGAGTCATGAAAATGCACCTTGCCGCTTACAATAGTTTAGTCTAGCTCCGACCTCCTTAATGTGAGCAGGACTTTTGAGGCGTCATTTGTTTCGTCTCTTTACGCTTTGTAAATAATTTAAAAAAAAAACGAAATACTTAATATTTGTTTAGATATTGAACTTCAAAGTGTGGAAAATCGCAAAAATTTCTAAGTGTCCAAATATTGTATATGCATTATAAACATCAGTAGAACTATAGAAAACATCAACAGACAGAAAGATCGAGGATGGGAAGTCCAAAAAGATCCTGACATCCGATGCTGAATGCGAACGGGCTCCGAGTAAGTTCTTGAAAGTATAGCCGTCGTACCTTCAAGATGAAGAAATGCCTGATACAAGTGCGCCAATACCTCCACCGCTCAGTTCGACGCAAATAACATATATGATGACATAAAAGTTTTATAACAGAATGATGGATTTCAAGCCATAGAGGTCGGTAATGAGCCACAACCTTGAACATCAACAGCGAGTGCACCAATTGTGATATATGCGATGAACATTTGATGTGTGAAATTAAAACAATTTTGTACTAATTTCATTCACTCTCATTCACCATATGACCTATTCTACTCCTTAAACCTAGCGTTCATGTCTCGACACAGCTCGGTCCGATTTTTCTGATTATTGCTCATTTCACATGGAATGACCCATAAATCTTTAAAATACAAGCCGATGTCTAAAAATTGCTGATAAAACTTTCCATTGTTTTGTGATTAGCAACATTTACGATCAAATATATGACTGTAAATTTAGATACAATTTTATTTAAATTGGAATAATTAATACGCTATTTTTATTTCCATTTAATTTTACTCGTGTTTAATTTCGTGTATTTTGTAGTTTCCAAATATTAACTATGAAAAAGTACTTAATTACTTTAATTTAAAAGCCCTCCTTTACATTTATTTTCAGAAATCTTGATTTGTATTAGATCTAAAATAAAATAATTTGAAATTCATTAAACAAATCATACTTATATTTTTTAGGTTCGTTATGAATGCTCTACTATTTGTTTTAGAATAAGAGCCCTAAATAATTAAATGCTTTTTTAGAAGATTTTGTTTTCGAAACCCCTTTTCATCAAATGAATTCAATGGGCTTCGAGGATTAATTTTAAACAACATCGAGATAAAAAGAGATGACTTTAAATTCTTGAAAATTTTCGCAATAATTTCGCTATGTGTACATAATCTTTTAGGGTTTTTTCTATGATGCGTTTGCATACAACGCGAGAAAAAAAAATCGATGGAAATGAACCAAGATTGCTCTGTGCTTCATCAGTTCATGTAGTAATGTATGCAAGCTTTAGTAAATGCAACTTCAGAACTGGTGAAACGGAGGTCACATGACGGATTATTTTCTGGTTTACACTTTTTGCAAAGAATTGTATACGAACACAGCCACAGTCTCAGTAAGTAAAAATGGCTAGCGCACGTGCTTGTTGCTTAGCAACTTGTTAGACAGTAAAATATTTGCAATTCTCTCATATTTGTTTTATGGAATGATGAAATACCACAGAGAAGATAATATACCATTTATCTATAAATTTGCATTCAACAGTTTCGATTTTTTTTTTATGCAAATCATTTGCAATTTATGAAATAAAAAAAGAGAACATTATTTAAGCCATATTTCAGAATTTTTAACTTTTATGTTTTTACAGGACAAACACATATTCACGATTCTTTAACCATCACGATCCCTAAATGTACGCATGAAAAATGAGAAACAAAAAAAAATGTAATACTTAGATTAGAATCTAGTTTTCATATAAATTTTTTAGCAGATCTAGAACACTATTTACCCAGAATGAGAAGTGATTGCATGAAAAGCAGCCCTTTCTCTCCTCCAGGAGCCAGGTACGAGATGATGAAGCAGATGTTCGCCAGCTGATAAAGAACGTTCTGAGGCTGCTGATCCTCTGGATTGCATGTGTCCACATATGTTCCATTTGTCCATGTTGCGTTCGTAGACATCATGTATCACTTATTTCTGAAAATATAAAATAGAACAGATTAAATTGAAGTGAACAACAACAAATCTATTTGCAAACTAATCGCCTTAAACCAAAACAAAAACAGCATTTAATTTTCGGTCGTTAAACTTTTTCAACTTCAGAACATTTTTTAAAGATTGACTTTTATAACAAACCCTTTTGGAAGGATGGATTTGTTCATCACCTATTCCTTTCAAAAACCATATTTTAATGCAAACTCATTTACAAACTATATTTTAGAGGATCTTTTGATTTAGGACTTTGGGTGTCCAACATCGCAAGAAATTTCGGTTTAATTCCCTCTCTCTTTGTGTATAATTTATCTTGTATGTCAATGAATATATTTTCTATGTGAGTGTTCATTACTTTGCCTTCGGCAACATATTTCACAGTACCTAATCAGTATTCAAACTTCACTAGATTCAGTTGGCGAGGACAGAAATTAAAACCCAATTTTAATTGATGCTTACAGGAGTAATGCTGTGGACTCGTAATCCCTAGTTTTTAGGACTTGCCTAATTTAGTGTGTTTTACGAGCTTATCAAAGGTGTGTACAAGAGGTGTTTTCGCAAGCAGCTCTGAAATCAAACCCAGGATCCGTTCACTCTCCGTATTCTTCTAGGTGTACTTTACATCACATTACATTCAAACAGATGACAAAAACCAATACGTGAAAGTATATGTAACTCAATTTTAAAAAAACCTATGACCCTTTCCAATCTAACACTCGTATAACTTCTCTTTAAGTTTGAAAAAATTTGTGTAAATCAGAAAAACAAAAGATTTAGCTCAAATGCTCTTATTATACTTTTGTGTGATCCGTCAAGTTAAAACAACTAAATATGCAAAACTTGGAAGATGGAATAATCTCGTTAGATTGGATTATTGGCATGTTCTTTTTTCGTGTTTGACCAATTAATCTTTGATCCAAATTGCGTAGAAGTTTTATTATAAGAGCCTTTTCCCGTTATACTTTTTATTTTATGGATGGTAACCAAAACAGCGTTTATGCTATCATCTATTACAATGCTTAAAATAATTATCGCATTTTTCTACCAATGAGAAAAGAACACTTAAATAGTTTTTGACAGACCTTTAAGAATTTCAATAAGGCAGGTGATTATAAAGATAGTAAGTTTACATCTGAAAGGAACATTGAAAAATAAAGTATTAAAATTCAATATTTAGTTGATGTGCTATGAATTACTTATTAACTTATGCCTCTGTAAAACAGATCACTTGATTTATATTCTAAATAAATTTTTATATTTCATTATTTATTTAAAGCAAAACAGTGGCCGCGTTCGTAAACAATTCTTTGAAAAAAGTGTAAACCAGAAAATAATCCGTAATCTGACCATCATTTCACCAGATCATAAGATGCTTTTACTAATGCTTGCATACATTACAACATGAACTGAAAAATCAGCAATCTCGGTTCATTTTCATCGACTTTTTTTCTCGTTTCCAGTGACTCATGAAATGGCTAGTTTTCACACTAGAAAAAAAACTGAAAGAATTTACGAATGATCCATTCGAATAAATCGTACAACCGGTGAGATTTATTCGCGTTTACGAATGCTACCAGTGTTTTATGAAGAGCATTAAGGAATGAAAACGAAATGCAAAATACGTGCTGTTGCTAAGCGTCCAAACAAAGTATACTTCAGAAACAGTTTGGAACAGAGCGGTTTACGCGAATGCTGGACACACACATACATCAGATTTAAAAAGCTTTATGACTTATTTTTGAACTTTCTCTACTAAGTTTGTAATATTGCATTATTGATATGAAATTGAGTACCGAAAACTATCAGCCATATTTCTGGAACGCAATCAATGTATTATTTTGTGTCCGTTAGTCTGAATATGGATCAAATATGATGTTATTCAGTTTTAGTATAATCAGTTAGTTTCAGAACTCCTGAAAAAAGTGAATGAATAATTAAATTACGATCGACCCACTGACTACAGTAGTCAAAGGGAAACAATGGAACAGGTGTGTTTGTGGCCTATGAAACGCCTGGTTTATGTCTGCTTTGTTGAATACTGCTTGTTGCCATGATGAGCAATGTATCAGAAGCAAAACTACCTCATTTAAGTTGCAAGTGCGTGACTGACAAAACACAAATGCTTAATGAGCAAAGAGATGAAAAACTAAATATTAGTTATTTTCGTTTTTATAATTTGTTTGTGTGTTAGAGAGTAGTTCTTCTATTTGAACTTCCATCAAAAGGCAGTTTTATTTAGCGCGTGGAACACTATTGCACTTGCGTTATAAAAGAAAAATTGAATATAAAAATTCCTAACAAGGTCGAAAAATTTAAATTTCAAATAACATTTCGAAAAATTCTGTGAGTTTACAACTCAGTAAACTGTGAGTTTATCAAAGTATACATAGACAAACTACCGGTGGAAGAAAAAGTATTTCCGTTAAGAGTTTGTGATTTAGCGCCGTTTTGGGGATATTTGGCTTTAACATATAATGCAAGCGAAATACAGAAATTCCATTTCATAAGCAGGACAAATTTCACAGGGGAACATTTTTGAACATATTTTTTATTGTCTTCGATTTTTCAGCTGTTTTAGAGTTAAATAGGCATGCTGATTTCAAAACTGTAGTTAGTTTTCTTCTATCACGTCAAGTTTTTTCTCTACACCACTACACCATTTTTTCATGTGACCACTCTCCTCGGGATCGAGCGTGGATCCTAGGAAGCACTATTGCTCTCCTATTGGCTGACATAAACCTTCTCCGACTGGTGCTGGCTGAATGACGCCATAGGAGGCCAGTGACAGGTGCATATATATTTTGAAATTGCTCTTTATTCCATTCGTAGGGGATTTGAGCTGTTCGAGATTTGGGACTATCCAAAAAAGCTTCAGAGTTATTAGCATCAAGACCACACGAGAAAAACTTCCTTGAAAAGGGGGCTAGATTATACTACTTTCTATCAAGAGAAAGTGCGTTTCTGCAATACTTAACAAGTGATGAGGGATTTGTATATTGCCATAACGTACATGGTATAGTGGAAGAGTTGGGAATTTCAGCCTATAACGCAACTGAATCTATCAATTGTTCTTCAATAGCTCAAAGCGGAGTTTGAAGTCTCCTCCATAGTGGAAATTTATTTGGTTCAGTCCCAATAGGCCAGTCAGTTTGTTTGCGTGAAGAATATGAAGACATAAAGAGAGTCATTGACTTGTAGCAATATCACATGCACCAATGGATCATCTGTGTTGACCTTAGATTGGTCAGCTTCATCCTTGTACAGCAACACGGATATACCAAGTATCCCTGTGGCAGCAAAGCTCGTAAGAAGCATTGGGTGCAGTTGAATTAGCCGCCAAGATCTGACCTGAAACTTGGTGATCCAAACATTCTACATCAGCCACGTGTCGACAGAAAGAACATTATATTCCCACCTCTGCATTTAAAATTGGGTCACATGAAGCAATTTGTTAAAACTTTGTCAATTGCAGGAGACTGTTTCAAGTATCTCATTTCGGCATTTCCTAGTCTGTCAGTTGAAAAGGTAAAGGCCGGTGTGTTTGATGGACCACAGATTCGGCAGCTCATTAATTTCATTGGAACAATGGTAGTCCTTCAAAATAATGCTTGGTTGGCATTCATAAACATTGTCAAAGACTTTCTTGGAAATACAATTGCATTGAAATTGTCCAGAAACTCTTGGAGAGGTTCAAAATGCTTGGTTGCAACATGAGCATCAAATTACATTTTTTACATAGCCATCTTCCTAACTTCCTGAAAAATCTAGGTCAGACTAAAAATCCTTCTCATATTTAACTTTACAAAACTAGGGGGCTCCGCCCCCTGCTCGCTTACGCTCGCCAACCCCCGGGGATTGCTGCGAGCAAACCAACACTCCTTTCACAGATGTCATTTGGTTTGCTTCGCAAACCAACATTCCTTTCACAGAGTGAAACTATCTGAATAATTCGTATTATGCTGATTTCACTTTCCGGTACATGACGTCACAGCGAGGGCTTCGCGCCCTGCTCGCTTACGCTCGCCGACCCCGGGGATTGCTACGCAATCCCGTTTGGTTTGCTTTCTCAAACCAATACTTCTTTCGCAATTGATTTCACTTTTTTTTGCTTTAACACTTAATGCACCCTAAACTAATAGCCGCATCAGTAAAAAATCTTCTGTATCTTGTTCCCTGTACAATTTTAAGTAAACAGTGTTAAAATCAAAACTTTACGATTGTACTTTGTCGGTAAACTGTCTTGAGAACAGAGGGAAAAAAGCGAGCCTTTTTCCTCGCCAAATAAAAAGAAATCGTTTTTATGGCAATTGTTGCTACGATAAATTTGATATCTGGCAAACCCGATAGTAGAAAATGCAACCCACTGCTGTTTGCGGAACCAGCTATGCGAACTGAAAAATACGAAATTTGTGTCACCAACTTTTGATTGCATCGAATTTATTTATGAACCAATTTTAAAAATAATTGTACCGTAAGAAAGAGTACATTGTGAGGTATACTGCAATATTTTTAAAATTAAAAACTAACAGTAATACTATATAGATATGACCATTTTAGTTTTGTATCGGAAGTTACGATCTGAAAGTTCCGAAAATTGTATGACCTACTTTTAATTGCATCGATTTTGTTTATTAACCAATTTGAAAAATAATTGTACCATAAGAAAGAGTGTAATGTAGTGTATTCAGTGATGTTCTCAAATTTAAAAAATAATGGTTTTTGCCGTAGACATAACGGTTTTAACAAAACGTAGCGAAAATATCCGAAGATTCCGAATTTTGTATCACGAACTTTTGATTGCATCCAATTTAATTATTAACCGATTTCAAAAATAATAGTACCGTAAGAAAGAGTATATTCTGAGGTATACTGCGATATTTTAAAAATTAAAAACTAATAGTAATTAGATATAGATACGGCAGTTTTAAAAAAAAGTAACAAAAATGTCCCGATTTTTCCCGAATTTCAAAAAAATATTATCAAGAACCACATTTAAATTTCAAAAAAAAAAACTCGACGAGCTGCAAAAATTTACGTTGAGAGGTACTCTTAAAAAAAAACTCACGACTAAAGACTGAAATTTTGAATGTGTTTTGCTCACTCGCGGAAGAAATTTCACTTCTTCAACTTTAACACTTAATAAAACCTAAACTAATAGCCGCATCGGAAAAAAATCTTAATAATTATCCAGGGAATATGATGAAGAACAAAGCATGTTAATTTCATATTTTTCCGATCAGTACTTTCTCGGGAAACCGTCTAAGAATGGAGCTAAACAACAAAAATTTCAATTCTGCGGCGGCGGCGGTAACTTTTTTTTAATATAGAGAGAAATCCCTCTCATATTCTCCCATCAAGGAATATCCCATATGAATAAAAACTTGATTTTAAATTTCAGTAAAAACGTTAATATTAAGAATATATGCGTGTTTCGTATATTTCTCTTTCTCTCTATCTCTTTCTTTCTCTCTCTCTCTTTCTTTCTCTCTCTCTCTCTCTCTCTCTTTCTCTACATTTTCATTAGCTTGTATATAGATCTAAGAGGTCAAAAAAGTTTAATTCTTCTTGCATTGAATTCTGTATGATCTTAGCTTTACTAATTTAAATGTAACTCAAAATACCCATTTTCCGAATTACCTAGTTTTTGCATTCAGGTGACGAATTCTAAACACAACACCACAAAAAGTAAATCTATGACTTTTCAGCCAACCAAACTAATAACTTTTCAATTGAAAATCATCAATAGTTTCTACGACTCATAGCCATAATTTCGAAGATTTAAGGACTAATGTAGAATTCTGACGCGAAACGTTTATTATGCTATCCACACAGGGTTAATACATATACATAATTTCTGCCCCATATAATATATTGGCTAGATTTCCGTTAGGTTTCACAAATGACAGTTAAATCTCTAATTGTAATAGAGTTTCATACCTGTTTGAAAGTATTTCTGTTTTTAAAAAAACACGTGATTTTAACCTTAAGGGGGTCCGGAACACAAAAATCGTCAAATTTTCGAAAAAACATTTTATACATTGAAAAATTATCTGTGTTTGTCTGCTTAAAATGACGTCTGAATCATGTTTATATCGTAATTATAACGAGAGAGTCATTGTTTTTGTGATTCGTTGTTTTGAAAATCAAACACTCAGACAGTTGTTGTCATGGCAACAACATCTGCGAAAGACGTTATTTAAGTCTACGGAGACCTTTAAACTATATAGAAAAAAGGTAGAACTTCCAAAAATCAAACTAAACCAAAGATTTAAGAGGAAAGAAGGAGTTAGATACTCCTCTGGATGCTTTTATAAGGTATTTAAACATTTTATTAATTGCAAATCTGTCTTTAAAACTTAAAAAGCGTTTTTCTCATCAAGCTTTTGTCTGTTCATAAGGTAAAGTCATTTTTCCCAACAGAGACATCCTGGTTATGAAGCTTACTTTTATCTATAATTATGTTCTTGATCCACTGTTTGGTATTCACGAGAGAAACCTATGAAGAAGGTTTCTCTGAGCTAAGAAAGATGCCGAGTTAGATAAACTATCTGCTTGTTCATTTTCATGGGCCCCACAATCACAGCGTGGAGGCGTACTGTACTATGATACCTTTGAGCTTTGTTATGCAATGTGCATTCATCTGAATATCTTCGCTTCCAAGGTATTCTTCAAGCTTTGCTCTATGTGGACGAATGTTATCGTCAATTAAAATTAAATCTGGATCGAGTGCTGCATATTAAAGTCACGCGTAGAGTTCAATGACTTTATCCCGATGCATTTCGCCCATCACAGAACCACCTGTGAGAATATTCAGGTAGGTGTGGTATAACAATTAAAATCCAGCCCATATTATCACACTACCATGGTTATGGATTAGCTGTTTAAAATGTTACAGGGCTATTGTCATGTTCCTTGTTCTTCCCAGACATTATCCACATCTAGAACAAGTATTGATTCATTTATCGACAGAACATTGCACCATTGTACTTGGGTATAAGCAATATGTTCGCAGCATCAATTTAATCTCGCTCATTTGTCCTTAAAGTTCAAAGAGACACAAATTCTCGGTACCAGGGATTAAAGACCTTTTTCATCTAGGCATCACAGTACAAGAGAGCATCTGCCTTTTCACTGCTGTGGGTACAAGCTCTCAGAGAGCTAGTGCTGACGCTTGGCGATTGCCTTTACCAATAATGTTATATGATGATATATATATCAGACTATATGACTATCATCATATAGTCTGACGATGTTGTAACTCTAGGAAATCCCGAAACAGGCCTCTGGGTGATTGTATCACTTGTTTGGATTTGTTTACACAAACGACAAATGACAAAAAAGAAATTAGCCACCTCATCAATGGACTGTCCTATCCAAGCCTTCCAGTAGCACGTCATCCTTGAGAATTTTTCAAACGCTGTATTAGAGCCATAATAGAGAAAATATAATTCAAGTCAAGCTTACATTTTAGCAAAACATTTACTCCGAGCATTACAACTCATGGATCAGAAAATGTCATTCATGTTGTATTCCTGATATGCAAATTTGATGTTAAGCTAATTGATACTTAGAAAAAGGATTCACTATTTGCGTAGCCCGCTTAAGGTTACCCCATTAAGTTTATTTCAATAAAATTCTCGCATATACTCGATATTTGAAAATATACAGTCTTTTCATTCAGACTGAATAAAAAAGGTTTTTCAGGAAAAAAACACGGAAATCTTCCTCTTCGAATAAATAGCATTATACGAGTAATACCGTCATGTCACAAAAGATATTCATATTCAATAAATTATTTTATTACACTTGTATGGTTTCTAATCAGAAGCTTCCTGAAAGTTTTAGGTTTAAAAAGTGAGTATATAACGTGTGTTTATAGTAAATGCAGTTAATGGTTCTGAAAAAAATGAAAATTTTAGATTTTCAGGGAACATTTGTTAAAAACGTTTGTTGAAGATACTTTATCGAAACTATTCTACTTATGTTTGACATTTTCCCCCTTAATTTAAAGGTTTGTTTTTCACTCTACTGTCATTTTTTTTTGCTACACGAGGTATATTTAGACCATGACCTACGGTTTCTAATTATTTAACGGTGTTTATTGAAGTAACTTTCAGCTTAGTGCATTACATTTGAATTAGTTTTGAAAAACTACTTATATTTGACTTTAAAGCCTATTAGCCTTCAGTTCGCTTTAAATTAATTCCATATACTCAAAATAAATTTATTGGAAGAACTATCCTTCATTGTAAATTATTAGCAGTTCGGAAGTGATATGCCATCGTGTAAAACAAGTTCCACACACGTACCAAAAATCCTCCTCATTCAGATGTCTTTCAGTAATTTATCACATTTCATGGAACTTTGGTGGCGTTATTTACTGGTTTGAATATTGATTTTATCAGTGTTCGTGTTCAATCTTTGAACGCATGCTATTTCACTACGTTCTAATATCACCTGTTCAAACCCAGGGCTTCACTTGCGAAGGTGTATGATTAAAGCATAAATTATTACTCAATAGATTCTACTACTTAACCTACATGATGTGCTAACAGTGTGTAATTTGTTCACTCCCACTCTCCTATGTAATGTATCACCAATGGTAAACTCATGACTTTTAACAAACACTGTTTACTAAAATGGATTTAGAGGTTTGGATATTTAGAGGTTAAATTTTGATGTATTCGAAATTTAGCGTCCAAATTTTATGTTGCCTTTGGAAATTATGAAGTTCAAATCCCTTTAGAAACTTTATACGAGTAAATTTATAAATGTTCTTCTCACTATCAAATCATATTTAAAAAAACATTCTCCACTAGAACGATGCTTGAATAAGAGAGGTAAATCGTTTTCCCTCAGGTTCTACTCAAAAGCATTTTTGAGATTTTAACATACTAAATCCAAAATATTGAATTCTTTGAATATTACACTTTCTTATGCACATTATATGTTATAATATTATTTGTTTTCCTATTATTTTATTAAACTGAAATTCTTGGCTTTTATAACAATGCCCACATTCCTAAATGCTAAAATATTATCTATAATGTTCTTCAAAATTAACAATGCATATGTAATTGAGGTTTTTAAAAAGCTAAGCATTCATGAAAATAAGCTTTGCAGGATTGAATTAAATAGGAACCCAACTTTCATTCCATATAATATACTAGACACAGATAATATACTATATGCTGTATTTCTAATCATACTTTATTTACTTATCTAAGCTAGTTTCGAAGTTTTTTCAACGCTTTGTCGAAGGTGGTTTCGTTATTTATTACAACAATAAAATAAGTTCCATTTTCAAAACTTATTTAACTTAGTAAATATTTTATAAAGCTATACTAAGAAAAATTAATTGGGATAAAAATACGAATTAGTCCAACTCTTTTAAGAGTTGGATTAAGGGTTGAAATCAAGCTCTTCCCAATAGTTTTACAAATTTGTGTGAAATATTCTATCAATAAACTGAGTATGATTCCGAGTGTTAAAATTGATTAATTGTTGGTTGTTTTCGTAGTTTCATGGCTCAAAGGCTTTATTTAACCAAGGGAAATAGTAGAGTATGCACAACACATTTTGCTTTCAAATTTGACCATTTCATGCAAATTTTATGTCATCGTTCTCATCACCGTTTATGTTACCTCGATTAGAATGACAATGTGATTAGCAAACAAATTGAAATGAAATCAGAACGTTAAACACTTACTATCTTCATGAAATGATAACTTCGTTTGGCTTAGATGGCGTGGCTGAATTGCTGCATTGTTTATTTATCCGGGAGTTCTGTCACATCCTTCCCGATGATCGATATCTGAATGACCTATCCTGTAAGCTAGTCTCTTTCTATCCCCGCATACAAGGTGGCAGCACAAGACTGTGCACCATGATATCTCCCCAACTGGTTACGTTGTGGTGTGAAATTTTCAGTGAATTTCTCTTCAACCTAGGGACAAACTGAGGCAGAAGATTCTATGCCGATATCGTTCCACATTTTGTTAATGGTTTCCTTTGAAACTTCTCTAATGAAAAATGACTGGATTTTGAGAAAATGAAAGCAAAACATTTCTATTAAAATGCTACCAGATAATATATTAAACTATATATTTGATGTTTTTAAAGTTAACCAAAAATGATAAAATGTATAAAACTGAAACACAATTTTTTAGACAGTTTTCAATAGAAATCTTTAAGTGTGCAAATTAATTTTCAGTAATTTTTTTTGCAAATGCAACAAATGTTATATTTTATACTCATTCGTAATAGGGGAAAGTCGGGTAAGATGGCGAATTTAAGCTTTGGCGATTTTTCCTTGCCTTAATATTCGTTTCAAAAGAGCTATCATTTCGCCAAAATCTTCATACAACTCTTTAGTTTGAAGCTATATTTTTAAATTTGTTATTTCTCACGTTTGAGTATCAAAATTTTCATTTTATAAAAAGAAGTCATTTTCGTCATCTTGCCCGACTTAGCGGGTAAGATGACGAACGGGGTCGGGTAAGATGACGAACTGAGAGACAACAATTTAATTCAACATCATATATTATTAAACTATTTAAAACCGTTAAGACCACATCTTGAACATATCAAATTGCACATAGCACGAAACAAACATAAACAAATTAAAGAAACAGCATCAAACAAGCGAAACATCATCAATCTAAATTTTAGATAAAACATAAAGTTATTAAATCAATCACAAAAATTGCACCGCCATGGGCAATGTGTAGCTTGGACTTCGTCGCAATGAATTTCAGGCGGAATGTGGACCCAGAACATGCACATAAAACATTGGAACCACCTTTCTATTTTCCCCTTGCTCACCACAAATGATACATTCTTTTTACTATCGAGGTCCTCTGGGTCCAGATCGTCATCAGTGTCAACGTAAGGAACTTCAAATGAATGAGTGGAGTCTTCATACTCAGAAGATTGGAAATCGAGCTGTAGCTTAGCCAATGTCTTCCATTCTGTAGAATTTTTAGCAGATTTGTTGCGTTTATAGTCTTGCTAACTTCAGCCTTATTCAACTGTCGCGGTTTTCGTTTAGCTTCTTTTTCATCTTTCCCCCTTTTTTTTAATGAGAAGTGCATTTTTCACTGGAGCGCCAGTGAGGTGCAGCGGAGGGATTAGCGAGGTTGTAAGAAAGACAAGCGAATACGAAAAGAATATACGCGGGTAGTGGGGTGAACTCGACGATGTAAAGGTTGATGTCGAAGTGATATTGAACCAGCACATATCAAACACTTATCTGATGTAAGTGTAGTATTTACAAAGTTATCGAAAAATTTAGCTATTCAATCAAATCAGAGATTTAATTTTGCTACTTCGCATTCTTAGAACGAATTGCTCTATGTGCTTCCAGCGTCACTCCTCCGTGAGTGAAATGTTTCACATTAATCTCTCACACAAAACGGTTAATCCCACAACACATTTTTAAGATGTTATTTATTTTATTACTCAAGAAAGTTTATAAAGAGAAAGGCACCGATGCGATTTACAAGTAAAGCACATTTTCACATCGATGCCATGTTGGTTTGAGTATTCAATATTTTCTGACTTTTTGATCGAGGTATAAGTAATAAAAAATCAGGAATAAAATTAATTTAATTTATCATATTAGTGAATAATAAATGGATAGTTTCCTTTTAGTTAACGTCGTACTAGAGCTACACAAAGGGCTATTGACGACGGTCCGGGATCAGTCCCTTAGGGGAAAGATCCGAGGACAACACCTCGTAATTTTGAACCACGGTCAGATGACGAAGCAACACCTGAGCTGGCACCCCACTCTCCAAACTTCCACGCCAACCCCAACGTGAGGAAAATAATATCCAAACCTGTATCTCATTCAAACAACAATCAGAGCTTCCGCAGTATATGGCCGAAACTGGTCCGCATTTTACAGATAGGACATTTCATACATTTTAATTGTTTTAAGTCTACAAGGTTTTTTATTCTTATAACTAAATTTTGTATATTACAATATATTTTAAAACGTCTGTAAACCTCTACAATGTTTAGGTTTATCATAATGCCCCAATCATATACCTGAAATCGAACTTGGTTGCATCAGTCTTGTTGTTGTTGACGTGTATCTCCTGAACTGTGAAACACGAGATCAGGCCCAGTGATCTGAAGTAGGACAGACGGAGAAGAAGAATACAGTTTATTTTTACAAACACACAAATTGATCACTGGTAAAGACATAGAGGGTGCAGCTTATCCACTTTTGGTGAGGAACCACTTGGGCGGGATACTGACTTCTTCCTCGGACATCACATACAACAAGCCCTAGGGCAGGAGCACTAGTCGAGAATCGAACCACGAACCCAAAGCGTGGAAGCAGAGTGCTTTATCCACTATACCGCTTGGTCTGCTGCATCAGTCTTGAAACTGTAATTCAATCGTGCATGTTTACCTGTATTAAAAATTACGAATATAAAAAATCTATCACTAATCAGTAGAATTTAAAATGTAGATTATTCTGGAAGATTTTGAAACAATTTTGTAGTTTCGACCGGTTGGTCGTTCTTTTTTATCAGTAGAAAACATTAAGACGCGTATCGTACGATGTGTCAACCCATTCAGATTGATAATGCATCTATTTAGAATGCAGAACTGTGTATTCAACCCCTGGAAATCGTACTAGATTTAATTTTGACTCCAGAAATTTTTTCTTGCTATTCAAACTGCTGAAACGCCCTCTAAGCCGTAGATAGATGCGGATGGTGATGTCCACGGTCAGATGAGAAAAACACTTGAGATGGCACCCTAGTCTCCAAACTTCTATACCACGCCAACGTGACGATATTTGAGGCCACAACAGATTTAACTTGCACGACGATCTTTCGCTGGACCAAGTTTTCAACTCGTAACCCTCTGGTTGCTAATCCGTTGCTCTTTCTTATGGGCTAGTACCGCAGCCCGATGTTTGGTCGGAAGATGAATTTAATTTCTTGCACAAAAGAGTGAATTTATTTAAAGATGTAGCCGACCAACCGGTATAGTGGTTAAGGTGTTAGCCTCTAGATCGGAAGGTCCCCGGTTCGAATCCGGGTTCGAGCATGGATGTTTGTAAGCGTATACCAGCTCAGGTGTTGCTTCGTCATCTGAACATGGTGCAAAATTACGAAGTAATTGTTAGGAGCAATGATGGTCCTCCCACTGGGTGCTCCTTCACAAGTGGCCATCACTTCCGGCCTTGTAGTGGCCAATGACTTCGGTCAAATGTGCCCGCCATTAGAAAAAAAATAAAATTGAAAGATGTTAGTTAAAAGAATATTATGAATATATTACTGTCTTTAATTTCTGGAAGCCGAACCTGTAGATCTCTCCTTGCAACGCATTACATAAAAGTGACCCAGTTTGTAGGAAAAATGATATCGTAACTCAACTTTAACACATAGCTATCTTGGAATTTTTTTTTTTTTGTAAAGCTGAATGTAGAAAGTCTTCGTAAAAAGTGACATGATTTGACATTTGACTCGATAACAATCTTGATGTGCCACTCAAAAAAGGTAATGGTAGTGGTAATTTTAGTTAACGTCGTACTAGAGCAACACAACGGGCTATTGACGACGGTCCTTAAGGGAAAGATCGAGGACAACACCTCGTAATTTTGAACCACGATCAGATGACGAAGCAACACCTGAGCTGGCACCCCACTCTCCAAACTTCCACACCAACCCAACTTGAGGACTTTCGGCCACGACAGATTTAAGGTGCACCAGCCGCCTCTACACCATACACATACAAACATCTATGCCCGCACCCGGATTCGGACCAAGAACCTTCCTATCTAGAGGCTAACACCTTAACCACTATACCGGTTGGTCTGCCTTAAAAAAGGAATCATGAATATTAATGTCAAACATCGTCAAAAACTTACAAATCAGATTAGTTCTTCGCCGGAAGTATTTTTGTCGTCTGGTTGTTTGCTTATGGTAAGTTACTGCACTGAAAAACCTCCCTCACGGGCTATAATCAGTATTATGGGGAGTCTCTAATAATGCAGATGAGATAGTTTTCTGTAAAGCTAAATATAAGAGTTTTTTCTGCTATGCTATATCGGCAGAGTTAGTGTTTTGCGGGAGACCATGCTACCTATATTTATTCCGGACGTGATGTGAGTTAGTTTGGTTTCCGAATACTATATCAACGTCGCCAATTATAAACCCCAAGGCATAAATTTCCCAATGATATATGATAGTTGATTGATCAACATCAATTAGACCAAACCAGTTAGGTAAACGTTGCCGAAATAGCGATAAGCAACATTTAAAGACAAATCCTATGTGCTTTATGCAAGAGCATTTGTACAACAGAAGTAAAATCCTCTCTAGCTTTTCTTGTTTGCCACTGGAGGTTTGCGAGTTCGAATCCAACCAAAGACCTTCGTGTACAAAAGGGGCTGGTGCTCGTTAAATCCGTCATGACCTCAAATGTCCTCATGACCAACCGGTCTGGTGGTTAAGGTGTTATAGCCTTTAAATAGGAAGGTTCCTGGTTATAATCCGGGTCAGTGTATCCATGTTTGTAAGCATATGGTGTAGAGGCGACTAAAATCTGTCGTGATCGAAATAGTGTGGAAGTTTGGAGAGTGGGGTGCCAGCTCAGGTGTTGCTTCGTCATCTGACCGTGGTTCAAAATTACGAGGTGTTGTCCTCGGTTCTTTCCCTTAAGGGACTGATCCCGGACCGTCGTCAATAGCCCGTTCTGTTGCTCTAGTACGACGTTAACTAAAAATTACGCCATTTCCATTACGCTGTGTAATTCTCTGATATTTCCCTTGAGGATTGATTCCGGACCATCTGTCATATTGCTGCCCGTCGTATTACTCTAGTAATTCTCTTAATAAAAAAATTACCTCATGTTGGCTAGGCACTCTAATGTTGACGTGGTGAGGAAGTTCGTAGATTGAGGTGCCAGTTTAGGTGTGACCTCGTCATCTGACATTGGTTCAAAATTCTATTGTGTCCTCGGGTCTTTCCCAAGCAGTCGCAAATAGTCGTTGTGTTGCTCTAGTTTAAAATTATAATTAAATAGTAGATACCTACCAACCATTTTGCACAGCGTTAAATATTTAGTCCCAGTGGATTAGGGCGGCTGGTGCACCTTAAATCTGTCGTGGCCGAAAGTCCTCACGTTGGGTTGGCGTGGAAGTTTGGAGAGTGGGGTGCCAGCTCAGGTGTTGCTTCGTCATCTGACCGTGGTTCAAAATTACGAGTTGTTGTCCTCGGTTCTTTCCCTTAGGGGACTGATCCCGGACCGTCGTCAATAGCCCGTTGTGTTGCTCTAGTACGACGTTAACTAAAATTACCATTCTTGGTTGATTTATTTTATTTCGTATTGGAAAGAAAAGAAGTGAAAAGAGAAGCGGCGGGAAGCTGAAACCAATAGTGGTTGAGATAAACAATCTGGTTAAATTACATTTCAACCTGTGCTTACAAAAATAAAATATAGTGAGGTGCTTCAGGAAAATGAAAATTAAATCTGAAGAATCTCCACCAAGTAATAAGTAAGTTTCGTCAGCAAATCTTGTATTTTCAACGTTCTTTTACTCAATGATGACGAAATGTTTTCATGTCAAATAGGATTTGCTTATGTTAATAGCTATTGCATTAATTCTTAGTGTTTTGGATGCCCAGAGGAAAGAAATGTATTTGGTCGCCAGTATTTCTGATGATTTTTTCTCAGAACTAAAAGTGCTAAATTTAGCAATCAAAAATCTGCGGTTATTTTCTGTAAATGCTGTTAGAAACACGACGATGTTGACACGTTGTCAAAACACAGACTTCCAAAACAAAACGCTATAAAAAAGCCTAACCAAAGTAATCGACAGTCCAATCTTTGTGTATTTCTTTCTGGGAATTCTATGCATTCCTGGCTCTTATGCGGTCACCAATATCATCGAGGAATTAACTTCAGAATCGAAAAGTTAATTTCAGAATCCCCGTGCTAATAACGTGTTAGATGGTTAGTTTACAAGTAAATACTGATTTGGTTTTAAAAATGGTTCTAAGAGGTGAAATAGTGGTACATGGTGTTTTTGAAAGACGGTCGCACAAACTATGATGCAAAAGATAATCCCTTTTTCATAAGTTTTTGTCTTAGCAACTCATAAAAAGTGCACAAAAAAAAAAAAAATAATTTATGCTTCTAAAATTTGAAAATTAAACAGTGGTTTTCATTGTTTGAAGAAAATATTTTTGTAAAATGTGGCGAATTTTAATTATTAAAATTTAAAAATACTCATTGTTCTATTGTATTTTGGTTTCAGTTCCTCTGGTGCAATGGAACCTGATGAAAAAGAGAAGGTAAACATTTGTGTGTATGCTCTATTGATGTAATTTTATCATGGTCAAAAAGTATTGAAATTGCGTCTCAGTTTGTTCTTGTCCTCAGCCACTTTCGGTGATGTCACAAAAGAGAGAAGCAGTCCTTTTCTGGGTGGAGTGGTAGCAAACGGGACAGTAGCGCCAAGGCAGGGTTTTTTTGTCGCCAAACCAAGATGGCGGCCTTAACATCTTCAGTTCTAAACCACTAAATAGGGTTGCCTTAAAAAATAAAGGTTGCACAAATTAAAGGTTGCCACTTAATTAGATTGTTTGAAGGTTAGGTGAATAAAATCTTCTATGGTAATTTTGTGTGTCGATAATAGTTTGGAAAATGTGTTAAGAAGCTAATGAATAACATAATATCATTGTATGGTAGCCACAGTTGTAAGAGAATTGCTTTTGTAGTCTCTAAAATTAATCGTCTTGCTTGCTTAGTTATACTGAAATATTTTAATAAGAATCATGAAACTTGACCTATAAAACTCGAGAGTTTTGTAGGCCAAGTTTCAGGACTGGTCTTTCAGCAGAATAATCCAAAGCATGCAATCAAAATAGTGAGCTATGACTGCACTACCACATGCCTAACAACTAAATACACCACCTTAATCCCCAGATTTGAATACCATTGAATGTTTATAGAGAAAATTGACTGTTACTAGCAAAAAATTGCTTCGAAATACATTGAAAAGGCTGGAAATCCATTGGGTAATAAAACAAAACAACTAACTTTATCTATGCCCAAAAGGCTCGCAGTGAGCCAACCAAATAAAACTGAATTTTAATTTCACAAAGTTGAATTATTTTTACATTATCTAATGGCTCAGAATTTTTCAAGTGAAGAACAATGGATATTTTTTTAAACTGTACTGTTCACATTTATTTAAAATATTTTAAAGCATTTTAGGTTCCTGTCAAGATGTATAATTGTTTTACCTTAAAATTAGCTGTTCATATATTTGAAAAATGTACACTTTATTACATTTCTGAAATGTAAAGGTGCTTTTGTGGCTGACTATATATTTTCTTCTAGCCAAAAATAGATTCTGAATTTCAAGAAGGAACTTCGAAATCAGGTAAAAGTTGATAATACGTAACATTACCATTTAAAATTCTCATTTTCTGCTAGTTAAGATTTTAAAAAATTTAATAGATTTAAAGTAAATATTCCTCAATTAATGGATTAAATATTTTCTGTTATCTCTTGAAATTTGTTGATTTAAAATTCTATCTTTTTCTTTAGTAATCTCTTAAATGTAAATTAAATTCTATAAGAATAGTTTTTTTCACTTCCTTGGTTATTTTTATGAATGGGAGATGCATAATTTATGCTGCTTTATTAACTACTAAGTATTAGCAAGTATTAAACATTTCAATTTACCTATGTATTTCTTTTGTTAATTTGGTATTGAAACTAATGAATTTATTTTCTAGATGTTAAAGATGCTAAGAATGGCTCTAAGCAAAGTTCATCTCAGCCAACAATATCGGCTATATTTACCAAAATGTAATAAAATAAGTTGTCTTGTATGTTCAATGGGTTTTTTGCCAAATTTTATTGAAGAATGTGTAAAATTGTTAGTTAATAGTTCTTCATGAGATTGGGTGTAACATTTTTATGAAAGTAAAATTTAATTGACTTGGTAAAACTTTGAAGGAAAAATCTTTATTTTCGCGTTTTTAAACTTTGATATCACTTTTTAAGTTTTTCCTGATCTTATCAAAAATAAAATATTATATATTGTAATTTGATTACTTCAAAGCCTGAATCTAATTCAGAATTATAGATGGTAACTTTTGCAAGTCCATGCAAATTTTTATTTTGAATTTTTTTTTTTTACCATTAAAAATGTGGATTTTTGCAATTTTGTTTTTAGATGCTAGTTGTATTGAAATATCTGTGGATTGTTCATTTTCGTCAATGATTAATTTTGCAAAATCAATATTAAAGTTTATAAGAAACATTCTGAAAAGTATGGATTGTGCCTTTTTTGTTTGTTTGTTCACAAAGAACAATTTTTTACCCTGAATATGACTTTTTTTCAGAATAAGCAATTTTATTTCACTGTATAGCTATTTTATTGTTATAAGAAGTTAAATATAGATTTGTGTTCAAACCATTAAAGAGGAGTTATTAAATTAATATTTTGTATGAAATATTTGCAAGGAAAGGTACATTTTATTGAATTTATTAACTTTTTCAGTTAAACCCCTGTATCATGCTTTACTAGAACAAAGTGAATTTACAAAGAAAATTATTTTCTAATAGTGGAGGTTGGGATTATATGTATAAATAAATTTTAATACTATATTCATGTTCTTGATAAATGTTGGCCGAAATTGTTTTGTACACAATGTTAAAAAGTTCTTTGTTGTGTATTTTACTATATAAACACTGACTGACAGTTGTATCCGGTAGCACTGTCATAAACCACACAAAACAGCATTGCTAATATTTTCTCCATAATTTATCTGCTCAATTTAGGAGTCAAAAGAGGAAATCTGAGAAAACTGATACAGAAGAAAATCCCAAAAAGATCAAAACAGAAAATGAGATCAAGTGAGCAGCCTTAATTATTTATCTAATATGTTTTATTGTATCTGCTATTTTAACATTATAACAAAATTGTAAAAATAACATGATTGATCTTCATATTAATTTTAAAATTATATTGATGACTTATTGGAAGATTTTAAAATTGTGTCTTGTGTGTGTTAGTTGATTTAAAATGGGTTTACATTATAGTTCTAAATCATTTTCATGTGAGATTTAGTTAATAGTTTATTTTCTTTTGATAAAAATAAATAAGTTTTGTCCATGTTGAGAGAAATTAAACTACTGTATTTGATTTCAATTTTGTTTACAACTTTGGATTTTTGTACTTCTGCATACTAACATTTGCTCTCTCATTGGGTTCTACTCTGGCGAGCCAGAATCTAGTTCAAACCAAAACACATTTGGGCTTATCTATTTTGTAGAAAATGTAATTTAGTTAATTCCGATTCATATAAGATCAGTTAAATTCACATCGTCGCAAGAATACTGTAATTTAGCACAAAATGAAGCGTCGTCCATTTGGTTTTGTTTGCTTCTTTCACTAAAAGATAGTACTATGGATGTGTAACACTCAACCGAGTGTTAATTCGCCAATGTTGGAGGATCAAAATGTAACACCGAAAGTTCAAACCATGTATCAGGTATTGTAAATACAGGTTTTTTTTTATCGTTGATCATCAGGTTAACTTGGACTTGTGAATACAGCCGTTAGTGTTTTAATACTAGAGAAGTGAAAATTCTCCTTATACCCCTAGAAGGAAGGGGCCAACTTGGACCCTGGCTCATATTGAGCAAAAGTTTATATATTATGCAGCAAATTTTAGGTTTCAAATTATAGATAATAAGTAATGAAAGATATACTAAATACTCGAATATGAAAATTTATCACACTGACTGCTTTTTATAACATTTTATTTTGTGCATTTGTTGAAGCAATCAGCACATTTTACTTCTCTTGATGAACATATCCCACATACTGCCTTTTTGCTATTCGCTCAGCTGTTTTTTGTGTGGTTTCCCATGCAAAATCTGTGCACTTGGCATTTCAATCTTTTACTGGTGATGTCTTTTATAATTACCTGCAACAAATTCTGGGTATTTGTTGCATTAATTTTGGATGCCACATATGGAGTACGGAGATCTTCACAAAGCTGCAGGCTGAAATTTCTGCATCTAAGTTTCTACTTTTCCATTACTTACTACAAAATCAAAACAATTACAGCAGACGTGTCTAAAATAGTAAAAAATGCTTGCATAGGCCTGCAGTGAGATCTTTTTTGTAGTAGTCCATTTTGTCTACAATGTTTATGCTGTATTTAGTCTGGTGCTTTCTCATTATTATTGATGATAACAGTAGTGTGAAGAGAACCTAATAACAGAACATTTTTGTTTATATTTCCCTGGTATGCAGTAAGCGTTATACTTGAGGCCTTTCCTAATCTATCGTGGAATGAAGAGGTTGTTTTCCCAACTTTGGTGGTGACCTCTCTGTTCCTATAAGGCTTGTGCATTTTGATTTCAATTTTTCACAAAATTGTGAGGATGTAAAAATAGTTATCTGTGTGTGGTTACATTTCTTCCTTTTACCAAATAACTTTCAGTGAGAGCATAACGACATTTTCATGCAAAACTTGATCTACAGGCTGATTGCTGTCTGCCCCGGTGTAAAGAAATCTATTGATGTATTTGGTGTCCACACAAACAAGCAGCCAAAATTTAATGTCAAATTTGTCTGGTTTGCTTGGTATATATTGAATGAAAGGACATCTTACTTTAGTTGGCAACAACTGCTCATCTGTAAGATTTGCTCCAGGTTTGAAACAAGCAGTGTTGTTTTTGATGCTACAGATTTCTGATTACTTATGCTAGAGCAAATTTATCAGTTTTAAGATGAACTGATCTTTTGGTTTTGCGATTACATTGGAGAATCATCAAAATTCTCTTTAAACTCTTGGCATAGTCTGAGAAAAAAGGTTAACTCCAAACAGCTTACCATAAAGTTTTTATGCGTATGTTTTTTCCTCAAGCACTTCTCATACATTTTTGGAAATGAAGCATCAAATTCTTTCAAAGGCATTGATCAGATGTTTTTGCCTAAACAATGATGAGCTTCAACATATGTGAATTGCTGTATATGATGCACCATTGTATCACTAAAAATCAGATGCCAAGCACAAAGTACACTTTCCTTTTAGCATATGAGATCGGTGCCTAGGTTTCCCGTAACACATTTTGATTTCAACCATGTCCTGCTATCACAGAAGATTCCATCACTTGTGGCATTGTATTGTCTACAGATGTTTCTTTGAATCCAACAGGCAGTGGGCCGGGAAGTGCAACAATAGAGGATTTACGGCAACGTTTCCATCCACTGCTTTTGCACACATCACTGATATTTCCATCTCCTTGCCCTTGCAGATTAGTTCTATATGAAGGCTGTAGATTTGTTTCAGAATTATCATCATGGAAACTTGCTTTCATTGCATGTTTCGTTAACTTTTGACAATAAATTGGGCATTATGTCCTGAGCTGATTCGCGAATATTTTAACGATATTTTATGCTGGTTACTTTGCTACATCCACGCTTTTGTGGATTTTTCGATTTTCGAAAGGGCAGAGCTACTTTCAGCTTCTTCATTTCATTCGAAATGCTAGTTTTATACCTTTATTAGACACAAAATATTATTTTTCAGAACCACTAGTTTCATTATTTCCCAATTATATTTTATCTAATTTAAATTATCTTAAAATCTCTTTGTGTGTGAGCCCACGCCCTGGAGCCATTTTCTTTCTCAATCAAAAGAGTAACTAAGCTTCTGTTCATATTCAATATGCCATTAAGCAAAACATTAGACATTGCAGTTTAATCCAAGACAGGGTTTGCACGCTCCTTAAAATAGACTTTCGTTTTTAAGCGCTCTTAAAACTCCTTATTTTTATGTGCTACTCCTTATATCAAGGATGCAATTATTCCGACTTTTCTTAAATTTTTGAGAAAATGACTAATTTTTATCATTAAAAAAATTCTGACTTTTGCCTTTTTTATGTTAAATGTGCTAAATAAGACATCTCGCCAACATTGCACTCCTAAATTTTACCAAGCTGATAAGTCCTGCAAATTTCTCTCTGAAAGAATTCTTTATGCCAACAGTTTTTCTACACCATATTAGGCTAGCTTACATATTTTTTTTAGGTGTTTCCATATTTTTGTCCGATTCCTGTATGATTACTCTGCATATAGCGTACTATATATTATATGAGCTAAATAATTAAGTGTCAAAATATCAATTTTGTTCAATCCATGGGTAAAGGAATTACAGGGCGGGAAATAATGCAAGTGGCTTTAAAGGCCCCTTCTATCTTTCTAATGTTAAAATATTAACTATATATCATCACTCCAGTCCCTCAGATCATTACTGTCCTATCATTGTCACTTTGTATAAAATATGCTCAATATGTTAAATGCTTTCAAATTGGCATTTAGTTCTTTTCGAGATAGTTTGTGATTACTGTTACTATCAAGTTTTCATGCTTCTTTATTATTTAGTCTATTATGCATGTAATTTCCATAATTATATTTTGTTCCAGCTTATTAACCAATAATAAGCTTAGCAAGCAAATTGTTACCTTCAAGAGATGTCCAGACTGCAGAGAGCTATTAGATAGCCCAGATCTAAAACTCTTTGAGGAAGGCCCTGCAGAAGCAGTAAGTGCAACCCTTTCTCTTTGGAATGTATCATTTTTATTTAACCTTTTATCATGGCCACTGTTCACAAGATGTGACGTCTCATAAAAATGCCTACTGATGTCATCAAGTTGGGAGTTAAAATTTATATAATATCAAAAGGGGATTAGAAAATCAAAAATAACTCCGAAAATCGTTCTTACTGCTTGAGAGTAAAAACTATATAAGAAATTGCAAAACTATAAATAAAGGGAACCAGATAAATGAGGAAAAGAACAGTTCAATCAGTAATAAAGGATCAGATGATCTAGTTCTCATGGAAGTATTAAATTTCTTTTGTTTACTGTTTTTGCAGCTCTGTAACATGCAAGAGACCCTGTATGGCTGTTTGGGTAAATTTTTTACATAAAAGCAGAACTTGGAACAAATTTTTGTATATAAACAGTTGACTTTCGATTGGTAGAGCAACTTCTCATGTGTATAGAAACTTCTTTCTTCCACAACAGGGTGTCTACTCGTCCCGAAAATAGGCCGAAAACAGAAAACTGGTCCAAAAAGTACTGAAATCATAAATTTTGTCATGAAAATTTATCTACTTTTTTGTTATCAAAAATAGTCCATTTATGGATGGAAGGGGGAAAAATTAGGCACAATCGTGTTTAACTCAACTCCTCTCTCTGCACCATGTGGCAAGCAATTTCACCACAACTCTTGCTATCATCCAAATCAATCAGATCAAATAAAATCAAATGGGTATCGCACTGAAGGAATTTGTAACAAAAAAGCAACTAACACTGATTCAAGGTGATGGTGCCAAAAGCACATATTTAAAACTTTTTGAAGATCCTTTTACCAAAATGAAACTAAAGCACGAAGTATGAAAAAAGACAGACTAGATGATTTGCTGATGGATCTTTTATAAATTGTGGATGAGGGTAACCACTTAGTAATATTTACTAAAAAGGTATTGACAATGTTTCATGGTAATGCTGCTGTTGAGCGAAGTTTTTCAGTAAACAAAAAGTGTCGTTTTGAAAATATAGAAGAAAATTCATTGTTAGCTTAATGTTCAGTTCATTCTGCTGTTCTACACTATGGTGGTATAGAAAATGTTGATATGACCTCAGGAATGATTACAGCTGTTCGCAGTGCTTCCAGAAAAAGAACCAAGACATTAAAACAAAAAAGATTAATTTCAGAATTCTGAAGAATTTAGACAAAAGAAAATTGTAAACTGCAAATGATGAAATTGAACAATTAGACAAAGAAATTATGCAAACTAAAATTTAAAATGATGTAACTCCCCCATCCAACCACATTCAGATTTTTTTTATTATGTATAAAACATAAAAATTAGATTACATTATGTTTTTAAAGTAGTTGTTGATTTCTTCAATTTGTATTAAAATTTCAAGTATTCAGAAAGCAAAAATAATGAATATAATATAGAGTATTTGTGTGAAATGTTCATCTACTTTGACATGATTTGTGGTTTGTCTTTATTTTTAAAATTTTATTTAGAAAACAGCTTATATTAAAACTGAAATTTGATACTAGAGTCCTCTTTTCTCAGGATTAGACAGTAAGCTATGAAAAAAATGTGATTTTAAAGTATAATTGAATCTAAGTGACTTACATAATCATATAAAATCAGATCATGCATTTATTTAGAAAATCCCTAAAAGGTTCCCAAAAAGTCCCTAAACTGACCTACAGAAATTTAGTAAACACCCTGTACAATCTAAAATCAAATGGTTAAAAGGTACTTATTTATGGGTAATGTAGGTTTTGTGGTTGAACATAGTGTTTTTCTTAGTAGCAATGGTACTTTTTTCTGTTTCCCTTTGGAATATTTGATAACTTAAATGTTAAATGGGCCCATTACCTAAGTGTATGCAAAATTTTGAGGAACAAACAAATGCCCAGAAAAAGTTTGCTTTTTGTTTTGTTAAAGATATTTCAATATTTCATTGGTTATATATATATATATATATATATATATATATATATATATATATATATATATATATATTCATGTCATGTCAGGTTTAATTCCTACCTGGGTGTATTTCTCTTCTCAGTCAGGAAAACTTTCTTTGTGTGTATGTCCATTACTTGATGTTGTTTGTCTTGTGTTAGGCACATGGCCAAATATGGCCCTTGTGCCATTAAACCCAATCTACCAATGAAAAATTATTTCAGCATTGAACCTCTACTAACTTCTGAGCATAAAACCATTTGTTATTAACATATTTGAGATTCTTTCTGGTTAAATATTGTATTACATCTGTTATACATTGATATTTTTTAGTTGGATGAGTTCGTGGTATTGACAGATCCAAGGTTATCTGTGCATACAGATGGAGATTATGACTCAGTGGGTATTGAACGTCCTTCTCATAAAATTACCGATTTCTCTGTGTATGATCGTTACACGCATATGGTTTCATTTGATCAAGGCCTTATAGAAAGAAATCTAGATATTTATATGAGTGGGTATGCCAAGCCCATATATGCGGAAGATCCGAGTATTGAAGGTTTGTATTCATTTATAATTTTGAAATTTCTTATAAAAAATGCGTTTAATTTTTAAAATATGCATTTAATCATATTTTATGTATTGGTAGGTGGTGTGCCTGCTGGAAATATTGGCCCAATCATTGAATGGTGGGTATCGGGATTTGATGGTGGTTCAAAAGCATTAATAGGTCTTGGAACAGGTAAAGTTTTAAATTTCTGATTTTATTCTGAGCACTAGATTTTGACTGTAGCACCAGTTTTTGACAGGAATGTTCTGATAAATAAATCTAAATACACTATCCATACAATTTTAAGAAAATTATCATTGAAATATGTTTTATGTTGGAGTCAATGCTGGAACATCTGTTAGTTTTGTTTCACCATCTATGTAAGTGTGTTTGTCACTTCATCCCTTTCTCATTTTTTGTCAAACAATTTCTTTTGACTTAATCAATTTACTTTATAAGCACATGGCAGATATTCTTTTTGTGCAACTCAATTTAGAAAATTCTACTGCTAAATTTACATAGAACTTCTGTTGACATCTTTTCGACTCCACACAGATTTCCCTGTCTTTGCTTTGGTTCTTAGTATATTAATTAGCCTTTGTGTTTAGCAAACAATTACCATAGTAGTATACAAAGTGGATTTGTATCCACAATTAATTTTATATTTTATTTGACCTTGAATACACTGATGTGCCCTTTTCAAAGGTAAAAGTGAGGCTATCTTACTAAAATGTTCACGTCTGAGTTTGTGCATTGTTTGAAATTATTCTAAATATAACTTGATACATGTGATTTTTCATCCTATCATACTCATAAATTAGGACTGAAAAGGCCTGTGATTTACTGTAACTTTTTGGTGATATAAACAATCATGCTTATGAAAATGTAAAATGAGCTTCATGTTGTCTAAAATTAATGATAGTATCAATGCCATTTAGATATTAAAACTATTTTACAGAAATTATTTAACAATGTTGAAACGACACCATCAGGTGTTCTAGAATAACAGGAGTGCAGGCCACTCTAGTGTTAAACTTGTTAGTCCATGCACAAAACCTAGTTAAGTTTTGAAATTGTGAAAGCTTCATTTTTTTTAAAGTATTATCCGGATAGTCTAATGAAAAACTTATTTTCAGTTAAAGTTTTATGTAGATTGCTGTCTAGAAAGTTTGGGAAATTTTAATAATTATGTTGTAGTTATATATTTTAGAACAGTATTGTAGTATGATAGGGGGAAAAATACATGAAATATATTAACAGAACTGAAGTATTGATATTTAAAAAATCAATCAATATAAAAACGTTTTATTGCTTTATTTTCATAGCCTTTGCTGAATACATCCTTATGGCTCCAAGTGAAAAATATGCACCTTTCATCAATGCAATTCAGGAAAAGATATACATAAGCAAAGCTGTCATTGAGCTTTTATCTGAAAACCCAGATGCAACTTATGAAGATCTCATGAATGCACTTGAAACCACTGTACCTCCTCAAGGAACTTTATCTTTTAATGAAGACACTTTGCTGAGACATGCTCAATTTGTTGTGGATCAGGTCCAAAGTTATGATTCTGCCGCTGATGAATTTGATCCAATTTTGATCACTTCTCCTTGCATTAGAGCATTAATTTCGCTCTCAGGAGTTGCTCTAGGTGCTAAGTAAGTCTTTCTGACATTGTTTTATATTCTTGCTTTTTAAAAGTCTGAAAATTTATTTTTATTTAAAGCTAGATTTCTTCTAAAAATCATGGATAATTTTTTTTTCATAAATTTAATTACATTTGTAAATAAGTAATTAACTACTTAAAAAGACCCTTGTCTTGGACAATTTGAGGGGGTATAGTAGGAATATTTTTTTTAAGTCGTAAGTTTTAAAATCACAGTTCAATCAAGACTCAAGAAAGGCATTCAGCGCTCTGTTAGTTGGCTTTCTTGTAGCTTTTTCTGTATTTTATCCAATTGGGAAAATCCTTTGTAAGATAAATACAATCAATTTTCGTGCATGACTTAACCAAAATCTGGAAGATTGAAGAGTTTATATGGTAAAAAGGCTTTGCTATTTTCTGACCTAGCAAACACTTTTGTTCTGTGTGTCTTATTGTTATTTCACCCAGAATTATAATTTTAAATGTCCATGTTAAATCAGTTCTGCTATTACATCTGAAAAATGAGTTATTTTATTTTTATTTTTTTAGGAGATCTACAAAAATTGCTGTCAAAACGCGTCTTGCAAAGGCTAAAAAGCCTGTATTTTCTTTAGCTACAACAACACCTCTTGTGAGAAGTATATTTGAAAACTTCTTTATTGGACAACTAGAAAAGGATGAAAAATCAAATGCGCCAAGGCGCAAACGTTGTGGTGTATGCGAAGTAAGAAAAATCCTTTTAATTTCCTTTCCTTTAGTGCATTCAATTGCAAATGTTCAATTTAGATTGTCATCAAAACGGTGATAAAAGGTTTAGAATCAATATAAAATTTATTTTGAATGAACATTTTTAAGCCCAGTTTATTCTGAATAATTCAACTGTATTTTTGTATATCTATCTTTCTGTATCAGTCTTATCCTTATTTGAACTTTTATTAGAAATGTTTTTAAAAATGGAAGTACAGTAATTATACTCTCCTTCATAGTGTTTCCTAAACTCTTTCATATAAAAATAGCTTGTCTTTATAGTTGCTTTTAAAACATTAATGTATTTTAGTAATTTTTCTACAGTTAAAGTTTAAAATCTCACATGTAATTAGTTTTACCCCAACAAAATATCTTTCATTTATGGTGAATTGCAATACTAAGTTTTTATTACCAACAGAAAAAAAATTTATCAAGACAATAAATACATATCTGCAGAAAATGGTTACTCTGCTTTATTTAAATGGAAATAAGTTTGTTATTGAAGTATAAAATTTTTGATGCAAGTAAAAATTGTAGTAACTGCTATGACAGTTGTGTAGATAATGCTGCCTTTGAAACAATGATAATGAAATTAAATTCTTATAGGTTTGCCAACTACCTGATTGTGGTACATGCTCACACTGCAAGGATATGGTAAAATTTGGAGGAAGTGGCAGAGCAAAACAAGCTTGTGCTAAACGACGGTATAGTGTCCATGAATTTATTGAGTTGTCTATTTATTTCCCAAATGGTGTATTTCATTACCACTTTATTTTAATTATACACAAATTTGGTCAACTTGGTCTTTGATCTTGCAGGACTACCCTCTTTTTGCAATACCTTATGCATAATGGGCAGTGTAAAACATTAGTACCACGTAAAAGTAATTATTAAATATGTTTTAGCTATAACACTGTATTTAAATATACATTTGATGTTACAGTTGTCCTAACATGGCTGTACAGGAGGCTGAAGATGATGATATTTTGGCAGACAATTATGAAAGTGAAGACAAGACATTAGATATTGTAATTTTTATTTCATTATTTAAGAAGTTAACTTAATATTTTGTGTAATTAGTTAACATTATATTAAGTTCATTTAATATAATGCACCCGTAAGTTTTTCTTTAAAATCTCACTTTGAAGTGTTCTCTCTAATTTTAGTTTGTGATGCAGCCATAGGAGGCTCAAGTCCTAAAGATAATAATTTTATATTATGCTCTAATGAATAAATTTAGCTAATTTGGGTATAACCCTTCCAAAAATATTAGCTATTGTTTCTGACCTCTTTTTGTTTTAAAATTCAATATTAAGAGTGAAACAGGAAAGGACTTATTATAAATATATGAAGAGGTATATAAAAATATATCACTGGATCTTGCAACAGTTTCTGTCACTTTTTTCAATTATATTTTTTCCTTAGAATCAATTTGTGTTAATTATCTCAGAATAGTTTAAATATTATGTTCTTTAGTAGGGGTGACACAAGCAACTTTTTGCTACTATTTTTTCAATCTTGGAGACATGAGGTATCTTTTTAAGTTAAGCCATAAAAGCTCTTATGTTTAAAATTTTGGCGTCTTTTGAAAATACGCTAAAAGTCGACAAAAATGTTGTCTGTTTTTAACTTATAGTGGACTGATTAGATATTTTTTGGAGATTTCTTCAGGGAGGAACATTTTCAAAGGATGCCAATTTCGAAATTTTAGTGCCAAGCTGTGGTGACCATGAAAGAAAAACACCGGAATCTGATGTCACTGAAACATTAAAAATATATTTAATTTCCCCCCACCCTTAAATTTGAACTTCATGCTGAGATCTCTAATGTCTATTTTATACTTAAATAGCACATTTTATGTTTTGCCTATTTATTTTATAATTAAGCAATTCAAATAGGGTTTAAGAGGATATTTGCTATTATTTTTTAATTTATGCTATATAATTGTTAATTAGCATAATATATAATTGTATTTCACAAGTGTTTTTGCTAAGACAGTCATATCTTTAATTCATATCTATTACAATCTTAGTAATCTTTGGAGAGTAAACTAGTATTTTTTGAAAGTTTTCTTTATAGGCACAATAAAAGCATCTTTCATTGTTTTCTTCGTGTTTCAGGAACATAATTCTCCTGTTTTCTGTTTTTTTAAACTTCTAGTGATTATTAATACATCTCATCATGTATAATCTTAAAATGTTAAGAATGCTACTAATTCAATTTCTAAGATAAATTATCAGTTATAGCTTTTATTCTTTTAGTAATGATTATTTGTATTGATTTATCAATCTTGATAAAAATAACATCTCCAACAAATATTGATGTGTTTGTTTCCTCCAATCATTATTAAAATTTATAAAAACTCTTCTTTTTTTTTTCTTTTTTTTTTAAATTTATTATTATTTTTTTTTACTCAGAAGGAACTAACTACAAATAGCTCATCAACTCGTCATGCTTCAAAAGTGCAGAAGGTATGTACGACTAGTAAATGTTAATTGCAAAAGGCTCATCTCATCTTCAACATTTTTATTTGTTGAAATCGTACCAAATATTAATTAATGAAATTGCTTTTATCCAGACTGATGTGACATGGATTGGAGAACCACTTTGTATAGAAAAATCTAGAAAATATTTCAAACAAGCATGTTTAAATAGAGAACTGGTAAGTTGGATCTAATTTTTTAACTTCTCTGCTAAAACTAATAATTTTTTTTAAATAAGCGCACTGGAAGGTGATTGAAAATTATCAAGAGCTATGATCAATAGGGTAAAAGTAAACCCTAGGTACCTATAAAAAAAATGAAAATGTAAGGAAAATAATGTGCTAATTTTTCAATGAAGAGAATGAGAGAATTCTCAAAAAAGCACAATTCTGTCAATCCTAAGCATCCTAATTGTTATATATCTTAGTACGTATCCCAAATCCTCATAGTCTTTTCTAGACCAGAGGTTCCCAACCTTTTTGACTTGAGGAGCCCTTTTTAGAATCGATTTATATTGTGGAGCCCCTTAGTTCTACCTTATGTTTTACAAGTTAATAGAGTTCAGTAGTGTTACATGGAGAGGAAGAGGGGATAAATGTTAGAGATATTTAAACAATTGCACAATGAAATGAAATTATATTTTTAAAATTTTCCTTATATCAATTTATTCTCAACTAGTACCAATACACATATTATCAAAACTTGGCCATACATAAGGTTCTTCCAAAGTTCCATAAATTAAACCATTTGCATTACAATGGATTTTATATTATTGGAGAAAAACAATAAGGTCTATACAATAAACTTAGTGCAACTCCAATTTAATCATTACATCCAATTCAACTGCTCAGCCTCGTCTGTCCTCGCGCTATAATATAATTTTGCAGCTAGTGGCAGCAGAATGACCAAACATTGTTTGCTAGAAGAGGTGCAAAATTGAACTTGCCAAATTTCTGTTCAGAACTTAATTTCTAGTTATCTTATTTTGATTCTACTTTTTGTTTCTTATTCATTTAATTTTATTTTATTTTCCTGGAGCGGCCAATTTCCTTTTTTTTTTTTTTTTAATAATGCATATTATGTTTTGGTTTTTAGATTTTATGTGGAGATTTTATAATGGTGACACCTGCAGATCCTAGTGTTCCTATGTATATTGCAAGAATTCAATCAATGTTTGAAACTGCTTCTGGGAAGAAAATGTTCCATGCTTTGTGGTTTGAGTAAGTTTTTAAGTAAATATGTTTTTAGTGAAAGAGAAGTATGTTACTATTATACTTGTATAAAATCTCTAATTTACTGTTGATCTTACAAAATTCATTTGCTATATTTTTAAACCATTTTTTTAGACGTGGTTCAGATACCATTTTAGGAGAAACATCAGATCCTTATGAGCTTTTTGGTTCATTTGATTGTGAAGATAAGGATATGAATTCAATTAAGTGCAAGTGTGATGTATGTATGCGTATTTTTGGATTATCTTTTATTTGCTAAATGTTTTCATCCCCAATTTTTAAATGAAACATATTTGCAGGTTAGCTTTATAACTCCTTCAGACAATTGGTATGAACTTGGAGGTACTGAAGAATCTCTAACAGATTATCCTGTCCTCGAAAATGAAAAAAGCTTTTTCTGTCAAAAATGGTAATTATGTAATTTATCTCACATATACATATCTACACATATTGCTCATGAGCTGTAACAGTGGCCCAACTCAAAAATCACTTTTTGAGGTAAAACACGTTTTAAGTTTTCATTACTATGAACATGCAAGGCATGTTGTAAAACGCTATTACCAATTATTGTGCTAAGTATTGAATTTAGAGATTTGCCAGTTTGGCATTAAAAATAATGTAGTTTTCCTTATTGAGATATGGACTTCAAAAATCATGTTTATTAAGTGCCACTATTACAGCCTATGAGCTATATATTTCTATTCATTGCATGCTGTTGTCATGTTTTGATAGTATTTTAAGGTTTAAATCTTCGTTTGCAACAGAATGTTCTTAATCGTAAAATATTACATATTTCAAAGCATTTTACTTCACATGTACCAATTTTTATTTTTTTAACAAAAAGAAATAACCTTTGTATTGCACAATACAGGCAACTTCGGCAAAACTATTTATTATGGACTATAATTTATAATATTTTGTTAGATTTTTGTAAGGTATGGTTGTAAGGTAAATATCTGAAAAAATTGGTATGTTGTGTCAAGGACACAAACCATAGTTTTGATGAGAATACTTGGGCATGATGTTGGATTGCGGAATAAATGAAGCAGACATAGGGAGTTAGAACGATTGTTTATTGTGAATATTTAACAATTAATTAATAGTTTGAATGATTGAAATGCAGTTTGATATTAATGTTGAAAGATAATTTTATTGTTTTGATGATTTTTATTGATATTTTATTGATTAAGGCCTGTGATTGTAGCGTAGTTCGGTAGCTTTCTAATAACACCACTTATGTAGTCCTTACTCCACTCTATCCAAATTTACACTGTCTCAAAGCTTATGTCAGGTACAGATACCTTTTGTCTACACAATGTTATATTTATCTTCGGGCAATTTCTTGTAGTTTTGAAATCATAAGACAAAGCAGTTGTAACACTTAACTTTTCTTGCAATCCCCCCAGTGATGTTCCTATTTTAAACACTTATTCACGTCAAAATATTATTGCTTTGATAAATTATCTCTTTTTTACATACATGTCTAGTGTAGGATTGGTAAAATTTGTGACTTAATCAACTTTAAACACTTTTGTTTAGTTGTATGGCCTGGGTTTTGCGTGTAGGACCGTTATCAGAGACAGCTTAATGAAGAGAAAAGAAAGAAATTTCTAATTTTTACTTTATTATTTATCTATTAAGCAAAATATATGGAGGTACAGCTTCGATTTTATAATTTGTATTCTATGAAAATCATTTCTTACATAGGTATGATTCTGAAACTTGCCGTTTTGAAGATCCTCCTACATGTTTTGAAAACTTTTTCCTCGAGGTAAATCTGCTAGAAGATAATAAATTACCAAAATGCTTAGGTTGTGTGAAAGAATTGGAAGACGAAAAGGTAAGTCTTCCTATAGAAATAGAATTTGTGATGAAAAGTATATATTTGTCAAATAGCCTAACTGTGGAATATTTGTTTTTTACTTTGCTTGGTAAACAATTAGTATATATAAACTGAGATATAACTTGAACATTGCATAAAGTTCTTTATTATTCCTATTTATACTTTTGATCATACACCAAATAGATCACCAATTTAACTTTCATTAGTGATTGCATTTATGCTGTTGTGATTTGAAAGTGACTGATTTCTGTTGTATTGGTTACAATGCAATGTTAGTGTAATAATGAAGGTAGTGATGATAGTATAAAAATACAACCTTGATTACAGTTTTTTTGTAAACTTGATATTGGTACTTTTATGCCAGTAATAAATGACTTCAAGGAAAATGACTAATGCAATTTGGTGAGTTTTCATTCAAAAATTGGTAGGAAAATAAGCATGAAAAAATAGGTCAAACTTAGAATTTGTGCAGTAAGTTTCTTAACCTAATACGTGATCAGATAATTAATGTGCTAAAGTATTTCAATAATCAAGCCATGATTTACTGATTGTGAATGCTTTAGAATTGTAATTTCTCTTACTCTCAGTATTTTATTCTATATGTAGGTTAAATCTGTTGAATTAGATGAAGCAGAAGAGATAGACGATAAAAAGTATTTCAAGTCTGCCAAATGGTTGGAATATACACTACACCCCGGTAACTGTGTGTATCTGAATCCGGATGTTTACTCATTTCCTGTGAAAATACCACCTATAAAGAAATTAAGTGTTAAAGAAAAAGAGGTATATATTTTCTTTCTCACTTAACATTATTAATATTGTTGTGATAATTTTTTTAATTGCAAATGTTCCTTAAAGTACTAGTCATCCTTCTGTAAAAATATCTTTTTATTTTCAGAAATGGAAACAAGTTGCTTTACATATTCTTTAGTCTTGTGTTTACTTTAGGAAGTTATTGTTGCATTTTTTGCAATGTAATTCCAATAATTATTTTAATCTCTTCGTAATATTATAGCTGTTTTGCAAACATTTTTAATAATATAGTAAAATTTCAAAAAATCAAGCATTGATGGGACCAAATTTTGGATCTCTGAAGCTATCCAAAAATTCTGTAAAGGGCATGTACTTTTATGTTACAGGTTACCAACTAAAATTTACTAAATATAAGTTTACCAGCAGTGAATCTTTCAATGTTTTACTAGGCAAAAGACAATAAAACAGTCAAAGTTTTATCTGAATTAAGTCCAAACTTTTTATAGTACTTAAAATATCTTTCATTGTATGACTTCTAATTTTCCACTACATTATCAACATTTGCTGCTTCTTTGTTCACTTTTTTAAAGGATAAACTTTAAAGCATTTATCCAGTCATACTGCTATAACCTTTTTAATTTTCAACATTTTAGTTCCTTTGCAAATTTTATGCTCTTTTCTCAGAATTATAGCAGAAACTGGAACATTTTCAGATTTGACCAATTTTAACCACTGTAATAAAACTTCTAAATTTCAATTTTCATCTACTTCCTTCGCAGAGTAGCCAAGTGCTCCGGAACTTCCGGAGTTTCTCCGTTTAAACATTGAAAATCCGCAACTCCGCATAATGTATGGTTCACTACTAAAATCACGTTGATGCATGAAAAAGGTGAAAATTTTCGCGAGATTCTTCAATTGGATTTGGATATTTTTTCTTATGTAAAAGGAAAAAATTTCACTTATGGGGAAATTGTGTATTAGATTTTTGTTTCTATAAATTAAGGATAAAACCTTTGTTGCATGCATGTAATTTTTTGTCCTTTATATATAGGCTAAAAGAAATGATTTGTAATAGGGAATTTTATGACTGTAATATGCCGGTCTTTTTCTTTTTTTTTACGTTGCTCCTGAAGCAACCTTAAAACTTCTGAAATTTTATGAGATTGCTCCTGAAGCTGATCAGAAACGGTTGGCAACCCTGCCTTTGGGTCTTACAATCAATGTCATTCTGCGTGGTAAAAACGGTCGCTTATGTAGATGTTATTCATGCATGATTATATATAGTAGGGAACACACCACTTTCTCACCTTAGAAGACACATGAATACACGCCTTTCCTGATTGCAAGGAATTTGTTCTTTTGCATTCCTGCAGCATTTGATGCTAAAAAATAGTTCATTTTTCTTTTGAATCTCATTGACGGCATCACAACATAACTGACTCATCGGTAGTGTATATTTGCTCTGGTTATAATTTTTCTTTTGTCACAAATTCACTAAACCCTTCAATGAGTTTTTTCACTGCTTCTTCCTTAGAAAAAAATTGTTCCCAGCTGACTGCTAATTTTGTTATTCTATGATATACCTTAACAGGGTTCGCACGCTCCTTAAAAACTCCTTAAGAACTACTTAAAATGGATTTTCGTTTTTAAGCACTCTTAAAACTCCTTATTTTTAAGTGCTACTCCTTAAAAACTCCTTAATTTTTTCCCTCCGTTTCAATTTCGAAATGCGCTACGTTCTACCGAAATAATGGATTCAAAAACGTCCCGTTTCAATTGGAACACGATACTTCACGTTGCTCGCGGTGTATTGGCAGCAAGTCTGAAATTTTCCCACGAGAAAAGGCTATCATCAGTGAGGCATCATGTAGCGAATCACTGCCACATGCATGGCCGACCCCTCTTACCTAACTTGTGGGATAGAGCCTTGAGTGGCATTTACGACTGACGGTCAATAGGGTCGAACAAAAGGAGGACCCCCTTCTAGAATGTCAGTCGCTGACAGATCGTAAACAGTGATCGTTAAATATTGAAGGAGCGTTGCGAACGTATTGAAAATCGCCATCTGTTATCATCGAAGTTGATTATTACAAATTCTTGAATTTCTTTAGCGAAAGCGATAGTTTACTTAATAAGTAGACAAAAAATTATCGCATTTGATTTATTTTGAATTTAATTCAACATTAAATCTTTATTATAAGAATAGCATTGAGAATGTATTGAAAATCGTAATCTGTTATAATCGAAGTGGATTATTTCATACTTGAATATTTGAAGTTAAAAAATAATTTATCTATTCATTTATAACAAAAATAATTGCGGATTTCATTCATTTCTATCTGAAATCTGTCGTTTGTATTTACTTGTAGAATACAGTAAAAAATCTCGTTAAGCCCCGTTTTTCGAATTTTTCCGCATTTCAAACTCATCCGCATTTCAAACTCTTTCGAATTTCAAACTTTTTCGAATTTCAAACTTTTTCGAATTTTAAACTTTTTCGAATTTCAAACTTTTTCGAATTTCAAACTTTTTCGAATTTCAAACTTTTTCGAATTTCAAACTTTTTCGAATTTCGAACTTTTTTGAATTTCGAACTTTTTTGGATTTTGAACTTTTTTGGATTTTGAACTTTTTTGGATTTTGAACTTTTTTGGATTTTGAACTTTTTTGGATTTTGAACTTTTCCGGATTTCGAACTTTTCCGGATTTTGGACTTTTCTGGATTTCAAACTTTTGGTTTTTTTTTATTTTTAAATTTTTTGGATTTTTTCGAATTTTAGACTTTTTTAAACTTTGGACATTTTTAGATTTCGGACTTTTCCAGATTTTGCACTGGATTTCAGACTATTTGCCTTTTTTGTCAAAAAAAACCTTAAACAAAACCAAACCCGCTAATTTTGGGTTTGCAATAGTAAAATAGCAAATATATAAATAAGAATAATTTTCAGAAAGAACAAAAAACTTTTTGAAAAAATGCAACAAATTTTACTTGCAAATCTTCTAATTTTTATGTGTGGTAGTTTCTTTGAACATGTCCGTTATTTTGCATTATTTCATCAATTAGGTCCAGGTTTAACTTTTTGTTCTTGACAAATTGTCAGAACAATGTAAAAAAAGTGTGAAAAAAAAAAACGCCTGTTCGCAAAACGACCGGATTTTGGAGAATTCCGGATTTGGGACTTTGTAGTGTATAATTTCATCCTAAAAATATTCAATTGATATTTTATTTTGAAAAATACTGTAAATTGAAAAGAAATATGCTTGGATTTCTATTATTGTGAGTTTTAGCTGGGATTTGAGAGAAATTACTTTAAACTGAGAAACGTATTACTGAGATTTCACTGTATAAGAACTGTTTACAGCAGGATCCTAGATAAAACAGCTCCAGCAAACAGGGGGGGAAAGGAACTTGTGTTGAGTTGAAATATCAAAGTATAATTTTATTGTTTTGAGTAATTAGTAATGTAGTATTAAGTGGAACTAAGTTCTTAAAGTGTTGAAACATTTTTATTTTTCGCACTTGAAAATGTGTGTATAAACTTTCTAAGAGTCCTTAAAAATTTCGATAGAACTCGTTAAATACTCCTTAATTTTTATATTCTATGACTCCTTAAAAATTTTGAGACAACTCATTAAATACTCCTTAGATACTCCTTAATTTTTGTATTCAAAATTCTGTATGAACCCTGTTAAACCAATGTTATCACTCTTTTGACTGCAAATTTCTGTTCATCGTGGTATGCTTTAGCCTATTCTATGACCTTAGGCCCTTTTAAGGGAATGGGATTGTCGTGGATCAGTGTGCTAGTAACTTTCAAGTTGTGGTCAGTGCAGGTTTAATTCAAGGAAGTGGAAAATAACAAGAGGAAGAAACTGACTGATAAAAGAGGTCTGGGAAGTTTAAGGGACTGGATTGAATTTATCTTCTGAACAGGTTATACAGATTTGAATCAATTTGGCTAAAATCATATGTGATTTATTTAAAAAAAATTATAATCTAAATTTAAGTTAGAATTTTAAAATTTACTAAATAATAAAATAAAATAACCTTGGACATTGATCATGTTATTTTATATAGCAGTAAAGAAAACTGCTTTTAATCAGGAACACCCAAATACTGACTCTTTTTAAATTAAAAATAACTTATTTTTCACTATTTTGAAAAAAACTAAATTGGTTTGGATGCTGTGATGCATGGGAAAATGATTGGAAGCCTAAGTAAAACACCACTTCCTTTATTTAGAAGTGTGTTTTGAAAATCTCTTATTTACATGTATCAAAGTGTTATTAGTATATTTGTAATATGTATCTCGTGTTGGAGGAAACCAGGCCCCCAACTATAAAAACATTAGATCCCTAGGGTCTCTCAGACTTTGCATACCTTCTAATGTAGTGACAGTGAGATGGAGTCACTCAGTATACTTGGTTTCTTATATTACTTGTAATCCTTTATGTTTGGGAGGGGGGGGGGTCTTATGCCATACCATAAAAACTTTTTAGGATTCCAAGGGGGTCTGGCCATTGAACATGGTATGTCTTTTTGATTTTGTGTTACTCTTTTATATTTGTTTTTTATTATATGTTGTTACTTTGTGTTTATAGATAGATGAAACCATGTATCCTGAAGCCTACCGAAAAAATGATTATATTAAAGGTTCCAACCTCAATGTTCCTGAACCATTTAAAATTGGATACATTGTAAATATATTTCAAACTAAGAAAAGCAAATCCACTTTGCCTAAAGTTACTGTCAAAATATTTTACAGGTTTGTCTTTTAGGCTCTTAATTTAAAATAATGTATGTTTTGTTGCAAGATGTTCATGGTAGCATATTTTCCTATTTAAATACCAAGTATTATGTTCACAAAATATTGATAACAATAGTTTACAATGCTCTTCCTGTTTATGATTTGTGTTTAAGAAATAAATTTCATGGGCTGATTGCAAATATGCCATACTTAAGAACATGTAGAAATGTGAATTTCTCAGAAATAGAATATTCTCCAGAGAATTTGTCAGTTGGAGAATAATAATTATGAATTTTCTTCTAAGGGCACAAGAAAACTGTTTAATGCTATACAATTATTTTTAATCAATGAGTAGATAAATGAAAACTCATAAGTTTAAAAGTGTCGATAGAAACCAAGAACAATAACTAAGCATTTGAGTTGTTTTTGTACTTGGCTCTTATCAACAATTTCGCCCAAATTATGGATTATTTACATTGACAATATATGTAGTTCATTTCGAGTTCACCCAAAGACTTTGTTTTTAGTATATCCATATGATTAATGTATGTTCTGCACAATTATCTACACAGATATATGGAGGTATGTGTTGCTTATCATGTCTCTGTTAACAACTCTAAGATTCTGCACAGTTTTTTCATAATTTTACATTTTGTATTGCATAATTCAAAGCATATTATTCCAAATGAAAAAATGGTTCAGCAAAAAATGTCCAGAGACAACCAATCAGACAGATTTATAACCTAGATGCATATACAGATGTCATGAAGTATTTGACAACATTAAAGCATAAAAAATACTATCCATGCTGCATGAGCAATATGTTAGCTGTTTTTAGGATACATGAATAAAAAGTACATCTTTTTACACATTAAAATTCTTTACCTGAAACCCAAGAGAAGTGAGCAAAATCAGATATTATACTAAAAAAAAGGATGCACCTGCCGTATGACAAAAAAATTGATTGGGGCAAACCAACTTTGGAAAACTAATTAAACACATTGTGCTAGAAAAATTGCATAATCTTATTTTCAATCCTAAAGAACCAGCATTAGAATCTGGGTTGGACCCATTGAGTTTTTTCAAAAAAGCCCATTTGAAAAAAAAAAGGGGGGGGGGGACAATTTTGTATACATTTTGGGTTACATACAAAATTGGAGTATAGAAGATTTATTTTTAATTCCCAAGTTTTGTACACATATTATCTATAACAAGCTACTATTCTTGAGTGCCATTGTCTCTTCAGGAATAGCTGAACTTTGACCATTTTTTCTGCTTTCTCTGCCCCTAGTCTATTTCTCAACATTGTAGTTATGTAGAGGACACACGTTGAATGGATGCTGAACTTAGTGGGCAGCTGAGGAGTTGAGCGAAAACCCTACAAAATCCTTCGGGCAACTTCCAAAATTTCTGTGTGTTATGCTCCATTAGCAACCACCACTTCGAAGGATTATTTTTGTTCAGGTTCAAAACATCTACTTTGAAAGTGTTTGGGGGAAACCACTCACTGTCTTTGATTTTGAAGCCTAAAACACCTGGTATATATTTAGGTTTCACAGATTGCAACCAAGTTTCCCCCTGCTTCTCTTGCTTTGCTGACAATCTGTTGCCTTATACATGATGGGTCCATTATATTAGGCCGGTTAAAAAATGGTTGCATTGCTTTATCAATCATTTGTTGTATCTGTTGTTTATACGACAGCAATTTGATACTCGCGGTGAGGTCAATCCAGACCTCCACAGCTCTTGAGAAGTTTGCCGAATCTGCCTGCAACCTATCTAAAGCTACAGAAACTTATCTTAATTGCTTCTGTAACGCTAAACTTTTGCAGTACAGCCCAACATTCATACAATTCTTACAATGTTCTAGTCATTATTAATTTCTACATATTTGTGAGTTTTTGATGAAAGTGCTAATGCATTCTACTTGCGAATTTCAACATGCATCATTTGGAATTTGAGGCATGAGTCTGCCCTTTTTCTTTAATAATCCATGAGGGACGTGGTGGTTGCGAAAAAGTATTTATTTACCTCCACAATATGTTTAAGGACACTGTCACCCAGTTTTACATTTATTTATTTTTGTAAAAACCCAGATGTTTTTTTTTTTTTTTTTTTTTTAAACTAGTTTTTGCCAACCTTGATTAGAATCTAGCTGGCAGGGTGCCATAAAGATTTGATTTGGGTAAGTCGACTGTGGGAAAACAGATTTCACACAAATTGTGAATGAAAAGTCTTGAATGTCATTGTATTCTCCATTAAGTGCTGATGCTTATTCTGTGTGAATTCAGCTCTTCTAGAATTAGCGAAACTGATTTGAGATTTTTATGGAATCTTGCCAATATGAGTAAAAAACTAACAGTTTTTATTTGTAATTCGTTTAGCTCTTTTTTTTATTATCAATAAGGCATATATCACATAACTTCAATTTGTTATGGGTGTTTTGAATTTCTGCATTGATTCTTAGGTCACTAAAAATCTTCCAGATTTTCTCCCTTGAAATTGGTAGGGTCTAAATCATAATTTACTTATTGAAGTAGTGATGATTTTCATAATTTAAAATGGTACAAGAAGTAATAGTTGCAAATTCACTGCCTTAGTAAATCAGTTTCTTTTAATATGAAACTTAAATTGTCTTTTTCAATATATATTATGTATTTTCACTATTTCAGTGAGTTGAATTTGTAGGATTTGCTATGATAGTCTTCCGGTATGCATGTTTTTCTTATAACATATGCTTCTAAATGATTTACGTACACCTAATTCTGTATCTACATGATAGATTCATTCCTGAAGAATACATGTAAAAAAAGGACATTGTGTCTATGGGGGGAAAAAAAGAAGATTGATTCTGGATGTAAAAATAATAATTTTAAAAAACCATATGAAAATATTTGTTTTAAGCTTATTATTTTATTTCAACGAAATACACTTGTAATGAAAGTGTATTAAAGTAAATTTGCTTTTGAAATGGAAAAAGATTCTTTGTGAATGAAAAATCTTTTTTACATGTAATAAGATTTTATTCATTTTCTCTTTCTGACAATAAACGGCACATATGTTTGCGTACGACTGGAATATCACTGGTATCACTAAAAATGTTATGTGGACGTTGTCTTTTTCTATATTTATTAATTTCTTTTTGTATTTTCTTGAGCAAAATCAGCACGAGTTTCCTCTGGTGTTGATGCTTCATCAATTTTACGAGCGAATTCAGTTATTAATCTTTGTGTTCATGTTTTGGTTAGGCCACTATATAATTCTCTGTAAGATGCTGTCAACAACTTCAGTTCATTTTGAAACAAGCCAAATGGGCTTTTTTGAAAAACTCAAGGGGTCCAACCCTGGCAAAAACAGAATTAGGTGTACCTTTTAATTCTTGTTTCTGAAAACAGTTTAGAGAACAATTTATTTTTATTTTTGAACACTTGAGAATTTATTATAATTATTTCTTATTTTAGACCAGAAGATACACACAAACGAAACCATCCTTCAACTTATGAGCTGGACCTGAATCTTTTGTATTATAGTGATGAAGGTAGAATTATTTTTTAATGAATACTTTAAGGAATTGAATGTATGATGTTCACTTACAATGAAAAAAAATCTTTATTCATTTCTGAATCATTCATACTAGAGAGCAAATTCAAAGATACTATGTGATGGGGAATATCATATTTAAATTAATGTGTTTAAAATTTGCATTAGGGTTGTTTTCATGTAACAAAAACTTCCCAATTCGTTATTGCAACAGCCAATTTAGTCACCAAGCATCGGATCTGACAAAATGTAACTGATCCAACCATTTCTGGATTATGAATCGAAAGTTTTGAGTCGCTAATCTTAAGTTAGTTTCCTTTACTTTTAATTCATTTCTTCTAAAATGAGCTTGCTAACATGCGGGTTTTTATTTTCTATTGAAGAACCCTTACAAACTGTTTTTTAAAACAATTTTTAGCATGCATTGAGTTATAAAATTGATACCTGATAAAATATGAATAATAACCTTGTTGTCGTTTGATGGAAAATAATCCATGATCTTTTACATGTCTGCAAAATTTGTCCTCTTGACTCATGGAAGTTTACACATAATAAATTTAATAATGACTATTTTTATCCATTTTTTTGCAAAAAGAAATGACAGACATTTAAATTTTTAACAACACAATTTATTAAAATATATCAAGATAAAACGATGAATCAATATGTATCACTATTTTGCAGGTTCTGAGTGATATCTATTGTTTATAGTTCTTACCACTATTTTTTCTTTTGGTAGAGGTAACTGTCGATTTCTCCGATATACAAGGGAAGTGTTATGTTGTCTTCAGTGACAATCTAACCGAAGCTCCAGAGGATTATACTCGCAAAGGACCACATAGATTTTATTTTGATAAAAGTTATGACAGTTCTTCAATGACATTCGACGAACCCCCAACTCTGGCGCAGAGAATCGGGAGGATTGGGAAAGTAAGTTAATTGGAAATGTATGAAGTGACTTTAAAAAAAAAAAAAAAACAGTTTATTATATCGTATATTCTTTCCATTTTCTATTTAACAAGATTATCAATTTATCTAAATATCAGGAGTCACGTGTATGCTATTAAAATGGCTTGTACAAGCTTGACCCCTTCAAGTTCAGTGGTTTTACTGCAAAATCACAATTTAAAAATTCTTAACCTAATTGTATAGATTGTTTTATAGGGAACCATGCAAAGGTGCTCTATAGTACCATCATCTGTCGATCAGTGGCATAAAATTTGTTCAAATACATTTGACTGTTAATCAAATAGAAATTTAGCCTTGAATAGAAGTGTACTTAAAAGCATTGAATGGAAAGGAAAAATGCATTTAGTTTATCTTTGGGATTTCATAGATTCTTTTTTCTCAACTCATAGATAATCTTTAAAAAATTTAAAAAGATAAAAATACATCCATGGGGGAAAACAGTTACTGGAGTTACAGTTTAATCTGGGAAAAGATATTAATGCTCATCACAGATTGATTTTTAACTATTCTAGATTAAAAGTGAATACTGTATATACCATACTCTAATTTTAAATAAATTAAATTCTAGAAAACTGTCTAATTTCTTAAAAACATTTTTATAAAATGATTTCAATGTTTAATTAAGAAATATATAGAATATAAAGGTGCAAAAAAGCAGTGTAATGAAATATTCAAAACAACTATCCGTTGTGTTGATCCAGTACGACATTAATTTAAAATACCTACCTCAAAACAAGTATGATTCTCTTTTATTGCTTAAAAACAATACTTATTAACTTGTAGTTTTAAAAACTAGTAACTCTCAAAGTAAACTTTTTTTGGATCAGTGTTTCTCAAAATTAATTGCTTTAATTAAAATAGTTTGAAAATGGATGCAACTGGGTTTAATTCTAGTTGGATATTTTACTCTTTTGTGTTTGTTAGGTTCTAAAATGCTATTTTACAAGTGTGAAAAAAAGTGTGTGTGCTCTTTAAATGATTATTATAAGTAATGCTACAAATTCTTGTCTTACATGAATTTTCACAATGTAGTAAAAAACCTTGAGGTTCGTGCTCATAATTTTCATGTATTCGTCAAATGTATTTTTTACAAAACTATTAAATGTATTTTTTACAAAACAATATAACTTTTTATGTAGGGCAAAGGTTATATTAAAGGAAAGAAGAAAGAGGTTGATCCAAAAACCAAAGAGGAACTGCACCCTACAATTAACAAAAAGCTAAAAACTCTTGATGTATTTGCTGGATGTGGTGGTAATTAGAATTTAAGTATTTCATCTCTGACTTACATATTCTCTTCTTATATTCTTGTAGTTAAATGCCTACTGTTTTCAGGTTTGTCAGTTGGATTTCATGCTGCTGGCATTTGTGATACTTATTGGGCTATAGAAAAAGAAGAGGCTGCTGCTCAAGCATTCCGTCTTAACTTTCCTGAATGCGCTGTGTTTTCAGAAGATTGTAATTTCTTATTACGCCTAGTCATGGATGTAAGAATTTTATACCCTTTATGTGCTAGTTTTGCTCACATTTGTGTTGTGCACATTTCCAAATTTTGTTAATAAAGAACCACGTTTGAACATTTCTGTTGAGAAGGCATTTTTGCCAGCAAAAACCACTGGAATAGAGTAAATTAATTTTATTCGAATATAAGGGAAAACTGAAGTTTTAGTATTTTAATCCAAAAGCTGGTTATATGAAACACAAGTTTAAAGCACATTTTAAAACTAATGAGTGTAAGATTTTTCCTTGGCACGGTTGATAACATTTTTATCTTTTTTCATTTTCTATCTTTGAATTCGATTAATTTTATTTAAAATAAACTATTGTTTATTATATTATAAGCCTCAATTCACTCTGCTTTTTATGTTTTCATGATGGTTGAAAGTTATTGTTATGGGGTCATATCACATTTAGAAAAGCATATCCATTTATTAGGTTGATTATTGATACTAAATGTAATAAAATTCCTATGCTTGTTAATGTGTGTAAAATCGAATTAATCTGAATATATTTACAGAATTAATCAGTTTTGAATTACTGCCATATTAGCTAAGATTGTTAATAGAAACCTGTTTGATTTTTTTATAAATTCCAGTGGAAAATATGTGATATTTATGATTTCTAATTTTTTACTGATTGAATGATTTTGAAAAAATTATAAACCATTAAGTTTCTAAATTATTTTGTAAATTATCAATCCAATTGGTTTTTTTATATTCTAGGGTAATGAAACAACTTACAAGGGTCAAAGGTTACCCCAAAAAGGAGAGGTAGAGTGTATAATGGGAGGACCGCCTTGCCAGGGTTTCAGTGGCATGAATCGATTCAATTCCAGAGAATATTCTTGCTTTAAGAACTCTTTAATTGTGTCCTACTTGAGTTATTGTGACTTTTATAGGCCAAAGTTCTTTGTGCTTGAAAATGTGCGAAATTTTGTATCCTTCAAGCGAGGCATGATTCTGAAATTGACTCTTCGCTGTTTGATTAGGATGGGATATCAGTGCACTTTCGGTGTTTTGCAAGCCGGAAGTTATGGTGTACCACAAACTAGACGACGTGCTATCATCTTAGCAGCAGCTCCAGGAGAAAAGCTTCCTAATTATCCAGAACCTCTTCATGTTTTCTCGCCACGTGCTTGTTCTCTTACTGTGGCTGTTGATGACAAAAAAGTGAGTTCCTCTAAACAAAATTTTAAATTATCTTATGTTGTTTCTTGACGTACCTCAAAGAAAACTGAAATCTAAAGAAAAATTACAAGTAAAAAATAACCTTATCTATATGAATCTTGATAACAGTTGCTCTCTATCTTCCAATAACAGTAATAATCTATGCTATTTTGCCAAAGTTTTCCATTAGAATAGTTTTTGTTTGGTTTGTCACTACTATCATTTTATGCTACACAATGACTAGTGAGACTATGATCTACTCAATTATAGTAGGAAATATGTTGCATAATCTTCCTGCTTTTCAATTAATAAAAAGATTTTGTTTCAGTTTTCAAAATTTTTACCTCCAGTGCATTTGTTAATTTTAGAGATTTGAAAAAAGGCTTTTTGAAATATTTCAATGTATTAAAAGGTGCTGTTATCCTGTTCAGTTTTTTGTTTCAGATTTAAAAAAAATGATTTCTTACATTAAACATTTTCAAGATGAAAATATTTATCCAGTATATATATTATATTTATGTTCTTCGTGTATTTTTAATTTTTATAGTTAGGTAATGTGAAGTATTTGTCTAAACATTTTTTTTTGTTATTATAGTATGCAACTAATATACGTTGGACTAATTCTGCTCCTTATCGTACAATAACTGTACGGGATGCCATATCTGATTTGCCTGAAATAAGAAATGGTGCCAGGGCTGATGAAATTTCTTACTCTGGAGAACCATTTAGTGATTTCCAAAGAAAGGTAAATGTCGAAAGAAAGAAAGTTTTTTTTTTTTGCTTTGATTGAGCATTATAAAAGACTAAGTATTAAAAATATTTCAAATATTCTAAAAATTTTCGTATAGGTAATAAGTAAAATTTCATTTTCCCTGTTTTCATGGTTATGTGACTAAGTATATAGACACAAACTCTTTATATAAATAATATAGACTAAAATTGTCTATTTAACTTTAGATTAGAGGAATAGTGTATGACCCAGTATTGAGAGATCACATTTGCAAAGACATGAGTCCACTGGTAGAAGCTAGGATGAGACATATACCTACACACCCTGGAGCTGACTGGAGAGACCTCCCAAATATGGTTGTAAGATTGAATGATGGATCATTCAGTAAACTATTGTAAGTGGCTTTCTTTTACCTACAAAATTCCAATTTGAGCTTGTTTTATGTGATTTAATGTTGTTAATACTTCTGAGATAGTATAATCTTTTTACTCTGATGTCTTCGTATTGGCAGCTTTACAGTAGTTAATTTTAACTCTCAAAATTCAGAGTTAATAAACTTAATTCTGTTTTTACACAATAGATATATTCCTGAAGAATACAGTTAAAAAAACAACATTGCATCTATGGGAAAAAAGAATATTGGTTCCATATCTGTGAAATCAATAAAAATAATATTTAAAAAAAACATGAAAATATTCATTTTAAATGTATTATTTTATTCTTATTATTATTTCAGTTCTATGTTAAACTTCCCAGCATGTTCCATATTAGTGTGTGTAATATAGAAACAATGCTACAAATAAAAAATTAGATATTGGCTTGGCCTGCTTCTGTTAAATCAAAATGATTCACATAAAAGAGAATAAAATGTGTGTGTGTGTGGTTTTTTTTTTTTTTTTTTTTTTTTTTTTTTAAATTTGTGTAAAAAAGTTTGTGCTGAAACAGAATTAGGTGTGCTGTAATTCATTTTATAGTACAAGATTTCTCTATTGTATATTTCTATTCTATTTTAACTGTAATGGAATGATTTATCATTCAGGAAATATACACATGATGATGCCAAAAATGGTCAAGCCTCCAATGGAGCCTTAAGAGGAGTTTGTTCATGTGCTTCTGGAAAGGCTTGTAAGCCAGAAGACAGACAATTTCAAACTCTTATACCTTGGTGTCTTCCACATACTGGCAACAGGCATAATCACTGGAGTGGTCTTTATGGTCGCTTAGAATGGGACGGTTTCTTCTCAACAACAATTACAAATCCTGAACCCATGGGAAAGCAGGTGATGAACCCATACTTTTTTAAGTTTAATGTTCAATTTATTTTTGTTTTGTGACTAAAAGTTTTAATATTCCATTTCTTTTAGGGTCGAGTACTTCATCCCAAACAAAATCGTTTGGTGAGTGTAAAAGAGTGTGCACGATCCCAGGGATTTCCTGACTGTTACAAGTTCTTTGGAACTATTCTTGACAGGCACAGACAAGTAATTATGAATAAAGCACATTTTAAATACTCTACTGTAAAATCTTATGCCCCCTTGTTAAATGAACATTTCTAAGTGATTACTTTCCTACAGAATCTGGATTCTAAACTGAACCTTTTGTTTCAATATACAGAGCGATATTATAAATTGGTAGCAAAACTACTCGACTAGAATCATTATCCTTATGCATTTCAATATGGAAGTAGTAACTATGTTGTGACGGAATTACTTAAATTGTAAAAATATTTCTATACAGAATCGACTAGAATCATTATCCTAATGCATTTCAATATGGAAGTAACTATGTTCTGAAGAAATTACTAAAATTGTAAAAATATTTCTATACAGAACTTTTGCCTCTACAATTCTTATTTGTGCACAAATTTGCAAGTAATTTTGTTTGCTATTAGTGTCTAGTATGTTGAGTTTCACCAAGACAAGTGTTATAAATGTCTTTGAGATATGCTTTAAAGATCAATTTCAATTTTTCAAAATTAAAAAAAAATTAGCTGAGACACTGATGATTATTAAATCTTTTACTAAGCATCTCTTGAAGCATATGTTGGATGTTTCTTAATCCTCTGAATGCCATGAGATTTGTGAGAAGTGTGACATTAAGTGACAAGCTAATTGGATTTATCTTTATGCTCACACCATGTGCGTCTGTCTTCACTGCAATACCAACATTTTGACAAGAAAATGCAAAATAATTTGTAAGGAATAGTACAATACAAAAGTAACATTTTGTGATGGTTCAATGCAAATCCTCATCAGCTTGAAATGTTTCAACATTGACTATTGTTCTAAAACAAACACATTTTCCCTCTGACTCTCACTTAGCAAGTAGTTTGATCTAATGTCTATAGGTTGAAGTTGTTAAGTTTTAATCCTTCCCGTCACATAAATACATGGTTGGGCTCAATTCCTTTGAAGCTTGATACATTCTGTATTATGGGTTACCCATAACCAATGCAGTCTAAACAGGAAGTTTACCATTTCCATCAATGGCCAACACTACATTTTACGTTATAGTCCAAATAGTCATGAAAGAAATCCTATACGAGATTATATTTATCAAGAAAACTGAAAGTTATTAGAAACTAAGCAGGAAAAATTGTTGGTTGCAATATGGAATAGTGCATGTATGACCCTCTAGATTGTTTACTATTAATCAAAATTTTCGATTATAGGGGAGACTGGGGACACTTGATCCCTAAGGAGACTTGATCCCCAGTGTTAAAAACAACAATAATAAAGAGTTAAAGTCTTGTAAACTTGTAACACTGGTACAGTTATTCTTAGTCTACAAATCCAGCAACAAAATTTCTTTCAGCCATGTTTATTTTTATTATAAGAAAAGATTGTTTGATTTCCTGAATTTGAACTTTTTTTATTGTAAGTGGTTTAAGTTTTTTATTTTTAGCTAATCATAATTAAAGTAGTTATATATAATGATATTTTATACTACCTTTTCTTACCTTATGAATAATACTATTTATGTGTAATACAGTTTTTCTTTTTCTTCTTTTTTTTCCAACAATATTTTCATGGTGCATGTGCATTGGGGATACATGATCCCCATCATATGGGGAGAGACGATCCCGGGATCAAGTATCCCCAATGTCACACACACATATATATTTTTTTTCTTTGTTTACTTTTTGTTGGTGAAGTCATGCCATGTTTTTATAAACGTAAAGATGGTGTTGAGCCCAGTAAAATATCAATGTGGAAGGTATGCAGTCAGCAGTAAAGGTTGTATTAGATGGTGACAGTGTAAAGGGGCAAGAACATTTGATATTAATGTAATGACATTAAAACGTTCTGTTAAAGATGTTTTATGTAAATATTTGAAAACATCAAGTAAATTACATCATGGACTTACTCCTATGCATTTAAGGACGTTAGCATTCCAGTATGCTGTAAAAAGGGGGGAAAAGATCCCTGAATCATGGAAAAAAGAAGGATATATGCGGGGTAAGAATGGTACAGAGCGTTATGAATCGTAATTAGTCATTGTCTCTTTGAACACCAGAGGCAACCAGCCTTAATCGTGCCATTAGTTTCAACAAACACAACATTAATATGTTTTTGAAAATCTGGAACTGATATATACTAAAGAAAAGCTAGACCCACAAAAAATATGGAACATTCATGAAAGTGGTTTTACCACTGTGCATAAGCCACCAAAAATAGTTACTACCAAGGGGAGAATATCGCACTCTGACAAGAAAAGTGACACAGCTCAAAAGTGCCGAATTTGAGAACTATCAAATTAAAGGACACTATAAAACTTATATTGAAAAAGTATAAGCTTCTTTTAAATTTTAGGTAAGTATTTATAGTGGTAACTTATATTATATTCTATAGAATAGCAATATAACACACTGCGACGTCTCGTACCTATTTTTCAATGACCTAACATCAAAATTTTTATTTTTTTGACTAGCGTCAATTTTCTTGTTGAGGTGCGATATGTTGACGATTCATCGGAAAGTGATAGCAATTACTATGTTCACGATTCAACAGAAGCAGAATCGCTTTATGAATTTTCTGATGAAAATGAAGACACCCAAGATGTATCTTTTAATGAGAATGATTTTGTAATTGTGAAATTTCCAGAAAGAAGAAAATTAAATCGCTTTGTTGGAAAAATCGAGAGAAAAAATTCTGTTTCCGAATTTTTTGAGAAAATTAGGATTAAGTGTCAATCAGTTTATATATCCTGAAAAAGTCGACAAAAGCATTATTATAAAGAGAATTGTGTTAAAAAGTTGCCACAACCTATGTTAGGTGAAACACTCCAAACAGCAACAGTTTTCACATTATGTTTGACTTTTCACGTTTTGAAAATATTCACTAGTTTTTTTTTTATACAAATAACCTAGGCTTTTGTATTTGTAGTAAATGTAGTACTTTTTCAAATATTTCATTTGACATAAAAATGCAAATTCTATTTTTGTTTGCTTTGAATTGTTTGAATGTGTTTGTGTGAGGGATCAAGTGTCCCCATAATTGGGATGCTGCATTTTTTTTCTCCCAATGTTGAAAAAAATTTAAAAATTCAGTTATGAATATCAAATTATACAGTTGTGCAATTTATAGTGATGCAAAACATTTAAAAAGTAACAATATTTTATTTTGATAAAAATTAAAAACTGCAAAAAGGGATCAAATCTCCCCTAACGCATGTGTGATCACAATAAAACATATTTCCCATGAAAATTTAAATGTTCTTTTTCCGTTAAATTTTGGAAAGACAGATAATAGTAAATAGAGCCTCTCTTTGTTGAAGGTAGATCTTGCATCCTTAGAACAAGATATAAGTGATGCAAGTGCACCTTGTGTTCTGAAATACTATTTTACAAGTATTTTCAGATGTCTTGCAATAATTAAAAGGGGTATTAAAAAGATTATTAAAGAAAATGTACTTTTAATGGAAAATAATCCCAAGAAAAATCCTAACTAATGAAATTAATCACTGCATATCATCTGTTGGATTCATAAAATGCTGAGTGTAGCGAATAATTTCTACTATTCCTTATATCAAATAATTCATTTACAATCAAAGCTGCTATTTAACATAATGTAATACAAGTTTGTTAGTTAAAATAGATTATTGCATTTATTTTGTACATTTTAATTGTGATTTGGTTTAATTTTATTTAATAGATAAATATTTTTCCAGATATCAACTGTTTAAATGTCATACTAAGTGTTTGTTTTCTTTCATAGGTTGGCAATGCTGTTCCTCCTCCACTGGCTGAAGCTATAGGCCTTGAAATTAAAAAATGCATAGCTTTTAAAGAACTTTCAGCTGACTTTTGTGATTCAACTCCTGTCTGTTAAAAATGTGTGCCATGAAGTACTTTTAAGTGCCTTTTAATCTCTTATTAAATGATATTTTAGTATGAAAGCCATGTAAATCTGTATATTTAAAATTTTCATTGCATTGTATTTGATTACTTTATTTATATATATAAATTTTAATAAACATTTTTTTTTCTATAAGATGATAAAAATTACTTTTATACTGTTAAAGGGATTCTCATACCTGCTTGTTCAGATTGTAAATAATCTCTTTCTCATCAGAAAAGAAAAAATTAACCGAGTGTTTAACAGGAGAAAAGTTATGTTTTTCTTCTGGGCCTTTTTTTATGAATCTCCAACTTCTAAAAATTAACCATAAAGTTTTTTCATCATGTATTCAAACTTTGAGACCAGTAGTTGGCTTAACTCATGGATATACAAGTCTTAAAATAGTAATTTTCATAGTGTATGCCAATCTCTCATTTGAGTTTCACTGTTGAAAATTCAACATAGATAATTTACTTTACGCTTTTCTGACACTCTTGATTGGATTGCAACCATCAATTCCATTGTAAATATTGGTCGTCTTGATGGGTATATCACCCCTTAAATTTTTTCTAAACAGTTTATGAACACCTGTATGTAACTTAGTGTGTACTATGTATGAGATAGGTATAAGGTAGATTGCATAGTATAAAAGTAGCTGCATAGTTGAAAATATGATTCTTATTTTTGATTATATTGATTGATTTTATTGATTTTTTTTTTTAATTTATTTATTTATTATTATTTTTTTTTACTAGAAATTTCTTGTTTTAGAAATCGGATGACACCACTGGTTTGCAAGTGCATTGTTTATAAAATGACCACTAGAACTGTTAGTCACTGGAATTGTCAAAACAGTACACTCAAATTCAAACGTCAACATAAGCATTTCAGCATTCAGCGGTTGTGATTTTTACTGTTTTTGGTTTCATTACTTACTGATAAAAACCATTAGTAATTTAGAATTTGCATTTTTCAAGAATATAAATTTAATCCTAATAATTTTAGACGAATGGACACATTTTTGACTGGTTAGTAGAGAAAATCCACTAATAATGAAGATACTGATGCTGATACAAGTAAAGATTGTGGGAATACAAGCAATAGGGTACAGGAGGTAGAACTCCTAAGACTAGAAAATAGGATACAACCCATTTATCATTAGGATTACAAAGTGTTGTAGACAACTCGGAAAAACCAATGTTTTTTGGTTTTTTTTTTTTTTAATGAAAGCTTTGGCTGCAGATAGTATGAGACCAGCCAAATTAAAACGGCTACCTAAAACTGCCTTCTGAATACTTTGCTAACCCCATAGAATTTTTTATAAGACAATTCGATAAATTTAATGAACAAAAGCAAAAATTGTTCAAAAAAATAGTTTCTGTTCCATCTAATGCATTGCTAACGTTGTACTAAGTTTCGTACATAATCGAGAAATTTAAAAACCACACACAATAGAAGAAACTAGTTTTGCCAGCAGCTTTTGATATGAGATTCAAATAATGTTTCGCAAATCATATGCAAAATAGTTACAACAAATACCACTTGCTGATAATGCAGTTGGCAGAAGAATCGATGATATATCTGAAGATCTTTGCCATCAGTTAGTTTATCAACTGTGTTTTTCGAAATTCATCGTACAAGTAGATGAGGTAACTGATATAACTACAGATGCTCATTTAATTGCATATGTTCGATATGTTGCAGAAACTAATATAATAGAGGATAGATTATTTTGCAACCCCATACCTTGAAAGGCCACATCCAATGAAATTTTTAATATAATTCAAATTTTTTTTTTATGAGAACTCCATAAAGTGGAATAACTGTATTGACTGAGCACAATCAATGTCGAGACACAAGGCAGGTCTTCAAGCATTAGTTAAAAATAATGTACCCGAAAATATATGAACAAATTGCATGCTTCATAGAGCAGCTCTTGTGTCAAATAATATGATTGAGGAACTTAACGTTTTTACAAAAGTTATAAACTTTTTTTAAAAACCGGTCCTTTCAAAGTTAGGTTGTTTGCAAAGCTGTGTGAAGATATGGAAGCTCATTATACCTCACTTCTATACTATTATGAAGTGGGCTGGTTATCTCATGCAAAGGGTGTTTAAACTCAAAGAGATAACAATTTTTCATGAAAATCATAATGGCGAGGAAAATTTGTTTCAAAATGATAACTTCGTTGTTTTTCATTGAAATTTTTGGAAAATTGAGTGTTATGAATTTATTTATGCAAAAAGACAATGTGAAAATATTCATAATAAATTGGAGCTGAATCAAATTTACAAAAAATAATTTCAATATGTTTCCTCTTAAATGATTTCTGTACCAGAGTTAGTATTGAAGCAAACAGAAATCTATTTATATATTGAATCCTTGTATGGTTTGCTAATGCACTTTTCACATTATTTTGAAGATCTTGATTTTACAAAGTTTGCGTGCATAGAGAATCTATTCGTCGATGAACAAGATGAGGAATTTGGATTGAGAAGTAAAATTGTGCAATACTTCATTGAAACAAAGATTCCACAATGAAACCCTAGTTCAATTTTGATTGAATCAAAATGAAGGATATAATACTTTATCAAGTAAATCAATGCAAGTACTGCTACCATTCCTAACATCATCAAAACGGGATTAGCTATGATGAAATTCAAATATCGAGCCCATTTAGTTGTAGAAAAAGAACAAGCAGTAGCACTCTCCTCAATAACACCTACATTTGAAAAACTTTGTGCTAATAAGCAAGCACATCCGTCACATGAAAAATAAATATTTATTGTAAAACCTTGCTATTAATCTGTCAAATGTTGTTTTTTTTTCCCTATTAATACATTTTTAAATGTGTCAGTAATTATTTCATGAAACTATATGTTATATAACCATGTTATGAAATATAGAGGGGAGGCACCAAGATGATGTTTTTTAAAGGTATAACATAAAAAGTTTGGAAAACACTGCCTTACAGTTATTTTTAATTCTACTTGAAAATTATATTAAATTTGTGCTAAAAATTAAAAAACAAGGTTCATGACGCAAAATCTTAAAGCTTGATTTGGTGAGGGATCCACTGCATTAACTATAAACATACTATACAAACATGTGCCTAGTAAAAGTTCTTCGAGGAGGCTGACCTTCCTGTGTTCAAATTTTTAAAAAGAAAATTGATGGTTTTGGTATAATGGAGGAAATGAGAAACATGACTATTGTGCAAAAGTGGTCAGTCACTAGACAACAATGTGCTTACTGGATGCATATTAAAACGTCAGCTACAGTTGCTCTTCCCGCAGTGAAATAAACTTTGCTGTGAACCAAGTTTTCGAAAGTGCGATCCACAACTACAGGCGAATCCTGAAAGAAAGAAAATACTTCGTACCATTTGAAAAAAGGTGGAACGACGACGATGGAGGAGTCGTTGATTGTGATTACCTGATATACAACACGCTCTGGATTTCCGCTGCTTGAAGCACAGTGTTATTGTGAAGATATTGTCGGCTGTATTCAGTACATATTGCGAAAATATTAATATTTTCTTCGGTTGTAAATAAACTAAATTTTATTCCTCCAATATCGAACCCTTCATTTCGTTGCATTCGGAGTCACCTATTCAGAGTTCCGGAGACGACGTACAATATACATAATTTTGGTATTGATGAATGTGCTGCAGAATTCAAGAATTGTTCTCAATGTAGTATCAGAAAAAAATCACATACTTTACTTGATCTAGAGAGCATATGTGTAGGAGTTAAAATACCTGGTGCTTGACGTAACCACTATTATCGATTATGAATTTTTGTATCAATACTCTCATTAGCAGTTGTGATCAGGGATATATACACACACACACAGATTTTATGATACACCCCCCCCCATGTTAAATTGATGAAATAGGAAAAAGATCATTATGACTGGCGTCTTGCAGGGCGCATTTCATTTTTCAGAACGAAACGGGAAATTCCAATGAAAATTAGCCATAAGTTATCTAAAATCACTTGAGTTAGTTGGATATCACTAAATATAGTTGTAAATAGCGTTATTTGGCATTAAAAAGATTGAATTGGGGACGACAGTTTGGGTGCTTTTTACGCTCTTTTTCTCTGTGCGTTAACTTAACCGAGGCTACCTTTTTAATCAATGCAACACGCAAACACATACTGGAACTGGATTTTGAAAAATTAGAAATGAAATCTAAGGAGTTGTAGCGGATCAAGTCAAGTGGGGCCCCCAAGCGGTGAAATTTTCCGGACCCTCAAACTCAAGTTAGAAAAAAAGTTTAAAGAAAACTCATTAAATTATTAACAAAAAAGAAAAATTTCATACCATAACACATTAAATAAATTTTTTTTTTAAGATTTATTTTTTACATGAATTTCTGTCTTGTTTTATTTTTTGCAAATTTGTCAATTATTTTGGCAGTGTCAATTCGGCTTAAAATTTCTTGCTCTATGTACAGAATGACCATATTAATTTATCTATATTCTCCCATAGTACTCCTTAAATAATTTTTTACACGTTTTAAAACAGAAAACAAACTTTCTCCTGACGCATTGGATAAGGGAATCGTTCAAAACATTTCCAATAATATATCAACATTTGGTAATGTGCAAGATATTTCTTTGTAGATATATGGATAGAGCCATAGAAGTAGTATAGACATAGATATATGGCGTGTTTTTTATGTTGTCCTCGTTTTCTTTTAGAAATATTATAAAATGGTCAAATTCATCTTCACAAGAACAAGTATCAATGTCCTTATTGTAAATATCCGTCAACTTTTCCATCTTATTTATTTTCTTCTATCTATAATCCCAATTTAAAAAAATATTCGTAAAGGATCCACAACGACTTCATATGTTTGAGTTCTTTGAGATAATTCTGCCTTGGTGTTATCACATGACATAAAATGAATTGACTATGAAAATTTCTCTAATTGTTTTCATCCAAAAACATTCTTCTCTTTTGTTGTCTACGAGTTTGTCCATCTTCCATATTAAATGATAGGTCTGAAAAGACAGTTGCCTCTTTTTTAACTTTGTCATTTTCTCTGAACTTATTGATAAAATTTTCTAATGATATTTGTAGAATAGATCCATTCTATAATTGGCATTCAACTGATTTACTTATTATGAATTACAAATTTCAGTTTAAGCCTCTGTTGTATGGATGAAACCAAGTTTTATAGCTAATACAGCATCTGCTCTTGCTGACCATCTTGTTTAAGAAACTCTTCTCACTGCACTTAAAGACGCACATGGTGAAGACGCTGTCATAACTTTCCTCGAACCCAATGAAAAAACATTTTAACATTTTTTTTAAAGACATTACCGCTTAATCTGCCACTGTAGTTTATCACAGTAGTTTAAAATTTGTACAGAATTGTTTGCTTTTTAACTAGTCATTTGGGGATAATGTTTCCACACACATTGCGAAACTCCGGAGTCTGGAACGAAATGAACAATGGTCTCAAAGATAGAGGCATGCTGAAGTTACCCAGTCTAATGCTAGTGTGCATAGTTCTAAATATTTTGCCAAGCAGCTTCGAGACATTTAAAACTGTTAAAATAACTAGTATTTCTGAAGTATCGAGCATAAATAACTTTTTTTAGTTTATTCTAACGTGTTAAGAATTGTAAGTACATACGTTGCTAGGTGATGCAACCGTTGAGCTATTGCTCTGCAATTCCGTTGCTAGCTGATGCATGCACTTGAGAAAGTTGCCAGCTGCAAGGAGTTGCGTCTTGGGAAGAAAGGTTTTCGCAGAGACCGTCCCTGTACTATAGGAGGACGGAAGTAATTTTACGGCTAAGGCCTCACAGTAGTGGCGAGTCCACAAATGTATAGTTATATGTTCAGTTACGTTTTTATTTTAATAAAGTTATTGTTGTACAAGAAGTGTACATCTTTTTTATTGGAATGAAACCAGATTCGGATACCAGTGGATCCAACTAAAGAGGGGTGAGTACCCCAACTTAATTTCACAGATCATTTGTAAATAATATTGATAGTAAATATAAAGAATCTGCTGCCGGGCTTGGGTCAAGCCCGAACTATAGAATTGTGTGGATATAGATACCACATAAAGTGGCGTCCGCGACAGGACTTTCTGGTGAAAACTGTTCTGTAGTATTGGTTGTAGATAAATAAGTAACAGTATTTTGAGAGAGAAATCTTTGAAAAGAAGTTCAGTTATTTCAAGTATTTTCGTTTTGTATGTGAAGTCATAGAAGCATTTTAGTATTCATTTCAAGTTATTCAAGTATTTTAGTTTTGTATGTGAAATTATAGAAGTATTTTAGTTTTCATTCAGTTATTTCAAGTATTTTAGTTTTGTATGTGAAGTCATAGAAGCATTTTAGTTTTCATTTGAAGTTAGTGAAGTATATTGTTTTGCATTTTGTATCGTTGGAGCATTTAAGGAAATAGTTAAGTTATATTTAGTAACTTTGCTAAGTACATTAAAGTAATGGATCAGTTAAAACTGAAGAGAAGGGGTCTGCGTACGTCGTTCACACGTACGGCTAATGTGCTTAAAGAGCAATTAGAGATGGATGAAGTCGAAACAGGTGTCCTGAGAGATAAATTAACCAAATTAAATAATAGTTTCCGTGATATAAGCGAAATAGATACAAATATCCTGGATAAATTAGTAGAGTCCAATGTTACTGAAAGCGAAATAGAATTGGAACTAATAGATGGGGAGAATTATTCCGATCAACACATTGAGATTTCTCGGCGCGTTAGCGAGCTGTTAGAAAGAGTGGCCTTGACGCAGTTTCATGACAACTCAAATGTAGGCAATAAATCTACTTACGCAGACTCAGAACACTAGCGCCTCAGCGTACAGCGTAAGTGTCCGACAAGTTGACTCTGATTGGCTCCTCATATATATGTTGTATGGTTGTTGTTAGTAGTATTTCTCGCCAACTTATATAATAAGGGGAGGCAAAAATGAACTCTTCTTTTAAAGAGCTCTTCTTGGTGAAGCAACGATGGCCAAATGGCTAAAGTCACTTACCATCAGATTGGCGTTAGCGGCGGAGGATGACTTCCCGAGTTCGAACCAAACTGGCGGAAATATTTTTAGATCATCCAAATTATTTTTAAACAATTCCAATTGATTCTAAATTACTTTTCCTAATTTTTAATACCCTTTTTTTATTTTTCCAAGCTTCCGCTGATTTTACATAAATAATCTAAAAACCACTCCTGAACTCACTACCAGCTGATATTTTTCCGCCCCTCTGCTTTAGGATGATGGTGTCGTATCCATCCCTGGTTTAGGACCATTCTGATGTAACAAAAAGCATACATAAAACACTAACTTATATAATTATTAACTTATATAATAAAAGGATACAATTTTCGGTTCAAAATGTTAAAACCTTTCGAAAACCGTTCCTATCAGTCAAAGAGATCTGTGCCAAAACGTAGATAAATAGCCAAATGAAACACCTTTACGTCTCAGGCACATGATCATAATAGCCAATCAGAGTCAACTTGTCGGACACTTACGCTGTACGCTGAGGCGCTTGTCTCAGAACGGGGGAGAAGCGCTCCACCAGAAAGGAAAAGTTACAAACTCCCGAAACTAAACATTCCAATTTATGACGGCACTTTACTGAACTATTTGACCTTTTGGTCACAATTCAAGAAAATACATGAAGATAAGCAGTTAGAAGACAGTGATAAATTTCAGTACTTGTTACAGTCAGTGCAAGCAGGAACACGTGCTAAGGAACTTTTATCGAGCTATCCCTTAACATCTGACAATTATCCGAAGGCGGTATCTGCGTTTCAAGAGAGGTTTGGAAAACAAGAACTTCTCATAGAAGTATACGTTCGAGAATTAATAAAATTGATAATAGGTAATGTTCGAGCGAATAGTAGAGAGAGGCTACCATTACCAGATTTATACATGAAGGTCGAGGCATATTTGAGGTCGCTTGAATCAATGGGGATAGATTCAAATGCCAATGCAACATGGCTTTTCCCGATGGTCGAGAGTAGTCTTCCTGGGGAGACATTAAAGGCATGGCATAGAAGTCCATCGTACACGATTGATGTAGAGGAGGGAAAGTCTCGTCTTTCACATTTGTTAGAATTCCTGAAAAGGGAAGTTGAAGGGGAAGAGAGATTGTCTTTGGCGCGAAAAGGTTTTGATGGTACAGGTGCCAGGGCATCTGGGGGAAGTTCCGAAATACCAAATAGAGCGGTCCATAAGCTTAATAGAAGTCCAAGTACCGCAACTGTAGCCGGGTTATATACTGCTAAGAACTCAAAATGCATTTTTTGTGACAAGTCCCACGACACACGTGAATGTTATACCGCTAGATCTATGCCGTATAAAGAAAAGGTAAACAAGCTAAAACAAAAGAAAGCTTGTCTGAAATGTTTCAAATTTTTCCACATAGCCAAGGACTGTAAAATGTTTGTCCGTTGTATTGTATGTGATAAAGCACATTACGCCCTGTTTTGCCCGGATAAGAATAAAGATAGTAATTCGTCTGAGGACAAGAAAGATGAGGTCCTACAAACGACTTTATCTCATCCAACGTGTACAAGGGAAGTTGCTCTCATGACATTGGAAATTGTAGTAAGAGGGAAAAAATCCAAGAAAATTAGAGCCCTATGTGATTCCGGGTCACAAAGAAGTTACATTTTGACACACACGGCCAAAGAGCTTGGTTTACAGCCTATGTCTACTGAAACAGTAGCTCATTCTTTATTTGGAGGCTCCCAGATGGAAGCAAAGCCACATAATAAATACCGTGTTCAGTTAAGTGCTCCACAGGGTTCCAAAGACGACCCTTGTATTCGATTTCCTGGACCAGGATAGGATTTGTGGCCGAATACCCAGAGTCCCCAAAGGTCCACTGCTGAAAGAATTGAAGTTTCACAGGATTTGGGTGTCCGACATAGGTCTAGGGTGTCCCGAAGTAGAACTTTTAATTGGTAGTGATATTTATGGACAGCTTTTAACGGGTCAAATTAAACAATTAGAGAGCGGGCTGACTGCCATCCAAACCAAACTCGGGTGGACAGTCTGCGGACAGCTAGAGAATCCTTCGGTAGAATTTTGGACGGGAGGAACTGCCTTGTTGACCACAAACCTGGTTCTGAAAGTTCCTGAATTGTGGAGACTAGAAGCAATTGGCATCACCGATCCGAGTATAACTCTGACAAAGGTTAACGAGGAAGAACTAGCTCACGACCAATTCTTACAAGAACTGACGAGGAATGAAGATGGTCGCTACTGTGTTGGGCTTCCATGGATAAAAGGAAAACAGGAAATTCCGTCCAATAGAAATGTTGCTGAGAGAAGACTCATGAGCACGACTCGGAAGCTGAAGACTCTCCAAAAATTCGAAGAATACGGGAAATTATTCCAAGAGTGGGAAGCGGAAGGGGTCATCAGTAGAGTACCAGAAGAAAATATTAAGATCCCAGGACATTACCTTCCTCACCACGCTGTCATTAAGCCGGGTAGTGTGACTACCGCAATAAGACCCGTATTTGATGCATCTAGTAAACTCGGAAGGGCACCTTCTTTAAATGACTGTCTTCTGAAAGGGCCTAACCTGATAGAGCAAATCCCTGCTATATTATTACGGTTTAGGACAAAGGCCATCGCTGCTGTTGCAGACATTATGAGAGCTTTCTTGCAAATTGAAGTGAAAGAAAAGGATAGACATTTTTTGAGATTCCTATGGTGGGAGAAGGCTGACAAGATCCAAGTTTATCAGCACAATAGAGTAGTGTTTGGGGCAACTTGCAGTCCATTTTTGCTCGGTGCAGTCATCCGTTGTCATCTAGATAATGCTCCTGAGGAGCTGAAACCAATCGCAGAAAAGCTGTCAAAATCCTTTTACGTAGATAATTGCATAACTTCCTTCAATGAGTTATCTGAATTAGAAGAATTCGTTACTCAGTCAACTAAGTTGATGTCTGAAGCCAAGATGGACTTGAGGATGTGGCAATTTGGTCCAACAGAGGAAGTCAACGAAGCTTCGTTCAAGAATAAAATGCTTCTAGAAGATGATCTTGCTACCCCTATTTCAGTTTTAGGTCTCCGATGGGACCGAGCAGAAGATTGTCTCAGCATTTGTGGCAAATTGGACTCGGATTTGAAAAACCCTTCTAAAAGAGAAATTTTGTCTGTAACGCAAAGTATATACGATCTCATCGGTATCTTAGCTCCAGCATTGCTATCTGCTAAAGTTTTGATACAGAAGGCGTGGGCATCGAAATCTGATTGGGATGCTCCATTGCCTGACGTAATTCGAGACAGCTTCATAAAATGGTACGCTGACTTACCTCATTTAACAAATGTGAAAATTCCAAGAAGAATAGGATATGGAAATGTAAATGATTGGACTCTCCATATTTACTGTGATGCCAGTCAGACTGCTTACGCTACAGCCATTTTCCTCAGATGTACCACACCAGAAGACGTCAAAGTACAGCTCATGGGAGTAAGATCTCGACTTTCTCCTCTGAAGGGAATAACAATACCAAGGTTGGAACTACTAGCGTGCGTTCTTGGAGCTCGATTGTCACAGTGCATTATCAAAGAATTTGATTTAGCTCCAGAATTGTTATTCTTTTGGACAGACTCGTCCACAGCCCTCACGTGGATCAAAAGAAACGATCAGTGGGGTACCTTTGTAGGAAACAGAATTAGAGAAATTTGCCGACTTACCAACACAGAGCAATGGCATTTTGTTCCAGGTTACCTCAATCCGGCCGACCTTCCATCGCGTGGATGTTCGTCCCGTCACTTTGCGGATACTGCATGGTGGGAGGGACCGGAATGGCTCAAGGGATCACCCAATGCCTGGCCAAGCGGCAAAATTGCAGTTGACGAGCAAGTCGTCTATTCTGAGAGGAATTCTTCTGCATGTACTCTGAGTGCATATATAGAAGACAAATGTTGGTTTGAAAACATTTCGAAGTTCTCCAGAATAGTACGAGTTTTGGCATGGGTGAAACGAGTCTTAAAACCCACAGGTAAACTAGAAAAAAGAATAGGCAAATCAATTTGTAGTTTAGAGATTCAAGAGGCTGAAAACACTCTGTTCCGAGTAGTACAAAATCAGAGTTTTCCAGAAACGGAATCCAGTTCAATCCATGGGCTGATGGTAATGAAGGATCAAGAGGGTGTTTTGCGTGTCAAAACTAAAATTGTTGACAGCAATGACGAACTGTCATTTCGCTACCCTGTACTTTTACCCTCAAAACATCATGTAGTTACGTGCCTTGTAAGAGAATACCATCTTAAACACTGCCATGCAGGAGTATTGGCGCTTGCTACAAAATTGCGAGAAAGGTTTTGTATAATAGCATCCAAACGAGTTATACGAAACATCATCTCTAAGTGCATTAGATGCAAGAGATTTACTGCCAAGGCCGAGAATACACCGCCAATACAGCTACCACTTGATCGTGTGCGAGATGCCTCGACCTTCGAAATTACAGGAGTGGACCTCTGCGGTCCATTATACCTCAAGGGACGAAAGAAGGCGTGGATTGTATTATATACATGTGCTGTATATAGAGCAGTGCATCTGGAAGCAGTCACGTCCTTAAGTACAGAGGCGTTTTTGCAGGACATGGCTACAACGGGAGTTGCAGACATAGACAATATAAATGAAAGACGACTGCAACTTCGACACAAATACTGTCAACAATTACGTGAGCAGCTAAGAATTCGTTTTCGCCGAGAATATTTAGGACAACTAGTGTAAAAGTCCGGAAATAAAGATTCTACCCTCCAAGTAGGGGATGTTGTATTGGTAGGGCAGGACAATCAGAAACGTGTGAAGTGGCCGATGGCTCGAATAGAAAAATTTTTCCCTAGTAGGGATGGTAAAGCGCGCGTGGTTCAGTTAAAAACCGTGAATGGAACACTTATTCGGCCAATTCAAAGATTGTATCATCTAGAGGTTTCAAAAACTGATGATCCTGTAATTAAAAGATCTAGAAGTGGCAGAGTCCTTAGGGTTATCCGCACTAATGTATCAGTTAGTGTTCTAAATCTGATACGAATGGATGGATATGAGGCCAAAGTCATATGGTCTGAGTTGTTATGCAACTATGAAAAAGTGTCATGCGTTAAATTATACACTCTCTTGCAACAATTTTTCACCTTTCGGATTGAAAAGCATGAAGACGTCATGAAGTCTCTAGCTCAGTTGCGAACATTATGGGTGAATCTTCAAAGAGAACAAGAGTTAAGCGGTGAAGGAAAGTTGCCTCAAAATCTGTTAGCACCCCGAATTTTATCCATCCTTCCCGATGAAGAGTACAGTGAGTTTATGTCTCAGTGGGACTTAATGCCAAGAACAGAAAAATCCCCTGAAAAGCTGATTGAACAAATCAATATGCGACTTCAACGAAGAAATCAGGAACATGAAGATGGTCAAGACTTTGCGACAACGGCTCTCATGGCGAATAGAGGTAGTACTAATAAAATCAGTTGGAAGAAGGCAGCTAAAAGACCTACGGTGCCAGCAAAATATACCAAGACGACGAACCGACAGAGTGGACCAAGTTCTAAGGGTTTCTACGGGAACTGCTTTCGCTGCAACAAACAAGGACATATCGGAAAATTCTGTCCATATTTCGCCGACAGGCCGTCTAAAGCAGAACACAGAATCAAAAATTTTGTTGCCACTGCTCCAAACTGTGCATTCACTTGTTTGAATGATGAGGACCGCGATGTCTGGATCAAAGATGATGGAGCTACGGCTCATATTTTTAATTCAGTGGAATATTTTAAGACGTATCATCACTTTGAAAAGACTGCAGACATCACAGTTGGGAATATGGAGAGAATACCTGCCTATGGATGTGGTGATATTGACTTTTCTGCCACAATCGGAGATACACAAAGATCAATTATCCTCAAAGATGTACTATACGCACCAGACATCGGCAAGAATCTGCTATCAATATCAAAGGCAATGCAGCGAGGAATCTCACATGTTGGAAATGCAGATAACATGTGTTGTCGTATCTTCCGGATGGAATCTCCAGACGATATCCTTTTGGAAGCTAAGTGCTCTTCAAGTGGACTCTTTATATTGCAAGCAACGCCTGTAAAACCAAAGAGTGTTTTTGCTGCTTTAGCATACTTAGTGAACTATGAGACGACAACTCCTCTTCTTGATGGGGCAACAACGACGACTAAATTGCCGTTATCTCTCTGGCATTGACGGTAGGACATCAAGGAATTCAGTACGTAAAGCAGTACCTGCATCAGAATCAAATTAATTTTGTTGATGATAAAGTATTTTGTGAACCATGTAGGTATGGAAAACAATGTCGACGTACTTTCAAGCCAAAGAGATTCAAGACGAAAAAGCAAGGCGAGATCATTCATGCAGACTTGCTCGAATCGCCAATCTTTTCAAGAGGCGGAAATAAGTACATGCTAGTACTTAAGGATGATTACTCAAGATTTCGAAGTGTTGAATTTCTGAGGCACAAAGATGAAGCTGTGGGTGCAGTGGTCGTTCACGGTAAGAAGGCGATTTGTCGCCAAATATGGTAACCTTCACCTTTTGCGGAGTTTCTTCACATCTGCCGTTTTTGTTATGGCAACCCTATCTGCTGTTACGGAATTCGGCCGCCATCTTGATTTGGTAAAAAAATTAGTTGGCGACAAACGTCTTACCGTGAACGACCGCTCCACCAAGCTGTGGATAAAATCAAGAACTTTTTGGCCCGAACGTCCAAGGATGGCATAGATGTAAAAGAACTGGTTACAGATTGAGGTCGAGGATTCGACAATGCAAAGCTGAGAAAAATAACAGATGACGCAGGCATCAAGTTGCGAACCATTATGGCGCACACGCCAGAACAAAACGGTTTGGTTGAAAGGGAGAACCGTACGATAATGGATGCGGTTCGTACTATGCTCAAGGATTCAGGATTGCCACAGTTCTTATGGGCGGAAGCAGCATCTACCGCTGTATACATTTTAAACCGAACTGGACCAACTAGGATCGCAGGAAAATCTCCATTTGAGGTTTGATATGGATGTAAAAAAGACATAAAAACCTCAGAGTGTTTGGATCGACTACATTTGTTCATGCGCCAAAGATTAAGAGAAGTAAACTGTACGACAAGGCTGAAAAAGGGTACCTAGTTGATTATTGCAACTTCGATGGATATCGTGTCTTCATACCATCAAAGAATGACACTGTAAAGAGTACCAACGTTGTGTTCAATGAGCAGCAGATTGGACCCACCTCTCAGTCTCTAGGAACAGAGTCCAGAGCTGAACCATCAAGCGCTATTAGAATTGAAATTACAGGCATCCTTGAAGATTCAGATGAACAGGAGGCTGATGGTTTCACTTGTGAAGACGAACCCCAACAAGCAACCACGCATGAACTGCGAGACCGTTCTACTGTCAGACGCCCTATCAGATTTAACGATTACGAGATGTACAGCACCATTGCAAATTTAAACGAGCCCCAAACATATCAAGACGCAACTAAATCTCCTGAATGTGCCAAATTGAAACAAGCAATGGACGATGAGATTGCTTCGCATGCCAAGCATGGGACATGGCAACTTCGCATGCCAAGCAACTTCATTTAGCAACTTCGCATGCCAAGCATGGACGAAGAGGCTAAAGGATTTACACAGACACCGGATATCGATTACACAGAAATCTTTAGTCCTGTGTGTCCCTATGACACTATTGGAGCTGTGATTGCAACGGCAGCTAAGGAAGACCTAAAGTTATATCAAATTGATGTAGAAACAGCATTCCTGTATGGCGAGTTGACAGAGGAAATCTACATGCACCAACCCGAAGGTTACAACGATGGAAGTGGGCGTGTATGCAAGATGCATCGACCACTCTACGGTTTGAAACAAGCTGGAAGGTGTTGGAATGCCAAGTTTACTGACGTTCTGAAGAAACATGGAATGATCCAGAGTAAATCCGACAACTGTCTGTTTATACACAATGAGGAAGGTCAGAAGATGCTACTTGCCATTTATGTTGATGGCATTATTGCTGTTCGAGACGAAGCAACTTTTTTGAATTTTATGGAAGAACTCAAGCAACATTTCATTATTAAAGTGAAGACGTTGAGTTGCTTCCTATGTTTGCAAGTTACACGGCTGGATGACGGTTCACTTTTTGTTCACCAAGAGGCATTTACCAAGAAGGTACTCGAGCGATTTGGAGATGGAAAGACATCATGCATACCAGTGAAGAAGTCAAGTCTCTCGGTCAACTATGGTCAGCCAAATCAGGACGGCATGATTAAGATCATAGATGCTAAGCCTCTCAGCTGTAAAATCCCCTACCGAGGAGCAGTTGGCAGTTTGCTTTATTTGGCTATGGGAACACGTCCAGATATTGCTTACGCAGTTAGTTTGGCATCTCGCAAGTTGGACAACCCTTCCGAGACTGACTGGGAAATTGTGCAAACAACTTTGAAATAACTGTGCAACACCATAGGACACGGCATTGTGTATAAAAACGATGAAGACCACAGCTTAATGTTGTTTAGTGATGCAGACAACAACAGCTGCCCAGAGACACGTAGGTCTCGCACAGGTGTTGTCTCCTTTTATGGTGCTGGTGCAATCTCATGGAGAAGCAAGCTACAAGAGGCCATATCCAATTCAACGACAGAGGCAGAGTTTATGGCAGCGGCAGATGCCACGAAAGATCTTATATGGTTAAATCGTTTGTTTAAAGAGATAGCCAATAACGTATCTCTGCCAATCCGACTGATTGATAATCAGAGTGCTATCAAATATATTAAGAATCCAGTGTTTCACGCCCGGACAAAGCACATCGACCAAAGATATAAGTTTGTCCAAGATGTGTTTTCAAAGGGACTTTTTGATTTGGGCTACGTTAGAAGTGATGAGCAACGAGCTGATATTCTGACCAAGGCACTCCCAGCTCCCCAATTTCACTTTCAAAAGAATTTACTGGGTGTCAAATCAGTTAAAATGTGAAACTTTAATTAGTATTATTTTTATAACTATATTTTGTTTCATGCTCGAAGGAGGCATAGTATTTCTGAAGTATCGAGCATAAATAACTTTTTTTAGTTTATTCTAACATTTGTCCAATTTGGCATCACCTTTGTATTTCATGTTCCTAACCCTGATTTTTGAATTGTAACGTGATTGTGAGTTTCCTTCATACTCAAAAATTCGAGCACTTTTAACACTCGGTGTAACAACTGAGGAATGTGCAGCTATGCTTTATCCATTAGTAGAGTCTTGCATGCCCGCAGACTTACTCAGGGCTTGGCAAAGAAGCTCTAACTACGCTCATGAAATGAACCGGAAAGCAGGCTTGATAATCTGATATCCTTTTTAAAATGTGAAGTGGAGTCAGAAGAGAGAATAAATTTAGCGATGTCTGGTTTTGGACTTAAAACTGAATAACAGACTAGAAAAAATGTCTTCCCTGTAATGGAAAATCGAGTTTCTACAGCAGCGGAGTTGCTAACCACCAGTTCTCAGAATTATAAAAACTGTATATTCTGTGATGGACAACATGAAAGCTCCAACTGTTTTAATGCGCGTAAAATGACCTTAGTTAAGAAACGAAACTGTTGGAAAAGAAAGCTTCTTGCTTTAAATGTTTAAAAAAGGGCCATCGCTGTAAAATGTGCAGAAATTTTTATGAAATGCATTATTTGTACCAAAAATCATGTCGTTATAATGTGCCCAGAACTCCCTTCTAATAAAACAATTTGCCCTGAGCTTTGTTCAGAGAAAAAGGAAGATTACCAAGAACAGGAAAAATCGATTAATTTGGCTAGTTTATCTCTCTGTCCTAAGGTATTTTTGCAAACATTGAAGGTAAATTTAAAAGGACCGTGTTCTTCTTCATGTGTTCGGGTGTTGATCGATACGGGATCTCAAAAGTCTTATATTCTGAAGAGTACTGCTTCCAAAATGCATCTAGAACCTTTACGACAGGAAGTAATTACTCACTCACTTTTGGTGGTAAAAGAACTAACCCACGGAAACATGATTGTTTTAAAATCCACTTGGGGAAATTAAACGGCAGATACCTGTGCAATTTTGATGTTCTCGATCAACCCGTAATTTGCGACATTTCCTCTGTGAAGTCTGGACCGTGGATAGAAGAATTGAAATCAATGAATATTTCAATAACTGATGTTGAAGAGAATTTAGGACCAATCGAAATCTTAATCGGTGCTGATGTTGCTGGAAAACTGTTGACTGGAACAGGCGCCTCAGCGTACAGCGTAAGTGTCCGACAAGTTGACTCTGATTGACTGGTATAATCATGTGACCTCTGAACGTAAAGGTGTTTCATTTGGCTATTTATCTACGTTTTGGCGCAGATCTCTTTGACTGATAGAAACGGTTTTCGAAAGGTTTTAACAGTTTGCTTTATTTTTACTGTGGAGAGCGGTCGTTTTTCATACCGCAAAAAAAGCCATATTTAATATGGCATTTATTTATGCATATTTAAAATAGTAATTCTGGTATGGTAACCCAATTTTAGTGCCTGGTTTTTACTTAGAACAATGGTATCAATTATGTATTTTAAGTGAAAACTACTTTATTAGTCATAATTTAAAACTTAAATAAAGGAATAATTTTTCTGCTTTCTTCTTTTCTTTTCAGATCCATAGCTATGGGTGGGTAGAGGTGGGAGCCGAAAATTGTATCATTTTATTATATAAGTTAATAATTATATAAGTTAGTGTTTTATGTATGATTTTTGTTACATCAGAATGGTCCTAAGCCAGGGGTGGATACGACACCATCATCCTAAAGCAAAGGGGACGGCAGGAGGGCGGAAAAATATCAGCTGGTAGTGAGTTCAGGAGAGGTATTAGGAAAAGTAATTTAGACTCTAAAAAGGAATTAAATTGGAATTTTTTTTAAATAATTTGGAGGATCTAAAATTTTTTCCGCCTGCTGGATTCGAACTCGTAAAGTCATCCTCCGCTGCCGACGCTAATCTGAAGGTAGGTGACCTTAGCCATTAGGCCATCGTTGCTTCACGGAAAAAAAGCTCTTTAAAAGAATAAGTATCCTAATATAAGTTGGCGAGAAATACTACTAACAACAACCATACAACATATATATGAGGAGCCAATCAGAGTGAACTTGTCGGACACGTACGCTGTACGCTGAGGCGCTAGTTGACTGGACAGCGAAGAGTTCTTTCATGTGGATTGGTTGCCATTAAAACTGAATTAGGATGGACTTTAATGGGGAAGTCTCCAGAAAATTCAGCAATGGTAGTAACATCGATGTTTGTAAAAGAAGCTACTATCACTCACCTCTGGATTCTAGACGTTATTGGCATAACTGACTCTGTTTCAAAAAAGTCCAAGGAAGATATAGAGTTTCAAATCAAGGCTCAGTTTCAGGAAACTATTTCAATCAATGAAGAAGGGCGTTATGAGGTTTCTCTACCCTGGTCAGATAGTTATCGTCATCTTCCCAAATCTCAGAACTTGGCGTTAAAAAGACTGAAGTCAACAACTCGAAAGCTTCACTCTGAAAATTTGTTCGATAAGTATGATAAAGTTCTGACAGAATGGAAAGAACTAGGAATAATTGAAGAGGTACATACAGATGAAACGATTGACTATGGACATTATTTACCACACAGGCCCGTAGTAAAAAAAAATAGTACTACAAAGGTGCGCCCTGTGTTCGATGCTTCTGCAAGAGAAAAGTTTCAACTATCTTTAAACCAATGTCTTGAATCTGGCCCAAATTTGATAGAGCTTATTCCCTCGATTCTTCTCAGATTTCGGGAACACAGATATGGAGTCATTTCAGACATTGAGAAAGCTTTTCTGCAGATTAGTATAAGACCTGAAGACAGAGACTATCTTCGATTCTTGTGGTGGAGACATGAAGATGAGAAGAAATTAAAGATTTTACGCCATTCACGTGTGGTTTTTGGAGTGAAAAGCAGCCCTCTTTTCTTTGGATTTGTTCTTGACTATCGCTTGAAAAGGAATTTGGAAAATCCTTTCTACAACAAGTAATTAGTTATGAAACTCCTCAATTGTTTTTATGTGGATAATGTCGTCACAAGTGTCGACAAAAAGGAGGAGTTAATAGAATTTATTAAAGAGTCTACAGCTGTATTGGCAAAAGGGAAATTTAATCTCAGAGACTGGCAATATTCTGGTGATCAACAATCAGATGCTGTTTCCCCAGTATTAGGATTGTCTTGGAATTGATCCAAAGACACTTTGACTGTTAATTTGAACTGGCTGGAGAACTATAATTTAACAGTGATCACAAAGAGAACCACATACTCTCTGTAGCTAATAAGGTGTTCGATCCCACATGCCCAGTTTCCTTGTTTCTCAAGCTCTTGTTACAAAAAATGTGGAAAACTGGGATATCTTGGGATATGGAAATCGATTCATCAACAAGAGAGGAATTTTTACTCAGTATGCGATATGTATTACGATGGAATTTACCCTCGTATTTTTGTCTCCAGCTGAATTGTAAATATATTAATGCTTGATGTGTGAATAAATTCTTATATTCGAACCTAATGTTACCGGTGTGTTACTCACCCAAAAAATTGGATGTTGATGAGCTTACGAATCCACTACATGTTTGAGAGGAATAGTGACAGAACTGGTCAGGAGCTTTTGAACCTTCAAACCAATACAAGCAAGATGGCAAGAGCAGATTCCTGAAACAATTGCAACAAATGAGGACACTGGGTGAAGGAATCGAAAGGGGATTTCCGGTAGAATAGCGAGCAGGGAAAACCCAGTTGATGGCATACATGAAGACTGACAATACGTCCCTGATGACCATCTGTGGGGAAGTCTGCTTCTGAAATGGATTTCATGTCTTTCTGCGTTGATTATGGAACAACTTGTCATATCACAAACTGTCCAGAGTATTTTATGCACTTAACGAGTTTGCATAGTCATTGTGGCATTAAGGCTGCTTTTAAAGAAACATTGGCTGCTGAAATAGTAAATAATCAACTGACCGATAATTATCATCTGCCCACTAAAGAGTAAATTTCGTTGGGTAGTATTTAAAAACAAAGTAACTCAACGTTAGTTAGCATTTAGCACAGCAAGTGAACAATACTTTTCAAAATGGGATATAATATCAAAAAGAAAATCTTCAATTTCAAATGAAAATATTGTTTACACAAATTTAGCTTCTAAATGGAAGAATATTAGGTCGGCACACAAAAGATCACAGATTTCTCAGCCAACCTCTGATCAGCACCGTAATGGTGCGCAGAATCTAGTGGTTGGTTCACGCTAAATCTACCATGGTTTCGAATTCTCCACCGTTGCCGTGGAAATTTAGAGTGCGTAAAGTAGATATATTAGAAGACTATGAAAGAGCGTCTTAGGTGTTATCTCGTCATTTGACCAGGGTTATTACATGGTGTTGTCCACGTTTCTTTCCCTTGAGGATTGATCTCATACTGTCACCATTAGCCCTATACGTATAGTTGCTATAATCTATCAACTATGTTAATTTATTTCATGTTCATAAATTCTACCTCTTTGTTATTGTTGATGGCGATGTGGCAACAAAAATTGATCGGGTAGAATTTTCAATATTTATTATTATATTTTATTTAATCAGTTATATCTATCTCTCTTTTCGAGCACAGACTGGTCTGTTTGAAAGGAGTGAATGAATTGAAAGCAAGACTTTAATGTATTGCTTGAATTGTGCCGGTGGTATTCAACATGAACTTTTCAGTGAATGAAACTTTGCAGATTGTCTGCGTGAAGTGTATTGCTACCGATTTTGATAGATTTTACATTATGTTCAATTCGTCTGCTTACGAACATCTTCGTCCTAGTGTAAAACTTTTGCGTAAGTTTTCAATGCTTGTTCCGTTTTAAAATTTACAACACCACTGATTCGACGGAATTGTTCCATTTTGAACTTAACTTAATTTGAGATAGTGGTTAAATCGATGGCTTATTGCACACACACAAATATGTTGGCGACAAAATCCCAATTTTTCTCGGATCATTTTTGAAGTTAGCAATTATAAACTAGATTTCATTTGCAACTTCGCATCAAAACTTCAATATTAATTTGCCACTCGACAATTTGTAGCAGTTAGATTTATTAAAGGGTCAGGGGTTTAAGCAGTACAGGAAAGTATGGTCTCCAATGGGAAATTTATCCTCACTCTTTTGCAAGACCTAATTTACTTTCCACATAAACTTAAATTTGGTTAAGATTTCACTTAATTACTTTTAAATTTTAGGGAAGTTCAATTATGTGGCAGTGGCATGAGCCTCTCTTGATCTCTGAAGGAAAAAATAATTTAACTTAAAAAATTGAATTTATATCTTCAAATAGTCAAGTTTATGGGAATGGGTTGTTTTATGTTGCGTTAAATCTCACAATTTATAGGTAATTGGTTGGGAAAAGTCTAGTTTACTGTTCTTCAAAAGCAGTGCCATAGGCTGGTTCCATTATCCGAGTCACATGGTTTGAACAAATCTTCAAATTAGACTAGGTTGAAACGTAAACAAAGCGCTTCCACTACAGGCATTGGCACTGAATCTGGTTGAGTTTTTTTGTTTGGTGCTAAAACTAATAGAAGTGGAAGTGATATGGTAGGGATCATCTATAGCACATATGGCAGCCATCTCCTAATGAGCTTTGAAACCTATTCAAAACTCCAGACCCTAAATCAGCTGCTTTTTCATTGGAGCCCCACTATATGCAGCTCACTTATCATTGACGTGTCAACAAAACATTGAAATCATACCAAATCCAAATCGTTGACTAGAATTTTACCAGGGAGGTATAACAAACTCAAATTGTGCAACAGAACAAGACATTAAAAAGTGGTACTACTATGTGCATGAAATAATTGACATATTTTATGATGGGTGTCTTTATATTAAGCTGCTGGAATAGTTTATTTGGTAGCTTCTTGTTTGAACATAGTTTGAAAGAAAATTAATAAAATTGATGGTAGCTGCAATAATTGTGGATGAACTGTTTGAAGTGGTGCCTGCTAAAGCATTCAACATAGTTAACTGAAATCATGAAGAAAAATGGATTCCTCTAATCAATTTCAGTGATCAAAACTTTGTATAAAGAATCTCGGCCTAGTTAATAAGTACACTTTCTGCTGATCAGATTTTGCAGCTCCAAATGTTGACTTCAAAAATTCAGAATAGTTTGAAAATATGTGAATCTAATAAACTCGACACATGATATTCTCTAGAAACCTATACCTTCTAATTAACATCGATTTTACTAATAACAATTCTTCCACAAAATTTACTTTCAAAAAGCCAAAATATTAAGCAAGTTTTACTTTTTTAACAAGGCTTATCTAAAAATATACAAATTAAGATGGGGCGTTATAATAAATTTCTGGTCAGTGTTTTTCATGGTAGTCATCAGGAAATCAAGATTAAGTTTGATAATAATTTAATTTGTTACTGGCAAATGTGTTTTTAGGAAGATTTAATTATTTATCATAGGTAACTCATATTAAAGTTAATTATTTAACTAGAAAAGTACAAAAAAATGAGTTTTTCTTCACAAAACCTTCATTAGTTTCAATTTATGTTATATTTTAATAGTCAAACCTGGTTCAGACATATTTATCAGGACCGTAAAAAAAATTGCTATTAACCGTAGTACGTGTTAATTTAGAAAAAAGTTATGACTGGCATTCTTGAGTGCTTTTTTCTGTCTCAGTGATCGTTTAACATAGAATAAAAAAAAATCTTAAATAAAATCTGATCTCTAATAAAATTGAAATCTGCGGAAAATTTTACACGAGATAAATACCTTATACGTTTGATTTTCTTTAGAAAATAATTTTTCAGTACAAGGTCCCAAATACAGAATCCTCCGGACCTCAGCCATTTTGGACTTTTCCAAATTTTGGAATACTTACATTTTTTGTCAAAAAAAAAAAAAAAAACTGTTAATCTACCCCCCTCACTGCGCGAATTTTGCGTTTGCAATAGTAAAATAGCAGATATATAAATAGAATTTTTTTTTTTTTTTTTAAAGGAAAATACCTTTTTTATACAGTTTATCAAACTTGACTTGCAAATCTTTTGGACATTTCCGGATTTGTAAGTATTTTTGCAAAAGATTGTGACGTCACGTCGATCGATCTCTTCGCAATTCGAATTTGACAATGACAAGGCCATCATGGCGTTGGTTTGAGAAGCAAGGGCATCACAAATATTATGCAGTTGATTCTTGTTACAGATTTCTTGATTATGCAATTTTTGTTTTTAAATTGTTATAGATTTTTGTGTTTTGTTTCTTTTGTAACATTCTTTAAGAAAATCTTAGATGCAGTCGGCAGTATTTAATTAAGCAGATAAATTTTCACTGCCTAACAAAAAGTGTTGAACAATTTCTAAACCATCAGTAGCTGCTTTTAAAGAAGGCACACTTATACCTTTTTTCTCTTCCATAATTTCAGAGTGACTTAATGTTTTTGATAATAATACAATTGAAAAGAATCTGTTTTGCCCTGACGTTCTGAATATTTGTTAGTCTTAACTGTAGATTAGTGTAATCAGAATTCTTAAATGAATGAGTTAACATGTGAATATACATTTTGACTGGAATTGGAATTCAGTTCGTCTCAATGAGGTTTGGCTATTACATTTTTCTAAGTTCTGAATGTAGTGCTACATAAGTTTCACCTTATTTTATTTAAAAAATGGGCTACATAAATCAATTATAATAAATTTGTTATCCATTGGTTTTTTCCCATGCAAGTACACAAATTTTATTAGTGATAAACACTAAAATTATTAGCTAGCAAAACTTTGTTTTTGTATTGAAGGTGATTTTATATATTTTAAATTGGTTATAAGTTGATTATGTATTTATGACATGTGGAATGCTTTTTCAATATAATCAAATGATTAATAAAATATGCTTTGTTTCATTCCACAGAAAAACTTTACTGTGATCGAATTTTGACTATGCTGTCAGAAGGAAATAAGTTGAAGAATGAGCATTTAAAATTTCTCATCAATAAGTATACGAAACAACTAAACCTTCAGTACCTCACATGCTGCGATTTTTGTGCCATTGAAGAAAGGTTACAAGACATTGGAAGTGTGTGTAATATTTGATGATTTTAAAAGTATTTTATTCATTGGATAAAATGTTTTACATTTAAAAATAAATTTCAATGTCCCAATATAAATTTTGAGCTTATTGGATTTAATAATTGTTTTTGATTCTATAAAATTTTACTTAAGTTCTGTTTTAAAATATTCCACATTTTTACCTCATTTGTTTGATTTTTAAAAGAGAAAATTCAGAAACTTGAGGAAAATGTTTTAATTGATGCAATTTAGCCATTATAAAGTTAATTAGATATTAAAAGCAATTTTACAATTTTTCCAAGGATACATTTTAGGTTTAGTTGTTTTCTAAAATATATCTACTTTTGCTTGATGTTTATCATCAATTTAAATATTACTAAAATAAATTGAATTAAATTAGCAAACCCTGTTGCAAAGATGTTTTGAAAGAAATCAGTTGTCTATATATTAATGATTATTTAAAATCTTACATTTTCAGGTGATTACAAAGTTTTCTATGGTAGGAATACAGAAGTATTTTAACAGTGATAATTTCCTACGGCATCTTTCAAGAATACAAGTCCTGGAGCTAGGAAAAACCAAATGTTCTGATGGATCAGTTGCACTGATAGCTGATAATTGCAGAGAATTGAAAAGCTTGGATCTGTATGGATGTGATAAAGTCACAGATAAAGGACTAATCTTATTGTGCCAAAAGCAGCCTCCTCTAGAGAGTTTAAATGTGGAATACACCTCAGTGAGTTACAAAGCTGTTGCTTTGATATTGAAAACAATACCTTCCTTAACAATGTTGCAATTTGATAATGTGCCCAGAGCAATATTTGAAGCTATTGGATTAAATGATTCATCTGAAGTAAGCAATAGTAGGATTTTTATTTTAAAAAATCTTGTAATTCTGAATAATCCTATGAGACCAGAAAATCATTTGACAGAAATTCTAAATGTATGTACAGCATCATGTCCACATATTAGAGATTTAGTTGTGAGTGAAATTATTACTGAAGAACAATTACATTTGTGCTCAACTTTCAAAAATTTGGAAACAGTTCGGTTACAATGTAGCACAATAGTGAGTCCTAAACTTTGTATTAACAAATTTCTACGTGTTAGAGGTGATAAATTAACCATGTTATCTCTGACATCCTTTTCTGTATATGTAGAATTACTTGCCAAGTGTTGCCCAAATTTAGAATACCTCAATCTTCAGTTTCCTTCGTTCGAAAATATTGCAGAAAGAAGTTTAATTTTTCCATGCTTAAAAGTTTTACACCTTCAAAATGTCTGCTTGGATTTGTATGAAAATCGGATTTCTTCCACTTGTATAATAGCTTCAAGTCCAAATCTACAAGAACTTCATATTGTTCATTGTCAATTTTCAGATGAAATGCATGATGTTATTTTGCATTATCCCAAAAAGTTAACTCTACTCAACTTTAGCAATACAGTTGTCAGTGCTCAATTTATTGAAGAAATTCTTAGAGTACATACAGGTCTAGTTAAAATTGTCCTAGATAATTCAGGTATACTATCTACAGATTATGATGATCTTATGGATATTGTTGATAATATGGAAAGCAATGTATATATAGCATGGGCTGACTATTCTGAAGCTATTAGAGAATTATTTTATATGGATGATTCAGTCTTTAATAATATGCAGAAGAGGTATATTTTAAAACTGTAATCAGAATGTATTCCTAAAGTGCTCAAAATATTTTCTATCAATAAATGCGTTTTTGATTTAAAGTGTTTGTTTAAAAACTTGTAAAAATAGTGATAAAATTGCTTTTTAAAGAAAAGAAGCTAACACACACAAAAGAATGGTACCAAGTGTAACACAAAATTATTAATCATAACTTTTTTGAGGAGCTGAATTCAAATGTTATTTATTTTGAGCCCACTTAAACGGTTTATGAGTTATTTGGAGGAAAAAAAATAACATTTGTCCTGCATTACAAAAGAGAGAAACAACGTTCAAGGCCAAGTGGCACTGAGCTAACACTTTGCTTCTCACCCATGAGTTCCCAGGTTCTATTCCCACTGCCTGCACAAATTTCTATTTCATGTGTTTCGGACTTTTTGCCCATTAATAAGAAATCTAGGTACGATGGGAATTATCCAGATAATTTTTAAATGCTATTCAAGTTCTATTTTCGTTCCAAAGAGATAAATGTGCTAGTAAAGGATTTGTCAAATGTGTTCACTATCGAGAATTACTCTGTACAGATAATGTAATAGAAGTTTTCCATTATCATTTTTAAAAATTGTACTGTCATTAAAAAAAATTAGAAAATACAGGAAAAATACAAAATAATAAGGGAAAAGTCCAAAAAAAATAACACGAAAAAGAAATTTCTGCCGATTGTGGGAATAGAACTCGTGGATGAGAAGAGGATTACCTTGGCGCCACTTGGCTTCTCTAATGTAGGATAAATGGTTTCTTGCGAATGACTCATGAACCATTCGAGTGGCCTCAAAATAAATAACATTTGAATTCAGCACCTATCTATTTCAAAATCTATGAAACAAAGTTGTTTAATATCAAGATTTTGTTACACTTGGTGCCATTCACTTGTAAGTTTTGAAATTCATTAAAGATATTTCACAAAAAAGGCTTTGTGTGATTTTAGAGTGTCAAAACCTTTCCAACCAAACAAAATATTTAGAATTTAATACTTGTTAATATCACCGTAATATTTATGGAGAAAGTGAAAACCAATTTCTGAAATTATTTATTCTTTAGGAGTTTGCGTTTTCATTTTTCTTTTTCCTGGAGGAACATACATGCCTATTCCTGAAGCTGCTTCTGCTTCTTTAACAGTGTAGGGCTCAGTTTCCAGGGCTTTTAACCTATATATATATATAAAGTTACAATCAATATTTATGTTATACAAATAACAAATGCAATTCAAAACATCTTTGCAGCTTTCAATATACATTCTGGATAACTGCTAACATTTAGATAGCCAAGTACAATATTCGCTACACTTTAGAAAGGGCAGTTAAGTTTGCTTTCTAAGGTATTGCTATTTGGTATGGTATTTTTTTATTAACATCACACTGGAGCAACACAATGGGTTATTGGTGACTGCTTACTAAGGATAGAAATTCAAAATATTAGAAATAAACAACATGTAAAAGCAAAGATTTGCCTTTAGCTGACAATGTAGCAGAAACGAGATGAAATTTTTAAATGAAGGGATAAAAATTACATACATGTCCTGTTAAATTTACCAGAATCTTTCCCTTTGGGTTTGATACAGAACCGCTGTCTGTAAACCGTTGTTGCTTCAGTGCAATGTTAATTAAAATACCTGTTATGAAATGTAACCATAAAAATATTTATAAATCTGAATGAATTACTTCAGACAATCAACAGATTTGTTAAATGCCTATTGTATAAAATAATACTTCTAACAAAATTTCAGAAGATGGAACAACTGAATATCAAAGGCATTTGCACTATTTCAATGAAGTTAACTTTCATCTACAAGGGTTATCTATAAATTTCTGTGTAAAAGTCATGACTAATGTTTATGGATTGAGAGTCGTTTTTTTTTTATATATATATATATAATACCTTAAAGTGCTGTTGTATAAAAACTCAACTAATGTATTACTATCGGGTTGTTTCCATGGAAACTAGTAGGGAAACACTTTTTGCAACACAAAATGTTTACAAAATTGTGTGTGTGTGTGTGTGTGTGTGTGTGTGAACTCTGCAAATTACTACAATAAGAACCATAAACTATTATATTATGAAACGGCTATTGTGTCATACGCTGTTGATATGCAATCCAGTAAATGATGTGATTAATTCAGTAGTATTAAAGTCAGGCAGCGAAATTGTGTCAATATGTTAAGTGATTTCACTCGGACAGAAAGTAGGAAATCGACCATGACACGAGTTGTGTAGCTTGGCTTGTCATTTCTAAGGTAATTCGTTTTGGTGTGCAAGGTAGGATATCTATCTATGATGTTACATTACAGTCAGATTTAACCAGTTTTTAATATCATGGCTGTTGAAGAAATTGGAAAAACTACAGTAAATGAGTAAACAAAATTACTGAATACTGAAAGGCAGATTCATAAGATAATATCAATAACTCCCAACTAATTCACTAATGCACAACAATGCTTAAAGCAACATTAAATATTTATTAGGTCATTTAGTGCTATAATACAAAATCCGGAAATCTTCTGGACCTCTGCCATTCCGGATTAAGTTTTTTTAGACAAAAAAATGCAAATAATCAAAAACTCACCCCGCATGCGAATTTTGCGTTTTCAATAATAAAAATGCAGGTACATAAATAATTTAAAAAAAAGGAAAAAAAAAAACTTTTTAATACAATACAACAAATTTTACTTGCAAATCTAATTACTCTGTTTTTTGTTCTAATTATTTTACATAGTTTCATCAATTAGGTCCAGGTTTAACTCCTTGTTCTTTAAAAAATGTCGGAAAGCTATAAAAAAAGCAAAAAACAAAAGAAACGCTGGCTAGCAAAATGTCGAGATTTTGAACAATTCAGGATATAGGACGTCCACATTAGGGACTTAGTACTGTGCAACACTTCCAAAAGGTTATATGCATTGCTTAAATGAGTTTAGCACCATCACTTGCAGAACATTTTTATGAACATTGCCTGTATAGTCAAACATGCTACTTAAGATAATCTATATATATAAAACACTAACGTACGTGGACCCGAAATCGACGTTATTTATGTATCGTCGAATGGCAACAATAAACGTAAATAAAATAACCCAGATATTTTGAATTTTTGCTATTTTCAAATAGCCGAGGTCAGTTTCTCTGCAAAATAAGGAATTAAATTGTAATATTTATGTTTGAACTGACTTTTTATATCTTTCTTTGATGTAAAAGTAATTTTGCTACCCGGTATCTGGCCGCGTCAGAATTGATGTTTACTTTTTTAATTTGATTTAGAATTCCGTGTTTGGGTATTTGAGTTGACTGCGAGATGTTGCGGATATATTTGAGGATTCCCAAGTAATATAAATATGTGTTATTTTTGTTAATAAATCACTATTGTCTTTGTCAATATCGTTGAAAAGTCTAATGTCGCATTATTCTATTTCACGATATATTCAGGAAATCGAAATTCTACACGTTTGAATAGATACGTACGTGTTTTTTTTTCCTCCAGAATTTTGCATTTTTTCAAGGATTGGAATTTTATTTTTGTTTGCATTATGTGTTCCGGTATATTACCTATTGCAGAAATATTATTTAGGAGTTAGATTTTAATGATATGTCTATTTCCTGCAAAAAAGCGCACTAGACATGGGTAATTTTGTAGCGGTATATGTATATTTCGACCAACTTTCCTTAAATATTTGATTAAATACGCAATGATTTAAAGAATTGTTTCATAAAAATAAATAAAATATACAAATCAAAACATGTTCAATTACGGTGTGTAGAAAAGATTAAAAAAAGCACTATTACACACCTCCGAGCGCTGGCCGGCGCAGCCCGGCTAGTAGTGCAATAAATTTTTCCACTGATGAATTTTGTTTTTCACAAATCAAGTCCCTTACTTACAATTACCAACAAATACCACTTGGTAAAGTTGAGCATCCTTTAAATTTTTAATTAATGAACAAGTTCTATGTATTTTCTTTAGAAATAGTTAAATTTTAAAATAGTTCAAGACAAATATGTGTCATGGTAAATAACTCCTGGTATATTCCATATTAATGCTGGCAGGAGTAGGGGAGGGTTACCTTTAGTCTCTGATGTTTTTGAATCTAGCATATTAAAATTCAGGTAATGGTAATTTTAGTTAACGTCGTACTAGAGCAACACAACGGGCTATTGACGACGGTCTGGAATCAGTCCCTTAAGGGAAAGATTCGAGGACAACACCTCGTAATTTTGAACCACGGTCAGATGACGAAGCAACACCTGAGCTGGCACCCCACTCTCCAAACTTCCATGCCAACCCAACGTGAGGACTATTAAAATTCAGGAAAAAGTAAGAAACGCATTTTGTCTCACTTGCGATTTTCGGCAACATTTTAAAACGCTTCATCTTTGGAACGGTTTAAGATATTTTGCTGTGGGTTTTTTAATTGAAGGATAATATTTTTCTGATTAAAATAATATCCTCCATTTGGAAATATTTGTCCAAATTCTCTTGCTGTAATCTTAATTGTTTTTTTTTAAATCCAAACCCCCCCCCCCCAAAATGCCAATCCTAAAAATTTTGACTATTGGTCAGAACTAGAGTACTACATTCCCTGAATAGGAGAACTTCCATTTTTGAATTTAACAGGTTTTATAAACCATGTACATGTTTTAGCTCTTGTGGCTAATTTCTTTATGCATTTTTTAAATATTTATTTACCTCAAAAGCAGCAATCTCAAAAATTATGGGAATTTTACAGTATATTTAAGGGTACTACATATCCTGAAAAGAAGAACAATCCACTTTAGTTCTAGAATTTTTCATGTTTTCTTTTTTTAAAAATCTATTTTTGAACCTACGTGATGGAATAAAAATGATAAATTAAACAAAGTTGGAACTGGTGAAATGTTTTTATTCTTCTGGATTTTCTTTATATAGAACCTTCCAAATCATTAAAGGTCTTCTGGAACAATGTGGAAACTCCCAGATAAATCGAGAATGTAACATAACCTTTTGGAACCATCCAAATAATTCTATGTTTGTCCTAGCATATAAAAGGGAGGACACATGAAAATTCAGTTTAGTTAACAGGCAAACAGCAATTCACCAAATTTGTGGATCAATAATAAAAAAAATGCAAAATTTTTAGATTGGCATTTTTTATTTTATTTTTAATAAATAATTCAGAATTCTACAGCAAGAGAATTCAGATACATATTTCCAAGCAGAGGATATAATTTTAATCAGAAAAATATTTTTTCAAATAAAAAAATGCAACAAAATATCTTGGACTGTTCTAGTGAAAGCGTTTTAAAACTTTTCTGAAAATCGTAAGTGAGAAATGGCGCCTGAGGCCCAATCTTTGGTAGCCTGTATCTCAGGTCAGGAATTTTTTGAACAAAACAAAATATGCATGACAAATTAAAAAACATCCAAGACTATGCTATAACTAACCCCTTGCCTAAATTGATATGGACTATACCTTCTGCATGCCTAATAAACCCTTTCAGAGGTCCAAATCAACATTCTTTAATAATCTGAAGATAAAGCATTGTTTCTTAGTATAGGTACAGCTGTGGAAGTTATTGAAGCACCCTTTGCTTAATAAAAAATATTCTGTAGGAAGTAGTCTTATAAATTCATAAAATATGTTGAAGGGACATTTTTATACTCAATTTCACTCAAACTTAAGAATTTTTAAAGCTGGCATTTGAGTCATGGTTTTGAACAAGGTTTTTTTTTTAATTTAGGGGGCAGGTTAACAGAAATAATCCCTTTGTTCCTGGTAATAAGAGAACATTTTTAATTCTTACCTCTAACTATAACATTGAATAATTAAAATACTCAGTAAAACTGCATCTGTAACAGGGTATGCTTACTTAAATTGAGTGATTTTTATTTAAAAATCAAAATTATTTTTTTCTTTATTGAAATTCAATGAATTTTAAAATGAAATAACCTGGGACAAAATCATGTTACTTAATACAGATAAATTAAATTTGCTGCTTCTCACTAATATCTGAAGAATGGCCTTCTTGTACTGAAAAATAATTGGATTTTCCATTAGTATTGATTGGGATGCAGTGGTGCCAACTTAGAGAAATTATTGGGGAAGCACCACTTGCTTCATATTTTTTTTGTACATAGGTGCTTTGGAACTTTTTATTTTTTGTTTACATCAATAATTATCAATAAATTTCTAATAGTTATCCCTCATGTTGGAGAGGAACCAGGCTCCTACCTTCAAAATATTAGATAGTTCAATTTACATTGTACTGGAGCAATGCTTCGTTTTAAGCATTACCTGTTTAAATAATATTGATATTTTTCAGACAACAAACAATACTTGATAAAATATATATATATATATATATATATATATATTCTTTTTTTATTACAGTAAATTGATAACTTAAATTTTTTTTTTCTATATCTAAAGGCACATGCATCATTTGGTCAAACATTTTAAAAGTTCTTCGCTTTTCAAAGTCAAGGTTCAATTTTAACTCTTCTCAATGTTGCAAATAATTTTTTTTCAGTTATAATTCTTTGATATTTTATTCAGACTTTTCTCTCCATGAAAATCGTAAGGAAACCTGAACTTAGAAGGAATAAAGATGTAGCAACTATAGCAAGAATCATCTTGATTGATTTATTGCATTATTTTTTTCACAATCTTTTTTGAAACAACCTGTTTTCAATACAAAAAAAGAAAGGTTTGATCAGGATAAAAACTTCTCAACTACTGTCAAACAGTACATCAAAATAAAAACATACATGAGATTTTTGTAGGAAAAAAGCAGTAAAACATGGGGCAACGACACATGTAACTGCTCTAATGGGATCTCAGACAATATATTTGGTTATAATATGGGTTGTTTGGAAGTGATGCTTCATTACATACAAAATATACTCATGTCCCTACCACAAATAAGCAGTTGGCAATAATTTTTCATATCTGCAGAGTTAACAAAAATTTCCTTTATACTCATGCCTATAAATGAATCTACTATTACATTTAAATGAAACCAATAATGTAAAAATAATCTTTTGCATAAATGTCAAAAGTTTTACTTGCCTTCTTTTGTGTACTTTGGTCCGGAAATGTTCTTTCATGGCCCGATCATCAATAAAATATCTCCTAAAAAGGAAATTCAATATTTTCATGTTGACAATGTTTTATCGATAATACAAAAAGTATAAGTTAAACTTAATTTGTTCAATATTTCCAACTAATAAAACAAATTCTAGACAGATTACATATATTGCAATGAAAAAGTGTACATGCATTGATCAGAAAACAGGTTAAATTATTCATAACGAAGAAACAATCAAACTTTAAGATGCACAGATCAAATGATTTTACAAAACACTGAAATCCTTTTTTAATTATGTTGTCGTATAAAATTATGTACTCCATGCCTAAATAAAAAATATGTACATGTGTTTAGTGAACTGAAGTATACTTTAGTTTGTGACTGCTCTTATTTTATTATCGTGTCAACATTATAAATTAAATATGGACAATTTTTTTATACAAGTTTAAAGTCTGATACAATACTCTACCCATTTTCATCAGTATGACCTTAATAAAAGGCTGCATATGACCATGGGAGTTTATTTACGAGTGAATATTGTTGCTTGAGGTAGTTTCAATGCATGAATACGTCTTTAAATTCAGTCTCATACTAGGGGTCTACAAAAAAAATGTAGCAAAAATAAAATGACAAGATTTGTCGCACTTATATATTGAACTATGAATTCTAATCTAATGGCGAAATTTGTGGAATAGAGGGTTTGTGTTTGTATCTAAAATGGTAGGTAGTGGGGGTGCAAAAAATGATGAGGCTGAGCAGCACTTGGGGAGTGTAATTTTCAATTGCGAAAAGATAGGTCATTGAAATTATTGTTGAGAATAATCTGAATATTAATTATGGAGAATAACAGGATCTCAATATTTAACAATAACCAATAAAATGAAATTTGCAAAGTTATCAGCTGATTAGTGTGCTGAGAAAGAAATTTATTTCTAATGTTGATGGTTGGTTGGTTTGGGTTTTATGGCGTAAGGTCCAATAGTGTTTATAATGTTGAAAAAATTGCAAAGGAAACAAACATAAATGTAAGAAACATCATTGGAAAGATAACTTCAAAAGGAATCTGAAAAGCCCAAATTAACTTATGCCCAATGATGCAGATTGTAGACAGCTTAAGCAAACGGAGTATGTTACCACGGCCGCGAATACTTCCTCAAACAGCTGGATATTGAACAATGTACTTGGATATTACGATGAAATGACAATATTATTGTTGTAGTTCATTCTAAAGAATTTGTAAAGAGAAAGCAGTACATCTATTACAAATCAGAGCTTATTAAGAACAAGTTTGGTTACATTTGTAACGTTTGTGAGAAGAATTTTGAAATGAAGGTATCACATTTCAATTGAGTAACACTTGTCGCCTATCATTAAACATCAATAAGATACTAGATATGTTCCAAGTTAAATGGATTTACTTATTCTAAAAAGCCTGATGGAATGCCATGACTACATTCTATAATCTAAATGAAAGATTAATGTTGCTGAGATTGCCATTTATTGAAATAAGGCACTTGTGTTATGTAGGAAACTATGTTATATTTGGTTAAGTAGCAAATGTTCATACCAATATGATTCCACATACCAATTACTCGTTATGCCTATTGGTGGTTTTCATATCGATGTTACTCAACACAAAACATTTAAACTTTATATAACATGAATTCAACTTACCTTTGTAAGAAGCATCAAGGTAAATACTATGCTAATGTATCTTACTTTTTTTTATCTGCCTTTAATAAATAAAATTACCCTGCAGTTATAACCACCATGACTATTATTAATTTTATTCTTCCTCTAATAAACAAAGAAGGATTGACACGTTAAACAATTTTGGTTGTGTCCCCATATACAACTCTTCCCATTTTTTATGTCACAAGATGGGTTGTCTATAAAACCTTCTTCTTAATTACAAACCCTGTAAAGCTAGAAAGTACAACTCAATGTTATATTTAAAATCTTAAAAAAGTTTTTCAATTGAAAAAAATTTTAGTGGTAACATCTACACAGGCTGTTTAACAAGTAATAAGACTAATTTTACTGTTGCGAAATCACTCATCACAATATTAATTTCTGTGGGATAAAGAAATGTTGCCGTCTGTATTTACAAAAGAAGTCGATAGATGGTGTGTCACATGACAAAACGCAAGCTTGTTTCAAAGTGCCTGCGAGCCGTCGTCAAAATGGAAGCGCCCTTTGAACAGAGTTATGCGATTAAATTTTGTGTCTGTTAGCAAAAATCATCAGCGGACACTTATGCATGTACGTGCGGCTTTCCACGATGAAGCAATGTCAAGGGGGTACAGCTACACTCTACGTTTATGAGTGATGGAAACGGCTTGGCGATTTTTTTGGCGCGCTTCTAGTAGCGAGTTACAATAAATTAAGGCAACCCATCTTTCGTTACGTTTGTTGTGGTTTTCATGGCAACCTTGGCAAACGGAAACTTTCAATTTTCATTTTGAATATTCTAGAAAGTTCTTCCAAAATCCGTTTGATTTCATTGATTCGTTTGAAATTTTTTCTTTCCTCCCATTGGTTATTTTGTTTTTAAAAATTTCCTTTGATTGCATTGGTCCTTTTAATTCGTTTTCGGTGATACCATTGGTCCATTTATTTGCATTTTGACAGTTGTGGAATTTTTATTTTATTATAATAGTTTTCTTGAAAGGATTAAGAGTTAGTTTTTTTTTTACCATTTTCGTATTCATTATTTTTTTTTGAAAGAATTCTGACGTTATCAGGTTGTATTATTTCTTGCTTTTGTTTTCTTTTGTAAATTTTTTTCTTTTTCAACATGCCCACTGTATTTAGTGTAATTGATAATTTTCACTGTATTCTTACCCAACATTTGTAGCTTAGTTTCTCTGCTGGTTCACAAATATGTTTTGATATGTGCTTAAACTTACTACTTTTTGTGAAAGTTTTTAAAAAATATACTTTTTAAAATGTTCTGAAATGTATATAAAAAGTGTGTTGTAAAAAGAAAAAAATTTGCAACAGAAAAAGAGTTAAGAAATAATTTTTTCTTGGCGACTTTAGAAATGCGCCAAGGCCGTTGCCATCGCTCATAAATGTAGAGTGTAGCTGTACCGTCAAGGTAAGTGTTTTTCGCAGCATAAAACTTTTAGGAAAGAAAGCAAAATGTGGAAGATCTCGAACGTAAGGGAAGATCTTCAACGTCCATCACAGAGACAATGATCAACACAAGAGCGACTATCATCAGGCATGTCCTGAATATTTCTGTGGGAAGTGTTCACTCAATCATGGCTGAACATTTGGGACTGATCTTGCTGAACAATGGTGACAATTAATTCACAGGTGTTGTCGCAAGCCCGAGTATTGTTAAACGTTCCTTATGCAAAAGTGGATTGAAAGCCCACCAAGAAAATCTCATAGAGACAGACTTAAACTTTTGTACACCTCAAAGAAATTAAAATTAATGTGTGAGATCATTGCATCGACCTGAATGTTATAAAAACTTGTTGATTCTATGCTACACCGATTGTTAGAACCACCAACAAGCCTCAAGGACATAATCAAACTGTAAACTAAAAATAAAAGGTTTGCAAACTTTTGTTTACGAGTGTACAGTTTAAAAAATTATCAGAACACAAATATATTCTTATTTGCAATGCATTACCGTTGGCTTGGTTACATTTGAGTCCAAAAACTGAAATCAAGCAAGGCCGCACCAAAAACTAGGATTTTACGATTTTTTACTTACGCGCAATGCAAACAATAATGTTGAGCACAACCTGGTTTATCGATGTCAACAGCTTGGTTTAGCAAACCCTCAGCAGTTTTAGGTTCCAAATCTTTATCGATTTCGTCTAAATCTCTGGTCCTTCGTTTGATTTTCAGAAGTTTCCCTTTCGCGGTGTAACCATGGTTGGTTTTCTTCCTTGTATAACGAGTCATGCTTGGTGAAACTAAACAGAACACGTGTTTTTATGTTTTGAAACTTGCTAAATGCTAATAATTGCTGGACTTCTCCCGGACGTGATCCGAGTTCTCTATTTTTGTGATGTAATAGTTTTATACGTAGTCGTAGTCTTACTACTTTTTGGGAACACACTGCCAGTGCTGATATAAACCGCAGATTTTGCACGGAAGGTAGTTAATTGACGTCGCACAAGAATATATCGGGCTATTGACAAAGGTCCGGGATCAATACCCAAGAAAAAGATCAAAGGATAGCATACAATTTTAAATCACGGTGAGATGAAAAGTTGAACACATGAACGCAGATTTTGTATAAATGTAAACTTATTTTCTTCCCTTAGGGGTTGATCCTGGTTTGTTACCATTATCCTGTTCTCTTACTCTGTTGTTCAGTTAATTTCCTACCTACCCTCTTATTTTAATTTAATTTGATGTTTTTTTAAATATGAATTCAATAATCTTAATTACTTAATTATTTTCTATCAAATTATTGTAAGCAACAGCTGAGTGAAATATAGGACTAGTTTCTAAAAACAAATGAACTGAAATAATTTACTTTTCAAGTATTAAATTTGAATTTTCAAATCAACATAGATGAATCTAAGGTTTTTTTTGAGATTGAGTCTTTTAATTATTAAAAAGTCGAAATTATTCAGAAGTTGAGTATCTTTCTTAAATATTCGACGCTTGTGAATAATTCTGCCAAACATGTTACGGCATGTTCATCGTGGGAGAGCTATCTAAATGTTTTTATTGATTCAAGTTCAAGATTTGTTTACAATATCTTAACCATATCTTTCAATTTCAACTGAAAATGAATGCTGTCAGCTTTACAGCTGAGGGATTCGGATGGATCATTCACTGTATTGCTTCTTGTATTCATCATTTTCTTGATTATAACTACTATGTTGTTTCGTTTCTTATTAAAGTTACGAATTCTTTAAAAGACTCATCTCGAGATGTAGCTTCTAATGTATTTGATATATTAGTCTGCTATTATTATGATTTTTTAGCATTTTTAAATGAATTAAACATAGGTTTGCATTTCATTGTAACAGTTGTGATAAATTTTCTTTCAAAAGGAGTGTTTCATATCTATTCCACAATTTGTTATTGCGGCGATGTTATTCAATCTCTATATGCGATGATTAAAGTTTTTTCAAGTACTTCTGTTCAACTTCTTAAACAGGCAATGGAAAACTGTGTGTACTTTACAACTGTTGTTTATGACGCTATTTTACTTATCCTGCAGTTGGGTCCAAATTTATTCATACTACTTTATGAGAGTTTAGTATATGGTGTCAAACAAGCAATCCTTTGTGGGAATTATAATCTGTTTCTAATTTTAGACTACTTGTACAATTTTCCAAAGAATTGCCTAAATATTGTTTATTCTATTCCACCAAAAGCTTATTGTGGTGTACTATTGTTCATATGTTTGTTTTATACACGCAAAAGAATTATTAAGTGTTCAAAAATTTATCTGATGTTTTTATTTAAGGTGTTTTCATTTCTTATAGTTTTTATACTCTCTATTTTATCTACAGTTGCCTTTAATATAAAATTTATTTTCATATCTGTCATAAATATATTGTTCATGAAAGGACATGACAGAAGATCCCAGTTTGCATTTAATCATGTTCAAATGTCTAGTATAAGTCAATCTAGTAATAAATTACATGCAGTTTATAAGAGCTTGAAAGCAGCATTTCGATCTATTAGACAAAATGCGAACAGTGAACTTGATTTGGATCATCTACAGAAAGAATTATCTGCTGAAAAAGACAGACATTCATGTGTAATCTGTCATGATCGGGAAAGGAACGTAATTTTGTTCCCTTGCCGGCATATGTGTATGTGTGAAGAATGCACCTTGCAGTTACAGGCTTCTTATCAAGATTGTCCTCTCTGCAGAAATAATATTTTATCAACACTCCATGTGTATACATGATATTAGTCAGAATTAAATGGAAATGTATTGTAAAACTTCAAACTCAAACATTGAAAAAATGGATTTTAAAGGTTTTACAAAAACATTTGACAATTAAGAAAAATATCATCTCAAAGAATCTATTTTTATCGTTGCTGATTCTCAATGCACCTAGAATTTAATATTAATCAGGTATGAATGACGTACTTATACATAAAGCCAGTAGCAGGTATAAATAACATTTTTAGATGTGTTGGCTTTAAATCAAAGGAGTGATAAGCTAACTGATGAAATTGCTGGTTTATCAGGACAGAATTTTTTATAAAAGGTGGTATACTTTTACAAAAAATGTAGTTTATGTTTTCGATTTAGTTGTGTGTAAATTGAATTTATCCATGTTTTTAAAGCTGTGAATGTTAGACAACTAGATTAAAGAAAATTTGTTTTGAGTCTTAGCATTGAAATCTGTTTTAAAGAGTTATGTATATAGATAGATGTTTTATTGAAATATTAAAATGAACTGGAGTTGAAAAATCTTTGCATTTAAAGATTCTATTGTTTTGTTAGATAATTATTCTAATATCTGTATTCGTATAAAACTGCTATTTTTGTACTCAAAATGTCTGAATACTTGAATGAAATATTTCACACTCTTTACTATACATTATATACAGTTTAAAGAAAATGGTCATTAGATATATTTTGCAGCTAAACACTTCATTTTTTTACTGCAGATTTTGAAAGCTGGATCACAAGTTGCAACTGACCATGAATTGTTCTTCCTTTTAATTATACCTTTAAATAGGCAGATACAAGTCCAAAACTCCTGTGTGACTTTAGTTTCCAGTGTATTTTTACATGACCATGAAATCGAGATAAATTCAAGATTGCACTCGGAAAACATTTTGGCAATTGAAGGAAAATAGTCTGATATTTCTAATAACAATTATTGTTGACAACTGATTTAAAGAAATTTCAAAATACTTAAACCAATTTAGCAGATTTTTAGATAAGAGTACCTTTATATCCTATTTTTTATACTTAAAGTAATATAAAAGAAAAGTTCTTGTGAATAAGCTTACTGTAACTTCTCCACCTGAAATAAAATATAAGTTTTAAAATGTATAAAATACTTTAGCACTTTCTATTTTGCTTAAACTTGGCTAAAAGTTGATTTTGCTGTCTACTGTCATCACCTGACATTTCAATCACATGACTTAGCTTCCTCTTCTCCAAATAAATTTGAGGAATTTATAGAATGATTCTGTCACTTTTACAATTTATGCATTAAACATATATTTTATAACGAACTTTATTAATGACGGTTTACAAAAATTCATGCACTTAATGCAGGGTGGTAACAAAACCAGGGAACTTTTTAATTCTGGAAAGATCAGGAAATTGATTACGAGTACTTTTGAGGATTGAATCAATTGTATTTGCCAAAATTGTAATTAGAATAAACTACACTTGCGTTGTAATTTTCGAACACCGGCCACAACGTATCGTCGCAGTGAGGCCGACGATACAACTTGTGGTATAAAATGTGTTTAACTAATGATGTTTTTTTGTGCATTAAATTAATAGTTTTTGCTTGCAATTGCATTTTTGCAGAATTTTTGGTACAGCTTCAGTCTACGTTTATAGCGGTGGTAACAGCCTTAGTGCACTTCAAAAGTCGCCAAGAAAATAATTATTTCGAATGGAACCAATGAGATCAAACTGCAGTTTAATGGATTTTGAAAGAACATTCTAGAATAGTCAAAATGAAAATTTAAAGATTCCATTTGCCGAGGTTGCCATGTAAACCACATTTACCGTAATAGATGGGTCGCCTTAACCTGCCATAACTCGCTACTAGAAATGCACCTAGATAAAACATCAAGACCATTGCCACTGCTATAAACGCAGACTGAAGCTGTACCAATTTTTTGTGAAAATTTGATTTTTATGTGTAGTATGATAATGTTCATAATCAAAGTATTTTGTATTTTTTCAATTGCTATCGTAAGGGTTCCAACCTTTACAGTAACAGTTAAAATCTGTAAAGAGAAAAAATACAAAATATTTGTGGAAAATTATCTTAAATATTTAAATACCATATATTGATACCAATTAGAAATCACAACATTTCTTAAAGAAATTTTATAATCGGGAAAATTTTTACAAGACTATCAGGGAACTTTTTTCGAGGAATTTGTTGCCACCCTGCAAAGAAATTTAAATACACTGGTGCTCAATGATACTGTTTGGCTCTGTAATGTGTTCAAAATCTGTTCTAAAGCTTCAATAATCCTGAAAAACTTCATACCAAAATTTAAAGTTCAGTTGCTTCTGCAGCAAGTAAATTAAGTTTGCATGCCAAAATAAATTGCAGAAAGGAGTGTCCAAAAAGAAGAAAAAATTATAATTTATCTTTTTGGCCTGAATGTTTTTGTATACACATTCAATATACTTCATAGGTTTTGTCAATGCCATTTTAGAAAACAGGTTTCAAAACTATACAAACTTTAAGGGGAGGTAATGCACTCATAATTAAACTTCACACAAGGATGTAATTGGACGGAATATTACTTGATTTGGTATATTTCTTGGAGTACTGTTCAAAATTCAATCTTGTAGTTTTTGTCTTTTTAAAAGCCCCCATATGCTAGGTGCATGTCAGTCCTCAGTGAACTGATACATGTTACCTGTACAATGCCAATGGCCGAACAGAAACCGTCTAGCAAACCCAAGTGGAGTTTGCAGATATACATCCCTATGTGAATACAGTTTAATGTTACCACCTCAACTTTTTCCTAAAGCTAGTTATGGAAGTTTCAAAACACCCTGTCTATTGCAAAATTTTATTTTATACAGATTTAAACTATTCAGCTAAAACCTGCATTAACTAATATTCATTTGCAGATTGAGAAGTACCTCATCCTATTTAAGTCAGTCTGTTTAAAATAAATGGAATAGGAGTATTGAAAATATTAATTTTAAATTTGACTGTTTTCAACAGTAACATATTACATGAACAAGACCCAATATTGAAGTACATTTTTATCTCACGCTAAAAAATGTCCATATTGTAATGAAGATAACAAGTTCTCTATATGTTCATGTTTTATATTCAATTAAACAAATCAGAGAACTGCCCGATTCCAATTCAAAACATTTTTATGTACATATTAAAAATGTTAGTAAAATTCAAGACTGATTTCTATAAAATTGGTTGTTTTGGAGTTTATGGGGTGCAAAAGCCATGCTGCACTAGATGCAAGGCATGCAATATCAAGTTATAGAAATGTAAACAATAAAAATTTTACTGATGCAGAAGAGAAATACACCCAGGCACCTGTTAGGTATCAAACCTGTACCACTTACAATTTGAAAGTTGCTAGTGCAGTTGACTTAAGCCACAACAGTCCCTCTAGAAAATGGGAATTTCAGGCAAAGTGCTTTGCAGTGCCTTATACAAAGTTAAAAAACATTTTTATTAGGAATTTTTTTTTAAAATCTTGTCAGCACATTGGTATTAAGTCCATCGAGCACAGTTAAACTTGCTTAAGGAACCATATGAAGTACTTATTGCTATTACATTGGCAAATATTTATATTTAATGAAATCTAGGTTATACTGCTAATAATTATAATGCTAATGATTTTTATGAGTGTTCTGTCGTACAATGTCAACCCAAAATAAATCAAATCTGGTCAATTTTGTTGCAAACCGTTTTTTCAATTTCTTAGGATATTATATGGAATGGAATGTTTTTAAAATATAAAGTTCATGATAGTAAAAATTACAAATAGTTTGTCGCCTCTCCATGTATTGATTTTCTTATCAAATTCATAAAATATATTGCAATATCTAGTTGATAAAGAGTATGGCCAATTGTACATGTACATTGATTTATACAGGATCTCATTTTTTGTTTGTGAATTATAGTGTCTGGTCCCATTGCATCCTTCGAACATGGTGAATATGGAGTACTTTTTTATAAATTTAAGTTCTAGTATTTTTTAAAGAATTGCTGTCTTAATATTCTTATGATTTTTGTTAATTTTATTTTGCTTTCAAGATGTACACTCATTGCCATAAAAATTTGCGCACCAAGAAATAATTGTGGGATCGTAACGAAACTTGGTATGAAGGTACATTTCAGCCAGATATGCAAATGATTAGAAATGCAGCGCGATTGCGCATTGCGTAATGCCACTAGAGGATGTTGAACTTCGATCTCCTTGGAGTATAAAACAGGTAAGCAGAGCTTGTTTGAGTGTACTTCATCTTTTGCAAAGGAAACGCTGAGGTAGACATGCCGTTACGCCACCATCAAAGACAATATAAACAGCTGTCAGAGTTCGAGAGGGGAAGAATCATCGGGATGGTGGAAGCTGTGTGGTCAGCTCGGCGAGTAGCTCATCAAGTAGGCCGTTCTGATTTTACTATGAGAAGGTGTTGAGACCAGTGGACAGAAGAGACTTCATTCACACGTCGATCAGGCTCGGGATGCCCTATGAAGACCAGTCGTCTAGAAGATCGTCACATCATACAAAACGCATACGTAGAGCTAACTGCCTCATTGGCCTCTATCCAGACTCAGGCAGTACCTTCACTACGGGCCCCTGTGTCTTCCCGAACCATCACAAGGCGCCAGGCTGAAGGACATCTGGTATCGCTGCGCCCATAACGTGTGCTGCCAATGACACCCACCGACGCCTCCGTTTGGAGTGCTGTCGCGCACGACAGGATTGGACTGCAACGGAATGGAACCAGGTCGTCTTCAGCGACGAATCTAGATTCAATTTGAGCAGTGATGACAATCGTGTTCGTGTGTGGAGGCCCCATGGTGAATGCTTCAATTCTACCTTCGCTTTACAGCGACACACCGCTCCCACAGCTGGTGTGATTGTATGGGTTGCCATTGCTTACGATACACGGTTACCCCAAATGTTGATCCATGGCACAATGACATCCTTCAACCACATGCGATGCCACTCATGGCAGGGCTCCCAGGAGCCATTTTTCAACAAGACAATGATCAGCCACACACAGCAAAGATATCACAAGACTGCCTCCGCCACATTACCACCCTTCCCTGGCATGCTCGATCCCCAGATTTGTCACCAACAGAGTAAATTTGGGACGGCAAGTTGGACACCCTACGAGTTTGGTCGAGCTAGAGGCGCGTTCACAGCAACTGTGTAACGAGATGTCTCAGGACATCATACGGAACTTGTATGCCTCAATGCCCGCTCATATCGCATCGTGCATTCGCGCCTAGAGGGAGTTCAACAGAATACCAAAACTTCCGTTCATTTGTACTTTTTTCTGCAATAAATGATCCTTTTTCTTTGATTTTCTAATCACTTATATCAAAATACACTGCTGGCTACCGTAAATGCAACACCCTGCAGGAAGCATGCAAATAATATGAAATTTACAACATGCATTAGCGGAGGTGAGATATGCAAATGATTAGAATTTCAGCACATCACACGTGCCTGTGGCGCCACTTCAAAGCGCTATTTAAGGCTTGGAGATTTCGACAATTTCAAGTACTGCAATTGTGTTTTTCTTGTGGGTTTTTTCAAAAAAACGATCAATTATGCCTCGTAGAAAACAGCGATCATCTTTTGATCAAGTATCCGAGTTCGACAGATGAAGGATAGTGTCCTACCGAGATTGTGGATTATCTTTCAGGGAAATCGGTAGTCGTGTTGGACGAAACCTAACAACTGTAATGCGGACATGTGATCGTTGGATGCAGGAAGGTGCGACGGACCGACGTGTTCGATCGCATCCACCTCAGCGCACCACTTCACGTGATGACAGGCATATTGTGCGTATGGCAGTGACGGATCGCTCAGCCACATCACGAACCATAGCACAGCACATTCAGTCTGTAACGCATCATCCAGTGTCTGCGCATGCCATTCGACGCCGTTAACAGCACAGTGGTCTGTCTGCAAGACGTCCATTGCTTCGTCTACTCTTGACGAAGAACCACAAACGTCTCCGCCGCCAATGGTGCGATGAAAGAAGGATGTGGACGGCAGAATGGAATGAAATTGTCTTTACTGATGAGTCACGCTTCTGTCTGTAACACCACGATGGTAGGATTCGAGTCTGGAGACACCGTGGGGAGAGGATGCTGAACAGCTGCGTTATGTACCGCCACACTGGTCCTGCACCGGGTATTATAGTATGGGGCTGTATTGGATATCACTCTCGCACTTCTTTAGTACGCATTTGCGTTACTTTAAACAGCCAGCGCTACATCTCCAAGGTGTTGGAGCCAGTGGTCCTTCCTTACCTTCAGGGCTTGCCCACAGCCATATTTCAACAGGATAATGCGTGACCACACGTGGCACGCATTGTCCAAGGGTTCTTCGTCAATCGCCAGATTGAATTGCTTCCCTGGCCAGCTCGCTTTCCGGATCTTTCGCCGATAGAAAACATGTGGTCCATGGTTGCTCAACGATTGACCCAGATTACATCCCCAGCTACCACACCAGATCGATTTTGGCAATGTGTGGAAGTTTCTTGGTCTGCTGTACCCCAAGAACACATCCAAAGTCTCTTTGAATCAATACCGAGGCGTGTGGCAGACGTGATCTCCAACAATGGTGGCTACTAATTTTGGCAGGAACCACACTTCACAGAAGTCTATAAATTTAATCATTTGATACTTGGTCAACATGTTATCCACAGAATAAATTTTGTTCTGATATCTCGTCTTTCTTGGTGTTGCAATTTGGGTGGCCAGCAGTGTAGTACTTACATGTGTAAAATTACGTTTCATTTTGACGATTTTTTCTTGGTGCGCAAATTTTTATGGCAATGAGTGTATTTCATCTTTTTATCACGTAAGCAAAAGTTAATTAAAGCTTTTTTGATTGAGATTTCTTGATTAAAAATATTTAAAATCTCACATTTGTTAGGTATCAAGTTTGATATCTAACAGGTGCCTGGGTGTAATCTCACTCCATTATATAATTTGCTATTCTTAGACTAGCAGCTGGATATATTTGTTCTGAATTCATTTGCTCATTTTACTTATTCATTTGTTGCCAATTATAAAGTAATACATCATTTAAAACACTTTTAGGCAGATCCAAAGTTCAGGCCTGTCAACCTAAAAATAATTTTGAATCTTGAGATGCATGATGACTTTTATTGAAGCTAATTTTGTTGCACTTTCACAAATTTTTATAATAAATCAGCTAAGCCATTGGTGTGTAGGATTTTGTAAAGGGTACCTTTCATGATAAAATGCAGAACAAGTACTTACTTTAATCCTATTAAATATTTTCTTTAGTGTGCATTTATGATTTTCGAAATTTAATGATTGTGTGGAGTGAGAATATTGACGATATTGCTTGGAGGCTGTTCTCATGTCTTTGCCTAGTATATAGTCTAAATAAATTTGTTTTAACTCTTCTGATTTTGTTTAAATACATAATTGGACTCCCTAACTTTGAATCCTGACACTTTTTTTTAAGTAATTATCCATAAGTATTCTAAAGCAAATTGATACAACTGCAAGCAAAATAAATTGCTTTTATGTGCTGCACTTGTTTACCCTATTCTTCATTGAAGCTGTGAACCTTTACTTGGAACTGAAAGTTTCGTTTCTGGCAGTATATCAATTAAACCAAGAAATGCTTCAATTCAAAGAAGCAAAAAATAAGAAATTGATAAGGTTAAAAGTATTTAGGTTTGTATTTTAAGATTGAGAACTTGAAACAAATTGTTCCTGATTTCATATCTTAATATAGTACTGTACACAGTAAAAATATTGAAGCAATGAAAGATTTAATGTAATAGTTCCGGTAACAAGTAAAGAATCAATTACACTGTTCAGCAAAAACGAAATAAAAACTAACTAAATAGGTGAGCACATTTGAAGGCTATGCAGATGTAACGTCTTTGCTTCTCTTAAACTTGATTTAGTAGGTAGGTATTTCAATTAATGTTGTACTGGAGCAACACAAAAGGCTATTGACGACAGACCTGGATCAATCCTAATGGGAAAGAACCGAGGACAACTCTACGTAATTTTAAACCACGATCAGATGAGGAGATTTGAGACCACTGTAGATTTAACGTACACAAGCCCCCTTTGTTCACAGTCTTTGCTAATCTGTTACTTTTCCTGCCTTTCTGTTGTAGCCCTAAACTTTATTTGGATCCAAAACAATTGACAAAAAAAAAAGAAGTAATGGTAAATCAAAAAATTAAAAGAAAATTTCTATCAATGAAGTGCTAAAGTACAGCACCTTAACTGCAGTAATCCAATTGTAGAATAGTATCTTCTAGCTGAATATTCTGGTATTATCAGTCTTAGTTTAATCATGTAGCCTAAGCATTATTACAAATCATGTTTTTTAATTCCTATTGTCCTAGACCAAAACATGCAGTGTAGGCAACATTAAACTCAAGGTAAGAAAAAAAAAATCAAATAGGTTGTCATCTGATATTTAATTTTCTTGCATACAAAAAAATGAACACATTTTTTTTAGTAAAGCAAAAAGTGTAGGCATTAGCTGCATTTTATGGTCATATATTGTCTGCATTAACTTTGAAATTCCTACATAATTAGCTAATTAAAAATTTGATTACTATTTAGAATAGAATATAGAAATAGTCAGATTTAATTTTTTTTATTAAGCTCAATCTTTTTTCAAATAAAAATATGTAAGCGCTATAGCTTTTTAAGCAAACATAATACATTATCAACAAACAAAAATATTTTTTGCAACAATATAAAAATATTTACAGCCTACGAGATCTCAGAATAGATCGTCTTCTATAATCTAAAAAAGTAGTCAAAATCTTTATAAGAGGCTTTATAAATAATTTATACAACCTCACAATAGTTAAAAAAATAAGAAAAGTGAAATATATTATAGCTAGTAAAAGAGTGACAATGAAAACTAAAGCTATGCTTCCAAAACCTGAAGAGAGGTTCCAGTTGTCAAGTGTATTACAAATGGTATTGCTTGCTTGATTCCATAGAAAAGGGATCCATGTCCCGAAGACATAACACAAGCTGTGATGGGTTTCTGTATTAAAGCACAATATTGCATCCCATAAATAGTTACAAATGTTTTCAAAAAATGCACAACAGTAGATAATTGCATCACAAACTTCACTAATACAATATTGTTTACAGTTCAAGAGGTAGAATGCTTGTTTAATTATAGATAGAGTAAATGCAGAAAACTTCTTGAGATGAATAATACTAATAATCGTTCCAGTACAATTGCTGGTGTAGATAAGTCTCAAAGCATATATTATGTTCCTAATATAAATTGTAAATTTCGATGTCGCATATGCAGCATACTGACTAGTTGCAAAGACAGCCACTAGCACAACGATGCGATCTCTATTCATTGTAATAAAAGTAGTAGATAGAAATTTACACGATCGTCTTTAACATAAAGAAAATGCTTCGGACACCATAGTTTTCAGGTTATTCTGAAAGTGAGTATTAAAGTGGTCAATATGTTGAAAATAATAATTCTTCATTTGGAAGACTTGTATTCTAAATGCTTATAATTCTAATTGGCATTCTTTGAGAACAGTACAAATGGAACATGCGATAAATGTTGCATTTCCTTTACAAATCTGTTCTTTAAATGTAATTCTAAAAAGTAATGCATTCGGATTCCTCTGATGGATCTCAATCTGACCATCCGCCCTCTAATTTGATTTCATTTGGTTTATTTATAAACAATATTGAAATGTTGCCAAGTAAATCTTTCAAAATTAGTGTTTTAACAATATTTCAAGGGCTCATCGCTTGGCGTGGTGTCGAAGTTTAGAGAGTGGGGTGTCAGCTCAGGTAAAACCTCGTCATTTGACCTTGGTTCAAAATTTGTGGAGTTTTCCTCAACTTTCCCTTTGGGATTGAGCCTGGACCATCACCAATAGCCCAATGGGTTGCTTCTGCAAGACGGTCATTAAAATACCTACCTAATTAATTGAAATTCGAATCAACACAGACTTTTTTAAGTTTAAGAGGTTTCGCCCAAGAGAATATATTTTGTTTTTAACAAGAGAACAGCACAATTAAAAATCGGTATTTCTTTTTTAATCACACGTTATATTTGTTCAATAAATTGTAAAGTGTTCAATAAATTTTAACGTTTACAATTTTATCCACCAAGCATTAGCAATGAATTCCTTGGAAAATATTCTATGTTTCACAAAATAATTTTTGCTGGTGAGAAATATGTTTAAGGAACTAGTTACACAAATTTTAAATACTGTTTATATGAGAACAAAATAACTTATTTTCGTCTGCTACTACACACTGATGTAAAATGTGATGGCAACATAATGAAAATACAGTACAAGTGAAGTGAGCGTTAATTGACAAACTTAATGTCACAATAAACTGAAGTTTTCTGCAAAATATCTTATAATCATTGTCTTTTTATTTGCGAAATTTAATTCAACAAATAGTTATAATTTTTGGATTGTACTCAATTTTTTACACGCCTGTTTCTGTTTATTTTGCATGGGAAGCTTGTTTCTTTTTAACTAGGCTTAGTGATCGCTGTGTAGCAAAGAAATTGAGATCGTTCACAAGAAATGTTTTTACTATGTACGTAACTTTACGTAAAACTGTAATTAATGGATTTCTAGTTTAGTTGTGATCAAAAATGAGTGGTAGGCCTAGGACGACTTCTATTGCTGAGAGCAGCAAGCAATCTTCGCAGCCAAGTTTTACTGGAATCAAGACCACAAGTAAGGATTTAAGTAAAATTTCTTGATTTTAGTTCATATTTGTGTGTTTGTTTCCTTAAACATACGAATCATAAGTTTGATTTTGTGGATTGCGTTTTGGTTTTATATAAGTTAATATATTCTACTGAGTCTTTCCTTATGTTTATGATCTTGTATTTAAATATTTGCATTTCCATCTGATTATTGTTTCTGAATTAATTTTTTTGCTTGAGTACAAAGTAAGCGATTTTTGCATATCAACAACTTTTTTAAATGCACTTCCTAAGCAGATATTTCATAACAGATGTGATTTTAGTTTGTATTACACTAAGTTTCCCAAATATGCTTGTTTCAAATAATTGCATGACGATCAGATATTTTCTGTGTTGTACTATTGCAAATTTTAAAATAGTAATCGAATTGAAGCTTTTGTCAAATCAACTGTAAAATCAACCAAATCAATGGAAAGTAATAAGCTCTTCCGGAAATGTTTTAACATAGGAAAATGGAAAAGTTTGAAAAACATGTTCTTGAAATTTGTAGAAAAATATATTTATTATTTCTTTCACTGTTTTGAACTTCTAACAATTTCCAAGAACTTGTAGTAATCAATTTTTAAACAAATAGCTAACCAAATAAAAATGAAATGTAGTCTGTCCATGGTGTGTAGGAAGCGTGCTTTTATGTGTCTCCACGTTATTTCTTTGGTAGTATTTGTATGGAACTTGGATACATATCAACAAACATAAGAGAATGGTTCACAGTTAAATGTCTGTATACTACATAACCTGGAAAATCATCTCAATGACCTGTAAAATAATTATGGTGTCTCAGACACTTTGGAGAAAAGTAGCCAATAAGATTCAGACACACTTTCGTTTCATGAATATAATTTTTCTACCGATTTTAAAAGAAACAGCTAATTAAATTAAAGATTACAGCTTAAATTAAAGAATTTCATGCTTATGATACATTAAATCACAAATTGATGCAAGTCATATATGTTCATCAAGCAAGGTTTTGCCGTAGCGGGAGTTCCTGAGCGGCTGCTCTCCAATTACAGGGTAACTTGAATGTAGAATTGTTGACTGTTTTTACAATTCAACAGTAACATTGTTGACTGTTTTCTAGATGTTGTTGGAGGTGGCCGATTGTTAAGGCAGGGTCCAATCAAGTTGTTTGGTAGAGTCACGTGACGAAAAAACTTAAATCTTGCGAAAGGATGTAAAATGCAAGTAAGGTAAGAAAATGTGGGTGGAGTTTAAAAAAGGCTGCCATACAGGTTGGATTTTAAAGAACAACAATATGAGAGAGTAACAAAAAAATATAAAGTTTTTTTTACATTTTAAGGGGTTAGATATCTAGTGTTTAGAATGGCTCTAGGCCACATACATTTAATTCGGCAAAAGTCATCTGGGGATTTGCTGTGTTATAATATTTTCAATAACCTCCATTTTGAGGGAAAATTTAAAGGCAATTTTGTTGAAGAATTTACGTAGTTCTAACACATTCAGGTCTTTACGAATTTGAACGTTCCGATAGAACCAGGGAACATTAAAAATTATCCTGTGTGTGGAATTTTGAAGGGTTTCAAGTTTTCGTATGTGGATTTTAGGTGCATATAACCAGACTTGGTTGATTACTGGTCAAAGCATGGTTTTGCAAATGAACACTTTGGTATTAATAGAAAGCTTTGATCTGCCAGTAATTAGGGGGGTATAAGGTACGTCTGTCCGCAATAAATTTATTTCTGAGGGATTTAATATGCGTACTCCAAGTTAAGCGTGAGTCCATTGTGATTCCAAGGTAGATAATTTTAGGGGACCTTGGAATATTATTTCCATAAAGCTGAAGGGTGGGAGGAAGGTTCGATTTTAATTTTCCAAGCAATAAGTCTCAAGTGTATGTAGGTAATTTGTCAATGATCAATCTATTGCAGCATAGTCTTTATTTCTTGGTAGTATAGCCGTGTCGTCTGCAAACATGCAGAGCAAAATGTCGGAATTTTGAGGAATGCCGTTCCCGTTTATGTCAAACTAGCCACTACATGGCTAGCTCAGCGTTGCCCGTGGTGTAAGGTATTAATCTAGAGTAGTAGGTATCACAATCTAAGCTGAAATTTTCCACAGATTTCAAATCCGTTGAAATTTTTACTCTATCTTTAATGGTCTAGGAGATGGTAAAAAGAACTGTGACTATAAATCATTCCTCAGGCAAAATCAAAGCGCAAACGGGGAAAAAAATTTCCTCTGCGTTCTGTCGGAGGAACGGCTGACATGGCCAGGTCATTTCTGTCATTTCTTCTCTCCCTGGTAGTAACACGTTAAAAAACCAATGGAGAATAAAATTATTTGTTAAAGAAAATCATATTTTTAGGTATTAATTTAAAGTAAAATTTTCTGCAGATTTCAAATCCGTTGAAATTTTTAATCTATATTTAGCAATTCCGATTTTATGAAAAAATTGATCAATCCCAGTCAACATGTTTTTTATATTCCTTGCTCTCATTTGCCGAAAAGGGGACAGGAAATGTAATGTTTTTTTTTTAATGTGAAAGGCAGAATATGCAATCTGGTTGAGCTATTTTGGAAAGAGAATGTTCAGGTAATGTCACAATCTCTTGCGAAAATATAAAAAAAGGTCACTTGGGGGAGAAAAAGCTCATTTTAGGGGGTTTCTTCTTTTGTCTAGATGAAACTCGTTAGAAGAAGCAGGTAGAGAATAAAACTATTAAATTCATTTAAAAATCTTCTTGATTGAATTTTAAAATTTGCTGCTATACCCAAAAATTGCAAAACATTCAGACTACCTGTGTGCCAAATCTCAATGCTGTAAGAGCCATAGAATCGTCAGGATTTTGCGGCCACGAAAAAAGAAACACTTCTTTTTATAATAGTAGAGATAAGTTGGGTACAAGCAAGGAACCCTGTGGTATGCCTGCCTGAATGGCATGTTTAGTTGACAGTTCGTTGTTGGCTTGAACGACAAAGTGCCTATCGGAGAGATAGGAAAGTATAAAGTTGTGTTAATGAGGCAGGAAAGCCTAATGTGATGAGTTTATGGACTAATCCAGTACAATATTTGTGTGTTAATTACAACTTTTACAATAATAATTAAAATATCTCTAGAGAAAAAATACAAAATATTTGTGGAGAATGACACTTTTACACCCTCTGACCCTAAAGATTTAAAAATAGTGTTGTGTGGATACTGTATATCGATAGCAATCACGAATCACAACATTTCTTAAGGGAATTGTTAAATCAGGGAAATTTTTGTGAGACTATCGGGGAACTTTTTTTTAAGGATTTTGTTGCCGCCATGTTACAAGATTTGATTGGGAAAAATCACCATTCAAATCTTTTCATTTTTAAATATTAGCTTTATAAACCTCATTTGATATTTTTTACTATTTGCAACTCGCATTTATTAATCATATCAGCTATGATTTTATGCACTGTTTAATATTAATGATGGCAAATTTTAATCTTTCATTGATGCCACATAATTTGGATTTCAGCGTTTTCAACAAATTCGAAACATTCATTTGTGTTGTCATTGTAGAACTTAGTAGTCTCAGACTTTCAGTATAACTCCAGCCTTGAGAAAATCTGCTCTGAGGAGAATGGTTTTCTTTGGCCTCTGGGAAGATTAAAAGTCAAAATGGGAAGGAGCTTTCTTCTAGACATAGTGTTTCTCGGGTTGTGTGAACTTCCTTCTCTGTCTTACTAGTATCAGTGAGTGTCATTATAAGGAGGAACTTCTTAAACTGTGCTCCTTTTTCTTAGAAATACACCCAATTCTTTGTTTACAACAGATACGTTCATGAAGAATACATGCAAAAAAGACATCTATGGAATAAAAGAAGATATTGGGGTTCCGGATCTAAAAAATCAGAAAAATAATTTAAAAGACTATGAAAATATTCGTTTCAAGCTTAATATTTTATTTCAACAAAATACGCATGTAATATGAATAAAAATGTATTAAAGTAAATTTGCATTTGAAATAAAAAAAATTCTTGACAAACAAAAAAAAATTATCCTACACATAACAAGATTTTATTCTTTTTCACTTTCTGACAAAAGGTGCATACTTTTGCGTACGCCTAGAATATCACTGCTATCACTAGAAATCTTGTGAACATTGTTTTCTTCCTCTATTAATGAATTTCTTTCTGTGATCTCTTGAGCAAAATCAGCATGTCTGCTTATGTTTCATTGGTTTTACAAACGAATTCAGTTGTTAATTCTTGTGTTCGTGTTTTGGTTAGGCCTTTATGTAATTCTCTGTAAGAAGCTGTCAATAACTTCAGTTCACGTTAAACTTTCCAGTGCGTTCCTCATTAAGGTCATGTTTGAAAAAATTATTACCCAATTTTCTGGCCAGTTCCCTGGTATTTTATTAAATCTGTATTTAGAACAGGATCATTTTTTTTTCTCTATCACTATGTTCTGTGGAATTAGGATTCTCTAGAACAACCTCTAATATACTTCATCTTCACTTAGGGCTTTGTCGACTAACAATTCATCAATACCTTCAAACTATTGATCATTTAATCCTTTTCCAAACTGTGTGTGCCATTGTAATGATGTTAGGAAATTCGGTTGTAATAGGGACCAAACTCAATAAAAACGTTGATGATACAGATACCTAGATATACACATTGGTAAACGTACACCCTAACTGTTGTACAACATATTTGTTCATGTTCTGCAAAATTTGAAGTTTATTTTTTTCTAATTGCAGGGCAACTTTAGGAAGTGAGGATGTGACTAATCATTTATTTTGTATACATTCATGTCAGGATAAGCATTATTTGTATTTCCTTCAGGAGTCGGAATTAATTGGATCAAAAAAATTTGCGTTAAATGCATTCTTCCCATGAAGTTTGCTGTTGAAAATTCATTTACAGACTGTTACACTTGGGTTTGTAGAAGTGTTTGTAATAAGGCTAATTATTTTACATTAAGAAAAACAGCATTTTTCTGTTTTCATTCAGAAAAAAAGTTTTTCTTTGAATTTCTATCTTGCTGACAAAAAGTGCACCCAAAAGCGTTGTCACTAAAGTGCGTATATCAAAGCTGTATCAAATTTGAATATTTCAAAACGAGCTGAGGCTGATCTTGTGGAAGGATAGTAAGTTCGACAGTTCGTTTTTATTCATCTGGCTTTGCCATAACAACATAGTGCTGGTTGCTCATGATTATGACCAACTTTGGTTCGATTTTTTCTGTTTGCCTGATAGATCTTGAAAGATACAGGCTTGTGAATTTCATGTCTAACATTGTGAGTTAAAAATTAAAAGAGGATGAGCTTTTCTTCTGATTGTTTCGTAAACAGCCCTAAGTATCCAGCTTCTCAACTAGGTTTATAGGTGAATTTAGATATGGCCAACTATCAATAAAATTATCTTGGTAATAGATATTAGCTGGTTTATTGCGATGTAGAGAAAATGGTGGCTTGAATTTATCAGCCACTTACTTGTATCATCTTGGAACCATTTCTTTCACCTTTTGGTAATCTTTATATTCTTCTGGTACCCTGGCAAGAAGCCTTCCAACCTCATGTGGTAATGATCCAAGAAAAAAAAACCTTAGTGGATGTAACTGTATCACCTTAAGAGTCTGGCTTTTCCAACCCCTTTTGCTTTTGGTCTTTTAGGTCTCACTTTACGGCCTTTCCAGGAAAGACTATTTTTGGAACAGAAATAATTTTTTCATCTGTAGCATCTTGTTAATGGAACTGATCTTTTTCATTTAAAGGTTCCACATATTATAGAGGTTTATAGCTTCTTATCCTGTGCTGTCACAGTTACTCACCTCCAACAGTTTGAGGTTTTTGCATGATTCGTTGAAGAACATAAAAACATTTATATCATACTAGCCACTGCGTGGCCAGCACGTTGTTGCACTTAGCAGTTGTTTTCATGGGGTCAGGTGTGATCACTGCCCACTAACCTCCGGTGATTGCTACGAATTCCTATTTGGTTTGCTTCGCAAACCAACACCACGGGAATGACGTGATGACCTTGTCATTGTCAAATGCAGCTAAATTTGAAATTGTAATGTCCTGGCAAATCTATGGCACTTATAACAATGAAATTTGGCACACAGGTAGTCCAAATTTTTTGCAATTTTTTTTACTGCGCTTGAATTTTAATATTTAATTTAGAACATTTTAAAATTAATTTATTGGAATGTAATTAATTTTTTTAGAATGGCAACAGTATAAAGAGATTACAGATTCTAAATTTCTTTTTTTCATTTCAGCGGACCAACAAAACAGAAACAGTTTTAACTGGAGGTTCTTTTTTTTTTTTTAATTATTATTTCTTAAATTGTTAAAGATAAGAGTAAAAATTTCAACAGATTTGAAATCTGCGGAAAATTTCGCATTTGATCAACACCTAAAAATATGATTTTCTTTAAATAAATCATTTTTAAGTTGAATTTTTACTTTTTTTTATTTTTTCAAATACAAATTTGGCCTTTGCAATCGAGGCATCACAGATTCATTTCCTGTGCACTAACAATTCAAGTGAAGGGAAGTAAAAATTTTTTGACTGGTATTGTTTAGTTCTTTTTTGTAAAATTGAAATTGTGAAAGATAGGTTGAAAATGTAAGCGATTTTGAAGTCTGCTTAAAATTTGACACCTTACATATATTTTCTTTAAATAAATAAGTTTTGAATCATAACTTTTTTCATTTTTGCAATACGAATCTGGGCGATTTTGGACAGTGACGTCATGACTTTTATGTCCGTTAGAATCGTCTTCACGATTGTAACCCCACAAAAAGAACTGTCACGGGCAAGGACAATTTTACGTTGGATCGATACCTTAGGCATTTGATTTTCTTGTAATAAATAGTTTTTCAATTGCTGTTGATGAGTGGTATTTTAGTTCCAAAGCAACAAGACATGTTCATGGCATAAAAGGTCAAAAATGTATAATGTAGATAATAAAAAGTATTATTTTTTATTGCCTCAGTTACTATAAATAGCATATTACTTACTGTCCATGTGTAACGAGTTTTGTGATATACCAATGCCTCCTATAGGAGACGTTAGAAAAAGTATTAGTATATGAATTGCATGGGTCCTAACACCTAAATGTTTTTATTTTTGTCTTCCCCTGTATTAAGTAGTATTAAAATTTCTAAATCACCCTTTAATTTTGCACACCTGTGTGTTTTGTTTGTGTATATTTATTAGATTTATGTACCCACAGTAAATTTACGATTTCTGAATTTCACAGGTAAGGATGGAAGCAAGGTTACTACTGTTGTAGCAACTCCTGGACAAGGACCAGAAAGGCCTCAGGAAATTTCATACACGGATACTAAAGTTATTGGAAATGGGTCTTTTGGTGTGGTTTACCAAGCTCGTCTTTTTGAGAATGGAGAACATATAGCAATCAAAAAAGTGTTGCAAGATAAAAGATTTAAAGTAGGTTCACTCCTACTGTTAAATTTTTTGTAATCATTTTCTAAAATTTAATACTATTTTTCATGATGTATACTTGATTACATTGTAATGATATTTTTCTTTTAATTTGTATGTTATTTTAGAACCGTGAGTTACAAATCATGCGGAGATTAGACCACTGCAACATTGTCAAGTTAAAATATTTTTTTTATTCAAGTGGAGACAAGGTATGCTTTTTGTGCTGTCCATTGCACTTTATATTACTGATAGAAAATTATGCATTTGTAGTATAGGGAGTATTGATGTATTCAGAATAAACCCAAGATCTAAATCCTGTAACTTGTTACCAATATGTTGATATTTCTGTTTAAAAATTATTTTGAAAGTAATGATGATTGGTCCAAGGTATAATAGTTTGTACCTTGTATAACACTTTTTTTGTTTTTGTTTGCTTGTTTTAATCTATTAGTTGACTGAATCAAGATATTCAACTTAATCCATTTGGAACGACTTTAAGGTACAAAAACTAAAATAAACAAAAATCGAAGCATGAATTTAAAGAGATATTAATATCTCTATTGAAATATTTGAAAACTGAATAGGTGATACTTATCTGGAGTATGTCTACGTCCAATAGAATAATTATTTGAGGCAGTCGGTGCTCGCAAAACCACCTGTTGTACTTGGACTAGGTAGTTTCTTTATGCAACCTAACTTTAGAAAATAGCAATGTAGCAAAATATGCTCATTTAGCAAAAACCTCTTTTAGTTTACTATCCACCTACCCCACGAAATATCCATTTCTTTCAATATTTAAAAATTCTTGCATAACATAAGTTTTTTCTTTCCAGAAAATTCTATCTGGGTAAAATTTTCTATTAACTTCTCTGCTTACTTAATCTAATCGTGATTTGATGTGCTTATTTCAGAAAGATGAAGTTTATTTGAATTTGGTCTTGGAGTTCATCCCAGAGACTGTTTATAGAGCTGCCAGGCAGTACAGCAAATCAAAGCAGACTATACCAACTTCTTTTATAAAGGTATTGTTTACAAAAATATTTCAGTATTTGCAATTGTTACTTTGAATATCATTATATTTTAAAATTTTCTTTTAGCTGTACATGTATCAACTGTTTCGAAGTCTAGCCTATATTCATTCTCTTGGAATTTGTCATCGTGATATCAAACCACAAAATCTGTTGTTAGATCCTGATACAGGAGTCTTAAAGCTGTGCGATTTTGGAAGGTAAACTTATTTTATTCTAAAATGATGATATCCAATGTGTGAAATTTTACCCATGCTTATAATTTGTGCATTTTCTCTCTTTTATAAGCTTATCATTTCTAACTATGTTTTTACTGTTTTCTACATTATGAAGTTGACTGGTGTTTCATATTCCAGATAGTGTAATATGACTCAAGAGATCCTATGTTAAAAATTCTCCATAGTTAAATATTTGTATAGTATAGTGCTTGTAAAAATAAAATTTCAAGCAAAAGCATTTGTTTTCTACAATTTTTTGCAAAAGCTTGTTCTATATGAACCACATTTATGTATCTAAGATTTCAATCCTTGGTTTTAAAAAACTGTGTATAACACTGAACTTTTTAATTCAGTATAACTGGTATAATTTGAAGTTAGAGTAACCACCAAAAATGTTGGAATCAAAGAAATTTTAATGGAATCCTTAATTTCTAAAAAATTATTAAAATAATCAACTGAGCAATCACTTAGTTTTAAAAATTTGTACAAGAAAATTAAACTGCACTTTATGAAAAAATATACACACCTAAAAGAAGCAGTTTAATTAAATGGTTTATTAATTTTTTCTTTTAAAATTTGTTCGTAAGTGCTTTAGTTAAGGTTTTGCTAACACCTTGATTATAACAAACATTAACAAAATGGGTACAATAGCTATGGAAAAGCGTAAGTGGTACAAATTATAAAAATCATTGTATCGCACATGATGTTGTCAACCACCAACTACCACTGAAAAATGTTTGAAATCAGAGACCATATGTTATGTGTACAGATGCGGAGAAAAAACGAACCTCCGCCTTTATTTTCAAGCACTATTCACATAGTAGTGCAAATTCAGTTATTATTGGATAGGGAATAATGTCCTCAAAACAATTTCTAATAGAAACACCATCCACGAAATACCCTAGGTTTGTTGGACAATTTTTTAAACTTTTGTTGTCCCCCTAAAATTGGCATAATGAGGAAAATTATATGTAACACAAAACTAACCATTGGATTGAGCTCCATCCAATCTGTTCCCATCAAGATATTATGAGATTCCAATTCATAATTTTTTTAAACATTAATTTAAAAATTATTATTGCATACTAAAAACTATTTTTCAACTAGATTTGTCGGGGGTTGTTTTAACAGTAACATGGTACAAAATTCAAACGCTATAAACATTATTTTGGAAGATTTGCGACAAGTCTTAAGAAACTGATTTTGCATTAGGAGCTCCAATCTTTTATACTCATAACTTCGAAATAGAGGGTTTCTATAGGAATTTAAGAAGTTATTGCTCAATTTAATATAAAGATGGGCCCTTCATCTAAATTTTATGCATTTTAATTTATAGAACAGAGTGCTAACAAAACTAGGAAATCAGGGAATTGAAATTTTTTTTTATGAAAATGGTAACTATTGTTGTTTGTAGCCTATTTCGAGATGCACGATTACAAATACTTTTGAGAATCGAATAAATCGTTTTCACTGAAATTGTAATTCAAATAAAGAACACTGACGTCGTAATTTAGCGAAAACTGCCTCCGTGGTTTTCACTGCCGGACAAGGTACAACTGATGTACGGGCCGTTGTCTAAATTCTTCCTTGCCTTGATCATGGTACAACTGCTGTACTGGCCGTAGTCTAAGGCCCGGTGCACACATCTGATTTTGCAACATGCAGTGCCGCTGTGGCACCAAAGCCCAACTATGCACACATAACCATGAAATGACGCAAGTACTCATTTGCGACAAATATTTTATCGAAGAAATCGTGTTGATTTCGATAACTTAGTATCAAAAACGTATATTTTAAAACACGAAATAGACGTTACTGGATCAACCATTTATTAATTACTTCAGTCTGGAAAAGCGTCTGCGTCGCAGTGAACTGCAGTACAAATTGCATGCAAGGTGGACGTACATAGCCACAGCAGCCCCGGAGGCATGTGTGCACTACTCCATTGGACCTAATGTATCTCAGGCCGCACTTGCTTTGCGGCAGCGGTGCTGTATATTGAAAAACCAGATGTGTGCACCAGGCCTAAAGGTTCAACTTTTCGTTTGCCGAGGTTGATATGATAACCATAATAATCATAATACAGATGGGTTGTCTTAAGCTGCCCTAACTTGCTACTAGAAGTGCACCAAAATCGTAGCCACTGCTTTAAACGTAGACGACTGAAGCTGTACCAATTTTGTATGTATATTTGTATTTTATTTTGATGTATATTTGGATAATGTAGGGACAGAGGTGTAAAAAGTTCATAATCAAAATATTTTTATTTTTTCCCCAGTTTTTTCAATTGGCTATTGTTAGAGTTCCATTGAGGGTTCCAACCCTTACAATAACAATTAAAATATCTGATGAGAAAAAAATACAAAATATTTGTGGAGACTGATATTTTTACCCCATCTGACCCTAAATATTTAAAAATATTGTCATGTGTGTACTGTATATCGATACCAATTACGGATACCGACATTTCTTAAGGGAATTGTAAAATCAGGGAACTTTTTTTCGAGGATTTTGTTGCCACCCTGTATAAGTTGTTAGTTCCTGTCAATCTGGCATCTTTGAATTTTGTCTAATGTTAAAATTGTTCAAATGATAAGGGGTGGATCGCTGTTTAGTTCCGCAACTGTATATTAATATGCATGCACCGGATGTATTCCTAGAAACAATGAGTTGTCACTAAATTACCTTTTCTGCTGCCAATAACTTCAAATTTATTCAGTTTTATATCAAAATTCAGGAAACTGTTTTTTAAATTATACGCAAGTTTTATTGTACATAACAATGATTAATTTTATCCCAGAATTATCTTACAAACTCAGATAGGGTGCTAAAACATTAAAAGTTATTCAGATCAGGCTATTGCTGAAAACAGCTGTTTAAAAATGCTATTCTTTCAAATTCATGTTTATTTTAGTTTTTTTTTTTTTAATTTGAATTAGTTAACATGTATTTTTCAGTTTTGTTGAATGTCCAATGAAATTTGTCTTGAGACTAAGTTTTCTCTGTTTCAGCGCCAAGCATCTTGTGAATGGTGAACCAAATGTTTCATATATATGTTCACGATATTATAGAGCTCCTGAACTCATATTTGGTGCAACAGACTATACTACAATGATAGGTAAGAACTTTCACATAAAAAAAAAATTTCTGGATAACATTAGTAAATAATTATCTTGGTAGAATCAATTGTTTTATGTAAAATAGTAGCCACTATTCATAAAGCTTGAAGTGTAATATTGTAATATTACTACCATTGGTGTTCATTTTAGCGAGTCCCTATTTTACAAAAATTAATTTCATCCTCCTCAAATATATATAGCATTTATAAGAATAATCTTGCATTTAAGAGATCGAAACGTTCAACTTCTTTAACAGAGTATTATTTATTTTCAGATGTATGGTCTGCTGGATGTGTTCTAGCTGAATTGTTTTTAGGCCAACCGATTTTTCCAGGCGACAGTGGTGTAGATCAACTAGTTGAAATAATCAAAGTTCTTGGTACACCAACGAAAGAGCAGATTCGTGAAATGAACCGTAATTACACTGAGTTTCGTTTTCCTCAAATTAAGGCTCATCCTTGGAGTAAGGTTGGTATTCTTAACTCGTGGTGTGCAATCCATTATGCTTGAAGTACACTGATTGTTTCAATTTGTATCATCTGAATATTAGAAATATATCCTGATATTTTTTGCAGGTATTTCGTGCCCGGACACCTCCAGAAGCAGTTGATCTAGTTTCAAAGCTTTTGGAATATACTCCTTCTGTTAGATGTACTCCCCTTCAAGCCTGTGCACACCCATTTTTTGATGAATTAAGGGAACCAGGTACAAGGTTGCCAAACTCACGAGAATTACCTCCTCTTTTTAACTTTACAGAGCATGGTAAGAAAATTTATTTATTTACAATTTCTATATCCTCTACATGTTTAAATTCTACACCAACAGTGCCTAGCTGCTACAAATACTTCTTTCCTGCTCCTAAAAAGCATTTATTTTATCATGTCTGCAAAAGTCCTGTTAAAAAAGGTGTGTGCAAAACAGGGCTTATAACACATCACTTTTTTTGACATTTTGTCACCTTTTCAGGTGTTTAAGTTCTTAAATTCTACTTGGACAAAAACAAATTTTAGTGCAGAATTTAAAAAAAAAATCATTTTTTCCTCTAAAAGAGTTTAAATTTTGAAACTAGAAACATAAATACTGTCTTTTTCTATTTAAAAAAATTGATTTTTTTAAATTTGGCAGTACTTTTTTTCGGTATCCCCCCCCCTAACCCTCAGGGTCCTTGAAAATTACGAAACTCGGTGTTAAAGAGTAAATTATTAATGTGAGATATTGCGCTCAGATCGACAATATAAAATCGTTTGCGCACACTCAAAGACATTTTTTTTTATACAGGATCTGGAATGGCAGATATTTTATGTTATAAGATTTTGCAATCCGAGTGAGTTATCCCTTCCACAATCTCAACTGCTCATTATTGACTCAAATGGGCCCAATGTGTCAACAAGTCAGTTTTTTAAAAGTTTAATGACTCATTACTTGCTACCTGAAAAAGAGAACTAATTAACATTGGAACATGTAATATTTACACAATACATAATACTTTTCTTAAAGGTCTAAAAGAGTTTGTGGAAGATGTGTTTAAACTAGTTTTTTCTATCAACACATTTATTTTAAACAGTGGCCTATGCATTGGTCCACATACTAACAAATTCAAGGAGACTTGAAACTTCCCACTTACACTGTCCCATCAAGCATTGTTCAAGCAGGTGGGTAAGCCTAAAGCCAGGTGCTGAAAGGTGGCTTGAACAGTGGTTTGCAGTGCATTCCAATAAAGAAGTCAAGTATGATACGAAGACCAGGCTACACGAAAATTGTTTATTTACTTAGAAAATAATCTATGAAGGCTGAGGTGATAATTGTGGTATAAAGTGCAAGTATATATAATCGTGTGACCGAATATCTTCAGAAAAACGTACGTCTAATGCATAACCTTCATTCTCAACTTGAATTGTTGATAAGAATAATTTTAGGTAGGATCTACAAAGAGGAATTTGTTTGAGATTTGAAGATGGATGGAATAGAAACTATATGCCACAGAAACTTTTGCCTCTAGCTGATATTGTGATTGGAGATCAAATTTTTAAAGTGCTTCAGAATGTGAAAGAGAAGGAAAGGAATTTATTTTTTCTAAGGGCTCAAAAGCATTACATTGCTTGTGTTATATATGTTTTGAAGAAGTCCTCCTTCAGTTCATCTGTCATTAAAAGTTTATCCTGTCTTGATCATCTTGAGAAACTCAGTGTTGAGAGTTTACGACAAGTATTAGAAGTTTCAAGAGCAATGCTGTGGGAGGTCCCAACAGACATACTACTGGATGAGTGGAAATTACTCATAAGAATGAAGCTTATTGATGTTTACTGGGACCAGTTCTTCAGACTGCAAGACATTAGTGGTATGGATTCTAATTACCCAGTTTTGTCAAAGTTGATAAAGGTCAGTCTCTGTAAGAGCTAAAGCTTATGGCTATGGAAAGGGTTGCATATGAAGCCTACAATGCCTATTTAGAATATATAAAGGCACAAGAAAAAGTAGAGGACTGGAAAGAAAAAGAAAAACTCAAAGCAGAATTTTTTTTTTTTTTTAATCAGCAGGCATAGAAGATAAAGGTATTAGAAGAAGAGCGAAAATTTAAAATTATGTGTGAAGAAGAGGATTAGGTGTTTGACATTGCTTTAAAATTGTACAGAGAGCCAATGATAGGTTCAAGAAGGCAATAAAAAAATACAGATTTTAAGGAAGCAGCGCCTGCTTAGGCAATGATGAAGTGGTGGCAAAAATCGCAGATGATACTGGTCAATGAAAACAGACTTTAAAAAATGCACTTCTCTCGAGAAGAAAAAGACAAAATTAATTTCAGACTTTTCTACAAAAAAAATCAGACAATCTTTCAAAGAAATGGAAAACATTATTCAAGCTATGTCAAAAATAAACAACATTAAAAAATAATGATTACAAATTATTTTATTTTTTGTTAATATTGTTTCAAAATAAGATGCTTTTTAAATGAAGAAAATAAATATCCTTCCAAAGAAGAAAAAGATATGGGTGACTGGGGAGTATCTTTTTCTTTTCTATCTTTACACTTGAATATATTTGGCATTATTGTTATTTGTCACTTTTTTGTTCGATTAGTCACTTTTTTACACCTTAAAACCTGTTATAAGCCCTGAAGCATAAATTTTGGTACAAAACTATTGTTTATTCAGCAGCATCAACTTGACACTGCTGCCAATCATACAACTTTCAAATTAAGTATCTTTGATAAAACTTTTTTATGGAAGAATGTTTTGAACAATTTTACTAGAATCGGTATGTAATCTTGGAAGTAAATCGTTTTAAGTGGATGCAATTTTGTCTGCTTTTGCTACTATTTAAAGAATTTATAGGCCATTTCCATGTAGGGCTCCTGGTGGGTTTTACTATAGTCCTGGATTTTTTTTTTCGTAAAATTTTTACCATAAACAGACAGCAGTAAAACCCATAAATCTCACCTTTTTATATATTTGGTCCTATATTAACTAATGGTACAAGAATTTAAAAATTGGTCAATTTTACAAAACTGTCATCCATCTTGTATAAGCCACAATGTATAAACAATCTTAACTTGAGAACTAATAGTTCGCATGTAGTAATTTTCATACCAAATGGAAGCTATTTATTTCAGATATGTATCTGAACTGCAAAAACAATGTTGATGGTAGTGTTTATTAACTGTAAATTGAAAAATCACTTAAAACCATTCGACTTTAAAGCGTCGTAGAAAAAAAAATTACCCTCATATTCCTCTCTGAAACTACAAAATATTAATTAATATATGTACTTTAATCTGATAAAAATTCAGAGGTACAATTTTAGTTTTCTGGATAAAAGCTATTCTAATGATAGGTAATATCGAATTTTTGTTGATTTCAAAAACTTGGCCACATTAAATGTAAAAATACAATGTCAAATTACAAGTTCTGTGTAATTTTAAATTTTATTTTGTATGGTGTCTTTGGAAAAGTATTAAGTACCATTAAAGAAAACTTTTTTATTTATTAACTACCTATTTTGAAAATGTAATGTGTTTTATAATATTGAATTTATGCCTAGATCACACTTTTGTCAGTAAATTTATACATATTTTCAATGATCCTATTTTTCATTCACAATTTGCTTGAAAAATTCCCTCCATTATATACATGTCACTCTTTTTTACAAACTCTCAAAGACATTATTTTAAAATCTAAGGATGAATTAAATGTGTCCGGCTATACTGCTTTTATCATGGCCAATTTTATTGGAAAATTATACCGGCATTATACAATATGCTATTTGACACAATAATTTGAAAAATTAGAGAAAACAGTTTATCCTTTTGTTGTGTATATTAAGGATCTTGATCGTGTGAAATCTGTTAGTATGTGTTATAAAGAGACGTTAGTGCATGACACTTAAGATTTTGGACTTTTCAATGGGTAATAATCACAAGTTCCACAAATCAATATCAAAATAAATTTTTAAAAACTTTATCTTGTCATAAAAAAAGACCATGGTATAAAAGCAGAGGCACTTTTTGTCATGAAAATTTAGCTTCTGACGTTTTTTGGGGCACCATAAATTATATATGTCCTACCAAATCAAGCCTTCAGGATCCACACTAAGATGTAATATTAAATGCATTTAGTTATACAACTTTACAAAAAGTCCATTGAAGGAATACTTTTTCTTTCATATAGAAATAAAAAATTGTAGTATCTAACAATCAATTAACAAATAGATGCCCAATTTTCAAATACAATAACGACCTAGGACTAAGCACTACTTTACACCAATGGGTAAAAGTCAGATATTGGTTTCCGGAGTTTCAGATTCCTCAGCATTATATATTAGTTGCTACAATGGGTTTGGAGAAAACCATCAAATTACCAACATTCCAAAACGAACGATATGTTGCATTTATATATGGAATATAATTGGTGGTCTGGAAAGATTTTGGATTACTATGAGGCAAATGTTAATAAAATTATGTTCATGATTCCTCATAGACCAAGTCTATCGTATATATGGCCCGAGCCTTTAGATGCATGTTAGATTTCTCATGAATACATATTAAAAAAATGTATATTCTCCCATAATTACTACAGAAAGAACATATGCTGCTCCTGATGAAAATTGATTTGTTAAGCTTGTTTCAAATTTACTAAATAAGCTGTATTTTGTAATAACAATGCTTTTAACAATCATTAATATCAATGCGTGGCTTCTTTATTTGTGTTCAATACTTGTCTTTAAAAAAAATTTAATGCTTTGTCATTTAAAATTGTCATTTCTTTATCTTTCAAGACCAGAATGTGAAAAGAACTTTTTCAGTGCCCAGAAATTCAGTTAAAAGTACATGTGTTAGTTAATAAATACTTCTATAAAGTTATCAGAGAGAAAATACCCTTTTAAAGGGATTGTTTTTCACTTATGTGTAAAAAACTTAACTAAAATGTATAATTGCCATTTTGTTTTTGTTTTTTTGTTTATGTACACACAGGAAATAAATGGCTTCGATTTTGCACTAAAATTGTTCTATTAGTTCTCACGTTACGGTCGTTTATAAACAGCATTACAAAACCAAAATAGCTGCCATTTTATAAAATTGGCCAATTTTTAAATTTCTATCGGTTAATATAAGAGAAATTTTTAAAATTGAGTTTTATGTATTTCACTGCCATGTCTATACTTCTATGGTAAAATATTTGAAAGAAAAAATCCATGTCTAAAGTGCTACACATGTTATATTCTTCACTGAGTATATTTCTCTTGCTGGACTGGAGGAATATTGAGGCACATGGACCGCATGCTCTCCGTCTCCATGTCAAATACTTTTATTTCTCTCTTCTGAGTCAGTAAATCTTCCTTTGTGCATGAATGTCCATTATTTGATATTGTATGTTGTGTATCTGGAGCGTGGCGAAATATGACCCTTGTGCCACAAAACCCCTAAAATCTTATCCTACCAAAGCTACTGTTTTGCAAATACAGTAGAACTCCTGTTATCCGGATCGCGGCGAGAAAAAAAAATGAAATCGGCAAAATCCGGTGTGGTGACTGTACCTCTCCATTCAGTACTTTAGCAGCTTTATTTGTGACACCTGTTTTGCATGCTATTATGTCAGTCCTGGAACTTTTTAAACAGGTTGGATTAGGTCATCTATGTTTACTTAACGATAGAAGCAAATGAAAATATTTATCCTCCAGTATCAGATATTCAGAGATATTGTGAATTTTTTTTTTATAACTACCTTATTTCATTTATGTTCTACTTCTACCTTCAACATGCTGTGTAATAAGTTGTCTTATCTAGTTAGTAATAGGAACAAATGGTAGTTATTTTGTTTTAGAGAAACTTTTTCTTTTTTAGAATTAAAGATTCAACCTTCGCTGAATTCCATCCTGATTCCTCTGCACATACGCAACAGTAGTCAAAACAATCCTCATGGATCTATTGGAACAAATAATCCTAGTTCTGTTGCTGATGCCACATCTGGTGGAATGTCCCACATGGCAGCAGAGTCTTCTATTAGCAATTCAGTTTCATTAACAGCTTCAGGTGGCAACGTTACAGCAGCTCAGATAGGGGCTTCGACTTCCACTGCTACTGCATGACATTCTAATAGTCTGAGGGCAGGCAGCTAAGCCTTATACAAACTTCTGGACTAGCCACAATATACCAAAATACATGGAGACCAAATAGACCTATGAAAATGCTCTCCGTTTATTAGTTTTGTGAGGAGATTGCTGTTTAACACATGCAAGCAGTGTTGATGTACCTGAATTAGGTTGTATATAAATTTCTAGAAATGTGTTATTTTCAGTTACTTGTTCTATTAAATGAAACACAATTTTATTTCTTAATTGTTACTCTTTTTTTCCATTGGATTATTGTTAATGGTATTTTAACTAAAAGAATACTTGATATTTATACAATTTGATATTTTCACCATTGTTCTGAGTGCCAGGTTAGAGGTTAATTTAACATATAATTGCTATTCATGAGTTATTTCACAGGATTCAATCAAAGCACCTTTTAAAACTGATCTTGTGGTAAATGTGTTCTTTTACAAAAGGTCTGTTCTCAACTTAAAGCACCTTGACATCTATCTCCAACTCTACAAATTTGTTTTTCAATCACAAAAGAATTGCATATAATTATTCCTTGCTCTATTTTCAAAATCTTTCTTAAACAATAATTAACCAGACCCTACTCTGTGATTCGATTTATCAAACTATCGCTACAATTTTAAACAACAGCTAAGCACTGATTTATAATTGCTTACAAAATCTATACTATAGTGATGATTCTTCCTCCAATATTTTTATTTAAATATATATATATCAAATTTCACACTGTTTTGGGTGTTTGAAAGCATTTTAGCAGCCTGCTCTTTTCAGATTATATGTAGATGTGTGTGAATTGTAATGTGCTTAAATTGAAAACTATATTTCCAGCTGATTTACCATGTACAGTTTCGAATAAATCTATACTGTTTTAACAACTTCATGTTCATAGATACATATTAGAATGTTTGATTATTTTCATGTTTGCTTCTGAAAGTATATTGTATATCCCTGTGACTGAATGGCAGTTTTGTACTGTACAGTGTGTTCAGTGTGCTGTATGAAATATAGATTAGCAATCAGTGAATTATTCTGGTACTCTTCACTTTAATGTAAAAATAAAACTATTATGTTCAATTGCTTTGTTTAAAAGATTGCTAAAAAATAGTGTCTAGATTGTCATTTGATGCAATCCAAGTTTTAATTATTTTTTGTTAAATATAGTGTTGAAAATCCTTGGAAATTTTTGTCGTAGGTATATATTTGTGCACTTATATTTTTAATATTAGTATTTATTGTTAGTAATAGTTAGCTATGTATAAATTCACATTGCCTGGTTAACTCAGGTAGTAGAGAAATGATGACATAGAACACAGCAGTATTCTTTTCTTTTGTCATGTTTTCTAAAGTTACTGTGGATGAGCAGTAAGTTTAGTTTCTGACAATAAAGATAGTTCATTGCATGCTTTTTCCACCAAAGTTACTCCCTAAAAATAGCACTTTCCTGTTGGTTTTCAATGAGTATGGTTTAAATTTCTATTTTTCTGAACCCTCTAATGGAAATTTTTTCTGATTGATGGATTAAGGAACTATCTATTCCTTTGGCCATATGTATAGGTTACTATACATATCTTTGTGAACATTTATTTACATATCTACTTTGTCCTATCCTTAAACTGCATACTTGTTTTGTTGCAATTAGGCATATCAAATTTTCTACAAAATGTAATTAAACAATTCTTTTTATCAACAATTACTTATTTTTTAGTTTCAGCAGAATTATCTTGCTTTGTTTATCATCAAGAAATTTGATACTTTGATGAAAAATATTTATTTTTGTTTTTCCTAGCCTGTCAAATATAGTATTTAAAATACTTTGACAATTCAATATTATGCGTCTGTTTTGTAAAAACTCGTAATTTTTTATTTGCATTAAATTTAGATGGTTCATTTGTTTCCATATTGAAAGTGCTCAACAATTTATCCCATGATTTCTAAGTGTTGCCTAATTTTTTTCTGCTCTCATGAGTTATTTCTTGTACTTAATAATGTAAAGGTTTTTGAAAGTCTTGATATGAAATTTAGTTTTTATGTATTTGAAACCATTTACAATAACTGATCAAGGGGAAAAAAATCAATTAAAAAACACTTATCTCCCTTTCTAGTTACTTCTATTGTTATGAGAAATGCCATTAGTGAATTTGTTTCTGAGCTATTAGTTAATATATTTATTTGTGAAAAACTAGTAAGGGAGATGAGAAATGATTTGTAAGTAAGAATTTCTTCTGACAGAAATATCTAGTTGAAAAGTAGATTTCTTTTCTCTTGTTTTTTGTAAGTTAGTTTTCTATAGATTTATTTTTCTTTCTCTTTCCAACTGATTGTAAAAATAATTATGATCCACTGTCTAAATGTAAGATTCTCCAGTGAGTTTCATAAAATAAATAATGTATAAATAATTGTGTATCTACTTTTAATGCAGTAGAGTTGTGTTTATATGAAAGGGGAGGAGAAAGTATCTGCATCTGGTAGTTGTACCAGTCATTTAAGCTTGTAGTTAACTTGCTTTAGACTGCTCAACACACAAAGATCATGAAGTATTCTGCGCTTTCTGCTATGTAAACACTTTTTATATATACTATAGAATAAGTAACACAAAATAGCGTTGGGAGTACTCCATGATTGAGTTATATGCAAAATATATGTTAAATGTTTGTGTCAAAAGACACATTCACATATTTATGTAAAACTCATAAAAGATTCATTTTAATGTAAAGGTGTCTTGATTTTTGCACTTCATACATACACTGATACATAAACAGGACCATGTTGTGCATTTGTGCACTTTCTTCCCTTATTGCTTTCTTGCTAGGCAATTAGATTAGAAAAAAATGAAAAATGTTATATAATAAATATTATTTGTTTCATTCATATATTGTGCTGTCTGCATCACTTTTGGGGGAAATTTACAGTTTTATTGACTTAGTATGTAAAAATTGAACTTATGTCAGTTAATAGTATGCATATAATATATTCTAAACCGCTTTACAAATGTAGAAAATCTATTGTTTCTAGCTTAATAGCTGAAGTACTAAATAAATATATTAAAAAGCGTACAAAAATCTAGTGTTGTTAATTTATGCTTATTTTTATTAACCAAATATCTTAAATGCAAAGCATATTTTAATATTTAAAAATTATTTATACTTTTATGAACTATACTGTAATATGTATTCTACATTGTAATGTGTTTGAGTTATATTTTTTTTAGATTAATGCAAAATTCTGTGATTTTATTATCTTGAATGCTTTTGGGATAAATTTTGCCTCTTTGACTTCAAAAAAGTAAATATATATGTATGTTTTATATTGAAATTTATAAATTGTTTAGATAAAAGTACAATAAATTTAATGTGTCTTGTATATATAAAATATAAGTTTCCTAATTTTTTTTTGTTTTTATCACCTGAAATTAAAATAACTTAATCATAGATATTATTACCAAGAAATAAAATGGTGTTCTTTTTGGCCATTCTTCAGAAAAATGTGATGGTTTGTTCTTTTTAAAAAATTGATATCTTGTAACACACTAATATCTAAAATTCAGACTGGAATAATTTCTTTCATATGTTTTTTTTTTTTTGCCATTTAGAGAGTTATTATTTTGATTATAGTTATAGCTTTGTCTTCCAAATTTTCAGGTTTTAAAAGCTTCTGCTGATCCAAAGTTACAGTAGTTAATTGCATACCAACATTTAACCTTTCCTTTATAAGCAATGTGTTATCAAGTTATGACATTTCACTTCCCTCTCATATAATGAAAGCCTTCTTCGTCTGATAAATATAACTTAGGAAGTAAAAGAATTAGCTTACTCAATTTATCCATTTTACATTTATTATTAAAGCTACTATCTGATGATCTGCAATAATCTAATCATTAATTGCAGTTACGTGAAAGCAAGACATTAGCTGGACATTGTTATCCCTTTCAATGGGAAAACCACTTCCAACTTAAATTGTAATGAACAGATATGTAAATAACAAAATATTAAAATTTCTAATGCAAATTGTTTAAAATATAAGCCTGTATTCGTTAATGTGCAAAAAAAAAAATCAAGATTTACATGTTTTTTTTTCCTTGGTGATGATTAAAGTGCACAGTATCATCACTGCTTTAAAAAATTTGAAATCGATTCCTTAAAGTTCATTAGAACAAATTAATATAACTTAAAATATTAAAGTCAATGTGTTGCCACTTCCTTTTTGCAGGACTCGTTATCTTTGGGTGTAGCTCTTCCATTTCATTAATTAATTAAATTGAAGGGTTTTTTACAGTATAATTAGCTTGCCAAACTTGATTTCTAGACATGTATACATCTTTTTCATTTGGGAGATTGAATCTTATAAACACCCACATTTTTTTTGTTGACTTCAACTACTAATGTCATTACTCTTACTAGCAAAACTGATTGAAATGGATACTTGCTTTCCTATTTCAAACTACTCATTGAATAAAATTACGATTTTTTTTCCGTATGAAATTATAAATATTTTCAATTGTATTTGTAATATTTGTATGTTGTAGTTTTGCTATGCATTCATTAATTCACAAAAAACCTATTGCCAACAGTAGTAGCAACATATTTCATAGTAGAATTATAGAAATGCAGATATTTTAGATGTTCAAACAGCTATGATCAATTTGCAGAATTTTGAGTAAACTATTCTGTTTTAATTATCTTGATTTTAAGAATGTCCTATTTACCAATTTGTAAAACTACCCTTCTGGAAATACTCAAGAAATTAAGTTATTAAACAGGGAAGTTTTTGAATGTTTTTTAATTTAAGATTAAGATAAAGCTCACAAACTGGAATTGAATTAATTTTTTAAAAATGGTATTAATCTTATTTTATTCATTTAACTTCCATGTCTATTTAGAATAGTAGTTACAACCTTTTCAGAGCCTTGTCTCCTTATTCAAATGAATGTTATTTTATATCAGAATGGCATCATTATATATATTTTGACTGAAGGGAATTCTAAATGTGTAAATATAAAAATGTTCTTGCTGATTTAATAGCATTAAAATTTTTTGATAAATTTAAGGGGTTGCGTAAAATCAGTTTTTCAACAAATTTAAGGTTACTGAAGCATACTTCTACAATCAAACAATCTTAAATCAATAAAAATCAAGCATCAATAAATGCAGTAGTTCCACTGATAAAAACATCTTCAAAAAATATTTCAGTTCTGAATCCTTGTAATCCTCTCCTCATGGTTGAGACACACTGTCTTTGCCTATTAAAAATGTTATTAATCATCGACAATGATTAAAACATTTTGAGAACTTAGAGTAATATTTATCTTTCAATTCTCAATGGTTATGTGGTAACCCAATGAACTATTTTATTTGAATTAAATTGCAAATATAAAAATACTTTTTGTTAAAATTTTAAATTAAAAAGGGATTACTTAAAATTTCTATGACTGAGTTCAAAATGTGAAAGCACATGCTTTAATATGGACTCAAATCCATGCCTCAAAAGTTTTGCACAAATAATCAATTAGCTCATGAAAGTGTACAGCTCGGTTATCACAGTTGAATAAACGGCTCTCTTGGCTTAAGTATGCATTTAATTAATTTTTATTCAATTTTAATTACTGCCCAGAGTTGGCTCATGCTTCCATAAAATAACTATCCTGTTGTATGTTAACTTAAAATCCCATATTTTGTATTCTTATATGGGCATTGTCCAGTCCAACTTGTAAATTCCAGAAAAATGTCATTTTATCATGCTCATAGTTTTGACTGATTAACATTTTGCATAACTAAATACTTTTAAACAGCCTAGATCAAAAGCAACCTAAGTTTTCATTCCCGACTTGTAAAATAACTTCATTAGCATTGCTTTATCCATGAATCTCAGTATGACAGCAACGTCTTTGAACTCTTCAGACCAATGATTGGGAATTGTATTTTCTAGATCCCTCATTTCCATGTTACACATGGAATGTTAGCGCCGAGTGTGTGTTGGTGAAATCAAAACAATTACCGGTGCAATACCTAAATTTTATGCATTGGAAGGTTTCTATGCCATTCTGACGATCGCTTGCGTAAATGTGAACTAACATTTTATCAATGCCTATAGAATTCCCTCTGCGATTTCTCTTTTTGTGCTGTTTTCTGGGTTGCCTATACCGCCATAAAGCTCACTTGCTTCAAGTAAGGTAATCGAATCGCCCTGTACATGACATGAGTTGTCAAGTCTTCGCGATGATCACACTATATCATTCATCCGCTCTGAAGCACTCAAAAATCTTTGGAGAATCGTTGCCTCGAGGTAATTTTTTTTTACCATTACACCTCCGGGCAATGTAGGAATCGATGATGTAACGCACCACAATGCGTGATAAAGTAGACCCTAAGACGTTTCCTAATCCGAACCCTGTTGGAATCGGGGTAGGTGTAACGTGTTTCGTTTTAAACTAACTGACTATACTAGATTTAACTTGCGATAAGTGCTTCACAGAATCGTTAAAAAGTATCGCAGTAATCCTCTTATGCTCTACTTTATATTTTTTTAGTTGCAATATTTCGATAGAATATTGTGTTGCAAATAAATGCGTTACGATTTTCACTTTTTTAAAACTTGAATTCTGTTTTGATCAAAGAAACATTGTATGTACTGTAATTAAACAACTTTACATGCAATAAAAAAAAATTCTAACTGCATTTTTTTAAATTCAAGACCAGCTTTGAAACATAACCTCCAGAGTAGTATTTATTATTTGGAAGCCCACATAACCTATACCCCAAAACTAATAAAATCACAGATTTTCCACAACCCAAAGAGACTGGATTTGCTAGTAAACCTATTCTTGCACTTGGTTAATCTTTTTCCTAGGTTATTTGATGTAGATCATGTAAAAATTATCAACTTGAAAGAATTTCTCCAATACAAAATCATTTGATATATTCCTGTTCCTGTCTTAGTATGAAAGATTCGTAAGTGTCGCAAAATGAAATCTAGTGCAATTATTTAGGGAAAAAAATCGAAAAAGTACACTCAACCGGCCTAATGAATATGCTGGTATGAGACATGCACATAATACATGAAATATAAATTAATAAATGTATTACCCATGATTTAACCAATGTAGATTAGTTGGTTGAGCATTATGGCGCAAAAAAGGACCATATATTTCATGCAAGCTAACCAGTCTGGAAAGTAAGTGGTTTTAGTGACAGTGTAATTAAATAAAGATATGTAAGTTTAAATAAATCAAAGAATATATTTGCTTGCATGGGAGCTTGAGCCTCCACTTTGATATGCTCGTGAATTAATTCGGGATATATTTACTTTACGGTACTATTAGAAGTGCTTAAACTCAAATATCTCCCCTTCCCCCAAGTACACCTGGCCAAATATGGCTCTTGCGCCATAAAACTACAACTACAAAAACTAATCAACCCACAAGTACACCCATGAATTAAAAATGGATGTATTTGTTTTTCTTTAAAGCAGAGCTTAAGCTTCTTCCCCCTCGCTGGGTGCGTCTTGCCCACCTCCTAAACGGGAATGGTAAATATTAGAATGTACTGATATTACAATAACTTGAATGAAAATTTTATATTTTGTTGCGAATGGAAACGTTCGAGTTTATATACTGATAACCATAAATTAATGATCAGGTGCAATGTGCAAATTTACAGACGCGGAAGTTGATCTCACTATAGAGCAATAGATGTTAGACAATAGTTAATATACTTGGAGCCACGTGATACCATAGTTGTGATAAAAGCTTACTCGTATGACTGGTGACTAAATAATTCTTTCATATATTTAACTGTCTATGGCAGTTGTTATGACGAGTGACAATATCATTCAGAACACATCTCGATGAATACGCTCTTGATGTGATGTGTTAACTGTAACCACAACTATAAAAGGCTCTCTCCAGAACCTCTATCAAAATTCTGTCATGGTCTTTTTCATCTTTACCTGCTATGATGAGATCGTCAAAATAAATTTCTACTCCATTAATATCACCAAATAATTTCTGATTCTTTTTCTGAAAGACCTCGGGAGCAGAACAAATTCCAAAAGGTAGCCTGTTAAACTTATATCTACCAAAGGGAGAATTAAATGTACACAATTCTGAACTGGGATCATCTAATGGTATTTGCCAGAATCCTTCTTTTAGATCTAATACAGAGAAACATTGCTTTCCTTCCAATTTGTTTATGATTTCTTCTGCAGAAGGAATTACATGATGTTCACGCTTTATTGCCTTATTAAGATTTCTGGGATCAAGACATATTCTTAATTTACCATTAGGCTTTTCGACCACAACTAAACTATTTACCCAGTCTGTGGGTTTGTTTACCTGAGAAACAATTCCTTTTTGTTCCAATTCCTTAATGGTAGTTCTTAACTCTTTATGTAAAGATTGGGGTACTCTTCTAGGAGCATTAACAACAGGTGGTATATCTGGCTTTACTTCAATATGATGAGGCTCCCCAGGAAATTTTCCCAAACCCTCAAATACATTTTGGTAATTCTGGATAGAGCCAAAACAAATAATGTAAAGTTCAATAGTGATAAATTTCAGTTTAGGGTCCCTGAAGTAAAATATATGGGTTTCTTAGTATCTAAGATGGGTATACAAGCTGATCCAAGTCATGTTAGAGCCATTACTGAACTAGAACAACCTCTGTGTAAGGGCGATATTAAAAGGTTACTAGGCATGGTTAATTTTCTATCTAAATTTGTACCCAATGTCTCTGCTGTTACTGCTCCTTTAAGAGAATTGTTAAAAAATGATGTTGAATTTGAATGGAGTCATGAACAGGATAAAAGTTTTGAGAGTATTAAAAAGTTAATTAGTTCAACACCAGTTCTAAAAGTATTTAATGACGTCTTGCCTATTACTATCCAGTGTGATAGTTCTAAAGATGGTCTAGGTGCATGTTTGTTACAAGAGGGTAATCCAGTTGCATTTGCATCTAGGAGCTTAACAGAAGCTGAAAAGAATTATGCCCAAATTGAAAAGGAGTTGCTGGCAATTGTCTTTGCTTTTCAAAAATATCACAATTTGGTCTATGGTCATAAGGTTGTTGTTGAAAGTGATCATAAACCCTTGACTTCCATAGTCCAGAAGCCAATAAGTAAAATTTCTTCTCGTTTACAAAGAATGCTTCTCAAGCTATTAAAATATGATTTTACTGTAAAATATTTGCCAGGAAGCCAAATGTATATTGCCGACACTTTGTCAAGAGCATATATTAAAGAGGAAAGCAAAGATGACCCAGAAATGATGAACATGGTTCATTCTGTATCTAGACTCTTGCCAATGAGTGAGAACAAATTTAAGCAATTTCAGAAAGCAACTGAGGAAGATAATGATTTAAAGTTAATATGTAAATACTTTAAAATTGGATGGCCTGAAAAGAAAAATGTACCCAACACCTTGAGGCATTACTACAAATTGAAAAATGATATTGTCTGTGTTGATGGACTAGTATTTTTAAATGACAAAATTGTCATTCCAAATATTCTTAGACAAGATATGTTAATGTTGATACATGAAGCTCATCTGGGTATTCAGAAGTGTAAAAATAGAGCCAGGGAATTAATGTACTGGCCAGGAATTAATCAAGACATTGAAAATATCATTTCTAAGTGTAATGTGTGTGAAAAATTTCAAAAATCACTATGTAAAGAACCCCTTGTCTCGCATGATGTACCAAACCGTCCGTTTGAGAGAGTCGGAGTAGATTTAATGTATTTTAATAACAGTGACTATCTAGTATTAATTGATTATTACTCAAAGTGGATTGAATCGGTACCTATTCGAAATAAGACTACTAAAGAAATCATTCTCAAGTTAGAGGATATATTTTCCAAATTTGGAATTCCAGAAATTATTGTTTGTGACAATGTTCCCTTTAACAGCTATGAATTTAAAAATTTTGGAAAGGGATGGGATATTGAAATTATATTCACTAGTCCTAATTATCCCCAAAGTAATGGGATGGTTGAGAAGGCAGTTGGGATAACCAAAGCAATTTTTAAGAAAGCTTTCGAGGATAATCGTAGAACTTCAATAGGATTATTAGAATATCGTAATACACCCATTTCTGGATTAGGATTATCACCAGCCCAGCTAATGTTTAATAGACGATTACGAACCACCAAGTTGCCTATTAGTAATAAACTTCTTAACCCTGAACTCTTTAAAGATGTCGATATAAAATTGTTGAGAATGCAACAAAACCAGAAGCACTATTACGATAGATCCAGTAAGAATTTGAAAGAACTTCAGCCTGGAGACAAAATCACTGTTCAGAACGTAAAAACAAAATTATGGGAACCCGCTACTGTTTTGTCTTTAACCAATAACCCAAGGTCATATAAGATTAGAACAAACTTTGGAAGAGTCTTAGTGAGAAACAGAAAGTTTTTAAGGTTATCCAAGACCTCCCATCCATTTTACAATAATATTCCCGATAATCTTCCAGATAATAAAGAAACATTTATTGATACGAGTACTGCGCCGCTATCCAATACTGTAACTAAACCTCATGCTCGCCAATCAGGTCGTACTATAAGACGACCCAGGTATTTAAGTGATTATATATGTTATTGATTGTTTCTTGATTTTATTAAGTGTTTTATGTGTATTATTATTTACTATACAAGTTAAAAAGGAGGATGTGATGTGTTAACTGTAACCACAACTATAAAAGTGCTTGTTCTATAGATATTTGAAATATACAGTTTGATATAGATAACCAGGAGAGCACGTTAGGCTTTGTTCAATAAAGTTATGTTTGTGAATTGTGGCTTTAATTTAAATACGATTATGAAACTTGCTGAATAATTGACACAACCACAAGAGACTGAAACACTTGAAAGATTTGTAGAGAAATCGAAAGAATGACGTCCAAAGCTTAATCTCAGAGCTGTGGAATTTTCCGAGAAAGAAACTGCTCCTAGACTGAACAGAAGTGGTGAAAACAAAACCATCTGAAGATCGTTTTTATAAGACAGTAGCTTGAGAAAAGATGTCGCCGCATGACTGCTGGAAGATTAACACTAGAGCTTCAGACAAGCAGAGTAAATTATATCGCACCAGACCGTGTCCAGGCAATAGAATCATGTTGGTTTGAATGACCGCAACAGTTCATTTGACTGCATCAGACGATGCACAGATTTCGAGGTGTGAACATGCCAACTAAACTAACGAGGAATGGGCCAGTTCATGAGCGAAAGTGTTTTTTTTGTGTTAATTTTGAGGCACTAGAGTAAATCTAGAGGTTGTAGACTAATGTTGTATGGTCGTGTCATGAATGGGCTTTGCGTATTGGAAAGTGGAAGTATGAATGTCCAGCCACGGCCGTCTGCGATAGTTCCTCAGTTACACAGGAATGATCCTAGGCAGCCGTGGTCCAGCAATATCGTCAGGGTGTAGTTATTCCTCATGTACCTACCCAATTTTCGTGGCAATGTTGGAAATTCCTTCATATTTTAAAGATGATAATTCCCGTTGTCATCGTTTGGTGGTATAAAACATATCAATGGTTATTCACTTGCAAAATTGATTTCATTCTTTATTTTTTAAGATTAAATGCTACTTGATTCAACTCAAGACACTTGTATTCAAGAGTTGAAAATGAGAACATGACAGACTGAGTCACCTCTCAAAGGAAAGACGGGCCGCTGAAGGGATAAGAGCATCTGATAAGCAACCGAGTAGTTGCGAGTTCGAATCCAACCAAAGACCGTCGTGAACAAAGGGGTTTGGGTCACGTTAAATTCATCGTGGCCTCAAATGTCCTCGTCATCTGACCGTGGTTCAAAATTACGTGGTGTTGTCCTCGGATATTTCCCCAGACCCTCGTTAATGCCCATTGTGTTGGTTCAGTCAACGTTCAGTACGACGTTAATTTAAAAACCTACCTATCCAATGCAAAGACAGTTGCGCAATTGCTTTTGCCAGGTAAGTGAAAATTTCTTTCACATTACCCACAGAGAAGTAGTAAAGTATGTTATAAAGTATGGTATGAGTTATTTTCACCACCTTTTGATACAAAAAGGCAAACGTTTTACTTTAACCCTTTTTTTTTAAGGTTGATCTGACTGGTTTTGAATTTATGTGGTGTTCTCAATCTTTCCTTTCGGGAGTTGATCCCGGACTGTCGTCAATAGCCCGTTGTGATTCTTCGGTTTTATGTTAATTAGATACCTACCTGCCCTTCTTTTCGATGCTAAAGTTGTTGCCTAGCAACAATCGTCAGTTACGGCTACAAACAGCTACCACAGTTGCGAAAAAATCTCAAATATATATTTTCTAAGACAGCTAATGTAAAAATAATTTTATTTATAAAAACATGCAATGATAACAATTTCTGACGTTTCTATTTTTTATTGATATCTATATTATCCGATGAACAGTGAATATGTTTGTTTGGAAATTTCCCGTTTGAGGTTTTTGTTTAATGATTGAAAAATAATTCATTCTGATTCCTTTGATTTACCTTGGTTGAAAATTAAAGAGAGTACGTCGAAGAATAACCGAAATTAATAATCAAAAATGTAGCTTTTACTCTGTGTTATTGACCTACGTAGGAAGATTGTCAAAAAAGAGCAGTTTTATTAATCCAATCCCACCTGGCCCAATCCCCTGTCGCCACATTAACCGGCAACGTGCGAAAAGCCTATTCATTCGGACTCTTATTTATTTTGATATTCTTATTTTTCCAGTTCACATAATCTAGTTTCACAAATACTGTCAAATTGTACTCTTTCTGAAATGGTACCAACTAAAGTAAGTGGAGTTTGATTGGATACCTTTTTCAGTTACTGAAAATAAACGATTAAATACGTGTTTTTCTACTGCTTAGTTGAATGGACAATTGTGTCATTTGGAATATTGTCAAAGTTAGCTGATTAGCTTTAAAAGTTAAACTCTTTGAATTATGAAAGGAAATTCAAAATTATGAAAATTTTTAAACTGCTCTTTGGTTTTTTTTTATTGGTAATCTTTAAATGATATTCGTTCTACCCTCGATTGTTTACAATTTGCAAAAGTAATCTTGGATTTCTGTCAAGCTGGTGGCATATTTCTCACAGTGAACAGTCGATTTTCAACACGACAGGTAAAAATTAACTGAAAAATTTAAATCAACGAGTTGAGAATTTTTTTCCCAACCATTTCATTGTCAAGATTTTTGTGAGGTGACTTGTTCAAACATAAAATATGAAAAAAAATTTCTGAACAATATAAATACAAAGAGAGAAAGGGATTCTTTAAAAGACTGATGAATGAGGTTTCTGCAACTGTCTTCTTTCATTCCTTTGCAAGCATTGAGGTAATGTTACTCAGATCTATGGTCTTGCAAGTTTCTAAGCTTCTAGAAAAATCTCGAGGTGTAGACAAAGTTCAACTAGTTGTAGCCAAAGTTCACTCTAACTTAGCAGTACAGCCATTCCAGTTCATATTTCATCATTTGATTGTTTTTCTTCATAAATGTGGCAGAGGCTGCAGTTTGCCCACTGCTAGCAACCTTTGAGTTTTGATGGTGCAGCTTTGATATTTGTTTGTTGGGTGTGAGATGAAAAGTGAAAAAATCATGATTAAAAATTAAAAACTGGATTTATTTGATTTGAATGCGGTTTTTAAAATTTAAATAGGATTTTGAATGGTTTTAATTAATCCCTTGTTCATGTTAAGCTTGTTGTTTTAACTATGTTTACATTTTATTCCTTTTCAGCAAGAAATGTTGTGTGGTATATTTGTACTCCTTACAATCTTGCAAAATGGTAAGCAGCACGTCTCAACTTTTCATTTTTCTGTTTGATTTGAAAAGTAACTTTCAAAGAAAGATAGCCATGTATCCTGTGTTTCTGTTAGCATATAAAATAACAAAAATTCAAATGTCTTGCTTTATATAGCAGCACCATAAGCATATCATTTATAACATTTTATTCATATAATAACGTGATCAGTAATTCAGGAAAAACTAGAAATGGAAAGAAAGATTTTAATCAGACAAGGACAAAACTACAATTTTAAGCAAAAAAAAAAAATTTTTTCTTATGGGTAAAATTTATTTCATTATAGAACATTAATATTATCTTTCAGTTTGTTTTGCACTTATAATTACAAGGTAAAAAAAAGCTTGTTTAAATTTTAAAATGTACTTATTTAAAAATTAGCAAATTGTACTTTTTCTGATTGACAAATTTATTATTGTGTTATATTAAAAATAAAATTGTTTAGCATAGCTTGTTGTCGAAATCTCGGAAGTTATGGTCCTTGAATGCTGAGAAAATTAGTCATTGATACAAATCAAATCAGCTTTATCCTTCTAAATTATGTTATAATATCTTGTAACTAAATTAAATTTTTTTTTCTTTTGAAAATGAGTTTTACAGTTTTCAATTTATCATTTTTGTTCAGATTGGTGTTGCCGATAATCACTATTTTCTGTATTATAAAATGAGTTGCATACTTTTGTATTGCTATGATAGTTCCTTTAAAATTGTAACAAAATAATTCTGTCTGGAAATTGTGTAATTTTTATTATTTGTACAATTTACATTTAAATAATTTATGCATATACTGTTTAGTTTAAAATATTTGACTTGATATTTTGTTTGTATGATGACATGCCATGGCTCACATAACATAAAGTTCATGTTAATTGTGTGCAAATGTTGATAACCATTTCCAATTTCCTTATGAAATTTTTTTTTTATGAATACAAATCAAAATATATGCCAAAATAATTATAAATCTCTTGAGCCTGTATATGCACTTTAATTAATTTTTTAGCTATTTCTTAAGCAGTTCTTTTTTAAAGCTATCTTTTATGTGTTCCAAATTGATATCAATATGTATTTTATGTATACATATTTATCTGAAAATGTTTCAACCCCCTAAAGTTTGTTTTTAATGCTTCTAAAGTCATTTGTAGTGTGATTGTATTGTAATACATTTAATGCAACAACTATCCCTTTCTCTAACAACAGTTGCTGGATTAGCTGTTATGTCTGTGGATATTGGTAGTGAGTGGATGAAAGTAGCTATAGTTTCAGTAAGTAAAGCTTCTCAAATTATTTAACTACAAATGAATGTATGTTTTAACTTTTTCTAATTAAAGAAAGATTTAGTCTACAAATGGGACCTTAACAGAATGCATTAATAAAATTTTTTAACATGCATAAAATATTTTATAGCTTTAAGTATGCTATTTTGTCATTTTTGTCTTCACAAGTCTTGTAATCTACTTTCCTATCTGATAGAAATGTATGTTTTTTAAAATGTAGGCAAGTTGGATGCATTTAGATTCTGGTTAAATTTTTTATGGTTATTTACTCAAATCTTTATCTAAAAGTTTACTAATTTTTTTACTCTTAAGTTTAGTTTGAGCCACATTTCAGCAACGATGGTTTGGTATGTTTTTATTACTAAAGGATGTATTATATAAAGAGCAATAGAGAAGAAGTTTCATTGTTCAAGGTTTCGAGGAACCAAAGTTCCTCAAAATTTCGTCATTGTTCCTCTTAGAATGCCCAATATCATAAGCAAAAAAGCAGAGTTCTGAATTCTTTATCTAATTAAAACAAAATTTTGTCTTGCTTATTCTTATCTTTCAAAGCTTCCAAAAAATGTTGGAAGACCTGGTATTTGAAACCATGTATATACTATTAAGATATAATAGTCTTTAATTAAGAACAAAACACTACGACAAGAAGAACATCTTTCATTGTTTCATTTTTAATAGACTTGTATATTAGGAAGTACTGAATATTTTATGTTACTGAATTCCATTTTTGTCTTACAGCCTGGGGTACCTATGGAAATAGCATTAAACAGGTATTTATTTGTGAATTCCTTTACAAATATTTAAAATATTTATCTAAATATTAGTAATTAGTTTCATAATCATGCACCTTTTGCATTATAGGGAATCTCAGCGAAAAACTCCAGTAGCTGTTGCTTTTCGTGATGGTGAAAGAGTGTTTGGGGATCCAGCACTTACAATTGTAAGAAAGTTTGTGTTCTGTACATTTAGTAGTTTTTATGTTTTTAAAATAAAAAGAGTGTGATTGAAGAAGCAAAGAAATAATTTTATGCTAATGTTTTGTCAAAAATTTGAAACCAGATACCCTTTAAGAAAAAGAAGTTGTAGATTGGAAGTACAAGTGTAATCTCGGATCACACTAAGTAGTTAAATCTCAAATATGTATAGCATAATTTGGACTTAAAAAAAAATGAAATTTCTACTTTGAGATGGAATTTTTAGTACTATAACTGTATATACTGTAATTTTGTTTTTGTGTTGGTAAATATTATCAGCTTTTTGTAGCCATGATTTTATTTAACATTTGTTGATGAGCATATCATATTTGTTATTTGACACTTATGTATATTTACTGTTTTACAGGGTGTACGTTTTCCAGAAAGGAATTTTATGTATCTAATGGATATTATTGGGAAGCAAATAGATAACCCACTTGTTGATTTATACAAAAAGAGGTTTCCCTTTTATAACTTAGAAGCTACAGAAGACAGAAAATCCATTAAATTTAAACATCCAGATGGAATGGAATTCACAGTTGAAGAATTGATTGCCATGATACTGAAACAAGCTCAGGAAATTGCTGAAAAAACAGCAGGTAGTTTTCATTGTTATTTCTCATTTTGATTGCATCAAATCCAACTTAATAAGCATTTAAGCAGTCAGTTCTATTTTTTTCTGTTAAAAGTGAGCATTGATATTTTAAATAGCCAATCTAATTTTTTAAATAAGTTTAATAATAAATAAGATGGTTATTAACAAACTACATTTAATTATATTCATGAATTGCTACCAAACATTTGATAGAATGTTAATGCATTCTCTACTGAAAAAATCAGCTTGATAATCGATCAATTTGTACTCTGACTGTGTTCTGGTATCTACTTTCAGCCGCAGGTCCCATGCTTTATTAACCCTTGATTAACATAAATTATTATTAATCAACAAACCAAACTTCTTTGAATGTGATGATATTAAAATGAAAACATGAAACAGCTACTAGAAAATTACAATGCAAATTGAATTACTTATGGTTTATTTTAAATGGATTAATGTTTTCAAAAATGTGCATACTTGTAATCATAATACTATAACTCTAATTTAGAGCATGTCTTCAGATAACTGCATTAATAATAAAAGTGTCAATAACAACTTACTTTATTTTATGTTTCCAAAATTCCAATCTCCACTGTTTTGTATAATATTAAAATTGAATCTGAATTTTAGCTCAAACATGACAGGTTAGAATATTTCAAATTTTATTTTTGTCAAGTTCCTATATAAATAATGGAAAAGATTTAAAAAAAGGTATTCTGCTCATAAAATAAACTCAAATACGTATAATATAATTTTTTTCAATTTTAATTAGAGTTCTACTTTTTTAATTAATAGTTAGTTTTTAAAAAAATTAAATACATCAAAAGGAATTTACAATATTTTAGGGTACACATTTTTGTTTCGCATGTAGGAAAATCAAGTATACTACATGCCAAAACAAAGAATACATGTATATTATTACAAATCTTGTTTTATGTTAAGACTTTGTCATCCAATTGACTGAGAATTAAACGGTCCCGAGACGGTCAATATTATTGTCCATGTAACTGACAGTTTCAATTGATAGGTGTTTCAATATAGCTTCAATCAATCCATCAGTCATTCGGTCAATGTTTTTCGAAGGGCAGTGACTTGTTTCATTTTTGAGTTTGAAAATGGTTTCAAATTCAGATTTGGGCTTTTTTGCCTTGACTTTGGCTCTCTGCAATCTGAAAGGAAGAGGAAAAGACGCTGATCCAAGGAGTGGTATAAACTGAGACAAACATTTACTAAACTTTCTGTGAGATACTGAATTGTATGCAGAATATTAATTTTCTTGTTTGTATTGTTTTAACACAACCATTTTTTGCAAAGTAATACTTTTTTGTTTAAATATTATTTGATTTAACTTTCCAACAACTCAAGATAATAATCACTATGCAGAATAATTAATAGTTTTACAAACTGCCGTTCTTCAACAGAATCACTTTTTGCAGGGCCATGTTTGGTGTCTTGAGCGAAACTGCCCAAATGATTGATTATTGCGTATTTTACACTATCAATCGGCTACGTCAATGTCCTTCAATCAAATTTTTATCAGTGTCCATCCAGCTATGGACAATCTCGTCAATCGCCTCCTACACCATCAATTGGTTGCTTCAATGAACATCATTGACAATATTGACTGTTTATGGACACCTTTAAATACAAACTGGGGTATAAAATTTCTGTATGACTTCTTTTTTCTTATCTATTACTAGCCGCTGCGTGGTAGACCGGTGTTGCCTGTGCCAGTTGCTTTTGTGGGGTTATTGGTTTGCTTCGCAAACCAAATAGGAGTTCATAGCCTATTGGATAACAGCCATAACGGAGTTGCCCGTGACAGTTCTTTTTGTGGGAGTTGCATTGCAAGTAAAAAAAGCACAAAAGCAGTAGAATTGACAGTACTAAACTGGAAGTGGACAGTTAAGTAGAAATGGGGTGTTGTGGTATTTAGTCATCTGGATGTAATACTCTCATCTTTATAACCTAATTAACATCTGCAAATAAAACAAAATCTAAAATTTTTTTTTTTGAAATTCCTGATAAAAATTTACTAAATAGAAATTCTTTGTTTCATGTAAATTGTATTTCATGTTAAATATCCATGTAAAAGGTTTTCTGTGAAAATATCCAAAAAAAAATCATAAAACATTAGTTTGCTCTATGTAGACTTGATTATATTTGAAATGTTTCTATGCATTTTTTAATAGAATTAAATTCTATAGGTCAACCAATCAAAGATGCTGTTATAACTGTTCCTGCTTTTTTCAACCAAGCTGAAAGAAGAGCCATGCTACAAGCAGCCAAATTGTCTGGTTTGAATGTGTTGCAACTTATTAATAGTAATACTGCCGGTAAGAATGTGTAGTCAACTTATAATTCCTTACCAGTTTTCTTGTCTCAATATACTTTCTGCGACTAGAGTGTATTTACTTATAAATTTGTTAACAGTACCAAAACATAAAAACCAGTTTTATTACATGAATCAGAATTGCTATAACTAAACTGAAAAAGACTGATGCTCTCAATTTTGCATATTTACTGCATTTTAGATATGCTAAATTTATATTTCATATAAATTTGGTAGAGATTCCATCATAGAAGTTTTGTTATTAGATCAATTCTTTATCATAAGGAATTCATTCTAAATTGTGAAGTAAGGCTTCCTTTTTTTCAGTGGCACTGAATTATGGTGTATTCAGAAGGCGTGATTTTAATGAAACTCCAACAAATATTATGTTCTATGATATGGGTGCAGGAAGTACAGTAGCTACTGTAGTAACATATCAGTTGGTCAAGTCAAAAGAAACCGGTGAAATTAGTCCTCAACTGACTGTGAAAGGTGTTGGGTAAGTAGTTTTACTATAAAGTGAAGTATTTTTGCACTTTAAAGTTCCAAATTATGAATTGTTAAAATGATTGTTTTGTTAACATTTGGTACATTTGCTTTTATAAAATGGTTAAAAAAACATCTGAATTTTAATCAAAATTAGAAAACATAGTAAATGGGTCCTTCCCCCTTTTTAAGCTTTATTGAAATCCATACTCTGATTGGCATGTGATAAATTTGCAGGTGAAACATTTCATATCAAAATTGAAGGCACATGTGATGTTTTACCACAGTGAATTAAGAGTTCTTATCTCAACTATGGAATATAGCTGTCCCGTCAAGATTATTGTTCTATTAAAAATTGTATCTTGCTTACCCGACAGGTCTTGTCTATGACGTCAGTGTTGTTCCAAAAGGTATTTAAGTATTTCTTAATCAACAAGTTTTCGAAATTATTAGTAAAATATTCAAACAACATTAATTGTTGCATTCAACAGATGAAGGCCGTAAGATACTATGCCAAATCAAAGGCTACTAACAGAAATAATATGGCCAATGAATATGTAAACAATTTGAATTTCAAAAATAGCTCAGGGTCACACGCTGTCATTCAATACAAATATGCGAGAGCGATCCGACTCTCAAATTAACTCCTAATTTTAAGTAGTATGGTTTTCAGGCCAAACTCTAGAGTCAAAATAAAATAATGTAGAACAGCTTGCCAACTGATGTCACAAACGATTCACTCGGTTCCCATGTTGAGAATCGAATGGCTCGCCACCTGACGTCACGAACGGGTCATCTGGTTCCCATGCTGTTAATCGAACCCAGGCTGCCTGGGTGATGCTCCCACCATCTGACGGCCAGAATGTGTCAATAGCAGTTTCATTTTTACTGAATTCATAAAATATTAATTTGAAATGGCTAATGTTTACACTTTAAACTTTTCAACTAAAATTTCAAGTCAGATTAATTCATAGGTCTGGAAAATGTTCTTATTTCAAATCTGTTTGATTTTAAGCTTTTTTTAAATTTGGTAACAACACTTGAGGGCAGTTTCACACCAACAGTATATAGGTCAATTTGAATCGAGTGGAAACTGACTAATAAAGATTTGGGAAAGTTGCTTCCTCAAGAAATTGCTTGTTTTTCTTAAAACCTTCACATTGCCTGAATCTGGAGCGTTCTGCTTCAATGCACCCTAATCTATGTTAATTTGTTTCAACTGGATTTGGATTGACCTGGATTATTTTGATGGGAAGGAGCCTTGAGATAACATTGTCCTGTCTAAAATTTTATAGATGCACTGTAGAAAAATATTTACTTATTCAGACATATTTCAACTGCCAAATTTTGCTTTTGTGATTTATGATAACATTTTTACATTTCTAAGCATAGCATGGTATGCCCATTAAAATCAACTTGATTTAAATCAATCTTTAATTTTTCTATTTCCTTAATTAAATTTTAATAATTATTGTAAAGATGCAGTGACATATGGGGCAGAGAATGCATGTTATTTTATACAAATAAGTTTACAAATTTGCTTCTATTCAGTAACATCCAAAGAATGACCCCTTTTAAAAACTGAAATAGTTGTGTTCTCTACTTTGAAGACGCTAGAGATAATAGTATTGATGGGTATTCAGTGGCGTGAACTTAAGAGAAATTAATTGCAGCCCTAAGTAAAACACCACTTGCATTATAGATATTCTGAAAATCTTTATTTTGTTTACATAAATAAATCATTGTTGATATTATGGTATATTTGTAATATTGATCCCTTAGTTGGAGGTCCTGATGGCAACCAAAATAATACTAGGACCCAAGGAATTCCGGTCCCTAGAACTTGGCAACCCTAATGATAAAGTGACCTAACAAGAGATCAAATCATTCTGGTTATTTGTATTATTTGTCCCTTATGTTTTAGTGTCTTGGGCCTGTGATCATAAACATTTTAAAGGATTCCAAGGGAATCAGACTCCTAGGGCATCATGCTGAGTTTAGGTATTTTTAAAACTTATTTGGTTTCTCATTGAATAGATTACCCCTTCCATTTGGGGTGTACAAGGGGTTCGGGCCCCTAGGAGTTGGTAGCTGCCATCAAATATTTCTCTTTGGTAACTGAAATATTTGTCACTTACAAATCTTTTGATCCACAGAGACTTTTAAAGTCTGTAATTACAAAAATTCAAGAGAAAGTAGATTAAGTTTTTTGATTTTCTCATTGTGAAAGCATTGTATCCCAGATATTTCCTCTTTGGAATGAGAACTAGTTTATATTTTAATGTTTGTGCAGAAGACAACAAAGCCATCCTATCACTGTATTTGTAGAAAGAATACTTTGAAAAGTTTTTGATTTTATCTCTCTTTGTTAAATTGTTTATTTTTATTCAGAATTTTAAGATGTCCAGCAGTTTATACATAGCGGCAACAAATTAATTAAAATAATAAAATCCAATTTAAATCAAATTCAAATATTTTTATACTTGGAAACCAGCTGAAACTTTTTTCTTGGGTTTTAAGATTTGAGCTATTGGTGATCCCTTGGAGCTATTGGTCAAATCCCTCATGAAAACATTGTCCTCCTCATTGACTCTCAGGCTGCAATACAGGCCATTACTGACTATTGTATATACCCCTCAGAAATCTAGTTTGAATGTAAACTGCGTATAAACTCAATTCTTGGTACTGGAAGAGAGGTTGTCCTTTTATGGATTCCTAGCCACTGCGACATTTATGGAAATGAGCAAGCCGACTTGTCGGCTAAGGATGCTTCGATTTTACATCCACCTTGTCTCCCGACTCCTCTTCGAAATGTCAAGCGACTTCTCAGAAGCAATATCCGACACAAAAGAATTTCTATTCTTAGAGAGTTGCCGGATGAAAAGTCTTGGACTTATCTATTTGATAACCAGAAGTGCACACAGCTTTCCCTCCTCCCTAGAGTCGAGGGGTAGTGTGTTTTAGTCATCACCGGACATGATTACTTGCAAGCCCATGTATTTAGGATTGGACTTGCTGATTCTCCACTCTGCAATACTATGCACATAACTAGAGAGCAACTTTTCAGTTCCCCCTCCCTGCTTGATGTTCGCTCTTGTGATGACTTGGAGCCCTTGACCTTCCTGGGGCCACCTCTCTGCTATATTGGACTGCAAGACTCCTCATGTCTGAGAAGACGATGACAGGCGTAATTAAAAAGAAAAAGTTGTCTATTCTCTAACTGTACTTTATTTTTTAATTGTTCTTGACTTAAAATAAAACCTATATACAAGCAGAAATGAGTAGCTGTACCCTTTATATTTTGGAGCTATTTAGCATAGGTTTAAACACAGATGGAGCAAACTCTAGCCATTTGGTTAACATTAAACCAAACCTAGAAGGATAATTTTTTGATCACCTAGTTAGTTGATTAAATTTGAATGAACTGTGAAAAACTGTGTCAAGAATATAGCTTCTACTATATGTTGTGAGAAATTTAGAATTTCCTGATATATAAATGTCATTCATTTTTCTTTCAAGATAAATAAATGTCAACTCTTGCATATAGTAGGGGTAAATTTAGTTTTCAATCTGATGACCAATTTTGGCTCAAAACAAGTAAATAGAGTTTTGAAATTCTACTTCTAATAAATGTACTATAAATGACTGGAACATTACTGGAATACTTTATTCCCATCAATCGTTACTACTGAGGACATCTAATAAAAGAGTAGATGATAAAATTAATAATTATTTGTTATATTTGACTTGACAAAAAATTGTATCACACATCCAGTTTGTTATTAGACAAAAAGGTGGGCAACTGGGTATGCAGGTACCCTATTGGTGTTTGAAGTTAAATATGACCCCTAAAAGGAGCATTAAAAAAAAATTACACGTATTGTATAAAAATTTTAACGTTACCTAACTTTTACTTTTCTATTTATAGGTTTGATCATACTTTAGGTGGACTTGAAATGCAATTGAGACTCAGAGATAATTTTGCAATAGCTTTTAATAAAGCTAAGAAAACTGATAACAATGTTCTGAAAAATAACAGAGCTATGGCAAAACTTTTTAAAGAAGCTGGAAGAATTAAAAAAGTCCTCAGTGCCAATACTGAACATATTGCACAGGTAATATTCAAAAATATTGTATGCATTTGGGGCATTTCACAGTATTAAGTTGTTACGGATTCTACACTTCAGAAACATATTTTATCCTTATATTATCTTTCAGTGAAAATGCTTAAGCTGCACTTCAAGTAATTTTATATTATAGTATGTAATTAAAGCATTAGCATTGAAAAAGATTTTTAAACTTCAAATTTTTATTAAATATAGAGATTTATATTGCGTGTTACGGACTCTACATTAAAAGGACATGGATTTTTTTACTTAAATGGAAATGGCATTCCCTCTGAAACTAGCTGTTATTTCTATCTATTAAAATTTTCTTTTTACATTTTATTCATATATTAAATATCTGCACCACAAAATAAAAATTGGAAAGGAAAAAAATAATTTTAAATGAATTATTTATTACATAACTCCTTGTTTACAAGCCTGTTACGGACTCTACACATTTGTCTCATGAATATTAATGAAAATACTGTGTTCTGTGTTCAGACTATTACAACAAAATTGTTTTACTGTTCAATAGTGTCGAAATTTATGAAATTTTTTGGCTATTTCCTCATTATATGCAAAACAACGTGCTGAAGAACCAATTGGTGGTGGGTCAATGGGTAGAATTGACAGATGAGTGTCCCGGTTAATTTCTTCAAACTCTGCTTTTGGCATAGCTTTAAAATTGTTTGTTGATATGTGTTTAAGTTCTTAACAAGTAATTTTTCTTCTGGTAACATTTTCACTATTTGGCCTGGCCACTGCTCATTGCTCTGTTAAGTGCAGATATCCAAGTGCATATTTCAATGTCAGGTTTGGAAATGCTTTGGATTAATGATTGAGAATTATCATTCCTATGAGTATCTCCCACATCTTTTCTCTATATATTTGGAGTTAACTTCTGCAAATACTTTGCCATCATCAACATAAAAACTGTGCATTCTTCTGGTGCTAGGGATTGCTGTGACTGAGCTCGCATCCATTTCCAAGTTTAAACTCATCAACAGTTGCTAACATCTCAGCTTCAGGTACCAAAATAATGTTTATTGATTTAGTCTCTCTTTTAGCAATGGCTTAGAAATCATAGGCATTAGATGGCACATCTTTTTACTTCTCCCCCTATACCATCTACTAGTCCTTTTCCATGCACTGTAGGAAAAAAATTCTTGCTAGCAATGCAACCGTGGTCTTCCATGTGGTTTTTTAAATTGCTCACAAGGTTATACTTATTTTTAAATTGGCTAACACAACCATCTGACCAGTAATGAACATGTGTAAACGGTATTTTCAGTTTGTTCTTTACGTCATCCGAAATAATTCTGTTAAAGATGAAAACTTCCTTTTTGTGCAATGGGTTAGGACATCTGAGACAATTGCATAGGAAATATGCTGTAGTTTTTCCTCAACTTTATGATATACAACAGCTGTAAATATACTCACTTGCTCTGGTGACCAGTTAGCTTCCATGATTTCATTTTGTTGTTTCAGGCTATTATTTTCTGCAAAATCCTGTTGAACGATAATCTGACTTTCTGTCAGTTTCTCTTTTAGATATCGCATGTTTTCTTGCTGCCATTTTACAATGCATACATGCCTGGCAAATGAGTGCAGCTGTTCTTTAAGAACTTATATCCCTTCAACTAAATCTGTTTCAACAGCTACTTCCTTACCTGATCATCACTGGTAACCAATTGAAAATAGCTAATTGGTATGTCTTCAATCAAATTCAAACAAAGTTGAAAATAAATAAAGATATGCAAGTACTGGAAAACTGAAACAAACTTCTAAAAGTTAAATTTGAAGTAGTTTTTTGAAGTGAAAGTTTCATTTTACCTTTAAAGTTAAAGTTCTGGTGGTTTTATTTTGTGTGCATACAAATATTAATATGGAAACCCTGTCAACAAAAAACATCATTCCTGCCAAACGTAGAGTCCGTAACATTTTGTAGAGTCCGAAACAAAATTTTAAAATTCATAAAAAATAACAGAATTGAATAATAATGAAAATCAGTTAACAGTATTGTAACACTATTGTAGGAATTAGAAAATATTGATTTTGGTAAATATAAAATCATAACTAAAAATTTTAACAAAACTTTTCATTCTAATTTTGTTATGGACTCTATAACCATCATTTTTATAGAATACATTTATCAATTAAAATTATTAGCCATAATGGAGATGTGCCAGAACATTATTTGTCCTCAGTTTAAGTTTTGGTTTAAAAATCTGTTCAAGCCATTAAAAAATTAAAATTTACCGTAGAGTCCGTAACATTAAAAACTTAATTTCTGGTGTTCTAAACGCAATTCTATGCATAATATGTAGTAAAAAAAGAAAAGAATGTGATATTTATGTCCTTTAGAATATGCTCTCTCAATATATGTAATTAATTTTTAATTTTATTAAGTTTTGTTACGGACACACTCATGTCTCAAATACTGTGAAATGCCCCATTTACCTTTCACTGTATATTTTGTTTGATGAAATTTAAACTAAACAGTTTTGACTTCATAAATTAGAAAGGTTATAAATTGTGTGTACAGAGAATTTTAAAACAATATTGTTGGTTAATTCATCAATATTAATATCTAGTGGGGTTTTTAAAATGGTAAGTTTTACAATATTGAACAAATATGGTTATTCAGGGTCGTATTCTGTTTAAATGTTTTAACCTCTAATATCGGCAATTTATCTTATATTTTATTATGTTGTGATTCATGGTGACGACAGAACCAGGAAATAATAGAATTCTCAGGAAAAAATAATTTCTGGAAAAACTCAGGGAAGTTTTTTCATTTAAGCGTTTAACTCAGAGAAGGATATTGCGCTTTTCAAAAATGAGTGCAGAAATTTCTATGTGAAATGTATATCAAAGTTGAGGGAACGTTCTCCATTAGCTTATGCATTGACAAAGACAGTATCTTGTTTTGATCCAGGAGTTGTGGTGAGTGTGATAGTGTTCACCAAGCGTTTTGACACATCTTCTAATTTTATCACAAAAAACTTGGATTGGCGGCTTGGCAGAAGACAAAGCCAAAAGACAGATCAAAGACATTTGTTGCAGGCTCGATGTGTAGAAGTGCCTTCAACAATTTAAAAGATCCGTTGACCGAATCGATCAATTCTGATGTTCAGTTTTTAATGCAGAAGGTGGCTGTGGAGATGCTGCAATTGTTATGAGGATGGTTGTGATTTTGTCACATGGTAACGCAAATGTTGAGAGAGTTTTTTTCTATAGACAGTGATTGGTTTGTGGGAGAACCAGAGTGAATCGTCCATAGTAGTAAGAAGGAGGGTCTATAAACATGTCATTTCCAAGGGTGGCCTTTATGGCCCAACAATTTCTAAAGATGTGAGCCATTATGCTAGAAATGCATGAGCAAGATTTGCCGAATCAAAGAAACAACAACAGAAAGAGCAACTAGAAAAAAAGCATGTTGTAAAAAGAAAAAGGAAGCAGAATCTCAGTTGAAAGAGTTGTTTGCAAAAAAAGGCAACCATTTTGCAGCAATATAGAGGCACAGATGGCAGCTCTGCTAACACATCAAAATACTTAAAAGTGTAATATATTAAATATGCTATTTATAACTTAATATTATCTGGCCTATTATGGTATACAATAAAATATTTTCTTAACTTATTTTTAATCATTTATCAGTCAATAGATTTTTAGTTCATCAAGTGTCAAGTTTATCATTATTTCTGGGGATTTGTTCTGCAAACAGATGGAGAAACTCAGAGAATTTCAGGAAAAATACTCTGGAAATCAAGGGAAAACTAAGGGAACTTTTTTCTTCAATTTTTGTAGCCACCCTGTGATTTTTATGTTGCGATTTCTTTCATCTAAACTGATTAGTATCATGCTTATAACATTTTTTTAAAATAATGACAAGTGCATGCATGCTCTCAATTTATACTACTATGCTACCACATTTGATATTAATTTAGTTACTACAATCTTCACAGTATTTATTACGTAAGAATATCAGTTATATAAAATGAGATATATGAGATACTAAACATGAGGCAAAAAAAAATCTAAGTGAAGTTTAAAAAGCAATTTTTTAATCTTAATGTTTTGTATTCTGTAAATTACTATCGACTATAATCACAATGGACCTTTTTTCTGATCATTAATTAAGCCAAAAGATATAGCTTTTTAAAATTAATATCTTTATTTATTACAAAACTGTCGTCCATTCATCATATTCTAATGATTATAAAACTTAAAAATGAATTAACTTTTATGATCACTGAATTTGTTGTCTTATTAGTAAATGTTTGTAATATTTTCAGGTTGAAAGCTTGTTAGACGATAAAGATTTTAAGAATCCGATAAGCAGAACTGAATTTGGTGAGCTATGCAAGGACCTTTTTGCACGTGTAACAAAACCTGTTGAGGCTGCTTTGAAATCTGCAAATGTAGATATGGTGTGTGTTTTTTTTACATTTTATCTTATCTACTTTGGGTAAACATAATTCCTCTTTTTGTACTACTCATCACAATGCAATACAGTAGTAGTTATCCCCATTTCCTATCCAGTATTTAAGTAAAATTTATAATTTATATATTTTTATAATGCATTTAGAAGGTAGTGACAAATTGAAAATTGTAATTTCCTCATAATATATAAAGTTACTTTATCCAATAAAAATAAAAGAATTTACTACTTAATTTTGAAATTTCCATACAAAGTACTGTTATGTTCATTCCACAGCATGTTTAATGACCAAAAAAATCACATTTGACTGAAAGAATCTAAGAAAATTGGGTTATCAAGAAATCTACTGGTTAGGATGGTTGCTGTGTGTATTATTGGATGATGCAGAGCAGGTTTAAGTGCTGTTTAAGTGAAAAAATAATTTTTCTTCAGCAAATAATTAGCAAAATGAAATGTCTCAATCATGTATATTAAAGTATCAGCTATTTGTGTTACATTAATTAGTAATGATTTCACTTGTAAATACAACCCGTTAGTAAATATAGTACAGAAAATGTATGTTTCAGAGTTATAGAGATAATTTTGAGAACTTCTATTCAGTATATAAAGTGATTTAAAGTAAATTACTATACAACCCGTTAGTAAATATAGTACAGAAAATGTATGTTTCAGAGTTATAGAGATAATTTTGAGAACTTCTATTCAGTATATAAAGTGATTTAAAATAAATTACTATGAAGAGTTTGGGACAAAAAAAAATCAAAATTCATACAAAATATTCTCAATAATAAAATATATTTAAAAGGTTTGCATTTCGTTTTTTTTTTTATTATGGTGTGATATAAATATTTTAACTAATTTTTAAAACTATGTACAAATTACTCAATATTGTTTGAAAGACATTTTAATTCTGGTATCTATTTCATAAATTGAAAATTTTTTATGATTTATATTTGAAACTAAAGGAAAATTGCTACTTGGCATGCTTTTATCAATATTGTATTATGAATGGTATTTTAGATCAATATATTGAATGATCAATCCTAATATTGAGTATTGTTTCATAGAGCTTGATCGATCAAGTTATCCTATCTGGATCTGGAGCTCGCGTTCCTCAGGTTCAGCAAATATTACTTGAATATATTAAGAAGGAAGAATTAGGAAAGAGCTTGAATACTGATGAATCTGCTGCACTAGGAGCTGCATATCAAGCTGCTCACCTGAGCAAGGGATTTAAAGTAAAAACCTTCTTAATGAAAGATGCCAATATATATCCCATCCAGGTTTGTATGTTTTTGTAAAATATTGTTCTTGTGCAATCTAATTTATACTGTATTTTGACATTAATGTGGGATGAAAAAAAAATGATTAGCATAGAAAGTTGACTAAAATATTTTTAGCCAAAGCCTGTCCAAAATGCTTGAGTACCTTGTAAATTATCATTAGCAAATATTTTTTACTGTATTGAATAATTACTCTTATTGCTCTCAACATTTCAAAACTGAATAAAACATTAAAGTTTATTTATACTTGGTTAAAGGCGATTTGAGTATGCAATAGTTTTAGTTATTTTAAATTGTAAATTAATTTATATACATTCAATTTTTACGTATCTTACGGTTTCGTACTTAAGATTTAACTTTGAAGTTTGTTTTAGAGCAACTTATCTTCACAATAGAGTGAGCTATTAAATAACATTATAATGATTACTTTATACTTGAAAATAATTTGATTCTTATTAAATCTTATTGTTCAGTAAACTCTGTTTACGTGTTGCTTGATGAATTAACAGCTGCACAACTTCTTAATTAAAGATTTATTGAACTTAACAACACATGAAGAAAATTACACGCACAACAACTATTGCTATCACTCCAGAAGAAGTACAAGGTGTTGCCAACATGGCAAATATAAATGTACTTACAAACCAACACGCCTCCTTACATTTATATTTATTAATTACAAACATAACAGAAACAAGCATTAATTACATTCAACCCTTAACACAAAACACTTAAATAATTTCAAAAATTCTTTCATTAACCTAAATGTTAACAAAAATTTAAATACAATTTAGCTTATTTAATATTCTGACATAAACAAAATTTATATCAATTTCAACATTTCCTTGAATTTAGTAAATTTAATTTTTCCTAATGACTTAGTAAAAATATCAGCAGTGTTTGAATCTGAATCTATCTTAACAATTTCAATAACTCCATTTTTAACATTTTCATGAACATAATGATATTGTACTTCTATATGCTTAGAATTTTTTGTAAAGTTTCCATATTTAGCTATATCAAGAGCTCCAGAATTATCTTCATAAATTTTAATAGGTTGAGCAATTTCAACAAAAACATCATTGACAACATTTCTTAAGAAATTTATTTCTGTTACAGCTTCAGATAAAGCAATATATTCTGCAAAGGTGGATGACTTAGTTACACAATTTTGTTTTTTGGATTTCCAATAAATGGAATTTCCAAACAATTCAATTACAAACCCAGTAGTTGACTTTCTATCAACAATATCTCCTGCCCAGTCAGCATCAACATAACAATTCATAATATCAGCTTTATGACTTTGGTTATATGTTAATTTAAGATCTTTGGTTAAATACAAATACTTTAGAACTCGCAATGCATATTTGAAATGTGTCTCATCATAACAATTTTGAAATCTACTTAAATAATTAACACTGAAAGATATGTCTGGTCTAGTACCATGACTAATATACAAAAGTGCTCCTATTAAATTTCTATATTTAACATTCTCATTTAAACTTGATTGACTCAGTTTAAGATTAATCTCCATTGGTGTATTATAAAGTTTTGAGTTTTCAATATTATATAGTTTAGCTAGCGATTCTATATATTTTTTCTGACTCAATGTTAAGGTATTACTACATTTCTCATAATCATATTCAATATAAATTCCAATGTAGCTTTTTACTTTATTTAAATCCTTCATTTTAAATTTATTATGTAGTTGTTTTTTAATATCATTAATTACCTGAATATCTTTGCAACATATCAACAAATCATCGACATATAAAAGAATATATACAGTTTTATTATTTTCAGCTTTAACATAAAGACAACAATCATATTTACTTCTACGAAAACCCAGAGTTTCAATATAATCATTAAAGCATTCATACCAAGCACGTGGGCTCTCTTTTAAACCATACAATGCTTTGTTTAATTTATAAACTCTGTTGGAAACATCATTATAGCCTTGTGGCTGTTTTACATAAACTTCAGATATTACTTTACCATTTAAAAACGCCGTCTCAACATCCATTTGATGTATGTTTAAACTATACTGACAAGAATATGAAAGTAATAACTTTAAAGTTTGCATTTTAACAACAGGTGAGTATGTATCATCGATACTGTCTTTTTGCTGGAAACCTCGAACCACTAACCTGGCTTTAAAAACATCACCTGGTTTTCTTTTGTATACCCATTTCACATCTAGAATTGCCTTACCCTCTGGTTTACTCACTAGTGTCCAAGTATTATTCTTTACAAGACTGTTCATCTCACTGTCCATTGCTTCTTTCCATCGTTCAGCCTCATTACATGTTGTCGCCTCCTCGAAGTTACCTGGAATCATAGCATCACAAAAATTTGCACAAACACAATACCCATATTCTTCATCAAATCGAACTGGTGGTTTGATTTGCCTTCTTGGTCTCATTCCACTTTTTATTTTGTCATCATTTTTCACATCGTCCATGGAGTTCTCATCATTACTTGGCTCATTTGACACTTCTTCAGATTTTTCCTCATCTTCATCAGCACAACCTATACACATAATGTCTTCTTCAATAATGTCAACATGCCTTGCAACTAATAATCTGTTATTCACCAAAACTTTATATCCAACTTCTGCATATCCAAGTAAAATTCCAAATTCAGCCTTTTTATCCCACTTTGATCTTCTCTTTCCTTCTGGTATTCTAACATAAACTCTACTTCCATACAATTTTAATTCATTTGCAGATGGTTTCCTATTAAAAAATATTTCATAAGGTGTCTTCCTCACTGCAGTATTTGCCAATGTCCTATTTTTCAGATAAGCTGCTGTTTTAATCACTTCAGGCCAAAAACGTCTGTCAACTTTTGCTTCTGCTAGAAGACATCTAGCCATATCCATTATTGTTCTATTATATCTTTCCGCAGTGCCGTTCAATTCATGTACATGTGGTGGACACGACTTTACCTTTATACCTTTTTCTCTTGCAAATTTAAATATCTTGCTATTCATATATTCTTTACCATTATCACATCTCAGTTCTTTTATCATCTTCCCTGTTAAATTTTGAATTTCATTTACATATTCCATAAAACAATCAGAGACTTGATCCTTCGACTTAATACAACAGACTTTTGCCAATTTGCTATAATCATCGATAAAACTCACGAAGTATTTTTCACCATTACATCCAGTTGTTCTATGAGGTCCATTTACATCAGTATGAACAATCTCCAGTATATCTTCTGCTCTTCTTCTATTATTCTTAAAGGGTAAATTATGCATCTTGTTCTCAATACATATAGCACACTTCATATATTCTGATTCTATTTCTTTAGGTAACCCTTCTAGTAACTGATTTTTACACATAATATCCAGATATTTAAAATTTACATGCCCAAGTGTACGATGTAGTTTTTCTTTTAATGTTAATGTATTATTGGTCACATTTGCAAATATTTTACTAGCATTTGAAACATAACTTGTTACTTTATATAATCTTTCATCTTTTTTCGCTACTGCTAATAATGTACCATCTAATTTATAAATTCTTGAGAACTGCCCTTTTGATACTATTTTATGATTGTCAGTGATCTTTGAATAACTTAATAAATTTGCCTTCATTTCTTTAACATAAAATACATTTTTCAAAGTTACTATGGATTCAGTGTCATAAACATGAAAAGAGACTGTAATATTACCAACCTTTGTCGCTTCTAACATCCTTCCATCACCAACTTTTACTTTAATAGGGTTCTTCAATGCTACTTGGTTTTCAAAATATTCATCACTATTTATTATATGATCGGTAGACCCGCTGTCCAGTAACCAAATAATTTGATTTTTATTTGCCATATTATTTTCATTTGAGCTTGACATGTTGCTTTCAATTATTGTAGTATGAAAACTGTTTCCTGGCTGACTATTGTTTTCTCTGTGGTTAGAGTGCTCCACGTCCGCGATGTTTACCAAAACCACGACCCTGATAATTTGAAAGACTTCGACTACGATAATTAGAACCACTGCCACGATAGTTCACTTGACCACGGCCATACCAACAGTACTTTTTAATGTGGCCATATTTACCACAATTAAAACAGACATTTCCTTGTGGGCTCGATTTGTTTGTTTCAATTTTAAATGCATTCGATTTTTCTATTGGTGCTCTGTCTTCACAATCATTTTTCTCTTCGAGCGATTTTGACTTAATTTTACTTTTTAGATAATCAACTGTTCTGTCCTTCTCCGGTAAAACATCAATTAAATCACCAATATGACTGTAGTTTGATGGTAATGCTCTTAACATGTAATTAAGTTTTTCTTGTTCAGTCACGGTTGCACCGGCTTGTTTAAGCTCGTTAACAGACTTCTCAAACTCATCAAAAAATAAACATAAATCGGAGTAATTCTTCAATTTGACATTTTCTAAGTTATTTCTACATACAATTTGCAATGACGTTGAAGTTTTCAAATACATGATATCGAATTTGGCTATTATATCAAAAGCAGACTCACATTCATGGATGTATTCCAATTGCTTGTTTGTTATTGCGCCATAAATATAATTTGTTGCTTGTACATCTTTTTCTTCCCATTTTTCTTGGTTATCGTTTGCATTAATTTTTCGTTGTACCACTTCCTTACATTTTTTTAAACTGCAAAAATGTCATCATTCTTATTTTCCAATTAAAGTATTCCGAACCATCAAATAGCGGTATACTAATATCGCTGCTTCTTGCATGCGCCATTTTCTTTTTACGCTGGTATGGGTATATTCTTAAGCAACACTAATTTTCAAAAAACCACAGACCTCTGCTACCATGTTCAGTAAACTCTGTTTACGTGTTGCTTGATGAATTAACAGCTGCACAACTTCTTAATTAAAGATTTATTGAACTTAACAACACATGAAGAAAATTACACGCACAACAACTATTGCTATCACTCCAGAAGAAGTACAAGGTGTTGCCAACATGGCAAATATAAATGTACTTACAAACCAACACTTATAATTTTTAACGATCAGATATATTATGTTTTTATATTTTGGTGTCTTTCAGTCAGTAAACTGTTGTGATAAAATTCCCCACTGACTTTAAAAAGTCTTAATAAAACCTGGTTTTTCAAAGTTTAGTTTTTCCAATTTAGTTCCCTTTAAAAGCCTTGATATGTGTTTGAAAGCCTTAAAACTATTATAGGTCTTAATTTTTGTACTATTGTTCTAATACTTTACTAAAAGCTGCATTTTTCTTTTATCTGCATTCAAAAACCAAGATTTAATGGTACATGACCAAATTAAATATTGTTGATTTTGGTTTGAGTGTAAAAAAGACCAAATTACAAGCAGCAAGATTTCTTCTAGTAAATATTTATATTCCTGTTTTAAAATGCGACAACATGAGAAAAGTGTTAGACTGAAACCTCTAGAAAATGGTCTTCAGAATGATTTGTAACTTGAATAGAGAGAGGGGCCCTGATTTTTCTCTTGCTTGAAGTGTGGCAACCCAATAAAATTCCTCTCTTATATATTATTTAATTAGTTAAAAATATTGATTTTTTAAGAAACGTTTATACTTAAGGACTTGTATTTTGGAAAACAGAATTCAATGGTTTTTAATGTAATACATTTCCTAACCCCACATTTAATCAAACTAATAACTTTTTAGGTGGATTTCCAAAGAGAATATGAATTAGAGGATAAAACAACTGGAATAAAAACAGTAAAGAGGATTTTATTTAGCAGAAACAACGGCATTCCTTTGAAAAAGATTATGACTTTCAATCGACATGTTAAAGATTTTGAGTTCTATGTAAACTACGGTGACTTGGGTTTTCTTGATGACTTCGAATTAAAGTATGTTATCATTCAAAAAATTGTTTATGAAATAATATAAATATTTTCTTATATTTTTCTTTTCTCTGTAATAATTTATAGAAAAATGCATGTAATTTGTATTTTTAAAATTTTATTTTTACACCAATAACTTTGAAAAAATCTTAAAATGATTTTTTAAACTGTCTCTAAATGTAGCAAATCTTGCAATACTAATTTGTAGTAAAAAATAGAAGATACAGATATATTGAATCAAGTCATTAATAGTTGAAGCCCACCTGTGTTAGACTACATTTTTCTAAAATTTCCTAGGAAATTTCATGAACATTCCAAGAAACAAACTATTTCTTACAATAAACACATTTTTAACATCAGTGTAATTTTTGATTCTTCATTTAGATTTACTCTTTCCTAGATTACTGTACAAAAGTAATTAACACATGATAAATGTAGAGTTTTCAGCTGCAGTGGGCCATATCACAATAATAAACCCCAGAAATGATTTATGTCCCTCTTATGTACCCCTTTTATATAATATATATGTATACATATAAATATATAATTTTTTTTACAGACTAATGTAGTTTGTATTATCACAATTTATTACAATTGAATTGTGACATTAAAATATATTTATAATTGTATGCAAATTGTACAACTTTTTTTAAAACACATAAAAATATCAAATACCAACACCACATTATTTATATATTTTCTATTTTGTCTTAAAACTTTATGCAAATGACTCCTTCCCCTAGTAATGTCTCGATAAATTAATCTAGTGATTATGTCTATTTTAAATGTACAGTATTGAAATATATAGATGTTTAAAATCTTTCAGTGCTCTTGGCTCATTGAACATATCAAAAGTATTTTTAAGTGGAGTTGAAACAGCTGTAGGAAAGCATATGGATGAAAAGACTGAATATAAGGGAGTTAAAGCCCATTTCAGAGTAGATGAAAGTGGAATTCTGCACTTAGATGAAGTATGTATTATTACCTTGAAGTATGTATTATTACTAGGGCAACTTTTTGCAACAAATGCAACCTTTTTTCACACGCTCTACGCTGCTTGTAAAGTACTAAAAACAAAATTCCTCCTACATGGGGTGTATTATAAGAGAGTTATAACCTCAACATAAATGCAACTTTTTGCATGAATGCAACCCCACCTGCAACTTTTTTAAAATTTAGCTTAAAATTAATTCATATAAAATTACTATTTCATTTTTTGCCCTCTCAATCAACCCTTTGATCACGTGTGTCTGATACTCAAGTACTGCGGATCAAACAAGTTCATGGAAAGAAGGTGTTCATCCTAACAGACGAAAGTGAAATAAATCGCAAGAAGTACCTTAACACATTGGTTGGCACTCTTGATAATCCTGAGGAAGCTTGCGTAATCGACTGCAGAGTTTGTGAAGTGAGTGTCGATCATCAATATGTTGTTCGCCTTGTAAATAACGTTTTAAAATCTCTGATTATTAAGCACAAGGATTTTGCGCTTCTGCTATTCAATACAGCACATTATGTGACTACAGCTGGTGTAGTTTTTCAGTGTTAAAGAAATTACTTGCCAAGGATTGGCCATTCAACGTTCTTCTGTATTTAATGATGTATTATAATACTATTTATAATACTAAAATTTTCAATTTTTATTGAATTTTTTCATTTTTTACGAATAATTTATTTTAGATTTTAGTGTATCAAAAATAAATGCAACTTTATTTCCATAAATGCAACTTTAGGGAATGGTAAATGCAACATTTCCCATTTTTACTGCTACAAAAAAGTTGCTCTAATTATTACCTTGTTTTTATCATCTGAAATTATATATATATATATATATATATATATATATATATTATTTTTATGATTGCTTTTTTAACAATTTAATGTCCTCTATTAGAATTCTTTTCCATATGGACTAAAAAAAATTGTGTACATTTTGTTGTACCTTTATTACCATAGAGCCCCAATTATTAGGATGTGTAAGTTTAAGACTAGCAAATTTATTTTTCAGTTTTTTTTATCTTTAATTTTTAGTTCTTTAACATTCTTTCAAGTAGATCTCATTTGTGCTAACTTTTGTGTTGGTTAAAGACAGGTCTTACAAAATATCTTGTTACTCCTGTTAGTATTCAGAAACTTTTCGTTGATGATTTAGCCAAGGAACAATGTTAAATAGCTCAATACAGTGGTACCTTGGTTAGCGACTGTAATCCATTCCCGTTTTGCTGTCATTAACCAAAACCATCGTTATCCAAGACGTGATTTTCCACAAGATTTAATTGAAAATTGGATTAATTTATTCAGTCTCTCCCCACAACCATAATACATATTAAAAATGCAGATAAAACTAATTTCAATGTCTTAAAAATATGGCCTCTTTTCAAAAATGATTCTTAAATACTGCATGGACTTTTCATTAAATATATCTGCAGTTCTGATAATTTCAGATTTGTTATTGACATTTTATAGCAACCTTTTTGAACTTCCTCCTCACTTTGCCAAAACATTTTTGATTTCGGTAGTCGTTATTTGTTCTTTCTCTCCATCCTCACTCCTTCATCCTCCTCCATTTTCTCTCCTCCATCACACTTTTCATTCAAATCAAAAGAATGGCCCTATTAAAAAAGCTGTTTACAATATAGGGTAGATTGATTTGAGTCATTTCTATTTCTCATTATAAAATATTTATGTGTCTAAAATTACTAATAAATTATGTTTTCAGGTTGAAGCTGCTTTTGAAAAAACTGAAGAAGAAACTCCAGAGTCCAAACTTGAATCTGCATTCACCAAATTAGGCAGTACATTAGGAAGACTCTTCTCTGGATCTTCAGATGAAACCACAGATGATAAACCTGTAGAAAATAAAGATTCGAAAGCTGAAGAATCTACGGAATCTAAAGATTCTAAAAAAGAGGTATTGTAGTTTAAATTATTTTAGATTAAATACCTTGTGTAATTTAAAATATATTTTAATGTAAATCAGCTCTAAATAAGAATTTTATGAATTTATGCTTTTGGTATTGTTGGTGTCTCAAAGGTATTGAGTTCGATAATGTATTTACTAGAAAAATTAAAACTTAACAACTTTTATTTACATTTATATACAACCTCGTTAGATACGTGTGACCATGCTCATAGCTGTATGATAGTATAGCCAAGTGGAAAAAGTGCTTGTTTTTGTGCACCCAAGTGCATGTGATGCACTTTGATATCTGAACCAATCAGCCTATGGTTGTGTTTTGGAGTTGATGTCTGCTGCAATACTAAATTATATCATATTAAGTGTACCAAGTTGAGATCAAAAACTGTACAGAAAATTTTTTGTGTTATAAAGTTTTTAAAGTTTTAATTTGCTTTATTTAATTTTCTCTCCACTCTTATCAGTGATTAAATAGTTAATTCACTTTCTCTACAGCAGTAGCTTTCATACAACTGCCTTCACTAGAGTTCTTTTATTTTTATACAAGTGCAAAAAAATGTAAATATTTTTATATTAATTTTCAGGGTACATTATTTAAATTATTGTCAATAAATACTTTACTGAAAGGTTACATTTTTCTTTTGCTTCAATTTTTTAATATTTTTGTCTGGCTATTGTAAAATTTTCATAGCTTTATTTGCAAAAACAAATTGATTAAAATATTTTTCACTGGAGTGTTTGGATTTCAAGTTTAAAAATGTTCTTTCAGTTTGAAAAAAAGTAACAGAATATATGTGTGATGTATTCTATTGGCTTTAATTTTATTTAATGATTTTAGAACATAAATTTTTCTTGGTTGTATGAAACTAATATTTTGGAGTTTAATACAATGGTTTTACTGGAATATTAAAAAAAAAAATGATTCATAATGGGTCTTGAAATTTTTTTGATTTTAAGAGTATTTTTAAAAATGGATATTTCAAGTTCATATGTTATTTTCATTTTATTCAGATTTTAGTGATATATTCTGTCATAAAAAGAAACTTTTGTTTCTATTAATATTGTCTCTTTTCAAAGAATGATAAAACACAAAATATAACCAAAGAAAGTGAAAAGAATGCTACAGAACCTAAAAAAGAATTGAAACTAGTAGTCGTCAAAGAACCTGTAATTTCTACTCAAGAATATCTTGATATGCCTAATTTAGGTGATGCTAGTGTTGAAGACTCTATAAAAAAGTAAGTTTTCTAATAACTATTTGATATATTTTAAGGTATATTTGTGTTGATTGTTGTATAACCTTTTCATAAAATTTGAAATGAGAAAATTTGTATAACCTTCTTTTATAACAACCACTGTGACTTGTCTTTGAACTAGTTAAACTTTTTTTTCTAACGATCACACTAATATTGTACTCTTAATACATGGAAATGAAAATCTATACACCTAATTCTGTTTTTGCACGAATTTTTTTACATGAATTTAATTTAACACTGATTCAAAATAAATATTTCGTTTTCTTTTTACTACGCAAATCATTGATTTACTATACGAGTGGGGCCAAACCAATTTCTAAGAACTTCTTTTTGCTTGTGTTCTAAGAAATTTATTTTTTATTTGTGGCATAGTAGTATCATTTCTAACCTGGAGTAGATGGCATTATACCTGTTCTACTCCAACATAGCAGATACATCATTACGCCACATCTGTGCAGGATTTACAGATCTTTCTTGGCATATGGGTACACGCCACATTCATGGAGAACTTTATAAGGTCATTTTTATACCTAAACCAGGTAAGACATGTTACAGTAAAGCCAAAGCCTTCAGATGTATTAGTCTGACATAATTTCTCCTTAAGACTGGAGAAATTGATTGACAGATACATTAGGGACGAGGTTCTAAAAGCTGAACCCCTATCGAGATTTCAACATACCTATCAGCCTAGGAAATCTACAGAGACTAGTTCTCTTCTGTAGTCTGACTCTCTCTCTCGAGTGGATGCAGACCCCTCCTTACCGAGTTATTCATAACCCACAGCAGATTAGCCAAAGGCTAGGGAGAGCCTCTAAAAAGAAACTCGAGAGGAAGGCCGTAGGACTTGCTGTCCGAAAAGCCCTCGCCCACTTGGGATAGGTGCGTCTTGGAGTGGACGTGGTCGACCAAAGTGTGCACACGAATTAAGTGGTCAGGCAGATAAACTCTGTAGACTATTAGTCGCAGTGCTGGCCCACTTCATAGTCACCCCTTCAACAAGTCATAAGTATCATTTCTATATTACACCCTCAAACAGATTGCATAACAACTAGTGTGGGTTTTAAAACACATGCATCGTTTACCAATGTGTGCGTCTAGGTATCTATCTATCTATATATGTATCATCAATGTGTTTATTGAATTTGGTGCACATCTATGTCATACAATGTCATCGTTTCATCCCATTAAATTTTTTTATTTTAGACCCCAAAGAAAAATGTCAGATTTTATAAATAACGAGGATTACAGGATTCTGTCCAAAAAGCAAGCCAATGCTAATTCTAGATGACCTTTGTTTTTAGATTTATATAGCTGCTTAACCAAAACAAGAACACAACAATTAATAACTGAATTCATTCGTAAAACCAGGGAGACATCAGAATCAGAGGACTCGTACAGTTTTTGCTCTAGAGTTCACAGAAAGGAATTCCTTAATAGAGGAAGAAGACAATTTCCGCCCGACATTTCTAGTGATAGCTGTGATATTCCAGTCATACACAAACCTATGCGCCGTTTGTTGTCAGAAATTAAAAATAAATAAAATCTTATGTGTAAAAAAGATTTTTTGTTGTTGTCTATTAGGAATTTTTTTCGTTTCAAATGTAAATTTACTTGAATACATTTTCATTACATATTGTTACATGCGATTTTGTTGAAATAAAATAATAAGCTTAAAATGAATATTTTCATATGGTTTTTTAAAATTACTTTTACTGATTTTTTAGATCAGGAACCAATCTTCTATTCTTACCTTGATACTATGTCTTTTTTGCATGAATTTTTTTTACACATATTCGTTAGGAACGTACCTATTGTGTAAAAACAGAATTGGGTGTATTGTAGTTATCTGCTTAAACTAAAAGTTTGCGATTGAGCAGTGATATTATGACATACTTAAACATCACAATTGGTGTTTATATTAACAAAATTGATTTTACTGAATTATATTTTAAATATTAAAGTTGTATTATAGAATTTTTTAGAAACAAGGAATGAAATGTTTCAATCACATTTATATATTCCAGTCTTTAAAGCTCCTTAATTAAAATATAAACAAATTTTAAGTTTAAAGCAGACTTGTTGAGCATGCACTTCAGTCTTATTCTACGTTATCAATTCGTCGTTCATAGATATAATAACTTGCATATTTTTTTTCTTTGTGTAGTTTATACATTCTTGGTAATTTAATGCTCTTGAAACTGAGTAATGATATTGAACTCTGAAAATGCCAATAATTAAATATTACATTTGGCCAGCATTTTCAGGGTTCAATTTATCAATACTATATCATTTTTGATGCACTTTTATTTTTTTATTATTTATAAAAATGTTTATGAATTAAAAATATTAATATTTCATGATTTATCTAATTATTCTTCCAGATTAAAAGATTTAGATGAGCATGATCGAGCAAGATTAGCTAAGGCCAAAGCTAAAAATTCGCTGGAATCCTTTATTGTGGAAACCAGAGACAAGTTGTACAGAGAGGAATATGAGAAAGCTTCAACTGAAGAGGAGCGGAATAACATGCAACAGAAGTTGACTGAAATTGGAGATTGGTTAGAATACGAGTCGGATGAAGCTGCAACTGATGTAAGTGGATGTAAAATGTATCTGGGCATTAACATATTACATGTATCTTGGCTGAAATAATATTAGATTTCCTCAATTGTGATATTTTATAACTTAACTTACTTAACCACATGGTTTATCACGCTGTTCTCTTGCAATGGCCAGCTCGTCCGATTTCTGAGAGTGGGGCAATTAGAATATGTTAGAGACTTGAAGCTAATAAAAAATAAATCTGCAATGTAACAGAATTTTTATTCGGTAAAGAAAAATTTTTTGCCCTGAATTAACACGCTATTAACTAATTTAATTTATTATAGAAGGGAGGTCTCCAAGCATTTAAGGCATACTTTCAATAGTGTAGCATTTCTAGGTTACCTAAAATTTAAATTTTGGATTTAGCAAATTTTGAAGCAATCAGGGTAGATAACCAATTTCTTTTGTTGGAATAATTTAAATTACATTCAGTTTATTTACCCAAGACCCCACGTCTTTTTGTACACCTAGTTTCATTAGAAAAACAAGAAATTATGTCTGCTCAAATCGATTTTTAGGTTTAAAAAAAATTATAAGTGTGGGGGGGGGGTCAGTTCAATTTTTGGGTGACCTTCAATTATAAATGAGTGAAATAGCAAATATTCCAATGTTTTCTCATTTTACTGATGGAGAATTAGTTTCTTTGTTAAAACATAATCTCGTCCGACAACCTGTTATCTAGAACAATCGTCGACAGCAGCGCTCGTAATGCCTAGACTGGAAAGGTTGAATTGAGCCACTTTTGATCTAAACCCATATTTGAATGCATTTTTAGACTGGATTGAGCTGCTTTAGGTCAATACCATTTTGCTAGGTGATGTAGCACTTTGAGAACTTGCAAAAAATAAATAACTGTTTTGCAAAAAATTGTGAATTGAGCCAGGTTTGAAACTAATCACATCAAATGATAACTTGTATTTTAGAAAATATTTCTTAATCACTTTAACTAATGGTTTCTTTTTAGGTATTTAAAGCCAAGTTAAGTGAGCTAAAAAAGATGACAAAGAGCTTGTTTGAACGAGTGAAGGAGCACCAGGACAGGCCAGAAGCTTTAAAAGCTTTAAATGATATGTTAAATATCAGTCAAGTATTTTTAGCTTCAGCTCGTAATATGAGTGAAGATGAACAAATATTTACTGAAGTGGAATTACAAACACTGAACACTTTAATTACAGATACTAAGGTATGTCAGTTTTTAGAAAATTAACTCTCCTAATTTTTCAATGCAAGTTTACCAACTCCAAGATTTTATCTTAATTTGATTTTAGAATTTCTGGTTGTTGTCAAGCAAAAATTTAAAAAATAATTTTAAGTATGATTTTCAATGTCTTACTATATATAACACTTGATAAAAGCGTCATTACCTGGATAACAATCAGCAAACTTAAATATTTTTAATAACAAAACTTATTAATTACAATTTTTACTAAACATTATCCTTGGATTCCTTCAACATATGTTATGTTTCCTATAGTAATTAGTAGTTCAAACTTTTTATTTTCTTCATTCAAACATATATTTAAGTTTAAATTGCTTTTGCAATACCTATGGGAATGTCTATAAGATTTATTTACAAAGGTAGATTCAGGTTCTAAAAAATTAATTCACCTTATAAATATTGCTGATTTAAAAATTTTGAGAATTTGCATAGTAGATAATTTTTTTCACTAAAATTTACTAAATTTTCCTCTTTTTTTTCATTATTTTAACCCCTTGGGTACTTTGACAACTGAGACTCATTGTGCACTTGTTTTGCCTAAGATACGAATGACGAGTCTAATTTGTCATTCAAACTAGGACAAAATTAAACATACACATTCTTGTTCATGGCAAGAGTGATTGGTGTTACGAGACTCCTTGAATCAAATTATTCAATCGTTCTTTGTACAAAGACAAATATTTATGCAGCTTCGTTATCAGACATTCTTTTTTGGAATGAACGCGAAGATCAAAAGCTGTGCGATCTCTCATACTGTTACCATTCTTATCAAACCAAATTATACGAAAATATAACAGCAACTTATGTGGAAACTATAATCCAAACTTTTTTTTTCAAATAAATCTGTGCCCAAGGGGTTAATTGTTATCATATTTGTTACTAGTGGAATGTTGTGAGTAAAAGTAATTTTGGTTTAAATTTTATTTTCCCTTCTAGATTAATTTGAAAAGATTTAGTTATTTTTTTTACATCTGTGTATAGATTCTCTTGCTTTATTGTAGATAACAATTTGTTCTTGTTAAATATTCTTTTTTTGTTTCAATGCATTGTACAAATATTTCTCTTTGAAGTTTCACATTTAAAAGGCCTGTGATGTTCTTCCATCTTTTAGCAATGGTTTAAAGAGACTCTCGCTGAGCAAAATGCTTTACCATTCAATGAGACTCCAAAACTAACTGTCAAATTAATAGCAGAAAAAGTGTCTGCCCTCGACAGGGAAGTGAAGTATCTGTTGAATAAAGCACGTTTTGCACAACCTCTGAAGAAAAAGGTTCCAGTGAAGGAAACAACATTGAATGAAACGCAAAATGCTACTGAACAAGGTAATTCACTAATGCATAAGTGCAACACAAGTTTTAGCAAAGAATGACATTCTTTTTAATTTTTACCTCTTAGATGCTAGTTATTACTATAAATTATATTTTTGATTACATATATAAAGATTATTATAGGTAAGATGTGTAAATAACTAGCCACTGCGAGGCCAGCACGGCGTTGCCCTCAAAATCAGTTCTTTTCGTGGGGTCAAGTGTGACCACTGTTTGCTAACCCCTGGTGATGGCTACAAATTCACAAACCAAATGGGAATTCATATTATTATTATTGGATAACAGCCATCACAGCATTGCAAGTCAGGACCTTGTCATTGTCAAATGTGGACAAATTCGAATTGTGAAGAGATCTAATCGGTGTGTTGTCACAATCTTGCAAAAATATAAATATTTAATTGAAAGTTAAAGAAATTCAAACGTATAAGGTATCTATCTGGTATAAAATTATCAATCTATCTTTAACAATTCCGATTTTACAACTAAACTTCCAATTTCCAAACTAAACAATGCCAGTAAAATTTTTTTTAAATTTGTTTAATTTCTTTTGTTGGAATCTGTTGATTTCTCAACAGTGAAGGTCAAATTCATATGTGGGAAAATATAAAAGTTACAATTTAAAACTTAATTGTTTAAGAAAATCATATTTTTAGGTATCAATCTAATGTGAAATTTTCCGCAGATGTCAAATCCGTTGAATTTTTTACTCCATCTTTAATGTTCTGGGAGATAGAAAAAAGAAATAAATAACTCCAGTTAAAACTTTATTTATTTTTTATGTTGGCTGATATTGTTCCTCTGCAAAATCAAACGGAAACATAAAAAATAAATTTTAAATCTCATCTCTTTATGCTGTTGCCATTCTAAAGAAAACAATAATAATATTAAATGCCATTAAATTAATTTTAAAATATTCTAGATTGAATTTTAAAATTCAGACTACCTGTGTGCCAAATTTGATTACTGTAAGTGCCATAGATTCTTCAGGACAATGCATACACGCAGACAAACAAACGCTTCCTTTTATAATAGTAGAGTAAGATTCTATTTCATACATCATGGGTGCCCTAATATGCATGCACATGCACATGCACATGGACATCTGGCTCTGTGAGGTTAGATCACAGCTTGTTGAAATAACCTTGTGCACATTCCAATATATGTGCAAGTTGGGCTGATAAGTCCTATTGACTGATAAATAAAGTTGCAAGTACAAGAGTATGACTCCACAGTGCTCTCCCCATAAGCCTAAATTCAAATTGGGTAGTTGCTATCAATAAATATTAAGTACTAGGCCTCTCTCAACATGTACTCAGAGTGATGCAAATAAATTTTTACAGTCCTTACTTTAAATGTTTATGCAAAGTGATTGTCACCATTAAAATCTCCATATGAAATTTCTAACAAAAATTTCATAAGTATAAGGCAAATTTGAAACTCCAACCGTAAAATTGTTTTTTAGGTATGCAAAATAATTCTTTGATATCCTGTGGAATTTCAAATTATAATTTGGGTTTAAATATGATAGAAAACTATCCAAGTTTAAAATTTAGAACAACCAACTAAGAAACTGAAGTAAGAATTTAATGAAAAGCTGTGTATGCTAATGTAACTATATTGCTAGCTAAGTATATTTCAACATGAGGAAAATCAAGTTTATTTCTTGTCTAATCAAGGTAAATAGTGAGCTTTTGTTTTTTAATCTTGAATAGAGAGTATGATTATTCTATTTTGTAATAGAATCGGCTTCTTTAAATAGGTTAACACATTTTTGTTTAAATAAAAATTGCATTTTGTGTTTTGACTTTAAAAAAAAGTTGATATTTATTTAGAAAAAATTGTTATTGAAAACACCACTACAGAAACTGAAAGTAAAGAAAGTGTAAAACAAGAAGAAATTAAGCCACTAGAGATTCCTGATCTTGCAGGCACAAATGCTGAAGAATCAACAACAAGTAAGTCTTAAGTCTGCATCCATCTAGTAAATACATTTTTTAGTAATCACTTTTTTTATGACTTCTTTCTGCTGAAAGTTATATAAAAAGAAATTTGAAAAAACAAAGTTAATTTGAAAGCTTCTTATGCATAGTAAACAATGCTAATGTTACCTGTATTAAGAACCACAATCCTTTGTCACATGTTAGGGGCCATTGATTGTATGCATTTAATTCTATAGCAGTCAATTCTAGAAAATTGCCTGTCAAGCTCCTTCGAAACTATTCCAATCCACTTTTTATCTGATTTCGTGCGGATTACTTTTTATTTTAGTATTTTCCAAAGTTATGTCTAATAAATGAAGTCTATTAGTCTTAAAACTACTGAGCACTTACACATATTCATTGAAATTGTCACTATCTTAATTCTACAAACATCTAAAAAAATCATTTAGGCGGCCATATTTGAATCAGTATTTGTCAAATCTATGATGTACATTAATTGTTTAGGAAATATTTAATGGTTTTTAGGTAATCAAATCATGAAAAGCATCTTTCTTATGCATAGTAAATTATTACAAAAAAGCACATGAAAACATTCTTTGAAATAATTGGATTAATGAAATAATTGGTGAATATAATTGGATTTTTAACATTGGACCACAATAGAAATTGTAAAACAAATCAAACTCATCAGACGAAAAACTCATTAAATTCAAGGGTTCCTGATAAATCTAAAAGCAAGGAAAATATTTGTTTCAATGTATACAAAAGTAGCAAAATATTCAACCTTGTGGTATGTTTTTAAAAATTAATAAATGTTCCACAATCTTAGAATCTAGATTGTGTTTTCAGCAGTATAAAGAAACTTATATTGATACTAGCAAAATACCCGACCTTGCTCGGTTTGAATTGGTTTACTCTAGATTGATAAGTTAATCAAAATATATATACTGACTTATGTTTTTTGTAGAATAAAAATTTATTTGAACAACTTTCGCCCTCCTTATAATTTCTACAACTTACTTAGGACACAAATTCTACACATGCATATCCATTCATGTACATTTCACACACATCGCACCCTTGCTGTATGACAAAGCTACAAAATGACGAAAGGTGATGCTAAGGTTACTACTATAAGACGATTTTGAGGGAGATTTGGAATTCCCTTTCTTAAGTTCTTTTCATGTTCAAATCAATTAATAAAAATTACGATTTACGGCGAATGCTCTCGCACTAGTAGTCAACAAAACAATACTTTTTTACTTGTGGCACTCTTGCATCCGGTATGCGACATTGTGGAATTTTGCTATCTTCTCCTGTCATTATGACAAAGAATTTTTTTAAGTTTGAAAAGTTCTAGTTCGGATTTTTTAAATAACGACATTATTCTTTCAATAACAGCATTACTCTTTCAATAACGGCATTATTCTTTCAATGATGGCATAACTACACTTAAAATTTACTGAAAATTTATTCTGACTTACCTGCAACTTTTAAGTCGAATACTTTGTGGTGGTGCTGCATGGGAAGAGACGGAAAACACATTTATTAAAATAATAAATATTTAAAACAGAAAACAGCAAAATAATACAAAATAAAAGATGTCGGAAAAAATTGTTCAAAAGACATTAATTTGTTATTCATTTTTATCTTTTGATCTCACACAGTTGCCACAACTTACAACTAAAAGTGCACAAAATTTAGAAATGTGAAATTAATTCAGAGCAAAAGAAACAGAAAATATCACTGTTTGCGATCTCGTTCATTCCCGTTCGTTGAAAAATATTGTCTGTCCAAAATATTCGGAAATCGTTTTCATTGTGCACAGAACAAAAAGAAGACTCAAAATAAATAAAGTATCAAAAAGGAAATTCTATTAAAAAACATATTTTTTTAAAGAATAATTTCTTTTTAGGCAGTACTGTTAATGCAATCGAAGTAATCGTAATATTCAATATACATTCCAATATTTTCAAAACTACCAAATTATGTTTGATTTAAGTTCACTTACTCAGGTGTTTTAACATGAAACTCATCTAAATATAAAAATAAAGAAATGTTTAATATTGCATTCACTAAACTAATAGATAGTGTATACAATAAAACACATTTTAATCAAAAATCTTGAATAAAATTCATGTGATATCTGCACAAACACACAAAATCGAACATAGAACAGAAAGACGGACAGACAGACTTTCACAACCAATTCCACTCATTAAATGAAGATAAATATTCACTGTATGCAAATTTCCATGAAAATATATTAAACCGTGTGGACGTGTATAGGGTACATACAGACAGACACCAACATGAAAAAGGCTGATTTGGCATCAGAAGGGTTCAAAACGGATAGAAAACTTTAAATGGGTCGAAAATATTGAATGTACAAACAAACACTCCATTCTTATTTATATAGATATGGTTGCGTAAAATTCTGATTAAGAGGTTTCAGACGAGGGATTTTTAGTGTAAACAAACCTGATGGTCTGCAAAGATTTTACTTCTGTCCAAATCCTCTTGTAAGATTCATATTAGGATTACATTAAAATTTAGTTTATCACTTTTAGCACACACACAGCATTTAGTCTTTGATCTAATTGGTGGTGCCTAATCAACTATCATCAATTCAGAATTTATTATTTGGAATTTCATCAATCAATAAAACAAGTCAAGTAATGTCAATTCAGAATAAGTACATTAAATAAACACGTATTGCTGCAAAAACGGTAATTTGATCAATATCGGGCTTGATAAAAAATGCCTTTCATAGGAGTGCATGCAACATGGTATTTTTAAATTAGAGGAACATTGTATTTTTTTTCTCTTATCAAATGCTTAATTTATGTAATTTTTTTGCAGTGAAAGACAGCATTAAACCTTCACCGTCTCCAGATACAGTTAAAGAAGATGATCATTCAGAATTATGAAAATAGGATTGTTTAATGAAAGCATTTATAATAAAGAACTAATCAAATGCACGTAAAAATGATAGGGTGGAATGTATTTTTATAAATAGTTTTGATAACAGTGGAAACGCATACCCTGCAAATTTTAGAAATGGCTGCTGTTTTATATTTAATTAATAGTAAAAGCTTTGTTAAATTATAATTTACTTATTTTTAAATTTGGGTATATAAAATTAAATGGAATAGCTAATATTTTAATATTTTGCTTTCAATTAAATATGGAAATCATACTTAAGTCATGTAAAATAGTATTGTTTGTGTAAACATGAAACTTAATATACATTTTTTTACATTCATGTTTTGTTTTCTTCACCTTAAAATATTCATTGTTGATTTTATATCAGTGTTCTATGTATTTGTTTATTGATTAAATTATTATTGTTACCTGTGAAAAGAATTTTAATTTTCTTTGTTTAAAATATTTAAATAATTCAATGCATTTGGAATTTTATTAAGCAGCATGTGTTATAAAATACTTTTGTTTTTACAATTGTAGTAGAATTATTCCTTTCAAGAAGTACTTATTTTTAGTATTGTTTGCGTTATATTCATAGTTCCAATGCTTGAGATGTCTGTTTTTTGCTAAGTGCTTATAACTTAGATTTTTTTTGCATGTAATACTCACATAATGGAAATTATTATTTTTGATTGTTTATTCTTAGTATTTTCAGTGTTACTGATGACTTTATTTAGGTTATTAAGAAAACATATTTTCTCATAAAAGATTATTTAGTTGAATATTTAAAAACTGTTCACCCACATATTAGGAAATTGTTTTTTGAATTTAGATTCTTTTGAATGTGTTATATTGCTTGTTCAAATAATTAAAATTATTAAACCTTATTTTTTAAATTTATGCATGTGCTCTAAAAATTCTGCTTGACTAAAAGTAAAATTTGTCTTTATCTGTACAGATTTCTTACCTCAAAATGATACACATTTATTTCATTGTGTTGAACTTGTGATACGTATGCAATTAAGTATATATATGTATTTTATTTATACCAAAAACCAAAATGGTTGCATGTATCTGTATGTTGTCTACTTCAGGGTCTGTTTTGAAAGTAGTGCAGAAATCGATGTACACCTTAACATTTTTACGTGGTAGCACAATCTATTTATTTATTATTTCATTCCAGGTTTTGTATTTTATGAATCATTACCTCTTCTGTAAATAAAGTTCAAATGAGACCAAAATTTGTTTGTCTTTTTCAAAATTGTTTACTTTTTTCATTTGGTGTTTGCATATCTGAATCCTCTCAAATGAGTAGAATACATACATGTAACATTTTAATAGAATGCTTTCCCCTTCATATAAAAGATTCTATGAAAGAGGAAAGTGTATATTTAATTTACAGTTCTTATCAGGGATCCTAAATCTGCATATTTGTAAATGAACAAGATCTCATATAAAAGATTCTATGAAAGAGGAAAAGTGTATATTTAATTTACAGTTCTTATCAGGGATCCTAAATCTGCACATTTGTAAATGAACAAGATCTCATATAAAAGATTCTATGAAAGAGGAAAAGTGTATATTTAATTTACAGTTCTTATCAGGGATCCTAAATCTGCATATTTGTAAATGAACAAGATGATTCTGAGGTTTTTTTTAGAAGAACGTATAGATTTTCAGAAACATGCCATTTAAAAAAAAAAAGATGTGCTTTGAAATTTAGAATAGTTATGTCATTGAACACTGTAACAAACTGTTGAGATGCATGCAAACAAACATGTTTTCAATAATCTGTTGTCTTAAAATAATTTTTTTGCTAATAGAACAGGTTCATCTATTCAAATACAAATCAGATCACTTGACAATGGTCTGCAACCGAATTCTTCCCCATGAAAAGTTCATAAAATATATTGTGTAAATATTCACTTCATTTATATACTGTACATCGCATTGCTGGACAGAGTATTTTAAAAATGGTCTGGTGACAATTATATTTTGCAATCTATTTTTATCTTGCGTTAGGCACACTTATCCATTTTTGAATTTTGCACCATAAAACCTAAAACAACCCACCCCATGAAATGTTTGCATTCGGGAAAACTAGCAGCTCTTTACTGACAAATCAGCCTTAAAAAGTGCTGTATTGTATATTTTAAAAAATAAGCATTTTATGGCAATGTGGCATTTTTTTAGCAGATGATGTAATGTACTGCTATTGAAGTATTTTTATAATGTTTTAGGATAAATGCCAGTCATACAACGGGTGCATAACAAAATTTATTTTGGTCCGACTTCATTTATATATTTTTTACAACCTGGCGGCACGTGATAACTGGCTGTGTAAATCATTTTTCACCACTATCTGTCAATTTTTGTTGAACACTGGCTATGAATAAACCCTTTCACTTGCCTTGCTTTTGCATGGTGTTTTTTGAGCAATATACTGGCAAAATAATATTGGAAAACTTAATTTGTGATTAACACTGGTAAAGCAAATTAACTGTGTATGGCAATCGTTTTATATTCAATATTATTTACATGGCGTTTTCGAATGTAATGATTTTTGTTATTTCGTATCTCATTTCACTTGTAACATCACACAACAATTAGAAACCACCTAACTCATGACGTCACTCAACCAATAAACTTTAATAGCCGTGGAAACAGGAGAATCAAGCAGTTTATATAATAAGATTACAATGTATCAAAATATAATTAGAGTTAAATATTGTTTAACATCTAGTGGAAAACAAATTTATGTAAGTATGAAAGCCGAATGCGTTAAGAGTAAGTACACAGAAATAATAACTTAATGCTGCCATTCTTAGAATGTTACGATATTTCTTTAAAATTTTCAAATTTTAATTGCTGAATTTGAAAAGTATTTCAAAACCATTAATTTTGCACAATTTAAAAGTATTCATAACTTGACTCCCTGTGGGTTTTAGGTGGTGCTGATTTGATTCCTTTCTGGTGGATTTCTCTGTTCTGTGTTAGTTGAAACTTTTCTTGTGTGTGCATATCCATTACTTGATGCCATTTGTCTTGTGCTTGTGCATTTTGGACAAATATAGCCCTAGTGTCATATGAAAAACCAACGAACCATAACATTAACTGCAGAAATTTTCATCTTGTATGTTTTGAAATTTAACAAGGTCTGAATTCTTTTTCTAATTCTGGTCAGTAAGTTATAGGTTTTCTATCAATTCTAGAAGCAGTTCTGATATTTTGCTTAACTTATAGTTTTCTTTCTTTCCTTTTCCTTGTATCGGATTAGTAAGCACTCCCCTCTGCTTTGGGGTATTTTTCTCTAGTTTTTCTCACCTTACCATATTTTTGGGCGGTGACCAATCCCTTTGTTTTGGGATTTTATTTTTATAAAAGCTGTATAAAGCAGAGTACTGAAAAACTAAGTAACTTAAACAGGGTTCGCACACTCCTTAAAATGGACTTTCGTTTTTAAGCACTCTTAAAACACCTTACTTTTTATGTGCTCCTTAAAAACTCCTTTTATTTTTCTCTTTCGAAATGCGCACTAAGTTCCACCACAAGAATGGATTCAAAAACGTACCGTTTCAATTGTGAAATTTTCCCATGAGAAAAGGCTATCAGTAAGGCGAAGTTGAAGGGAAACAAGGACACCTGCATGTCCAACCCCTCTTACCTAATTACCTTACCTGGCATTTACGACTGACGCTTTCCTTTCATAGTGTGGTGTATCGTATGGCGCGAGAGAGATAGCGACGCGACCTTCTGCCTTTCCCCCAAAGCGTTCACACCTCACGGTCGAACAAAAGGAGAAACCCCCTAGAAGGTCATTCGCTGATCTTTCAAAAAAATTCCACCAACACATCACTGAGTACAGAAATCCCAGTCCAATCCATAGAAATTTATGATTCAACACTTCCTCAAAATAACCACAGACCAAGAGCCGCCATGCTGCTTGACAACCAAATTCCGAAGCAATCAGCTCTTAATTAACCCTTCCATTACATCCAGATTCACTTGATCTTCTCTAATTCCCAAACGATTCCTGCATTCTCATTTTGGCCATACGAAAAACTCTGAACCAAGTGTAGATCATATACCCCAACTATCCCGAAGTGGTCGGCACTTGAGTGGATGATTCCGGCAAGGCCAGTCGACTTCGGATGAGCTTCGTCTCCAACCCTTTCAAGATCTCAAGCGTACCGCAGCCATTCCAAAACTTAATTATTTTCTTTCCCTACCCTGATAATCTTTCCCTTAAGGGACTGATTCCGGACCGTCGTCAATAGCCCGTTGTGTTGCTCTAGTACGACGTTAACTAAAATTACCATTACCATACCCTACCCTGATATGCACCAATAATCATTCCACTCACATCAATACTGGAGATCAAAGTCGCTTCGCTAAGTGCTCCGTTCAACCCAACGACTTGCGAGGTCAGTCGCTGACTGCTCGTAAATGGTGATCGATGCCAGCGGCCACTTAAAAGGTGGAATAACATCCCCCGTACACATACTTATACCATGCCGCTGGTGTAAACGAAATTTTAGTGGTAACAAAAGTCAATCTGCCGCAGCGTAAAAAGGCTAACAACTAAGGCCCGGTGCACACATCCGGGTTTTCAACGTGCAGCGGCACCGAAGCCCAACTATATGCACCACATAACCGTGAAATGACGCACGAACTCATTTCTTGCCATTTGCGATAAATAATCTATCGAAGAAAACGTGTTGATTTCGCTTACCTGGTGTAAAAAATGCATACAGTAAGTTCCCGTTACAACGAACTTCACGGGACCGTAAATTTTTTTCGTTATAACGGAAATTTCGCTGTAACGAAATTTTGCTAATTCGAATAAAAAAGAACATTTTAAATACGTAAATTCGACTTTTGTTTCGAAAGAATACTACATATAATACTATGATTAGTTACTGCAATTAGAAAGTTTATTGCAATTCATTGAAATCAGCCAGAGAAAAATAATTTTTTCAAATAAATACATTGTTGTAGCATTTTCTAAAACCTGAAAAAAAATTGACTTGCCTCTTTTGGGAAACATTAATCCTAAATGAACAAAATGCGAGAAAACAGAACTTTATTTCAGAAAATCTACGATTTTCTACTGAACAAGGTTTACTGTGTATTTGAGAGTAAATAATTTGCAGCTGGTGAATGTACGCATTGTCTTCAAACTTGCTAAGGCTTCTGAAGAAGTGACATAGCGCACATCATCTCCAACCACAGCCTCTTCATTTTCACTACTTTCATTGGCCTCATCTTAGCTGTCTTTAATGAATTGGATGATGCTTGCTTCGGTCAGTTCATAACATGTTGAAACGTTGTCCCCCATCTACACTGAGATAATTTTTCAAATTAACGTCGTCAGGAACCGAAGTTTTATTTTTGTAGCGTTCCAAATTTTCTCCAACTCAGATTGTGTGTGTGTGTGTGCTGAATGTCGTGCGTATTTAATTCATCTTTCAATTCGGCTTCTTCTGAAACTGAATTGGCGTCTTTGGCTATGGTTGCATAATAGGGTGGTCCAAAATTTCGAAGGTGAAAATATTTTAGGTCCTACCCTCCTATTTTGTTCCAATGTATTAAAAAATAAATATGACAAAATTTGAAAACATTTTAATAATATTATGAGGTAGCTCAAGGCAGATCAAGTTTGCATCATTGTTCAATAGTTTTAAATTGTTTGCATCATTGTTCAATAGTGTTAAATTGGTTGCATCATAGTTCAATAGTGTTAAATTGTTTGCATCATTGTTCAATAGAGTTAAATTGTTTGCATAATTGTTCAATAGTGTTAAATTGTTTGCATCATTGTTCAATAGCGTGTAGTGAAAAAACCAAACGAACCACAATGAAAATTGCTATTGTAATCAACAAAAAATAATTGTATTGTAAAAAGGTAATTTTTATATAAATGTCAGATCGCAAAGCTGTGTTTGTTGGTGCTGAAACGGCAAGGAGTTTGGGTTGTGAAGTAGATGACATTACCTTAAGTAGAAGTTCTATTCGCCGAGAAAGAATGAAACACCGCTCTATTAAGTTTCAGCAGCTGAAAACTGAATTCCAGGAACAGAATGCTAAATTAACAGTTCACTGGGATGGTAAACTGTTACAAAACTAAACTGAGAAAGAAAAAGTCGTTAGACTTCCTGTCAAAGTATCTGAAAAAAGTGTCCATCAATTACTTACAGTGGCCAAACTTGCATCAAGAATCGGAGAAAATCAAGGTGTTGCAGTTTATGCAGCTTTGCAGGACTGGAGCTTAGCTGACAAAGTGTCTGCTATGTACTTGACACAACGTGTGTGAATACTGGCTAATGCAACGGCACCAGTGTCTTACTGGAACAAAAAATTAACAAGACCCTACTATATTTGTCATGTTGACACCACATCATGGAATTGATTATTGGTGCAGTTTTTAATAAATGCATGGGATTCTCTTCTGCACCAGATGTACTTCTCTTTAAAAGATTCCAAGCCTACAGGGAGTCCATTGATAAGAATAAGTATTGGACAGGAATCAATAATAAGGACATTTGGGCCCAAGTGGTTGTCAGAAAGAACGATAGAATTAAACTTGCTGAAAAATTACTGCATGATTCCCACTCAAGAGATGATTATCGAGAAATTCTTCAACTGATTTTAATATTTCTTGGTAAAGAGCCCCTTCTTGTGGAATCAGATTTATGGCTCCTGGGGCTATGCACCATGCTCGATGGATGTAATAAATATTGTAATGTCTTAAAATATTTATGTTTAGTTGCCAATTTATACCATCACTCCCACAGAAGAAAAAGGATTGCAAAAGATACGTATATATGCTATACATGTGTATTTAAAAGCTTGGAATGCAGCTTCTTTACCTCAAAATGCACCATACAATGCTTTTAATTTAATGAAATCTTTATTACAGTATAAAAAGTTTGATGAAGAAAAAAGCAAAGTTGCATCAGAAAAACTAGCCATTCACCTTTGGTATTTATCAGAGGATCTTGTGAACTTGGCTCTTTTAGACAATCAAGTGCCTCATTGTGTTAAAAGACAAATGATAAAGGCTATGAAAGAAGTAAATGGAAAAAATAATTTTGCAAAACGTCCTGACATTAAGCTAAGCTCAAAACTTTTATGAACATGAAATTTGAGGACTTTGTAACAAAGCAGTCAGCTTTGTTATTTAAAAGAATGAGTTTACCCGATACATTCCTTCACGTAGATCAACAAATCTGGGAGTATCAGGAGGATTATTAAAAATTATTGAAAATGATAAAGGCTATGAAAGAAGTAAATGGAAAAAATAATTTTGCAAAACGTCCTGACATTAAGCTAAGCTCAAAACTTTTATGAACATGAAATTTGAGGACTTTGTAACAAAGCAGTCAGCTTTGTTATTTAAAAGAATGAGTTTACCCGATACATTCCTTCACGTAGATCAACAAATCTGGGAGTATCAGGAGGATTATTAAAAATTATTGAAGGAATTCCAGCTGTTAATGATCTTGTTGAAAGGGTTATAGCCCTCATAAAAGAGTTTAATAGGAAAATAACACAAAGGGGTCATTCCACGTGAAATGAACAAAAATCAGGAAAAACCCGTGGCCGTATGGTAATGGATTTTCATGAAATTTGGTACAGGGGTTTAGTTTATGTATAAATAACGATATCCAAAAGAATTAGGTTCAAAATCAAATATTTTCGAAGTTGGAGGCATTTTTAGGACTTCCAACTTTGAAGATCAGTTGCGAGATCGCTTAATGTTGCATGTTTGAAGTTCTGTTTCTCAAAAACTACTTAACGTAGACAAACATGTTTTACATTTTTATAATCTGTACAAAATGTTATTTTTTTCACTGTGGCAACAACTTTTTTAAGCATCATATTTAATCCAAAATTTAGTTGCAAAAAATGGAAAATTGTCATTTTTGACGGAATTAAAAACATTTCTATGGGCTAAAAAAATTTTACGACATACTTTAAATTCATTCCAGTTACAATGCTAGATATGATAATATTACTGATAGAGTTTGGAAGTCGTATTTTAATTCTTTCATCTTCAAAATAGCTAACGAAAAGTACAAAATGATAATTTTCTACTCTAAATATGCATAAGAAAGCAAATGAAGGACAGCTTTTACAAAACCGACATTTCACAGGAATACAGTTTAATATGTTTATTACTTGTAAAAAAAAATCAGGATTGTAATCTGAGTCCTAAAGCAACAATAATAAAAACAAAATCACAACATTTGCTTCCCACTCTATGCATGTTACGAGAACTTCAATGATAGCAGTGAAATAAAATATAGATAATGAAACCCTAATTCAACAAAGAAATACCAAATCATTTTTAACTTAAAGGGTGAATTATAAAAGCAGAAAAAATGAGTGTCAAAACAAGCTTAAAAATTTCAACGTAGTATCATAGAAATTATGAATTTTAACTAATTACCTTTTCAAATTCACGATGTGGTAAAATTCACAAGTTAAACTTTGCTTCTTCTATTATTGAAACGTGATTTTTTTTGTGCTGCTGAATTCTTTTTAAACTCTTTACTTCTTTTGCTGGCGATTGCGATAAATATGACACTTGAATTAGTGTCGTACAATTTAATAAGTTTATAGATAAGTCAATAGATAAGTTTCTTCACAGAAATAAATCTTTCTTTTATAAAAGGGATTACGGCAGTCTGAAATGCAAATACACTCAATGTATCATGTCTAGTATGGTCACTAATAACACACATTGAAAGGATTTGAAACCTGTTTTCGTTATCCTTCCCATAAAGTACAAGTGGGTGCAGTGTATCTTGAGGAGTTTCCCAATGGAATCCTTGAATTGCATCCTGAACAATAAATGAATAATTTTCTGAAAAATCGAGGAGTACAATGCCTTCCTCCTGGGAAACAGTCAATTTCTTTTCCTCCAAAAATTTGGACTGCGATTTAGCAATGAAATGATGTTTTGTCAATCCAGACATACTCTCAACAAGTGAGTCAAGAAATTCTTCTGTTGACTGGACTTGTGTGATTAGAGTAGATCTGTCGGTCGAAATCCAACGCTTGTAAATAATTTCTTCTAAATTTTGGAAAACCTCACATTTTTCTATTTGAGCACGAAATTGATCTTTTGGACACTTATCACATTCTACGAACATACTTTTTTCCTTTTCAATGTTACAAACATATAATTTCATTAGCTTTAGCAAAGAATAATGAGGTTTAATAGCGTGTAACATCAGTTTCATATTTTGATGTATGGTGCACACACACACACGGAGTGTACCATTACTTCCAGCTAGTACACAATGTTTCAGTCTTAATTCAGCGAATTTACTGAAACCAATCTTTGCACTCCCATGCTGTTCCTTAAACTGCTGGTATCCTTCTTTTAAGTTACAAAGAATCAACCTTTTTTGTTTTGGGACTTTACCTTCATCTGTGTTTACATTAACATAGTCTTTTTTTCCTGGACATAGCCGACTTATGTCATCAGACTCGTAAAAGTTTATAACTATTGCAATAATATTGTCATTAATTTTTTTGCCTTGTCTCTTAGCAGGTTTTCCTTGCTAAATACAATGTGGTAGAAAATTCTGTCCTTATTTTTTCCAGACTCCAGCTCTTTGGAACAAGAGTTAGAATTTGAATTTTTTCTGCAGGGGATGTTGTTTCAGCAAACTTTGCTTTCAGCTGTTCTATTAAACAATAAAAAATCTTCCTTACTTTCAGTCGCATGTGTACTATTAATTTTATTGAGGTTTACTTTCAAAACAGTTCTTAAATTTATTTTAGCAGTTGAAACAAATTTCTGTAATTTTCTTCTGCCATAATGTTTTCTTTGAGTCATGCTGAGTTTACGAACCTTTTTAACAGGCGAATTTCCCATGTTCTGTAGGCTGTTATTGAGTTTCTCGTACTGTTTCTCTAAAGCTTCCGTTTCAAAATCAAAATCTGTTGCATCCTATTCTGTTATAAAATTTTTAACACCAATTTCACATGTGAGACAGATCTTTTTACCTGGCGAGAGCAATCCAGCTGATTTCTTAGCAATATCTAGTGTTATTATTCGCAGGGACTTTTTCACGACACGTTTGTCTTTTAAAAGGATTACAACAAATTCGTCAGAGTAAGTAAGTATACTTCAGTAAATACACTTTCTCATGGTGAAGACAAATGTTTTCAAACTTCCTACCTAATTTCAAATACGACAATTCTCTGGCTTTATCTGTAAGTTCGGAAAGTTCTTTTAATCCGGTTTCTTTTACATAATGGATTTTATGGCAGTTTTCTTGCAACATTTCTCCCACGTCACATTTCGAAAGTTCAGGAATTTTAAAATCGCTTTTACTATCAAAATCAAACATAGTAATAATATTTCCTAAAAACTACAAGAAAATCCAAAAGACTTCTCTAACCGACTAATGATCATTTCACTGGATGGAACACTTATGGATTGCCACTTAAACATTCGCCGGTGTTCGAAAGCTTTCGGTTCAGCAAAAAATTATAAGTTTATAGCAACGCAAGCACATTTATAACCATAATTTATTTAGTAGTGTTTATTTATTCTATTATCTGTCATTGAATGTAATAGCATCTCTTTAAATAAGGAAATGGATGGCTTAATGGCGTGTTTCCGCCTGTTTTGTTTCATCATGCGATAAAATAAAACTATAGTTTTCATCTAGTTAAAAATGCTCCTGGGACGAAAATAAGCAAATTACAATGATGAAAATTTCAGGACAGATAATATACATCTGGACACATAATACTGAAAATTTGTGAGTTTTTCGGAGCTGTCCTTCACAATAAAATTTGTATTTAAAAATACAGAAAAATCGCCGTTTTCAATTATTTTCCTTATTTGTTATTATTTTTTTCTCTAATAAGGAATAGGACTACAATCACTAAATTATAACTACCTTTTATATAGAAGAAGGCCTTTGTTAAGAATTATTTTTGATATTGTCTTTCCATTTTTAGAGGTACTAGAGCAATTTGAAATTGGTATCATATTGGACAAATCTCTATTTTCGCCGATCCTTCAGAACGAGAAGTGCCGGATATTAAACAAAATTCTGACATTTCCTGAAAGAACTTTTACTGAAGAATGTAATATTATAAAAATTTATAATTTGTGTCAATAACTTTTTGAAATATTGAGTCTCAAACAGGCTACTATTAGTGCTACAAAAATCTACATTTGCGTGACCTTGAATTTTAAAATTCAATAAAAAATAAAATATCCAGTTCTGACATTTAATATTTGGCAGTTCCTCCTTACTATATGCGATCTATTTAGAAACTAATTTTCTTTAAAATCGGTGATGTGTCAGCCACAGCCTATTTGCTCATTTTGCGTGGAATGACCCAAAGTGAAGACCAACTACAATTCTTGTTGCAGGTTATCGAAGAACACTGAAGACTTCATCCCGATTGCAGGAAAAGCAGAGTTTAACAGGCGCTTGCACAAGCACAAAGCACACCCATTGCTGTTTAAATGTCACTTGTAATATTTTTAACTCACAAAATGCTAGAAATTTCAAGAAACTAAAATTGTATGTTTTTTCTAGATGGAGTTTTGTTTCCTTCTACATCTATAGCATAAAATAGAAATGCACAGAACTTTGAGGGTGTGGAGCTACCCTTAAATATTAAAATTATGAGCTTAAACTTCACAATAATTATTTTTTACATAGATGGAACCAAATAGGAGGGTACGACCAATAAAAATATTTCCTTATTAAAAAAAGGCCTTTTTAGGACCACCCTATTGCATATGTTTCCAAAAGTTTGTTATTGTTGATTGACTGATGTCTTCCCAAGATCCACATATCCATTCGATAGCTTCCTTCACGTTGCATTTTCTTTGGATATTTTTCTCCAAATCGCATAGAATTTGACGTAACAAAAGGGTTCTGTAGCGTGATTTTACAGCTGTGATGATGCCTTGGTCAAGAGGCTGAAGTTTTGCCGTGCAATTAGGCGGGAAATACGGTTACGACAATGACAAACTTCTGCTTGTTTCTTTGAAAACCAATATTTATTTTGGCAGCTGGTTTCAGCCCGATTAAAACGAAATTCATTGAATCTAAAGAAACTGCATGCTTGTTATCAGTTGAGTGAACCATGAAAGGAAAACATATTTTTGCCTGTACAAATAGTTCGTTGCATCGGGTTTTTCAAAAATCGATCATTTCGTTATATTGAGATTCATTTAACAATGTTTTAATTGCTTTTCGGATGGGGATTTCCATGACTTTCGTAATAACGGGATTTTTCGTTGTATCGGTATTCGTTGTTACGGGATCTTACTGTATTTTGAAACAAAGTAGACATTAATGAATACAATCATTTATTAATTATTATTTATATTCCATTTGTTTATGAAAACAGAGCACTTTAGAACGGAGACTCATGTGCGGCGCCATGGGGAACTGCGGTACAAATTTCACGCAAGTTGGACGTGCGTCGCCCCAGCGGCGCTGGAGGCATGTGTGCACTGTTCCATCGGATCTAATGCATCTCAGACCGCACTTGCGTTGCGGCAGCGGCGCTGCACGTTGAAAAACCGGATGTATGCACGGACCTAATGGACTTCCCAGAATGGAACCATCCAACGGCCAGAGGGCGATTTGACAAATCCAGCGAAGAGGGCGGTCTCAACAGGCCCGTTTTATTTCCGGATTCTGGAATAAGAAGACGGAGAATGGCAGAGAGATTGCTTGGAGAGGTCAAGCGACCGGACAAATCAAGCTGATCCGAGTGCGAACTTTGGAGAAGCTCAACAGAGCTACGGGTCTCACTCAACGGAGTTCGAATTTTAGAGAAGCTCACAAGAGCTGCGACCACATCTAGGAGGGGCAAAAGGAATTTATTAGTGTTTTATGCACTTAATTCAAAATGCCATCTAATGGAAAGTGCGTTTTTAATAAACCATGGAAAGAAAAAAGAATAAGGACTGGCTTTTGCAAGATCCTGATCGTTTCAAAGCTAAATGCTGTATTTGTATGAATATTTTCGATGTACCGGGAATGGGAGAAGTGGCAGTCAAATGTACGATAAAATGGATGATTGAATAACAAAGTAATTTTGTTTTATTTTCAGGAAATTTTTAAAATCGATGAATATTAATTAAATTATAAAAGTATGAAAATATCCACCCTACAAACGGAATTTAAAAGATAATTGCGTATTTTCATTTAATTCAAATTTAACTCAACGTTATATATTGAAGGAGCTTTGCGAACTTGTTGAAAATCGCAATCTGTTATCATCGAAGTTGATTGTTACACATTCTTGAATTTTTTAAGTGAAAGCGATAGCTTAATTATTAAGTAAACAAAATACTATCGCATTTCATTTATTTTGAATTTAATTCAACAGTAAATCGCGATGAAAGAGTAGCGTTGAGAATGTATGGAAAATCGCAATATGTTATGATTGAAGTGGATTATTTCATATTTGAATATGTATATATTTGAAGTTGAAATATAATTTACTTATTCAACAGAAATAATTGCGGATTTCATTCATTTCTGTCTGGCTGAAATCTGTCATTTGTATTTACTTCTAGATTTCAGTAAAATCTCTCAGTAGAACTTACATCAAAAAATATTTTATGGATATTTATTTTGAAAAATACTTTATACTGAAAACAAATATGCTTGAATTTCTATTATTGTGAGTTTTAGCTGGGATTTGAGAAAAATATGTACTTTGAACTGAGAAGTGTGTTATACTGAGATTTCAGTGTATAAGAACTTTACAGTAGCATCCTAGATAAAACAGCTCCAGCGAGGAGGGGGGAAAATGAACTTGTGTTGAGTTGAAGTATCAAAGTATAATTTTATTGTTTTGAGTTATTAATAATGTAGTATTAAGTGGAACTAAGTTCTTAAAAGTGTTGAAACATTTTATTTTTCACACTTGAAAATGTGTATATAAACCTTCTATGACTTTTTAAAGATTTCGAAAGAACTCATTAAATACTCAGTATTACTCCTTAATTTTTATATTCTATGACTCCTTAAAAATTTCAAAAGAACTGATTAAATGCTCTTTAATTTTTATATTCAAAATTCTGTATGAACCCTATCAAAGTACAAATACGTATATTAACTACCCAACAATAATACCAAAACATGATTGATTTCCACAGCAATTCTAACTAACCTGATAGGCTATCAACAGAACACTTAACAAGTTTTTGTTGAATAAACTATGTTTATTTGAAAAATAAAACTTCGTTCTTTTTTGGAAAGGAATGCTTATTAATGGCAAAATAACAATCCATAAATCAAGTAATCATTTTTTAATGTTAAATGATAAAATCTAGTATCTAACAAATATATCACAAATAAAATCCGAAGGGCTATCTAAAATAACAAAGCATAACTTCTATATTACATCATTTGAAATTGGGATTATATATACTTATTTAAATTGGTTGTTTTGTGTGTTCTTTTGATGCTTTTTCAAGAGTGATGATTCTGTGATCTATCTTCTGCGAACGCATTCACTTGAATAACTTTTTTCACTACAATACATCCAGCATTATCGATGGACAATCAACAAGCTACACCATTTTGTCAACAAATAGCGGTGTAGCATGCAGTCTGACGACTCATATAACGGATTGTTTAATCATGCACTTTGTTTTCTATGTTTTTAGTTTGTAATTCACGAACGCTAGCTTTGTTTCAAAAATAGCACTTCGCTTCCTGGCACAGAATGACAGGTAGGTGAAATCAAGTTCTGGGAAATCCTGGCACGACAGAAACTGAAAAAGAGGGCAAACCAAGACGCCCCTAATCTTTGATAAAGCGAGATCTTTTTTAAAACGTCTGGCTGTTACAAGTCTTTGCTTTCCGCATTCTCGGTATCAGACGACTGTACAATTAACAACAGTGAAGTGAATGGGAAAAAAGAAGCCACAGAAGTATTAGCGGGCAGGTTTTCCCCTCTCGCTTTTTATGCTGTTAGTTTTTGTAGTCAGAATACTTTCAGTAGGAGCCATGCAGTCTGCCTTGACGAGACGTATAAAAGATAAAGGAAAACCGACAGCGCCTGTATGCAATGGTTTCGTAATACGAAGGGAAAAGTTTTCCGGAAGGTCATTTATTCTTTTTATCCTTTCCTTTCGTTAGCGTTCCAATCTGCACGTGATATGTCAGGTGCTTCACGTTTCATAAATGCAGCTCAGAGGTGAATAATGAATGAGTGTCCATTTTTTTCTCCTTTTCTCCTCTATATTTATTCATTCATTTACCGGACTCAAGAAATCAAAGGGTTCCGTTCCTCCGTGGGTGTTATTTCTTTGTTCGTATGAACTGGTATATGTTCATTTCTTGACGTTGTCTTGTGTTTGGCGCACCATGGTTGAAGATTGCCATAAAAAAAATCCCCTAAAACCAACTGACAAAACTAAGAACAGTTGTCGCCTCCCCAAATATAAAGTAAATGAGCTAATTGAATTGATAAATATAATACTTTGTAAATAAACACAATATAATTTTACTTCTTATAATCACAACTACTTCTAACCGTGGTTCAAAATAACGTTGTTGACCTCGGATCTTTCGTTTCGGGTTTGATCCCAGACCGTCGCCAATAGCCTTAACTACAAATTATATGTATTTTGTACTTTTTAAATTGACGTCACACTGGAGCAACAGAACGGGCTATTGCAAATAATAAGAACCATGAATATTGAAAGACCCATTTAAAGTTATGTTAACTTGTTTTGTGTATCTAATGTAGGGTACCGTGCTTCACGATGCAGCTGTAAGGCTAGTTTCTATCAAGAAAAAAAACACCCCCTTCCCCCCAAAAAAAAAATATATATATTGTTAACTCTCAGGTCACAATGAAGGCAACTACATCTTCCTCTAACAGTTTCCAGTGTACATTTTTCCAGGTACTATTTTGGTCAGTGGCTGACTTATCACACTGAAGTAGCTCCCCAAGTGATTGGTGTTATCGCAATGAACTGGCGGATGAGAGAGACTTGGATGAGGCCGCTTCGGAATTACCCCCATCATGCTCCTCTTAAAATAATAAAAACAAAAAGTAAAACAATATTGACAAAACACTTACATAGGTATAGCAAACGAGAAGGTGGTACTCCTTGCTAGGGTCTCAGTCACTACCAAGAGCGAAAGGTATGTAGGTATTTAATTAACGTCGCACTGAAGCAACACAACAGGCTATTGGTTACGGTCCGGGATCTAAGCTGAGAGCAAAGGAGATTGGTTTTCGCGTACTCACTTAAACTTTTGACAAGGCTATAGATGTAACAGAGGCGATTCTTATAACTTTCAAGATACAACTGCTGTACAGGCCGTAGTATAAATTCTTCACTGGTGAGATTCTTATAAATTTCAAGGTACAAATGCTGTACTAGCCGTAGTTTAAATTCCTTCTTGGTAATTTTTTAATGAACCTCGTACTAGAGCAACAAAACGGGATATTGACTATGGTCCACGATCAATCCCTTAAGGGAGAGGTCCGAGGACAATACCACGTAATTTTGAACTACGGTTAGATGACGAGACAACACCTGAGCTCGCACCCCACTCTCCAAACTTCCACACTAACCCAACGTGAGGACTTTCGGCAACGATAGATTTAAGGTGAACCAGCCGCCTTTACACCATACGCTTACAAATATCCCTGTACTGACCCGGATTCGAACAAAGAACCTTCCGATCTAGAGGCTAACACCTTAACCACCAGACTGATTCTTGTCAATTCCTTCTTGGCGTGATCAAGGTACAACTGATGTACCGGCCGTAGTCTAAAGGTTAAAATGAATACCTACAAAATCATTTATACTTAATTGACTTGTCAAACTCTCCAACTTGTCCTTTGTGTGTTCTCAGACTGGACAAGATCCCACTTAAGTAGCTGCAGTGAATAATACTCTGCGCTGATCAAGATACATATTTTATTTCTGTTTCTAGGTTATATTGGGGTGCTAGAGACAAAATTAATGTGGGAAAGTTGAGGTCTGGAGTAGGATTTAAAAAAAAAAATGAATTGCAGCCCCATCTATACTACAGATTCCAGTACTAGGTTAGATCCTCTATGCTTTTTTTTATCCTACGCCCAGCTCAAAGCCTTTCGGCCATACGCTGTCTTGCCGTCCAATATAGCTAATAAAGTCCTTGGGGAGAAGTATGCCTGGTGTCAATGTCCTGTAAATTAGAGCACTCCGCAAGGTGTTGTCTGTTCATAAAACCATCGCAACAAAGCAGACAGATCGGGGAGGTAGCCACCCCAATCTTATGTAGGTGTTGTTGGAAATAGTCATGTCCGGTTAATGAGCAGAAACGGGCCACTCCCATCCCTCTTGGTAGATCAGTAAGGATTCTTCCCTTGTTACTCAATAGGCAATCCCAACTCCTTCCCTAGGTTATATTGGGGTCCTCTATGCTAAATGACGGACTCTGTGCTGGTTTGAGAAGCTGGACCCCTAATGAAAAACTAACATGTTAGACTTAGGTCAGAAACACATTTTCTGACAACTTTCGGAAATGCAATTTTCTTTACATAAAAAGTGATTGTTTTTATGATGATATAAATACATTGCAATAATGTAATCTTGATAGAAAGATATAGCAATATCCAATGCTTACTATTTTTATTTTTGATCTAAAAACTAATAATATGTAAACAACTGTACGATAAAATTTGTTTTTAAATCAGTTAATAGGGGTACTTCAGATCAAAGCCGCCAATATATTTCAAATAAATGTTTCACTCGAAGAATGTGTACATTTTTGCTGTATTTCTTTGCACACTTATTGTATAGCTTTGTTATAAATACAATGAAGATAAAAATATCTATGAAAACGAAATGCAAATCTGTCAGACCCCTCCTGACCTGGTGCCATGGTACCAGTATCCCGTCATGTGGGACTCCTATTGTGCTGAATCTGAGTATATTCATATTCAAGCGTAGTTTAAGAGAACATTCAACTTAGCGGAGACACGATATTGATCCTGCTTTCCCCCTTGATCAATATCATGCCCTACCAAAAAAAAACTTCTTTTCTCAAATGAATTTTTAGTAATATTTAATAAGTCAGTTGATTGTTATGTGCAATTTTGGTTTTGGAAATGCAGTGAATATGTGTGTCACGTTATCACCAGTTAACATCACTTAGAAAGGAAATGTGAGTATTATTACTTTCAACCTTCCCATAAGTTGTTTTTTTAAATCTGAGACAGGATCAGTTTGTTTCTGCATGAAGCAATAAAAATTGCTGATTCTGGATAACCGTTGCGCATTATGAAACATTTGTCTGCTTTGTGAGTCTCAATTTTCAAGAACATTTTATTTCTCTTTTAACCTAAGCATTCGCTCATTTTGGTATTATTGTAAGACAACTCGATTACGTATTCTGTATTGCTTTTATATTAATCTACATGAAACATGACCGTAATAATACTGCAATTCAGCTTCAAATATATTTAAATTTGCTTCATATTCTTTAATAAGATGAGATATTTGCTGGGATTATAGAAGCACAGTTTTCCTTGGAAAATAGTCACTAATTGAGATGAATGGTTATCAGTTTGGAATATGTGATCCCTACAAGAAAATGGCACTATTATACGTTTTATTCTCGTTTACATAAGCGGAGGGACTTAAACCCCGTTTTAAAACTGTCCTTGCCAAGTAATGGAACTTTCATATTCAAAAACTATGAAGAAAGTTGTGTTCAATTACGACACGACGGCTTCAGCTTTCTCTCATTGAAAACCCACCCTTTTATCTGTTATGCAATACCAGAACAGGGTTTCTTGTTTCGAAAGTTTCATCTGATTCTTAGTGACTTTAATTTCACATTTTGTTGATGGAATAACTAATTAGCTTGTTATGGAGATTTGGATGGCGCAACATCATGAGTTAGATGTATTTAAAAAATATATATTTTTCTTCAACAGAACTTTCTTATATTTGACTGTTAAATGAAGAATAACATATTTGTTCTACCTCCATAGAATGGTGCCTATGTAGTAGTTTTTAACTAACTTAAAATCAACGAAATTCCTCCTAAGCTCTCTTCTGTTTGCAATTCCGTAAGTCAGACTATACCAACTGCAACATCTGAAAGCTGACAAATTTTTTAGAACCCTTCTTTACCCCAAATAGGTGAGAGTTTTTGATCTAAAGATTAGATGTGCACATACAAACAGGGTGCTAAGTAAATCACTTAAATCAGGGTAAGAAGTAAATCACTGCAAGACCAGTGCAACTGTATTTTAAATTTACGTGGAGAGGGACTACAGTCGCTATGTTGTGATTTTAATGTTGTTTTTCAGGGCATTTCAAACTTTTGCAAATTTTAAGGTTAGTAATTACACAAAAGTTAACGTTTTCATATACTTATTATTTTCAAACCATAATTTCGATATAAATGTATTTTTTTATTATTATTCTTAATATGAATTAAAGGAAGATATACTGCAGTGCTGATTTTTGAGAGGCAAAACGTATTCTTCGGCTGTATTCAAAAAGTGCTTAAAATGGTTTTACTAATATGATCTCAATAGTTGCTTACTGTTGTTTATTTAGGATTATAAATGATTCGAAAAATAATTTACAACCAACATTTAGTGAAACAAAACTTGCTCTAATCTTGAACATCTTTTAAGGAACTGGAACAGCTCATAGGTTAGGTTTTCTTATTTGTATCGCCTTGACTTGATTTTATAGCAGCTCTGAGATTGTAGAGGTATTTTAAATAGAGGTTGTGTGTTTGTGACTCATAATGGCAACGCAAAAGTTCATTAAGATTATATAGTTATTCTTCATCACTGAATCTGAATTGTGTTAATGGTATTCGATGAAATCTTGGTTCAAATAATTTATATTAAAAATAATATTAAATTTCTTCAAAGTAAAAAACAAAACAAATATAAAATACTTTCTATAACCAACTTTAAAATATACATTTTGATCACTACTAAATTCAATCGTAAATATCCAAATTTTAGGAATAAAATATTTTATTTTATGTTAAAAATGTCTGTCGCTCATTTTATTGTTCTAAGGCTCCAATAAAATACAATTTGGAGCATGAAATACAAACATAATTCCAAAAGTTTTGAAAGTTTAAAGACCTCTGAACTAAGTGATCTGAACAAACATTTCACATGCATTGATAAAGTTTTTTTCCATATTGTATACTCAATTGGCAGTGAAAACCCATTTACAGAAACGTTCTTCCCATGTTCGTTCTTATCAGCATGCGCTGGGGTCGAGTGTTATCGGCGTACATTCATTCTTTCATCTCCTCTGTCGTATTTTCTCTTGCGAACCGTAACACGTAATGCAACTCAAACTCACAAGTTTGGTCGCCTGTCGAACCAGGCCCGCGAACAGCCTTGTAACGCTCGAAGCCATAGTAACGGTAGTCGGTTTAGTTGAACGCAAAGGGTCTTACAATAGAATCATTGATGGAGAATGAAGCTGTTCGCTATGGGTGCGCTGCCTAGAATGGAGTATTTTCTCTTTATTTACACTTCATCATTGTTGATTTGTCTGCTCGCAAGCACGGTCTGTACACTGAATTCGATCGTTCGTTGACGTGTTACAAGGCGACTATGGGCTCGCCGAAGTTGGTTACATTACATCAGGGCTCGAAATACCTGGGTGCACAGGTGCACGGTGCACATGAAAATAAAATTGTGCACCTAATTTTTTCCCGTTAGGTGCACTGAAAAAAAAGAGGGGAACGTGTTTTATGTTATTTTGATGTTTGAACAAAAGAGATTTGTATCGACTTCTCTCGCTCTAAAGGAACGTAATTAAAATTAATAAACACACACTATGCGAAAACAAAATTGCTGGGCCGTAACGGGTTTATACAGGAGGAAGGTTTACTTCCGTCAATGCCACCAGAACTTTCCGATGATCGAAACATTTTCCAGGTGGCTCTGTTGAAGCGACTATCGCGACAGCCGTAATTACTATCTATTACGAACCTATATAAACATATCCAACTAAAATAAAGTAGTTTACATTACATTAATGCTCTTATATTACGTTTTTTAATGTGTACCTAAAATATAACCTGTGCATCTAATTTAAAAACTTGGGTGCACAAGGTGCCTATATTATATATATATATATATATATATATATATATATATATATATTATATATATATAATTCTCTTACGTGGCACGCAAAAAAGACGTTACTTGTTTTCGCGTTTTGGCAACACTGTACGATTGCTTGTTTACCGTGTAGCCTCGAGCCTCAATTGAATTTATAGCGTTATCAGATGAAATTTTATTGAAAAAAATTAAGATTAATCGAGCTGTTGCAGCTTACAAATGACATGTTGGGTATTCGATTTCCACAACAGCGCTAACATTTCGAGTCAAAATTTGCTCAAAGTTTTCATTTGAATTCCAAATTATTCGAGTTCTGATTCCAGAGGTACTGTATAATTTTTCTATAGTACAACAAATTTATGTGTGAAAAATTCTTTTTTGGAATATCATATTTTGTAAACAATGTCTTCATTGATACGAGCGAAGCGAGCAAGGTTCATGCAGCGAACTAATAAGGATTGCAAAGCAATCCTCCGGGGGTTGGTGAGCGTTGGCGAGCAGGGAGTAGGCCCCCCTAGTGTATAAATAAAAAAAAGATAAATTGAAAACTACGAAGAAAAATGTTACACAGCTTTTGCTTTAAACATCGATACTGGAGCTTAACCTTTTTCTCAATATAAAATATTTTATTTCGGAAACGTCTTCAGGAGAAGAATACAAAGATAATGGTTGTAATAATTGAAATAATTAAAATAAAATTTTACATGAATTTATGTTTAAACGTCGTGTACAAAGGGGGTTGACGTACGTTAAATACGCCGCGGCCTCAAATGTCCTCACGTTGACGTGGTGTGGAAGTTTAAAGTGGGGTGGACTTCAACTTCGGGCAAATAAAAAAATAAAAAGGGTTTAACATGGTATATGCATAATTCAATGAAGGAAATTAAGTACCATTTATAAATAATCCTACACATATATTTGTTTGTCAAATTTTATTAATTTAACTATATTTTATTCAGTCAATGTATTGTACTTTTAAAACTGAAAAACTTTTCAATTGATGTAAATAATGGAAAGCAATCTTCTTTTCGAACTTATGGTCAGAGAAATCAATACTACAAAAATAAATCAAACCCACTCACAGATGTCTGTGACATCAATACACCATTATGAAGATATACCTGAAGTATGCATAGGAGGTAGAGAGAATAGAATCTCGTAAAAGAAATGGTAATTTCTTGACATTTATGCGTTTCAAAACTAGATTATAATTTATAATGTACCTGAAAGCTCTGTAACAGAGCTTTATTTTCAAGTTGGGATTGTATTCAATTGACATTTTAGTGCACGGAATTACTTAGGTATTTGGAGATGTAATAATCAAACCCAAAAGTTGGTGTTTGTGCTGATATTACAGATAAGAATAAAATTTCAGTGGGTATATTTTTATCGATTCGTTGCGATCGATGCAACATTACCCTGTCTACAAAAATGAATTTATATTTGAAAACTTTTATACTTTTCCATCATGCATGAGGCATTTTTTGTCAAGTTAAATGTAGGAGGTGGTAGTGTTTACGGTGGAACGTGTTTCCTGTTCGTATTCTGATTCGTATTCGTATTCATCAGTTGGCTTGTATCTGTTGGCTTGTAACGAATCCGAATTCAGCATCCGCATTGATACAAGATAATTAATTGATCGCTCAACAACAATTAGTCTTTAGACTACGGCCTGTACAGTATTTGTAACTTTAAAGTTATAAGAATCTCGCCAAGAAAAAAGCGCTCTAGTTATACCTATAGCCGTAGTCAAAAGGTTAAAGTAAACGACAAACGCTGCCAAAACGTCGATAAACTATTTTTTAAGGTAGCCCTGATATATGTATCTAATCTAAATCAGAGAAATTTAAAATTATAATAGTTATGCATATTCAACGACTGTTGTATTTTATCAAAAGGCTGTTTTTGAGATTAACATCGCTTACCTTTACCCTTTGAAAAGGATTGTTCACGATTATGAAATTGACAGGATTCGACCACAAAATATTATCGGCCTTGCTTATCGTTAACACACCAAACCGCATCAGGAAACAGTAGGAACCAACATCCTTAGTTCGGCGAAATTCAACCCTATCCATCTTACTCATTGACATGCACTGCATTAATTAATCTGTATTGCTTAAACTTTCAGAAATATTTGCGAGGTCACGGCAATGTATCCAGAACCCTGATCCAAGTCAATAAAAAATTTTGACGCGAGTCTTACGCTTTTTATCGCTGCGTGATCGTGGAAACAATATATGTTTCCAGAGAAAATTATAACTTAATACATTGAAGACACAGTGTCAAAAATGTTTGAGTTTATGCCATTTTGTACATAGCAAACCTTTAAAATTTGTAGGTTTTTTGAGGGTTGGTGGGACTTTATTTGTCACCCTGCCCATCTAGAGCCGACCTTAGACCACATCATTCCAACAAAATCCGGGTCAATAGGAATCCTGTAAAACTGATCAACGTAGATTTGGGTGCATTGAAGAACTTTCCTGATTCAGGCAGTATGAAAGATATTAAGACTAAAATTATTTCTTATGGAAATGGCTTTCACGAATCTTCATCAGTATATAATGAATGTAGATTGATTTGGATGGACTGGACATTGACGTATCAAATGACAGAACCTTTATAAATGGGTTGTCCCTGAAATCATGGGCCAAACTTTAAGGGTAAGTATGAGGTAACATGGGGTCGGAAATGAAAAGTACAGGTGGAAAAACAAGAAATGCCGAGGAAATGAAAAAAAAACTCTTTACTTACATAATATTTTTAGAGCAAGCGACTTACATAGAACGCAAGCACCGAAGGCAGCAGATTATCCTCGGCGCGTAGATTTCTGTCGTTGGTTTTTGCAGCAGAGTACATTCACTCCGAGCTTCTCTGCAAATGTACTTTTCACAGATGAAGCCTGAAATTATCTTGATGACGATTGTTACGAGACTCTCCTTGTATCGAATTATTAAATCGTTCTTTACAAAAACACACATTTGATCTGACTCCATGCATAGAAATATTTACTCGTTTGCCTTGTCAGACATTTTCTTTTGGAATGAACGCGGAGATCAAAAGCTGTGCGATCTCTCTCATACTGTTACCATTCTTATCAAACGAAATTACACGAAAATATAACAGTAACTAGTGTGCAAACGATAATTCGATCTACTTTTAACAACGATTATAATAGCAAAAATAACCTATAGAAAAGACTAATTATGAAATTAATAATATAGGAAAAGTTATTGCTTGATATGTTTAACTAACTTCGGAGGTATACTCCGCCTATCCTTCGGATGTCCCTATTTTTTCTGACTAGGTGGAAAAGCACACCACTCAAGAAATCTCCATAATGTATTTTACTAAGGGAGATTATTTATTCATCTGAAATACATAATCCATATTTTAAGAAACATAAGATATTAATTTCCTTATTTCAAATTGATCGTCGTAAACTAAACTTTTCTGTTTCCGATCCTTCTCGCAGCTCTTGAAGACCCATTTCGACTGCAACTTGAAGTAGAAGTATACTTAGTCCTTTTTGTTGAATTTAAATCATTTTCCCAGTATGAAGACAGTATTTACGTATCCAGATCACACACGCAAATTAAAAAATTTACGACCTCATCTGGGTGGGTATGGCATCATTTTAATAAACCATTATATTAAAGGATGAATAAAAATTCCAAACATATTATATGGAGCTCACATGCACTATAACGAAATAGGAAAAGCGGGTAATCGTTGGATAGGAATATCTCGAACGGTGTTACAGTTCCTATAGTTCAAAGTTCAAATGTCGATGGTAAACTTCTAGATATATCGCATCCCGGCAAGAAAAGTGACACAAGTCAAAAAATAAAAATTTTGATGTTATGTCATTGAAAAGTATGCATGAGTTGCCTCAGTGTGTTATCTTACTGTTCTATCGAATATAATAGAAGTTACCTCCATAAATACTTACCTAAAATTTAAAAGAAGCTTATACTATTTCAATATAAGTTTTCTGGTATCCTTTAAGGTGATGTTTCTCAAATTCTGTAATTTTGAGTTGTGTCACTTTTCTTGCCGGGGTGCGATGTGTTAAATACTACAGCCCCACTACGATATCTGTAATACGAACAACAATACCAGGTTAGATGACGGGCCATTAATTAAATAAAAATATGTATCCCAAGTACTCAATATTTAACATATTCACAATTATACACACTACATTTTTTCTTTATAACTGTTGTGTGGTTGTGTACACCTTTATTGTATAGTAGCAAAATTACGTGACCTTACTCGTGTTGAACTGATTAACTTTAGATTGAAGAAATGATTTGAGAATACATAACCACTTTTGACTTTAAAGCGAATTTATTTTTTCTTGATAGTTACATTTTGTAGCACGTCAAATAATAAAATAATTTGTTCTAAAACTGAATGTCTTCAGTTCAGACCTACAAAAGTAGCCTAACACCATTAAAAAATGATAAATAGATTTGACATTGTTTACTTAAAGGAAATAATTGGTTTCAATAAACGTTTAACATATTTAATAATTTGCTTAAATATAGCTTCAATTCGTAAATAATCCTCGTCCTTCTGTTAATATCATAAATAATTTTTTTAATATTTCAAAAGTTTTATTTAGAAATGTTTTATTTATATTTTATTCCGAGAAATCTGATTTATTAACATAGTAATTATTTAAAATAGAAAACAGCATATGAAAAATGAAAGTTGTCAAGAAAAAAGTTGTTCCAAAACTGCAAAATCACCGAACCTGTCAAGTTAAACAGCTTAAAACCTATCTCTAATCACAAAAGAGGTCGCGATATTTTCTAGCAACAGTCACGAGTACCATGGAATATTTATAAAAGAAGCATGAGTGTCGACCTCAAAAAGCCACTTCTGTAGAATAATTGATATTTTTGTCGAATTCGCTTATCCTAATTCTACGCCCATGTTCCGATTTAAAACTTTTTAAAGCGCGGAAACAAGCAAACACAGAGTCCTTCAACTGTTTACTGCCCTTCGTAGAAACCGCTTTTGCTCTCCTCTCAATAAGCCCCACTCTATTTGCTCTCTCCGTTCACAGGAGAATGTTCTAAAAATAGCTGTGACGCAGATACAGAGTTCACTGTTTTTTACACAGATGGCAGCACGAGTGATTCTTTGATTTTGACTTTTTCCTACTAGGATTTTCAGCCCCGTTTCACTTGGTAGGTCCCTTAATATTGCGTTGAAAGTCAAAGCAGAAATTGTCACCTTGATTTGTAAAAAATATATTTCCGACAATCAGGTATTCATTCTTTTTATGATTTTTCCACTTTATTTTTATTTTTTGTGTACATTCTCAAACTGAATTACCATCTTAAACGAAATCGTTCATTTGTCTCATTGTTTATTAGTAATCCTCCCTGTTTATTCCTAAAATTCTTCCCACTTAAAACTGTTGTTGAATTCATATGAGAAATATTGATCGACTGAACGAAGAAATAAATTCAAATTTGTAGACTTTGTGAAACTATAATTTTTTTTTAAGTGGAGAGCTTTCGCGGTAGTTTAATAGTGCTGATTGTATATAGGAAAAATTAAAATCATTACGAAATAAAATAAAAGGCTAACTATATTTTAGTGATTTTATGTTCATATTTTCTGGATTCTTGTTTGAGGATTTTTTGTTATAATTTAGAATTCGGGCGGTTTTTGTAAATACAAGTGTTATTTAAAAGAAGGAACACACTGTTAACCAAAAATTATAATAGTAGAAACCTATTTTAATCAAATATAGCAAATTAAAAGTCAAATTTTTATTGAGCTGTTTCAATATTTATTCTAAATTGTGAATGAGGTGTCAAGAGAAATTTAAAGAAATTACAGGTTTTCAAACGTAGACCCTTTGTCTTCCTACAACAAGAAAAGTATTACGCATGGGTTTGAAAGGTATTTTTTGAATGAGAAGCTGGGATAAGAAAAAAGACAATTTCTTCGAAAAATTTTGAAAATTTTTTTAACCAGAGAAAATAACACACACAAAAAAAAAACACCTGAACTTTTTCTTCTGTTGCCCATTGAATATTTTTCAATAACAGGCACAGAACTCAAACAATGCCACTCATAATGTCAGAATGCAAATCTTCATCGGCAGAGACGTAGATTTGGACTAAGACATATCTTATTTTAAATATTTATTTATCATTTTACGACCTAAGCATTTTTATACTTAGAGATATAGTTACAAATAGTTCACACATTTTAAGACTGGAGATTGTTGCTTCAGCTTGTTAGTACAATTGGGGTCGACGTGACTCAGTGAGTTTGCCCACTGCGCTAACAATCTGCAAGTTTCAGGTGGCACAAGCTCAATCCCTGCAACACCCGGATATGTTTCTATCTTCTGTGTGAGCAAAACCTTCCTTGTGTGTGAGTGTTTGTTCCACTTGATTTTACCTATCTTCTGTTTGGCGCAGCTTGGCCGATTTTGGCACTTTCTTTATACCTTTTTGAACCTAGAAACTTGACAACATTAGTTTAAAAACTATTCACGGGTTCTTGTGCTTACCTTAGACCTCGGATCCTTGTACCATTCTATCCCCAAAATAGGTCTTACATTGTGAGTTGTACCACTTGCAGGTTGAGGGCAGAGCAGAGAAGGTTAAGGGTGACAAGGGGTAAAGCCCCCGCACTTTAACCTTTTGAGCCACATTTGTCTTTTTACAAGGTTAATGTGGAATGGTGAAAAAGTCTGGCTTAAAAAGTTATAAATTAAGTAATAAAAATTAAAATAAAATACCCATAGTACTTAAAAATGATTTTAAAATCGAATATCTAGTAATATTTCTACAAAAAGCTTTGAAGACAGGTCAGGCTATTCGTGTTTTTTCGGCTTCAAGAGTTTTTTAGCAATTTATTCAAGTTGGCATGGTACGGAAGTTTGGAGAGTGGGGGGCAGCTCAGGTGCTGACCTCATCATCCGATTGTGGTTGAAAATTGCGAGGTGTTATCCTCGGATCTTTCCAATCGGGATTGATCCAGGATTGTTGCCAATAGCCGGTTGTGTTGCTCAGTGTGACGTAAATTCAACTGCCTAACCTAACCTAACGTATGGAAATTGAAACGCGCTGGATTAGATGATTGACTGAGTGCACATAATCCGACTTGTGTGCTTGATTTCAAGGTAGCGCTTATAAATCGTCTCAAGTAATGAACAGACACATAAGGAATACTTTTACTGACGTGGAAGAAAGAAATACACCCAGGGAGGAATAGAACCAAGCACTGGAATATTATAATAAACACTGGACAAATGCCTTGATTCATTAAGCTTTTTGAAATGTAAGCTTTTAGAAGTTTCCTGCAAACATATATTTTAAAATCGATAATTATTTGAAAAATTACTGAAAATTCCAGTTTTGATTGATTGTATGTGTGGAATACTCACTCTAAATTAAAGAATCCAACCCCTTCCATTGCAAAATATAACCACTTTTCATTACAGTCCCCTGCATGGTACTACAGAGCAGTGATTTTCAACTGCTGAGCCTTAAGAATGCCACTAGTGATAGAGTAAGATTTATTTAATTTCACGTTTAATTTTGTACTTTTGACGAGCATTCACAAATAATTACATGCGATACAGTATTTTTAATGCTTGTATAAATCTGTACCTTGGTAAAAAAGTCAATATCAATTTTGCAAATTTGTAATAACCTCATTTTGTAGTTTTTATTTTTTGAAATTTTAATACAACGTACACAAAAATACTTTCAAAGGTTTTGATATCTGCATAATGTATTGACAGGACATTAGAGACCAATTTTATTATTATAACTTTGCTTACCTTGGAGTATTTGTGGACATAACTCACGATCAATCGGATTTTGACATTGGTTCTTTACTACCAAGGTACACGTTGTGTTGGTGTGGAAGTTTGGACAGTGGGGTGCCAGCTCAGGTATTGCCTCGTCATCTGACCGTGGTTCAAAATTACGTGTTGTTGTCCTCTGATCTTTCCCTTAGGGGATTGATTCCAGACCGTCGTCAATAGCCCGTTGTGTTGCTCTAGTACGACGTTAATTAAAGAATTACCAATTACCTACCAATGTACAGAAATAATGCTTGTAGAAATAATTTTGAGTGTTCTTTTTTATTACTAAGTATCTTAAATTGTTTCAAATAGATTTTTTTTGCCATTTTGAAACAAAATTTGAAGGTAAATAAATCAAAATTATATCTATTTTTTTAGGCAGATTTACAAGTATTTCGTTATGCCTCAGAATTTAAGAAATTTATGTGTGGTGTGGATTGAAAAAGGTAGAAAATCTATGCTGTAGAGGTTCAACAGTTTTCTTCCAGTGAATTTTCAGCGATTTAAATACCAACATTCTAAGCACCTCACATTTTCCTTTCAGCTTTACTGCCTCGGAGTCGAGCAAAATGAAGTTACCCGAAATTCCTTCTGTTGGCGAGAGTGAGGGGGACACACCGAGAGGAAACCTTAGCAACCCGCTCTATTGCGGTGTGTTGGTCTGGTTCCAGCTAGTCTGAAGCTCGACGCTCATTGGTCAGCGCTGAGAACTGGAGGAAAATCAACGCATGCGAAATCGGCGCACGACAGCTGATGCTTTTGCCGGCACCCGATAGAGACATGACACACGGCATGCTTCTCTACGCGAACTCGGGAACATTCTGCAACAGTGCCGAACCCTTGCAATGACCACTGGTCATTGTGATCTACCCCACAAATGACTGGTCTTCCTGCGATGTCGTCTACCTGAGATTCACTGACATTTTATCGATACTGCTTTCTGAAATTTTCGTTGCCTGGAATTATCATCTCTCCAAAATAAATTAAAGATGCCTCCCCTAAGAAATGGATCATCTCTGTACCTCAATGGGTCTGGTGAGTTCTTTGAATCCTGATATATATATATTGAATGTCATTGATTATATTTGTGTTTACGTGTAAGTTCAGAGAATGGAAATACTACCTGATGAAATGGCGAAGTTTGGTTTCGCAATAGTCGTAGAATATTGGAGAAAAAAGTATTCACTTTCATTTTATGCGAGCATTAAATTTTGTTTCTAAAATTCAAAATAACTCAGCAGAATTATCGCGTTTAAGTGCTCTAAAAAAATAATACAATATGATAGATTTGCATGTACATTTTCAATAATCTTTTGTAGTGAGAAACTTAGTTTTTTAAGTTACAGTAGGTGTTCTAAAATATGTGATAAAAATTTAAAATCATTTACGCAATATATTGTAGTTAAAGATTCGGAAAAATTCAACACAAGCTAATATCATTCTAGCCCTAAAGAAGTAAAAATTCATAAGAATACATTCAAAACTTTCAGATTTAGTTTTTAAAAAAATACGAAATCATGAAATGGGTTCTCAAATAATCAATAAATTACAAAAGCGAGTCTGCTACGAATCCAGAGTTGAAGCTAAATATTCACATCTTAGATTAGTGCATTTTAGTAATATACACGCAGGAAAAATACCAAAATTGACACAAATGCTCATTCGTTAAAAAAAAAAAATTACTGATGACATTGTACGAATTTATGATATACAGTTCACGCTTTTCCATACAAATATGTGTACGTATAGTAACCGCCATTTAGTAAAATCACTTAGACGAATTTGATGTAAATGGCTGATTTTTATTACTGGCGATTCGAAATTAATGAGTTATGAAATCGAACATAACTTTGAGATCCATAAATGAAATCAATGATTCATAATGTGAAATAGGATTGATTAAAGATGCTTCATTTTAAAATAATTATTTTTTAACCTTCTTTAACAAATACCAATCTTTAGTTACTAAATTGTAAATAAATTTATAGATTAATTTTAGTTCATAAATTATTACAAATTGAGTTTTTGAAATTCATTTAAAGTGTAACTTAAATTCATAGCTGAAATGGGGATTCACTGCCAAGTTCTCATTTTACAAATTAAGTATATTTGTAACCAGTACTCAACTACAATACCGCAACATACAATCAAATCTGAAAATGAGTAAAATAATTTTAAAATATTGAATTTTAGTCTTGAGCATTTTTTAATAAATTGTAACGATCATTGAGCAACAAGTGAAAATATATATGTAGATGGCATAATATTTGTAAGATTAAGTGGGACTACTTTTAATGAAGCATGTATTACTGTTAATTACCAAAACTATATAAAGGATTCGACATCATTCATTAAAAACATGCTTTTGTATTGACCTATTTGTAAGAAGGAGCTATTTTAAATCTAAGAATTATGTAGCTTCAAAAAGTCTACTAGAGAGTATTCTAATTATTTTCAATCGCCACTGAGAATGCTCATACAAAAATATTTCATAGTTGAAAATAAATTATACTGTGTAACTAAATGTTTAACCTACATTCAGATACAGTGAAACATAAGAAAACTTTTGTAATGTTTTATTTTTGCCTTATCAATAATAGTTTAAATTGAATGTACTGGATATAGGTTTTGTAATTTCATTAATTATGCATACTTTATAATAGTATTTGTAATTATGTATAAACAATTCTTAACTCTTAGTATGCAGTTATATTTGAACTATTAAGTGTAAAGTTAAATATTAAGTGTATATTTTATATACAGTGTTTTGCAATTCATTATCTTATTACCATTCAGTTTGAAGAGAGTATGTAATAATTGTATATTTCACTACATTTCAATAATCTGTGATATATCATATTTTCAGAGTTAATTTTAAATACAAAGTCACAAATAAATTTAAGTAGACTTGACTGCGCTTTACTTGGGACTTTCCGTTTACTAATTCTAAGATTTGTAACGAATACTTTAATAGTTGAATTAAAAGTGGAAATAAAATTACAAGTTTGCAAGAAAATGCTTATTAAACTTTTAGGACTAGACTTTACTTTAACCAAGGTGATTAGAAAATGTATATATTTATCAGGAAACATCCAGTCATAAATATCATATCGTAATTTAATGTCATTTGAAACTTTACTAAATTATACTTATATTTGAACAGTTAAATACCTGTTTAAAATTTTAAATAAGAATCAAAATTGATTTTGCTTGCTGAGATTAATGTTTCATGACCAAGAACATCTTATGCAAATTTTTACAAGCATTTTAAAGACATTGAATAGATTTTAGGTACATTTTGTTTCGTATCTAGGGATTCAATTTTTATATTTCTTGATGTGCACGGGATGAAGTTTCCACGTAATGCGTCGTGAAAACCAATATCCAGGTAAAGACTCCTTCTAAATTAAGACTTCAAAAAGATTGGCATGAGAATGTTGCAACTTAGCCAGTATTCACTCCTACTTTGAGAATACGCAACAGACTCGAATTGTGTGAAAATTGCCCAACTCTAATTAGGATTGAAATTAGGCAACACAAAGTGCTCTCACCAAACATGGTGACAGATGCCATCAGATGGTGGATAAAAAAAACCCTTAAACCACAGTAGCAACACTTAAGGTTTTACTGTAGTAATTCAAAATTGAGTCATCTAAGGCTACCTACCTACCTTCGTTCTGTGGGAAAAAAAAAGAGCTACTCAGAGGAAAGCCTCTACATAGGGGACTTACGACAGGTACTATGATACCGGGAATCGAGGGTAAGAAACTGCTGTAAACGTGAAAAGACCAGAGAGCTTAGCCATCACTACAAAAATTAACTTATGATGCAGTAGTATATATAACAGTGTAACACAACTCTACCATGAAGTACTTTATGGTAGAAAAAGTTGCACTGTTTCTTTCCGGCTTGCTAAAAGACTAGTGTGCTGTCTGTTTTCTAATTTTTAAGGTGACAAATCTTTTCCTAGCATTTATAAAACGTTTACTAATGTGCAAAGAAAAATTCACACGTTTGTGCATGAGTGTATTTCTCTTTTGTGTCAGTAAAACTTTCAGTGTGTATGCTAATAACTTAGCGTTGCCTTGTGTGTTTGGCATAGTTTGGTCACGTATGGCCCTTGCACCATGAAACAAAACCGTTTTTATTCATTTTGAATCAACTTCTCACTGGTGCAACACAACTTGCTATTGTCGAAGTTCTGGGATCAACCTCGAAGGGAAAGATCCGATTTTATTTAATGAAAGGGGGAAGGTAATTTAAAATGTAAACTAGGTGCTAATCTAAAACTATTACTTGGATCGAACTAGTGCTGGGACTCACTATTCAACTTGGTATTGGGGCTCGAAGTGTAAGTGTGGAAAATGCTCGGATGTCTCATAATGTAAGTATGGTACGAGAGACAAAAACACAAACAGAAATTATTCAGAAAACAATTAAAAACTAGTTTACACAAACATGTTACAACTTAGAGCCGGCCTGGTTGCCGAGTGGGTAGCTCTGACCTTTGGTTCAACACGCTGAGTATGAATCCGCTCTTGGAATGGATGCTTGTAGTTGTTCGGAATCCACTTTAAACCAAATAGTCCAAAAACTCGTGCCTCATTGTTAACATTAATACAAATGCAGGATCACTTTTTCTGCACTGGAAGCCATATTTTTCGAAAAATATTTTTCGGGTTCGATCCCAGACAGTAGCCAATAGCCCGTTGTGTTACTTCAGTGTGACATTAATTAAATACCTACTGTATCAGATAAACATAATTTCTCAATCCACACAAAAGTCGAGGGAAGTTTCGGCAAGGAAGGTTATTTTTGATACTCTCTAGTGCGTTTAGTTATTGAGTGGAAGAAATAGTTTCTAGAAAATTTGTGGTCTTCAAAAGGCGATTGCTTGGATTTTACTGTTTGTGAGTCAAGTTATTTGTTATAGAAATAAAACCTTAAATCGGACATAATATATCTTTCAGCATACGGTACAGACCTTCCACATCTGTATTACGGTCCACACTACCATTTTAGAAGTTTTTATTTCATGAGGGGTGCCGTCTTAATGAAATAAAAATGTATTTCCAAATATTCAGTATATAACGCACGCAAAATATATATCTCATACATTTTTCTTGAAAAAACTGTACACTTTTATTATAAATGAATAAAAAGATTTAATTTTTTGAATCTGAAAAATTCATATTTTCCGGGACCCGTTATCAGGCAACAGATGAACTTCTTTTCTAGAGAAATCCTGGGTATATTTCTCTTGTGTGTTGTAAAACTGTCTTACTTAACGTTGCCTGTCTTGTCTTGGCTCACCTTGGCCAAATTAGGATTTGATACCGGATCTTCACCAATAGACCGATGTTTTGCTCTAGTGTGATAATTAAATACCCACCGTGGCCATATATGGCCCTCGGAACATTAAACCCAGCCAACGCTTTTCTGAGGGTCCTCACTTGAAATGCTTGTTTGAAACAATTTCCGTCCTTTATACCCGTACATGGATTGAAAAAAGTAATTTTAAGTTGGACTTATTTTAGATTATTCGACTATCTAGCTCACATAGATCTGTTTATCAGCTGACTGAAGAGAGAAATGTGAATCTCGGGCGTCATTTGATAATCGAATGTCTAGGCATATGATGCATAACTACGATATTTTAATCTGGACTTCGGTTTTGTGCTAAGGAAGTGAAGTTCACTATCCTTCCTACAACACTTTAATTGGTTTCGTTCTATTTGATAAACTCTAGCTTAATACTTTGGATCTTACGTTCAGTTGACGACATGGTTTTCAATTAACAATCTCGATCACTTGCCAACGTTTAATATCCACATAAAATTGACTTTCAACGTCACAAGATTTCTGAGTAGTGTATTATTGCTTTCCCCACAACACGCATACCTAAATAAACATTCATAGGTCAAGAATTGCTAGGAAATATTAAATTGGTGAAAAAGGTCAACTAGTTAGAAGTCACAGAGAAGACTCGGAGGTTTCCGTACTCATAGACATTCAGCAACCTAAGTGTTAAGCATTATTTTTATTTTGAAACTAGTAATTCAAGAACCGTAATTCGAGGGTCATTTGCACATGTTAAAAAGTTGATAAGTAATGTATTAAGTACATGACCTCCAGACTAGAGGTCGCCGAATTATGGTATGGGACACTTAGGTCGAGAGGGTGTACAGAAAATGTAAAGTTTTGTACTATATGCAGCGTATTTTATAAATTTGAAAGTTGGTAATAGTTTCATAATGTTTATAATAAAGCTGAAAATAAAGATTCAAAAGGAAATAAGTGACCCAGTTTTTTTTTCATTAAACAAACATTAAAAATTTATTAGGGTCCTGATACTGGGTTTCGGAGTGCAGGTGTGTGCTGACTGAGTATAATTGTTATTATTCATCCACACGCATTTGTTTTCAAGATATCTAAATTTAATCGGTCTAAAAGGAAAATTCAAGTGATTCAATCTGGATTACATTTCAAACGCAAAAAATTAAGCAACAAATTCCTTGTATTGTATCTTACTGAAAGCAAATTAAGTATTTAGAGTAGGATTAAATATTAAGCCACTATTTTACCAATTTCCTTAGCTTACACTCTAACACAACTTCTCAGTTTTGATCAAAATCCAGTATTAATAGTCTATGTCAAGCGGATAAAGTTTTCGGTCAACAAGCATTGTAGGTGACAAGTTTGAATCATGCTCCGAAACCCGATTTTGAATACTCATGCCAACATTCTTGTCCAGAATAATTAAATACCACCTTACCGTTATAATTGAAATGAGATATGAATAGAGTAATGACACACTTTGTCAAAAAAGCAATTTAAAAATCTTAGCGCAGATGTAATGCGCGGTTTTGCTAGTTGAATAAGTAATAAGATAGGTCCTATTTTCAAAACTTTAAGCGAGCTTAGAAGTGCTGATTTCTAATAAAAAGATTGTATTTTCTAACACAAAATCACTTTAAAGCAATTATCACGTCAGCCCCATCAGACTCGATATTTTTTGTCCTGATATTGTTCAACCCTAATAAACAGATATATGCTTCTCACTTATTGAGAGCTTCAACGTAACTGTTGCAAAGTAAACAACCCTTTGCTAGTTTCATTTACATTAAATTCCGAATGAAAGCGGGTAAATTGGGAGAAGAGACCGTCTATTGATCGTAGCCTTGACCGAGAATGCCACTAGTCAAGGTTACAGAAAGCTGACAAATAGAAATGTGTTGGCACAATACCGATGATCTTTACACTCGATGATGAATTTGTTAACTAGTTTCCGCATTGCTACGTTTGATAACTATCCACACAAGTTTGGAATTTGACGTTAAATCAATCTTTTGTACCTTCGTTTTATTTTGTTTAGATCAATGGTTTGCAGTCTTTTATCATGTCAAGCACGTTAACACGATTTATTACGCTGGCGTGATGTTTGTTTTACTCTGAGCAAAAGCTACATCCTAAAAACAACAGATTACATTGAAAACTTGCGTAAACCAATTATTTAAAATAACAGCTATAAAATTTTTTTATGAATAAGTGTATAATATTTAATTTTTGTTAAAATTAAACAATATTGTCTTCATTTATACTAGTTCTATGCAATAATGCTTCTAATTAGTTCTCACGGATTAATTGCTAACAGCAATACATTTTCCTGAGCTGAAGCGGAATAAGTACCAAGTTAAATTATAATCCACTTTATAATTTAGGATTAAATATTACTTGATACTTCTAATTACTTGTAAGATCAAGATGCATTCTTCAACTCGATTATTTTATCGATAAAATTCAGTTAGATGAAACTGATAGATTTAGCCAAATTTTAAAGTTAGATGTTTTCAAACTTCAAAGATTGAAAAAAAAATAATCAACCGAAAATCGAACTTTTCCAAGTAAAATTCCCAAGTTTACAAGGTTATATTGCTGTAACTTTATCTGGATGCATTTCTATTCTGCGCCAACAAAACGGGATGTATGTCCATTACTTAACATTGTCTTGTGTTTGACGCAGTTGGGCCTTGCGACATTAAACATAACCAGTTACAAAACAAATATTGTTTGAATTTAAATAAATGAAATAATTAGGATATTAAAAATTAGACAGTTAATACACTATCAATTCCTTTATGTTTTGCATTTATAATTGTGTTTACATATTCTAGCTGTTTCTACTGTTATTTCAATTTTAACGTGAGATTTCGGAGATATTTTGTATTCACATTAGACAGGATTCTTATGTAAATAACATTTTTATTTCCGTGGTTGATGAAGAATGTGTGGAACAAGTACTCAACTGACACGAGAGTTTGTTGTAACATACTCTACATTTTTGTGGAATATTTCAAGACATTAAGACATGATTTCCGATATCCAGGTTTTCAACTGGATTCAACAACATACAAATCACTATACTCAATGCTGATGCTTATTATACAAATAAAAGAAATTGCTGAAATGGCGAACATTAACGAACCATGAATGCTGTTTCAAATGCCAAATGTTTATTTTATCCATTTTTTTCTGAGAAGGCTTAGATTTCTGTAAAAGGCCTTCAGAAGAAAAATGCTCAAAGATTTTGGAAAGGGAATTATTTGTAGTGCATTTACATGAATAATCTTAATTTAGTATGACGACCAGGAGAGAGACATGGCACTGATGCTCGGTCAAATATGACCTTTACGCCATACAACCCACAAAGGTACTGAAATTATAAATCTCGCATGGTATATCATTTGTTTAAAGTAATCATACAGAACAGTGAAAACCCCCTGAAAAAGTAGGGAACTGAATTTAATGAAGGTTGATCACCAGAATCGTCAAAATTGCACCGATTATAATAGCGTTTTTGACTTCCTGACACCTAAAACGAGTTGAGATGGATTTGAGAATTGCTAATTTCATTGAGCATGAGTAAAAAAATATTAAGAAGTTCATGGGTCCAAAACAATCGAGGTTAAGTTTATGCAAATTAAGAAAAGGATGCGAAAATAAGCTTACAGGTGCGTGAGCCGAAGGCCAGGAGAGTAGAAGGCAATCTCTCAAATGGATAAACAACCGAAAAATTCCTTTCTCAATGACGAACAATGACATAATAAATGCAACGGAACTCATCTGTCTTCGAAAATAATGTAGGAAAGAATTCCCAAGGTCAATGCTATTTACTTAACGCGTCTGCAATTTCGCGATTGAATAAAGCGAGTGGTACTCGGGGACCCCATCCCAAGCATTGCAGTAAAATACTCGCGAATGCACTTGTGCAAGAATTAACTACGCGCAATAAAGAGTTACATGTGCATCACGAGCTTCGAGGCTGCTTTTAAACCTTTAATTACAGAGCTGTTTTCGGAAAACAGCCATCTGCGCCTCGTTTAAATTTCTGTCTTGCCTGCTTCGCGCTGCTTCTCAGTGATTGATTGCATAATTAGTTTTTCCGATCACAATCAAGTCGAGCCGCGGTGGTTGACTGAATGGAATGGAAATATTTTTTCTTGCGTTCTTTTTTGTAAAGGAATAAAGCGATCAATTCAAAACAAAATTATTCAGGCTAAGTTTGGGAGTCGTGTTTATTTAAACTGGAAATTAAAGTAATTAATGCTACAATCGGGAACGCTTAAATAATTTTAGATTAACGGGGGTCATTAACCATTTAAATACAGGCAATGCACCTCACCATCTCCGAATCGGATGATATTTTAAACAGGTAGTCGCGGAATAAATACGATCCACCTCGTTTATTTAGAGCACTATCCATACTAGAGCAAATTGTAAGGTATCGTTCCATAGGAAATAATGTCCTCTACAAATTCAAATACAAAACAATTACATAAGAGGGAGTCTTCATATCAAATTTTGCACAAAATTCAATTTCTTTAGAAACACGTCCCCACACAATTCAGGATCGTTAAATTAGTCTAAATATGAAGTTTACTGACTTGAATCTTTATATTCCGAGATATTCAGTACTAAAGCTGGCGTCAATTTCAGGTATCACCTTCACATATAAAGTCGCTATTTGTAGGTCGAGATTAATTGTAGTATAGCTACCCGAATTTCAAATTTGAACACCATTCCAAACGTATTTTTCAGCGATTTGAGAATTATTATATTTATTATAGACGTGCAAACGATTTGAGAATTACATTATTATATTTACTATGCAAGTGCAAACGATCCGAGAATTCTTATCGGAGATTAGTCAGACGTTTAAAATTTGGTTCCCTAAAATCGCAATAATGAGCAAAATTTAATGTAGCGCAAAAACTATCAGAATGAGATGAAAGTTCTCATGAGACCATATTAGAAGTCCATCTGAATCGACACCGATCAAAATAAAAAGGTTCCAATTCATAATTTTTTCAAACATTTATTTATTTATTACATACTAAAAACAATTTTTAAAGTAAAATAGGTGGATTTTGTATTGGGTTGTGCTTAACAAAATTAAATTTGGTACCTGAAACTAAATTTTGATAGATTCGAAATTTTGTGTCTAAATAGGGGTTTCTATTGGAAATTATGAAGTTAATACTCAATTTAATAAAAAGACGGCCCCTTATTCAAATGTCGTGAATTTGAATTTATAGGACGTTAGGTTCCTGCCATTTAAAATTCATTTTTACGAAAAAAAAAGCATGTTTCAATATAAATATGTTATTAGTGTATGAGCATTTTTGCAGTTTTCGAATAGTTAAGCTTAAATACATTATTTTGTGCAATGACCCTGATCAGAAAACCCAACGAGATCAGAAAGTAATGAAATTAATCCCTTTTGGAATACGAAAAATCCCCAAGTGCATCTCTAATTCCTTAAATAAAAAGACGAAAAGATATTCTCGAAATCCCTAAATTTTATAGGGACTTTCATTCAGCTACAAGTGAGAAATATGCTTTCTGTATTTGTTTTTAACTATTTTTTTACTCAACACTAACAGAATATTAAGAATAGCAATTTACAATATTTACTGAAATTATATAAATTATCAAACACACATTTTATATTAACCATGCACACAGAATTTCACAAACAAATCATCATTTTGTTATTTACCTCATTACAAAAAATACCTCAATACAAAAAATTGAGACTACACTAATTGCTTTGATACAAAAGGTCACAGTACTATATATTTAAAATACTATACCAATATTAAAGAATATCTATAACTGTATTGAAACATATTCGGTAACCAAATACAAAACGTACTGATATAAAACATAGCATTTACAAATCTTCATAAAACAATTAAAAAACTGCACAGGCAATAAAACAATAAAGAAAAAATTATATAAATTTATATTAATTTAAAACTACTAAACAACCGGTCTGCTGTTAAGGTGTTAGCCTCTAGATTGGAAGGTTCCTGGTTCAAATCTGGGTCAGTGCATGGATATTTATAAGCGTATGGTGCACCTTAAATATGTCCTCGCCGAAAGTTCTTACTAGGTTCGCGTGGATGTTTGGAAAGTAAGGTGCCAGCTCTGGTGTTGCCTCGTCATCTGACCGTAGTTCAAACTTACGTGATATTGTCATCGGATCTTTCCCTTAAGGGATTGATCGCGGACCGTCGTCAATAGCCCGTTGTGTCGTTCTAGTATGACATTGATTAAAATTACATTACCTTAAAACTGCAAAAGTTGAAAATTCGTGAATATTAGACTGATAAAATAAGTTGAAGTATTTGTTAAAATTCGACGAATGTACTTCCTTTCTGCCAAAAGAACTCGGAAAACATTTAAAAGATATTTCACTAAATATAAATAATCATTTCACGAGGTTGAACTTTACAAACTTTTTCTGATATTTCTGTATGATCTGATGTTAACTTTATCATGTGAAGGCACCATTGTAGAACTTCAATAGGATTGAACTGGTTATTTATTTAAAAACTATTTTTAATGTTGCAGAAAATTTTTCATATGCCTTCCTCCATTTTTGTATATTCGATTTATTTGTCTCTTCTGAATCCTTGAATTGCTTTAATTGATAATATAGATTTTTTGAGAGATAAATTTCATAAAATCCCAGAATGAATTATTATCCTTGTGGCTATAAGCTTATATTCAGATCCAAGGATGAAATAAGTAAATGAATACGACTTATTTATGAAATGAGCTTTAATCAGACAGAGGTAATGATGATTGAAGCCTTTAAAGTTATTTTTACTACATAAATAATCTTCCCCCACGTGAGCAGCTGGGTAGATTAAGCTATTTAATCGATAAAATAATCAAGTATTGAGTCCTTTGAATACTATCTCTTTATTTTAGTTTATCATTGCTTGCAACAGGTGCCGTGTTAATGACCAATTGAAAGTTGCAATACAAACAAACCTCCTAAGCAATATGCATTCAAAATGTTTTCCCCGGTAAAAAATTGGAAATAGACTTTAAAAGATCTTTTTTAACTCTTACTGTAGAGTCTCTAAGACTCGAAAATCTCGCATATAACACTACATTGAAAAATGTACAGAAATAATGTATCTTTAAAACATTCTATTGTAAAATTTTATTGAGCTGAGAGGAGGAGGAGGAGGTATCGACCTCGTTCTTAAGTAGAGGAATACTTTGTCGCCTCTTGAGCACGTGTCAGAATATGAAATTTCAATAATTTACGATAGCTGTAATCTTTGAGAAACTGCATTAGCTGAAGGGACTAAATTAATAACATTATCATGAAATCTACAAAGTTTTTATAATTTAACGTTATTGGTAAATCGATCAAATTTCTGCACGTTATTTAACAAATTATTGAGTTAGAAAGCTAATATCATTAAAACTAATGTTTACTTATTACAAACCGTACATTTAAGTATCACGAATACACAAAACAATTTATCTCTAATAATTTGTGCGTAGCAAAATTTTGGACGACATTCGTGACAAGCAAAATTAATTTTTTATTGTTTTTCAAAGGGTCTTATTTTAATGAAAAAATTATTTTGTGAAACATTAATGTAGTATAGTTCGACATTTTTTATTTTTTAGCGTCTAAATTTGAATGAATTCACCCTAACCTAAAATAAATAAACTTGTATCCACTTCATCGGAGCATTCATATGCAGCTATCACAGTCCACCAAACCATGCTCGCTAGAAAGTCGAAAAAATGCTCCTTAGCATCAAAAGGAGAGTTATTTTGAAAAAATACAATTAAAATAAGAAGAGCAAAACTAAATTTATTAAAATTACTTTCAAGAAACAAAATTGAAAACTCCTGGACTTGTGGTTTTACTAGGCTCTGGGTGCGAATCTTGATCTGGGCAAGAGTTTTCAGAGGTTCAGAATCCACTTTCTCGGTCTAATTCGGATCAGGTTTCGTATTAGACCTCTAGGTGTATCGATATAGTTACATCCTGATGTAACACTAAAAAAAACCAAACATAAAATTTTCAAGTTGCTTGTATCTAAAAGTGACAGGCTGAGATTTAATCTCTTCCCAGGGAAAAGCAAATGTCTAAGGTACGGTATCCACGTAACTCGTTCCATGAGAGTCAAGTTTTAGAAGCTCGAACACAAACATAAGGGATAAGCATTACATATATAGTAATATCACTATGCAGGGTAGTTCGACCGCACGCATTATTTGGAATGTTGATATATCAGGATACAGGGATATCATGTCATATAGGGACCCGAACCCATTAAGCTTCTTTCAATTATAAGGGATAAATATTAAATACTGAATATCAATCAATAATGACCTGTATTCGTAAAATAACTTCCGAAACCCAACCCATTTGTATACCATGCTTACGGGCAAAAGATACGAATGATTTTATTTATCTCCATTTATTAAATTATTAGTTTTATAATCGTGGTTCACCTTCCGTGATGGGTCTACTTCTCGTTACAACTCGTCTCTGAACTCGCATGACAGTGGTCGTGGTCAGAAAGAAGATATTTTTGTCATATGTCTATACGGGGGTGTAATCGAAGATAGACATGGAAAATATATATTCGTTGTATAGATTTAATATCGATCCGGCCTAATTTGGCAATAGAAATAATAGTTAAATAAAAGGGTTTGAATCAGTGTGAGGAAAAAGATAATGCTAAGGGATTTAAACTGAATGAAGAAAGGGTAGGTGGTTTTTTTTTATATGCATGACACTAAAAGGAAGCAATTTAAAATTTGCTTGGGCCTCCAAGGCCCGGCACACACATCCGGTTTTTCAACGTGCGGTGTCGCTGCCGCAACGCAAGTACGGTTTGAGATACATTAGATCCAATAGAAGCAGTGCACACATGCCTTCAGCGCCGCTGCGGCGACGCACGTCTAACTTGCGTGCAATTTGTGCCGCAGTTCCCCACGGCGCCGCACATGAGTCTCCGTTCTGAAGTACCTTGTTTTCATAAACAAATGGAATGTTAATATATAATTAATAAATGGTTGTATCCAGTAACGTCTATTTTGTTTCAAAATATACTTTTTTTACACCAATTAAGCGAAATAAACACGTTTTCTTAGATAGAATATTTATCGCAAATGGCGCGAAATGAGTATTTGCGTCATTGCACGGTTATGTGTGTATAGTTGGGCTTCGGTGCCCCAGTGGCGCCGCACGTTGAAAAACCGGATGTGTGTACTGGGCCTAAGAGTTTTCGATGTTATCGCCATTGAATCGTTCCTATGTACAACTCCTGAGCTTCCTTAAGATTTCTTAGAAATGGCCAATGCAATTCTATAACTGCTCCACCATCATTAGTGACCACTAAAACGTCTAGTAGAAATCCCATTGCCTAGAAGCCAAGCAAGAGGAAAAGGGGAAGGAGCTGACTTTTAATACACTCCGCACCCAGGGACATCCATTGCGACATTAGCATAATATTCCGAAATATGCCTCGGGGGACATAGTATTATGTTCAGGTGCTACAATCTTTGTGGTCGCTTTTTTTTTCTGCTCTCTTTCCCCTTGAACGATGAGTCATTCAGGTTATTTTCAAGGGCATCGACTGTCAATTTCAAGGTCAACGGCCGATGTCATATTCTAAGTAATCTCGAAATGAAAGCTCATTTTGGTAACCCCTTATTAGAAAACACGTACATTCATCAGGACAAACGGTGAACGGGTTGCATCCATAACTTAAAACAACAGCCCGATTACATAATCGAACTGGAGTAGCCAAGGAAAACTTAGTGACTCTAGAGTTACAACTTTGTTCTTTTTGAGGATGTACGGCACATTTAAACATTCATTGTTTCGATTCGTTTTGAAGAACAATTTGATGGCATAAAACTAAAAACTATCCATGAATAGGTTTTAAAACTGTTTCATGTTCTTTTTCGAACCGATGACTTAACACATTCTTCAGTTTCAAATGAACTAAAATGATTATCTCGCTTAAGCCTTCGGTGCGAAACATTAAATGATTACTTAAACAATTTATGTACGAATTGAGAATAGAATAAATGTAGTTTAGTTGCACATTTTTAAATTTCAAAATATTAAAGTGTACCAAAATAAAATAGCTGAGCAATAAATTGTTATAAATGATTAAAAATGGGTAAATGCTTTCTTCACACCAGTTAAAATATTCAGACAAATAAATCAATGGAATTCTAAATAAAAATTACTTTGATGGATGGAATGTTTTTTATGAAGCAGAGGAAAATGTTGAAATTTTGTTATTGAGACTATGTTATCATAAATAATCATTTGTAACGACGAAGCTACCGGTACAAAGTGTTATTGTTCTATTATGATACAGACTGCTCCCTCCGAAAACTTCAAACAGTAAACTGTCAGTTTTTAGCCTTGTCATAGGTGAAGCTAGAGGAGGAATAGTGCCTTCAAAAAAGTGTTGTATTTTATTTTCATCTTTAAACATAAAAGTGTTTTTTATATTTTTCTTATTTTATGTTACTAATTTTAAATAAACAGTTATTCGAGTTTTTAATTAATCATTAATTATATGAAACATGAAAGCATGGAAATGATTTATTTTTAACGACAGCGTACATATTTGAATATCGTAATGTGTAAAAAGTGACAGAAATTAAGTGAATTTTTAGGAACAATATTTGAATATTTACTTAATGCTGTTTGATTGTCATAACCATTCCTTGAATACAATCACTTTAAAATTATTTCAGCATTGAAGTCAACTCAGTTACGTCATTTTTTATGCTTATTTAATATTCCTTATTTTAAAGCAAATCTAGCTAGAAGAAATAAATGATGGATCTAAAAAGACTTTAAAAAATACTGCCCAGATATTTATATGCCATGGAATGTATTAACAACTGAACCCCCGAAATTATATCAAGGTTACGCTTCTGCTTTGTAGATACATAATATAGTAGAGTGTGTAATTCATGTAAAAAGTTCTTACGCAAACTATACTTTTGTAAAAAAAAAGTGAAACTTGTTGAAACTGCATGAAAACATCGTTCATTTTGTGACACTCGTGTAAGCTGTCACTTTATACGGTCTGCTCTTTCTTGATGACGTCACGACGACCAAGGGCATGTTTCAAATTCTTTGGTGCATATAATTCGGACTAATAGCTATCGATCTCATTCGCCGAGTTATGTAGCGAAGCGAGAAAGTTTTGTAGTTAACGATGGAACGATACTCTCGGATGAGAGAACAACGGTCTTTTTTATCACAACTATGCGTCAAAGCGACAGGTTTTTACAGGTTGATCGATCTGGGCCAGTGATATTGTACCAAAAAAATTGATTGGTCTTGGAGATATATACGGTATAGATTTCACTAGAAATGTGAACTAGCAGATAAAAAATACAAATTTTCTTTATAAATGTAACCCGAGTTGAAATTATATGAAATGGGCAAATTGAGGCATGTGTGTATTTGAAAGTGTATAGTGTAGAACTTACTATCCGATCAGTATCGCGTACAGAAGTAGTCCGGTCGGAAGGGCATCGGATTAGCAACCGAAGGGTTGCGAGTTCGAATCCAACCAAAAGACGTCGTGTACAAGGGGGTTAATGCACGTTAAATCCGTCGTGGTCTCAAATGTCCTCGCGTTGGCGTGGTGTGGATATTTCGAGAATGGGATGCCATACCAGGTGTTGCCTCATCATTGACCTTGTTTCAAAATTACGAGGTGTTGTCCTCAGATCTTTCCTTTCGGGATTGATCCCGGACAGTCGTTTCCCCCTACTCTTTCTTTTAAAATTTTCTATACATTCATAATTTTTGTTGTTTTACCTTGCTTTTGGAGATGCTTGTTCGTGTTTGGACTTTGCGCCATAAAACCCCAAAATCCAATCCCGGACCTTTCTAATAGCCCATTGTGGCTCTCCAGTGCGATGTTAATTAAAATACGTAATTACCAATATATATCGCTTCGGAGTTGATCATGGATCATCGTCGACAAGAGCCCGTTGTGTTTCTCCATTGCGACGTTCGTCATCTGACCGTGGTTCAAAATTACGAGGTGTTGTCCTTGAATCTTTCCCTTAAGGGACTGAACCCCGAATCGTCGTCAATAGACCGTTGTGTTGCTCTAGTACGACGTTAACTAAAAATTACCAATTACCATTGCGACGTTAATTAAATACCTACTTACCAATTTGTATCGTCAGGATCGTCGAGGCTCTATGGATATGCCCACTGCGCTAGCAATCTGCGAGTTGTTGGTGCAACAGATACGATTCCTTTTAAATTCGAATCATGCCTGGGTGTATTTCTGTCTTCAGTGTCAGTAAAGCTTTCTTTGTGTGTGTACGTCCATTTGATAGTGTGTCTTGTGTCTGGCACAGGATGGCCTGATATGATCATTGTGTCATAAAAACCCAAACCAACCGATATGTACTGTCACCTGGAAACAAGAACTAGGTAGCTCGAAAAATGGGTATTTTTAGTTATACTCATTAATTAATACAGCAACTTGGCACGCCTATTTAATACGTGTTTTGTTAAGTAAAAATCTTGTAAGTATTTCTTTTGTGAAAAATTTCTCAATTCATGACTACTATCGTAATTTGAATAAATAAGGTATGCAAATTTTTAAAATTGTATCTCCTTTTAAAAGTATCTTGATTCGATGGCAAAAAATTCTGGGCTCGTGGGGTTTTCCCACTGCGCAAGCCCACCCGTGAGTTCTAGGTGTCCCAGGTTCGATTCCTCCTGCAATTCTCTCTTGCGTCATTAAAAACTTGCCTCGTGTACATACTCATTACTTGGCGTTGTATCTGTCGTACCTTGGAAAATTTTATAGACCGGGGGCCATAAAAATCCAAACAATCAACGCATTGAAGACGTTGGAATGTTCTTAAAGACGAAAATAAATTCGCACTGGCAAGATTCTAGGGATAACAAATTAAAAAAAAAACTATATACAGTCATCTATATTAACAAAAAACATGTACATCTGACTAGACTACTTTGCATTGGCCATACCCATTAATTCAACCTGCCATTGTATTTTTCCTGTTAGAAACATTTTGACTGAATGTAGAGTTTTTATTAACCACAGACCGATTTGGGGTTTCAAACAAACCTTAAAAATCTTTTAGGAAGCCCCTTACAATAAAATTTTCTTTTTATTTATCTCTGACATTAGTTTTGCGATTTTTATTTAGATTGTATAATTGGGAGAGTCTCAATTCAAAATTGTAAATAGATAAATTTTGTATCAATCTTTATACTGTCTAGAATTTTTCGTCTTGTGTTTGTCGGAGCTTGACCATGTGTGGCCCTCGCGCCATTAAAACCCAACGAACGAATTCTGTGGTTTGAACGTCCATCGTTGAGAAGCTCTTTTTTAATGAATCACACTAAACCTTGGCAGTGGACAAAATGACATTTTTCACTGAACGAAGCATAGCCTTCAAGGTCAATAGCAATCAGTCGCGAAGAGCGATTAATTCGCAAAAGGAAAACAAACGACTTCCTAATGAAGCGACACTTTTTAACGCAATTCTCTATCAGTTTTCCGCCGTCCAATGCAGCTTTCTAAATCGCACGGCGTGATCGTAAATATAGGAATGCATTTCTATTTAGCTTTTATGTACCCCCAGTCGATAGCGCCGGTTACTAAGGGCAATGCGACCTTGGCAGCGAAGGGCAAGGGGATGCAGACATTTCGGATGACTAGGGTGCAGCGTATCTTGGCAAGCGGTGAGAGATCGAGATTTACTTTTCCGCCCCAAATGGAATACTCCAATGTGATTAGATCTGCGCCCCTCGGTATCAGACATGCATAGAGTTGGGGGAGGTACTTAATTAATTAGATAACTTTGAAATGTCAAGTGTATCGAAACTTCGGATCCAGAAGAAAAGATAGATACTGTATGCAATTTAAATATCGCGCCCAGAATTGAACAATTAACTGTATGTGTTCATTGTTACTTCAACTAAGGAAAATTTAATGAGATGTAGAAATTAAAGCAATATTTTCTGAAAAAGAACGTAACGAGCTTGATTTAGTCTTTGTTTATGAATAAATCTCTTTTGTATTAAAATGTATATCAGAATCAATACCGAAAGTCTGCCTTTTGTTAAAAGACAAAATACACAATATGACATTTTGTTTTTTAAACTGCGGGATCCACGAAACTAATTTGTGGTGTTTTTATTTTTGAGGATTTAGATATTAGGAAGTTTGATTTTCAAAATAATAAAAATGAGGAATATGCGAAAAATTTAAATAACGTTCACATTTCATTTGTACTTTTTTAGACAACTTTTCACTAAACTTTAAAATGTTTATTTCTTGTTTCTATTTTCGACTTAATTAAATGCAAGTTTTTCAGACAATTTTTCTTAGAATTTTCATAGAATTTGAGATTATTTTATAGCAACAAATGCAATAATGCACCAAGTAGTAATTATTAAACCGACATTTATTTGTCTGTTGTACGCTGCTTTGAGTATATTAAGATGTTAAACACTAGTTTTAATAGATAATACAAATACACAAGAAGTAGATATTTTAATTAACGTCGCACTGGACCAACAGAACGGGATATTCAAACTCATACGAGAGAGCTGTGCTAACGTTTTAGTTGCTCTATACAGAACATGCGAAATTCTATAAGGCAGATTATGCATCTTTATGTCTAATACTTGTGTTATATCACGAACCAAATCTCACATATATAAAATCGTGAAGATAAAATACACGCGCATTATCTCCATTCTTGTGAAATTAGATTCAATTTGTATTTTTCAAGTCAAACAAGTGCATGTTAATCCATTTCCAAAGTATACATTAGATGGTTAGATTTGTTACACATATCAGTTTAGCTCAAAGACAATCCCAGGTAATCGAAGATAATTCAAGGCAGCATATTAATAGATGCTTAGCGAAAATATTTGCGTAGTCCAACCTCTGAAACGTACGGATATGCGGGAACTTGTAATTTCTACCATCGACTGAACTGTAGTTTACGCAGATTCGCTTCTTTCAAAAAACCGTGAGACCATTTCTCTCTTCTGTATCAGTTGAAACGTGTGTGTACATGTTCGCTTACACTGATATCCAAATGTTAAGTACGCGATGGTAAAATCCACAAAAATGCAGCTTTGATTAACACAAAATTGCACATGAAGGTATCAAATGTGTTTATGTATTAAAGAAAACAAGAAATATGTACAAAGATGAAAAAAGTATTTAATTTTCGTTAGTTATGTGATGACGTCACATATGGGTCATAAACAAAATGATGTTCAAAGTCAAACAAAACATACAATTATAAGGGATGTAATCACCTCGGACCCTCACAAAACTTTGCAACAACTTTCGATGCTTTCAATGGGGTGATTAACCCTCGAAGATGCGAGAAACGGCCATTCCTCCATTTGGGCAGTTTCCAACTCTTAAGATTGGAAAGAGGTAAATGTGCAGAGACAACACGCCCGAAGGAATACCAAAAGTTTTCAATGGGGTTAAGGTCTGGGGAATACGCTGTCCGTACGAGAAATGCACTCACTTTCTAGGTACTTGTCAACAGTGTTGGCTCGATGCATTATGGTCCATTAGAAGGAAATCGGGACCAACTGCTGCAGCGTAGTCTCACAATGGGGTCTAGGACTTCATCCGGATACCGCACAGCCGTCACATAACCACCTTTAAAAATGTTCAACTCGGCATGATAACATACTGAAATTCAAGCCCACACCATGACGCTGCAACCACTCAATGCGTGACATTGCTCTGATTGCTTGTGCCTCATGCTCTGTAAAACCTTACACGCTTATCTGATTCCAGGAAAAACCTAGACTAATCCGTGAACAAGACGTTGCACCAATGTGAGATAGTTCAATTGACATGTTGACGACACCACTTTAATCTTGCCCCTCTGGCTTGGGCGGTTAGTGAAACACAAACACGTAGTACTCGGTCATACAGTCAATCGTGATGAAGTCCTAGACTACGCTGCAGCATTTATCCTGATTTCCTCTTTATGGACGATAACGCCTGTCTCCATCGAGCCAACATAGTTGACGAGTACCTTGAAAGTGAGGGCATTTATCGTATGGAGTGGCCGGCGTTATTCCCCCGATATTAATCCCATTAAAAACCTTTTAAATGCCCTCAAGCACGCTGTCTCTGTACATTTTACTTCCCCAACCAGTCTCAGAGAGTTGGGAACTGCCCTAATGGAGGAATGGACATTGCTCACATCTGCGATGGTTGATCACCCCATTGAAAACATGGAAAATAGCTGTAAAATTTGTGGTGGTCACATCCCTTATAATTGTACGTTTTGTTTGGCTTTAAATATCATTTTCTTAATGACGTAAATGCAACGTCGTATAACTTACGAAAATTAAATTATTTTTTTCATCTTTGTACATAATTCTTGTTTTTTTTAATACAAAAACACATTGCTACCTTCATGTACAATTTTATGTTAATCAAAGCTCTATTTTTGCATTTTTACTGATTTTACCATCGCGTGCTTAACTTTTGGATGCCAGTGTACTTGACTGAAGAAAATATTGCTTTTCCCTTACGCTATAAAAACTTAACCAATTACGTGCGGATTAGCCCACTGGTGCAGTATAACCTTCTATTTCATTCACTTAAACGTTTTATTCAAATAAAAACATTCAAAACAATGATTCTTTGCATATTTGATTTACTTGACGGAAAAACAATGGTCTTTGCACCACAAGAAAATAATCAACTTTTTAATCATTATCTTGGATGCAAATCATTAAACCAGTGATTCGTATGATCTCATGTTGGAACTACAAAACAAGGTTTAACAGTTTTTTGCATGCTAACAACGAAGAGAAGAATCATTGTGTAGTGTGGACAGTTAGTATTTAGATCTCATACTAGTGTACAGTTACAAAATAAATTGATTCCGCAACAAAAATTAATTTGGCCAAATATGGCCCTCGTGCTATGAAAACGAAGCCAACAACAATTAGTTCATCCAAGATAATGATTGCTCTCAGGAGCATATCTCCTTTTGTTGTGTTCAGGCTTTACGGGAAAGAGGTACTCTTGGTGATCTTTTACCCCATTGGGTTCCATTAGTGTCTTTAGTAAACACGGGGTCTCGGTACGTGATGACCAACCGATTTTTTGTGGCTTTCCTACTATTACTCTATTCCACAATCCCCTTTTGTACATGACTGTCTTGCATTTGGCGCAGCTTAGCCTAATATGGCCCTTGCACCATAAAACATCAAACCAGCCATGATAGCGATTCTTCTGATCATTGCTCTGAATAAGACATCTCTTTCGAAGACTTCCCGTTTCAGCTTTAACTATACGGACCGTTTTAGGAATCTGAATTAAAAAACACGTTGTTACTTCTAGACTTCTAAAAACCTCAAACCAAACTCTGCCATCAGCCGTGAATAGTTAATCCTGATAGTTCCCGTAAGAATCTAGCCAAGAGCTGGTTTACCTATTCTAAAATTAATGCAAACAATGCCTCCGTTTGTTTTCTACTCGAACACTTCCCGGGGAGAGGAAAGGGAGAAAGAAAACAATCTGCAACCAGGTAATGCAGGTAACGGAAGGGATTGCCCAACTGCTGGAAGAGTTACAATAAAGATTCTTAGAAAGACGGGTCACGTAATCCCAGCAGCCCGTCTACTGCGAAACACTTTTCTCTCCTTTTTACGGAACGCAGAATGCCTTTTTCCTAAATGAAAAACCTTTTCTACAAGAGATGCTTTTATTTTTGTATATCCCACAAAAGATGGACTGAAGTTAGAAGATGTGATATGTTTGAAGTCGTTATTGGATTGAATTTCGAATTTGAGTTGAAAGAGTGATGCTGATAAATCGAGAAAGTATATTCGAAAGCGATGATTTGTAATTAGTCTTCAGGCAATAATACGAAATTCTCAATGCACATAATTTATTCAATTTGTTTTTTGTATACGATTATTTTAAATGAGCAATAAAATTCAATTGGTATAAAAATAGTAAACAGGAATGTAAAATTATTTATTTTTCAATTAAATGCAGACTCAAAATGATTAAGTTGCACTTCGAATTTGTGAAATAAACTGTCGACTTAAAAGTGAAACATTATATCAAAACTTTAAAGATTAGTTTTTAGCTTTCCTGTGGATCAGAATGTGATCTTTAGACTGGGGGTCCACTAGGTCATTATTTCTTTGCATGCAAGTTTATTTCTTGAGAAACATACTATTGAGTTTAGTATGTACTAGTGAGTTGAATTTTCCCCTTTCGTTTCTTCAGAAGTTTTTTGATTTAGTGTGTTTCTTTTGCAAGTCAACGAAATGATTAATTTCGTCCATTAATTAGTATTAAGACAATATATTCGTAAATTATCGTTTCGAACTCTGAAATTTTTAGGTAGTGGCATAAAATCAATGCGCATGATTTTCAATTTGACACATGTGCATAATAATTTAGAATGAATAAGCAAACGAAATGTTAAGGTTGGTATATTTACTCTTCATGTCGTTTTAATGTTAAATAATTATAAAGAATGAAAAGTTATTTTTGAATTGAATATGATTTGAGGCTTCGTAGCCGAGTTCTCATTTCGGCCCTTGGTTGAACAGATCCAGGGTTGAAATCCCATTCTGTATGGATGTTTGTTGTGTTTAAGAATATACTTTAAGCCGTAGATCTCGTAATATTAGCCCTTCTATAGTTAAAACAAAGATTCAAACTAATCTTTTTCACAGTGCGGTTATTATTTTTAATAATCAGAGTGCTCTCCGAATCCATTTCTTTCTGGGACACCAAACATTTTCAGTAATCTTTCTACAAACGCAAACATTAAAAAGCTTTTAACATAATTTCTTTTAAACGTTACACGTTTTATCTGAAAGTCACGCCAGAGAATTCATCCATACCATTCTCTGCCTCAGCTGATGTGACAGTTGTCTTTATCGTGGGAAAATGACTTTCGTAAAGCTTGTTTTTAAATTACCTTAACAAAGGATTAACCTTGTTAGTTAAGCATAGGCGAAAACATTACGCCTATCCAAAACTGCTTTAATTTCGAAACAAATTAGTCAACTCAATTGAATATCTATTATTCAAATGGAAAAATAAGGTAATACAAGATGTAATATGATGGGAGTTTTAAGCATGTAGCTTTGCAAGTTCATTTTTGTATTAGCAATTTAGTTCTCATCTGTACTGATGTATTTAAACTTTAATTTTTGCTTGGCGTGCAACTAAATTAAAATTCAAATAGTTTCTTCGTATTGGATGATTATTTAGGAAATTTTCTATTTAAAGGACACATTTATATTTTACTAGCAAAATACCCGATCCTACTCGGTTTGAATTGGTTTACTCTAGATTGAAGAGATGATCAAAATATATAAAATGACTCGTCTCTTTCGTAGTATAAAATAATTTAACACCTTTCGCCATCTTTTATAATTTCTACAACTTATTTTGGACACAAATCCTACGCATACATATCTTCATGTAATACATTTCACATACATCGAACCCTTGCTATATGACAGCTACAAAATGACGAAAGGTGACACCAAGGTTACTATTAGCAGACGATTTTGAGGGAGATTTGGAATTCCCTTTAAGTTATTTTCATGTTCAACTCAATTAATAAAAATGACGATTTATGGCGAGCTCTCTCGCACTTAAAGTCAACAAAACAATTTTTTTACTTGTAGCACTCTTGCATCAGGCATGTGACACTGTCGAATTTCGTCATCTTCTGTCATTGGCAAAATAATTTTTTAATGTTTTAATGGATCTAGTTCGGAGTTTTTAAACATTATTCTTTCAATAATGGCATAATTACACATAAAATTTGCTTTATTTTGACTTACCTTCCACTTAAAGTCGAATATTTTGTGTTTGCGTTACGTGTGATGAACAGGAAATACAATTTACTAAAATAACAAATATTTAAAACAGAAAACAAAATAAAGCAGCGAAATAAAACAAAACTTGTCGGGAAAAAGTTGTTTTAAATATATCAATTCGTGATTCTTTTTTTATCTTTTCATCGTACACAGTTGCCACTTACTACCAAAAAGTGCACAAAATTTAGAAATGCGAAACTAATTCAGAGCGAAAGAAACGGAAAAAATATCACTGCACTCGCGATCAACCAACACGAGTTTCCGTTTCATTCCAGTTCGTTGAAAAATATCGTCTGTCACAAATATTCGGAAATCGTTTACATTGTGCAAAGAACAAAAATAAAACTCGGAAATAAATTAAGTATCAGAGCTGAAATTCAATAAAAAAATAATATCTGGAAAAATAATTGATTTTTCATTAGTAGTGGTAAAGGATTCCAAGTAATTGTAAAACTATACATTCCAGTTTTTCCAAAACTACGAAATTATGGTTGATTTAAGTATACTTGGGTGTTTTTGCATTAAACTTATCGAAATATAAAAATAAAAGTTTAGTATTCATTCACTAAACTAATATATGATGTATAAATTAAAGCACATTGCAATCAAATATCCAGAATAAAATTCATGTGATGCTTGAACAAATACATACACAAAATCGAACATGCAACAGGAAGATGGTCAGACAGTCTTACGCAACCGAGTTCAGTCACTAAATGAAGATAAGTACTCACAATATGCAAAGTTTCATGGAAATATATCAAACCGTATGGACGTGTATAGGACACACACAACATACATACAGACAAATGGACATACACCAAACGCGCAAGAGGTGGATTTGGCATCCACAGGGTCCAAAACTGATAGAAAACTTGAAATGGGTCGAAAATATATTAAATGTACAAACAAACACTCCATTCTTATTTATATAGATTTTTAATGTCCGACCACTAACCTCTTCGATCCTCGGCATTACAAGAGGTGAACTGACAAGCATTTGTGAAGGAGCACACAGTGGGTTAGCCCATCGTTACTCAACAGCACAAAAACAATCTACATCTATGCGTATGCAAATCGGAATACGAAATCGGGACACGTTATGACCACTATACCAGTTACCCGACTTTTTAAAAACTAGTCACTTAATTTCAATATCAACGCTAAAGACATTTTCTGCTTAAAGGTTAAAATTCATTCTGATTATTTATCAATTAACTCTTTAGAGTATCAATACTAACTGATTCACTTGCTTAAATTTAAAGTAGTTAAAATTATCTATTTTGAGAGATTATTTGACAATAAGACAGCATAAAAAAACTGAAGAAACTCTACAAAAGGCAAGGTGATTTTCAATATCTGAATCATCAGCTTTTGACTTACCAATACACTTAAATAATTTAGTTACTATTAAAATTGTTTTTTTTTGTTACTCTTGACAATCAGTTCAACTTTTTTTATTTTGTCTCCAGTTTTTGTTTAACGAACGATAGATCGAATTTTTTGGTATTGTAAATTTAATATATGCTATATTGTCACTAAATATATTATATAAAGTAATTATCTTTACAGTAACCAGTTATAATTGGTCCCGGTAAAACTGCTTATAAGTTCTGGAATTGTAACAAGACAAGTTACCTTTGAGAACACAGACAATTTAAACCATTTACTTTACACATACCAACAGTTACATGAAAAGGGGTCTCATCGAACAAACGAGAGACAAGAGAAGGTACTGTAATCTATTAAGAGAGGATACCAATGCGCTCGTCATCGAAAATTAAAAATTAATTCGAAATTAACAGAAAATATTTGAACGAAACGGTTATTTCCCCATCAAAGATCCTAGGAGTAATTGTAAATAGAACATTTTTGTCCAACTTAGTGCCAATCGTTTCCAAATCAGACAAGCTGACAAAATACTTAAACTCGTGAAGTAATTGCTACACGCGTAATATCACTGCTATCCTATTTTTTCTTGTCTTTGAATCTGAATCCCTCTCAAATATTTCCATAACATTTTGTAACGAGTGCATGGCAAAACACAGGTGTGCCGTGCACGTTCGGATATCGAGGCGAAACAGTTTCCAAACTCGTCCTTTATTTAACGCTAGTGTTTCTGCGAACAGAAACTTTGGAATGACAGTGGGGAAAAAATTGCAACATGCATTAACGTTCACTCATATGCGACGACTTGTATCCCGTGCAACGTGACTCCGGCTACGGCGCTCACTGTAGCATGGTAAAAACGGTCAACCACTTTCTGAGATGCATCTTCTTGCAGTAGCTGGTGTACTGGGCGCTTTCGATTATTATTGTTGTAGCAGCCCTTTCTCTCCTTTGCGGAAAGGAATGTTAAGTGCATACATGCATTTTTCTGCGGAAATGGTGTGGAGGTTGGTTTTTTCCGATGCTATGGATTGTAGTGGTCAGATTTTACTTCGACGCCAGAATTACACATTATGAGAGAAGAGAGTAAAAATAAAGTAGATTATAACTAAAAAGTTTCAGAAAAGAAATATTTTATTATAAAGAAAAATAATGTTTTAAATTAATCTCGGACATTAATGTTAATGAAAACTATTTGTTGAGTAACATTTTCACTCATGCTCGTCAAGAAGGCAGCGTCTCCAAATTTCGACTTCAGAATTGAGGGCATAACTACTATAGTAGTGTACGATTCCGTTTGTCTACCACTCTAAAGGTCCGAATCTCAGTTTGTAAGAGCGTGGATGTTGGTGATTATCCCTGTTAGGTGTAACGGTGCTTGTTCACAAATAGCGTAGCTCAGTGGATTTGCTGCTCTAGCAACCTACGAGTTGTAGGTGGAGCAGATTCAATTTCTGTGACTTACCCAATGTATTTATACTGTGTCAAGTAAAAAATTCCTCGTGTGCGTATGCAAATTACTTGACGTTGTCTTGTGTTTGCTTAACTTGGTCAAATTTGGCCCTTGCAAACTCAATCAACAGTCACACATCCTTCAGTCTCAGTGTCAAAGTCCCAAGAGGCCAGTGGCCGGGCATTAGAAATAAAAAATATAATAGCGTTACATTCAAATGCGTGTAAAAATATGATGACTCCATAGCTTTAGAAAACAATCCACTCAGCTTATACTTGGATTAGTTCACTCAGTCTGCATTTGGATTAGTTATCTGGGTTTAAGTATATGCTTGCTAGCAACACATAATAACTAGCAATGAGCAAACTTTGAAATACTGCTTTGTAAAACATGTCAGTACATCCAGAATTTCACTTCACTTAACTTATTTGAAACGTCCAACTCAATCTTCAGTCCAGTAAAAGTTATTCCGATTTTCATTCGAATTATCCTAACTACTTAAGCTCAAAATTCAAAAGACTTAAGCGTATGTTACAAATATCATTAGAGAAAAGGACAAAAACTTTTGATTTTTCATATTTGCAAGGAAACATGATGTTTTAAGTTCTAAAAAGAGCTGAAAACCAGGAATAAATTTTAAAAAATCACTGCAGTTAAGTTTTCAAACTATCTCTTTCAATCATGTGCAGTTTTAAAAATACCTATTTAAGTAGTATTTGTACCCAATTGAAGCTGGTTTATATGTAGTTTTATACTTTTACTGGGGGAAAGTGCTCACTTTAGTCGAATGAGTCGCTTACAAAAGAAATGTTTCCTTGTATGTGTATGACCATTGCTTGACGTTGTCTATCTTGTATTTGGCGCAGCCTAGGTTTAAATATAGCCCTTGTGCCATGAAACATAATCAACCAAGGGTGCACAAAACCGTTTAAGAAATCATTAGGGATTACTTTTCAGTTCTCCAAGGTTTGCAAGCTTCTGCATATTGGTTATTCGAGTCGAAAAATTGTAATCCATGTTGCATTTTAGTGCTTTGGAAAATGTCCATGAAAATGCCATGCTGGAAAAGGAGAAAAAGGAATTAAAAGCAAATCGGTTGGTGAACTTTGTCTCAAACTTTAAAAGCCGGGATTGGTACCGTGCAAACCTTAAATAAGTTTATTTTTCTTTCCAACAAATGTATTTTGGGCCATCAAAAGGATGAGACTAGCATCACGATATCCTGTATGTGCATGCATTACAATGTTCATTTTTCTGAAACTAATGGCATCCTTTGCACGCAAAGTAACTGTCTGAAGTTCTGCTATTAAATATTGAGTACTGACATCTCTTGTGCAAACTCTTTAGTTAGCCCTCGTACAGTAGTCGTTAGTTGAACCTCGTAAGACCGACAAACCAAACTTCACTGAAAACTCAGCAAGTGTTCGTTCTAACGAAATCCAGACAGGTTGTTTATAGCGCAACATCGCATTGTAGGAGGAAAAAGTAGTTTGCTGATTTTCCTATGCTGACCGATGAGATGATACTCGTTAGTTGTTTTATCAACGGAAAGATTACTGTTTTCTAACTATAAACATCAATATATTTAAAATGATTTCTGTATTCATATGTGTATATGGAAATTCTCATTCCACATCTACTATAAGCCGTTGAAAACAGGATTAGTAGAACGTGCTTTTAAGGAACACTATTATTTTTAAATGTTATAATCTCAAAATTAAGCGAATCAGTCTGATGGTTTGCATAATCAAGGATATTCAGTAGAAAGCTGGTGCATATTCAACTTTTGAATTAAAGACATCACAGGTTCTAACCGGGGTCATTGGGAAGAGAGAGGACCTGAACCTATGGCACTGCAGTCGTTTTGACGTCACGTAGCGAGTCTTTCATTCTTTTTCATTCTCGCATACTGCATGCGTTAAAAGACGCTCTAAACAAGCAAATAGGATATTAATATTTATTCTCTTTGAATCGTTGCTCTTACGTAAATGATCAAAAAACAGTGTATCCTTTAGAAGTGTGGAAGATGTAAGGAGTGTAGAAAACAATTATAACTGCATATTGTGATCGTCAAAGTATTTTATATTGTGTGGAGATAAGTCATAAAACAAAGGGGAGGACACCAATAAAGGGGCTTTGATGGATTTTCACCCCTTGTTTATATATTTACAAACATTTAGCCAATAGACTTGTTTATATATTTCTTCAATTTTCTTTGGACGTTATCCCTGACTTTCGCCAATAGCCCGTTGTGTTGCTTTAGTATGACGTTAATTCAACCACCCCCATCCTAATTTCTCCCTTCAAAAGATACCATCAGGAAAGATAAGCTTCTGATTAGAAGGTCCTTCTTTTTTAACATTATCCAATAGAATATTTAAATTTCAAATTTTTTTTTAATAAACTAAAAACAAATCGAGTCTTTGAAAGTGGATTAAAGATAACATTTTATGCATAATTCTATTATTTTATGAAGAATATTTAAAATGTATTGTTCCACCTCCAGAGAAAAAGTTTTCTAAAAGGCGAAAGCTCAATCGACTCAATTCGGTAATTTCTGTTAATTTTTAAAATTTAAGAAAGTTTTTAGTTAAAATATTAAAGAATTAAATCGTGTTATCAAAATCACTTTTAAATAAAAAATTCTGATTACCTCCTATCACAATTTGGACAGTCTTTTAAAAGTTTTAAATGAAAGTTCGACGCAACACAAATATGTATACAACTATAATTAAATGATTTTATAATTTTTTTATTTGCTTGTTGAAATACATATTTAAATAGAAATTTCGAGTAATTTATTTACATTAAATGAATGAAAGATTATTATAAATGCTCTCTGGAAGGTAACGTTGTTATTCATTCTACTTTCCTTGTGAGAAGTCCACGTATGGAATTTTAAATACGATTTCCCTCATTTATTATTCTCTCTGTACATTGTATTTTGTCGAATGTGAGCATAATAATTTATTAAATTCAGATAAACGTAAAATAAGGTGAAACAGGTTCTATTAATTAAAAGAATTTAACACAAGGTATGCTGGATGTTTTGATAGTCGACAAGGTAATTTGGTTTTAATAAATTAGTTTACGAATGAATGTGTTTTCGAAGAATATTTGTTATTTTTCCTAAAAAAGATTTAATTCATATTAAGTTCATATTGCAATCAACAAATTATCCTCAACTTTAGTAGTGAGTGGAGAATAGGAAAAAAGAATGTCTGATTATTTTCAGTTACCGAAAAAAATATTTTGACCTGACTGCTAGTATTTACTGAATATTCTGTGAAATTTAAATCATGAATTCGATTCTACTCAAATTAAACACAATTTTGATAATTACATCTAAAGAAATAAAAGAAATTTCAGAGCTCTACCTGATTTATACTTAAAGGCCCTAGGATTTTATATATGTATATCAATATAAAAGGTGAGCAGTCAAAAGCTAGAAGGTTTTACTGTTATAAAAGATTATTTACAAATTATGTAAGCGAATGTATTTATTTTATTCTTCATGTAAGAATACAATTTATTCTAAGATGTTAAGTTGTCAGAGATAATTATATATTGTAAATATACTATTCAGCGTCACACACAAAGAACGTTTTTCTCCATACGAAATTGCTTTTTCCGATATATTTCTCATTCAATCAAGTTATATAATGCATTTTCCACTTAATCACGCGATTTGATGCTTAAGGTAAAAACGATATAAAAAAACAGGTCACTTATCATTAAGAGGTTTCTAGCGTTTAAGGAATATGGAAATCCCACGGTAGTAAATAATTTATACCCAGCACTGCAGAAAAGCTAGAATTTCGACAGGTTGACAAATAATTTTGGTCTTCCGCCAAAATGTACTACACTGACGGCAAAGAACCCTTTAGTGTGTAACAGAGTTCTATGACCTTTCTTTTTCGATGTCAAAAATCGTGTACCGTTGATGATTGAGAGATTTCGATCGAGAGTAAAAAGAGCCATTTTTTTATATGAAATGGTTTCGGAATTGCTATAATTTATCTTCCTTCCTTATGATCGAATGTTTTAGATTGTTTATAATATATAGCTTAAGTTTTTTTTAATTCGTAGAAAGCAACTATCACCATTGGATGCATATATTGTAGCAAAAGTTGCCTTTACTTTAAATTGTTGTAATATTGTTTCGTATACTATACAAAAGGAGTTTGAAAAATTGAACTCTAATTGAGTATACCAGTCATACAAAATGTGTATTTATAAAATAATTATGTTGTCAAATATAGAAAGTTTTAATAATTGATTTAATTCCTTAAATTCCAACAAAAGTTTTACAAACCTAATTATACTTTTAGAAAGTTTTTACCATACTTCCCATTCAGATCTTTTGAGATGTCTACTTTCAATAGCTGTGAAATGATTACGAAGTAATATTTTGGATTTTTATAAAGAAACTCTGTATATTATAACATAGCCATTGAAAATTCTTGAAACAATATTTCTCTCGAGTCAAACATCAGTTTGAATTTTTAAATAGTCACTACACTGCCATACCCGTTGCTCCAGTGTGACGTTAATTAAAAAATACCAAATATCTAATGTCCAACCATTGACATCTTTATCATTATAAGAGCTTAATTAACTGCTATTTGAGTACTGTAAACCGGGATTCTAATATGAGATTTGTTGGATTGCAAACAAAAACTATAACCATTTCATCAGTTAGGTGGGTTGATTATGTATCGTATTTATATACTATTGATTGTGCAATAATACAAATATATAGAATGTTACAAAAGCCTTCTACGTCTTAACCAAAGTCGAAAGGACTGGGGCCAAAGGATAAAAAAAAATTGTGAAACTTTTTCTTAGCCATTTTGTTTCTCAATAAGGTTCAAGCAAAACAGCACATGAATTGTTTTATGTTCTTTGACTTGAAACTTATTGAACAAAGAAGTATCGTTAAAAGAGTTGCAAAAGTTTTTCAGCCGGTCATTTGATTTCCAGTAAGAAATACAACATTAAAATGCATTATCTTTTTACTTCTAACGGATCATTAATATATTGTGCTTACTATTACAGAATCTACTTCACTTTTGCTAGCTACTTTTTAAATTCAGAACTTAAATTCCTCAACTATTGTAGCAGAAAAAAAATGATGCTTAAAAGCTATTAAGACATTTTTATACCAGCTTTTCTTGCTCAAAAATATGTATTCAATTAATTGAACTATAAGTACAAAAAGAAGTGTTTAGAAATGGTAATACCTGTTCTATGAATATTTAAAATACAAATTAGTTACTGAATTCTGAGATGTTTCAATAATAATAGCAAAATTTATGTTAAGTTAGATTGAAATTGCTTATTGAATTGTATTCAATTTCAATTTGGACTTCTCCTTTAGCGCACTGTATTATTAGAAACTCTTGTACAATAAAGAGAGAAATTCCCTTGTCCCACGAAAGTAGGATCTTGCAATGAAGCTTTGATATTATGCACTGAGGTGAGAACAGAAATCACAGTATAAATATTCAGTACCCATCAAAGCGTCCTCGTCGGTACTTTCCAAGGTTTGTCAGCATGAAAGAGAAACGTTTGCAGATTTCAATCACATCTCCAATGCTGCAATGTTTGTAGAGGAAAGGAAATATTGATCACTCACACTAAAGCAAAGCGCAAATGTGAAAAGGTCAAACAGCACTGTGAGGAAACTTCCCGAAATGCCAACACCAAACATTTCCGACTCGTTCTCTCTCGGAGACTTAAGTTACATAATTCGGCATTAGGCGGCATTTCTTTTTATTCAGAAACACGTGTGTCAATTAGTCGTAAGATAAGAATCGGAACTTTTTTCCTCAACTGCATGGATCAAATGAAATACTATTTCTCCGAAGCCTTTGCCAGCTGCCGTAACTTTTTGAACTCAAGTTCAACGATCGCTCCCCCTACAGGATTACTAATGAAAGAAAATTAGTTGGAATTACGTTTTATTTTCAGTCGGATGTGCTCTTTTTAAGCCCTCGGTGACATTCTAGGTTCTTCCTTGAAAACGAATGACGTAAATGGAAGCTTTTTATGAAGTCCAAATAACTGCTCCTATTTTTGTCACAGCGAGTCTTTGAAAAGCAAGCTAGAAGTAATGAAAATGGTTTATTAGACATTCATGTTTGTCATCAATAGTCCTATTTGCGAGAGCTACCTTCCATCTTTCCTTATTTTTAAAATATAAGTTTGTTGCGTCTATTCCATAAAGGTGTTGGTTGTTTGAGTTTCATTAATAACAGATTTACCTTAACTGAAATTGTTTAGAGCATAGTTTCTAAAACCAGTCGACCTCCCCGCTGTAAGCACTTTCTTGGAGCAATGCTAGATGAAGAGAAAATGTTTGAGGCTGTTGAGGAGGTGGCAAAAATGTTTTAACCATACACTCACATCCACGTGACCATACACACACACTGGAGATGCATTGTCAGTGATCCTTTTAAGTAAAAAGAAGAACCGACCGCAAATAGAAGACTGGGAATTATAAGAAAATATATAAGAATATCGACAATTTTGGTCATTTTCAGTGTACTGTGTCCTTTTTAAAGGATGCTGTTATTGAAAATAATCGAATATAGGCAAACTGGTTGGGAACCAGGCTCATATTTCTCATTAGTGATAATTATAAATCAAATAAGTAAAATAAAAAATAATTTCTTATGATAGAGACCAATGTTATTTTTTATATACAATTTATTTTTGTAAAATCATTTTAATAAAATAGCTTTATAATTTCAGTTCGAAGCTGTTTTATTTCCAAACTAGCTTTCCGAAATTCTAAAATTACACACACATCTGCATCAATATTTTAGGGAAATTTAAAACTTATAAGCAAAGCTGTACTTGCACAATATATTATTAGCCGAGATAAGTTTTCCAGACGGGGCCCCAAAACTTGAAACGAAAGTCAACGAAAATGGCTAGCGACGATAGCATTGACAATCCGGTGCCATAAACCTATACCCAAACCAAATGTGGAAGATCTGACTCCTTCGCCATGAAACCTATGCCTAAACCAAATCTGGAATTTTTTATAAAATACAGTTCGGAAAAGTGTCAAAATGTTATATAATACTGCAGTGTTTTAACTTAATTTCGCCTGAATGACATTTCACCGTCGTTCTTGCCTCACCTGTACTGAATAACAGCCAACTTTTTCTACAACTTCTACCTTCAACCGGCAATGACAACGTGTTCTTTCAGTACGAGTATCATTTTGCGAAATGCGTGCTCTAGCCTGAATTACTAACCCCAATTACATTTTCTAACTTCAGCAGCAAGCTTTCCGCTGTTGCCAACGGCTTGATCCCAATTTTTTCAGACGTAATTTCGGAGAAATAATTAGCCTACTCGAAACGTGAACGGAATTTTCAGTCATTATTTATTCCAAAGAACGTGAATATTATAAACTTGTTATGAAAAGCTAATTCAAATTGTCAGATAAGTAGTCTAACTTTCGCTATTTTTCATCACATTTATTGCTGAGCTGAATTGGAAACTCTTGGGAAACGAGTCGATTAGACATAGATCTGAAAATTTGAATGGAAAATAAAATGTGTTCTACCTTTATCATGCGACTACCTTACGTTCAGTGTTAGTTTTATTTTGCTATCCATATTAGACGAATAAAAAAAAACTGATGAACATAGGTATAATTGTGTACTTAAACATCTATTAACTAAAGAGTAAAGCCATATATAAAAGTCACTATAATTTACTGTGTTTTTAAATTTATGTCTATGGTAACTAAAGATGGGCCATTATCAACTTGGATACTCACAAGAAATTATTTATCATGAACAAAATAATAACGAAAAGATGTGCTTCTTTATGTGAGCATAAGAGGTCTAACCTAAACAGATTAATATTCTTAACTGCTTTTAACCAAATAATTTAACCCAGCTACGAGAAATCTTCGAGGATTTCTGAATAAATAGTTTGTATCTTTAAATTCATTAAAAAGTGTGATAACTTTACTATGGTTTCGTATAGTACGTTTCTGATTTTTATTATTAGAATAAGATCACTCATTTGTACCTAAAATCTCTTCCCACGATAATGAATAGTCCAGACCAACTGGATATATTTGCATTGGAGAGATTTCTGGTTCCGTTTTAATCTCTTACGAAATAAAGTAGCAAATTGAATCTCCACTCGCTCACTTTTAAAACGTTTCAGTGAAGTTATCAAGATTTGAAAAAATATACACGTGCAAAAGGAAAAAATAGGAAATACCCTAGAATTAGGTTTAAAATTACTTATTTCGGAAACACTTGTACCCAAACACAATTGTATATAATTCTCAAATTCAGATTATCACACATGCGTTAATATACGTATTAACATAATATGTAGAACATTGTTTTGTATAAGAGAAATGCAGAGTTGTTTATTGAACATCATAATTAGTTTTCGGGACCACTGTGACTCAGTGGGTTTGTCCACTGGGCTAACAACCTGAGAGCTGTAGATGGCGCAGTGTTAGATTCCTATAACTTACATATATACCTTGGGTGTAGTTATCTTCGTCAGTAAAACTTTTCCTGTCCATTTGCTAGACGGTTTTGCCTTGTATTTTCACCGCCATGGCCCATAAGACCCAACCATACTTGATTTTGCTTATCATTCTAGGAAATATCGACAAAAACCAGGAAAAGGATACAATATTATTCGTAATTTTTTGTGGAGAGATCTCATCATAAATAATTAATCATATCCATGTTTTTGCTTACATTTAATTTGTAGAATTTTTCAGAATACACAGAAAGGAATTAGTTTTCAAATAGTATTTAATATTATGCACAGGCTTAGTAGCTAGAATACTTTTACAGTTAACAACTGAGAGAATAGCGTCAGCTTTTAGGAATTTCTTACCTCAATGCTTAAAGAACTATGATGGACTTTCAAATAAAATAACTTTTATCTGATAGGCTTATTCCTTGTTCTTCTCGTTCCTGGAATCGCACAAACAAACCGAATGTGTCATTAAGGTATCCGAACACGTTCGATACCTTTTTTTTAAATATGTTATAGAAACATTTTAATGATATTTTTATTTTTAGTGTTATTAAACAATAGCATTGGGCTATACATATTAAAAATATATATTAATACCTTTGTATAAATGTTAATTATGTATGAAATTTTAAGGAAATGCTACAATAAAATCGATTCAACCAATTCGAAAAATGGTGTTACCAAAATAAACTACATGCATTTTTCTGAATCAAAATAGCCAGAATTCATTAATACGAAATATATTTTAGAGTATTTTTTTTCAGTTTTGAGTCGAAATAAAAGCTTTAAATATTAAATTAGTTTAAATCTCTTATGTATGTCTTCTGAAATAACGCTAGTCAACAATTTCAAACTTATTTAATAACATGAGTGAAATAAGTTCTTTTAAACTAATTTTGGGGTGCTGAATTCAAATAAAACTAAAAATATCTCCATGTACAGGTTTTTGTCTATTAATAATTAGAAATTTTGGCTCCCAAACATGCAGCACGTGTTTCTCCTTCAATTGAAAAATTGTGTGTGAAAATTCTTTTTTTTATTCCTATTGAAATGGATTGAAATTCCGTTTTATATTCTTATTCAGATAGATGAAAATTCCGTTTTATATTCTTATTCAGATAGATGAAAATTCCGTTTTATATTCTTATTCAGATAGATGAAAATTCCGTTTTATATTCTTATTCAGATAGATGAAAATTCCGTTTTATATTCTTATTCAGATGGATGAAAATTTCGTTTTATATTCTTATTCAGATGGATGAAAATTCCGTTTTATATTCTTATTCAGATAGATGAAAATTGCGTTTTATATTCTTATTCAGATAGATGAAAATTCCGTTTTATATTCTTATTCAGATAGATGAAAATTCCGTTTTATATTTTTATTCAGATAGATGAAAATTCCGTTTTATATTCTTATTCAGATAGATGAAAATTCCGTTTTATATTCTCATTCATATATGGATGAAAATTTCGATTTTATATTACGCCAGTTCCATCGTAAAATGGAATGTTGAATTCATTTGGATGAACTTTGGTTTGTAAATTTATGTTCCAAAATATCTCACGGCTATTTTTCAAGATAACGGATGTTCTATAAAATGCCAATGCCAATCTGAAAGTCTTCAAACCAACACTAATGGGGCAATTTGATAACGCAACTTTATTGGTGAAAATGTTATATTCACTTTATTTTAATGCGATTCTTATGTAACAAAATGAACCACATAAAACATCTTCGGGTTGGACAGTCATGAATATTAACATTAAAATCTCTTAATTAGACATTACTCACTATCAAACCCGTTTGATGAGAAAAATAATACGTAACTCAAAATATTTCCTTGATATACATAATTTTGTTTTTAGAAAACGAGCATCTATGGAGAGATAATATCATTTTCTATAGCAACAGAATATTAAGTAACCTAATCATACATTTGATAAATACATTGCAGTCACGGACGCTATTTGAGACAGAAATCAAGGCTGAAAATAAACACCAGTAATGTTGCTTTGACCTTTTAGCTACAGCGGGTGGTCTTCCTCGAAAGTCTTGTTGACGTGTACTAGTTTTGTTCCTTGATTTATTGATTTTTTCTAGATTTTGAAATTGGAAAGATATTTTTTCCAATCCATTTGTTTTTTCATACTTCGTGTATTGGATCATTTAAGTTTTATATTTTTCCTTGGTTACTTATGTATACATATCATTCTCATTTTTTATAATTTTCATATCGAAATGCTTTAAACCAACTCGTCATTTTCATGATGTAACTGCTCAACTAGTGATGTGATCTTAATTTGTATGTTGATCACAACATGTTTGTAAAATCTCTACCCAATTTAATTTATATTCATACATTTTATTCTACTTTAAAATTTGGATCATTTTCCACTTTTATATTTATCTTGATTTAATTTATCTTGCGCTTGGCGTAGTTTGCCCGGTTTTGAACCTTGCGACATAAAATGCTAATAAACTAACCAACCATGCGATTCACTTTGCTTTTGTGTAAAGTTAAGTATTGTTGCTCTGAAAATGCTTGGTGTACATGACGCGAATTCTACACACTTGACGTCTATCAACCATCAGACAAGTGACCCACTGGGGCAAAAAAAGAAAAAAGAAACGAATGGAATGGAAGGGAAAGAATAATAATTAGAAAATAGTTAAGTTCCATAATAAGTTGACACTGATTATTAGTTCCTCCCAGTGCAGCTTTTCGATTAGGGTTAATGGTTATTCCGAGAGTTCTAAATTATTCTGTTTACACTTACGCTTGACGTTATAAAAACATGTTTTGCATCTTTGTTTTCGAAATGCTTCTTTTGTTGAATTTATAAAGATAGAAAGGTGCATAACAACATCGAACAGAAGTGTTTGAGGATGCGCTGGAAACGTAAAGTTTGAAGGTTTACGTAACTTTAAAATGTACGAGTGCACAAATTTTAGAAACTTTGACTTGTTCTAGATTTTAATGAATATAAGGGTTATAACTTGATGAGAATTTCAAATACTTTTATATTCATGAATATCAGTTATTACCTTAAATTGCCTATCACAAATTTTTAAAAATAGAAATGGGAACAAACTTCTTTTCAAGACTTTTGATACCAAGTTGGTATCGCATTTGAACTATACCCAGTCAGAAATAAGATTATCAGACGCACAAGACTCCTTTTACTTTTCTATAAGCTTGAGTTAAAATATATATGCAATATATACTATACAAAAAGTGAATGGTTACTGTGATAAAAATATTTATTTTTTAAATGCTAAGTAATTTGATACTTCAATCAAAATGTACAATAACGGGCGCATACTCAGTGCTAGGTACCGTGGTTCTATTAGTTGTTCGCATGCGTTCTCTTGCCACTCGAAGAGTTAATGAGTTAGTTTCTGTGTTACCCGCAAATATAAGAAACATTCCACACAACTCAAGTGAACTGCTTTAAGTGTTTCATAAATATAATATTTTAGGCTCCATTAAAAAAATGTACAAAATCTTTCTCGCTCAGCTTTCTTTGTATATAGTAAAAATGTTGTCTTCAAATTTCAAGAAATTTCACTTCAATCAATTCAATGCAAGAGTTACTAAAAAAAAGTAAAAGTGCAAACGAGAAGTTGGAAATGTTACTGATGTCATCCACATAACTTTGACTTAATCTCATTTAGATTATTTTAAAATAGAAATACGTTTTGCAATGAATTTCTTTTTCCGTTTAAAACAAGTACCTATTAGAAATGAAATGAGACATTTCACATACGAAAGTAAATCAAGTTATTAATTCATTTGTAGCTGTCTAATTTTAATAGGTTATTTCCCAAGTCATTTTATATTCCTGTTACTCAATTGAAAGTTCAACAAAGACAGGTGGAAAAGAAAACTATTTCTCTGCATAAGTCAGTATTCATCTGTTAAAATAATTATCTGTTACTTTTTGCCCATTAAATTTTTTCTCTTCACTCTAGATTTTCTTCAAATCTTAACGAAGCAAGATCACTAAGATATGAACAATAGCCTACTTTCAGTGTTTTTTCAAGCTATATTTGATAATTTAGTCACAAATCATCATGCGTTTAAACTTTGTACGAATATAATAGTAGAAAATTTCATTTGGACTTCCAAACTGATTTTTGCAGTAATCTACTTCAAATGGAATAAACGCAGCTAAAATTTAAATTTCAGTAACTGACAAATAATGTTTGATATCTTTACTAAAATGCATTTTTTTTGATAATGTATGTCTTGGAAATGATAGTACGTCTCATCCATTCAAATATTCAACTGAAACTTAAACTGCTTTAGAGTATATGCTTTCTTTAAGATAATCGAACATTAACATTGCTTTGTCCTTACATAAATCGTTATTTTCCAGGTAGTATTTCTTAAACAAGTAGTAGGTCCCGGTCTAATTGGCTTACGTGTAACAAAATATGTCTGCAAAGCGACAAACTGAAACATCCGTGAACAAGTAAAATTCAAAGACCGCTTACAAAACAACCTTTTACAGTTATAGACATCGGTCCAGTCCAATACATATTATAGACATCGACCCTCTAATCAAACATACGGAGCATATGCTGGCAGCTTCATGCTATTTCTTGTCGTTCGGTTTGAAGATCTGTTTTGTGGTTGTAGGGAAAGGTGCATGGATACCCCCCTCATAATGTGACAAATTGTTGATTCGTTAAAATGATTATCCAGCGTAATTAAAAAAGTTGGCGCTACGATAGATAATAGGCCCAAGTCGACTCGCAACCCCTCATTGACACACCCTTCGGAGATTCTACGACAGCGACTCTGCCCACAGGCTCTGTCTATTTAATATCAAAGTCGATGCTACGGCAATTGATAAGTAACGAAACCGCACGGATTTTTTTATTCACAACTTCGTAATTTAAATTATTCCCAGTGTTGGAATTCCTATTGGTGAGATAAAATGTCTAAAATATCATGTCCCATTTTGAAACATGGAATGCATTTTTTTTTTAATCGTCTAAAACAAATTCTGACTGCTAAACCATTTTAGGGCGGTTGAGACATTTGGAATCTCGCCTCTTCGAAATGGTTAACGCTGTTAAAATGTATAAACAGTTTTTTAAATTTGATATTCTGATATGAGTGCTCTAAAAGATGGGGGGGGGGGCTTGATAAGTTCCACTAACTTAAACAACATGCAAACTAAACTTTTGTTACGTGAAAAATACATTTTCTAAAGTGTCTTAAGCTACCAGTTTTAAATCTTTTTATCTTAGTGTCCTTCAAGGGATATTACATCCTGTTTCGTCGTGATTATGCATAACATTTCACATCACCTTTCTTTCAAAGCATTAGGTTGTTTATGTATGGCTTTTCAAGGTAAACAAAATCACCGTAAGACGATTTTACTTTGTTACATCGCGACTCCGACGGAAAGACAGTCGACCATGGTTCAATCTGTTTTGAATAGCTGTAAAAACAATTTAGAAGTCTCGTACACGAAAGTATGAATGGTGATCGCCGTGGTAATTGATACCCCTTTTCTGTACCAAATAATTTAGAATCAGAATCCACGCTGAAGACGCCAATTGTGAAGTGCTTTTTTATGTTATCACCAGACTCCTAATTTAACTAATAGACTCGTTCAGTTGCTTTCTCCTGATAGCAACCATTAAACACAATAACAAATACTTAAAGAAGCATGGTCTACCACCTAAACACTAGTACCACCGTTATGATATCGTTGTAGAAAAGCTACCATAATAATGTCTCGTAAGATCAGTAAACAAATGTTGCATAAAATGTCGTTAATTTTTCAAACTTGAAATGAAAATTGAACTGATAAATTTTGGATTTTTAAAATTTCATGTAGCATTATAATTTTATAAAAAATTACTTTATTTGAAAGCTAAAATTTAAAATTTAATAAAATATCAAAATGAAGCTTGATTTTTAACTGTTTTAAGAGAAAGGGGATAAAAATAAAAAGAATTTACAAAAAAAAATTAAATTGTGACAGGTAGAAAATTGTAGGTATTTGATTTTCGATCCTACACAAAGTCCTTGTTTTTTAACAAATGTTAAAAATCTTTGTTGTAAAATTATTTCTTTTTCGTTTGTTCTATTGCATATTACGTAGCAAAAGGATGTGATGTTTGGAATAAAGACTTCATACAGTTCTTGCTCTCCATCGAAGGCGTCCTTCACGTTCCATCTCATTTACTTGATCATTTTAAAAATACTGACTGACTAATGAGTTGGGATCCATCCCGTGGGAAGCCACACATGACCTTGATGCGCTTGCCTTCTGGGAGCCATTAGAAACCAACACAGCATTCCTCTACCCAAATGTGGTTCCTAGTTATTGCCAGTCACATAAAGAAATTCCTGCCACTAAAGCTGGTGTGTGTGCTTTACAGTTTCCTGGATTTCATTATCCCCAAGATTACATACAGCGATGTCTCATTGGTTTCGTCCTGCCAATCTTCCGGGAAAGGATCTCTCGGCTTCCGCGTTGATCTCGTGTCCAGACTTCCTCTTCCCTTTCGTTTGCAATTTGGTAAACAAGAGACGACGCCATTTTAATTTCAGATGGCTGCAATTTCTATTTCAGTTTCTTGAACGATCGCCGGAATCGGTATCCATGTTAGGAATCTTTCAAATCTGGTTGCATGGAGTGTTTCACGTCCTCAGTATGAACCATTGGAAAGAATTTGCTTTCAAAGCAACTCTTTACCCATTGAAGCATACTGCCAAATATAATCTTTTCGAAAACACTTAATACATACCTGCACTCAACAAAAATTAAGTTTTTGAGGGATGCTGGTTTCCTTTCGCCCACTCCATGATACAAGAATATCAAACCAATGGAATGCTTAGATATCTCAACCCCCGGAATTGCTGTGGCTCGTTAGATTTTCCCATTGCGATAAAATGCTGTGAGCTGTAGGCTTTGTAGGTTTGATTCCTCTCTGGGTATATTTATTATGTGCCAGTAAAACTTTCCTTTAGAATGTATATCTATTTACTTGACGTAGCTTGGTTAAATATGGCCCTTAAGCCATAAAACCCAGTCAGCCAAACTTAATTTACATAGAACCAAAAATTGTCTTGAAGAGATTGGAATAGGGTGGAAACTGAGGCTTAGCATTACTTATTTATGAGACAAATGTATAGTTTTTTAACTTCCTAGTAAGTCAAGTTATTTTGAATACATAATCAAAGCGTCGGATATATTTGGAAGCTCTAAATTTTTAGACAATATCGAACTGATTCCGTGTACAATGTCTCGGGAACGACAATTGGGCTAACTCTTAAATTGGGCTTAATGGAGAGACAATAAGAACTTGAATTTATCTCATTGGCTGTATAGACAATAACACGCACGTGGTATTAAAGTCTAGTAGATAAAAATGAGGTTAAAACTGAATAAGTAAAAAAAATTTTAATAAAGATATTAATGATTTATATATCTTTAAGAAGATAAAATGTATTTATTTGGACAATGCAAACTATTACGTAACAACAAAAAATTGGAAGTATTAAAGAATTAGCAAACAAGTATATAGAATTATATTCATGGGGAAAGTGTACTTAGAATGACAAATTGAATAAAATGATTGATGTTGCACAGAATTGTGAAAAGCTTTCTTGAATACACAAGAGACCCAATTATCAAAGGAATAATGCAACTTTCCTTCTTGATTTGAAAGTGATTAGTAAAGGAAAATCTAGTGTAGGGATGATTAATGATGTTACAGCGCCAATGGATATTTGAATAATAGTTTGAATATATTTACGTGTTGAATGAAAATAAAGCTCTATCGCCACAAAAATTGGAAATGTAATAACATTTTGTACATTCAATCAAAAATTTTTTTATTTTAATTTTTTAAATTTATATAATACTTACTGTTTTTAATTACTAAATATCTTTTATTATTCAAATAACTATCAGTTACGTTTTTGAATTTGAATTTATTTTAGCTATAATATTGAAAAGTATTTCATGAAAAGCAAAAAAATGTTTCAAAATTAATATCAGAGAAAAAAAAATTGAAGTTTATTTTGCAAAAAGCATATACACTAACGTGAGTATTTTAACAATGTTTGGTATGGAATAGCCTATAGTAACCCCTTTAAATTGTAAACATCTTTTTCCGAATAAGACAATCTGAAGATTCGGTGTCCATATGGTTATATTTTATTTTGATAGTCATTCCCATACTTGTCGCATAAAATTTTATAACATAGTTACAATTTTCGATGTATCAACATTTTAAACCCAGTAAATTGAATAAGTGTAAAACAATTTTTTTTTTACATTAAGAGCTTATGAGAAGCTTTAATCTCTTAAATGTAATTCTCTATCATATATACGATTGTGTGTAAAAATAATGTTGCACGTAATCTTCTCAAGCAGATGACAAATGCACGAATCTTGCTTCAAGTCACGATGGTCTGAAAATCTTTATTCAATTTCATATCACGTGTGTTACTGAAGTCATGAGATATCGAATTTGAATGTGAAACTAAAATTTTAAAATACGAAGATCTCACTGGATGAATTATTATTTCGTGGTAGAAATGCACTACATTTTCTCAATTATAAATATTAAATCTGTTTTGTTATGATTGTGCACGTTAAATCTGTTGTTCGTTAAGGGAAGTGGTGTGCTAAAAAGTGATGGAAGTATATATAAAATTAAAATTTAAGAATATAAAAATACCCCACCTCGTAAATGCGTTTACTTTCCTTAAACTAAATAAGAATAGACTTATTTTTTTAAATAGATGTATAGTATACTTATAAAATCCATCCACTTTAAAATTTTACTAATGCATTTTTAGATTGTGTTTACACTGAATAAGTATTAAAAATCATTTGAATTTTGCATGCGAACTAGATCAATTTTAAACAGTTTCTAAATTTAACACGATAAATTCAAAATACTTTTCAAATGATAGAACTTTTCCAGATATATTCGAGTGAGAATTTTTACTTGGAACAATCGGGCGCGAGAAACATTATTTTCAGCAGTCGAAAAGTAGACTTCTTTAACCTCAGGGAAGACAAAAGCCTGTATATCACAATTATGCTAATGCTTTGAAAAGATTTCATTATATAACAAAAACATAAATTTCAATGAAAACTGAAGTGGAGGTTTTTAAGACTTCTTTTCCTACGACTGCGCAGAAATCCTCAACTCTGTATCATTGCTTCAACTTCACAATTAGCTACAATCTCCAATCGGAGAAACAATTGAGCGCCAAGAAAAATTTTATGTTTCAATTAATTCTGCGGTCTTTTTTTAGAGAAGAAAGTCATTATTTTCCATTTCTGGATCCACTGGCTACATACATTTAATTAATCGCAAATCGTCAGAAGGTTTTTGGGATTCAATCATCATCAAATGCTAAATTAACACAATTTTATGATCATCCTGCTGAAACGCTCATTGAACTCACTAATAAGTATGGAAGGTTTGAATAGATGCTGCACTGACTGATTAGTCATGGACAAGATTATGCAACTTTATATTTTTCAAAATGAATGATCTCATTTCAAAGGCATTTCATTAAGAGACCTTTTATGCTGAATCGTTACTTGAATAACTTGTATATAAAAATAATTTGTAAAATAATGAAGTTCATAATAAAAAAATAATTTATATAGGTATTTTTTCCCGTGATTATTAATAAAATAATGTTTCAAGAATTTTAATAAAATTTATCGAATTGATTTTTATGCATTTGTACTTCAATAAGTATAAAATAAATAAATTTTTGATAAAGAATTTCTGTCAAAATAAAATCTATCTCTGCTACCCCCCAACATACATTCAAAATATTTACTCACCAAAAATAAAACCCAAAGTCTAAACTAATGATTGCATTGCATTTAATAATTGTTTAACAAACCTATGGCATGATTTTAGAACAGACAAATTTCATCGTGTTGTGAAAAGGGGTTTTACTTGACTCATTCTATGGGAACGAAACTATTTCGAACTTTAAAAAAAAATTTAAAAAAATTTATGATAAATTTTAATTATTAAAGTAGATTATTTTACATCATAAATTATTAAAGTAGATTATTTTACATCATAAATTATTAAAGTAGATTATTTTACATCATAAATTATTAAAGTAGATTATTTTACATCATAAATTATTAAAGTAGATTATTTTACATCATAAATTATTAAAGTAGATTATTTTAAAACATAATATTCCGAAACATAGTGCTTTGTATACAGAAATAGGTTTGTATATAAAAGTTCTAACGTAAAATATGATCTCAATTAGATTTGCATCCTACCATTACTTTTAAGAAAAAAGTTGACATTTTTCTGCCATGGAATAGTGAAGTCTATTCCAGTTGGAGTAAAATCATTCAGTTCCAGTTGAACCAAATACCTAATGACAACGATGGTATTTAGACTTGTAGTAGTCTAAAGTGTAGACAAAATACACAAAAAAAAAGGATTTTCATGTTTTTTTACATTTATGCTTCACTGAAGATGACCTAATATTTTTGTGCCTAATTTCAAAAGCTCCACTATATTTTAAATACAGAAAGAAAATTTTATAACGATTTGATTCTTTTAATGAAACACTGCAATATATAGGAAGACTGCTTTTTTAAATTGAATTATTTATATGTAGTTAAGTTTCAAATAGTGCTTTAACAACTTCACATAAAATGTATGAAAATAGTTACAATCGTAAAGTGAACGAATACTTTTGTATCCCACTGTAATTATTTTAAATCAGACAATCTTTTTATGTGCCATTTGCATAATCTGAAAGCTGACAAATAAATTTGTAGTCACGGAAAAAAAAACCGAACCACAGTTCCCTTCATTCGAGCAATTTTAGTAGTAGAGAAAATTCAAAAATTGGGTTTGACAGGAACTAACGTCTATAAATTCATAAAATTTGCATAATGGGCCGTCTTAATATTAAATTGAGCACGAACTTCATAATTTCCAATAGGAACCATTAGGAGACACAATTTCAAATCTATCAAAATTTAACTTCAGATACCAAATTTCATGTCATTACGTCTTACCGTTTCGAAGTTATGAGGACAAATATTGAAGCTTCTAATGTTAAATCAGTTTGTTAGATCTTCTTAAATGATATATCTATAGCGCTGATACTTTGTACCATGTTACTTTTAAACAACCTAAACAATATCCATCTAATATTTTATTTTAAAAATAGATTTTAGTATGCAATAATAATTATTAAATTAATATTTGAAAAACAAATTCTGATTGGAACCGCATTATATTTTGATGAGAATTCGATTCAGAAGGACTTCTAGTATGGCCAGGCAACGTTTCAGCTTATTCCGATGATTAGTTTTGAGCTACATTAAATTTTCCTCATTATTGCGATTTTAAGGGGCAATCATAATTTTAAAATGTATGACAAGCCTCGAATAATGATTCTAGGATAATCTTCACTTGCAGTGTATATATATAATTTAATTCTCAAATCGTTTGCACTTGCGTAATATAATAATTCTCGGATTGCTGGAAAATATTTTGAAATAGTGTTTAAACTTGAAATTCGTGTAGTACAGTATAACTACAATTAAACTCGATAAACGAATAGTGACCTTCTATGTCGAGATAATCTCTGCAATTGACATGAAATGATTGAATATTTTGTGATATAAAGGTAATAAAGTCATGACATTTCATATTTAGACTAATTTAACTACGCAGAATCTGATTATGGCATCACAACAATGTGTTTCAATTAGAAATTTCATTGTTTGCGAAAAATTTGATATGATGACGTCCCCTTACGCAGCTTTTTTTTTTTAGATTTGAATTTTTAGAGGACGTTATTCCCTATTGGAGGATACTTTTGAATTTGCTCTAGTATCAATAGTGCTCGAAATAAAAGAGGAGGTTCGGTGTTTTTATCAGCGACTACTTTAAATGATGTATTGAAGTCAGTTCTGCTAAAATGATAAATACTTTTCTATATGAATGAGAACACAAAGTAGGGAATTAATAAGACTTACAGAACATGCGAATAAAAGTGAAATTTTCTACAAATCAGTATTAAAGCACTATAATACTTTTGAATTTGAAAATCTTAAGGAAATTCACATCCCTGATCTAACCCTATGGCTTAAAAAAAAGACAATAACAAACAACTGCGCTTTTAAAAAAGGTTAACGACACTATAAACTTTGAATTTCAGAGCTCCTCGAAGAGTCGATAGATGTGAACTACTCAAGTTGTAAAGAAAATATAAAAAAATTCCAAAATAGTAAAAAGTTCACCGCACACATGCTTGAGCGCTGAGTAATAATTTGATAGTGCATGGGAGAAAATCTGAAGAAAAAAAAAAAACTTGTAGAAGGAAAATTCCCTTTTCATATCCAACGATAGCGATAAAGCTGTGAGGAGTGGGAGAAAAAATTCCACTCCGTGCATGACAAAAGGATCGATTTGTGGAATGAGAGTTCCTGACGTCAGTTCCGTTAACCTAGGGGATATTCCCTAAGAGGGAACGGAAGTACTGCAGTGAGGTTTCACTCTTGTTTCTATGTAGTAACAGGAGAGTTTGGGCTTCTGCTTCACGCTTTTAAATATTGACTGACCGCTTGACAAGCCAAAACTCGTTTCGAAACTGTCGATTCTGTTTTTCTCGTGTGAAGAAAACAGCGTACTTCATTTTCGCGTATGTTTCAGGAAAGAAAAATGGTTCGATCAGAATATTCTATGCTGCTTTCAGTGTTTGAGAACTAGTGTTGGAAAAGTTTATCTCAAACATTATTTGGCATTTAAACGAAGGAATTTTTGTTCGAAAATTGGAACAGTAGGCTTAAGTTTTTAAGTATTTAAAACTATTTTAAACTAAAATAGACAATTCGATCTGTTGGAAGTCCGGTCAATTCTAATAGCAACGATGTGTTAAAGCCGTTATGAGGTACATTTTAAAAAGACATGATTTTAGACATTAATTCATCAGACAGTAAGCAAACATGTTTGGGTGTAGCAAACTTTAGTCTAGTAAAGCGCTGTTACAGCAGTATTAATTCATAAAGCATACGTCAATCAATGTAAATACCTAGTACAAAACGTCTGTTCACGGCCCACATGTTGACCACCATTTCTGTCTGAAAATCAAGAGAACTCTTCAAGCTTTTGTGACTTCAGTGATTCGTGGGCGTTTATTTGATTGAATTTTATTTAGTTTAAGAAAGACAAAATAGCATTATATTTCAAGGCCAGCAACTATGAAAACAGGATATTTACTATCGTCCAAATTTATTTAAATGTTTCATCCTTCTCGGCCTTTGGTTAACCTCACACTGAATTATTAAAAGATGGCGGAATACATATTCCTGACAATGCGTAATTACAATATATATTAAAAATATTAAACAATGAAAGGGCAACCCTTAGTGGGTCTAAAAGAAGAAAGTGTTTAAAAGGAGTGGCTTTCTTTTGGGTTCTTTATGCTTTCACCGTTAATTTAGCATCTCGTTAAACGTCAGAAAAATTTTTCAGACCATTGTTAAAAACAAATCCATTTTATTTTTACGACTGAATTTGACAATGTGTAAAGGAGATACGAAAAATTGGTTGTAGTATTCGTTTCGCAAACTTTAGCATGTTTGTTTCCAGAGAGATTGTCATTGAGATGTCATCACAGATTGAGAGTAACGCAATGCGGTTAGGAGCAAAGCTACTGTCACGCAATACATTTATGTTATGGGAAACAATTACTCAACCCAAAATATTACTCCGGATCCTTGGATTAGATGTTTTGCTTAGGCCTCTACTGTGTGAACTCCGAAAGCTTTAGGTTCAGAGAACAAACGTCCTTTATATAAATAAGTGAAAATATAAGTCAATCGTTGACCATGCAATGGTTAATAATTCCGATGAGCAATATCAGGTGTTTAACAATAATATTGATTGTCTTTATTGAACTAATTAACAAACCATCCAATACATGACAGTACAAATTTTGCGATTGCTATGGAATTGTAAATAAATGTTTCGTCGTTTTTTGCTTTAAAACACGTTCTAGCGCAGGAAAAATAACAAAGAGCAGAATAAATTAATGCAAAATGTAAATTAAAAAAAAATTAAACACCAAGTCAAAATTATTTACAAGAAACATACAAATTATTTTATGAAATAAATAAACTACTGAAAATAAAAATATATTTCTGCCCTCCTAAAATACGAGTCGCAATTACAGCATTTTCTGAAGTGTACAAATTTACAAATGCTAGACATGTACTGTCATGTATTGGCCGGTTTTCAATAAGTTTAATAAAGGTAACAATATTATTAAACACATGACGTTGCTTATATTTAATATTAAGTGAAGCAAGTAGTAAGGAATAAAAGATTGTTCCTAAATAGCAATACGATACGTTAAAAAATATTTTTTAATTTTTATGGTGTTTTTTTTTTGGGGGGGGGAAAGCATTGGAAGAGATAATATTGACAGTTTTTGATCAAATCAAACTGCATTATGTTACTATTTATCCAGTTAAAAGTATTTCAGGTATTGATGTATTTATGTAACATACATTTCATTGCACATAAGACGATTTTTATCAATAATCAAGAGAATTATTCTGTAAAACCATAAACACATTCGTCTACAAAGTAAAACCTCGAATTGAAAGATTTTTGTACAAAAATTCAAAAGTTGACTTAAAAAATTTTTAATATTTATTTTGAAAACATTTCCGCCAAGAACAAAATACATAGTAAAGTTTCACAGAAGTATGAATATAGAAATATACAAGGGAAATTGAAGTATAGAATCTATTAAGCAGGATTTGAAAGTCCGTCACTGAAGTTGCGTAAATCAATTTCGAAGTTCTTTCGTACACAGTGTTGCAACGGTTTTAGCTGAATTTCTCTTCCGAAAAAAGTATCACAATATACTCCTGCGTTCTTTTCAGCGAAGTGCGCCTTTACTAAAAAGTTACGCTACAATAAACCCTGTGTGCATTTTTCAGCTCATTGAATGTAGCCAAGTGCAGATGTTCACCGACTTTCCCATAAAACCTCCGAAAAATTCTAAAATAGGCACATGTAACATATGCAAGGGCATGACGTAAAACGTGACACCCATCCGCCCGTGAATAAATAACGATAGTAATAAAACGTTACGTCTATTCCATCTACTAGCAAGTGTCAATACCTCCTGATCATAGACATATTGTAAAAGCACAATTCCAGGATTTAACGTTCGCAATATTCGAAGCATGTAGGCCAACATAGGATGGAATAGTTGGTGCATTCACGAGGTAGGAGAGTTTTTAGGTCACGTGTTGAGCTTTCTGTGAGGAATAGAGGTCCGACTATCATGAATACGGACTCAGAGTTGACAATGGATATAAAGCCCTTAAACAAAACAGTTGTAATATAATACAGTACTTTTTAAGAAATTTATTTTCCCGTTACCAAGGCAAGTAAATTAATTGACTATAATATGTAGTGATTCTTATCAAGCAAACCAAGTAAATAAATTAGGAAGTTATATCAGAACAAAAACAAGCGATTTCAAAAAGCTATTGTTCTAGACTAAACTTACTATAAATATAGCGTACTTTTTAACATAGGGTCCCTTGTTTCACGAGTTACGATTAATAACGGAAAATTAATGTAATTACGAGGATAATAATTTTAATATGTCTAGTACTGATCGGTTTGCTGAATTCAACGTCTTGATTTGGTTATTTCAATTGTTATTGACCTGCGTGGAATCTTATTACGATTGATCTCATATATCTGAACATTTGAGTAACTATGAGGGTTAGTGTTAATGGCAATCTACAATGTGCGATTGGCATTTTATTTGGTGTACTTTGAAAACACAATTTAAAAATACCTCAGACTAAAAATTACTATAAATATGGGGCACTTTTAAACATGGAGGTATTGTTGCGTTATTTAATTTTTATGGTGAACGAATCTCTGGATTTGTTCTGTTTTAGATGTAGAATGCGGAGATTCGCTTCCTGTAACTACCATGAGTGTATGTGTGTCTTCTGTATCAGTAAACCTTTCTTGATGTGCCCATTTGCTAGACTAAAAAAAGCATTGCTTAACGTTGATTGACCAAATCTGGCCATAGGGAGACCCAAGCGATTTTTCTGTACTCCATCTTTTTTCCACAATTATTTGACACTAGGGGACCCGCCCCCTGCTCGCTAAAGCTCGCCAACCCCCGGAGGATTGCTTTGCAATCCTCATTGGTTCGCTGCGCGAACCAATGCTCGCTTCGCTCGCATCAATTGAGACATGTGCAGACCTAGCAGAAAGGATTGTTTACAAAATATGATATTCCAACAAAGTATTCAAATCTAAATTTGCTGTATTACAGAAAATATATATACAGTACCCTGAAATCAGAATTCAAATGAAAACTTTGAGCAAATTTTGAGTCGAAATGTGAGCGCTGTTTTGGAAATTGAATACTTAGCATATTGTTTGTGTGTACATTTCCAGCACTCTCGAGTCACCCACACTTTTTCATTGAGTTTGTTATCGAAAGTTATAGTGCAAGCGTCTTGTTGAACTATAATTGTTGGCCCTGAAAAGGACCGTTTTTTAAATGGCCCTGAAAAGATCATCCGTTTTCTTTGATTTCTAATTATAAACTGCAACAGCTCGACTAAAATTAATTTTTTTTCAATAAAATTTCATCCGATAACGTTATACATTAAATTCCGGCGCGAGGCTTCGTGGTAAACAGACAATCGTACAATGTTGCCAAAACGTGATAACAAATAACGTCTTTTTTGCGTGCCATGTAAGAGAATTATATATATAGATTGTCTATCTTTTACTTACGCAACGTAGCCAAATATCCATTTAAAAAAAATCCAAAAAAATCTGATTTTTATGGTTTAATTTGCCCCCGTGTAGCAAAAGATGACAATGCGGAGCGATAAATCACACCTGATTTTATTTATATAAATTGAAAGAAACTAAATCGGGTGTGGATTGGAATAAAAGGGTCGTGACTGTCTGTGTTTACTCATACTTAACAAACGCTTTTAATGTTTTACTCATGACAGTTGAAGGACCGCCAAAATATTTATTTACTACAGAAATTCACAATGAACAATAATAAAAGATAAAAACAAATTGCTTGCACGGTAACTCAAATTCTAACCAGGGTCACGACATGGTGACTCGGTCACTCAAGTTAATTACCTACCTAAAAAACCGAAAAAAGGTAAGAAAGGGTAAGAGGTAAAGAAAGGACACGAGGGAACAAATCCCCACACAGGGATTATGCTCTCCACTGCTTTAAGAGAAGCTGGGAGCACACAACACAAAAAATATCTTGTATTCATAAATCACGATAATTAACTCTGTAATATTTCTTGGGGAGTATCACGAATACGTATCGTTAACACTCCTGTGGTTGTTTCAACAAGGTGTCTCGTCATTAGCAAATCTGACCAGATAACGAGATATCTCGTTGAAACAACTTGGAGGGTTAATACACTTTTAAATGAAATGCAGATACATTATATTATGGTAGAAAGCCAGTTTTGAAACCCGAAATATTTACTTTCCCATTTATCTTTTGATATATCTATCAATCGTATGCAGTGAATTTGTGATGCGAAAGGAAAAGAATAAAAGGGAGCGTGCTATATTCCTGTTTCTTTTTTCAGAGAACCGTGAGAATTTCCTTGGAAAAGTACTTTCATTCGCTTGCCTGACCCGTTTGTTTGACATGAAACAGTTGACTGATCTTCAATAAAATTCGTTTTCTTAACTTTGGCGAAGGTTGTTAAGTGACATGTTCAGGGAGACGTGAAATGAAGGAGTTCCGTTTTTGTGTATAAATAAACCTTAAAGTAGAAGATGTAAGTTTACTTTAAACTAATGGTGAAATATAATGCCAAAGAGAATTGTTACCACAGTGATTACAAGTTTGTTTTAATGATACAAAAAATACCAAAACAAAGCATGTTAAATTGCTTTTTATCACAACAGTTCGAAGTTTTTAAATTCATAAAAAAAAAATTCACTTCAGAAAATTGTGTGAAAAGGGTTGTAAATATTTCATCTAAAAATATCTATAAATATGTTCAACAGGCTCCCGTAATGGTTCGGGATCCCCTTTAAGTTGAAAGACACGGTCTGATTAACCATCAAGTACCAAATCTAACCATACACAACAGCTACAAACTAGAGTTCAATACAGTTTAAACTATTATTTTAAATTTACGCTGTTTTACTATGTTATCAACTGTCCTTATTTTCTTGAACGCATACAATGTTTAAGTGGATTTTAAAGTAATAATATCCATTTTACAGCTTAGTCACGGATTTACACTGATTTGTCATAAATGCATTTAGTTACAACTTTGTAAGTTTAAATTTTCTGGGTACCTACAGTAGGAGTTGACGGTTTGTTCATTTTTTCAGAACTATTCCAAATCGCACCACCTCAGAAATAGCTGATAATAGGAAGCAAAATCTGTTTCTGAGATTGCATTATTCTGTAGAATCTCATACTCTAAAATTCCCCGACCTTATCGCATGTCAAGAAACAATAAGTTAAACATAATTTCAAAAAGCACTTTACGATGATGTGTCAACATAATAGATAACAATTAATGAATCACAGGCGTGTTCACACTTGATGGATATTTTCTTTTAAATAACTATTATCAGAACTATTTGCCATTATAATCCATTAAAGATTTTTTTTATCTATCTGGAAAGCCGATTCTTTTGCCATTCGATAAATTTGGTAATGATTGTTATTTGTGAAGGACACGTCAGTTCATAAATAATTTTCCCATTTAGAGACCATTAATTCTTTCTGCGTCTAAAACATTAGAAAGGCAGCAATTGACGTTTTTATATTAGAATGTTATGTTGTCTTCAGGCTCCTATATTTTAAAAAGGCTGTTCCCTTGCGTATTAACTTAAAAACGAATCTTAACCGAAAGTGGCGAGCTAAAATAGTTATCTAAGTGTTAAATATTTATTTGTCTCGTTATTTATTTGTATAGATTGTTTTAACCTTTACGCTGCGGCAGGTAAACAATTGTTACCACCAAAATCTCGTTTACACCAGCGGCATGGTATTGATCTGTGTACTGTGGATGTTATCCCCCTTTAAAGTGAACGCTGCCATCGATCACCATTTACGAGCTGTCAGCGACTGACATTCTAGAGGGTCCCTTCTTTTGTTCGGTATCTTACCCTGTCAACCATAAGGTGTGAACGCTTTGGGAAAAGCAGAAAGTCGCTCCGGTGATATATCTTCTCACGCCACACAATACAATGAAAGGAAAGCGTCAGTTGTAAGTTCCACTCATGGCCCTATTGCTCAAGTTTGGTAATTAGCTACGGGGGCTCGGAGTGTCGGGCCAAAGAGCCGTTCTGTGAGACATAATTTCTTTCCAAATTTCACGCAAATATGTTTTTATAAAGAACTATTAAAATTAGCCAACACACTAGAAAATGAATGTGGATCACATGAAAGAGAAATATTACAATATTTCAAAAAATATCTTTAAATAGATATTCGAAAATGAACAGTTTAGTCATATCTGTCTAAAAAAATAAGTATAAATCTTTTAGAGTGGCTTTAATTTGAACATGCATTAACTTTTGTATGTTCGTCATCTCTATCTTAACTATACAAGGTTTTTTATAAACATAAATGGTAGCATTTTGTTGTTTTAGTGTATCGAAAATACACTTAAACTCATCTTTATTATATTCATTTTATATTTTTAGTGGATTAGTTGAGCTTTTATTACATTAATTTTAGTATATTTTTAAATAGATTAATGTGTGTAGAGCTTTTATATTCATTTCAGTAGAATTTTTTTAATTGCCAAGTATAGAGTGAACACACAAATAGTTGACAGCAAACAATGCTGTAATTTTGATGGAAGATTTTCTATAATTTCAACTGATACTTTTTGTACGATATTGCCACACAGTTTCAAACAAACGATTCATATCATAATCCAGACCACCATTAGGGGCACAACTTTAGGTGTCTACTGGCATCACAACCCCGAGGTACTTTCTACCCCAGATGCAGAATTATATTGAGTGTTCTGCAACACAACTCTAAGCAATTGCAAGTGTTCTGCAGGCATTTTGTCCGAATTTTGAAAACTGCATTCAAATCAAAAACAGGCGTAAAACACAGTTATCGGCTAAATACGTATTACATTTTTATAATAAAACATAAAAATTAATCAACTAACTTTTTTTAAAACCAAGGCATACTTTCAGAATTTTAAATTCTGTCGATAACTTTTGAATTGAAATATTTTGTCATTGACATAGAAGATGTGTTATTTATAAAGTGTTTGTGGTAATTTGGGCGGTGTAAAAACGTTGTTCTCCGTAGCTAAAAAAGAAAAATATATATATGGCTAGGAGCACTCTTTGCACTGCAGAACATCGTAACTTATGATTGAAAAAAAAAATTGGCCAAAATTTTGATAAAATTAAGTGAAAATTGTTCTGCGACGTACGTCGCAGTTTAAAGCACTTTCTGCTCTCGGGCCTTCTGCTTTTTTGCTTTTTCTCCCTCCATCATTGTCTTCCCAGTCTTGTGTCTGGTACAGCTTGGCCAAATATGGTTCGTGCTTCATAAAACCCCGAAAGCAACCAATCATGATCTAGACCGATTTCCGGTGTTTGGAATAGGAATGAAGTCTGAGTTTTTTGTTTTATTTTAGACTATTGCAATCTGCTATTGCGGCCGGTATCTTTGAGTGGACACCGAGGCTCAGTGGGTTTTTCCACTGCGCTAGCAACCTGCGAGTTGAATGCGCAGCAAATTAGATCCTCTCTTGATGTATTTCTCTATTCTGTATCAGTAAAAACTTTCCTTGTGTGCATGTTCATTCACTTGGCGTTTGATACAGCTTGACCAAATAGGGTCATTGTACCATTAAACCCAACCCAATCCAACCTTTCAAACAAAGCCTTCAGGGGCATATCTCTTTTAGGTGTGTACGATTCCACGCATCCCAGGTACTCCAGCTATCTTGTGCTTTTTCATGGCGTTTACTGTCTTTAACAAACACTTGATACCCAAGCGTTCTTTTACTGCTACCATCTATCTATATTACCAATCCCAATTTTTTCACTTTTTTCACTTGACGCGGTCTAGTGTTTGACGCAGCTTGGCCAAATATGGCCCGTGCTCAACATAAAACCCCAGAACAACTTAGAATCAAGGTTGAAGATGCCAAAATCAGAGGCTGACCAACCGGTCTGGTAGTTAAGGTGTTAGCCTCTAGATCGGAAGGTTCCTGGTTCAAATCCGGGTCAGTGCATGGATATTTGTTCGCGTGTAGTGTAGAGGCGGCTGGTGCACCTTAAATATGTCGTGGCCAAAAGTCCTCACGTTGGATTGGTGTCGAAGTTTGGAGAGTGGGGTACCAGCTCAGGTGTTGCCTCGTCATCTGACCTAGGTTCAAAATTACGCGGTGTTGTCCTAGGATCTTTCCCTTAGGGATTGATCCCGGACCGTCGTCAATAGCTCGTTGTGTTGCTCCTGTACGTTGTTAATTAAATTACCTTTCCAAAATCGGTGCATAAAACGTATTCTCTTCCGACATGTAGCAGATATATTTCCTGCAGCTTTAAATGTTATCTGCAGCACCAAAATTTTAGAAACTTATTTTCTCTGCGAAGGGCAAACAAAAAGCACGAGTTATTGCATATAGTTTATGCTAACAAGTTCCGTGAAACTGGAGCACACAAAAAGAATCGCTAATAGTTCGCGGCTGTTTTCAATTTCCTCAATCCACTTCAGGTTTCAAGAATCGGAAAGAGCCTCTGAAGAACCATGCATGATAGATTGCAGATTTCTTGTGCGGGAGACTTCATAATCTATATTTACCTTTATATCAGCGTGTATGTGTGACGCAATCGCACTCTTTCCTGCACAACTCGAAACAGTTCTTGGAGGAAACTCCAAGACACTTCCAGCGGCAAATTGCCAAGGAAACGCCTCTCCCACACTCTTCGACTGGCTCGGCTCTTTTCACTCAATGAGTTGCTTTTCCTTGCCTTCGTTCTTGACCTTGATCAGTTTTTCCCAAACAGCTGGAGTGTTTTTTGAGCGTGTAGTGTGATCTTGCATGCTCGCACGCCTTTGACTTGTGGTGGTGGCTTCCAACCTCTGACGTTTGGATTGATTGGTTTGGTAGAAACACTCTGTTTTGAAAATGGCACAATGGGATAGAATAGTGTTGGGATTTTTACATATTATTCGAGTGGTTGGTATTGAATAAAATGATTAACGATAAAAGCTAAAGTTTTGTTTTTTGTAGGTAGAACCGTTACTGCGGTATGAACTGCCCACTTGAAAAACCAACAACCCTCTCTTTCCCCAAGAGGTTTTGTTTCCTTAAAGAACGTCCATCATCAAACACGTATTCAGAAAATAATTAACTGTCCAGTATTTATCACGGTTCAATAAATGCCGTCATGTTACTTGAGTAAAGCGTTTAAGTTTTTTTGCGACTGTTTTCAGACTATTAGGGCGATTTATGACGTAAATTTGGCTTGTTATTTACAACTCTAAATTTCTCCTAATATAGCCATCAGCATGTGTTTTTGATAGCTTTTTAACTACATTTTCTGGAAGAAATCGTACTTTCCCCTCAAAACAACCAAGCCCCTGAGATTATCTTTTGAATATACGATTGAAAAATATGCAGATTCCAAAGTATATATAGTTGGTTATAATCGCAAAAGGAACCTACGGAGACCGAATAAATATAAAATTAATATTATCGAAAAATTTATTACTCTACATATTTATTTAAAGTTTGAGGTATACTGTATTTCGCGCGCGCGGCCGCCCTATTTTTCCTTACTACGTGAAACCGCACTAAGAACATCACACAGCTTAAATTAGCATATAAGAAAAGCAAAAAAAAAATTACAATTCTTTTTTTCTTTATCAGTTGAAGCATTAATGTAAAAAAATATGTGAGGTGATAACTATTTCGTCTGTGTCTACACAATTTGTGTAAATGCTGCGGGAAAGTTCGAAGTGTTCCTGATTGTATTGTATCGGTATTAGAAAGTGCTCAAAATTTCACTAGAAACAAGGTAAGTTTATACTCATAGTTACAGGCCTCGGGACGAAAGGATGCATTGGATTGAAATCGAACGAAAGAAAACTGAAACGTTTTAAAATTTGTAATTAACAAATTTAAATATGATTGGAGATTAGTTTTTTTGCACGATATCGAGTGACTACTGTATAATATTTCAAGGATAATAATTAAACCGAAATAACTATTCAAAATTCATCTAGCGGCGGAGATCCGATTCCTGTCACTATCCCGTGAAAACATTTCTCTTTCTTAGCAAAACTTTTCTTGTGTACATTACCATACAATAATGGATCAGATGCAAGCGGATTTGCATAAAATCAGACTACTTGTTTGGGGGTATTTTTCGTGATATGGCCTGAGACATTTGCATTTTGTTCCTGGTAAATTGAACACCTACATGAACATTTTGGACAATCAGGTTCTTCCTACGCTCTGACAATTTTATGGAATAGACGACTGTTACTTTCATGACGACAACGCTTCATGTTATGTTGCAGCCTCTGTCAAGCAGTGGTTTCAAGATACGTCTTCCCTGGCCTGCTCAGAGTCCCGAACTAAACCTCATAGAACATTTGTGGGACGAGTTAGTGACGCTTACGGACCAGGGTACCAGGTCCGAAATCTACAGCTGAGCTGGCGACATTCTTGAAGCAAGAATGGACACTATTACCCATAGCTGTGTATCAAAACCTTGTTGAAAGTATGCCCAGAAGTGTTGCTAGTGTAATTGCAGCACTTGGGGACCATCCCCTTATTAAAGCATGTATTATTTCCCTTATAGTATCACATCTTGCTGTCCGGTCCATTATTGTAGGGTAGTGTATGTCCATTTATTTGACGGTAAAATACTGCTTAGCCAGATCTGACCAAGAAATGCTCTACCATCAAAGCACTTTGAAAATCAACCAATTTTCCATGATAATGCATATTAATTCGGAGTAATGAATTATTTTCATTAAAAGAAAGCCTGAAAGTGTAATTAAAATAGTTGCATTCATTAAGAAATATATTTTGATGAACTTTTAGTATTTTTTATACGGCGCATGAAAAAACTAATTTCGGTACTGGAAAGGGATTTTCCCTTTTTTTCTAGTTTACTTAATTGTGAGATAGTTTGTTTATACTTCAAAGGGACAAAATCAATACAAATAAATCAATAATAATAAATCAATCAAGTAAATTATTTTTTGGAAAGTCACTATTTTACTCCCAATAAAATATTTCAAATTGAGAGTTATATTTGTAAGCGCTTTTCCCCGTTACGTTTTAACAACTCTCAGGTTTGGATACTTCCTATTTATTCATAAAATTTAAAGGTTTTTAACTGTTTTATTCGTTATTGACAATCGTCTATAGATGCAAAGTTACACATTTGTTAATATCGTTTATATTAGTTTAATTAACATTCATTACTTTTACTTAAGCACCATTGACGAGAATTTCAAATTCTTTACTCTTCTGGAACCGATTGATCAGCTATTAATCGGTTCCGCGCGAAATAAATTCTACGAAATTTTTCAGACAGCAGAGCCGAAAGTGACAAGCACTTTGCAAATACAATGAGCGTTATCACGAAGACTTCCTCTTTTGCTTGATTTTTATTTTACAAATGGAATAGCAACCTTTACGGACAGCATGACAGAATCTCACATTCTTTGTATAATGCTTGTCCCAGTTTTTATACTTTTTTCAGAATTTATCTTCACAATTGTGTGCATCAATTCATCGAAACTATTGTACGTAAGATCACGCGAGTGTCTTCAGTCTCAACAAAATTGTTATGTATAGAAATCGAGCAATTCGTGAAACGTATCTTTTTGATTCATATTTGTATCACCACCTTTCTACGATTGTTACAGCTTCAGTCTAATTTTATAGTGGTGGGAACGGCCTTGGCGCTTTTTTATGGCGCACTTCTAGTAGCGAGTTAGGGCAGGTTAAGCCAACCCATCTTTATAACGGTTATTGCAGTTTTTATGGCAACCCCCAGCAAGTTTAAAGTTTCATTTTAAGCTATCTAGAAAGTTCTCTTTCAAAATCCGTAAAACTGTTTTGATTTCTTTGGTTTATTTGAAATAATTATTTCCTTGGAAACTTTAGAAGTGCGCCAAAAAAAAGTGATGAGGCCGTAACCACCGCTATAAACGTAGACTGAAGCTGTACCCTACGATTTATATTATGAAGATTTTGTTAACCCTCTGAGCGACGCACATGCATGTTCAGCAATTTCTAACCAGATTTAACAGTCTTGACCAATCTAATATTTCCTATGTTTATCGACCAATAAATGTAGCTATTTAGTCATCCATAGGTTCTGATGTAAGGTAAAAACAATATTACACTACTCGGAAATCTTATGATGTTTATATGATAGGGCTTTTTGTTCATGGACTCTAAGATTCTCTTTAATCTCAGATCGGTCGAATGTTCATTTATTGAAAATGCAAACGTCCTCTGTTCTAAACTACGTTTTCTAGAGTCCTAAATGAGCATTGAAGAATTCGAGAAGGGGGGGGGGGGGCAACTTGGTAAATGTTTGTCTTTCAATAAACTTCATGAGCATGTAAACAAAATTAATACATTGAAACCTCGATGAGTCTTCCCTCATGCGACTTAAATCGGAGTAACAACAACATGTACTGTATTTATTTTTAGTAAATTTACTCAATGCATTACTGTAACGATCCAGTGAATTTTAAATTTATTTCTGCATTTATAACCAAAACATAAATTAATGGAAACACTAAAAATTACATAAATGATTTTAGAAATGTAACGTTTCCTGCTTTGAGCTTTATTTGAACATTATTTAAGCTTTTATACCATACATACGCATTATAATGCCAAGTACTTGCTTAATTTGACTGAAACGAACATCGATCAGAGTAAAATTAATTTCTCTGCAACATTTAGTGCTTTAAATTCATCTATAGTACCATCTTTGAATCGACATAGGGTAATGTCTAATTGATTCTAAGACTTCGAGAACTTGTGTCTCATTAGGTTGTGAAAGAATTTACTCATTTTCACTTTTATCGCTCATTTTCATGCTTTCCTTCTAGAAAATCCCGTAATTAAATTTTTTGTTGTCGCTTCAGAACATGCTGCGCTGTTTCACTCGATCTCGATGTAGCCATTTGTGTCAAGAATAACGCATCCAGTTTCATTTAAGATTAAAAAAAAATTCAATACAGAATCAATCGGACCATGTTAAAAGACCTTTTCACAGTGGCGAGTTATTCGGAGCAGCATTTTAATTAACGATCAGCAAACAAGTGCCTAGTTACATTAACATCTGTGAGAGCGAGGTGGGAAGGAAAAAAAAATTTACGTCTTATCAGGGATGGCATGTTGTTCAGGTGACGACTTACCGAAGTTTTACTGTATAATAATTTATAAAACTAGGATTGATACAAAAATGTTTTAATTGTTTCTTCGGACTGTTCATTAAAATAGTAGAAAGACACATAATGTAAACGAAAAATCAAAACTTGTAAAATATCGCTTAAAATATTAGTTGCGGAAGAAAAGGAGTCTCACATTTCCCATAGGGGTTCTTTGAAAGAAATGCATTCAAGCTTATCGAATTGGCGAACTTAATAACAGAAAATATACTTATGATAGTTCACTTTTGCAACAGCAAGTAACAATCTCTCGCCGCCAACAATCGCCAGTTTTACCATGATCACGCCAAGAAAGAATTTAAACGACTGCCAGTGCATCTGTTGTACCTTTAAAATTTAAGAATCGCGCCAAGAAAGAATTTAATCCATAGCCGGTTACAGCAGTTGTACCTTAAAAGTTGTAAGAATCGCACCAACAAAAAAAAGTCAAAAGGTTGACATTCCCCAGCGTCCCCCATGCTTCAAAATACGCGAAAAATATTCCTACAGAGACCGCAATCACCCAGATCTAGTAGAAACAGTTCTTGAAGACAGTCAGTACTTGGAAACACGAGCTTTTGCTTCATGAGCAGCCAGTCCGAACTGGTATTGGGAGCCTAAGTGCAGATGTGTGTAGATGGCTTAAGAAGTTAAATATAATTATTGGAATACAATTTTTAACTAATTTTAATTTCGATTGGATAAACATATCTAACTTAAATTTTTTTTTCTCCACCAGACAAGATCCTGCGAGACATGGAGGACCGGTTTTACTTCGTGTCCCCGTCCAGCTCTATCCAGCAAAGTCTGTCCGAGGATCAAGATGGAGAGGATGGAATGGGCGAGGAGTGGGACCCGGAGGAGATCGCGAACATTCCGGAACCACCCGACGGTGGATTCGGATGGGTGATCGTGGCAGCGTCCTTCCTCTGCAATTTGATAGTGGATGGCATCGCCTACACCTTCGGAATATTCTTCATGGAGTTCGTCCGATACTACGACGTCCCTAAGGGCAAAGTGGCCTGGGTTGGATCCTTGCTGTCTGGATTTTACCTAAGTGTTGGTGAGTGTCACTGCAATACTCGAATAAATTCAATCAAGGGAGACCCGGGCCTAACTTTATAAGGATTTCTTCCTTAACAGACTCTTGGGAGTTGACCATTTTCCTAAACGCACATTTTCACATCTGGGTTTTCTTATTGGTCATTTGGGTGCTTATGCTGCTATAAAGTTCCTGCAACGGGATGCCAGGGTGTCGATAATTTTGCATATCATCATGCTTATTAACAAATCTCGAAACTCCACTGTTAACGTATAGGAGTTTCTAGTTTTGCTAATTAGCAAGACGATATATTCTCTCTCTGCATTTCCTATGTTTTAGTCCTAGGTTCAAGCAAGCATCTTGGGGTAGCTCTTGAAAGCAAGCAACGCAGATAGAGTGGCTTGTGAAGCATATGTGCATTCCCTTTAACAGGAGAATTGGTTGGTTTAAGATTATCCAAATTTATGAAGATAGTTGAGGAATGGGTCATGGCTCGTTACAATACTGCGATAAGCGTCTATTTTGATTCGGATGTCCGTGGAAATTTTAAACTTATACAGTAAGTCTTAAAAAAAAAACTGAAGAACTTGCTGTAAAACCTCAAATACATGTTTAATCTTCCATTGAACGGGAAAGAAGTTTCTTGTAGAATCTTCTTTCAGTGGAAAAGTAATACTTACTCTAAACTTCAAGCGATTAATACTACTGCTACTTTGAATATTTTTAACACTACAGAATTTTCATTAAATTGAAATCTTGCTAATGGAAATTAAGTTCATAAAGTTAGGCTCACTTAATTTGTTTTCCAAATGTTATTTCGCTTCATATTGTGGTGGCAATGAAATAAAAAATATTGGGGTTCCTTGGAAACCATTTTGAAGAAACACTTCACTTATTAAGGCTAATTAACCTCTAGACTATGTATGGTGGAGATCATAACTCGTGTTGGGAACTTAAATCATAAAAATATCCATCAAACCTTTGTTTTACCCGAGTTTGTGCACGACAAGTTTTTGTCTGCTAAAAAGAAGCGCCGTCTAATATTGAGCTAGATCCGATATTTACACCAACATATGTGACCATCAGCTCTTGGATTGATCTGATTTTGTTGTTTGGGATCTTACTGGGCAATATGTCCATTTCAGTTCATTATATGGCTGTGTGTTGGGTAACTTCAATTTGGTCTTAACTAATATACATACACAGGGCTTTTTCCGTGGATCCACAAACTATTTTGATTTTCTTGTACTTGAACGATTATAATCTTGAAGAGAAGTGCAATGCCTGTCGTCAAAATGCAACAAAATAATCCCAATACCATATTTCTCTACTACTAGTAGAATCTTGGAAATTTTCAGATAAAAAATGCAATTAATCCAAAATCCGAGATGGCCTAGGTCCGAATTTGGGACTTAGCACTGAATAACAATGCGATTAAAACATTCATTTACATTTGGATACTTTTGATTTTCAAAGTACTATTTACAATACAATAATTTTGAACTTTTTAAATGCTATTTTTATTTTTCCAAATAAATTTCATTATAATTAAACGTTTAATTAATAATTATTTTCTAGTTTAATAATTATATTTTGTGTGTTGATTTGAGTCCCTTTATTTTTAGGTCCTCTAGTGAGTGCCCTGACGAATAGATTCGGCTGTCGGGTAGTGACAATAGCAGGAAGTATAGTTTCATGTATTGCATTCATCCTAAGTACCATGGCTCCAACAATTGATATACTCATGATCACCTACGGAGTGATGGGAGGTAAGTCATTCTTTCCCTCTTTTCAATGTAACAAAAAGTCACGTCTCGTGATACGATTATATATCTTTAATTAGTATCTACCTTACAAAATACGTTAGTAGTTTTTAAAATTCATTTTCACGAAACTGGTTTTGACCATTTAAAATAGATATCGTCGGCTTAGGGAAAATTTCTTTGACATTTTTTGGTGATACTAAATGCTCATTTTCACAAATTTTGGCGCATACATTATCATATTGTAATCTTTTTCAAATCTTTAAAACTATCAAAATGCTTGTAATTTTTACCTTTTTGACCTAAAAACTCTTTAAACATATGTACAGAAATTTTTTCTCACTCAATGAGTTTCTGGTCTAAGTTGATTATATGAAATTCACCTTCCGTAACAAAGCATGTAATTTCATTCCGATTCCTATGAAGGAAGCGATTCACATTTTCAACCAATTCTCTTAAATATATTTAGCATGTAGATAAATTTCAAGTTCAAAGAAGATAAAAAAAATTCCTTCCCATTTTACCTTCAAGAAATTATTGTGCCCTTAAAATGCTCGGAATAATAAAATTAAATCATAATTTTATTTGAAAATTTTTCATTTTTCAAAAGTTGCGAACACTTATTTGCAAATATATTACTGGAATAACATGGTAGAAATCCTAAATGTCTGGGTGAAATGCTATCAAATTTCTGTATTTTATCTGAGATTTCTTTTGAATATAATGGTATTGGAATAGTGTTAAAAAATATTAATCGGCAATAGCTGATTTAATTTATTAATCTAACGAATTTTCATACTTCACTTTTGAAACACTGATTTTCATTGTAAACACAAAACGATTTATTCAACATTTAAAATTTATATTTTATGACCAGAATTTAAAGAACAAAAACGTAAAATAACTAAGAATTGGAGGTGTATGCGAGCACCTCACATTTCTTTTTCATTTGTGAACAATGACTGAAGCAACTGTTCTTTCTTGCAGGAATAGGCTTTGGACTCATCTTTCTACCAGCAGTGGTCAGTGTGGGATATTATTTCTCCACAAAAAGGGCATTAGCGACTGGTATAGCAGTTTGTGGCTCTGGAATGGGGGCATTTATTTTCGCTCCCTTCTGTCAGAAACTATTAGAAATTTACGAGTGGAAAGGAGCCATGCTTATTCTAGCAGGACTAACCCTCAACTGCGCAGTATTCGGTGCTATGATGAGACCTTTGGAACCAGGACCTCGCCAGAAACCCTTACTTCAGCGAATAGCAGAAGAGAAAGAAAGGCATAGAATGGATTCTTTATGCGAAAGCCAGTACATGATCATACAACACTCCGATGGAAGTGTTGAAAAAAGACCCAAATTCGTACTGAATCTTGAACCGGGTGTACATTCTACTCTGTACCTAGATCAGTTCGGGAAATCGCCAGCGGATACACCAGTCTTCACATTGTCTCCCATCCAAGAAGCTAGGAAATCACCAGCGAGTTCTAGGGAAGACGAGATGGATGAGAAGGAAGATGAGGGAGAGGAAAAAGTCCCCCTAACGGGTCCTTCCATACCCAAAGTTGCCACAACGGTTTCACTTCCGAATGCTGGTTCCGCCAATGCTACAATCAGTAATGCTCCAAATGGGATGGACCAACAGGACGGTCCATCCTCTCCACACATTGCGAATGGCGGCTTGCCTCAGACAGCTATTCGAGAGCTAGCTAAGCGCAAAGGACTCTTGCCCCCTAGCAGAGGAGCCATGAAACTGAGTCTCAGCAACATCACTGTTAACAACGAGATGCGTAAGAACAACGCACCTCTTAAGATATCATCCAGCGGATTCCTTTGTCCCGGTCAGCAGAACAATAACTTCAACGCGGATGAGGTGTGGAAGCAAAACATCCGCGAACAGAACTCGCAGACGCCTGTTCCGCAGGACGGCAGCAGGAGGTCCTCACTGCGAAGGAACATTAGGGACTATAGCAGACCACTATACAGGAAAGACGTATTCTACAGCGGGAGCATCAGAAACCTACCCGAATACAAACAGTCGCAAGGTGATGTGCGTTCGTATGTCGCCAGTGTAACCTCTATTCCCAGGGATATACCGATGTCCCATTCCGTCTTAGCAGATAACAGGTCTGTTGTCATGGATAGCGCGCCCAACAGAGAGTTCTGCCCCTGCATCCAATTGCCTAAGTCAATGAGTGACACTATATACGAAATGCTAGACTTCTCTCTACTGAAAAATAACGTCTTTCTGTTGATTTGCATCTCAAACATCGTTGGAATGATCGGTTTTTACGTGCCATATGTTTACATTACAGACAGTAGTACCATGAAGGGTGTTTCTCCGGAAAGATCTGCGTTTCTGTTGTCTGTCATCGGAATTACGAATACGATGGGAAGATTATTGTTTGGTTGGTTTGCAGACCGACCAGGAGTATCTGCTCTGTTGGTGAATAACATTTCCATTTTACTGACGGGAGTATGCGTATTTTGTTTGCCATTTTGCAACAACTACACCACAATTGTTATTGACTGCGTCCTCTTTGGATTATTTGTTTGTGAGTATTTTTTTGTTAATACTTCATATTCTTTTGATCACATGATTTATGGATACATTTGTTGACTGAGTTATGATAAGACATGTGCAGCTAAAAGTTATAACCCAAACTCTTCCTTAATTCTTCAGTGTCATTACTCTAAGATTTATTACCTTTAATGAAGATCCGTAGTTCCGGTAAAATCATTCCTCGTGTAACAAATATGTTCGTTGGGCGCCAAAACAAAGCAATCTAATTAAGGTTTTATTTAATCATGTGCTACGTTATGATATTGTATAAAATTTACGCCTACCCGATTTAACATTACTGAGAAAACCTACGCGCGTAAGCAGTACTTGATACAATTCATTGAGCAAAAACATTTGAGGAAATAAGCTTGCTTATAAAATAATATTTTTCTATGACTTTCGTTGTATATTATTACACTCTGGAGCAAAGTGAAGTATTTAGAAAAATGTTAAAAGATATGGACATTAACTTGTATAAAGAATATTGTATTTAGAATTTTTTTAAGTACTGTTTATGACGAGAACTGCTCTTCCTATACCAAGTCTGAGTGGTGGCGGTCACTAGAAATAGGGTCGACTTAATTTCATTAGGTTTTTTGTGAACATTCGAGACGGAAAGAAGTAATTTACTAGCACAAATATCCTTGAAGACAAGCAGAAATCTTCACACAAATATATTTCCAATTTACCGCCAACTGCGCTAAAGTGACGAACTTGAATGGGTTCATTCAAATATACCCAATGGAAACTAGGATTATGTTCGTTTCTAGGACAACAAATAGGGGCAGACTTTGTGTCTGGAACTGTTCTCTTCTTAGAGTACGTACGTTTTTTGACACGAGGTACATTTTTGATCTCATGAAAACAAAAACAAATCCGAAACTGGTCAAAATACAATAGCAACATGCTTTCAAAATGTGCAAAAAAAAATCCTCATAAGCTCTCCTCAAATCCTCATAAGCTCTCCCAAGTAAGAACGAGTAAAATCCTGAAAACCTAAAAAGTCCTCAAAGACCAAAAATTATCCGAAATGCAAATTAAAATTTCAAGGAAAGGAAGAAAAGTCCAAAAGAGTTTACTATAATTTATTTTCAAATCATTAAATGAAATAAATTCTAACCTATATTTCATGAACTTGATTTTTTTTATAAAATGCTATACTCGATGATAAAAAAGCAACCAAGTAACTGTCCACTCTATGTCAATAAAACTTCCTTGTGTATAAATCAATTACTTAACATGGTCTATTGGGTTTGGTGCAGCTTGGTCAAATATTACCATTGCACTTTAAAAACAACTAACTCTTCTAAAATCTTACTTTCTAAAGTTTACAAAAGTGATTATTTTCATAATAAACTGGATTGCACCGCACATCGTCTTGGGCAGAGAAGCCGGGATGAGCTACGTACGAAAGTTATTTACTCTGGGTATATGTCAAACCAGGTTTCGAGGATTGTAATTTGAAGGTAAAATCTACTGAAAATTTAATTTTTTATTAAAAAAATTAAACGACAGTTAAAAACAAAAATTAAGCATATCGATCAAAAAATGTATAGAAGTGTACAAAAACTTTCAAATTTTTGAATAGAAAAGTTTAAAAAACCACGCCTTCGAAACCCTTTTACTTAATTTACAAAAATCAAGAAAGGTATTCAATTGAAACTCCGATTTTTCGGATGTCAGTTGTACGCGGTGCAGGTTCGATTCCTATCAGGGTGTATCTCTTCTATGTCCGTAAAACTTTCCTTGTGTCCTTTACTTGACATTTTTTGGGGCCAGCTTGACCAACTATGATCCTTGCACCAAAACCCAACCGCTTTTATGAACTTTCATCGTCCTACTGAATTAGATTCAGATTCAACCACATATAAATTAGAAAATTGCAATTATTAGCTAAAATTAGTGTTTTTATTGTTAATAAATATTTCTTTACTGATAAAATTTAATGTGTTCTTTCAGCTGCTTACATTTGCTTGACTTCAATTATTTTGGTCGAACTTTTGGGTTTAGACAAGTTAACCAATGCGTTTGGTCTTCTCAGTCTTTTTCGAGGAGGTTCGTGTATGTTGGGTGCTCCTATTGCCGGTAAGTGTATAAAATTGTTTGAATTAATCATTGGTACGAAATGGATTGCTCTTTTACTTGTGTATATTTCTAGATTTCATATACATTTCCGCTTTATTAGATGAATTTTCAAGTCATGGAAAATCCGAATTCTGCAAAAGTGTTTCCGCAAAAATCAGTCTATTATTAACAGCAGTATCTCTCAGTGAACAAAATACCACCAGGCCACGTTTTTTATGCCGAGATCCTATTTTTTTTCGTAATAACTTAAAATAAACTTTTTTAACTGCATTTTTTACATATTGATTAATCAATGATATTTACGGAATTACCTGTATTTGGACACCGGCCAAATGAAGGCCTCTGGCCTTAATATAATGAGAGTTCTTTCGATCACATTTTCCATTACGTTATAGCACATTTCCGAGGTGATCTGTTCATCATTGCCGGTCATACAATGAAGTTTTATTTTTAACAGTTTTGGTTTAGTTTTAATGTTTACAACGATATATTTTGTAAATTTATGAATCGTCTTTCCCAGAAACGATTGAGAAATGAGACGAATGAATAAAAATAGGAAACCTCTCAGAATTTATAAAAGGAATACAATAAAAAAATGTTAAGTTTTATTGATCCTGTAAACCGGATTTGTATGTGGCTTGTAAATGTGGCTTTCCTGTTTCACAGTTCTGTGATGATTGTAGACTTGTAAAAAATTTCCTAGTTGTTATGCTTAAAATGTTGAATAGTCATCCGCTTGTCAGCGTAGATTCGCTCGTTTAGAGTAGTCCTAATGAAATAAAGTCTGGGGAACGAGAGGACTAATCGGCATCAACAGATATTTTGAAATTCTGCCGGGAAATGCGTTCTTTAGAATAAACATTGTTGCATGAACTGAATGACATGTAGATACATCTTGTTGAAATCAAATGTGTTGCAAACCTTATCAATCAGTTTCAAACAGAAAATAATTTAATAACAACACAGAATCGTTCTTAAACAATAGTAGTAACCATATTTTCATTAGAATCCGAGATAAAAAAAATAGTTCAGTAATACCTTCAATCCAAATTACCAACTGTAATTGAGTACAGTATGTTAAAAATTATTTAAAAATGTTCTTATTTTAAACGTTATTCCAAAACAAAATGGTGCCCGAACATAAAAACTCTTTACTTAGAAAATTGTTGCATTTTTTACAAGTCGACAATCATCACGGAACTGTGAAACAGGAAAGCCACATTTACAAACAGAATACAAATCCGGTTTGCAAGATGAATAAAACTAACATTTTTTTTATTGTATTCATTTTATAAATTCTGAAAGGTTTCCTATTTTTATTCATTCGTCTAATTTCTCAATCGTTTCTGGGAAAAAACGATTCATAACTTTACAAAATATATCGTTGTAAACAATAAAACTAAACCAAAACTTTTAAATTGAAACTTCATTGTATGACAGGCAATGACAATGGAGAAAGAATTGAAATAGGTTAAATGCGTTAAAATATTTGTTTTCGTTACTTATATTTTTTGTGCGTCATCGAATAATAAAAACTATTGAATTACTAAATAAACTTCCCATTCGTTGGGAATCGGCACGTGTAACGAAAAAATTAATGGCGAACATTTTCAAATCAAAACTAACCCATCGTATAAATAAAAATAAAAAATCTTGTAAAGAGAAATAGAGTTACTCACAATCTCGGATATGTTGTTAGCAAATCTAGTTTGCAAAACCATTCTTGAGAACTTTCAATCGGTGCGCCACTGTTGTGCTTCACGGAAGATGAAACGACTAAAGCTGTATAAGATTTGTATCATTTTAATGCGTTGGTTAACAGTTAAGTTTTGAAATTTTGACAAGTATGTTCAAACCTTGTTCTTTTGAATATTACTTTTCAATTACAAAGAAAAATAAATCGTTTCAAAGATTTTTTTTAAAAGACGGCAAAAAAGAAGAGGGAATTTCTGGTATTTTTTAAAATTTATTGAAAATTAGTACTTTTTTTTTTGCAACATCGACAAAAATGTGTTTGAAGTGCTTCAAAATTTTGGATCAGTTTGTGTACCATGAGATGAAAATGATTGAAAATCCCTGCTGTAGAACTTAACGATGCGCACAAGTATTGGAAGCTAGAAATCAGGTACATTTCATATCAGGTCCAACCCCAGGGGCTTCATATATAGTTTTAGGAACATTTTGTTTAATCGCGCATACTTCATTACCAATGTTATTGGTTCCCTAGTTAAACTCAGCTCTCATGTTTCAAAGGGCTGGGTCTAAACGAAAAATATTATTTTGGAAAGGTCCAGATGCGATATGAACTAGTCAACACCAATATGACCTAATCAGTGAGGTCGTGTGCGCATATACACTCTATAACAAAAAAATCGACGCACCAAGAAGGAGTTGTCCGATGGAGACAAAAATTGGTGGATAGGAAAATTATGTACAGAATAGAAAATTATGAAAATTTCAGAACAATTGAATGATTTATTTCAGAGTTACAGTAACGAGCTCAATAAGGTGTTGACCCGCCTCTAGCCTGGATGCAAGCTGCCACACGGCGTGGCATAGACCGATAAAGCTCCCGGATGGTCTCCTGCGGTATTTCTTGCCAAATTTGCTCCAATTGTCGGACTACGTCATCAACATTCCCTACCGGATGCAGTCGCACGAGCCAAGCACCACTGTAATATGGCTCGACAGTGTGCAGGCGTGAGTGGCAGGTGGCGTAACGGTCAAAGGGCTGGCAAAAGGCGAGCGTAGATTTCGCTCTCGCAGCCGTCTGTGAATGATCATGGTGGACACTCGTGTGTGGGTCGCACGACTGATGGTTGATAGCGATGAATCGGGTGCTGTGACAGCTGATCTGACAATCACTCTGTCCTCGCGATCTGTTGTGGCCTTACGTCGACCGCTACCATCAAGACGCTGAAATCTGCCATTGTCCACCCACTCTTGCCAGCATCTTCTAATCGCCGCATCGCTTCGACTCACATGACGAGCGATTCTCCGATTTGCCCAACCTGCCTCTTTCAATCCAATGATACGACCTCTTTCAAACTCTGAAAGTTGCTCGTAATGAGCTCGAATCCTGTGGCGAGGCATTTTTTCAGTCGTTGAAAGGTATCCTAAATCGGAATGCAGCAGAAATTTTTAACAACAGTTCAAGTACAACTCCTTATATGCATCTGCTGGATGCGCAGTTCCGATGCGCTGGAGATCGCACAATTCATTCATTGGACACCAAATTTTAATCATTTGCATATTTGGTCAAAACATTTTTGCATGCGAAATTTTTAAAGCAATCGGATGATTCCTTCTTGGTGCGTCGATTTTTTTGATATAGAGTGTATATTTGTCTACTCGGGTTATTTGTATCCTTGTTATACACACGTCCAAATTTTAAAGATAACACCTGAATTCTCGTCAAGGAAAGTAACCTGATCTCAATCCAATAGTGTCGGATGTCGCATTGCAGTCTACACAACATCACCAAGCATTGCTCAAGATCAAAGACGTGTCCATTGACACATGAGCTCTTGCACAGCCTTGTGGAATGCATGTCAGCACGTTATGATGCATGCATTAGGGTCATGTCAACACATTCCCTATTTTATGGTGATTTTAAGAGATAAAAATATTTTCATAATAACTTAAACGTACAATGGGTTGTTCAAATGAAAAGGTACGAACGACACTGAGTATAAATGAAGACTTTATTCAAAGTATACACCATAGGCCTGAGCACAACGATCCCATTGATTAACGAGCCGAAGGATTCCTTGTTTCCAGAATTCTGTGGCCGTGGCGAGACCCAGTTCTTCACAGCGTCCTTGAGTTCATCGTCCGAGTTGAAGCGCTTCGCTTTCAGATGTTTTTTCAGGGGACCAAACACATGGAAATCTCAGGGCGACATGTCCGAGCTGTAGGGCGGATGGTCAAGCTGCTCATACTTGAACTTGGTCAGTTCCTAGTGTGACCATGGAGACGTGTGGACGCGCGTCATCATGGAGCAGAACCACACCCTCAGTGAGCAGCACCGGTGTTTTGTTATTGATGGACCTGCGTAGGCTTCGGAGTGTCTCACAGTACACATCGGAGTTAATGGTTATTCTATGCTCGGGGAACTCAACAAGTAGCGGACCTTGGTCACCGAAAATGACGGTGAGCAACACCTTCACTGCTGACGCCACGGCTTTGAACTTTTTAGGGGGAGGTGACGACGCATGCTGTCCCGCTTTGTCTCTGGCTCGTAGTGATGGCACCAGCTCTCATCACCTGTGACGATCTGCTCCAGAAAAGCGGGTCGAATCTTTCCCTTAAGGGACTGATTCCGGACCGTCGTCAATAGCCCGTTGTGTTGCTCTAGTACGACGTTAACTAAAATTACCATTACCAGAAAAGCGGGGTCTTCATGATACCGAAACAAATGTTGAAGAGCTAGTCCCATACGCAGTTACTTTTGCTGGTCGGTGATCTGCTTCGGAACCCATTGCGCGCACACCTTCCGATAACGCAACCTGTCGTAAACAATTGTACACACTGTTCCAACGCTGACATCCACCTTCACCGCCAATATTCGCAATGTGACACGCCGATCACTTCTCACTAGGTCGACCACCTCGAGATCGGCCGTGATGACTGTTTGCCTGGCCTGGTCTCGGGTCATCAACCAAACTCTCACGGCCTGTACGAAAACGGGCACTCCATTTTCTCACTGACTTGTCGGACACACAGTCTTCCCCGTATACCGTCACCATCAGGCAATGAATAACGACCGGTTTAACACCTTCCGCTGTCAGAAATCGGATAACTCCTCGCTGCTCCTCAATCATCGAATTTTGCAATGTGAACGCACTGCAGCGTCAATTGGACGGCGCTCTTTACAAGAACCTCTCCTCTCTCCTGCGCATTCGGGCGCCCGCGCATGCTCCGATCCACGCCGGAGATTCCAATCGCATCCCTAGATGTCTCGCTACGTTCTCCTATAGTGGCATAGGCAAATATGTTAACGGTTACGTTGTTACGACGTTTCGTACCTTTTCATTTGAACACCCCTTGTAGTTTTTATTTTAGTTCTCAGTGTCTTCACGAGGAACATGGGGATATTTTAGTCCACATAACTCGTAGAATATTTACTTAATATTTGAGGTACTTCGGTGAAGGTACTTGGCATGGGATTTAGTTCGTTAATCTTTGGACATGTGCATTTTCATCCTGTTTTGGAGTAGATGGAGCCCCAATGATAAAAGGTATTGGGAGGGGGTGATGTCTGTGGCCAAAAATATTTCTATGACATGTTTGATTAGATTCAATACTTAGTGAATTACTTTTGATTTATTACATTTTTGTAAAGTGAATTTCATTCTGCTTTCAGGGTCCATTTATGATATGACTAACAGCTACGATCTACCCTTCTTCATAGCTGGAGTGCTCCTAATTATTTCTGCTGCACTTAGTTTTATGGTTCCTTTTGTAGCTAGACTTTCCAAGGATAGGTCGCAAAACAACCCTGAGGTTGTGCGAGACGAGAACCAAGATGTGATGAGCGACGATCAAGAGAGCGTCGTCTAAACTTAAACCACTGCAATCTTCTAAATCTTTATATTGTTAAGAAGCTAAAAGAAAAACCTCGAAAGAATTTATCGGCCTTGTAGTTTTATGTATATAACTGTTAGATCTACTGACAGTTCGATGTGTTTATAAGATGCAAAGTAAAGGGCACAGTTTGTGTGCAACATACTCTTCATAAGCAGATATTTTGAGAGAAAATTTCATACGACTCTTTTGATACAATGAGTGGAATGGATGCATGAGATGACGAGTGTACCGGACAAGTGCATTAGCTTCTTACAATTTTGTGAGGAAATAAAAAATCAATAAACGATGAGCTGCGATGTCGCGCACATTTTCACGAGAGCTTGGGTTACGTAAATATTTCCACAATTATGTTTCTGAAGTATGGTGATGACAAACTGCATAACGCATGCATACTTTGCAGCTAAGAGTCTGTGATATGATTGCACATTCCCGAACGGGTATGCTAGAGACTATTTTGAAGAGGAGCGTAGTTTAGAGGACAATCACTCTCCCATCAGCTACAATGTATGCAAGATGTTAAAATAAGGTCCTACCAAAAAAGGCAATAGTCGAAAATTAATGTTGGAGCCACTTATCGAGGGGAACACACAAAAACATTTATTTCATATCAGGACATTAAGTTCAACAGTCGTTTTTTTTTTTTTTTTTTTCAAATCTAAACATTTAATCTTTGTTACTAATTCCTACTAATTCCAAAGAAAGATTTCTAATATATTATCACTTACTGGTAAGAAATTGATCTATTGTATAAAAGATTAATTCACGAGTTTAAAGAATTTCTATCTTTCAATCAATGCTAATAATTTATTTTTAAAAATGAGCAGTATGTCATGAAACTTTTAATGACATATTACCATGGAATGGAGTTATACTAAAAGTTACTGCGTGTGTGACAAAGATGTGGTAATGTTAATGCTTATGTTGCAACTAGGTTCTCTTAGATCTTAAAAAATAGGAAATTCTTTATCCCAATGTTATACCAGTATTAAATAATTTCCAACAAATAGAGTTTTTAAATGTTTTAGGATTTATCCTTTTTAGCTCACATGTAATGTTGCTTATAATTCAGTATTGCCATTATTCAACACACTTCGATGTTCTTATTAGATTACTTCTTGTGATACTGTATTAAAGGGATCAAACCTTATCTTGCGATTCGACTGTTGATTGTCGAGAGCAGTGTACTGATCAAATTCAGTTACATGGTCTGTCTGTGGTGCCTCAATTGGCTGAAATTGTAATTTGGTTTGTTAATAACAAATCAACTTTTAAATAAAATTTTTAAAAATATCCTCTGGCAACTCCTTTCTATTCCAGGATACAACATATATTGTATTGATATTTTATATATTCTGGCTACTTTTTATAATTATATTACATGTTTAGAAGTAAAATGAAAACGGAACTCTCATAATCTTCACAATTGAATGGATTATAATCTAGAAATAAAATCCAACTCTAATCTTTAATATGCACGAAAAAAAGAATGTGACTAAACATCTGAGCCCCCCAGCATTAAAGAGTACTACAGTACTTCTAGTATTTAATTTTTAACAAAGAATCATGGAATGTTTAATTCAAATAAGACTATATTCTTTAAAAATATAATACACCTGCTATTAGAAAACTGAAGTTCTAAAAGAAAATCAATTTTTAAAAAATTATAAATTTGAAAATGTTTAGTATTTTTTAAGTTTAATAATTTAACTATTAAAACAAAAACCTTTTAACGAAAAATTAATTCATAATTTTTCGGCAATATATTAACATGATTTTAACTTATAAAAAGTAAGTTCAAAGATGCTTTTATCAATATTTTTCGTCTATGTAAACATAATTGATGAGCATTAAACATGTTAAGCATAAATACCAGTGATAGGCAAATTACTGATAAAACCCCATAAAGTCCACTAAAAACAATAAAATTTGTCTTTGGAAGAGGGGGGGGGGGTTAACCCATAACTCTCTCATCGTGGCTGCACCACTGGTACACTATATGTATTAATGACAAGCCTGTATTTCTTAAATTAAAAAGCACTTTATTCAATTTTTCTTTTGCTTCTTTTCAAACATACTCTTTATAGTTAATAAGAGTGGAAAAAGGACAAAAAGTTTGAAAATACGTGTAAACTCAAATTTTGCAAAAAAGAAAATGGGCGCATGAAACCGTATTTCGCACAAAAAAATAATGTCTTGGCAACTCTGTAAATAGTATAAAATAGTTGCATGAAGTTGAAAATGTTATTTTATGAATATTTTTGAACATCTCACCAATGGTGCAATTTTTTTGACAGGTTGCAAATTTTCCAAAACTTTGATACAAAAATGAAATTAACAGGAAATAAAAACGCTATGTCACAAAAGAATAAATAAAATAAATACTAATTTTATTAAATAGCATAAATGTTATGTGAAAAAAATAAGTAGACACTGAAAATAAAAATCGTACAGTTTCAGTCTACGTTTATATAGGTGGCAACGGCCTTGGCGCACTTCTAATAGGAAGTAATGACAAGTTAAGGTAACCCATCTGTATTACAGGTATTACGGATTGTAATACAACCTCAGCAAGCGGAAAGTTCTTTCAAAATCCGTTAAACTGTCGTTTGATTTCATTGGCTCAATTGAAATAATTATTTTCTTGGCGACTTAAGAAGTGCGCCAAAACAAAGTGACAAACCGTTGCCACCGCTATAAACGTAGACTGAAGCTGCAGCCCTGTGGTAGATAAAATGTAAATTGATTCAGTTTAAATTTACAACCTATTTTCGAAGGGAAAGAAAAACCTTTTTTCAAAATTTCTAATCAATTTCCGTCGGTTTATATTTTTCCGTAAATATTCTTATTTTCTGATTAAATAAAAATAAAAATAAATTAATAACTCGTATTATCCAAGAAATAAACTCATTAAACAATCATTTCTGTTGCAAAAGATAGCTGCAGTCCATGTTTAAAGCGGTGGCCACCGCATTGGCGCACTCCTAATGTCGCCAAAGAAAGAAGTTTTCATGGATTTTGAAAATATACTTTCTAGAATATTCAAAATGAAAATTTAAACTTCCCGCTTGCCGAGGTTGCCATAAAAGACGAAATAACCACTTAAATTATTTCATTTAAACCTTTTCCGCCGCATCACGACCGCTAGATAACAGCTCCGCTTTCTTAGAAACCGTAGCTTTACCTACGAAATTTACAGTAACAACGTACGCTAACTACACTCATGTCCATACATTAAGGACAATGCCAGCTCCGGGAAATAAAGGTTCAGAAACAAAACAAACGTGACTTATTCATAAAGCCCATTTATTAAACAAAAGATAAATAACAAAAAAAAAAGATGATGTATGTATGATACCATTCATAAAAACTACGATTTTTGCTCACTGGAGCAATTGCAAAAACTATGGACCTTACAAAAACTTAACATGACATGGTTGGTATGATGGTTAATACATTACATGTCTTCCAGACGATGAAATACAGTCAGTATAACGCCTAGGCATGCTGAGGATCAAATTATAGAGCTGATCTAGGGGAAGATCACTCAGCAAGCAATGCTCTCCGAAGTTTCGGTACACATGTAGGAGGTGGTTGACGGGCTGCAACTCGTCGGCCAAGCATGCTCCACACATGCTCTATCGGATTCAAGTCAGGTGAGAATGCTGGCCATTCCATACGGGTGATATCCTCAGATTCAAGGCATTCGTTTACAATGTTTGCACGGTGAGGACGGGCGTTGTCCTCCATAAACACAAATTCTGCGCCCATGGCACCCTAAACATACGTACATGTTGTTCGAGAATGATGTCCTGATAAATTTGGCCTCTCATGGTTCCGATTTGAACATGTAGATCTGTACTGGAACCCAGTATAATTCTGCACCAAACGAGCAAACCTGCACCACCGTAACGGTGTCGTTCAATGATGTTGTCCTGGTGGTAGCGGGTACCTGGCGTTCTCCATATGAACGTCCGCCGTGAATCAGACTGCAAGCTAAACCGGGACTCGTCGGAAAACATCACACAAGCCTCTGTGACGATGTCCACATTGCATGTTCTCTACTCCAGGCTAACCGTTGGCGACAGTGAGTTGCCGTGAACGGAACACATATGACAGACCTGCGAGCATATAGACTAACATGTCCCAAACCCTTTGCCTTGAAACTGTCGTACCCGTGGCTGACTGTCAAATACCGGCCGTCATTCGGCGTTGTAACTTGGGGGACGACCAGTACTGTAACGTCTACAAACATTTCCATCACTTTGGAATCGTTGCCAAAGCCTAGAGATGACACTTTGGGCGATTCCAAATTCCACTGAAACTTCCGTCTGAGTACGGGCCGACCAACCGGTATAGTGGTTAAGGTGTTAGCCTCTAGATCGGAAGGTTCCTGGTTCGAATCCGGGTCCGGGCATGGATGTTTGTAAGCGTATGGTGTAGAGGCGGCTGGTGCACCTTAAATCTGTCGTGGCCGAAAGTCCTCACGTTGGGTTGGCGTGGAAGTTTGGAGAGTGGGGTGCCAGCTCAGGTGTTGCTTCGTCATCTGACCGTGGTTCAAAATTACGAGGTGTTGTCCTCGGATCTTTCCCTTAAGGGACTGATCCCGGACCGTCGTCAATAGCCCGTTGTGTTGCTCTAGTACGACGTTAACTAAAAATTACCATTACCATTACCGTCTGAGTACGAACAGTCATCGACATGCGTCCTCTGTGCTATAACTATTCGGTTGTGGCACTGAGCGGCTTACAGAACGCTTGTGAACAATTTTACTTCTTTGCTACCATTCCTTATATACACCTCTGTTACACTCTCGTCATTGTGACGTACTATCGGCGTCATCTGATGGCTTCCTGTAATTTGGATATTATTCTTGAAGATGTGTGCGATAATTCTACAAGTGAAATTTTTACTTTAGAGTTCGATTTCCGTGTGATTCTGAATCATCCTGAATTTAAGGACATGAGTGTAGTTTGAAAATGCAAGTTCTCTAGGTTTGCCATTAAACTAATAAGCTTCTCACAAAGAATTCTTTTCAAAGAGGAATTTGCAAAACTTATCAGATTAGCAAAATTTAGGAGTGCAATGATGGCGATATATCTCATTTTGCGTTTAAAAAAGACAAAAGGCAAATATCGGAATTTTTTCTTAAAAAATGATAAAAATCGGTTATTTTCTCAAAAATTTAAGAAAAGTCGGAAATACATACAAAAAGTCGTAAGAATCTCATCCCTGATATTAGGATATTCACTTACCTTATTATTTTTTTTACATTTATTCTTTGGCTGTAATTCTATGATATTATTCAATTCTAAAGAAAAAATTGTAAAAAAAAAACGCGGAACTTCTCAAAAGAAAAAAAAAAAGGCGAAAATATGTGTAATCGTGCATTTCCGCCGCATCTATTTTTCACCACAATTTAAAATTCTTATTTTTAATTTAAGCAGCTCTGTCTTCCAAAAGCCAATAACCATTTAACACATCTAATTAAAATTAGTTTTGCTAAGCTTTAAACTTTATTTCATATAAAATGTACATACTGATTCAATTTCTAGTTTTTTTTACAAGCATTGATATCAATTTGAAATGTTACTCAGGAAAATCTTGTATTTAATTCTCAGCATACAAATGATTCGGGTCTAAAAAAATAATATGTAGATTTGACACCGTGAGGACAATTAATGGTCCATGAGGCATACATCCGGTTTTTCAACGTGCGGCGCCGAACCCCAACTATGCACACATAACCGTGAAATGATGCAAGTACTCATTTCGCGCCATTTGCGATAAATATTCTATCGAAGAAAACGTGTTTATTTCGCTTACTTGGTGTACAAAAAATTATATTTTGAAACAAAAAAGACGTTACTGGATACAACCATTTATTAATTAGTATTTAAATTCCATTTATTTATGAAAACAAGGTACTTCAGAACGGAGACGCGTGTGCGGCGAGCTGCGGCACAAAGTGCACGAAATTGGACGTGTGTTGCCGCAGGCATGTATCTCAGACCGCACTTGCGTTGCGGAAGCGGCGCCGCACATTGAAAAACCGGATGTGTGCACCTGGCCTAGGCGCCGCACACGCGTCTCTGGTCTGAAGAATCTTGTTTTCATAAATAAATGTAATATAATATATATATATATTAAATGGATGTATCCAGTAACCGTCTATTTTGTTTCAAAATATACTTTTTTTACACCAAGTAAGCGAAATAAACACGTTTTCTTCGATAGAATATTTATCGCAAATGGCGCGAAATGAGTTCGTGCGTCATTTCACGGTTATGCGTGCATAGTTGGGCTTCGCTGCCGCACGTTGAAAAACCGGATGTGTGCACCGGGCCTTAGAGTTGTACTAGGCTGGATTGAAAACAAGACAAAATGTAAGTGGTTGGAAATTGTCACTGGTAGGTGAACTCGGAAATCTGCCATCTCAGTTATCATATTGAGCTGCATGTTATAGATTAAATACCGGATGCATAAATGTGACACAGTAAAGATTATCTTGTTTGTTGTTTTAAAGCTTTACAAAACAAAAGCATACTTTTAAAGAACTGATTAAAGGAAGGAGTTTCTGACATGGGAGGCCCTTAAAGAAATTTCCGTGCATTCGAATCATAAAGGAGTATCTCTTAAGTAGCCAACCTAAATTAAGAGGGAGAATGTTTCAAGGATTGATTTCTAATTCCAATTTTTGATCTGATATACTTGCAGTCACTAGTTTTTTAATCCTGTCACTACAGTGGCGGATTTAGGGGGGGGGGGGAGGGGGGCTATAGCCGTGGGTGGCAAAAATATTTGCGAAAATACCAAATGCACAATAAAATTGAATCACATTGTATGAAATAGTGTTTTAGTTGATCTGGTTCTGGTTTTTAATTTATCCAAAACCACTGTTGAACAAAATTAGGGTAGTGCTAATTATTTTGTACTATTGATAAACCTATGGGGAGAAAGCATAAAAGGGAAGTTTGGCTCTTGGAGGTGAGGTGTAGAGATAATATTGCTGAGGGCAGAGAGCGGCAAGTTGTCAGTAGCCCCTAGGAGCAGAAGTATAAATCTGCCACTGTGTCACCAACCAATGATCAATTTGAAAATTGTTAACTGCTATTAAATATTTAATTTTCACATACATGGAAAAATACCATTGCTGAGGTTTATATGAATAAAGCATTTTTTAAGAGATTCAGAAGAAGTATTGTTAAAGCACGAGACCAGAGGAGTATATGGCATTTCTAAGAAATCTAGATGCAAGATTAGAAAATGTTTATATTGCACATGATTGACCTGTATTCTACATGGTTGGATGTTTTGTTGATTCGCTGTCATACAGACCTAGAACAACCTTACTCAAAATGTAATATGTAAAAGGCAAATAAAAATGAAACAGAAAAGTTGCAACATTTTTTTTTGAATATGTATTAAGAGGTGGGTTTTCATGTCAATAAAATTTTTGATGTAAATTATAAGCAAGGTCCAGAATACACATCACAAACTGAACTAAAATAAAAGTGGGATCTGATGTAACTTTGACGGATTATATTGGCTAACCATTTTGCGTATTTTTCTTTTAATCTTTTTTTTTTTTTTTTAAATTACTCAACTTTTTTTATTTAACACTAATGGAAGGTTTTAAGCTATGCTTGTGATCAATTATTTAATTTGTAATTCTTATATAGGAAGATTTCTGTTGTATTGCTAACTTATAAATTTTCTTGTAATACAAAATGTTTATTGACATGACAAATAAGAAATCTGATTTATTTTTATACTTTTCAGACATTTGTACTGTTTTTTGTTAAATGTATTATATCTTCCAATAAGTTGCATTCACACTTTGATACCAATGATATGAATGACTTAAAACATATCATTAACCAAATTTATTTTATAATATATTGCATTTTAATTTTGTCTCAACTGATGAGAAAAATAAATGTTTAAAGTATGAGTAGTTTTAAGAAAATTAATCAAATGTACCATTATAATAGTGAAGAAAACCAGTGGTTAAAAAACAAATATTTCTATGGATGACATGTAAATCCATCCTATCATCCATTTTCATCTAATGCATATTATAGCATATGAACTGTAATATGACATCACAAGAAAACCAGATAAAGTTGGTTTTAATTTTGAGTAAGGTTAATAGAGAACATGAATTCGAATTTTTCTGAATGATTTCAGGAACAAATTGTGAGTATTCTCTTAATTTTTAGTTTTTCCAAAGGTGACTTATGCTCATTATATAGCTCTTCACTTATGAACTAATGCATACTAATATCTACTATGTGTCTGTTTCTAGACTGTTTAGCACGTCATAGTGCAGACTAAATATAGGAAATGCTATTTGGATGTTTTATGCCGCATAATTAATAAATTCCAAGGCTATCCAGCAAGATAAAAACATGTTGGCAAAATTTTACACTATCCCTGGATGGTCAAGTGACAACTTTTCCATTCTCAGACAATTGATTTTTGAAGTAGTTTCAGTTTAAAAATATGAATCCAAACACCTTGTTATTCCTGTCCCTGGAATTGCAGTGTCATTAGACTTGGAATATAATACCTTCAACAGAAAAATGGGCAGTTCATTTGCATTAAGGAGTCTTCATATTTGTTCTGAAATTATTTCCAAACTTTCAAATAGAAATACTTTGGATGAAAGATTTCCCATATCAAAATTTCTAAGCATTCATTTTTGTGCAAATGGAACTATAATTGCTGCATTTAGGGTCTCAAATAGAATTTTTTCAATACAGATCACACAGAGTTGTATAGTTTCCAATCTGCACTTAATGATTCTAAGATTTCTTGGACGAGTTTTATTTTGAATTAAACAATAAGAATTACATAAAAAAAAATGCTAAAATTGAAATTGTCTTCTAATAACTCAAGCGCAGAGGGAAAATCTGATTTGAATAATAACTATTTCATGAATTCTGGCTATTTTTATCTAGAAAATTAATCTAAAGTAAAAGTTACCCCTTTGAAAAAGTTGAATTGATAGTAAATTTAATATGAAGATGGATTCTTATGCAAAAAATTCCCATTTATAAGATATTCCAAGTAAAATTATGCTCTTGGTTTGATTGTACAAATCTAGGGACACATGAATAACAAGAGGTGTTTTGATTACTTTTTTTAAATGGATGTACACCTACTGTTGAATTACATTAATCTACCTTTTGCAGAATTGTCAAAATTACTACATCTAAAGAAACTTTTATGTAAAGAGGTGTTAATAAAAACCTCCAATTTAATTTCTTTGAACTTACTAATGCAGAAAATTAATATGAGAAAAGAGCATAGAAATATTGAAGTTTGTATGCAAAATGTGACCATTATGGACCAGTTATGAAGACCTTTTGAACTTTTAATACATTTATTATTAATGGTAAAATAGTCTTGTTGAATAGAAAATTCATACACAAAAGTAAACCAATTTGCTTTATAGAGCATTTAATTTAGTGCATTACTATACAAAACCTTTACATAATATCTAGACATAAATCAAAACAAAAAACTTTAAAGAGAAGCTGCTAAAAGAGAAGCTCCGAGAGAGATTCCAATAACTAAAGAACCGGACAAGTAAAGACTTTTCAAGTCAAATCCATAGCCCATGTCCCATGCCTAAGGATACAAAAATTATGCGTTAATACTAATAAACAAGTTGCTTACTAAGTCAATCTATAATTTAAATATTTTTTATGCAAGAAAAAGAATTTTACCTTAAAGTAATGTTAGTTTATCATTAAATCAGAAGTATTTAGTAAATAAATAACATGAAATTTAAAAAATTTGACATTTTGATAAAATTTTTTAGATTTTTTAAAGTCAATAGTGATTTTTGATTACCTTTTTATTAAAGTTACAATTATTTTTATTTTAATTGTACAGCTTTATATTTAGAAAAATTGGAACCAGCAAGTATGTTGGAGGGAATAAACATTCAGAACATATAAAAATAAAAGTGCTACAAACTAAATACTATCTGCAACACACACGCACAAACTTTGATTTATAAAACTTTCACCAAGTCATTTACATATCATAATTTAAATCTTTTAAGACACAAGACTGCTCTCAAACATCAAAATTGTGTATCAAATTTATATAGTGGGGGAATAGACCAGGGTAGATAATTTTTTAAATGGTAAAAAGTGAAAAAAAATTATAGTAGGATGAAACCTGTTAAAAAAGGACGAGAATGTAATAAAAATGAAAGGAAAAATAATTTACGGGCGATCTGAGGTCGGGAAGTGGAAGGGGTGAGTTTTTAAAGGTAAAAAACGGTGTATCTCAATTTCCGGCAAAACTACAAGTCCTATGGAAAAAAATTAAATGACAAAGTTGTAGGTAATAAAGAGACCTACAACTTTTGTAATTACACTTTTTTCACATAACCTCAAAATTTATGTGAAAAATTCAAATAATCAAGTTTTTGGTTTTTTATTTTTATTTTATGCAAAAAAAAAAAAAAATTCACGAAATTTTGTGAAAACTTACCTTTTTATGTCCTAAAGACACTGTAATTTTTTTTATTTGAAATATTTATTTTTTCACCTTATTTTGACTTAATATCGAAAAAACACCCTAATTTTCAATCGAAAATTCTCGCGTCAAAATATCAGCTTTTTAAAAAAAGTTGGGGAGTTTTTTGTTTGTTGAAATCTCTTCTTTCTGATAATGTAAAAAAATATATACATTACTATGGTAAATGTTCTCAGAAAATGCAAAGAAAAGAAAGGATTTAAAGGGGGGATTTCAATTGAAAAATGTGATTGATGCAATTTTTTTTAGTCAAAAAGTTGATTTATTAAATTCTAATTACATTTATGTCATAGAAAATCTCATAATATATGAATAGAAATGTAAATCGTACTATTGAATTTAGATACTTTCTACTGATTATTATTATTCATAATAATATTTTAAAATGCATTAATCATCATATTTATAAATCTTATCTTGAACCCTAATCACTTATCCATTACTTTTTGTCTCTTCGGTGGCATTTCTTCATCGTTAGATTCGACAAACCTATGGCTATGTAGATTCCAAAAGTGTGTTTTAAAGTAAATTTGTCACAGTTTTCTTGAAGTAACAGCCTGCACGTGTATTTTTATGAACGATGTTGTTTACTGCTCTGTATCTCGAATACTGGCTAACGGTTTTTACAGCTGCTACGAAATAACAGGTAGAAAGACCTAGACCCGCCTAGCCCCTTCCCCACTTCTCTATGAAATACCTTTTGATGGGCTAAAATTATCACTAGGTAACTCAGGTATGTAAGTTATCTTAAAATAGCAATAAATAAGCATCTATGCACATAATTTAAAAAATATTCTACAACTTTCTCAAAATATTGTAGATGTCTTATTAAATATTAACTTATTTGGTTGTAATTATAGTAGTACATTTCGATTTGTATTTTTTTGTTTATCAATGTAACATAGAATCTTACGTCTTTCAAGTAATTAAAGTGTAAATTTTACTAAATAGCTCAAAACTGTCCATAGTGATTAAAAAAAAAATTTCGGATTCTAGTTTTTTTCTTTTCTTTGCATTTTCTGAGAACATTTACCATAGTAATGTATATATTTTTTTTACAATATCAGAAAGAAGAGATTTCAACGAACAAAAAACTCTGCAACTTTTTTTAAAAAGCTGATATTTTGACGCGAGAATTTTCGATTGAAAATTAGGGTGTTTTTTCGATATTAAGTCAAAATAAGGTGAAAAAATAAATATTTCAAATAAAAAAATTACAGTGTCTTTAGGACATAAAAAGGTAAGTTTTCACAAAATTTCGTGAAAAAAAAATGTTTTTTTGCATAAGATAAAAATTAAAAACCAAAAACTTGATTTGAATTTTTCACATAAATTTTGAGGTTATGTGAAAAAAGTGTAATTACAAAAGTTGTAGGTCTCTTTATTACCTACAACTTTGTCATTTAATTTTTTTCCATAGGACTTGTAGTTTTGCTGGAAATTGAGATACACCGTTTTTTACCCTTAAAAACTCACCCCCTTCCACTTCCCGACCTCAGATCGCCCGTAAATTATTTTTCCTTTCATTTTTGTTATATTCTCGTCCTTTTTTAACGGGTTTCATCCTACTATTATTTTTTTTGGTTTCAAAAATTATCGACCCTGGTCTAGAATAACCCAAAGCTCAATTACACCTTATTGGCTAACATTACTTTCATTTCTTGGTTCACTATCTGAATGATACATAAATTTTGAACATTTTGTATTTGCCTAGGAATCTATCCACGGTCAGAACAAAATTGAATCCACAAAATTAAATAAAATACCTTATTTCTTATAAAATTGTAATTAAGAGCAAAAGGAGACTTACTAAGTGCCGAATTCCATTTAAACTATGGTAAATTGTCATCCACGCTAGTGAAAATTTCAAACTAAAAATAACAGGTGCAGCGATGTGGAGGGATTGGAAATATTCAAAATAATATGGAAAATGTGCAGGAAGTAGAAGCATTCCAATCGAAAATGCATATAAACCTGAAAAAGCAATGAATTTTTATTAAAGAAGAAGATCAGTAAAAGTCAGTATCAACTACATAACTGAAACATCTAAATATTGAAGCAGAAAATTGTAAGTTTCTGAACAAAGCACAAAAGAAAGGATTCTGTGTGTATTTTGTAACAAAGAACACATTTAAAATATACTTTATTTTTTATCAGTATTATATTTTGAATTCAGCATAAAAACTAGAAAAACAAACACTTGTATTACACTGTTATTTCATAAATCTTGAGGTTCTTTAACAAAATTATATTATACTCCTTGATGTATCACCGTTTCAGAAAAGAAAAAAAGTGGAGGACCAAGAAAACCTACTTATACAAGAAAAAAAAATCAAATTCTGCAAAGAGTTTTTAATTTAATAGAGTAAAACTATGAACAAATAAAAATAATTAATGGTAAACATCTAAATATTGCAAAACACTAAAATAGTTTTGAATACTTTATGAAAAATTCATTAGGTACTTAATAGCATAATTAAATTTTAATTATGCTATTATGTATTTATCTACTTTCCACAAATTTGGAAATTTTTCATATAAATTTTTCATATAATTTGATTAAAATAGTAAAAGAATGTAAAAAAATGGTAGTTTAATCAAAATTTGTAGTCAAAATTCCATTCATTTACTGGAATTCTGAGTAATATTGGAAGATAATGTATTCAATCAAACTAAAGCATTTGAACATTTGTTGTACTTATCTTCAGGGTAAACAAATTAATAAATTAGAATTTCACTGCCCCTCTTCAATTAATTAGAATACATATTAATGCATTGACATTACAATATCACTTTATTAATTTACAAGATAATTATTTTTCTCACACCATTTATGTTAATAGCACACAATATTCATTCTTGCATCAAACAAAATAGAACTTAAAGGCAATTTTTCATAGGTCAAGTCACACATGCAAATTCAGTATATTAACATCAGCAGTCTTAAACTCAGTTCTTTGGCAGAGAAATTTTCTAGTTTTGAAGTAACTTATGGGGTTGCATGTAACACATTATTACAAACAGATAATTTATAACAAAAATGGAAATACACAAATTCTTATAAAGCTACACTTTAGGCTTGGCTCTATAATGGGTTATTTTTTAGTATAAGTTTGTATCAACTAAGTATCATATCCACAAAAAAAAAAGCATCATTTTTTATGCCAATATATTTTTACTAAAATCTTTAAGCTAATTGTTTGAACTTAACAGATTACAGAATGTATTGCTTTTCTGATAAGAAATTGATCGCTAAGTATTTGGAATTATATTGCACACAATACAATGGCCACCCCTCTTAGATTCATAAACATCAGTGGAAGACTGCATCTTTTCCTCATTCCTTTCCAAATAACAATATGCATATTCAATAGTTGCATACTTCATAAATATATTACAAAAAGGGCAGCTTTGTTAAATGTTAGTATGTTTATATTACATTCAAACATAGCAACTCTTAATTTATGTTATATTTAAACAATAACACTCTTAATATGTTTATGTTCCAATAATAACACTTAATGTGAGTTTATATTACATTTAACATAACAATACAATTGAAAAACAGGTAAATTATTTTTACTTTCTGAGGGCAACATGTTGCCCGTGTGCCCTCAGTTTGAGACAACTCTACATAAATTTAACTAATACCATAATCTGTAACCAACAAGGATAAATTGAATTTGACTACTGATAGGTTTGTTTTAGTAGAATATCAAAGAAAACTCTAAAAGATGGGATGTAAGTGTAGAATACCTTTAATCTTTAAATACACTTCATGATTAACTGAAAATTGAATGCCTATTTAGAGAAAATAGTATAACTTCACAAAAGAATCCTGTAGATACTTAGGAATTCTATGTGCTACAGGTGTTACTTGGCTATAAACTTCCTTTTTTGTTGAAATGTTGAAAATGTATACTTTATAACCATTTGAACTTCTAGAAGTTTTAAAGAATTAACTTAATTGTCTTCTTGACCAGATAATTCTATGAGTGATTCTTTCTGGACCCATGTTTTTAAAATATTTGTACAGTATCAATTACTAAAACTAACTAACTGTTTATTGTCCCTAATTTTTCAGCTCAGGACAAGATCAAAAACAATTTTTAAAACTAAATTAAGGCAGACTTAAAATTTAAAAGTGTTAAGAATTTTAAGATTACTTAATCAAAATTTCTTTGAGGTACAGCACTTTCAAAAACTAAATGGATGCCATATCTAGTAAGATAAGTCTAATTAGTTAATAAATCATGTTATTTAAATTTCTTTTTGCAATAAGCAAAGTATTGAAATGACACATTAATTTTTTTTTTAATTTACAATACGTTGAAACTAGAACTAAATGCATGTAATATTTTAACATGTACAGAACATATAAACAAAATGCTTAGAATATAAACTTGCCTCCAGACAAAGCTAAGCCAGTTGCTCGATGGGTGAGAGACAAAAGCGATGTTAACTGTGGCCTGTAAGATTCAATAGATTAAATTTTCAGCACACCATATGTTCCAAAGAATGATTTCAGAAAATTTTAAATGACCCTTTGGTTCCGAGAGGGATCATAAGAATAGTAGGTCATAAAAATAAATCAACATTGCTTGTATAGAACATGCATAAAATTAAAGGTTTAGAACCTAAAACTCGCCTTCCAAGCATATTCGTGGAATAGGCTGGAAAATATGATTAATGATTTATTTCAATTTTTGAATACCTTCAGTAGATAGCTTTAAAATCATCTGATGTGAACATGTTCTGGCAATCAGAAAAGATTTCAGCCCTAGTCCACTATTATAACTCACTGCCTTTACTTATTATAATGACCTATAATTGCAATAAAAATCTGACAATAAGTCCCCACTGTATCACAGGAATAAAAAGCCAAAAGATGTTGCAATTAGTTCAATACATTGGTTAATATAATTATATCATAATTCTATTATAGTAATTGCTACACACAATTACATTAATTATATAATAAATACCATTGTATCCTACATCACAACTTCTAACTTTTGTTTGAAACAATCTTAAAAAACATTCATTCTATTGATCAAGGACAAACTGGTTAGAAATCATAAAGGGAAGACTGTAGGTTGCAGAACAGATAAATGCATGTGTCCCTCAGAGGAGATAATTAAATACAGGGTGATTCATAAGTATACAATTTCAATGCACCATATAACAGTGGCAATGTAAGATATTTTATGCTACCTGTAACAGAAGTGTAGGTGAATGTTTCAAGTTTGTTTAGAGACAGTCACAGATGTTCTGTGTGTGCACCCTTAGTTACACTATGCACATTGAACCGGTAACCCATTTCTGCCCAGACGCGTGTTAGGGTATCTGAAACAAGTGCAGTGCTAGTAGTTGCGATACACTGTTTCAACTCCGCTTGATCAACAGGAAGAGGATGGTTAAATATAGGCATCTGGGTGGCCATTGGGTTAGTGGTATGCTGTAGTCGGCATTTTATCTAATCCATCGGTGAAGATGTTAAAACAGGTAATTTCACATGTCACCTGACTACTGTGGCGGTGCACCATTCAATTAGAGAATAAAGTTTTCGACTTTATTATCCAATTGGATGAATAAAGTTTTTGACGACACCTGCCGATACACCTGGTCGTCCTGGCTTTGGAACTTTGCACAAACAGCCCATAGTTTCAAATTTTTTAAACCAATTGCAAATTAATTTTCTGGTTGGAGGTTCTTTTCTAAATTGTGATTGAAAATGTCGTTGCACAATGGTAAGATTTCATAAGACCTGGGAGTCATTTCTGTAGCAGTACAACTTAGCAACCCATTTACCTTCTTATGTTAGCAGGGTAAAGCAGCACAGCCTACACATCTTGGGTGTCCTTACCAGTATATACTCCCAACATACTTCGCCTGTGCTACCAGTTTCATCCGCTTATCATGATGCAAACATAGGATAGGATTTTGAATGTATCACCTCTCGACTCCAACAGAACCAGAAATGGAGTATTCGTATTTAAAAACCAGAGGGGGAGTACTGTAAGTAATTAAGTCACCTAAAATATAGTGTAACCTATTTCCACTATGAAGTATTGTTTAGCTGACTTTGGCACTTACAATAATGAGCTTTGGCACACAGATAGTCCGAATTTGTAGCGATTTTTGTGCGAAGCTTGGATTTTAAAATTCCATCTAGAACCTTTTAAAATGAATTAAATGGCATTTAACATTATTGTGTTAGCAACAGGATATAGATACGAGATTCTAAATTTATTTTTTCCGTGCTTCCCTTTGATTTTGAAAAGGAACACTTTCAGTCAAAGAACAACAACAACAAAAAATTTAACATGAGTTATATAGTTCTTTTTTCTATGTCCTAAACCATTAAAGATAGAGTAAAAATTTCAATGGATTTGAAATCTGTGGAAAATTACACACTTGATCAATACTTAAAAATATGATTTTCATTAAATAAATAATTCTTAAATTGTAACTTTTATATTTTTCCCCATATGACCTTTGCAATCGAGAAAACAGATTCCATTTCCTGCACTCAAATGCTTCCAGCAAAGGAAAGCAAGACAAATAAAAAAAAATTGGACTGCCATTGTTTGTTTAGTTTTTTTTTTTTTTGTACAATTGGGATAGTTAGATAGATTAAAAACTTCAACGGATTTGAAATCTGTGGGAAATTTTACACGATACTTTAAGCGTTTTAGATTTATATTTTTGCAAGAGATTGTGACATCACGCCGATTGGATCCCTTTACAATTCGAAAGTGGCTACATTTGGCAAAATGTGATGGCTGTTATCCAATAGGCTACGAATTCCAAATAGGAATTTGTAGAAAACACAGGGGGTTAGCTAGCTGTATTCACACCCAACTTCACGAGAAGAACTGTCACAGGAAACACCGTGCTGGCCACGCAGTGGCTAGTAACTGCTAAAATTAACAGCTTTGTTGCTACATAAAATGGTTTTTCGGGCCATCTTACAGAACTGGATTAATCGAAAGCAAAGACCAAAAAAATTTCAATTTTCATTCTTTTAGTCTGAGTGTAGAAAGTTACCATTAAATGCTTTTGTATTCCTACCAAATCTTGGCCATTGCATCTTGAGCTACCCAGATTGGCTGGAATATTTGAATAAGTGTAAAGCTGCATTATAGACTTGTTTGTTGTTTTACGATTTTACAGAACTCTTTAGTTTTAACTCATGGGAGGACTTTTAAGGGGTAGTTTTCTTGTATGTCTCAACCTGGAAACCTCCAAGCAGCCAAGCCAAAATGATTGATTGTTAGCCAGCATGAAGCACGTTGCATTTCAACTGTAGTTATTTCTAAAGTAAACCAGATTTCAAAAGCCTTTTAAATTGCTTTGCCACTTGCATAATTTTTTTCTTAATTACCTTAAATTTATTATGCTAACTTACTGTAGCATTTTTAAAGTTGAGATTTTGCTACCCTCTCAAATAACTGACAATTCTTGATAGGATATCCTTGTCTCTAGCAACAAGAAGTGTTTTAATTCTGATACAAACCAAAAATTGTAATTTTAAGTTCAAAGAAATGAAAAAACCTGGAAACATGATTTTTGTATTATAAAACAATGGAAACAAGAATTGTAATTTATTTTTTATTTTTAGAGAAACCTGTGTCTTAATATTATTGTTCGATGCATTTCCATCAATACATTGCAAACACACAATATCAGATGGATGTTTAAGGTATACTAATACTAACCAAATACAGTTGATTAGAAGTTTGAATTTTCAATTTTGTGCCTCAAGAACGAGCAAACAAATGTTTCCAAAGAGTTTTATGAAAATTGTGTGATCAGATGTACCAACTAATTACAATAGCATAATTAGACTAGTGTGTTACTAAAAATTAGCAATATTTCTATCATTCACTTTATTGACTCAAACATTGATTATCACTCAGTACGTAATTAGTGAAACAAAACAAGAAAAGTAAGCTTCAGTTCCAAGTAGAAGGATTATGATTCAGATGAATTAGAATCTTTTGAAAATGCTTCAGGAATTAAGTGTTTCCTTTAGGTTGTTTTAATTCTGTTGTGGTGATTCTCTAATTTATTCAGTCATTTATTACTTCTGAATTATATTAAAATCTATATTTTCTTCCATTTTCTAGATGTTTGACATGACATTTATGTGCATGCATTTGCATATGGACAAAAAAAAAAGGAAATTTTACACGTTACTATCAGATGGTATCAAGTTCATATAGGCAGCTAAGATGATAACATGTGTCAGCAGAATTTCGCACTGCCAAGGGTACAGCTACACTATGTTTATGAGCGGTGGCAATTTGTCTTGGCGATTTTTTTAGGTGCACTTCTAGTAGCAAGATACAGTAGATTAAGGTAACCCATCTGTCTTTACGGTTGAAAGAAAAAGAGTTTTGAAGTAATTCTTTTCTTGGCGACTTTAGAAGTGTGCCAAAAAATCGCCAAGGCTGTTGCCACCTGTATTTGAATTCTTGAAAAGGTTTTTCGATCTATTTTCCTGGACAGTCTTTTTATCTACTCTTCTTCTAAAAGCAACTAAAAAAATTACATACTTGTAAATGGTAAGATGGGGTGATAAAGGTCTTTTCAATCGCTCATTCTTGTCTGAAAATGTTTCAGTGGCTAGCTTTGAAGCTGATGTAGTCACAGGTAGAAAACTAGAAAATAATCATCAATGAATATTTAGATTAAAAAAAAACCACTTGTATAAAGCATTGAGTGAGAGGAGCAAATAGAAGTTACTCAAGAGTGATAAATACCTTTGAAAACTTTTTCCTGAAGAAAAGCATGTCTTGAACCCTGATCTTCCCAAACTTCTACATTCCACATGAAAAATCAGAAAGCGCAAATTTAACACATATGAATGCTGACAATAGAAGTACAGTCAAACCAATAGAATTATTCAAATTACAGGGATGATTTGAAATTTTAATTCTGATTTAATTCACAAACTATAAAGCATCGGTTTCAAGTTACAAAATTGAAGATAACTTGGCAATCATATCGCACCCATGTAAGAAAAGCGACAAGTCAAAAAAAAAAAAAATTATGTTATATCAGTGAAAAATATATATGAAGTGACCCAGTGTGTTATATTACTATTCTATAGGATATTCTAATAGAAGTTACCACCATAAATGCTTACCTAAAATTTAAAAGAAGCTAAAATACTATTACAATACATATTTTATAGTATTCTTTGAGTTGACGTTTCTCAAATTCTGCAATTTTGAGTTGTCACTTTTCTTGCCGGGGTGCGATATGTTAACTAAAGCATTTCAAATTAAAATAAATTCAACAATGGATTGAGTATATTACATTCTAAAATACAAAACTAAAATTCTTTGCATCAAAAGCTTAAAATGAATGTTCAGAACTATGAACAACATGGATATAAAGCAAACTACGGTAAATTTTTTAACTTCAAGATTGAAAATGCTTATTAAATCAAAGTGTTCACAATGTTTTTCTCAATTTTAGAAATCTTCTTTTGTAGCAAGACCAATCACAAGTTACTTCGCATTATTTCTAACAGCAGAAAGATCAAAACATACAATTTTACACTTTAAATTTGACTCATCTCAACAAAGCAAACACTAAACCAGGATTTATTCTTCCAGAACAAATTGTACCAATGAAAAAATAAATTTTGATTTTTAGCAGTTATTAAAAAGGTTTTTTAATGATGAATTTCCTTAGTTTAATAATTTCTCAAGGGTTTGATTAGCATCTTTGCATATTTATGCCGGTTTCTGACTTATAACTCAGCAATAAAAAATTAATTTTACAATTGAAGATAAAACAAAAACTGTTTCTTAAAAAGTCGACAGCAACCTTCGATAAAAAAAAATTACATTGGATATCAGATTATATATTCTTAGAAATATTGGCACAATGCAAATTTTGGCACGTAATTCATACCATTGAAAATACAGATTCAGGCATCAGAAATAAAATTTGTGAAAACACAAAACTCCTCGAAAACATACCTTGAAAGAGTCAAGAACACATTCATGGTTTTCAGAAAATGAATTCGAACTGTAAATTCAAATGCAAATAATTAAATGCGTGTGTGTTTATAAATAAAAACTGTGACCGAAGTTGCGAGGAAGGGTGAACGGTTATCTATTACAGTTAAAATAGGACTTAACCTTCTTAAAAAGGTTTAGGTGTACAGGTTAAGGTGTTATCCTCTAGATCAGAAGGCTCCTAGTTCGAAACCGAGTCAGTGCATGGATATTTGCAGGCGTATGGTGTGGAGACGGCTGGTGCACCACAAATCTGTCGTGGTCGAAAGTCCTCACGTTGGGTTGGTGTGGAAGTTTGGAGAGTGGGGTGCCGGCTGAGGTGTTGCCTCATTGTATTATGCTATCTGACCGTGGTTCAAAATTACGTGGTATTATCCTCGAATCTTTCCATTAGGTGATTGATCCCGGACCGTCGTCAATAGCCCGTTGTGTTGCTCTAGTATTAGGTTAATTAAAAATTACTAATTACCTTACAGGTACTAGGAAAAATTTAGTGCCAGTCAGAAATTTACATATGCAATTGAATTTTTACTACTTGAATTAGAGTGTGAACTAATTCTTAATTGTTTAACATTTAAAAAAATAAGCATCTTCAAAGTATTTTTACTAACTGTAACTTTCTCCAGAATGTGCTAAATAATTGTTTTTGTTTTGAATATGTCAGCAATGTAATGAAGTTAATTTCTGGTACAATACAGGGAAAGTCAGCACTCAGCACCACTGTGGCAACAAAAGAAGGACCTACGAATAAAAAATGAAACCACAGTTTTGATCAGCATGAAAGTTTTTTAATTTTTTTCTCTGAGACAAAAAGTGGCCAAACCACCTGAAACCAAAGACGATTGGAACAATAATTAGTGTCTAAGCCATTATGTCTAGCTAAAAGACAAGACTCCAAATCCCACTCGAATGTACTTCGACTCATGATTCGGAGCATACGCAAACTCAAACAATCAACTGAAAATCTAGAAAAAGACGAAAGAACCTCATTCCAATCTCAATGCAACTTGGGCGTTTGTCTTATTTCACAACAAACAAAACATGTATCCTCAGACATCAAACTATCCATTTTTTGCACTAATCAATCTTGTTGCTCTAATCTGATAAAATTGTCTAAATTGAATATGTCTAACACTCTGAACACACTTAACCAGACTCTGAATCAACATTACTGTGTTCATGCAAAAGAGAGGCCTTTTCAATGCATTATGTGCAACAAACGTTTCAGCCTACGATCTTCTCTGAAGAAGCACTATCGTGTTCATACAAAAGAGAAGCCTTTTCAATGTGATGTGTGCACTAAGTGTTTCAGCCAAAAACCTAGTCTAATTCAGCACTACAGTGTCCATAGTAAAGAGAAACCTTTTGTGTGTCATATATGTAACAAGTGTTTCAGTCGAAAATGTACTTTAAATCGACACTTTCTTATTCATACAAAGGAGAAACCTTTTCTGTGTCATATATGTAACAAGAGTTTTGGTCGACAATATACTTTAAATCGACACTACCTTGTTCATAAGATAGAAAAGCCTTTTCAATGTGACGTTTGTCACAAGTGTTTCAGTAAGGAAGTTGATCTAAATGAACACTACAGTATTCACACAATAGAGAAACATTTTCAACATGATGCATGTGATAAATGTTTCAGCCAGAAAGAGGAACTGAATCAACACTACATTGATCATGAAAAAGAGAAGACTTATCAATGTGTTATATGTAACAAAAGTTTCATTCAGCAGTCAACTCTTAATCTCCACTATCTTGTTCATACCAGGGATGAGATTCTTCCAACTTTAGTCGGTATTTCCGACATTTCTTAAATTTTTAAGAAAATGACCGATTTTTAAAGAAAAAATTCTGAATTTTGCCCTTTTTGTCTGCTATAAACGTAAAATGCGCCAAATGAGATCTATCTCGCCAACATTGCACTACTAAATTTTGCCAATCTGATAAGTTTTGCAAATTCCTCTTTGAAAAGAATTCTTTGTGAGAAGCTTATTTGTTTTATGACAATTCTCGAGAACTTTGTTTTTGAACTAATTAGCGTAGGTTGTTGCTGTAAATTTCGTAAGTAAAGCTTCAGTTTTCTAAGAAAGCGGAGCTGTTATCTAGCGTTAGTGATGCGGCGGAAAAGGTATAAATGAAGTATTTTAAGTTGATCTACTTTTAATGTGATTTTTCTTTCAACAAGAAAATAAGATGCTCGGTTATTTAACCGACAAGGTTATTTCATCTTTTATTGCAACCTCGGCAAGCTGAAAGTTTAAATTTTCATTTTGAATAATCTAGGAAGTACTTTCAAAATCCGTTAAAATTTTTTTGGCGACTTTAGAAGTGCGCCAAGGCGGTGGACACCGCTTTAAACATTGACTGCAGCTATATTCTGCAACAGAAATTTTCAAAATGATATTTCTTTTAAGGGCAATATTTATCATTGCTTTAATAAGTTAAATTATTTCTTGGATAATATGGGTTATTAATTTTAGGTTTTATTTAATTTAATTTAAAGTTGATTTTAATAGAAAATAAGAATATTTACGGGAAAATGTAAGCCGACGGAAATTTATTAGAGATTTTGAAAAAAGGCATTTTATATTCGAAAATAGGTTGTAATTCAAACTGAATAAAGGAATATTTTATTTAAAACAGGGGTACAGCTTCAGTCTGCATTTATAGCAGTGGTAACGGCCTCAGCGCTTTTTTTTGGCTCACACTTTAAATCGGCAAGGAAATAATTATTTCAAATGAACCAATGAAATCAAACAACAGTTTAACGGATTTTGAAAGAACTTTCTGGAATATTCAAAATGAAAGTTTTAAACTTTCGGCTTGCCGAGGTTGTCTTAAAATCCGCTACAAAAAGTGCGCCAATACCGTTGACACTGCTATGGACATTGACTAGCTGTAACAAACCTGATTTTTATTTGTTTTAAACTGAGAAAATTTTGGCAATTTCTTAAGATAAAATCAGTGTTTAGCTATAATTATGCTAATTTTTATTTTTAGTGTCGACTTAGTTTTCATATAACATTTATGCTATTTAATAAAATTCGTATTTATTTTGTTTGTTCTTTTGTATAACATAGCGTTTTTATTTCCTGTCAATTTCATTTTGGTATCGGTTTTGGAAAAATTGCATCTGTTAAAAATAAGTTGCACCATTGCTGAGATGTTAAAAAATATGCATAAAAATAACATTTTCAACTTCATGCAACTTATTTTATACTATTTATAGAGAGTTGCCAAGATATATTTTCTTTTTGTGCGAAATACGCTTTCATATGCCTCTTTTCTTATTTGCAAAATGTGAGTTCATACGTATTTTCAGACTTTTTTTCCTTTTCCCACTCTTATGCCTGTCATACAAAAGAAGCTTTTGTACTGTAATGTGTTGCCTAAATATTTACCAGATTTGTGAGGATGAAGTCATTCATGTTTAAGTGGAACAAATATTTCAGTTGAATAGGTAATCTTACTTTGAAGATATAACTTTATAAGATTAAAAAATAATGTAATATATGGTGAACTTGAAAAGTTGAGAAAAAATTCATGACTAACCAAGTTTATATTATACCAATTGGTCCATACAGATCAATATTGATAGCAGTGCTTTTATTTAATTTTCAAGATTCACAATGTTTTACTTTATTTACATTTAAATTGTTGTGTACCATCAATATACACAGTCCAGTCACATTAATGTTACCACCACCTACTTTCGAGGTCAACGTAAAATAACCAATCGCAAAAGGCAGGTGGCAGCACATTGCAGTGGAGTGTATATAAAGGATGTCCTAGGGCATCGGAAAGCATTTCAGTCGTTGGCGATATGCAGAAACGTAGCGATTTATCCGACTTCCAAAAGGGCATGATTATTGGCTTTCGGGCCAAGGGTGGAAGCATTTTGGAAACTGCTAATTTTGTGAACTGTTTGCGTGCCGCCATGGTAAAAGTATACCGAGCATGGCAAAATGGCACTATCCAAAATCAGCGGCACATGTGGTGCACCACGGGCTATAGATGACAGAGGCGAACGAAGGCTACGGAGATGCGTTCGGGCGAATAGACGTGCAACTGTTGAGCAACTGACCACCCAGATGAACCAAGGGGCTACCAAGAGTGTATCCTCAACAACGGTTCAGCGAACGTTGCTGCACATGGGCCTTCGCAGCAGACGCATGGTTAATGCACCTATGCTGACTGCTGTTCATCGGCGATGAAGGCTGGAATTTGCACGCCAGTACCCCAACTGGACATCCACAGAGTGGCGACAGGTGGCTTTTTCCGATGAATCACGTTTTATGCTCCATCGGACAGATGGACGTTGGCGTATACGCGTGAAACGTCTGAAAGTAGACACCCTGCAACAATTGCCATGGATCCTCAACCGTGTAATCTAGTTCAGCTGGCCACTGCACTTGAGTCGGCGTGGCTCAACATCCCAGTGAACACCTTCAGAAACCGAATTGACTCTTCCTACACGTCTCGCAGCTGTCCGCTCTGCCATAGGTGGTTACTCTGGCTTTTGATAGGTGGTCACATTAATGTGACTGGACTGTGTAATTCCTTAATGTATGTGGCATTGAAATCAACAATATTTGGATACTGTGGAATGGCAACTAATGAATATAAACAATTTAAATTCAACTGCAATAAGCTTTCTATATTAATGTTACCACTTAGTTTAATGTGTGGTGCTGCATGCTATTGCTAAAACTGCTCAGAGTTACTCATTCGTATGAAACTTTTCAGTAGTCTGATTACAGAAGGTAATGGGGGAAATATGGATGATAGAAGCCATCGTAGAAAAGAAAGTAAGTGTCAGCATACTGGAAAATAGATTTCCTAATTGCCTTTGCCATTCAAGGGCACATTTTTAAGTGCGTATGGGCCATCAAAACCCTCACAGTGCATCACAACCCTCAGGTACCTGAGTAATCTTTCCTCTCAATCATTTTTACCTTTGCGTACCTGCTTGCTTTTTGTTTAACCCTCATTTTATTGTCTGTCTTGTGTTCGGCAGGGCTTGGCCAAATGTGATTCTTGTACCGTAAAACCGGAGAACAACCCAACCAATAGAATCGTTTTTGAATGGTATGCAATTGAAGTGTACATTCAGAATTCATGATACTACGGCTAAGGTGTGCACTTTTGCCTCAGTTATTAGATTTATGAATTAACTTCAGAGAGTAAGAAATATTAAATCATGCTTTATATTTCTTTATTTAAAGGAAGTATGAAGTGTGCATATAGATGCTTATATTCATTATAAATGGTCTCAATTCGATAGTTTCATCAGATGTTAGTCATGGCATCAAGAGACAAAACTGTTGAGATAGTATATTTTGAATCCTTAAAAGTAAAATATTTATCTGAATACTAAACCTCTTTCATTTTTCCAGGGCTCAATTCCTTTTGCTGTGTGTGGGCTTTACGAACATGAAGTACTCTAGTGATATTTTCTTTTCACATATTGTTTACCATCTTTAATAAGCACAATGGGTTGGGGCTCACTAGATACCCAAGCAATTTCTTGCTATATTATCCGATCTCTTTTTTCCCCCATTCAAAAAAATTTTTACTTGATATGTTGTGTTTGTCGCAGCTTGACCAAATATCTGTGCAACATAAAACACCCAAACAACCAACCTACACTTTTCCTATTCATCAGCTTGTTTTCAAATTGAAAGAGATGATAAAAAACAATGAATTAATTTATCTATTGCAATAACATAAGAAATTGATTGTACACCACTTCATATGGATTTTCTGTCAAAATGGCACCATATATTAACCAACTAAAACTTTTTATTCTTGGAAGTAACATTAGTTGTAACACTAGATCCCCTAATTGCTAACACCAACTACCATATGCATAGCAATCAATACATTTTCTACAACAGATGGACTAAGATGTTACCAGTATTTTTGCAATACTTTATATTCAAGAAGTCTTATTTGTCACAATTTTCAATTTTACTTTTTTTTTAACCAACAACAGTGTAAAAATTTAATTTTATGGCAAAAACATTTAAATTTTTGTGAATTTTAAATATTTCTAAAAAATTTTAAAAAAGTAACTGGATGTAATATGGGCAGTTTAATATTTTTATCAGACCAATTGAGATAGTTGTTGACCTTTCCTCCACTTATTAAAACTTAAAACCAGTATAACCTTGCAAAAACCCAAATTTGAGTACTTCTGTTTCGTGTAATTTTAATATTTTATACTAATTTAAGACAACTCGTGATGGTTGTACATCTTGGAAAGTTTAAAAGAATACTTGGATTTTTCATTTGATCTTTTTGCTCTGAACTTGATTAATATATGCACAGGTTCTCAGGAACCAATTTTTAACAACTACATGCTAATGGATTCCTGTAAAAAAAGTTTACAAAGGAATGGTAGGGCGTAAAAAGCGCAATTTTGCAAGGTGTTTGCCAGGTGCCAGGGTAAAACATGTAGTTAAGGCAGGTGTGGTTAAAGGGGAGGAAAAGGCAGTAGTGTGGGTGGGAACAAATGACGTAGAGAGGACTACAAATGTCGAGTTTAAGATGGAAGCAGAAACACTTTTAAGAGGCATTAAGTCTCATGGGGCAGAAGTAACAGTATTAGGATTACTACCTAGGTATGGGTTAGGCAATGGGTGGTTAAATCAAAGGGCCAATAAGATGAACGGGTTGTTAAGGGATTTGTGTGAGAGGGAGGAGGTTAGATTTTTAGATGTTTGGAAGGAGTGTAGGAGGGATTGGATAAGCAGGGACAATTTGCATTTAAGCTTGATAGGTAATAGGGAGGTTGGCAAGCGGGTTTTGAATATTCTGGAGTCAAAAAACTAGTATACAAGCAGGGATGGGAAGGACATAGAGGGTTGACAGTACACAGTAATTGCTTAGGAAAACTAACAGGGTCTAAATTGCAGGAGACAAACAATACAAAGGGAAAGTGCAATGTAAGGGAGAAAAACAATACCAAGACAAATAATACAAGGGGAAAGTGCAATCTAAGGGTGAAAAATAAGCTAAAAGTATTTTATTGTAATGCTCGCAGTGTGAGAAATAAAATGGATGAGCTCAAGGGAATTGCACAAGCAGAGGATATAGATATCATTGGGATTACTGAAAGTTGGGCAAGCAGTGAAGATGCACAAATTTTAGAATTAAGTGGATTCACAATGTTTAGGGAGGACAGAGAGAATAGGAAAGGGGGTGGGGTTTTGATTTATGTGAGAGAATTCTTAAACTGTACAGAAATAAAGTTAAATAGTAAAACTGAGGGTATAGAATCAGTCTGGGTGAAACTGAATACAGACAAAGGCAAAGGACTAATTCTGGGTAATATATATATAGACCTCCTGTTTGTAGTGAAGAGCAGGAAAAGGGCATGTGCAATCTGATAAACGAAGCATGTCAAAAAGGAGAATTAATTTTAATGGGGGACTATAACTATCCAAATATTGACTGGACAAACAATCTAGCTACGGGAAAGGGGCAGAATTTTTGGAAGTGATACAGGATTTTTTTTTGTACCAGATGGTGTATGAGGATACTAGGGACAATGCAATATTGGATTTGATTTTTAGCAATGATGAGGATAGGGTGCAGGATTTGGTTATAGGTGAGCCACTGGGAGAAAGTGATCATAGAAGTATCAGATTAAGTATAAATTTTCAGTCAGCATACACAATCAATAGTAGAATAATTCCAAATTTCAGAAAGGTAAATTTTCATAAGATAAGGGAAGAGTTAAAGGAAACATTCAAAGGGGGATTATTAGCACTGCATCATTCTGAACAATGGGAGGAATTCAAGAATAAGTTAGACATGGTGTTAAAAAAACATGTAAAGTTCAGGAAAATCTAGAAAATTGCTCCCTATGTGGTTTTCAGGGGAAACACACAAAGCTTTAAAATTAAAACAAAGAACATACAGGGTATATAAAAGCACTGGTAACGACAGGGACATGGAGGCATATCAGAAAGCCAGAAAGGAGTTTAAAACTATTAGTCGGAAGCAAAAGGTGTCCTTGGAGGAAAAATTAGCAAGGGAAATAAATATAAACCCGAAAGAATTTTTTGCATATGCAAGTGGTAAAAATAAATTTAGCACTACACTGGGACCGTTAGAGGGGAAGGGAGGTGAATTAATTCAAGACGAGGAGGGAATGGCAAACGTGTTAAATGACTTTTTTCTGGGGGTTTTCAATGGTAACTATAGTTTAAAAAAGGATCCCAAGGATGGAGCCTTTGCAGGGGGTATAATTAAAGAATGCAAATTCAACAGGGAAGAAATAGTACATCAGTTGAAAAGAATTAAGCCATCTAAAGCACCAGGGTCAGACGATATTTATCCGAGAGTACTAGTGGAATGCGCGGAAGAACTGGGGGAAGTAATTCACGCGATATTTAATTCAACATATAGCACAGGTTGGGTGCCAATGGATTGGAAGTTGGCCAACATAACTCCAATTTTCAAAAAGGGAATACAAAGTGATCCGGGCAACTATAGACCAGTAAGTCTAACATCAGTAATTTGCAAAATATTTGAATCTCTGTTAAAAAAGCATATAATGTTATACTTGGAGGAGGGGGGACTGTTATCAGAGAATCAGTATGGGTTTAGGAAGGGCAGATCCTGCTCTACAAACCTTTTGAAGTTCTACGAAAAAATTACTGAGGAGCTGGATAATAAGAGCAGTGTGGATATCATGTACATAGATTTTCAAAAGGCTTTTGGTAAAGTACCTCATGAGGCATTACTGTTTAAATTGGAAAGGCTGGGGATTCAGGGAAAAACATTAATATGGATAAAGAATTGGTTATTGGGTAGAAAGCAGAGAGTGCAGGTAAAAGGAAATTATTCACAGTGGACAGAAGTTATAAGTGGGGTGCCTCAGGGATCAGTTTTGGGACCAATTTTATTTATAATTTTCATAGATGATATAGGTCAGGGGATCAAGAATAGAATCAGTATATTTGCAGATGACTTAAAAATATGGGGGACAGTGGATACCAAGTTACAGATAGGAAATTTACAAGGAGATTTTGATAAGATATCCGAATGGGCTGTAAAATGGGGTATGTCATTTAATTGTAGGGAAATGTCAAGTTCTGCATATGGGTTACAGGAACAGTGGAGCCGAGTACTGTCTGCAGGGAGTAAAGGTAAAGGAGGGAGAAACAGTCAAGGATCTTGGGGTGATAATTCACAGGGATTTTAAAATGGGTCACCAATGTTCAGCTGCGGGTAAAAAGGCTAATAGGTTATTGGGGTATATTAAAAAGACTGTAACTTCAAGGGATAAGAATATAATCTTGCCATTATATAAGGGTTTAGTAAGACCACATCTAGAATATGCTGTACAATTCTGGGCTCCATATATGAGAAAGGACATAGAATCAATTGAAAGGGTTCAGCACAGAGCTACAAAAATAATAAAGGGGCTAGCAAATTTCGACTATAATGAACGTTTAAGTAAGCTAAACATGTATACACTGGAAAGAAGGAGGGGGGATTTGATTCAGCTTTTCAAGTTTGTAAAACAAGGGGACACAGAGGGCTTAAATTTCAATAGGGATAACAGAACAAGGGGCCATGGGTATAAATTGAATAAGACACATTTTAATCGGGATTTAAGGAAAAACTACTACTTTAATAGGGTAATAGACAGTTGGAACGCGTTGCCAGAAAATATAGTTAATTCAAAGGGAGTGTACGAATTTAAGACACAATTGGATAGTCAGTAGGGAATTGGAGAATTCATAAACAAAGGACCAGCCTTGTTGGGCTTGAGCCTGTAGCTGGTCGTCAAAATTTGTATTTGTATTAAATTTAAAAAGTTAATTAGATCAAGGTGTTTCTGTTTAATGTTAAAAAAAAATTGCAACTCTTGTCATACTTTTATTTATCAATTTCTATTAAGTCTTGATATTTAAACAAAACTTATGTAATTGTCTTCACTTTTACAGAAAATTCGCATTTTCCAAATCAGTACAGAAAAAGTGCTGTCAGTGTTGTGAAAACCAAATGAACACCTGGTGTGAGAAAGTCTTACAAAGGTGGAAAAATAAGAATAGAATGATAAACCTTATGTTCTCTCAGTTGGATACTAGCCTCAAATGGAAAGATGTTTTCAAAGTCAAATGATTTCTTACTATGATTGGTTACTGGTGTTTGTCATGCACAATATGTATATCCAATATATGAAAGTATTCACTAGTGTAACAGATGAACTCTACAAAACTCAACTTTTATATTCGTTACTTCTGAAAATCAATCAAAACTAACTTCCTTCAAAGGCATTTGAACAGGGAAGGCTTAAGACCAAAGGCCTCATAGAATCACTGACTTGAAACCACTTGTATATTATTTATATTTCTTGGTATTATTTCTATTTCATATAGCTACAAAACGAAGGATAATAAAAAGTAATTTAATTTTATGTGTGACATAGCATTGAATATTTAAAACTTTTAATATATTATTCTAATTTTTGTAGTAACCATGCGCAAAATCGTATCTAAATACTCATTACTCTGGCTGTTCCAATTTTTCGCTTTGTTGAAACCACAGAAACTATTACTGTTCACAGATATGTTGAACTAAAGAGGCTTGTCCATTTTTTGCATCATCTAGCAATGAAGTTTTAACCTAAATTACCGTTGTGACTTGTTAATGTTTGAATAACACACGAGGAAGCAGGCCGCATGAAGCCCGCGGCCTGTACATTCCTGAGCCGCGGTAACAAGGTTGGAAGAGCAACCGAAGCGTTGTGAAAACAAATCCAACCAAAGAATGTCTTGTACAAAGAGGGCTGGTGCACGTTAAATCTGTCGTGACCTCCATTGTTCTCAAGATGGCTATAATTGGCACGCATGAAGTCTTGTGTCTACTTCCCTGCGGAACCGGACGAGGTAGCAAGATTGGAAGAGCCACCGAAGGGATGCAATACGAATCCAACCAAAGACCGTCGTATACAAAGGGGGCTGGTGCACATTAAATCTGTCAAGGCCTCCATTGTCCTCACGTTGGCGTGGTGTGGAAGTTTGGAGAGTGGGGTGCTGCCTCGTCATTTGACCATGGTTCAAATATATGTGCTGTCGGTACTTTTACCTTAGATCCCGGACTGTCGTCAATAGTCCGTTGTGTTTCTCCAGTATGACGTTATTTAAAATACCTACCTATCATGGCAACACAGTAATTTTGAACCAGTTTGGACAGTAGGTCATAGATAATGTGACCATACGTCCCGTTTTTAGGTAGGCTGTACCGTTGTCCCCAAGCATAGCTTCGAGACGCAGAAATGTTCCGTTTTTAGAAAGTGATCAACCGACGGTAACAATTTATTAAAAAAAAAATGCGCGAACTAAAAAAAAAATCTGATGGACCTCATCTTTTTCTAAAGTACTTACTGTAGATAATGCCGGAAAATCTTTAGCACAAAAAATTATTGCGCGCGATCAAGGATTTTTAATTGGGGAAGATCGGGAAGACTTTTTTCCCTCCTTTTTAGACGGTAGAAAATGAGATGATATTGGACTGCATATTTAAATTTAGTACTTGTAATAACTAGAGTGCCTAGTAATAACTGGGTGTCTAGAATTTTGGAATTTACATTATAAAAGAACAGGTTGGTATTTCCCCCCCATCCCTAGTCAGAAACCTGCTAGCTTGTTTCTTGATTGAGAGTACGCGTAGGCAGCTCGCGTTTCTTCACGATTGATTGTGGGTTTTTTTTTTATCGACGTGTGTTCTTAGGTTATATAATTATTATAGTCAATTGAAATTTTTTGTACTTGATACCTTCATTTCACAACAATGTCTAAGCGTAGGTGCACTTTTTATGTTAAATTATAAACTAAGTACCAGTTGATAAAACACAAAAGTAAATTTTAAGAAATCCTGCTAAGAATTTCATTTTTATTTAAAATCCACACCAAATTTCTTAAGCACATTTAGAAAATATACGAAAAAAAATTATTTATTTTCATGTGTTCATTCCTGTTCTTTTCATTTACAAATAAAAACAAAGAAATTTGTGTTTTCTCCAATACTCATAAAATTAGTAGATGGTCACGTGGGGCATAGATAATGGTAATTTTTAGTTAACGTCCTACTATAGAGCAACACAACGTGCTATTAATAATGAAGGTCCGGGATCAGTTCCTTAAAGGAAAGATTCGATTACAACTCATAATTTTGAACCACGTTCAAATGACGAAGCAACACCTGAACTGGCACTCCACTCCAAACTTCCAACCCAACATGAGTACTTTCGGCCACGACATATTTAAGGTGCACCAGCCGCCAATACAACATACGCTTACAAACATCCATGCCCGGATACGAACCAGGAACATTCCGACCTAGAGGCTAACACCTTAACCACTATACAGGTTGGTCGGCGTTGGGTATAGAGGAGGTTACAAGTCTATGGAGTAGGGTGCCAGCTCAGGTGTTTCTTCGTCATCTGACCGTGGCTCAAAATTACGAGGTGTTGTCCTCGAATCTTTCCCTTAAGGGACTGATCCCGGACCGTCGTCAATAGCCCGTTGTGTTGCTCTAGTATGACGTTAACTAAAATTACCATTTTTTTTTAGTTAACGTCGTACTAGAGCAACACAACGGGCTATTGACGACGATCCGGGATCAGTTCCTTAAGTGAAAGATCCGAGGACAACACCGTCAGAACCGTTTGAACCACGGCTAGATGGCGAAGCAATACCTGAGCTGGCACCCCACTCTCCAAACTTCCACACCAACCCAACGTGAGGACTTTCGGTCACGACAGATTTAAGGTGCACCAGCCGCCTCTACACCATTACCATTACATTCAACACTTAGACCAAAAAATTCCAGAAAGTGAATTCATTGCTGAAAAATATAAGTGATTGGTCAACTTCAATTTGAAAAAATATCCAGCCTGGTTATGAACTAGATTTTAATTCAATATGCAATTTATAGGTGCATTGGTTTTCCTGAAGAAAAAGTTTCGCTAATCTATCGAACGGGTGCGAAATGCAGCGCCCGAGGCGGGTAATTAGTGTGTGTTCATGGTAATTTTTTTTGGCGAGTTATCGCTATTTTCAACTATTACATTCTTAGTTATCGCTTTTTTGGCAAATACTTTGGCGCATTTTTTGGCTTTGGCTTCTTTGAGACGTTTTCTCAAGGAAGTCATTAGTGAGTTATATTTTCCCCCTCTTTCCCCCCCTTCGAAATACGAAGAATTGCTGGGGAGTGGGGACGCCATCGGGGTCTTGTTTTCAGACTTCCTGGAACGTGATTCAACAGGGACTTCGAAATGGGAAGAGGATTGCATCTTCGGCATCCGAGGAAATAGAAAATGCTCAATTTGTTAAGACAGTTAGTTTGAATTAGTTACTCACCATCATTATGAGAGAATGACACATTAAATTTATACGATATTCATGATAAATTTCTTACAGAACGAAACATTTCTTTATTGCAAATCCCATTCAGCGGTGGGGACAGCGGAAACCCAGCTGGCAGAGTCGCGGATTAGCAACCAGAATCGCGAGTTCGAGACTCGATCGAGACTAATAATATTCCCACTTTCCAGTGATAATATTATTATACTGTTATTTTTTATTCGCATAACTAATTTTTAGTTTAGGATTTACTGAAGAGAAAAAATGTACTAAACCAACAAATTTACTCTAATAACTGGATCAGCACTGTTTTCTCTATTGTTTCACGATGAGTTTTTGAAAGCCATATTACATCACTTTTGTTCTTCTTAATGATATTATCAATGAAATAAAAATTCCTTTTTGTCAAATTGAAGTAAAATTTAAGTTCTTTACTTTTGTGTTCGTGATATCACTAAATTAGTACAACACAAGGCATATTGGGTTGCTAAAAGCTTAAATTAAGCTGAGCACAAGAATTCGTTTGCTCAAATGAATTCGTAAAAACTCAACCATAAATATTATCAATTTTTTGTGCAGTTCTCGGTATACGTAACTCATACGCTGAAAATTGAGAGTTTAGTAACAAGAAAGAGAAGAGTGTAAAACTAGTTGACCATTGCTAACGAATTTGATTTGGTTTGCCAAACGACAGCTCAATAGACCGGGACATACAAATACGAACATCTTCGACCGGGATTCGAACTTAGAGCCTGTTGAACCAGTGACACTGATACAATAGCAAAATCTTTGAAAGTATTGTGATATTCTTGTAAAGTTCATGTGAATGTTCAATTTAGAAACGAGCTTCATCGCAGAAGGGACATGTAAACGAAACTAATAAGCAAGGATCTGTGGCCTCAAGTGCATTCCAAACCACGACGAACATTCATGTCAAAACGGGATTCGAACCCAGAGCTTGTTGATCGAAAGGTCAAGGCACCGACCCCTCGGCTGTCACTACCAGCTGTTTAATTACCTTTATAAAACTACAAATACATAACGAAGAAAATAATTATTATTCTAAAAACTGGTAATGTGCTTATCGAATATGCGTTAATACATATTCGCAAAAATCTCTACATATACATAAAAGTCTATCTCTGCAAGATCGTCATATCTCACCGCCTCACTGCTCAATGTTTAGCCGTCAGAGAGCGCAGAATTGATATTTATTTTTAGTACATTTTATTCTACTTTTATCAGTGGCGGATTAAGCGGTACGCGGACTAAGCGGCCGCGTAGGGCCCCGGAATATCAAAGGGGCCCCGAGGTCTGAAAATGTATTTTCATTAGGGTTCGAGGAAAGTTGTGACCGGTAAAAAGTGATTGCGAAAACGCAGAAGATATAGTCCAGAAAGATGCCTCGATAGAGAAGACATCGAAGTAGTAAATAATATAGCTTTATGGTCAACAATATTAACAGATGCTGTTATCGACCATATTCTTAGTAACAAACCAAAAATTATCGGGAATATAGAGAATTTGAAATCAGTTTATAAAGACATAGATGAAGTGAAAAAGAGGACTTTCTTATGATAATTTTTACAGAAAGAAATAAAATGGAAAAGAGAAATTGGTTGATATTTTCAGAAACAAGAAAAAGTGTCTACAGCTACCCTTGCAAACTTTACTCAACATCAAGTCTAAATCAATAACTGGTTTGCAAAATTGGAGATCAATTACTGTTTTTTTACCGGACTACGAAGTTTCGAAAGAACATGTCAGTCATCTGTACTATGTATAAAAGATCAACAAAATTCATTAGAATTGCTACTCAACTATTACAGAAAAAGAAGTATGTTACTGGAGAGGTGTGTTGAATAGAATTATATCAACAATACAATTTTTGAGCCGCTTAGGATTAGTATTTACGATGAAAGCAAATAATTCAATGGGAAAGGAAATTATTTAACCTACTTGGATAGGTTGGAAGTTACACCTACAAAAATATACCAACAATGGACGAGGAAATATAAACTATTTATCTCATAATATTTGAGACGAATTTGTAGGTCTTATTTGCAATCAAGTAAAAGCTGAAATAATTGAAGGAATCAAGTGTGCGACCTATAGTATAATTGTTGACTATACTCCCGATGTTTTGCATGCCGATCTACTAACTTTTCTGGTACGATGTTTCATCCCTGTGATGTTTCATAATATAAAGGACGTGTTTGTGGAATTCATTCCCATAGATCATATAACAAGAACATCAAAGAACAAAAAGTTTTGAAAACTTTAATAAAATTAGGAGTGGATATTGAAAACTGTCTTGGGAAATCAGTTGGTAATGCTTCTAATATGTCATGGAAGTACTCAGATTTGCAAGAACATATTAAAGAACATAGCCCAAGTACGGTTTTTATTCTGTGTGCTAAATCATTCCTTAAACTTATTTGGAAATTTCTCTGCAGAAAGTTGTAGCGCTGCAATTCAGTAATGTGTTTGTGAAGAATTTATTCACACTTTTTTCAGCGTCAACCCATCGCTTGAAAATTTTAAATGGTGTAAACATTCCGTCTCAGTAAAAAGAGTTTCTAATACAAGATGGTCAGCAAGAGCAGATGCTGTATTAACTATGAAACTTGGTTTCACCCATATAAAAGAGGCTTTAACTGAAATATGTAATTCGGAAGAAGAAAAAAAGTTACTATAGTGGAGGCGACTTCGCTTCTGTAGAAAATGGACAAATATGAAATCGCCCTAATGACAGTTATTTGGAATACTATTTTACAAATAATAAATGCTACTAGCTAATCACTGCAATCAGTGTGGAATGCGAACTATTGAGAAAGAATCTATCCTACTGAAGGGTCATTAGAAAATTTTATAAATAATTTCAGAGAAAAATTTGAAAAAGAGGTAATTGATTTATCAGGGCTATCTTTTAACGTGGAAGATAGAAAACCTCGCAGACAAAAAAAAAAAAGATAAAATGTTTTTGGATGAATATACAAAAAAGTCGGACATGTGAATTTACAATAAGAAACAATTCCAGAGTCAATTCATTTTGTGTTATATGTGATTACACCAAGGCAGAATTATTTCAAAGAACTCAGACGTATGAAGTTGTAGGGGAGCCTTTTCGAATATTTTTGTTATTGGGATTTATCAATAGAAGAAAAGAACACGATCAAAAAATTGAAGGATATTTACAAAATTGACATTGATGTTTGTACTTTTGAAGATGAATTTGACCATTTTTTGATATTTCTAAAGAAAATGAGGACACCATAAGAACCACACCATACATCTATCGAGCCGCCAAAGAAATGTCTTGCACATTTCCGAATGATGAAATAGTATTTAAAATTTTTTTTAACAATTCCCTTATCTAATACGTCAGTAGAAAGATCGTTTTCTGTTTTAAAACGTGTAAAAAATTATTTAAGGAGCATTATGGGAGAAGAAAGATTAAATACTATGGCCATTCTGTATATAAAGCAAGAAATTTTAAACCGAATTGACACTGCCAAAATAATTGACGAATTTTAAGAAATAAGCAAGACGGAAAATCATGTAAAAAATGTTGTTTTGATAAATTTATCTAATGTCTTATGGTATGGACATTTTTGATTACTTTGTTTTTGTAAATAACTTAGTAAGAGTTTTTTTTTTTTTTCTTGAAAATGTTTTTTCTAAATTTAGTTTGAGGGCACCGAAATTTTACCGCTTGGGGCCCCCACTTGACTTGATGCGCCACTGACTTTTATACTTTAAAATCACTCTCCTGAAAAATCACGTTTTTTGAGATGCAAGATGCAATCCCCTTCCCTTTTCAAAGTCACTGTTGAATCACGTTCCAGGAAGTCTGAAAAGAATATATTTGTTTCTTGTCCCCATCCCTCGGACATTCAGAAACAAACATGGTTACCAACATTTAAGATGAACGAAAAGTAGCCAAGAGGAGAGTGGTTTTCATCGCCAAGGCGCCCATTCAGAAAGGCAACCTTCCCGGTGGCAACACGTGTCCTCAATTCCTATCTATACATTCCCTATGGGAGAGCTCCCCTCCCCCCGCCTTCTCTCGAGAATCTGGCGAGGAAGGACTTGGCGCGTTTGATTCACAAAAAGCGATAAATGATTCAAAACAGGAATGACTAGATGCTTGGGCTCGGGATTAAAGGTCAAAATGAGGTAAAATTTATGGCCTTTAGTTTTGTGTACGTGATGTCACTGAATTGGTACAACACAAGGTATATTGGGTTGATGAAAGCTTAAATTAAGGCCCATTGCTAACGAATTTGATTTGGTTTGTCATTACATTTTTGACACACGATAGCTTATTAGACCGGGACCTCCAGCTAAAAGTAGATTTTCTGAACCCTTCTACGAACATCTTCGTAGGGATTCGAACTCAGAGCCTGTTGTGAACCAGAGACACTGACACAATAGCGAAATGATTGAAAGTATTATGATATTCTTGGAAAATTCATGTGAATGCTTCAATTTAGAAATGAGCTTCTTTGTAGAAGAGACATGTAAACGAGGCTAATTAGACAAGGATCCAAAGTGGATTTCAAACCACGGCAAACATTAATGTCAAAGCGGGATTCGAACCCAGAGGTTGCTGAACCAAAGGCCATAGCACCGTCCCCTCGGCTACCACAACCAGCTGTTTTAATTAACGCCTTTATAAAACTACAGATACATAACGAAAAAAATTATTATTCTTCTAAAAAACTGGTAACGTTTTTTACACGAATTATGTGTTAATACATATTCTCTACATATAAAGAAGAATTGGCAAACACAGAAGAGAGACAAATGTACACCGCTTGACCAATCAAAATCAATCCATATCTAATTTGGTACACATATCATTTAGAGCCATACGGGTAGCCTAGTCTACATATTAACCCCGTTCTATTTGGCCTAATTGTACAGAGGTGGCTAAAAACAATTCATAATCCCATAGGAATAGCATTGAATATTATTACTATTGCGGTAGGCAACTCAGATTATTTTACCAATATTACTCGAATTTCAAGCTATCAATAATTTATAAATATTTGACTAATGGTACGAAATGATTTAAAACACTAAATTTTGATTTACCTACATTTTGTTAGTAAACGAGTCTATCTAACGCGAAAATCTCAGCTCAGGTGTTGCCTCTTCATCTGACCATGTTTCAAAATTACGTGGTGTTGTCCTCGGACCTTTCCCTTAGGGCACTGTTCCCGGACCGTCGTCAATAAACCGTTATGTTGCTCTAGTAGGACGTTAATTAAACGATATTCTACTAGAAAAGGTACACTTATAAAAACGATCCGTGTCATAGTAAAACGTCAGTAAAATTGTCGGAAAATCTTGTGCTTGGGCTTACAGTTGATATTATTCTTTCTATGCACCAATATAAAATTATATAAACAATGTAAAGAATCATAGGCACGTAATTTTGAACCACGGTCAGATGACGGGGCAACACCTGAACTGGTACCCTACTCTCCAAACTTATACACCAACCCAACGTGAGAACTTTCGGCCAAAACGGATTTAAGGTGCACCAGCCGCCTCTATACCATACACTTATAAATATCCATGCCCGGATTCGAACCAGGAACCTTCCGATGCAGAGGCTAACACATTTAGTTGGTTCTGCAAAAAACATATTCTAAGTTAAACATAAAAATCAAGTGAATAAAAATTTCACTTATATGCCGCGCAATTATTTATTTTTAATGTTTATAATGCCGTGCAATAGCCATAAAACTTAAAGCTGCGATTTCTCGTCATCAACAAATTCGATTATCTTATTCGAACTGAATGGGGGTTGAAAAACCAACTCCCCCTGACTACGCGCCGACCAACCGGTATAGTGGTTAAGGTGTTAGCCTCTAGATCGGAAGGTTCCTGGTTCGAATCCGGGCCCGGGCATGGATGTTTGTAAACGTATGGTGTAGAGGCGGCTGGTGCACCTTAAATCTGTCGTGGCCGAAAGTCCTCACGTTGGGTTGGCGTGGAAGTTTGGAGAGTGGGGTGCCAGCTCAGGTGTTGCTTCGTCATCTGACCGTGGTTCAAAATTACGAGGTGTTGTCCTCGGATCTTTCCCTTATGGGACTGATCCCGGACCGTCGTCAATAGCCCGTTGTGTTGCTCTAGTACGACGTTAACTAAAAAATTACCAATTAATTACCCCCTGACTACGCTTATGAATTAATGTACCATTGTTTCATTGATTACATTTATTTATTACACAAGTGAAGCATTAATTAAAATTAAGTTATGAATAGTTAATATAGAAGACAATGTTACACAACTGGGCTGCATAAGTTTTGGAAGAAAGGATATTTTACGAAATCGGAATATTGTATAGGAAACAACTATTCTCTTTTATTTCTTGGTTTTTAATATTAATGCAGTGCTGTTCTGTTGAACAGACAATTTCAAAACATAGCAAGAATCTCTAAACTTCCAAAGTCTAGGGCGTCGCTAGTAGTACGCCCTCGAAACAACGACCAAACTCTTCTCGAGTTTGTCAGAGAGTCCTCTCTCGCAGACCCAATCCTCCCTGCAGTAAGCATCGAAGCTCCCGACCGTGGGAAAAACCCTTGGGCAGTTCTCCATCGTCTCAAAACTCCAAGAGGCGAGCTCCCCCGTCTTTTCAGTTCTATTCCAACAAAGGGGCTAGCCAGCCATTGTCCGACAAAGAACGATTTCAGCCGGCTAGGCGACTTGAGAAACAAAGAGGTCCCCTTTTATCACTTCGCCACATTATACATATATGCAAAATTGATTTTCTCACCTGAATGGAGGGGTTAATGTTCTTTACAACGCCCCCCCCCCTGATTACGCATATGTAAAGTTCATTAACTAATTTGTATACACCGTTTGTTACTCTTCTGGGATCATTATCACTAGGGCAACTTTTTTGTTGCAGTAAAAATGGGAAAAGTTGCATTTATGGAAATAAAGTTGCATTTATTTTTGATACACTAAATTCTAAAATAAATTATTCGTAAAAAATGAAAAATATATTGACAATTTTAGTAGTGTATAACAATATTATAATACATTCTTAAATACAGACAAACATTGAATGGCCGATCCTTGGCCAGTAATTTCTTTAACATTGAAAACCTGCGCCAGCCGCATTAAAATAATGTGCAATATTATATAGCAGAAGCGCCAAATCCTTTCGCTCAACATTCAGCGGATTTTGAAACGTCATATCTACAAGGCGAACAGCATATTTATGATTGACACTCACCTCGCAAACTCTGCAGTCGATTGCGCAAGTTTTCTCTGCATTATCAAGGGTGCCAACTGACGTGTTAAAAGTACTTCTTGCCATTTCACTTTTGTCTGTTAGGACAAACAGCTTCTTTCCATTAACTTCTTGTTTGATCGCAATACTTCGGCGTTCGCAAGATCAGACACACGTAATCGAAGATTTGGTTCAGAGGGAAAAAAATAAAATAGTAACTTCATATTAATTAATTTTAAGCTAAATTTTAAAAAGTTGCAGGTGGTTGCATGTATGCAAAAAGTTCCATTTATGCAGAAAGTTGCATTTATGTTGCGGTTATAACACTCACTTACAATACACCCCATGAAGGAGGAATTTTTGTTTTAGCATTTTACATGCAGCGTAGAACGTGTGAAAAAAAGTTGCATTTGTTGCAAAAAGTTGCCATAATTATCACGGAAACTTCAGCTGTACCACAAATTCTCACAACTAATGTCTTATCAACTGCTCTGTAAAAAGTTTACGTACAATTTATGAACAATCTTCAGACATATTTTGTCGAACGATAATATCAGAAATACAATAAAATGAAGGCTGTAATGGCGCTGAACAGAAAATTTTCTGGCAATGTTTTTTCAAGAAAATATCAATATGAGCAAAGTGTGTTTAGCATTTCTTTGGTGCCTTTGCTTGTACTAATAAGGGTAAACAGATTATTTGTCACAATCTTCTGTTCCATCCTCAACTAGACCTTGTCGATCCATCAAATATATTTTTGTCAAGTAATTAATAGATTTAACTACTAGAAAGTTATTAATGTACAAGGTACTTTAAAGTTGACTGTTGTTTGGATAAAAATCACTAAATATTAAACAGGGAGTACTAACGATAGAAACACCGCTCGTAGATTTTTTCTTAGAAATGTGCTTAGTATTCTGCTGAAATAACTGAGCTGCGTACCCGCAATAGTAATAATACTCAATGCTATTCATATGGGATTTTGAATTGTTTTTAGCCACCATTGAACAACTAGGCCAAATAGAACGGGGTTAATATGTAGCTCACTCCTTTCACCAACTTCATATCTCGAAAAACGTGATTTTTCAGGAGAGTGATTTTAAAGTTTAAAAATAGAAAAAATGTATTAAAAATAAATATTACTTCTGCGCTCTCTGACGGCTGAACATTGAGCGGTGAGATATGACGATCTTACAGGAATATACTACTCTTTCAGGGCTTTCTGAATATAGGATGGATAAAAAAAAAAAGAGATGTGGATTGATTTTGATTGGTCAAATGGTGTAGATTTGACTCTCTTTATTTTCCAACTCTTCTGTATATGTATAAATTTTTAGCCAATATGTATTAACACATATTCGCTAAGCACATTACCAGTTTTAAAAAAAATAATAATTTTCTTCGTTATGTATTTGTAGTTTTATAAAGGCGTTAATTAAACAGCTGGGAGTGGCAGTCGAGGGGTCGGTGCCTGTAGTTCAACAAGCTCTGGGTTCGAATCCCGTTATGATATGAATGTTCGTCGTGGCTTGGAATCCACTTGAGGCCACAGATTCTTGCTAATTAGTCGTCACCTGACCGTGGGTGAAAATTACGAGGTGTTGTCCTCGAATCTTTCCCTTCAGGGACTGATCCCGGACCGTCGTCAATAGCCCGTTGTGTTGCTCTAGTACGACGTTAACTAAAATTACCATTACCTTGCTAATTAGTTTCGTTCACATGTCCCTTCTACGATGAAGATCGTTTCTAAATTGAAGCATTTACATGAGCTTTACAAGTATATCACAATACTTTCAATGATTTCGCTATTGTATCAGTGTACCGGGTTCAACAGGCTCTGAGTTCGAATCCCGGTCGAAGATGTTCGTATTTGTACGTCCCGGTCAATTAATCTGTCGTGTGGCAAACCAAATCAAATTCGTTAGCAATGGTCAACTAGTTTTACACTCTTCTCTTTCTTGTTACTAAACTCTCAATTTTCAGCGTATGAGTTACGTATACCGAGAACTGCACAAAAAATTGATAATATTTATGGTTGAGTTTTTACGAATTCATTTGAGCAAACGAATTCTTGTGCTCAGCTTAATTTAAGCTTTCAGCAACCCAATATACCTTGTGTTGTACCAATTCAGTGACATCACGTACACAAAAGTAAAGGACATAAATTTTACCTCATTTTGACAAGAAGAAATTTTTATTAACACATGCCGATGCAGCTATTGGAGTAAATTTGTTGGTTTAGTACGTTTTGCTCTTCATCAGTTTTGCCTAAACTAAAAACTAAGTCATTTTTTATCAAAAATACAAGATTCCCACCCGGTTCAAATATATTCACCCATTCCACTGTCAAGTGTGCGTCAAAATTAACGGAATACATTTTATACAATACGACGAGTATTTTCAGAGAGCAAAAGGAAAAATATTTGTTCGTCATTATACTTCTAAAACGAGGCAAATTCAGGCCGTTGTGCGCTACTTGAAAACCATCTGGACTTGAGATCTTCCCGGGATAGATATGCCAAAATTTACTTGAGGAAATTACGACCGCAAACTTTAGCCCCGAGCCCAAGCACTAGTCATTCCTGTTTTGAATCATTTATCGCTTTTTGTGAATCAAACGCGCCAAGTCCTTCCTCGCCAGATTCTCGAGAGAAGGCGGGGGGAGGGGAGCTCTCCCATAGATAGGAATTGAGGACACGTGTTGCCACCGGGAAGGTTGCCCTTCTGAATGGGCGCCTTGGCGATGAAAACCACTCTCCTCTTGGCTACCTTTCGTTCATCTTAAATGTTGGTAACCATGTTTGTTTCTGAATATCCGAGGGCAAGGGTCCGAGGGATGGGGACAAGAAAGAAATGTATTCTCTTCAGACTTCCCGGAACGTGATTCAACAGTGACTTTGAAAAGGGAAGGGGATTGCATCTTCGGCATCCGAGGAAAATAGAGAATGCTCAATTTGATAAGACAATTAGTTTGAATTAGTTAGTTACCATCATTATGAGAGAATGAAACATTAAATCTATACGATATTCATGATAAATTTCTTTGGGAACGAAACATTTATTTAGTGCAAACTCCATGCAGCGTTGAGGACCGCGGAAACCCAGTTGGTAGAGTCACGGATTAGCAACCAGAGTCGCGAGTTCGAGACTCGATCCAATCAATGACCGTAGTTGAAGTGGGGGCTAGTGCACATGAAACTGTCCTGACTTCAAAGGTCCTCACATTGGTGTGGTATGGACATTAGGAGTAGGTCGAGTTCACTTACAAAATTGAAGTTATGCAAAATTAAATGTTTTTTAACCTTTACACATAATTTAAAGATTAATAAAATTTTGATATTTTGGGAAAAAAATAACCTTTTAACATTGGAATTGGATAAGGTGTAGGAAAATCAACTCTGTATAAAAAATAGATGTATTCTATTTTTCTATAAAATCGGGTTTCAAATATTTCCACTCTTTCACTATTTGAACACTTCAAAGGTCCAGAACTTGAACGGGATATCACGATGCTATTCGATCTTTAGTGCTTCGGAACGGGCACGTATGTCTGAGTTGAATATTCTTTCTGAAAACAATTTCTTTCCTTGTACAGTCAGCCAATTAAAAATCCGAACACAGGAACCATTTCAAAACATTAAGCTGTGGCACTTTTTTTTTACAGTGAATAGTTTCAATTTCTTCGATTTTTTGGAAAAAACATAATAGCTCAAATCAAATGGTTTTTTCACAATGTTGTCCTCGGTGCTTTGGCTCAACAAGCTCTGGGTTCGAATCCCGCTTTGACATGAGTGTTCGCCGTGGTTTGGATTCTTGTCTAATTAGTTTCGTTTACATGTCTCTTCTACGATGAAGCTCATTTCTAAATTGAAGCAATCACATGAATTTTCCAAGAGTATCAAATTACTTTCAATGATTCGCTATTGTGTCAGTGTCCTTGGTTCACAACAGACTCCGAGTTCGAATCCCTACGAAGATGTTCGTAGGGGGTTCGGAATCCTCTTTTAGCTGTAGGTCCCGGTCTAATAAGCTCTTGCGTGGTAAAAACTGTAGTGAAGAACCAAATCGAATTCGTTAGGAATTGACCTTAATTTAGCTTTAAGCAACCCATGACGAACACAAAAGTAAAACTATAAATTTTACCTCAATTTGCCAAAAAGGAATTTTAATTACATTGATAATATCATTAACTAGCAGAAATACCCGGCTTTGCTCGGGTTGACTTAATAATAACTTGATTGAAAAATCATCAATTATTTTTCATAAAAGAATGTTAGCATCATTTAAGTGAACAGGAAAAAAAAAATTCCATTTGAACTTCTCCCCTTGCTTCTACAATTTACTTCGGACGCAAATAATATATACATACATGTTGTATCCATCCATATAATCTATTTCATGTTCGTTGTACTTCTGCTGAAAGTTTTTTCTTTAATGTGACTGACTTTCTAATTTGCTTCTGACATGAATTGTTCAAAATACTTTATGTAACTGTCATTGTAAATGTATTTGACGAGTCCACAACAAATTGAATTGTACACCATGCTGTACATACATTGCTTTTTTTTTTACTCTGGAAATAAATAAGAAAACTTCTTCAACAACTCAAATGTTTTCTTGACCAGCTTGTGGTTTAAACTATGGTCAGGTGAGCTAATTTTTATTTCAAACTCCAGGAACTTTTTTGCAAAAAAAAAAAAAAAAAAAACATTTGAGTTGTGTTTATGTTAAAGCATTTTGAAAAAAACTTTTTACTTTGATCCATATGTAGTGGTTTAAGAATTTTTTACTCAGGTGCATCACCATCCAAATAGTCTTGCTTTATGCAATAACCTTGGTATAAAACAAGAGAACTCGGGCATCATTTGCCTTGAGCTGAGCTCAACTGCTCTCTCTCGTGATAAATAGAGAAACCTGTGAAGCTACCACAAGTATTGAATACTATAGAAGTATTAGATGGAAAAGGACATTTCACTCTGAGGGAAATAAAATTGATAGAATGGTAAAACTACATGTCATTCAAAGGACCAGAGTCATTCGTTTTAGGATTGGGTTTAAACGGTAAAGATGTATTTTCCCTCGAAGACATGTAGGAAATACCTTTTAAGGTATATAAATGTGAAATGGATTTCCTGGTTGGATATTACCAAGACCTGGTAAAATAAAGCAATGGGGAACGTTGTGTTCTTATTACTCAGATGAATATTGTTGTTTACATTGTGTATTACCAGGAAATGTAAGATATACAGGAATGCACTGTTATTCATTTACACATGTATGATAACTGATAGATTTGTTGTAAATAATAAATGTGTTTAGTTTTGATATTCTAATAAGGTGTCCCTTATTATATTTAAAAATACACACATTTTTAAAAGCAAAACATCAAGAATAGTGTAAATTCAATCTGTTTATTCTTTTTCTACATTGGAGTTTGGTTGACAAGTATTATTTACTCAAGCAAAATTTTGTACGAATACAATATTTAAAAAAAAACGACTGATTTAAAACAGGGCTGTTAAAGTATTTCGAAAAAACATACCCGATTAGATATTAACGAGGCCAAAAAGTAATTCCATTGGAATCGGATATTTCAAATAAATCACAAAATCCAACAGAATTTACCATTTAGCAAACACAAATTTTAGATCTATTGAAGAATAACACAATCCATGTTTAAAACTCTTCATCTCAACATGTTCAATTAAAGAAAAACAAAATGGCACGCCCATCAGATACATGTCTCACCCAAATTGGATGAAAGAATTTTGAACGCTAAAACAAAAGCATCCATAATAGTGTATTTTGAACAAATACGCTCTAAATGAAGCATATTCAATATTCAAAAGCCTAAATTCCTATGAAAACTAACGTATAAAAAGTGTAGAGAAAAGGGTATAACATTGTATTAGTATATAAAATTTTAACTTTAATGTTTTAGTATAATTTTTTAAGAGAAACTAACTTTGTAGTCAACACAAGAAATAAAAAAAAGGTATTGTAAACAACAGATAAAATATATATTATATTGTTTAAAACTCTTCATCTCAACATGCTAAATTATAACAGGGAAAACAATTTTAAACAAGAATACGAAAAACATTGGCTCAATTAATTGTATTTATGTACTCAAGGGCATTCAGAATAGTATTTAGCTTTGCACTTCCTACTATTGGCAAAACAAAACTTTGATTTGAATGACACTTTCTAATCGCATAGTACTTCAAAACCAGAATTACTAAATTTAACCACAAAAATGACATATTCTTAGAACTGTTCGAGATGTTTACAGTTAATTACGTCAACTACCATAAAAAGTACAAATGTTAAATAAAAACATGAAAATCAATGCACATGTGACACTTTTTGCATTTTGTCTTGCATCTTAAGATTGCTTTAAGTCTAAATATCATTGTTGACAGCAGGTATTTAATCAAATTGGAAGCAATTTCATTCTAGCTTCATTGAAGACAGATTTTCAATTAATTTCACTAATTGCCCCAGGTAGCACATATATGTCGGCCAATATCGAGAAAAAATATTGGCCAATATTGCCGTCGATATTGGCCAACGTAAAAATGTACCCCCCCTGGCGATGTCGCCCCAATATCGTTTTACGACATTGGCCAACGTAAAAATGCCATCGCCCCAATATCGTTTTACGACATTGATAGATATTGTTTTCCGACGTCGCCCCAATATCGTTTTACGACATTGGCCAACGTTTGTTTTGAACTTTTATATATGAATCAGACCTTTTGTATGCAAAGCACTTCATTTTTTATTAATTTCATGGGAGACCAAAATTTATACTTTAAATTCAAATTAACTGGAAAATTTTCCAATTAAAAATTCCTCACTACACTTTCAAAACCTTGCAAGTCTTGATAAAAATGTTTAGAAGCAATGAAACACTAATCCAAAAAATTAGATTCAAGATATTTTGACAACAGTACACACTGAACTTTGGTACAAGCAATAATAAGTGTATCGATTTCAGTTACCAGCACAAACACTCTACATTTGATAGTGAATATTGATCAAACTGATTTGAACTTCCTTCAAATAAAAAATTGATTTTTAATGCTGAGTAAATGTTTTTGATACTTATAACAAAAGAGACTGTGCATAGAAACTTGAATCATAAATCTGTCAATGTACTCTTGGTGCCATGTTACATATTCAGAGCACACTCAATACTGAATAGAGTGTACATTGGAATAGATACAATTGGATGTATTACTAGAACTAAGATTCAAAGGTGACCTTTACTGTCGGTCCATATAGATTTCTTGCCAAATCTGGTAACTTGGCTCTACAAATTAGTTTTTTGGCAACCCTATATTTGAAAACCGTGATATCGTGCCAATTTTGATTTTTGTCGCCAAACACGCAAATATCACCAAATATATTGAATTTTGGCTATATTTTATTTATGGCAACCCTATCCCCGTCCCTACACCCCGGGTTTTTCAAATACCACCCACTCCTTTTCGACCGTTTTTTTCAAATATCATTCCTTTTGAACCGTTCCCTTCGTTGGCAAGTGTGTTTTATGGTTCGCTCTCTGTGATTTCCGTTACCATCGCTTTTAAACGTTCCTGCAGCATCGCTTTTCGACGCTCCATTTCTTTCGATTTTATTGCTGTGGGAATTACACCATCATTAAATAAGTATCGACTGCTCCCTTCATTAGCACGTGCGTTTTTTGGATCGTTCTTTGATTTCCGTTACCATCGCTTTTCGACGTTCCGTTCCTTACGATTTTATTACTGAGGAAATTACACCATCGTTAAATAAGTATGTCTGCTCCAACTGTAAATATATCTCGTCGAATATGAGTGGCGAAAAAAAAAATTGAGGATGCAAAAATGCGTGTTTACCCGCCCTTAACATGCTCCAACTGAAAATATATCTCGTCGAATATGAGTGGTGAAAAAAAAAAAACTTATGGCTTTTGAGGATGCAAAAATGCGTGTTTACCCGCCCTTAACATGTGATGAGGCGCGAAGGGAGCAAATAATCATGACAACCGAAACAGCGGAGAAATCGTATGGAGCTAGCGGAAGTGGTGGGCAAGTTAGTTTTCTTTATATTTTATTGTTTATTTGTGCATTCCTCATTTTCATTTCCATATTTGCAATGGTTCACAGTGTGTGTTGGAGCCTGGTGTCTATGGTTGAATTGGCGAGCTGCAAGCTCGCCAATGAGGCGATAGCTTCACCAAAATATATCCCGTCTTGGGCAGACGCTAGATAGCATTCGAACTCAGCGGACGCACTATTGTGCTCCCAACCTCTTGTATGGAAAAGGGGATTGCCCCAATCCAAATATTCGTGTAAATAGTTTATTAATTGTAAATAAATTTTAGTTATACCTAGTAGCTATCTCTAGTACCTCATACAGTCCACTATTTGAATCCAAAGGAATTTTCCAGCGACCAGGTCCCCAATCACGTAGGCGGGACTTAGCCAAAGGGCAATTTGGCCCCCTCAGTGTGGATTTTGCTTATACAGAATCAGAAAATTGGATGCAAAAGTTTTGTTTACTTGTTCCTCTGTATGTTGTGTTGATGACGCCATCTTGGATATGGATGGACGTCATTGACGCAATCTTACATTTGGCGATGTTTTGGAAAAAGTCGTCAATGTGCATATTTGATCGTTATCTCAAGAAATTTGAATTTAAGTACAGATTTTGAGCCAAGACAGTAATTCAAAATTTAGTTCTTTGCATACAAGTCTGGTTAGTACATAAATGATAAAATAACTTCAAATCTGACCTCAGTAAAATATTAGTATCCAGCCATTAGCTAAAGGGGTGATTCTCGCTTTTACAAATAGCTTCCTCTTAATAAAAGTTATAAAAATAAAGAAAATTTTCGTTCTGACACAGTGACACTTGAACTCAATAACCGAAACACTATTTGAGTGGAAAATGCAAAAAGAAAACTATCTGACAAGATTTTCACAAAATATAAACCGCCATTAGGAACTGAATATCCGGTATGGTTGACACCTTTATATATAAACGTATCATGTTTATGACACTAATGAAACATTGACAAAAGTCGCCTGTCACAACACAATGAATTAAAACAGAACAAATAAAATATATATACAAGGAAAAAGTCACTCGCCGAAATAATTTACACGATACACGACCACGCAAAAGCGTCAAGCAGGAATTCGGAAAAGCGACACACAAAATTAAATTGAATTGAATTCGACCGATTTGGAGGGGAAACATTCGATTCATTGCTAAAGGTTGCCATGAGATGGAAGAAGCCAAAGAAAGATATAGCCTTCACAAGAAGTAAAGGTGAATGACCAGAAGGGTGATCAAAAATCCGGTGGCAACGAAATAGCAGCGTCACGACTTCCTGAAATGCGTATCTCCCACCCATAGACTTCTAATATAAGTAGACTGAGCATCGCTATTGAGAAGAGCTTCGCAAAGCGTCCGCAACATGTTGTCAGTAGTCACGTGACTGCTCCACGAAAATTCGGCTTGGATGCTTGATTTGGCCTTTTATCGCCTCTCTTGGCGACATTTTTTTTTAAAAGTTAGCGATTCGATGAGTATAATACTGAGTATTTCTGGAATTTGAGTTACATTTAAACATTTTTGGGCAGTGCAAATGAATATTTATTTTTTCACTTCTGAATATATTTGAATTCGTATCACTTTTTAATGCTTTTAGTTTTATTATAGAATTAAGTTCTAATTGGATTAAGGTTAGCTAGTATACTTAAGATAAATAAATTTCCGTCAATAGATTAATTTCATGTTTTATATATAGTTTTTCAACTGTATTAGATGTGGAGAAATTATCTAATTTAATTTCAGAAAATATTTCAAACTTTTGGAAAAAATTATTGAGGTCAGCATGAGTTGGAATTAATTGAAAAATAAATACCCATATTTTGAAATAACTTACATTAATGTGCATGATATTGAATATGCATAATACTGAATGCTCCTTGAATTTGAGTTACATTTTACTATTGTTGGGCAATGCAAATTAATATTTACTATTACACTGCTGAATATGTTTTGAATTCATATTAATTTTTAATGTTTTTAGTTATTTGAGCGTTTTTATAATTAACTGAATTTTTCATTGGGATTAAGGTTAACCAACACATTTACGAACAAAACAGTACGCTTGAGATAAATAAATTGCAGTCAATAGATTGCTCTCAGGTCAGGAGTTTAGATTAAAATTTGGTATAAGCATGAATAAATATTTTACTGATGCATAAAATAAAAATACTGAAAACAGATTAAAAGATTCCCTGTTCATATGATGTTTGGGTAACCATTAAAGCTTTCATTGATATTATGGATTCTTAATTGCTTACGTTTCCATAAGCACAAATTTATTCAATGAGTTTCGCATAAAAATATTAACGAAAAAAGTTATACATATAGTCTTTAAGATTGAATGAAACTATTTTAAACCATACCCTTGATGTTAGCTATTTTGCAATTTTAGATTTCTGGTTCAAAAACTAATTAAGTTGCAAGACAATTTTTATGCTTTTAAGCATGTACAAAAGTTTGGTAAAGATTTTTATATAGAATTTTTATTACTTTGTGTGTGAAATCAATATTTTATAAATACAAAAGATAAATAAGAAAGAGTAAACGAATGAAATTTATTGACACATTCATCACATTTTAAATGAATTAAAAGACAGAAATAAAATTCTTCTATTAATTAATTTAAACGATTTTCTTCTTTCGTTATCTTGGGAAAACTAATAAATGGAACAAAATAAAAATTTTAAATACATAAGAACTGAATAAATGAGTTTTCAGCAGGTGCACATCTTTACAAGTTCTTATTACAAGTAAATATAAATTGTTTTACTTATAGTTCTAAAACAATCATAAATACAAATTCACAACTATAATACGGCTTAGAAAATGCTTTAATCCTATTTCTAACAAATTGAATTTATTTAATATATAATTAGAAGTTTCAAACGTTATATTTTATTTTAAATATTATTCTTATGTAATTACAGTTTGCACAGATGGGTGGATACAAAACAATTTTTCTCAGCAAGAAAAATAATTTATGTGATGTACTTAAATTGATGTTACCAAATTCATAACATTTTTATCGTGAGACACGAAAGAATATAGTACTCTTAGTTGCCAAAACATAATCGCCAAGAAAGAGAACGATTTCGCACAAGTTTTTACATTTCGGTTAACTATTTTTAATATTTTAAGACAGTATAAATTTCAAATTTACAATTAGAAACACACTCCACCCGTTATTTTGTTTCAAACATTATTTTAGATACATACTGATTGCAAATGTATGAAATCTTTTCATAGAACGGGAAATGTCCGCAGGTTGTATTTATTAATTTCTAAGTTAGAATATCCATTTTTATCATACTACAGGGTGTCCTAAAAGTTCCTGTGCTGACGATTCGTGAATTTATTATACAAAATCAAAAGACTTTAAAACAATTATTTTTATGCTAATGGTGAAAAGCACTTTTAACATAACGTAGGAAAAAAATATCAACTTACATTTGGTTATCGTTGACTGTACGATCCCTCTTGGCGACTTTTCAAACAAAATCGCCAAATTTAAGATGGCGTTGATGAATAAGCCTCAAACAGCGAAATTCTCTGAATGCGTGATAAATTCATTTTGCAATTAAAAACAAAATGACGTGGAACTTTATCATCGCACAACTTGAGTGCGAAGAAAATCAAATGATAAAAATTAAAGCGCCGATAAAAATATAAGCAGACGATAAAATTCAATAATTAAAAAAAAACACGGGCAATAATTTTTTTTTTTAAGTTGAAGAACGGGAAGTTTTAGGTCAACCTGTAGAAAGTATTGAAAAATAGAAATGTGAAATAAATGTTTTTCGCTCACCTGTGAAATGTAATGTTTCCACCTTTAATAATTTGGAGTTACATTCATATATGCATAACTGTAGATCCATTTTAACTTGAGTATTCAATGCATTTGCTACTTACTAAGGAAGAAGAAATGCGCAAACAATATGCGCGAAGAGAGAAGGAGTCACGTTAGTGCTGATTTTGGTCATATGATCATGCGGACTTAAAAGGTTGCCATAGCTCACTCTACTATTATATCTCCTCTATGCTCCCACCGAGCGACTGGCGTGTTTTTCACTAGCGTGTCTTTCTAGGAATAGCTCTTCGTTGCGAGGACGATTCTATTTTGGAGCGCAGTTAGGTCGATAGATATTAAACTCGTGAAAAGTAGAAACTTAAGCATTTCAGTACAATGTTACCCGGTGCACCGACCATAGTTTCTATATTTTCATTTGGCAACTTCTTTCTCGTTGCACCGGGTTACTCTACTTTAGTGTTGTTGTTTTTCCTTTTTGTCCTTTTGGCGCTTTTAATTTTGGCGGCCTCATTTGTTGGATCGATGTTTTTAAACGAATGATTATATGAAATTGTCGAAGCATTTGCCATTTGCAATATTTGCATTGATCGAAGGAAGGAGAGTTGGCTGTGGTGTTTTTCTGCTGACCTAACGTTCTTTCATTTAGAAGCCAAATTTGTGTAAGCAATAATATATTCATTTGAAATTGAAGATTTTCTTTCCCATACATTTGTTTCGCAAATTATGTTATTCCGTTGGGTTAGCTTGTATTTAAATGTTATCCAACGGAATGTACTTTTTGGCGGGCATATGAAAGCTCTTTATTTGCTTATTTTCCCTAAATTTTATATCCCGTTTTGAAATGTATTGTTCACTTGCTAATTAGACATTTTGTTTCACTTACATTTGCTTCGCAAATTGTTTTGTTCCGTTAAGTTAGTTTGTATTTCAATGCTATCCAACAGAATATATTTGTTGACCGTGAGATGAAGGCTCATCATTTTTGTTTATTTTCCCTTCATTTTATATCCCGTTTTAAAATGTTTTGCTCACTTGCTGTGCCAAATGGTAAATAACGTTGAGTTAGCTTGATTTTAAGTGCTACAAAACGGAATTTACTTTTTGGCGGGCAGATGAAATTTCTCGGTCAGGTGCCTATTTTACCTATTTCATTCCTTTATTTCCCTTTGTGTGTTGTATTGTTCATTTGCTATGCTAAATGGTGAATTGCGTTGAGTTAGCTTGTTTTTAAATGCTACCCAATGGAATTTACTTTTGGGTGGGCAGATAAAATTCCTGTTCCGATTGCTTATTTTACTTGCATATTAAAAGAAAACACGATTTATGTTTCTGGTGTTGCCCACTGCACTAGAAGCCTGTGAGTTGTAGGCAGTGCATGTGTGATTTCTCTCATCTGTGTCGGTAAAAATTTCACTGTATGCATGTTTATTACTTGATGTATATCTTGTGTGTATTGCAGATAGGCCAAATATGGCCCGCACCCAAAAAAATCAAACGTCTGACATCTTTCCCTTCTGTATTGGGCCTAGGTTGTAGTCTGTTATGTTTCACAGATGTGACATATTCAACTACTCGCATATTTGATTGTTTTTTATGGAGTATTCCATTGTTTGTCTGCTATGCTAAATGGTGAATCGTGTTGAGTTTGCTTGTTTTTAAATGCTACTCAACCAAATTCACTTTTTAGTGGGCAGTGAAGATATCCGTTCAATCACATATTTTAATCTTGAATACCTACGAAAGTTCCATTGAGCTGGATTCTTTTTAATGCTAACTAGCAAAATTAATTGAGACTATTTGTTTAAAAATGATTCCTTTTTCTAACAGATGTGATGTATGTTTCTTTAATTAATTTTTTTTGCAAACACCACAAAAATGAAAATTTTCTTGCTGTTGTAAATGCTTCTGCTGATTAGTTAAATATGTTTAAAATATCTCAATAAATTCCTTAATTGTGGGTTCTTTTTAGGTGAAAAAAAGAATGCTTTGACTAAATATGAGCCCAAATGCCTTGATACATGTTATGAATTATCAAGAATTTATTTTGCTTGAAAAAACCTGTATTTCCCATTTTAGCCTCTACTCCCAACTATCTGTTAGTCACTGAATTTTCTTTCTGTTAATTTGCATTGTGGATATCAAATGTATATTATACTATATACGCTTTTTATTTTTGGAGAATATTTCGGATATATTTGTCAATTTTTATTCTTTGGGCTAGTATTTTTTTTTTCAATAATTTATTCCCACGACACTAAGGTTGTGGGTATGTCCACTGTCATATAAACCTCCAAGTTGTAGGCGGCACAAGTTCAATGCCTTCCTGGATGTATTTCTCTCGTGTACGTAAAACTATGGTTGTGTATCTATATCCATTACTTGATATTGTATGCCTGGTGCTGTATGATTAAATTTGGTCCTTGCACCATACAAACACAACACTAAAATAAAATTTTAAATTCCAAGCAAGATCTATTGTTTAAGTAATTAATCATTAAAGCACATTTCTGGTATTTTTGTTCAAAGATTTTTGAAACAGAGCTAAAGAGCAGATACAATAAAGTTCTTAATTTTTTAAATTATATTCAAATAGCTTGGGTACTTAACATGGTAAAATAGAATACACAAATCTGGATTCCAAGATGGAGGCTCTTCAGTGAAAGTAATTTGGGTATTAAAAGATGTTATGGCTAAAAAAAGTAGCAATAAAATGTTAATATGTGCTTTATTATTTAGTCCAAAGTGAATTTAATCTTGTACATCCTTAGAAGTGATGATGAACTTTGCAAAACTCCCAAAACTGCATGGCCCTTGCAGAATAAAAAATCAACCCAAAAGAAATTTAATACCAACATTAATGTTAAGGAATTTTTTTCTCAACAATTTTCATTTTAACAGCTGCTCTTAATATTATTGATTCATTACTTTCATTTTTATATTTTTTGGCATAGAAGTGTAAAATGTATAAAGGAATGGTTAGTAGATTTACAATATACATAATGTGGTTCTAAGCAGAAACTAAAAAAAAACTTAAATTTTTAAACATAATGTGCACTTAAAAATGTTTTATTTATTTTGCTGTATCAAAAAAAAGTAACCACTTTAAGTATTCAGAAGAACACCTTTTTTTTTTAATCGATTTAAATTCCCTTGAATATGATTTTTGTCATTTAAAGGATCAACACACAGTATTACACGAAACGCAGTTCTTACAAGGAAAGAAAAACAGGTATCTTCACATTTTCTGTGAAAATCAATAGATGGTGACATACGGCCTATTCATTTATTATAGTAAAGAATATTTTCTAGTGTCATATTTTAAAATTTTTATGAAAAATAATTTTAATTTATAAAATTAAAGCATTTCCTGTACACATCCCTTTGCTAGGTTTATATGTAAAATTCAAACAGTATGGTTTGAAAAACTTACAAATTTGAGTACAAGAATTATTTTAGCCTAACAGGTAAATAGTCTTCAAAGATCTGGAAAAAAATATACACGCAATCTAAAATTTAACCTTTTAATGAAGTTTCCATTATATTTTATAAAATAGTTAATGGTAATCTATATTGTAAGTAATGCATATTCATCTCATGTCACCCAGATATTGGATGTATCTTCAAGAAAATAACGATCACAGAGGCGCATAATTGGGACACCTTTTATGGTTGAAAAAGATTACCAACAGTATAGAAAAAAAATTATTTAATTAACAAAATTAAATAGGATTCATACATGAATAGATAATTTATTAAATCTAAAAACATTTTTTGAGTAATGCTAAAAAAGACGATCCTTGATTTGAAAAATTGGTATATAAAAGAATTTGTCAAGCTCCTGAATAACTAATTAGTGCTCGAGTAAAGAACAGTGAATATAGTGTTTACTTTGAATTGCATTAAACATTTACAAATTGAAAAATGTTCAGAATGTTTTCAACATGGCTTTCACTAATCAAACAACTCTTATCCTTATCCCAGTGCTACATTCAACCAGTTTTGCATTTAAAATATCAAGGAATGGTGTATGCATGGATTTTAATTGTACAATTTTTCCATCCGATCTTAGCAAGAACCGCAACAATCAAGACCCGATTTAGACTGCTTGACAGCACTTTTGAAAAGACTGAGCATTCAGATTGTAGGTATTTCAATTGGCGTCGTACTGTTAACGACGGTCCGGGATCAATCCCAACGGGAAAGAATCGAGGACAAAATGTAATTTTGAACCATGGTCAGATCGCGAGGCAACACCTGAGATGACACCCCACTCTCCAAACTTCCACAATCCTTTTCTGGATCTTGCGCCATAAAACCCACACTTCCACGGCAACATTCAGATTGTAATGTGAATTACGGATTTAATTATAGTTCTACAAAATTTGACTAATGGAAATGTAGTAATATAATAGAATCTAGTATCTAAACGTCAGTAACATGTTATTATTCTGGAGAATAAAGAATTTGCCTCTCATCTTTTATAAAATTTTTAACCTACTTTTAAATGCCATTTCAAAGATTTTTGGCTGAATAGATACTGGTTTATTATCACAAAATCAATAACTGTCTGTAATTAATTTTTATTACACATCAATAAACATGTATAATCATTATATAGCAACTTAGCTTCGAAATGTATTAATTTAATTTAGGAAACGTTTCTAATTAGTAAAGTGCAGAAGATTATAATCCGTTTTGTACGAAAAATATTCAAACATAATTTATCTACCTTAAACACCAGCTTCAGTCACATTTTAATCAAGAACAATGCAAAAAAATATCGATACTTTCTTAAGATATATGAAAAAATCTCTTTTGTAAAAGCAGTTCTGCGCATTCCAATCCGTCATTTTATGATTTTCTGGTTGGGTAACTATGATTAAAAAACAAAATTTTTCCATTTCGGTGGAGCTAAGTTATGATGTCGACATTTGTAGCAGTAAAATCTAGGATACTGACGCAGACCAAAATGTACTTAAAAGGTTTTCGTAGATTGCAGTTTGTCTTTCATAAAAAATTGTAAAACAATTTTTGGATTTTATACGTTTCTAGAACTGATAAAACTAAAATATAATCAATTTGCAGAGTCTTGTGTCATTTTTTTTTAATTTAATCATACTGATGAAACCAATTCTTCAAATATGGTAGTCAAAGTGAATGGTATAGAACCTACAAATTTTATGCCTAAGTCATTAGATGTAGATGTAACATTAGAAGAAAGCATTTTATTTCAAGCATCTAAGTGCTTTAAAAGGGGATGGCTATACGATACAATAGTAGATTCTTTTCTTTATAAACTTATAGAAAATTCAATCCGTTTTATGTTTATTGAGTCCGTATCTTCAGCTGCACTTTCACAAAGCAAAAAAAAATTTTAATTCTTTCACATTGGTACTGTACTCAAAGCAAACATTTTTTCCCCCTATTAACCTTGATAGTCACTGGGTGTTGTTATTTGTTGATACTGAAAAATATGTATTTGAGTTTTATGAGCCTTTTAACAAAGCTCCTAGTAAAAATTGTTCAGACATAATTAGTGTATGGAGGGAAATATTCAATTCATTCTTTAATTCATCTATAACATTGACATTTTCTCTCCCCCTCACATAAATCAAAATGATGACATGAACTGTGGAGTTTTTATTTGTTATTATGCATGTAAAAAATGTAACAATGTATCCTTGCTAGTTGAATTTGATGTAATAACTTTCAGAAAATTTATGTATGATTGCATCATGGGGTAGTACAAAATATCTCAATTATAAAAATTATAAGATATGTACAATAGTTGATAAGTGATTTTGAAGAGTTGGTTGTCTATAAAAACTGTTCCATATGCATGTACCGTAAAATAAATATTCAGTGTTGAGATAACTATTGCTCATGAACACCTTTTGTGGGAAAATATTTGTAAAAACTTGCAACTACTGTAACTCATTTTTGGTGTGTGGTGTTTTAGAGATACGTCATATCTATTCTCAAAAAAAAATATTTTGGAAGTTTTTTTGCATTTTTTTTGTGCCCCACTCTCCTTCCTGGTGTGGCTACCTAATATATATAAATTTTTTCAATTTTTTTAAAAAAGAACATGCAAAAAACTCCAAATAGGCAAAATGGTCCGAAATATGCAAAATAAATTCGGGTTTCGTGATGTGTCAGCCACAGCCGATTTGCTCATTTTGCGTGGAATGACCCTACACATAAAAGATACTGAGAATACCATAAAAGGATTTTTTTTTCAGTCTTCAAGAAATATAAAAAATAAATGGTTTACAAGTGTAATGGTTACGTTTCGTGAGCGGCTAGGAGCCCCTATTCAGGGCGTGTTCGTAACACGTTCTCGCCTTTTTTCCGAGGGAGATGTCGGAAAAGAAAGTGTTAGATTCAGATGGGGGCGATCTAACAAGATGCCGTTAAGGCCATCGACCTTCAAGTTGGAGAGGGACGTTTTCTCCCCTGGGTAGAAAAAAATGCGCGGGAGGATTCGGGTAGAAGTGGGGGTTCGCTGCCGTTACTCAAAAGCAATACGTCGTCTTTTTACTTAAAGCTTGTTCTTTACTTGTAAAAGCTTATTTTTGATCCCAAAATATAAAAGGTTTTAATCCTTAAAAATTAGTAGTTCCGTTTAATTAATATGGAAGGACTTCACTGAAAGGGACCGTCGTTGTAGTGAAACTTTGTTTTAAAAGCCCTACTTCGGATATATTTACCAGTCATTTTAATTAGCAGTTATATTAGCACAATTCGCCACCTCATTCCATGATCTAAACGTTGGTGGTTACTCATTTTTACTGTTACAATTTGAAATTAACCGATTGTTGCAAAATAACACCAAGAAATTCGCCGAGGTGTGCTAGCGAACGAAATGCGTCTTATTACTCGCGCTTATAAAGCCTGTTTCTCTACTGGCTCTGTCTACACACACGTGTACGCTTACGTATTTGACGTACAAAATTTAAATTTTTGTCTAGAAGCAGTGGTTTTACATTCAGTTCAGTTCTTTTCATGTAATTCGATAAAATATGCAAATTCTCTTAATTTATTTCACCAGTGTATATTATTTGACCTTCGAATATTTCCGTTCACGGCATTGAGTTTAACTTATCCACTTGGAATCACTGTTGCAGCTACAGACACTTGAGTAACTAATACAGCTCCGGTATCATTTACAAGTTAATTCTGAGAGTAATACAATTGAATATGAGTTACCTGCAGGGACTTGTTTTACGAGCTAATGCAATAAAAACGAGTTACTCCAAAGCGGCGACTACAAGGCATCAAGCAGAATGCTCTGTTATTGGCACTCAACGTAAACTTCTACCTTCAATTTTACCAATTTCTTGCAATTTATAAGAGTTTAACCAATAGAAGTTTAAATTAATGATATTTATACAACAACGAAGATAATATCGTCTGTATGTTATTCTTCAAATTAAGGTAAGTGTGAAACTCAAAATTATCATAGGCTTGAGGCCACAAACTAATCAAGAATTAATTTTTCCTTATTTACCAGTGTGGCGGTACCCAACTGAAAGTTAGAACTGTCTAATATGCAAATCCAATCTTGCACTGTAACCGAGCTCAACAAACTTGATAGATATATGCTGATTTACTTGTTCAATCACTTCGTTCTTTCATTTTTATGTTCGTTCATTGTGCATCACGTTTATAAAATAAAAGTGATTTTAGATTTCATTTTAATTTATTTCTTCGTGTAAGGTGGTAACAAGCTGTCGTCGTCCCTACAACCAGTTTTGTGCCAAAAATTTATTGCAACATTATTTAAATGCCAAATACACCTTTTCTCAAAGCAGTTCTACTCACAAATTCTTTAACAAAAGAGTTCAGATTGATTTTTGCAGTGTGGGAGTCATAAATATTAAGGAGTAGGATATGTGTTAACCGTTTTTGAGTCATGTTTGTGCGCAAATACGTTTTCATTCGGTTCGGCTGAAGCTGCAGAAGCAGGACTGCAGGGACGTGCCAACGTTTTGGAGACGGGGGGGGGGCGAGCATAGACGGAACAAGGTTTGTTGAATGTGTGTGTGGGGGGGGGAGTTCTCCCGAAATGTATGAACTGTACCCCCAGTAAAAAGGCTGAACAATCCATCAGGAAAAAATTCAGGACAGTTCACTCTCAGGCAGTTACCCGTATTTACTTCAAATAAGAAAGCCGACAATTTAAAAGACCCTATATTGTAAATAATCAAAATAAAAGCAATGACAGATTTGTTGCGATTTGTTGAATGCCCTTAACTTCAAACGACATTTCCGTCAGTTGGTATGGCGCTTCTTGTCCACTTTGGGACCTAGTGCCATAAAACCCTAACATCCAATCCGTCAGTCGGTCATAAAAATCAATCGTTTTTTTCGAAACTGTCCAAGTGGGCACCCAAAAGAAAGGTGATCGCGGAATCGTTTGCCCGTCAAAGACATGTTCGAGCCCTGAAGGGTCTAGGGGGTGAAGCCACTATACAGCAATTTCTTCGAAAATAGATAGTCATCTCGTGGCATTCAAGTTCGAGCACCACGTGCATTCATTTTAGGAGTAGAACAGAACCACTTTGAAGTCGTAAAAAAAAAAAGCGATAAGCAAGCAATAGAAAGCGATACTGGGCCACTTTACTCCACGCATTCAAAGGAAGAATTTAATTTTTTGGTACTTTCAATGGTAAGAAGGTAGTGAAACGAAGAAGTAATTTTTTCTTAGACAGGCGATTTGAAAGGAAAAGTGTTCGTTTGACGTCAAAATACTGAGGGCGCTTGAGTTCAAAGGTGAAAGGGGATGGGAAGATATATTGACCTATTGGAGAAAAGACTGAAAGGAAAGAGGGATGTAAGGGGACTGGTCTCTGTAGAGAATTGTGTTAAGGGGGTTAGCTTTAACTATCGTGACAGGAAATGAAATTAGAAACCAAAGTTGTTTTAACGGCACTGTTTTAATGTTACTTTTAAAGTTAAAATTTTAAAAATGTTCCTTGATTGTGTGTGGGGGGGGGGCGAAATATACCTTTCGCCCCTTCTCCTCAGTGACAGGGGGGGGGGGCTTAAAACCCCCCTGCCCCCCCTGTTGGCACGTGCCTGAGCAGGAGCAATGGAGATTAATTCAACAAGTTTAGACACTTCATCCATAAGCTCCCTAATTACACTCGACTCTGCCGCCAACTTCTGGCAGATATCAAATGTTGACACAAACTTTTCTTTTATTACACTAGATAACAGAACCAACTGGGGTTCCAATTTTTCCAGATCGAATTCACTTGCATGAACACACAATTTTTCTTGAAAGGAAGTACCTTTTTAAATTTCTTCTTTTGCTGCATCTGTAAGCACTTCTAATTTGACAAGATTCACCATTCCTGGTTGATGGAATCGTTTTTCAATTTTGGTGGTTACTGTGTCAACCACTTCAAACAAGCATTTTCGAAGGCCAACAGTTTTATTGATGTTGGCGGGGGTGAAACTTTCAGAATTGCTGGAGTATTCATACCGACATAGAAGCTTTCTTTTTCGAGATGACTGTGGCAGCTTCAAACCTAAGAGTTCAGCAGATTCTTTTGTTCCTGCACCCAAGTCTTCAAAAAGTAGTGAAAAGTCCTAGATGCTTATTGGTGACACAAGTCCAAGGAATAGTTGTTACAATGAACAAATAATAATTTTGGTTGAACATCTTTAATGAGCTTTTTGACACCATTTAAATGACCACACATATTCCGAGCTCAATTAAATCAGTGTCCTCTAACTTTTTGAAACCGTAAACCAAGTAAACCATCACATCCTCAGTGACATGAAATAAAGTATTAGCCTTAGTATCTTTTATTGAATTGCCCATGAAGTCTTCTCTCACTTCAGATGTGATGGGATTCATCTGAAGTGAGAGAAGACTATATGTGATGGGATTCATCCATTTCAGACGTAAGCTGAATTGCCCCCCCCCCCTCTTCTGTTGGCGAGTGCCTACGTGCGTGAAACCTTAAATGAACTTAAAAATTGTTTCAGAATTTATTTTAGAAGCTTATGCACCCATGTGGTATGTGGTAAAGTGTTATCGTTCCTGCAAAGAGGTTTGAATGTTTTTAAAGCGATACGTGCATTCTTGTTCCTCAAGTGACAAACTAAAAGATGTTATTCAACCAATCATTCAGCAAAATGTATACTTCCATCACCCCGAGAGTATGCTCCTTAGAATGATCAGTGACGACGGTCACCATATTCCCAAATTGAGACTAAGGAGAATTTTCTGAGTGCTAAGAGGGGGGATCGCGCGCGACTAAAACAAAAACATAATTTTTAAAATTCTAAACTTAAATTTCGATGCAATGAATTTCAACGAACTGAAAAATTGGCAAGACTGATGTATAGCTCACCCATATTTTAACAAGCATTTCAAACGAAGACTCGTGAGAGAAGACTACATGTGCTCACTCATGTAACTACATGTGCTCACTGTGCTACCTAAGCTGTACAGATATTTTCAGTTTCTTTGCTACCCTTGTAATACTTGAGGTTGAAAGATGCGTACAATTGGAATCAGAGGAATAAATAACATTGGTCTAGGAGCACATGATTGCTTCATCAGAGCTAAGATAAATTCACGACGAATTATGCGAAAATTGTGATAATTAGAAACAGTATAAACTAGTTTGTGTTTACTTTAACTTAAGCTTGTGTTTTTAACTTCCGATCGAGCAGGACTTCGATAAGGATATCGAAGTATAATCAGAAAACTATAATAAATATCTCTGTAGAAAGATTGTAAGAAACCCATGCTAAAACATACCTTTGACGCTGAAGACTAGTCAAAACTCCGAAAACTTTTGGAGTACTGAGGAGGGAGCAGTACATCTTCTATTCGAATTAATGAATTTATCGATGCCGTCAAAAAAGGAAGCTAATTTTGCACGCCAGTTGATCGCCTCAATTGAACGCCTCAATTGCACGCCTCAATTGAAAATATTCTTAGATGATTCAAATTTTTCCTTGCCCAAAGCAGATCGTAAATTATTTTTGATTATAGGTAGTTTACTGAATCCTTTCACCAGAAGCCACAGTGATGGGAAGAGAAAACAAAATTCTTAAAGTTATGCAAAGTTCTGGGGGAATAGATTGCAATTTTAATCTATAGATATCATTTAAAGGGAGTGGAAGATCTTTATTTTCTAATTTGGGTTAATGTGAAAAAGTAGCTTCGCGAACGGTCTTGTACATCTGAATTTCATTGATGAAATTGTGGCTTAAATCATCTGGATAGCTTTCAATTAATTTTTTAGGTGCGTTGTTGTCATTAGAATTAGAATTTATTTTTAATATGGCTTCGAATGCATTGCATATGTTTTTTCATTTGCTCATACCTTGATTATAACTGAGAAACTATTTTATTGATTACTATATAAAAAACTGAACTTTTGAATTTTGTTTCTTCGGTTTCTGATACTTTAGGCATTTCTCTTTCCACTTCAAAAGCTTCCTTTTCCGTCCTCTTTTTTTTGGAAAATTCTGCATCTATACCCATAATAGAAGCTGTCTCTTTAGCTCTATTTATACAGACCATTGTTTACTTAAATCTTTATCTATTGTTTCAGTTAACGCTTTAATGTTATTCATTTCGATATCAAGGGAGATATATTATGATTGAAGGGTTAAATTTCTTGTACTAATTTGCTCTAGTATGTCCTTCCAAATATTTAGCTGAATTAAAGTTTCAAATTTTGAAAATAATTGAGGAATCCATTTACTCTTTCGCCGTTTCCTCTTACGATAAACTACTGATTTTTCACACATTGAAGGGCCTTTAAAACGTCAGGTAGTTTTTCAGTTATAGGTTTCACTGCCTCAATTGTTGCACTGCATCTTGTCTCACAAAGACCGTGTAGAGACCTCCCATCAGTGTGTTTTAGAAGCAGTTCCCATGGCCGTTGGCTCGCACTAAAATAAATTGTAAAGCTGGTTTATAAAGTTGAAGAACGTGCTTACTACTTCATTACTCCTTGTGGCCAGGCCCGCCGCTAGCTGTTTGTTTGAACGCCTGTGTGCAATATCGATTATGCCGCCCCCGGTGTGATTGTGACATCATGTCGATTGGATCTCTTCGCAATTCGAATTTGGCAATGACGAGGCCATCACGGCGTTGCTCGTAGTGTTGGTTTACCAAATGGGATTTCGTATCAATCAAAGGGGGTTAGCGAGCAGTGGTCTCACCTGACCCCACGAAAAGAACTGTTACGGGCAACGCAATGCTGGCCAAGCAGTGGCTAGTTACCATATAAATATTGATCTACAGAAATTGAACTCGTCTTGAATTTATGCTATCAGCGATAAGTAGGCTTTCCAAGTTTACGAGTAATAATCGACCCACTTAATCGAGTTTATAAAAAGTTTATAGAAATTCCGTATAAAGGAACTGTAAAATTAAATTTGTATTTCTAAAAAATACAGAGTTTTGGCTCAGATGTTTTGTAAGAATTTTGCATAGCCAGTACTGACTACGTGGTCAAACACGAACTTGGCCGGTTTTTTATTTCAAATTTCGTAAATATTTAATTGTATATGTGCTACAAACAGATGATTACTAGGCGCAGCAATTATTATGATAAGCCGATAAATAAACGTAGGTACCAAATTTTTGCACTTATATTTTCACTGACATATGATACATTGAATTATAATCACACTAACCAAGTTAAATTATCCTTAATTATACCTAGACCAACGTCAGACGAAGTATAAACAAAATAATTGCAACTTGATGTGCGATAGTACTGTTCGAATGCGTGTACAAACTGAGAACGAAGCTCTGTGGGGATTCCTAGCCTTTTCCAGACGGGGAGGTTTCAACCAGATTTCGCTTGAAGACGGGAGAAATGGAAGAATAGATTTCCCCCTTTGTTGCGCGCATCCGGTCCTTATCTTTACTATGGTCAGGTCCCCTGCGGTAATTGGAACCGCGGACGGTCCAAATTCCCAGTTCTGAGAAATTTCCGTTTTCATACTACCAATGTAATCTTTCTCAAGAGCGCTGCACGTGACAGGTTTTGTAAACCCCTCTCCAAGGACGATGGTTTTATTGTCCTACGGAGGGGCACATCCTGTCAATTTGAATTTGGAGAATGGATACTTTGAATTTTGGAAAGTGATTGCGAAACATAATGGATCAAGAAACTGCTTTACAGCTGAGGCTACTTAATAGTTTTAAAAATTAGTCCACAAATTATTCAGAAATAATTTGCTGCTGACCCAATGACTTTGAATATTACGTGATCGATCGCTAGATTTGCCCCCACCTGGACGTGCGGTCTACGCCCGCTTACGGCGGGCCTGATCTGGACACGGACCATCTGAGTCACCAATCGCTTGACATGGGTGAAAACAAAAGTAGAGAGTGCATCGGGGTTGGTGCACGTTAAATCTGTAGGTGTCAATTGAATGGGAAATATACCGACCCATTTTGATGAAGCCAGTGGCCTCGAATTCAATTTCCGACCCAACCAATTAATCCTACAGACGGTGTTCAGATTCTGCGATTGAAAAGGTTAACATAATGTTCTTCGCACCAAGATTGACTACGTTTCATCAGCATCCCTTTTAGAAAACTAGAGTTTCACTGCATCAGTAACCCTTTGCAGCCATTCCCATGTGTTCTTTTTAAACAATATTTGCTCAATGAGTGTATCATAATTTGTTCAAAGCGTTGATAGACAGGAATGAAAAAGATACCGGCCTCGAATTCGATCCACTAAATAATCCGATGAAGGGGTCTGCGATTGAAAATGAAATTTCAATTGGCTCATTCGATCGACACCCTGAAGTTTTTAACTAAACGTTTTTCTCACACATCAAGCAAACTCAGGCACCGCATGCCCAGGTAGCACAACAACATTGGCCAACATTCTACCAATATTGGCCAATGTTTTGAATGTCTGTGAATGTCGGAATTACGATATCTGTCGACATTGGCAGATATCGTTTAGTTTTATAAAACGAGGCCAAATTCGATGCCACAAATGCTTGGAAGATTGTGGATCCAATTCGTGTAATACAGGAAGATTGGGTCAATTGTGGTGTATTTTTGTGTTATTATGTTCATCAATTACTTAGCTACTCGAATATCAACAAACCTTTTGACACTTCGGAATTCAGAAAATATATTTCTGATATTTTAAGTGGAACAGTTACATTCAAGAAGCTGAAGAAACTAAAATATAATCAATTTTCAGAGTCTTGTGTCTGTAATTTTTTAAAATATAATCATATTGATAAAACCAATGTTTCAAATATGGTAGTTAAAGTGAATGGTACAGAACTTACAAATTTTATGCTAAAGTCATTAGATCTAGATGTAACATTACAAGAAGAAAGCATTTTATTTCAAGCCTCTCGGTGCTTTAAAAGGGGATGGCTATACGACACAATTGTAGATTCTTTTATTTTTAAACTTACAGAAAATTCAAACCGTTTTATGTTTATTGAGTCCGTATCTTCAGCTGCACTTTCACAAAACAAAGAAACATTTAAATTCTTTCAAATTGGTACTGTAGTCAAAGGAAACATTTTTTCCCCTATTAATCTCGATAGTCACTGGGTGATGTTATTTGTTGATACTGAAAAACATGTATTTGAGTTTTACGATCCTTTTAACAAAGCTCCCAGTAAAAATTGTTCAGACTTAATTAGTAAATGGAGGGAAATATTCAATTCATTCTTTAATTCATCTATAACATGGACATTTTCTATCCCCCCTCACATAAATCAAAATGATGATATAAACTGTGGAGTTTTTATTTGTTACTATGCATATAAAAAATTGAACAATGTATCCTTGTTAGATGAATTTGATGTAAAAACTTTCAGAAAGTTTATGTATAATTGCATCATGGGGTAATACAAAGTATCTCAATTATAAAAATTTTAAGATATGTACAATAGTTGATAAGTGATTAGAAGAGTTGGTTGTCTATAAAAATTTCCATATGCATGTACCACTGTATAAATATTCAGTGTTGAGAACATGAACACCTTTTGTAGAAACATATTTGTAAAAACTTACTACTATTACTTATTTTTGGTGTGTGGTGTTTTACAGAGTTACTTCATATCTATTCTCAAAAAAAAATATTTTGAAAGTTCTTTGCATTTGTTTTTGTGCTCTACTCTCCACCCTGGCGTGGCTACCTAATATATATATATATATATATATATATATATATATATATATATATTAGGTTCAATTTGTTTTTAAAAGAACCTTACTGTGTCTTCAACATTCCAGGGGCAGTGAACAGATCAAGCAGGAACTCAGCTTAGCAGCCTACCAACCAATGAAAGTCTCAAGAGAAAGAAAAACGACCCCTCCCCTCTTCATTCGATGCTTTACTGATGATGCTTCACTGAGAGCCATAACAAATCTAAGAATATTGAAAATGTTTCTTTAATTAATAAAAAAAATTTGATTTTGTTTATGTGACTTGTGTTTTATTTGTGAATTCTGAGGACTTGAATGCTTATTAATAACGTTTTTGCAATTTTAATGTTTGCTAAAATCAACTTTTATAGATTTTTGAAAATGTTTGTATGTTTTGAAGTAAGGTTAATTTTATGTCTTTAAACTTCAATATCTTGAAATGTGTATTTTTTTCCATGAAAGGAAAATTTTTTCAGTCTTCAAGAAACATAAAAATATTAGTTTACAAGTTTAACATACATTATAACCTATTTTAACGCAAGCATTTCCTATCTGCTGAGAAAAGTTCATTTTAATTGTTAAAAAATATGAAAATGTTAAAAAAAAAAGTTGAAAAATAATTCTACAAATTTTAAGTTTTTTGAGAGGACCTGACACCTTAAAAATTATTTTTTTAATGACAACACTTTGGACAAACTTTTTGCAGTTTCGTATACCAGAGAATTGTACATAAAAGTTTAAACTATCAATTTTCTTCAAAATGTGTTAAAACATTTTAAATTAAAAAAAGGGTTGAAAAATTCAAGAAATTTAAAAGTGTATCTTCTTTTTTAATTTTTATGATATATATAAGCTTGAATTTTTTTTTATAGTATTCCTTTAACTATAATCTAATATTACAGGTATGGAATTGAAGATACATTGAATAGATCTTGAGGTAAAAAATAAAACTGAAACACTACGTAAAATATTAAAAAAACCCGTCGCTTTATTATTTAATTAAGCGCACATTTATTAGTAAAAATAATTATACTCATAATAACTAAAAATGCATACCTGTGTTTCTATATATCATGTAAAAAAATTTGATAGGAAATTAACAAAGCCTTGGCATTTGGAATTTAAATATATATACAAAAAATAAAGTAGGAGAAAAAGCAGTTCAAATTATTGAAATTATAAATTTAAAAAAAATGAGCTACTTTCTACATATAAGTGAAGTTTTGAACTTCCGTGGATCATAAGTGCCTTCCTTTTTTTAAGAGCCATTTCCTTTGTTCTGATTGCTGTTTTCACTAATTTTTGAACGTTTGAAATTTGGCACTTAAATTGTTCCTTCGCTGATAGTTCTTTCAAACATCGATCATCTGTCCACGTATAAAAAAACTTCAAGTCATTCCACGTGAAATGAGCAAAAAGCGGGAAAAACCTGTGGCCGTATGGTAATGGATTTTCATAAAATTCGGTACAGGGGTTTAGTTTATGCATAAATAACGATATCCAAAAAATTTAGGTTCAAAATTAAATATTTTCAAAGTTTGAAGCATTTTAAGGACTTGCAACTTTGATGAGCTGTGTGAGATCGCTTAATGTTGCATGTTTGAAGTTCTGTTTCTCAAAAACTACTTAACGTAGACAAACTTGTTTTACATCTCTATAATCTGTACAAAATTGTCTTTTTTTCACTTTGTCAACAACAATTTTAAACATCATATTTAATCCAAAATTTTGTTTCAAAAAATGGAAAAGTGTTATTTTTGACAGAATTTTAAGCATTTCTTTGGGCTAAATAAATGTTACGACATTTTTAAAATTCATGCCAGTTACAGTGCTAGGTATGATAATATCACTGATAAAGTTTGGAAGTCGCATTTTAATTCGTTCATCTTCAAAATAGCTAACGAAAGTAACAAAATGACAATTACCTACTATAAATATATATGAAAAATCAAATGAAGGACAGCTCTGATAAAATCGACACTTGACAAGAATACAGTTTAATATGTTTATTACTTGAAAAAAAAAATCGGGATTGTAGTCAAGTCCTAAAGCAACAAACCGACCAACCGGTATAGTGGTTAAGGAGTTAGCCTCTAGATCGGAAGGTTTCTGGATCGAATCCGGGTCCGGTGTTTGTAATCGTATGGTGTAGAGGCGCCTGGTGCACCTTAAATCTGTCGTGGCCAAAAGTCCTCACGTTGAGTTAGTGTGGAAGTTTGGAGAGTGGAGTGCCAGCTCAGGTATTGCTTCGTCATCTGACCGTGATTCAAAATTACGAGGTGTTGTCCTCGAATCTTTCCCTTAAGGGATTGATCCCGGACCGTCGTCAATAGCCCGTTGCGTTGCTCTAGTATGATGTTAACTAATAATTACCAACTACCTAAAGCAACAATAATAAAATCAAAATCGCAGCATTTGCTTCCCAGGATGCGCGGGGATGGATATGAGTAGAAGTGGGGTTCGCTGCCGTTACTTAAAAGCAATACGTTGTCTTTTTCACTTAAAGCATGTACTTAACTTGTAAATACTCATTTTTGATCCCAAAATATAAAAGGTTTTAAACCTTAAAAATTAGTAGTTCCTTTTAATTAAGATGGAAGGACTTCACTGAAAGGGACCGTTGTTATAGTGAAACTTTGTTTTTAAGGCCTCACTTCGTATATATTTACCGGTCATTTATATTAGCTGTTAGTTAGAACGCACTACAATCAGTGTGTATTCTTATGTACCAGCCTTGTTGGGCTTGAGCCTGTCGCTGGTCGTCAATATTTGTATTTGTATATATAGAGAGAGATACGGGAAATATATATAGTATGTTAATTTTTTGTACAAATTTCGATCGTAGTGAAAAAAAATCTTTATTTCTTGAGCAAGGTTCAAGGAAAAGAAGCAGATCAAATTGGGGTCAGATGGTGTTGTAAAATGCGTTGTTTTTAGATAGTTAACTAGGTAAGTAGGTTGTTAATTAACATCGCAATGGAGGCAACACGGCAGGTTATTGGCAACGTAGCATAACAATTTTCCCCTAATTTTATCAAAACTTTGGCCAATTTGTTTTTTAATCATAAGTTACGATGCTCTTCAGTGCAAAGTTCCCAAATTACCAAAAACACTTTTTAAATAACACATCTTCTATGTCAATGAAAAAATATTTAACTTCGAAAGTTATCGACAGAATTTCAAATTCTGAAAGTATGCCTTGGTTTTAAATAAATAAAGTTAATATGTGGATGCATATGTGGGAGGCGGAAGGTAGAATGCGTATTAGGTGGGCCGAAAAAAAATTTCAAGTCGTAATACCGCGGAAAAGTTGCGAATTCGGGAGACTAAAAAGGGGTTAAAAATTAAATAAAATCGGTTTATATCTTCCATCGCCCCGAGAGTATTCTCCTTACAATGATCAGTGACGACGGTCACAATATTCACATATTGAGACTAAGGATAATTCTGAGTGCTAAGAGGGATTAACTAAAGCAAAAACATAATTTTTAAAATTCTAAACACATAAATTTCGATGCAATCAATTTCACCGAACTGAAAAATTGGAAACACTGATGTAGCTCATAAATATTTTAACAAGCATTTCAAACGAATTACACTTATTCTTTGCAAAATAGTATTCCTAATAATTGTCATTAGAGGAGTTTCATATTTGTCTATTTCTTAAGAAGTTGCCTCCACTATGGTAACTTTCTTTTCTTCTTCTGAAATACAAATTTCAGTTAAAGCCTGTTTAACATGGGTGAAACCAAGTTTTATTGCTAATACAGCATCTGTTCTTGCTTACCATCTTGTATTAGAAACTCTTTTCACTGCATTTAAAGATGCACACTTGTAAAGACGCTGTCACAAGTTTCCTCGAACCCTAATGAAAATACATTTTATGGGCCCCGTGGTATTCCGGGGCCCTCTCTGCTTAAGAGTCATTGACATGAGGTACAAAACAGCAGATTTTTTTGTTTCTCGAAGGCTTCAAATCAGCAACTGTTAGAACGTTCTGTATCACTCACGGAAATCGCGTAATCCCTTACTTTTTCCAAAACCAACCCCTCTCTCGCTGCGGTGTGGTTTCCCTTTCAACTGTCCCATAACTCTTAGCTCCCCATAAGAAAATAACGGGTTTCCGGAGGACTTAGGCCGAAGGCCTTCTCTCTATCTCCTGCTGAATGTTTAATAGGACTGAGCGGAATTTTAGTTTCACTTGGCAATCTGATATGCCCAAAGTCAAGGGTGCCGCGGAGGGGTCTTCCTCCACAAAGAATAAGAAGAGCGGAATTTTAGTTCGGCGTTAAAGATAGACGGTGGGAAACTGTAGCGTCCAGTGAAACCAGCTGGGGTGAGGACCCAAGAAGTGACCCTAGCTCACCCCATCTTCACAACAGGGAGAAGGGCGACGACGGATGTGCAAAAGAGAAAAAGTCACGAGTTCATGAGATCTATTATTTTGCCCCTAAAAGTTTGAAAACGTTGAAAAATTCCATGAGGTTAACCAGATTATGGTATGATTTTGCTTTGAATGTATTTTTTTTTGCATAATTGAAAAAAATCTAATTAGTGCACTGCTACAATTTTGCTGAACTAAGACATTTCAATAATTTGATAATGGTATTCAACTAGTTACCACCGTCCCAGCCTAAGCCATTCGCTGTATCGCCACGTAATTTTGAACCACGGTCAGATGACGAGGCAGCATCTGAGCTGGCACCCCACTCTCCAAACTTCTACACCAACCCAAACTGAGGTCTTTTTGGCCATTACAGATTTAAGGTGCACCAGCCGCCTCTACACCATACACTTACAAATATCCATGCCCTGGCCCGGTTTTGAATCAGGAACCTTCCAATAATTTGATAATATTCAACCAGTTACCACCTACCCAGCCTAAGCCATTCGGTGTATCGCCATGTAATTTTAAACCACGGTCAGATGATGAGGCAACATCTGAGCTGGCACCTCACTCTCCAAACTTCCACACCAACCCAACGTGAGGACTTTCGGCCACGACAGATTTAAGGTACACCAACCGCCTCTACACCATACGCTTACAAATATCCATGCCCTGACCGGATTTCGAATCAGGAACCTTCCAATAATTTGATAATATAATAACTTTATTTTAAAAAGGAAGAAGAATAAAAGTGTATTAAAGCTCAGTCAGGGGTTACATGAACAAGAAAAGTTGAAACTCCTGCAAAAGCTTTTTATCAGAAAAAATTATTATTGATTATTGTTTTATCACCTTTCTTTTACTGAACTTGGTTTTAAATTTATAATATCTAACTTTACTGTAAATATCATTACTGAGGGCAGAAAAGGGGCGGCAAGTTTCCAGTAGCCCAGGGGTGGCTAACCTTTTACATACCACACGCCAATTTTTTTCACATACGAATTCATATGCGTCTTACAACTCGAGCACCTTTTGTACTGTCTTAAGTTTTCATGGTCCAGGCATATTCTTAATAACCTTTTTAATAAAGGTATGCTTATACACATAATTAACATATTAAAATGAATTAATTATTGCATGTAAAACAATATATATTACATCACATAAACATTACTTTCCATTAATGACACTTTTGAGACTGGGTTTCGCTAGTCTGAATGTTTGGTGTTAAAAATTTGGCACTGAGAACAGCAGAGAATTTTTTAAATTGAATCAGTCAATCGTGACCTTTGTTTTGCTTTTCATGAATGTTCATGAATGTAAATTTCATTAATGAAAATACTAGTTCACATCTGTATGTCGTTCCTAATAATAACAGCACAATAATTATAGAAAAAGTCCACATTAAGATGGACAGAGAGGTTTTCTTGCCTTTTTGTTAACCTCTACTTGTTCCTTTAAATACCTTTTTGTCTGCCAGACACGAAAGCATACATTTAAACTTTTTCAATTTGTCGGAACCAAATTGTTCTAGAATCAAAAGGAAATATCTGGAATACAATGTTGTCACAAAGGAAATCAAAACACGTATATGCCTTTGGATCTTCTTAATTACAGGCTTATTAGAAGAGTACTTTTCTTTTGTGAATATTAAGAGGTTCTTTTTTTCTATTTAAGTTTAGCTTTCTATTTAACCTTAGTTTATTTTATTTCAAAATGTTTACTATTTAAACTATGAAGTGAGGGCATCCATGCTAGTTTTTAACACGCTGAAAACAAATTTTAAAGTGTTGATTACCCTCTTGAAAGGCATCAGTTCAAACCTCCGTAACCTTCCAACTGTGAAGAATCAGTGTCAAAATTAGCCAAAAAAATGCTTTGAAATTCAACCTCTGCCTGTTTTTAGTGAGTAGAAAGAAATATTTGTTATAGTCAAGTGTTATTCTACTATAGATGCGAACTCCTAGCGTCCTGAGCTCCTTGTATTCCCACAAACGTGAGAGGTAAATATTTCCAATGAGAAATTAGGTAAATTGTTAAAAGAGCATTTACACCAAGCGTGCCATAGGAGTCTGATATCCTTGAAAGTTTTTATGGTAGACCCAGGAACCTCAAACATAAGGGGTAAATATAACGAACAATAGAAATAACCAAATATGCAAAATGATTCGATCTCTCTTAATAGACTACTTTACCAGAAGAGATGTACAGTTCTAGGGAACAGAACACCTTGCGTTCTACCTGTCTCACCCCGGCAAGAAAAGTGATACAAGTCAAAAAATAAAAATCTTGATGTTATGTCATTCAAAAATATGTATGAGGTGCCCCAGCGTGTTATATTACGATTCTATAGAATATAATAGAAGTTACCACCATAAATACTTACCTAAAGCTTTAAAGAAGTCTATATTATTTCAATATAAATTTTATAGTATCCTTTAAGTTGATGTTTCTCAAATTCTGCAATTTTGAGCTGCGTCACTTTTCTTGCCGGGGTGCGATATGTTTGTTTGAGTCCTGGTCTCTCTAATATGAGGTTTAAATATTCGACAAAAACACTGACAATATTCATAATTGCTTTTCAAAAAATGAATAGTTCTGAAATACCCTTGTATATAAAGTGATGTTTGTTTTATATCTCTCAATAATTTTTAAAAGTTGGCACCACTACATCCCAATTTATGCTACCATCTCTACTAGGGAATCCAATTATTTTCAGATAAAAAAGGTCATTCTTCAGGTGTTCCTGAGTAGGAGCAAATTTTTAACCTTTTTGAATAAATTAACATGCATTCTGTTCCAGGATATTTCATTCTAATACTATTAATATTCAATTAAAAAAAAAACAGGTTTAGAAGTTTGATTTCAATCAGTGTTCTTTTAAATTTAAGTCATGATTGAAATTGGCATACCCTGTTTTCAATATAATTTTGGGGTAAACTAAGTAAAAGCATATTTTTTAACTTATTTGAATAAAATAAGATGCATCTTGTTCAGTTATTTCATTTTCAAAATCTTTAAACATTACAGTAAGAAAAAAATTAATTTAAAATTTTGATTAAAAACAATTTGATTTATCAAATCATAATTTTTTCATATCAAATACAAAAATTTATTTATGAACAAGGTAGGTAGGTAGTTGATTAAGCGTCACACTAGAACAACTCAATAGGCTATAGATAAATGAACTAAATTCACAAAATCAGAAAAAAATCTATAACAAATGCAAAAAAAAAAAAAAACCTGAAACATATATAAATACAAATAAAATTGTTTTCTTCAAAAATGTTTTTGATTTCCAGAATCAAAAGTCGTCCTTCCAACCGCTCAATACATCAGCCTTATTGGAAATTAATTATCTTCGACTTTATTTCTCTTTTCCGCTCATTCCGGAAGATGGACACACCGGCTAATATAAGGAACAATCTTTCAAAAGATTCGAAATCTTAAAGAATCGATTTTCACACTTGTTACTCGGTGCACCGAGATTTTGGCGTCTATGGTACTAATGTTTTACTTATTTATCGCTTTTCTCCAATTTAACACGCCAAGCCTTTTCTCGCCAAATCGTGCACCCAAAAATTTTGTGAGGACGGAGGAGGGAGTAGGTAACATTGTACTGAAATGCCACCGGTCCTGAAAAGTAGAGCCTTAACAGTTAGTGAACTAATACATGCAGATATATATGTGCTCAATCAATTGAAGATGAGAGATTTTTACTTCTAAAAGAGGAAAATGAATCTGAAGTGGGAAATATTTAAAGATACAGTTAAAAAGCGTCGAAATACAAACTTGAAGAAAAAAATTTAAGTGTTGCGTGGTGACAGCAGTACAAGAATAACCAACTTAACCAACAGAGCTAAGACGGGAGATTCACAAAAACTATTGAGGTTTCCCTCAGTCCAGTCCTGGTAATATTTTAACAAGTAAATAATCAATCATAGCTCACTGTGGATCAAAAGAAGTTACGAAAGAATCGAACTGAAGAATAGATTCACTTATCACGAATTTATATTTACCGACCAACTTAAGGTCATGAATAGAATCGTCCACGTAACGAAGAGCCGTTCCTAGAAAGACGCGCTAGTGTGATTTTCCACTACAATGCATTCCAAAATTGGCTTAAACTGAGTTGGCTCCCATGCCAAAAAAGTTTTTGAGCCAAGACGGCGAAATCTATAGCAACCTCCGAAATTCTATAGCAACCTAGTGTGCCCCTAGGCGCTGCATTTCGCACCCAAAAGAAACTTTCAATTTTCGCAGTCCGTCTTGCTTGTTTGTTTGTCCTAGGATCACTCTTCTCCGTAACCGCTATTTAAAAATTAACTGAAACTTCTTCACTCCTCCACAACAAATATCTTGAACGTAGAACGTCCCCGTTGTCTGAAATTATACACATATGGATTAAAAAATGTTTAAGGTCTCTTTTTCTCTAAGTAATTAAAGAATAAGCAGTGTTTTGTCGTGGGCAATTAGGTAATACTAGTTTTGCGATGAGGTTACATGTTTCACGATTTGCTTTCATATCCATCGTATTGATGAATGTTTTCTTCTGAAACATCGGAAAGTACTAAAAATTAGGTATTTATCTTGATTGACTTTTCACTTGTGTTTATCACTTTATTTTTCTGTGTGATATTTTATCATGATCAGTTGTTTAGGTATAGGTATCTTACAAAATGTATAATTTGTCTTCAACAATGACAGATGTGTTCATTTTCAGTTATAATGTTATATGTATTCAGTTACTGTGCCATGTCAACTGTTATACAACCCAGATGTGAAATTATGTCTTTATATGTTGTCACAAAGTATATAAACGTATGTCTCATGCAAGAGGTAATCTGGAACTAGTGCATTTGCTCTGAAGTGAAATTGATTCCTACTTGTCATTAATACTTAACCAAGTATTATTGGTTGAAAAACAGTTCGGAGAAACATTGGAATCCAGTTTTTGGTGACACATTAGATGTTGATATTTACATTCAGATAGTCAACTAGAAATAGTTTGACTCTTGATTCAAATTTTACTTGCCCCTAATCAACCAGCATCCAAACTATGTATCATCTTATATATTCCTGACAAACCTATGTATGTGAGCAACCAGGGTTTGCCAATTTAAACCAAATGATTTTTATTAAAATTTATGTTCCATTTTCCCCTTCGGTATTGTGTTTAATAACATTAAAAATGAAGTAATTGGGAACAAGATGCATGTTATTTTATTCAAATAAGTTAAGAACTTTGCTTCTATTCAGCTAACCCCTTAAATTATTTTGAAAATCATCTTTCCCTTGAAGACATTGGATGAACTTTTGATAGGAATCTAAATTACCACACAACTATGTATTTCCCTCTTGGGCCATTGACGAACAGGTGTTGCTCACAAGTCATTCGAACAATAATAGATAGCATTAGTGTGGTTTAGTTTCAAATATTCCACATGACTTTAAATTGCACAGGTGATTTATTTAACCATTCTCCATATGCTGAGTAAAGATGTTCAAAATATGCTTACTCAAATTATTAAAATCATGGCAACTTATATTTTTTTGATTAAGATGTGTTCTTGTTATTTATTTAGTATTGTAGTGTGTTCTTGGAAAAAATTACTTATTAAACAATTAGACACAATGAAAAGCTTTTCTGCAGTAATACAAAAGTATTCTAATTTTGCTCAGAAATCTTAAAATGCTCATGTTTAATCTTTTCATTTTTTTTGTTGTATGGAGGTTAATTTTCTTTTAAATTTTATGCATTGATCCCTTAGAATTCGTTAGTTACACAGCAAGCATAACTGTTCTGCATTTTTGGAATTGAAATTTGGAAAGTAAGAATTGACTCACTCATCTTATAATTGAGTATGTTTAGAAAATAGGTTATGAATATATTTGAATTCGTTACACAGCAAGCATACTTCTGTATTTATGGAATTGAAATTTGGAAATAAGTTGATTCACTCATTCTATAATTGAGTATGTCAAAAAAATAGGTTATGGATTGCAGCAAAAAGCTATTGGAATGATTATGATTTTTTATTGCAATCTGAAAATTCCACTGAATTAACCTGTTCTGGGGATGCTATTGCACTTGTTTTATGCGATTCATAGAGAAAAGCTTCATTTCCTTGTTTGTTATGTATGTCCTTTTTGTTTGCTTTTAATTTTTCAAAAAAATGCTAGTCAATGCTCAAAATTTGGGGGGGGAAAAAAAAAAGCAAGCATTTTATTTCAAATATGAAATTTTGCAAGATAAATATTAATGAGAAGTAGGAAGGGTTTTCATGATGCCAGTTCCTTTTATTTTATTTTCTATTGGTGACATGATTTTTCCCCACAAGGAAGTCTTGAACCAATAAATTATTTTACATGGAAATAATTAAAGAAATTGTATACATTTTATTTGTGTATTACAAATATATAATGCAAAAAATTGAAATATTTGTATGATTGAATAATTTTGTACCAAAATTTATAATACAGTGTTGGTGGGATCCCTATAGGATGTTGATTAAACAGCATTGTGTAAGTCTTGATTCATCCCAATTTAGCAACAAAAATGTTCTATTTATTGAAAATTTGTTTTTCTTTAAGTTTAGAGCCAAATAAATGACAGATTTGACAAACTGGAACTGATCAATCCACTACTAAACTATGTTACTCAAGTCGTCCTACTTTGTGAATTCTAAAGTTACAATTATCTGATAGTGTAAATACCAAATAATATGTATGATCAGTGATTTGGTAACATTTACTGTGCTGCTTTAGTCGATTGTGCAGTTTTTAACATTCTAGAAGGACCAATTCTACTTGTATGCTGATTATGCTCTTGACATGTACTGTCCAATAGGATATAATACAACTGTTTATGTTATCATATCCTTTGTTTTTAAAAACATTTGAATGCCTAGCACTATGCTTCTGTAATGGTATCTGTTATGGTAATAAGTAGTTAGTTTTTGTCTTTCACTTTTTTGCATGGCAGCATTGTCAAGACATACAGGGGTTGGACAAAAATATAGAAACACCTCGTGAAATGGATGCTTGAAAAGAAATGTTTTTTCTAGTAAAATGTGTAGGTGGTGCTGGTGTTTTCGCCTACTGATGCCACCTATACAACGTCGTAAATACGCTGCGCAGGTCAGTCATTGTCGGGTCACTAATCTGTGAAGTTGTAATTGCATCATGTCAGAGCTAACAGACTTCAAACAAGGGCAAATTGTTGGAGCTCGTCTGGTGGATGCTTCTGTAAGCAAGGTAGCCGAAGTGTTTCAAATGGTAGACATCTTCATAGGTGTTTCCAAGATTTATTCCGCATGTTTGAAAAGTGGAAAAACATCCGCTAAATCACAGTGTGAATGTATGTGCGTTGAATGATCATGACAGACGATCTTTAAGTAGGATTGTGACTAAAAATAAGAAGACCACAGCTGCAAAAGTTACTGCTGAAATGAATGTTGTGCTCACAACATTCATAAGTCATAAAGCTTGGACTATGGAGCAATGGAAGACAATAATTTGGTCGTATGAGTCTTGTTTCGCACTTGTGGCTGAGTTTACGTCTGGCAAACGCCATCCCAAGCCTATAATACAGACCGCTTGTTGCCAAGAGTGAAACATGGCGGGGGTTATGTGATGGTTTGGACAGCCATATCATGGTTTTCTGTGAGCCCCACAATAACTCTGCATGGGCACATTCAGGCCCAGGATTATGTTAGCATTTTGGCCAATCAAGTCAATTCCATGATACAAACTTTGTTCTCCAATGGTGATGGTATCTTCCAAGACCACAAAGCCCCTGTTAAAACAACTCACATCGTCCAGGACTGGTTTTCTGAGCACGAAGATGATTTGTCACATCTCCACAGTCACCAGACCTCAAATATATTTTTGAATCTTTGTTTTCTACATTGGAGAGGAAAGTGTGTGATCGTTATCCATTACCATCATCGTTATCTGAACTTGCCACCGTTTTGCATGAAGAATGGTACAAGATTCCTTTGGCAAGCATACAGGAACTATATTTATCTATTCCAAGAAGACTGCAAGCTGTTTTGAATGCCAACGGTTTTCCTGCATTATATTAGGCAAGGTTACATGTTTTTTAAAAGTGTTTCCATGTTTTTGTCCAATGACTGTTGCTATGGAAACGACAACCAAATTTGCTGGTTCTTCTGAAAACATAGCAAACTTTCTAGCGCTTACTCTCAATTTTAATGAATGAATTAATTTTTAAATATAACTGTGTTTATCGTATGCGCGTGCTCCAAATTCATTATACCTGTTGAACCACAAGACTCGCTATCTACCAATCACAAAGCGAATAAAACTGAAAAAGACCGCAATTTTTTTTTATAATAGAAAAAAAAACACAGTGGCAAAAAGATGCAAACTTATCCATCAGATTGGAAATAGAAAAATGTGACTAATCACTCTTTAATAGCTCTTCCAGTCATCTGTAATTCAGAATGATTGTATGTTATGAATTATATTTGATAGAAGTAGTTGGATGGAAGTAGTTATTAAAAGCTCTTAGAGAGTAATAATTATCCTGAGTTTATGTATAGTAATATTTTCTATTACTCAGATAATTAACCACAAAAAAGCAATAAACTTATATTGATTTTTAAATTACAACTAGTATTTAAAAGTATAACAAACAGCAATCTCATAATCATTTTAAAGTCTGATTTCGTGTATTCTTTCAGAATAAATGCCAAAGTAGTTTTATTTTCATCTCATGTTTGAGATTTTCTCAATTTTAACATTTACTGATCTTCAGTACTTAATAATTTGTTTTCTTTTCAGGAATGGTCGAAAAAAGAATCGATTCTGTTAAAAAGGAAATCAGAAGTGTTTTAATTTCTTCTAAGAATGGATTATCACTGGATGATTTTTGTAGGACGTATAGAAATCTTATTGGCAAAAGACTTCCTACTCGCGAGTTTGGATTTACTTCAGATATAGAATTTCTCTATTCTCTGCCTGATGTTGTTCATGTTCAAGTTGAGAGGAATGGTTCTTATCAGCTTTATGGTATTGCTGATGAAACCACAGAACACATACAAAAATTAGTTAGCAGACAGAGACAGCCAAAAGTTAATCCTAACAGGAAATCAAATAATTATTCAAGAGTTACCAGGTGTTATCAAAATTTTGTACCAACAGTTCCTCAGAGATGCCGGTCTTTTGTACCAGCATTGTTGAGATCAGAAATAATTGAAATTGTTAAACAGTATCCAGACGGTATTGGCTATTTGTCACTTATTCAGGCATATCAAAATGTTTACAAAAAGGTAATAAACTTGGAATGGTTGTCTAGTGATACAGATGAAAGGTTCAAGAAACTAGCTGATGCAATTCCAGAGCTTGATTTGAAACTAACTCATAATCAACTGAAAATTTATTATTTGAATCTTCATAGGAATGAGGTAAAGGATAAAGATGCTTCAGCATCTTACTGTAGGCTGCAGCACTTAAAAGGTGATTTTTTACTAGTGTTATTATTAATCATTATTATTCTTGATATTTATGCTATGAAATATCTATTTAATTTACAGATTGAAACTTATTCAAATTTGAGCTATTTTTATTAAAAGTGCAAAATAGCATTAGTATATACTCAAAGTGCCAAAAGTCATGGGCTAGCAATATGCAAATATAGAGATAGCAGTAACATCGCATCAGAACTGTATAAATGGGCAGTGTATTACTTTTGTTTGTACTTTCCTTTTTACTCGAGTGATTCATGTGAAAAGTTTTCTGACGTGATTATGGCCGTGATGGGAATTTACAAATTTTGAATCTGAAATTCTAGTTGGAGCTAGATGCATAGGGCATTCCATATCGGAAATTGTTAAGGAATTCAACATTCCTCGATCCACAGTGTCAAGGGTGTGCCAAGAAAATATAATTTCAGGTATTAACTCCCACCATGGACAACACAGTGGCCGACTTACACACATTTTGGCCAAATTTCTTAGAAATTTCTGAAACATACACAATATTTTTATAATTTGGAATTGCACTGTGGATTGAGTGAGTCTTTAGAATTGTTCGTTTGTCTTTAAATTGCTTGTTCAAGTTGTTAATGTTGCTTTTAATTTTTTTTTTACATACAAAATGGATATTTGTTTTCTGAGTGTTCCCCGAGCACAGTAACAAAATTTTATATATTCAGAATAGTTAATTGTCTTGTTTTAATTTTTTGCCACATTTGAAATTGTGCTTGGCCACATACACCAACAGGTGTGCCTTTGCCATGGGATGTGGCGAAGAAATGCCAGTTGAGTTTTTAACTCCCAAATCGTCTTTCTACAGATTTCAAATCCGTTGAAGATACATTCAATTTAAAAATTATTTATTTAAAGAAAATCATATTTTTAGGTATCAATCAAAAATGAAACTTTCCACAGATTTCAAATCCGTTGAAATTTTTACTCTATCTTTAACGATCTCGGAGATTGAAAAAAGAACTGTGACTCAAGTTAAAAGATTTATCGTCTGGCTGGAAACTCATTCCTCCGCTCAAAATCAAAGCAGAAACGAAAAAAAAAATTATCAGCGTTCTGTTGGATGAAAAAAATTTGACATAGTTCCAAAGGCTGATGGCAAGGTCTCGTAGGTAGAAAAAGTCCAGATTTGGGTGTTTCTTCTTTTCTCCGGAAGAAACGCTTTAAAAAACCGATGGAGAATAAAACTATTAAATTCATTTAAAAATCTTCCAGATTAAATTTTAAAATTCGCCGCAACCCAAAAATTCTGACTACCTGTGTGCCAAATCTCATTACTGTAAGTGCCATAGAATCGTCAGGATTTTTTGTCAAGAAATAGACAAACACTTCCTTTTATAATAGTAGAGATTTAACAAATTAAATTACTTTTTAAAATGTAGTGAAGCACCATCTGAAAATATATAGTAACTTCCTTTAACTTAGGAAGTTTAGTCTACAAGTCTTAATTATTGCTTCATGGGAAGAGTGGACTATATTTATCATTTTGCATATAGTCAGATATGATGTCATATGATTCAATAGCTTTGCATGGTAACCAAGCAACTGCAGTGTAAATAGTGACTTGCTTGTCTTTATTCCAATGGGTTGATTGAACTTCATCTTGAAAATTAATTGAAAATGTTTACTAAAATCAACTTGCAGAGCTATAGAATATTTTGATATATTTTCTTTTGCTTATGTAAAGAATACAAACTGTTCTTTCTTAATAAAACAATACTTTCAAAAATAAAAATGCCAAATAAAAAAATTACCAGAAAAGGAAAACAACATGTCAACACAAATATTAGTAAATATATGTAGTGGTAAGGCACAAACTGTCTTTTCCCTGATAAAAAAAATTTTTTCCTCTTAAATTTTTTTTTTTACTAATGGATTCATTAATAATTTTTTACCAGGAATACTTCTCCCCAAGGACTTTATTCGCTATATTGGACGGCAAGACAGCATATGGCCGAAAGGCCTTAAGCTGGGCGTAGGATTAAAAAAAAACATTAATAATTTTTTATTCTTAAATCAACATGCCAACTTTGTTTCTTGACAAATTTGTAGACCCACTGTCCAAGTTATAAAAATTTTATGTTCTCTACACAGTAGTGATACATTTAACATCCGTTACATATCAATGATACCTCTGTTACATATTAAAAAATACACATTTAAAATTGATCATATATTATTATGCCTGTTGTGATTATTTTACTTCAATAATGCCGATGGTCTATACTTTTACTAATGTTGTCAGAAAACTTTCCCCAAAAATTTGTAACTGCGTTTCCTCCTTCCCAAAAATTTAATATTAATAATGCTTTCATTTCTATCAGTTTTTTTATAATATATTATAATATCTCTGGAGATTTAAAAGATTCGGATATTAATCTTTAATTAGAAATATAGTAAAAAATATGATATGGCCTATACTAGGTGCTATAGTAAATATTTTTTATCCAAATTTAAATGACTTCTGCATCTTTACAGATGTATAAAATTACTATTCCTTGATTGATTCAAATAGCCAGACAAATTATCTTTATTTTGATGTATAACACTTATTATTTTACATTTAAAATTTTTTTGTTCTTCTGGTTTATTGCCCATATTTGCATATAGAATTGGTTTTGGGGTGTAACAGATTTTATATTTTTAGTGCATATTTCATCCATTTTCTCATTTGTTACTGCATTTTCAAGTAAATTTATGTGTTGCATATTTTTCTCTAAACTACAGAAAAATCCTTTTTTACTTCAATAATGCTGATGGTCTATACTTTTACTAATGTTGTCAGAAAACTTTCCCCAAAAATTTGTAACTGCGTTTCCTCCTTCCCAAAAATTTAATATTAATAATGCTTTCATTTCTATCAGTTTTTTTATAATATATTATAATATCTCTGGAGATTTAAAAGATTCGGATATTAATCTTTAATTAGAAATATAGTAAAAAATATGATATGGCCTATACTAGGTGCTATAGTAAATATTTTTTATCCAAATTTAAATGACTTCTGCATCTTTACAGATGTATAAAATTACTATTCCTTGATTGATTCAAATAGCCAGACAAATTATCTTTATTTTGATGTATAACACTTATTATTTTACATTTAAAATTTTTTTGTTCTTCTGGTTTATTGCCCATATTTGCATATAGAATTGGTTTTGGGGTGTAACAGATTTTATATTTTTAGTGCATATTTCATCCATTTTCTCATTTGTTACTGCATTTTCAAGTAAATTTATGTGTTGCATATTTTTCTCTAAACTACAGAAAAATCCTCTCCAAAATTCAAATCTATTGAAGTTGAAAAAACCCAGAAATATTTAGACGTGTCTGCAGTTCCTGAAGATGTGAAGTCTAACTTTGTTAAGGTAATTTCTTTATTTTTCTTTTCTCATCTTTGCACTTATAAATGTGTATATCTAAATATTAAAAAAAAATATCTACATTCAAAAGTATCTTTATAAATCTGTTTAAAAGCACCTACGAAAAGCAGGGTTTTCTTTACTCTAAACTATGTATGACTTAATTGCAATTTAGAGTATAAATTGTTCATTCCATTATGAAACACTCTTTAGTCAAAAGATGTAAATAAAGACAGGTAGGATTGCTTTTAAAAGAATTGTGCACTATTTGGTGTCAATAAGATTATGGGCAATTCTTTTATTTTCATTTTATGACGGTTTCCCTTCTTATCCATTTTAACCTTTATGCTCGAGCTTATACTGTTTCATTGGGATGGTACAACTGCTTTAAGAGCTGCAGCAAAGGTTAAAGTTTTATTTACTCTAATTAGTTTTACCCACACAGTTCTGATTGTTAAGATTATTAAATGTTTCTGGTACTATCAAAGTTAAGTGGCATTTGTGTGAAGTAAACCACATTAAGTAGCAAATTAGTGTGAACTTTTAAAACTTTAGTTAAGTAGAAATGAACCAGCTATAGCATTTTTAGTTTTAAATACAGATCAGATCTGCTTATAAGGCCATTTTATTTGTTCTATATGATATACTAAATAATTATTTGCAGAAGGTACTTAACAAAGATGAATTTTTATATTACAGTTCTAAATCATATACTACTTGACTATTTTAAAACACTAATTAAATTTTCCACTGATTGTTAGCAGATTATTGACTTTATCATTTGTTAGATTCTTGCATAAAAATCATTGTAATTGGAACACCTAGTAATGGTTTTTACTTTTATCTATAAACTTTCTTTTTACCTGAATTTGAACATGTTTCATCTTTTCAAAAACTGCAATTGTTATTTTTAATTAGGTACTAAAACAATATCCTAAGGGCATTTTGGCTGTACATTTTCCTATTCTATATGAGGTAAGATTCCATCATTTCAATTTATTCTCTCTCTCTCTTTATATATATACATATATATATATATATATATATATATATATATATATATATATATATATATATATATATATATATATATATATATATATATATATCACAAACCAATACTCCTTTCACAAGTGATATCACTTTTTTTTTACTTTAACACTTAATGCACTCTAAACTAATTGCCACATCAGTGAAAAACCTTCTGCATCTTGTTCCTCATACAATTTTAAGTAAACCGTGTTAATTTTCTAACTTTACAATCTGTACTTCGAACTTTCTCGGTAAACAGTCTGAGATCAGAATGAAAAAAGCGAGTCTTTTTCCTTGCCAAATAAAAAGAAATCGTTTTTATGGCAACTGTTGCTACAATAAATTTGATACCTGGTAAACCTGATAGTCAAAAATGCAACTCTCATCCAAATAAAGAACATGCTCTGCGAAAAAAAAAAAAAAATTGCGTAACCAACTTTTGATTACATTGAATTTATTTATGAACCAATTTAAAAAATAATTGTCCATAAAAAAGAGTACAATGTAAAGTATTCAGTGATGTTCTCAAATTAAAAAAATAATAGATTAAGCTGTAGATATGATGGCTTTTTAACAAGAAGTAGCGAAAATATCAAAAGATTCAGAATTTTGTATGACCAACTTTTGATTGCATCAAATTTATTAATTTACCAATTTAAAAAATAATTGTACTGTAAGAAAGAGTACATTCTGAGGTATACTGCAATATTTTCAAAATTAAAAACTAATAGTAATAAGATATAGATATGACAATTTAAAAAATATAACAAAAATGTCCCAATTTTTCCCGAATTTCAAAAAAATATTATCAAGAACCAAATTGAAATTAAAAAAAAAAAAATCGACAAGCTACAAAAATTTACGTTGAAAGGTACTCTTTAAAAAACTCATAGCTTAAGACTGAAATTTTTATGTGTTTTGCTCACTTGCGGAAGAAATTTTTTCTTTTTCAACTTTGACACTTAATAAACTCTAAACTTATAAACGCATCAGAAAAAGATCTTTACAATTGTGTGAAGTTTGACAAAAAATAAAGTTTAACAATAAAACAGTTAAGCTAATCTATAAGATTTAGTCAACTAACAGTGAACATGTACCAGCATCGACCTTAAAATGAAATAGACGGATTATGTGTCTGTATTATGTCATATTATTTCTTCCAGTTGCTCTGTTTAAAGATGCATCATGCTGTTGATGGTAAAAGCATTAATCCTAAATTATTGATTACTTAAAGTGAGTATTCATTGATCAAGAACACTTGTCTATGCTTTCATAGCCAATTGGCTTAGCCGATTTGTGATTCATCCTTCAGAGGTCTTATGTCTGTGAATCCATTGACAGCCCGTCTATTTCATTTTTAAAGTTGGTGCATACGAGTCATACAAAAAATGGTGTATCACTGTCACATTTATAAGTTAACTGTCTGCTGAGCATTGACACAATTTAGATAGAGGATTTATTAACTACTTCATGTAACTGTTGTATCAGTATCTCTAATTATAAAATATTTGTGTAAAAATGTATGGATCTAAGAAATAAAAAATGATTACACGACAACATAAAGAGTTCATTATCTATGTAAAATTACAAGTGATACTGTATTTCTATGAATTCAAGCACCTATAATACCATTATGCATTGTGTTCATGATTGGGCACTTTGATTTAATCTTTTTAATTTTTAAATTTTTTTTAATTGTTACAGAAATTGACAAAAACATCTTTGGATTTGCTTGAGTTGGGTTACAGCAGTTTACTAGAATTAGCAGATGCCCTACCTGACATTTTTTCCCGTGAAAATGTTCCTGAAAGTTCAAAGGATTGGATTCTTTTACATGCAGGTTTCTCCAAGCTGGCTTCTCAACCATCAAGTAAATGGCTTGGTTACAATCCACAAATATGTATTTAAATGTGTAGCAAAAATGGAATAAAATAGTAGAAATAAATGAAAGTTTTAAAATATGTTTCAATATTTGTGACAAATTTCTCAAAGTAGATTAGATTTTACTTTCGCCATTTGAACATGTTATTTTAATATTTTCTCTTGAATGAATAAAGCAAGTGCAAGGGGAATAATTTCATTACACGACTAACAGTTTATATTCTTCCTATCTTTCATGTATAATTGTTCCACATTGTATTTAAAGTGCACTTAATTTTATTTATTATGAATGTTACAGGGCTCCTAACACGTCACTTTTTGTCACCTTTTGATTTTTTTTCACCTTTTTGACATTTTGTCACCTTTTCAGGTGTTTTAAGTTCTTAAATTGTATTTGGAGAAGAAAAATTTTTGGTGCGCAATTTAAAAAAAATTCCTATTTCCTCTGAAAAAACAGAGTTTGCATTTAAAATTCATTTAAAAAAAAAAAAAAAACAGGGTTTGCACAGATTTAATTTCGAAATTCGATGTACATTCCATCGCAAGAATAAATTCAAAATGTACCGTTTCAATTGTAAAAGGATAATTCACGTTGCAAGCGGTGTATTCGCAGCAAGTTCTGGAAATTTTCTTACGGGAAAAGGATATCAGTAAAACCAAGCGTCGAAGTTCAAGGAAAGCAGGGCCATCTGCACGTCCGACCCCTCTTACCTAATTACAGGGCTCCTCACATGTAACCTTTTTGTCACCTTTTCAGGGGTTTTCAGTTCTTAAATTCTATTTGGAGAAGAAAAATTTGGGGTGCGCAATTTAAAAAAAATTCCTATTTCCTCTGAAAAAACAGAGTTTGCAGGTTCCTTAAGAACTCCTTAAAATGGATTTTCGATTTTAAGCACTCTTAAAACTCCTTATTTTAATGTGCTACTCCTTAAAAACTCCTTTTTTTTATTTTCGCCTTTTCAATTTCAAAATGGGCGCTACGTTCCACCGCAAGAGTGGATTCAAAAACGTACCGTTTCAATTGTAAAAGGATACTTCATGTTGCCCTCGGTGTATTAGCAGAAAGTTCTGGAAATTATTAGAAAAGGACAAAATTAATTTCAGACGTTTCAACAACAAAAAGGAGACATAAAATTTCAAAGAAAAGGAAGAAATTCAAGCTATGTCAAAAATAAACTAATTAAAAAAATCATAAATTACGATTTTTTTCATGTTAATATTTTTAAAATGATGTACTTTTTAAATGAAGAAAATAAAAATATCCTTCCAAAGAAAGAAAAAGAACAGATAGGGGTGGCTGGGGAGGATCGTTTTATTTTCTATCTTTATACTTGAATATATTTAGCAATATTGTTATTTGCTTTTTTTGCTTGATTAGTCACTTTTTTTACTTGATTAGTCACTTTTTGTCACTTTTTTGGTTCAATTAGTCACTTATGTCACCTTTTTAGACCTTGAAACCTGTTAGGAGCCCTGATGTTATATTTATTATTGCATGTTAAAAGGCACAAGTACTGATTCATTTTTAAAGCATAATTAAACTAGTATTTTGTTTTACAGCCCTTAAATCAGAAAATCAACCACATAATTTAGTTTCAGCCAAGTTCTCTCCTTCATACTGTTTGATAGGGGTAAATATTTTGTTTCTTGTATAATATGTTAAAAATATTAAGTTTTGAATCTTTTTTTTAAAAATTTATCAAAACATATTTGTTTTTAATTTATTAAATATTTTAACGTGTGATTTATACCAATTTCTTGCAATTAAGTGCAAATTAGAACCTTGAATTAATATGGATTTAGTCCTATAATGCATTTGTATATTTACATTTTTTTTAAATATCTTAAACGCAGAACTTTCTTTCCAATAAAGAATGTACCACCTGACATTGTACAACCCAGTTTACCTTATGTCCAGAAGGAGTTACCTGATGATGCTACAGAGAAATTTTTTCCTGTATATGTGTCATCTGTGATTAACCCAAGCTTATTTTGGATTCAGCTGCAAACTAAAGAAGCAATCTCAGATTTGGTGAAATTGGAAAAAGAAATGAAGTAAATTTAATTTATATCTATTTAGATTGTTTATTTTTTATATACATGTGTTTTGACTTGTCTCTCTAGAATGTAAAGAATAAAATTCTTCTTAACCTTCACTTACAATTCGACTTATTTCTTCTATAAATCTTCAAAGCAGTTGATTTTAGGGGTAAAAAAGAATGTCATGAATAAAAATATCTTTCAATAATAAAAACTTAACTAACTTGATGATTTATTTTTAAAATCAACAAACATAATTTCTTTATAATTTGTGATACCTCTGCCAAATATTATAGATTTTTATAAAACATTTAGATGAGATCCATTCAAATATTTAACCCTTTCCTTGACACACAAATACATAAAAGACAGACAGATCCTTCCCAGTCTTGGTTACATTCTTGGACCCGACTGCTAAATAAAAGCTAAGCTCTCAGGGTGAAAAGTAGATATAGAAGCGATTGCTTAAATACTTTTAAGCACAGATTTCCTCTGATTGTATTGAAAGCATCTCATGAAAAATAAAAATATGCAAATAAGACATCGAGTTTATTTTAAAAAGTGACTTTAGAAAACCTTATCGTTAAATTTGTTGTAATGCATACCTGCCAACCTGTATGCTTTTGCTGTACAATGTACAGATTTTGGCTGAATTTTAAGATGTATTGGTAAAAGGATTTTTAGAATTTATTTCCTAAAGAGATCTGAAGTGTTTCAAGTTACCAATTATTATGGATTCTTTAATTTCTATGGCTAATCATAATTTCTACCATAGAAAATAATTTTTCCATTCTCAAAATTTGTTTATCTTCTAGCTGTTTTGCATCCATACGGACCAGGTCATAAAAGTTATCAAAATTCAGGAAGCAAGTGAAAGGTTGTAGGATACCATGTTACTGTCACATAATCAAAGTTCACAAATGCCCCATCAATCAGCTCAAAACAATTTTTTGAAAATGGCCAAATCATTCATTAAAAAGACTTTAAAATATATCATCTACAAGTTTTGGGAAATGTATATATGTTCATGGTGACATGTCATGGTCATGGTCTGCATGTCATGAGCCCACAAAAATTGTAAGTTTTCCAAAATTGACATGTAGCAGCTATGATTTTGCATATAATTAATTCTTATATGAAAAGCATTTTAGCAAGCTACCCTTCTAGTCTTTGCTTTTTCTTCCCCTTCATTGTGTTTGTCTGTTGTTTGGCCAAACATGACCTTTGAGCCATAAAACCCCCAAACAACCAAATAGCCCACTTTACATGTTTCCAATTTGGTTGTGATGACTGAATCTATTTCCTTGCAGATATCATATTCCACTCTTTCAAAGGCACACAAAATTTAAACAAAACCTAACCATCACATTCCAGTCTCCAAATAACTAAGATAGCCATTAGCATAGATTTCATCTTGATGGAAATAAGCTTACAAAGTGCCGGTTAGACCGGACAAATTTCATTAACATATGTCTATGGTGATTAGTTTTTTGCATTGCCTATTTCAAGGACATTTATTTAGTAGCTTCCAAGGATACAAATTGATATTTCATCTATTTCTTAAGTAAAACCTTACCCTCTTTATTTGGATATCACATAACATTGTTCTTTCATTTTTTAAAGAATTTCTTTTACCAAAGCACACACTGTTCAAAAACTTTTACAAATTCTTATATTAACAATAAGATTTTTTCTTCAAGCTCCTAAAATTCAAAATTTTTTATGTGGCTATCTTGCAGGAAACACAAAGATTATTAATTTATAATATGCAGTTTGTGCTTTGTTTAAAAATGTAGAAAAACACCAAATGCTGTTTTAGTTTTCATGTTATGCTTCTACAACTTCAATAAAGGCTGGCTTAAAATCATACATTGAGAATAATTAACAATCCTTGATATTATCTGTAACATTAAAAAAAAAGTGGAGGGGGGGGGAGAGAAACTCTTTGTGAAATCGCAATTAAAGATTTCTGCCACATACATGAGAATGCAAAATTTATTCAGCCCATTGACCATAAAGCACTTATAGGGTTTTCAATTCCTATTGTAAAAAGAATCTTAGGGCACAATCAGATTAAACTTTGTAACAATGTTGGATTCATCAGATCCTTAAGAGTGTTAAGTTGCAAATAAATATTTAAATGGGATAGATGTATTCTTATGTATCTCTAAAGCTTATTTTTAATTCCCAATTCTCTTTCCAATCCCATTTTATAGATCTTTTTATGGTATTCAGGGGGACAAATATAGAATGGCCGATGCTGATGTATTAATTGGATCCTCTTGTGTAGTTTTTTCTACAACAGATTTCCACTGGTATAGAGCACTTATAACATCACTGCCAAGTATTGATAAAGTGAATGTAAGTTTCTTATCTTATATGATTATTATTTTTCCTCTTGTTTAAAATTTAAAGGCATGTTGTATAATTTAATTCTAGGTTCCACTCAGACTTAAAATATTCCATTGTTATTTCCAAATATTCTTCTTGTGTTTTTAAGTTTTGTTTTTCAGATTATCTTCATCTGTTTGAATTTTATAGTTATCACTGACTAAAGACTTAAAATGTCAGTTATCGGAAACTTATTATTTTAGTGATTACTTTTTCTAAGGGCCATTAATAAATACCTGCTTATCTGAAAACGTATTTTATGAGACAATTAGTTTAAGTACACAGCATATTAAGTAAATGCATTTCCTGTGGCACAATTTTTAAGCTTGTGATAGCTTATATTAAATCATTGAGTATGGTTCCTATTACAATTATAATTAATTTAGCAAGTGTTGAATGTTTTTTTAGTTTACTCATTAAAAGAATTCATATTTTGTTCTTGAAATCTGATTTAAAATCAATCATTTTAGCTTTAAAAATTCACACACCTGCAGTTTTAGCCTCCATGACAAATTTTAAACATCAAATCGCTAAATAAGGAAAAATATATAAAATGTTACAAATTATTAGATGAAGTTAGTTAGTTTTTTAATAATTAAGAAATTTGTGAAATAAAGGCTACCGTACTATGTTTTAACTTTAGTAAAATCTAAAAAATATTTGGATCCTGAAATTCTTCAAAACAGACATGTTTGATGATAAAACAATAAGAATAATAAATTATTTTTCACCGTCAAAAGGCTTCTCAAAATTTTCCGTTACCCATTCATGATCTCCCACAACTCTGACCATATACTATTTTCACTCACTGCTTCCTTTGCTAAATATTTTATTACCATTAATTTAACAGTGAACTGAAGAACTTACTAAATTTATCGATCAGTCAACTATTTCCAATTTAAATGTTACGGAAAATTTTTTGCAAGACAAAAATAAATAAGTACTATATCAATCTTAAAATACCAAATCAACTAATTTCTACGACTTCTTTGGGGTGTAATGGAGTTGGACAAAAATATGGAAACACCTCGTGAAGTGCATGCTTGAAAAGAAATGTTTATTCTGATTAAATGTGTAGGTGGCACTGGTGTTTGTGCCTACTGATTCCACCTATACAACGTCGTAAATACACTGCGCTGGACAGTCGTTATCGGGGTACTGTTCTGTGAAGTTGTAATTGCATCATGTCAGAGCTAACAGACTTTGGAAGTGGGCAAATCATTGGAGCTCTTCTAGTGGGTGCTTCCATAAGCAAGGTAGCCAAAAGTGTTAAGTGTTTCAAGAGGTACTGTATCTAAGATATATTCTGGATATTTGAAAAGCAGGATAACATCATCAGCTAAATCACAGCGTGGATGAAAGTGTGTATTGAGTGATCGTGACAGACAATCATTAAGGAGGATTGTGACTAAAAATAAGAAGACCACAGCTACAAAAGTTACTGCTGAAATGAATGTCATGCTCTCGTACCCTGTGAGTGCCAAAACAATAAGAAGGGAGGTCCATAAGCAGGGTATTTCTAGCCTAGCTGCAATTCAAAAACCATTCATCAGTGATGCTAATGCCTGTAACAGGAAAAAATGGTGTTTAAGTCATAAAGCTTGAACTATGGAGCAATTTGGTTGGATGAGTCTTGTTTCCCACTTCTGGCCGAGTTTACGTCTGTCGAACGCCATCCCAAGCCTATAATACAGACTACTTGTTGCCAAGAGTGAAACATGGCTGGTGTTCTGTGATGGTTTGGGAAACCATATCGGGGTTTTTTGTGGGCCTTATGATTACTCTGCAAGGGCACATTAAGGCCAAGGATTATGTGAACATTTTGGCCGATCGTTCCCTGCTATAATACAAACTTTGTTCCCCAATGGTGATGGTGTAATGTGTTGAAGTGGTAGCTGTTATGAGCCTGTCAGAAGGAACAACTCGCAGGTGACTCTGGTCTAAATAATTTATTGATTAATAGTTTGAAGAAAATAAGATAGAGTTTGAGTTTGTTTTGTACAGGAAGGGTTTTTGGGTTTGGGACTCCATAGGGCCTCTCTAGAACTCGAGGCTGATTATCCGGCTCGGGTGAGACTTTCTCTAGTCCTTACTCGGGTGAGTACGGTTTCCTAGCTCAAGTGAGCTCGAAAATTCAATGACCGCTTGATTGAGTGGGGTCTGCAGCTCGGTTGAGTTCTTTCTAAAATTCACGTCCGTTCCAAATCAGCAGGTCCAGCAGCTCATGTTTGAGCTTTCCTCACGTCTGATAAACGTAATCCCGGTCTGAGAAATTTCTCGAGAGTCCACGAACAGCAAGTCATGACTCCAGTAGACTCGCTTAGCCTTTTTGGCAGTGCTCGGAATAGTACTTCTCCAGAGAATGGGGTATTGGAAACTATGAACGGGTGCCCACTTCCTCGTATCAGTCTGATCCATCGGGTCTGTTGACCAGTAGGCTCGCCTAGCAAATTTGCAGTGCTTGGATCAGCACTTCTCCAGAGAACGGGGTATCGGAAACCGTGAATAGGTGTCCACTTCCTCGGATCAGTTTGATCCCTCGGGTCTGTTGACCTCTCTCTTCAAAACTTTTCTACCATCTCTCAAGTCTCCGAAAATCCCACGGGGGTTGTTGGGCCTTCCCTCTTGTTTCATTCGACACACTTGTCCCCTTGCCGTTGGCTGGTTTCAAATCGGGCTAATTTCCCCCTTCCGCCGTTACTTCATAAGCAAGTCGGCGGTGGCACAAAGGTCTCTGTGGTCTCCTCTGTTCCTGGATGCAGCGGAAATGAACTTCTGACCTGCCGTTCGTTATCTGCGGGCCACGAAACTATTTTGTTTTCCCTCTTCGCAGTGAAATCCAATCTCTTGACCACCGGCTCTGCGTTCATTTATTGACGTTGACCTCAGCGGCATCTCGTCTTTTCGCACTTTCAACTTTTTCCGCTGAGCGCGTGCTTTGCTTCCGTCACAGTGTCTTCCAAGATGACAAAGCCCTTGTTCACACAGCTGACATCATCCAGGACTGGTTTTCTGAGCACAAGGATGATTTGTCATATCTACCCTGGCCACCACAGTCACCAAACCTCAAATATGTTTTTGAATCTTAGTGGTCTATACATTGAAGAGGGAAGTGTGTGATCGCTATCCACCGCCATCATCATTATCTGAACTTGCCCCCATTTTGCTGGAAGAATGGTACAAAATTCCCTTGGCAAGCATACAGGAACTGTATTTATCTATTCGGAAAAGATTGCAAGCTGTTTTTGAATGCCAATGGTTTTCCTGCACCATATTAGGCAAGGTTACTTGTTTTTTTTTAGGTGTTTTCATTTTTTGTCCAACCTCTGTATCTTTGATTTTTAATACTTTTAAGCTTTATTGTCTGAAAGTTGGGACTCAAAAGTTTCCATATTCATAATGCAATAATTTAAGTTCTTGATGGTTCTTGTTTGTGTGACATTGATTTAGATACACTAAAACACAAGGTCTGAACAAGTTTATGTTTTGTTTAGATATAAATACATTATATATTTTCTTTAAAATCCATGTAAAAGCATTAGAAAATTAGTCTTATTTCTTTTCATTTAAAGGATAATACTTTTGGTTCACAAAATCATTTTGTTGTATTTTAGGGTATGAAATCTTAAAGATAATTATTTAGTTGACATTATTTACTGACATTATTTAGTTGGGCTGTATCTCAACTATTTAAGATATTCTGTTAAAAATAATTTAATATGAATTTTATTTTGAATTTTAGGTTACATTTGTTGATTATGGAAATTGGGAAAATATACACAGATCGAATTTATTTTACCTAAAGTAAGTTATATTTTTTTATTCAAATGCTTATATTAATAATTTCATTGGATATAACTTGTGTCAGAAATCTATACTAAGGGACTTCTTTCTCATAGGTGCACATTCAGCAATCTTCCAGCTCATGCCTACAAATCTAGACTTGCTTCTATTAAGCCTATAAATCAGGTACTGTGCTTTATTTGTATTTAAAATAAAAATGAATTTAATGCAGTTAGGATAAAAACAGTATCTGTGTAGCAATTTGTATTGCTCCGTTTTTTTTTTCATTGATTGAAATAAAACAAAACTTTGATTATGAATAATATAATTTCCAGCTCAGATTATGTTAGCATAAAAAAATAAATGTATATAAATAACTTATAAAGGACATAAAAATGACCTATAAATGAAATAGATATTTTTGAGTAGCAAAATATATTTTACTAGACAGATTGTCCGAAAAGAAAAGATATATACATATATGTTTATGAAAACATACATCTTGATTGTAGAACCTTAGGTTTTTGAGACACAAAAGCAGTGCATAAAAGATTTCAAATTTGAATTCTACTTACTCAGAAGTCATCACATGAAAAGTCTTCATTTTTTTAATTCAAGTTCGTACATTTTCTAATATTTTAGGGGGACACTAATTTTTGTTCCTAGGAAATGGTTCTATCCTGCTGTCAACAATGTAGAGAGATCTACAAAGCTTAAATTAACAATTCAAAGACCAGAATGCAAAATGTGATTAAAGTCTGCACTCCTCCGGTCTACCCTCTTACCTGTGTCAATGATTCATTCATCAGTAGAAAGCATTTTAAGAATTTGTTTCATGTTAAAGGGTAGAAGGAGTTTTTGGTATCAGAAACTTACAAGTGGGTCATTTGTAGTGCATTGTGTTGTAAAAACAAAACCACAAGTAAGATTGTATTTAAACTAAAATTTGATTAAAATCCAGGAGAAAGAAGTAAACATTTTGTAACCTTAACATGTAGGTACTCTGAAGTCTCAAAAAATTATCTGCATATTAAGAATACTTTAAAACAAAATTTATCAAAAACCATATATCAAGAATCAGGAAATTGTTAACAAGATTTATATCTATCTACATAGGTTTTGTCTCCAAAATGCAGACAAAAAGTTCATCTATCAAATTATTTCAAGCCCTGATAATTACACCTGAAAATTTTCTCTGCTTTTTTATCATATTTTGTCTTTTATAACTTAAGTTTGCCTTTGTATTTTTCAGAATTACCCTCTTATGATTGTTTTATAATTGAATATTTTTTCAAATAATTAAATGGGACCTCTTTGGGGGATTAAAGTTGTTTGCATTATTTGATAGACTTGAATATATCTAAGCTTTGTGCTGCTTTAATAATAATTTAATAAAATTAATAAACTATTTATTTCTGATATTTTAATCTGTCTTTTTAATACTTAACTGCAAAGTGTCAGTAGGAATTTTCGTACATTATATTTGGTTTTTATATTTTTAGTTATCCAAATGGAATATGAAAGCTCAAGCACGGTTTCTCCAGCTATGCAACCATATATCAATAATGGCTAAAATTGATTCTTTGGTTTGTATTTCTATTTTAGTTAGAATTTAATTAATAGTTAGTTACCATACACTGATAACTAAATATTGCTAACACTATATATTGTAAACAATAAAATTAATTATTTTACATTTAGTGTTATAAAGTACTAGCCCAGCGTTGCCCATGATGTAAGTTATTAATCTGGTGTAAAATTTAACACAGATTTCAAATACGTTGAAATTTTTAATCTATCTTAAGCGATTTCGATTTTACAAAAAAAAAATTAACAATCCCAGTCAAAATGTTTTTTATTTTTTGCTCTCCTTCCCTGAAATGGAATAGGACAAGAAATGTAATCTGTTTCTTTTTTTATTACCGTAACGGGCAGAAGATGCAATCTGTTTCACGTGACGTCGCAATCTCTTGCAAAAATATAAAAGATATATTCAATTTAAAAATTATTTATTTAAAGAAAATCATATTTTTAGGTTTCGATCTAAAGTGAAATTTTCCGCAGATTTCAAATCCGTTGAAATTTTTACTCTATCTTTAACAGTCTAGGAGATAGAAAAAATAGCTACATAACTAAAGTTAAGACTTTGTTTTTATCCTCTGCTGGAAAATCAATAATTCGCACAAAATGAAAGAGGAAACGGAAAAATAAATTTAGAATCTACCGCGATGAAAAAAACTTGGCACGATTCCAAAGCCTGATGGCAATGTCACATGGGTAGAAAAGTCTAGATTCTGGTGTTTCTCCGGTAGAAAGGCGTTGAAAAAACGATGAAGAATAAAACTATTAAATTCATTTAAAAATCTTCTAGATTGAATATTAAAATTCGCCGCAAATATTGTTTAAGGAAAACAATAATTTTCTTTTGTATTTTAAATTTAACAACTTATTTGAGTTCTATGAGTTTGACTATCGATTTATTTTTATTGTCTTGCTCCGGCACTACGTTAATTACAATACCATACCTACAATCGATTGAATGTATTTTTCTTTTGTATAAGTATTTATGTTTCTATGAAGATATTGTAAAATAAGCTTTTAGTTAACAATAAAATGAAAAATATACCATTTAGGTATAACAGGGTGGTAACAGAACCTGGAAAACAGGAAAATCAGTGAATTCTCAGGGAACTTTTTAATTCTGGAAAAATTATAGAAATCTCAGGTAAAATTTCCAAATTTTACAAAAAATCAGGGAAATTTTGACAGCTTAAACGGCTACCATTATCGTTTGTCCTATTTAGAGATGCACTATTACGCGAGCACTTTTGAGAATCGAATAAATCGTATTCGTCGAAATTGTAATTCGAATAAAGAACCATGGCGTTGTAATTTTTAAACCCCGAGAAACCGCCGCTCCCGTTTTTTTCGCGGCTGCAGCGTCTTGTCACCGTAAGGATTGCGATACAACTGGTGGTATACAATTTGAAATTTGTGTAACTTATGATGTTTTTTGTGTATTAAATTAATTATTTTTGTTTGCAATTACATTTTTGTAGAATTTTTTTATGGATATTTGCATTTGGTTTTAATGAATAGTATAATAATGTAGGGTCAGGTGTAAAATGTTCATAATCAAAATATTTTGAATTTTTTCTCCATTTTTTTCATTTGAAATTATAAGAGTTCCATTAAGGGTTCCAACCCTTACAATAACAAAAAATACAAAATATTTGTCAAGAATTATCCTTTTACACCCTCTGACCTTAAATACTTAAAAACAGTGTTGTGTGGATACTGTATATCGATATCAATCACGGATCACAACATTTCTTAAGGGAATTGTTAAATCATGGAAATTTTTGTGAGACTATCAGGGAAATCATGGAAATATCAGGGAACTTTTTTTCAAGGATTTCGTTGCCACCCTGTATAACTATTTTATGCAATTTATTTACAGGAATCGAAATTTTCACAAGATGATGACACAATACCTTTACTTCTTTGTGATACAAGTAGTGATGTAGATATTCATATTAATGATGTTCTTGTTGATGAGGGCTTTGCAGAATTTTCCGATAGTTTTTATTCCAATTCACCTCCCAATACTGTAAATATGGTAAGTTTTATAATTCATAGAAGTGTTTAATAACTTTTTTTTTATGAGGAATACCTTTATGTACATAGTTTGAAGTGTTCAAATGCTAATATATGAATAAAGTTTATAATAACAATAGATAAAATTTTACCCTTAATGCATAAAAAAAATTTACAAATGTGCATATATATACACACACACACTAGCCACTGCGTGGTTAGCCCGGCGTTGCCCGTGCAAGTTGCTTTTGGGGGTTATTAGTTTGCTTCGCAAACCAAATAGGAGTTCGTAGCCTATTGGATAACGGAGTTGCCCATGACAGTTCTTTTCGTTTGAGTCACATTGCTTGTGGTGTTGGTTAAACCAAATGGGCGTTGCCCATGACGGTTCTTTCCGTGGAGGTCACATTGCCCATGTGGTGGTTTGCTTTGTAAACCAAAAAATATGAATGTTTAATTGAAAAATTATTTATTAAAAGAAAATCAAATATATAATATATCTATCTGGTGTCAAATTTTCCGCAGGTTTCAATCCGTTGAAATTTTCAATCTATCTTTAACGATCCCGATGTTACCAAAAAGAACTAAACAATGGGAATAAATGCGAAAAAATAAAAGATTTTCAATAAATTTTTTTTATTTATTTAAAGAAAATCATATTTTTAGGTATAGATCTAAAATAAAATTTTCTGCAGATTTCTAATCCGTTGAAATTTTTACTCTATCTTTAACAGTCTAGGAAATAGAAAAAAGAACTACATAACTAAAGTTAAAACTTTGTTTTTTTAACGTCTGCTGGAAAATCATTCCTCCGTGCAAAATGAAAACGGAAAAATAAATTTAGAATCTGTCATATCTTTATGCTGCTGCCATTCGAAAGAAAACAATAATAATTAAATTTCATTAAATTCATTTTTAAATGTTCTAGATTAAATTTTAAAATTCTGTCTGGACTATAAAATTGCAAAAATTTGGACAACCTGTGTTCCAAATTTCATTATTGTAAATCCCATAGATTTGTCAGGACACGGTGAACACACACACACATAATACACAAACTTCATTTTATAATAGCAGAGACTACCCTACAATAATGGATGGAACAGCAAGATGTGATGGTATAAGGGAAAAAATACATACTTTAATAGAGGGAATGGTCTCCCACGTTCTGCAATTACACTAGCAACTCTTCTGGGCATACTTTGAACACGGTTTTGATACACAGCTATAGGCATTTGTGTTCATTCCTGCTGCAAGAATGTCGCCAGCTCAGCTGTAGATTTCGTATGTGGTTGCCTGATCCGTAAGTGTCGCTCTATCGTCCCACATATGCACTATGGTGTTTAGGTTGGGACTCTGAGTTCTTAGCTGAATAAAGCAGGCCAGGGAAGACGTTTTACATCCCTATCTTGATACCACTGCTTGACAGAGGCTGCAACATGACATGGAGCATTGTGGGTCCTAGAAGTAACATTGGTCCATTTCATAAAATTGCCAGAGCCGGAAGAACCTGACTGTCCAAAATGTTCATGTAGGTGTCAGCATTCAATTTACCAGGAACAACATGCAAAGGTCCCAGGCCATACCATGAAAAACACCCTAAAACAAATAGTCGGATTTGATGCAAATCCGCTGGCATCCGGTCCATTATTGTAGGCATTATATGGTAGTATAAAGTAGTAGGTAGTGTATACTAAACAACGTTTGGCTGCATTTGGAATGTGAAGGTTAAATTACGTGTTTTCCTTTACAAACTGAATACACAGTAGTAAAATGGTAAAAAAATTATAAATACTTTAAACAAACAACCTTGTTCATCTACTTTTTCAAAGGGTTTTACTAATTCGAAACAGTTTTTGCCCAGACAGTTGGATATATGTGTTGGGAATTATATAACTAATGTTCTCAATGAGGTTTTGTTTTGAGGTTTTATAGCACAAGGGCCGTACTTCACCAGACACAAAATATAAAATATCAAGTAATAGACACCCACACGGTGAAGGATTTACTGACACAGAAGAGAGAAAAAACCCTCAGGATGAAATGCACCTAACAGGAATTGAACCTGTGCCTCCTATAACTCACGGGTTGCTAGTGTGGGCATATCCACTGAGCCACGATGGCCCCAAATGAGAGAAACATGAATGATGGTTCAAATGAGAGAAACACGTGTAACTTGCGGAAAAGTGGGTATGCCAAAAATCTGATTTATCTCTTTAAAATCTACCGTTCCTTTTAAAAATTCATAATCTGTTTGCCTAGTCTCCAGAGTTTGATTCCTTGCCTAACTGGTAATTTACACAAATAGCAGCATTAAATCATCTGAGGTAGTGTGGAAATTTTGCAAAATGTTCAAATGTATGCATAACAAACACAAGAGAAATTATAGAAACTCAACAGGAAGAACGATTGAGAGATGGGGAATCTAAGAAGATCTGAATATCCGATGCTGAGCGTCAACGGGCTCGTAGAGAGCACCTCAAAGTAGAAGATTTGCGCCACTCATATAATTTAGTCTAGTTCCTGCCTCATTTGTGCGAGCTTGATGTTTGAGGTGTCATTTGTTTTGTCTCTTTTGCTCTTTATAAATAATAATAAAATAAAGTAGTATGAAACGTACCTCCACCGCTCAATTCAGCGCAAATAGCATATCTGATGCGACATAATAAACGTTTTATAATCAAAGGATGGAGTTCAACCCAAAGAGGTTGGTTATAAGCCACAACCTTCAACATCAGCGAGTGCACCAATTGTGATATATGTGTGGATCGATGAAATGTATAAAATTTAAACAGTCTAGTACTAATTTATTTCACTCTTATACACCATATGGCCTCACTGACGCATTCGACGACTTTTACCTAGCCGCCGCATCCTGGCACAGCCCCATCCGTTTTTTCCCCAGTCTAACCAATTGTCTTTTTCCATATGAAATGATAGTTTTGTATATGTTTAATGCAAATGTCATCTTAATCAAAATTGGCTGTTTATAATATTTTTGCTGAGTGAAAAAAATAATTTGTTTAAATCTTAACTCTTTTTGTAATGTATCAATGGTTCTTGTTTTAGTTACATATTAAAATTGATTGATTTTAATTTGTGGTATTTTTTTAGACTTTAGAAAATGGTGCTGAACTTTCCTCTGATCGTAATTCTCTGAAACAGGTAGTTTGTAAAGAGAAAAGTGATATCAGTGATACAGAAACTGCTAAAAGTTTCTACTTAAGGGATGGAAGTGAAAAGCTTAAATTCCAACCACAACGGTATGCTACCCGTATATAAATAATTAATAAAAAAATATTTTTCAAGCATTTAATGCCTCTACATGACACATGATATTCCTAATCAGTAATGCAATTGTGATTAATTCTCTAATGCATTTATCTTATATTATCAGTGTGCAAGAAACTTCTAATGGTTTCCACTCAAGCAATGGATGTGAAAAACTTAAATTCCTACCAAGAAGGTACGTTACTCTTATGCAAACCATTAATTCTTAAATTTCTCTTTTTCAAGTTTTGTATTCATCTACATGATATGTAATATTGTTAAACAGTCATGCAATTGAGAATAATTCTCTTAAAATTTTATCTTATATTATCAGTGTGCAAGAAACTGCTAATGGTTTTCACTTAAGCAATGGAAATGAAAAACCTAAATTCCTACCTAGAAGGTACGTTATTCTTATGCAAACAATTAATTCTTAAATTTCTCTTTTTTAAGTTTTGTATTCATCTACATGACTTGTAATATTGTTAAACAGTCATGCAACTGAGATTAATTCTCTTATACTTTTATCTATTATCAGTGTGCAAGAGACTTCTAATGGTTTCCACTTAAGCAATGGAAATGAAAAACCTAAATTCCTACCAAAAAGGTACTCTTATACTAACAATTAATTTTTAAATTTCTGTTTTTCAAGTTTTGTATTCATCTACATGACACATAATATTGTTAAACTGCAATGTGATTGAGATTCTCTAATAATTTTACATCCATTAATCCCTTGATTCAACTTCAAAATTACGAGGTGTTGTCCTCGGATCTTTCCCTCAAGGGACTGATCCTGGACCGTCGTCAATAGCCCGTTGTGTTGCTCTAGTACGACGTTAACTAAAATTACCATTACCCTTGATTCAACATTTTTAGAATTGAAGGCAAGCATTTCATTTTCAATTTTCTCTATCTCAATTAAGTTAATGCTTTAAAAATAAAAAAATCTCCAAATTTTAACCTTACCCATATAGTGTGGCTCTGAAAAGAAGGCGCCGACCAACCGTTCTGGTGGTTAAGGTGTTTGCCTCTAGATCGAAAGGTTCCTGGTTTGAATCCAGGTCATTGCATGGATGTTTGTAAGCATATGGTGTAGAGACGGCTGGTGCACCTTAAATCTGTAGTGGTTGAAAGTCCTATTGTTGGGTTGGTGTGAAAGTTTAGAGAATGGGGTGCCGGCTCAGGTGTTGCCTCGTCATCTGACCGTGGTTCAGAATTACGTGGATTGTCCCTTAGGGGATTGATCCTGGACCGTCATCAGTAGCCTGTTATGTTACTCTTGTACGATATTAATTAAAAATTACCATTACCAAAAAAGAAAGCTGTTGAACTTAAGTCAGTTGATTTTTGAATAGGTGTGAATGAAAATTTGTTAGACTGCCATACAAAAGCATGAATAGTGATCGCTGTTGATGATTTTTCACTGTGGCAATACATTATTGTTTCTGTCACTTTTGTCACCGAATGATAGACTTAGAATGAAAATCCATGCTAGAGATGCCAATAGTAGAAGCGCTTTGGTTTCACTTCAACCTATCGCCTAATAGACTCATTAAAAACTACGCAACTCAGGCTTCTTTATGGGTACCGAATTATACCATTTTGGGTTTAATAATATTTATATTTCAAATGTTTTTAGACATTCACTTTCGAAAAATTTGGAAATCTTATAAAAAGGTGAATTATTTCATTTCGTTAATTAGTGACAGCTTAGTTGGAGAATATAGGGAAGTAGTATATTTGTAGTTTTCCCTACAAAAGATCTTTGTGAGCACAAATTACATGATGGTTCCAATATCAACAAATTAGGTTAACTAGTTTTACGCTTTTCTGTAAGAGCAACATATTCCGACTAGTCTAACCTTGTTGGTCTTGCAGAGTAGGAAACAGAACGATACACTTTTTTTCATTTCTACTTGTCCTATATTTTACAAATGATCATAGCATAATTTAAATGTTAAGCCATTCAAACATAATTGTAATATTTCGTACACCCCTATTTGTTTTAGATTTAACACAAATTAATTCCATGAAATAAGATTCTTTTTTGTATTTTTAGGTTATTTGTTGAAAAATTAGAAGCGGCAAAATTATCTCCAAAGAAAAGGAGATATGTTAAAAAGTGAGAACTACTGATTAGATTTATATTTTAATTTAAAATAAAACTTAGTTCTGTATTTAAAATTGTGAAATTAGAGCTGTTGTGATTCTGTATGCTAGCTTTATAAAAGTAATACTGTTTTATAATTTCTTACTATCTTTTGCATTTACCAGGGTTGTGTTAGGAGATGGGTATAAAGTTAACATTATACTTGTTGGTGATGAAGCTTATGTGTCTGGTGGAGATTTATGTAATCTTTTCTGGAGTGATAAAGAAGCTGATGTTTTAGCACTCAGGGTAAGGATTAATTCTTTCACCTAAACTAGTTCATCTATTGTGTTATTTGTAACTTTTTCTGGTGAAGAAATGCTTATTCAGGGGAAAAAGAAGTTTAGTTACTCATTCTATGAAGATGAGGTTTTAAGAGTTCAGTATCAGTTCAACTCTCAATAGCACTCTGTTTCTTGTCAAATAACAACATCCTATTATTTTTTACTTTTGTTGTAATTACTGACTATTAAATGAATAGTAAATCATAAACCTGAAAATAATTTAAAATCATATCTAACTCGTAAAAATTTACTTTACTCAAACTAAAAAAAATTTTACATTCGATTCCTTTTGCATTAAGCCTGTAACGTACTTGCCAACTTTTACTGATTATCCGTAATTTTTACGGATTTCCACTTAATTTTACTGATATACGGAGGGGTCTGTCTTTTACGGATTTTTTATATTTCAATCGAGCAATCGAAATATTCCATTCTCTGCAACCATCCACTAAAATTTTCTATCAGACTTAATGAGCTCAAAGAAAAGCAATGAATGAGTTGGAAAAGGAGTTTTGTTGTCTTCAGCTGGTAGATTTATCTGTGATAGTAGAAGGATATGACTGTATTGATGTGTAGTGGGTTGAAGTGAGTAAAATAAGAGAGGATGATGGATTTCTAAAATTCGCTAGATTGGCCAAAATTATGCTTTTTACTCTGCTCATCCCCAATTCTATTGCAGAGTGTGAGAGAATCTACATCCTTGTCAGAAAGAACCGAACTGAAAATCGTTCTCTCATTTCTAACAAAACGTTGGAAAGTTTTTTGGTGTTGAAGACACAAAACCCAAAACCTTGTTTAAAGCATTAATTCAGTGCAGAGTTATTAACGAAGACCAAAAAAGTTACTACAACTTTATTGAATTTTTCTGCAACCCCTCTTCTGAATAAAACACTAAGTGAAACAACTTTGTAAATAGAAATGTTCAGTTTGGTATTAAAACACTACTGCTTTGCAAAGTTTCTGCAGTTGATAAAATTGTGAATTTTTACTTATGCATTTTTAAATACAAATAATACTAGTTATTGTGACATATACGGATATTTCTAATACACATTAATTCAAGTATTTACTAGAGGGCCCGCCCTCTGATCGCTAATGCTCGACAAACCCAGGAGGATTGCTTTGCAATCCTCATTGTTTCGCTACGAGAACCTATGCTCGCTTCGCTCGCATCAATGAAGACATGTGTCCTAGCAGAAGGGATTGTTTACAAAATATGATATTCCAAAAAAATGCTTTTCAAATCTAAAATTGCTGTATTACAGAAAATATATATACAGTACCTCTAAAATCAAAATTCAAATGAAAACTTTGAGCAAATTTTGACTCGAAATGTGAGTGCTGCTTTTGAAATTGAATACCCAGCATGTTGTTTGTGTACATTTCCCCAGCACTCGAATCACCCACACTTTTCCACTGAGTTTGTTGCCAAAAGTTGTAGTGCAAGCGTCTAGTTGAACTATAATTGTTGGCCCTGAAAAGGACCGTTTTAAAATGGCTCTAAAAAGATCCTCCGCTTTTTTTAAATTTCTATTATAAACTGCAACAACTCAACTAAAATTCATTTTTTTTCAGTAAAATTTCATCTAATAACGCTTATAAATTCAATTGATGCGCGTTTCCTTGTGGTAACAAACAATCGCACAATGTTGCCAAAACGCGTTAACAAATAACGTCTTTTTTGCGTGCCACGTAAGAGAATTATATATATATAGATGTTGTGGTTGTATAGCAAGGGGCAGTCGTCGCAAAAGTTTTACTGATGCACAGGTTTCAAAGTTGGCAATTATGCTGTAATTTTTAGGATATTTGTCGATATAAATAGTAATTTTGGATCGCTTTTTTAAATTAAAAACTATCCATTCTCTTGTTTGATTGAAAATTTTTTGATTAGAATTTATGTTATGACTTCATTCCTCTTTTGCCTTTTATTTTAACAATGACTTCTATTTTAATGATTTAAATTAAAATATTTTTGTAAAGTCTTGTTTTAAACTTGTGATTATTTTGACACATCAAATAAAATAGCTACATATCTACCTTAAAATAAATTTTAATATTTATAATTTTGTGGTCAGGTGCCAAAATCTGTCCATATTCTTATAAGTTTTAAAAATTTGTGTCAATTCTAGAAAATTCCAATTTTCTTATAAATTTAAAAGCTACCTTTCTATATTTTAAACTGCTTAGTGTAGATAATCTGTATTTTATCTTTACTCATTGAAAATGTAACTGAAAAAAATGCACTTGTCACATTTTGCTATCCAATCATTTCATTCAAAAATTGACAGATTTATGTTTACATGAAGAATCTAAACATTCTTATAAATTCTGTATTACTTTTTTTCAGCTGAGGTTTAAAAATTCAATTATTCCAACAATATCAATAACAAATGAAGATTTTGAAGAAATATTTTTTCAATGTAAAAGGTATGTATAAGACTAGTGTTTTTTACATTATTCAAATAAATTAATTTGAGACAGCCAAAGCATTTTCAAATTTAAGGTATTGTTTGTCCATTTATTTAAGTGTTTTTAATAAAAAATTTATATCATTTCTCTGCCTTTTAGGTATTCTGTCAAGGGTTTTCAAGATACCGGAAAAGAAACTTCGGTAGTTTTATACCCATTAAAATAGTAAGTGAAATTTTAATTAACTGTTTAAGATGCACAGTTAAGTGTTCTGCAATGAAAATTTCACTGAATGTTTAATTATGTATTGCTTTATTTTATAACATTTCATAAACTATTGAAAACTACAAGACTACAGGAGCTTTGAGCTATGCAGTGCTCCTCATGAGCATTTAAAAAAATTTATATAAGTGCAACATAAACTGTGACTGTAAGATTCAAATAAATATACTTGAATCTTACAGTCGTAGTTTATCTATGCTTGTATTTATATTATGTTTGGGGAAAATACCATTAACTATCAAATACATTTATATCCTTTAATAAAAATAGGACAAATGAAATAATTTTATCCTGTTTTAAACTAATTTAAAATTGTTAAAAGATGTTGGTATAAATGTTTATCTTGAATTTGTTTGCATTTGTGTGGTTACATTTTTCATTTTTATTTATTTTAGTGTTATGAAAATACTGAACATATTTGGCCATGCTTCATTAAGGATCCGAGAAACATTGTGTAAAGAAATTACAACTTTTGATCCTCATGATGTATTTTGGAATGTATGTAAAAATAGTTGTATAAATTTTAATTTATAGATCAAAAGATGAAAGCTTATTTACTTGTATCATGGATTATTAATATAAATTACAACGTATTTAATTTTATTAGGAATTTCAAGAGCCTGAGGAAGATGAACCTGTTCTGCATCCACAAAATACACTGGATAGACTTTGTTTATATGATTTAAAAGCTTTGCATGAAGTTCTTCGATTTAAGAGGTAATAATCTGTTTGATATATATATATTTTTAATCTAGATGCCATTACATTGAACCACTAGAAATATAGTATTTAATTGTGTAATTTTTTTGTTTTGTTTTTGCCTACCACAACAGAAAAGTAATAATGGTAGAAAGTAGAGTAGTGCAAATAATGCAGTGTAGAAAACAGAGATGAGTGCAAATACAGTTATAACCCTGGTTGTCAACTGTCCCCTTACTGTAAAATATGTTGTGTGTTTCTTTACACAAGTGGAAGCAATTAATTTCTTTGGCAATACAAGAAAGTTGAAAAGGGGTTTATGAGAAAAAATGAAATTGGGGTTGACATCAAAAACTTAACCTAAATAGAAATTAGCTTCATTAAATGAATATTGCATTTCATGCTAAATACCCTATATATTTCAAGCTTCTATGAAAATATTCATCAAATAGAAATTCACTAAAGACTTAAATGTAAAAATTGTATCAATAAAATTCATTCCATAATTCAAATATATTATTTCTAAGAGGGTTAGATGGGTACTGCAAGTATCAATTTTATTAACTGTTCTATTTCATTTTAATTATAACTGATGTCACCCATATAAACTTTGCATCTTGTTTAAATTCCATTCAAAGTTTTGATGTTTTTTAAAAATGTGGTTAAAAGGTATCTGAGAATTCTGATTACTTCCATCAAAATTACAAAATGAATAATTTTGTTAAATATCAGAGAAAATCCTTCTACTATGGCTTAATATTTGCTTGTCTTTGTAATGAGTTTCAAAGTAATCAGAAGTTATGACTTTTACTCTAACCATTTCATTATTCATTGGGAAATTAGAAAGTTTCCAAATTTGAATATGCTCATGTCAAAAGTAAGTTAAGTGTGAAAGGTAAAATGCGAAAAAAACAACAGCTTTGATTGACACAAAATGCGGCAGGAAAGTAGCAAGTTTAGGTTTATGTATGATTAAAATTATTGAGTAGTGGTAGGTTTATTAATGAAACAAAAGAAAGAATTAAATACAAAGATGAAAACAATATTGAATTTTCATAAATTATAAGATGAAGTCATTAACAAAATGATGTTTAAATCCTAAACATATAGACAAAACCGACATTAATAGGATATGCGACCACCCCTCATTCTCATACAAAGTTTGCAGCATGGAACCATGCTTTCCATGAGGTGATCAACCACCAAGCAATCGCCATTCCTACTGTAGAGCAGTTTGTAACTCTGAGAGTAGCTGGGGTGGGAAATGTACAAACACAGAACAGCCGAGGGCATCCCAAAGATTTTCAATGGGAGAATACGGTCAAACCATACGCGCAATCTCCTCACTCTCCAGGTAGTCATTGACGATGCCAGCTCTATGGGGATGTGCATTATCATCCATTAAAATGAAAGAAGGACCTACTGCTGCAGCGTACAATCTCACATGGGTTCTAGGACTTCATCCCGATACCAGATAGGCGTCACAAAACCCTATTTACAGATGTGCAGGTCGGTGCGATATCCCAACGAAATCCCAGCCCATACCATGATGTTTCCACCTTGGAATGCGCGATGCTCGTTGATGCTCTGGGGTCGATTGCGCGTGCTGTGTTCTCTCCAGAGCCTTACACATTTGTCATCTGGCTCCAGGGCATATCTCAATTCATCCGTGAGCATAACGTTAGCCCAATCAGACACAGTCCAATTCACATATTGCCAACAACACTTTAATTGTGCCCCAGTGGATTGGACGGATAGAGGAACACCAACTCATGGTGCCTGGGTATACAGTTCATTCATGTGTAGCCTTCGGCGCACAGTAGTGGCAGATATCATCTTACCAATGGACGCTGCAACAATAGATGTCACATGTGTGGAGGTCGTTCTTCGATTTTGCTTCGCTACAACAGCAATATATCGATCTTCTGCGGGGGTCGAAACCCTTAGGCAGCCTGCCACAGGTCTTCAGACAACTGTTTGCCTTGTTTGGAATTGTTTCCATGATCGTGGAATAATGAAAATAGCAACACCAGTGATTAATTGCCTTGTTTCAAGGCGTCCCACAGAATGCCAGTGCTCACTATCTGCCATTTGTCTTCTGGAAGCCATAGAAACACATCTGTCTTGAAAATTAATTGTATGAAAGTTCTAAACATTTTTATATCGGCTCTTACATGCAACTCCTCTAACCCTTCACAATACTGGCTTCCTATACGACTGCCTTTTTTGCATATTTCTTGACACAAAACCGTGATTGGCTGTTGCATACTTCCATCTACCTCTGCAGCAAATTGCAGCCTCTCAAATTCAGATTGGCTTCTGATAACTAAGTTTTTCCTCTTGTTTAACTTTTGGCAGTGAGTGTATTTATGCTATAAAATATTGTTATTTTTTCTTACATCATTTCTAATATTTGACATCTTGGTTTTGTAATGTTTCAACAGTAATATTTTTTATTTGAAATACATAACTTCTTTTTCTTAGTCATTGATCCATCCAATTTGAAATCCTATTCATTCTAATGCTCTGCCTTCTTCGGTAATCAAAAATTTATTACACTATTATGATCCAGTTTTCAGATTTTTTTTTTGTTACTTTTAATCCTCAGTTTCCATATTTTTAACTCTGACTTAATTGTATATGTTCTATGTAGATTAAATATATTCCTTTTCCTTCTGTTAGGCTCAAACTCACGAAAGATATACATAAGAATAGTAGTAATGTTACCGAAATCAACAAAATTGAATTAATGCAAAGCAACATAATGAAACAGATGGATGTAATCAATTCTATATGCTCTCAATGTAAGTACATTTTAAATCTTTGAACATTTTGAATTGTTATTATTTTTATTGGTTTGCCTACATTATAATAGATATACTAGCAGAATTACCCTGCATTGCACGAGTTGAATTAATTAAATTTTGATTGAAAAGTGATCAGACTAATCACTTCTTTTTCATAACAGAATGCTAGCTACATTTAAATGTACAGAAAATAGTTTGTAATATAATTTTAACTTTTTCATTGCTTCTACAATTTACTTAGGACGTCAATATATATGTACATGATGTATCAATCTATATACAGTAATACCCCAAATTTATGCAATAGGCGGGACATATACTTAAGTTGAATTTCCACGTAGGTTGGGGTACAACTTCCTTCCATCGTAGAGTTGCATTCGTGCACATAGTTTTTGCGCGAGATGGACCAAATGTGTAAGCAGGATATTACTGTACTCCATTTCATATTCATTGCTGCTTCAGTGGATATTTTAGTTTGAATTTCTTTAGTTGATACATATTATGTACAATATATTTTGATACCTTTATAAGTGTTTCTTTTGTTCCTAAACATAGTTCAGAATATAAAATCATTATGACTTTCAAATTTTCAATACATTATAAAATAATTTTTTTTATGCTTTTTAATATTGATTTTTTTTTTCAGATACAAGTTAATTTTTGAAAATTTTGGACGATTTCGTTTTGGATAACGTTTTTCAGTATTTGGACTGCTATTTTATTTGTGAATACTAAACTTTTTGTGATAATAAAAATTGTTAAGGCTTGCTATGCATCTTGTTGATTATTTTCTCAGAAAAGTGTTACTGTGTTTATAATAGTTTATATTATATTTGTAAGTGCCTTGAATGTTAGAAAATTATTTATAAATTGTTAAAGAGATCAATAAATATGTTGAAATTTTACTCTTTATTCCCCAAACTTTCTAACATGTATTTTCACTAGCCTTAACTTTCTGCATTCATGTGCCAATTTATCCCTTCTCTGATTGATGAGAGGGACAGAGGTATCAATCAATCAGCATAGCTCTTTTTGATTATGAAAACGTATTGGCTTTTGTGTCAGAATTTTTAAATTGTGATCATATTAATATTTTAATTTGTTTTCATACACTGAATAAATGGGTACTTGTGACATTTATTAAATTAGTCAAGCTACCACCTGTCTGTGTATGAAATAACATAATTGAAAACCAGGCAAAAAAAAGTGAAGTGAAGTAAAGTCTAGTATTTCGGATATCTCTCTCCTTATGCTAAGTGGGAGTAAGTACATCAAGAGTCAATAAATTTAATTAATGGGATTTTTTCTGTAGTGATTTAAAAACTTACACCAATATCACTATTAGCTGAAATAGTGTAGTCACACAGGGTTTAAACAGATATTGGGATACTTTAAAATACAATTATGACAAGTAAAACAAATTTTTAGTCTGACTTACAGCAGAGTGCACACTTAATACTGTGGATATCAAATAACCTTTAAAACAAAGTAGCTTATAATTTAAATTGTATACACAGCTGCTTTCTACGTTTATAGCGATGACAACGGCTTTGACACACTTCTAGTAGTGAGCAGGGCCGTCTTAAGATATTCGGTGCCCGTGTGCTTCTAACAATAATGTGCCCCTCTTCATAAGAAAATACGCTAGAGAGGGGTGACCGGTGAAATTTTAAAAGTTTATATAGAAAGTTAAAAAGTTATGGAAAAGTCAATATAGTCAGTAACACTTCTCCAACCGTCAAACAGATTTGAGTGCAAGCAAATTGCCGCCCAATAGGCTTTAACTCTGTAGTGGCCCTGGTAGAATGTTATGGCATGTTGAGGCAACTCATCTGTATTACGGTTTTTATGGCAACCTCAGCAAGCGGAAAGTGTTTCAATTTAAATTTGCTAGAAAGTTCTTTCGAAATCCATTAAACTCGTTTCATTTCATTGGTTCATTTGAAATTTTCCTTTGATTGCATTCATTATTTTAATTTTAAACGTATTTTGATTAATTTCATTGGTTCAATCAAAATATGATTTTGATTTCATTGGTTATTTTTAACTATTTCTTTGATTTCATTGTTTTTTTTTAAATTATTTTCTTTGATTTCATTGTTGTTGTTTTTTTGTTTTTTTAATGTTTTTTTGCCAGCTGTGGAGTTTTTTTTTTAATTTGTCACTGTACAGTGCTGGTGCTGTCGTCTTGGCTTGTATTATTTCTTGCTTTTTTCTTTCAAAAATCTTTTTCTTTTTCAGCATGCCCTCTGTATTTAGTGTGGTTGGTAAGTTTCAGGGTATTACACAAAATTCACGGCTTAGTTTTTCTGCTGGTAGGCAAACTTTCAAAGTGAAAGAGTGACTAATCTTTATTTTTTTTTCAATTTATGTCTGGAAGATAATAAGCTTCAGAAGCACATTTGTGAACGTTTTAAAAAATATATTAATTAAAAGGTTCACAAATGTGTTTCTGAAGTTTATTACTTTCCGTTGCAAAAAGAAAAATATTTTTTAAATAATTCTTTCCTTGGCGAATGGCGCAGGTTCGATTTCTGTCAGGTGCATTCCTAACTGGGTGTATTTCTTCTGTGCCAATAAAACTGTCATCGTGTATCTGTATTATTTGATATTGTATGTCTTTTGTCTGGCACAGCGTGGCCAAATATGGCACTTGCTCCCTAAAACCACAACAAATCAACCAGCCTTCCTCGGTGTCTTTAGAAGTGCGACAAAAAAAAAACTGTCAAGGCTATTGCCACCGCTATAAACGTAGACTACAGCTGTACCAGCACCACCCGATTAGTCACAAATCGCGCAGACCAACCAGATGATGAATCAATGGGTAGGTGTCTACTGTGCCGTGAACCAATCAGATGAATGTTCGTTTCCAACAGTAGGCGTACAGGCAAGGGCCGGTCCGAGAGAAATTTATTGCAGATGCGAAATGATTTGTCCCCTATTTCAAAGATTCGCCGCATATTGTTTCCCTCCCTCTTTGAATAGCATACTGTGAAATTAATTTTTTTCAGTCCGTATAATAAGTAATTTATATTGCCAGGTATTTTCTTCTGCTAGGTCATCATAAGCTAATGGATTTTGTGTTGTTAAATATACATCCGTTGCACTTAAAAATAGTTATGCCATGCAAAATAGGTTTGCAAAAAAGTCAATGGTTCTTCATTTCGAAATTATTTAATACAGCAAAGTCAACATTCCATTTACATTAATTGTATAATATGTCCAATATGTATTTAGTATTACAGCAAAATAATAATTTAAATCATTCATTAATTAGTGAAAATAAAATACGTCGAAAAATATTCTTATTATCATGATTTATGAAACACTCTTGTTCAACACTGATGAAGAAAAACTACAAAATAGAAACATCAAAATTGTATTTTTCTGGCCTTTTGCTTTGCAAAATCTCCTAAGATTATATCTGTATCGATGTCATTGGGCACCACGTTTTCTGTAGTCAAGGTTGTTAATCCGCTATAGCGATCTTTGGAAATCGTCGATCTCTGGTATTTATCAATTACTTTCTATTTGGAAAAACTCTCCCCACTAGCAACTGACATAAGTATGGTAAGTAAAATTCTTTAACTCAAAAACATTGGGCATATCTATGAAAAAATTAGTAGTTGAGCAACAAAGTCTTTTGGAAACAGCTCTTTTGTGGCATCATCGGTGTGAAAAGTAAGATCTCATCCAGCAGCTCATTTTAATCTACATCACATTCGGTTTTGTCGTCAAAACTGTCTGCATATTTAAACAACTCTCGGTTCATTTCCTCCCTATTGCTGAAAGCTATGAACGTCAGAGAAATTTGAAGTTATCTCTGTGCTTCTGCATTTGATCAAACTTATCTGAAGAAAAACTAATTACTTGATTTAAAACCACATAAAAGTTTACTTTGAAAGAGGTCTTTCCTCCCCCAACAGATTGATCTTCGTAAGAAAATTGTTTATTTTCCTTTACCTGATGTGAGTTTCAGCTGAGAACTAGACTGATCTCCAATTTATCTGCAAGCTCTTTTGCATCAGTAATATTTAAAATAAAATAAGTTTAAAAAAAATATTTTAGTATAAAATTTCATTGAGGATAATATCGATATGAAATGAGAGGAGAGGGATTTTTATCCATGATATCGTTTGTGTGTGTGATAATTTAAGGGAACGTGATTTAAAATGACGAATGATTGATATCGATAAATATGAATAGCCCCTAAAGTAATAAACTATTTTGCATATAGTGCCAGAACCGTGTGTTATTCTGGCGCCCTCGGCAAAACACGATAGAACTAGGACTAAGAATAAAAAGCGTAACTGGATATACTATTTCCTTTTTTTATAAAAATTTCATGAAATAAACTACATGGAAAATTACAAAACCTGCAACTTTACTTTTCTTGCTTTTCGCAAGGCATATTATGTGATGTCGTAAAAGTGCATATTTTCTGCCACCTTTTGTAAAATGGATGAAATAGCAAGGTTTGTCAAACGTTCTTGCCCCATCCTAGACCGGAGGTAAATTTTAATGTTTCAACTCACTAAAACTGAGCTCGCAGGACGCCACTGTAACCAGTTAGGTAAAAAATCCTGAGGGCAATTTCAATATTTGGATATGGATCTTTAAGTCTATATCCTCATGAGTTCCACAACTTGAATTTCATGTACTAAGTCTTCAACATTAATATCCCTCCGGCAAGAGTATTTAATTCTTTTGCCATTGTTATATCTTTGTTAAAGCAGAAATTCTGCCACCTGTGTGGACGGCGTTTTTATTGAGAGGTTTTACTGAGCCAACCGGAGCCCCTTTATTACACGCGACCATGTGGTGGCCAACCCTGCCACCCCCATACGGCACTGGCCCTGCGTACAGGCGTCAGAAGTCTGTCATGTACTTCTAGTTTTTGTCACAGTTTGTGTACTTGTAGTTTGATTCGGGGCACAAAAAGGTTACCTTTGCTCATGGGCTGTTGTGTTTGTGTGTCAATGTGTTCTGTATTCTAAGCGATGCATCAAATGGCTTGTTTTTCGAAGACTGCTTTAGCACTTCGCCAGTAAAAATGTCAAAGAATGAATTTAAAATTGATTTTTTGCCAACACCAATTGATTCAACACCAAAACGGTGACGCCGACCAACAGGTATAGTGGTTCAGGTGTTAGCCTCTATATAGGAAGGTTCCTGGTTCGAATCCGGGTCCGGGCATGGATGTTTGTAAGCGTATAGAGTAGAGGCGGCTGGTGCACCTTAAATCTATCGTGGCCGAAATTCCTCACGCTGGGTTGGTGTGGAAGTTTTAAGAGTGGGGTGCCAGCTCAGGTGCTGCTTCGACATCTGACCGTGGTTCAAAATTACGAGGTGTTGTCTTCGGATCTTTCCTTAAGGGACTGATTCCGACCGTCGTCAGTAGCAAGTTGTGTTACTCTAGCACGACGTTAACTAGAATTACCATTACCAAACGGTGACAAACCAGATAGTAATGTGACCTTAAGTACACTTGGGTTTCGGAGCCACCAAAGTGTTAAATTACAATTGAAATATTCATTTGTTTCGATCTGTTATTTTTATATTTGCATTGCACCAGGGACGTGCCAACGTTTTGAATAGAGGGGGGGGGGCGAGCATAAGCGTAACTAGGGTTGTTGATTCGGGGGGGGGAAGTACCCTTGTAAAAAGTTGGAAGAATAAATTAATTATATTAATATTGATTAATTATTAATAATAAATTATAAACAATAAATTCACTTATATAAAAAAATATTCATCAATTAACACTTGATTTTTAAAAAATCATATTTTTTTTCTGTATACAATATTTACTAAATGACTTTATGATGATTTTTAAAACTTACAATACATTTAAATTAGAAATTAAAACGTCGATTTTTTCGTAAACGTTTCGATTTTTCTGAACTTTTTAGATTTATATTTGATTTGCTGGAATCACATGGGTAAAAATTATCTCGATTTTGACTCTGCCGCCTATGAATGCTCATAATGTTTTAAAACGGTATCTAAATTTAAAAATTCGGTTTCATTGAAGCACAGTAGGCAATATTTTAAAAAACCAATGAAATAAGATTAACATTAATTTTAAAAAGTTAAAAACTAATAACAATAATTAAAATATAAAATGTATTTGAAATTTTTTTTAAAAAGCACAATTGACAACGCTAAAAAAATTCCATTTTTAATCGAAACATTTTCCTCTGACCTTTTACTCTGCATAATCTCGTATGAGTTCTGTAAAACACGATTTATTACAAAACTCATTTTCGATAGTTATAGTCAATCTACTTAGTCTATGTAGAGTTATTGTGGATCTGAAATAATTTTTGATGATTTTTAATTTGGAAAAACTTTTTTGCCCTCCTGATCTGGGCCTGGATCTATTGACAGGAAATGAAATCAGTCCAAATTTTTTTCAACGGTACTGTTTAATGTTACTTTTGAAGTTAAAATGTTAATAATGTTCCTTGATAGTGTGTGTGTAGGGGACTAAATATGGCTTTCGCCCCATATCCTCAGTGACAGAAGGGACAAAATACCAAAGCCCGCCCCCCGTTGGCACGTGCCTGTCTGCCGTCCTCTAGATCACGACCTGCATCTATTGACAGGGAATGAAATTAGTCCACATTTGCTTTAACGGTACTTTTTAATGTTACTTTTGAAGTTAAAATGTTAATAATGTTCCCTGATAGTGTGTGTGTGTGTGTGGAGGGGCGAAATATGGCTTTCGCCCCTTCTCCTCAGTGACAGGAGGGACCAAATACCTGTTGTAACTAGTTATTCTAAGTGTTAACGTGTTTTGTTATAACTGTAACTTTTTTGTATTAGTTCTATCTTTTAAGTGGCTCGTGCTGTTTTTCGCTAGCTTTAATTATGATCTCTGTTTTGTTACGGTTCTTTCTTTTTTCAATAAAGTAACGTTAGATTATCTCTGCTAAATAACATCGTTCAAATAATTATTCAAACAGGTTATGGGCCATCAACTCGCTGGAACCTGTGCTAGTAAGTAGATCGATGAGTTTTTTAATAGAATAATAGATTCACTACATTTGGAAGCAATTGCTACCGCTATTGCTTATTATACCGCTATTAGGCTTAGCTATACCGCTAACGATAGACTGCTATTGCTTAGCCAAACTTGTGTCTAGTTCGACAGTATTTGTGATTATAATTAAGAACTCGTTTCACCTCAAGCAAACGATTCCAGAAAGAATGGATTTAACAAGACACGTTAAATTATTAACTGGAGAATCTGACTGGCCAATTTGGAAAAAAAAAATTAGAGACTTGCTAGATTACCATGAAGGAGCTCTAGAAGTGATTGATGGCAAGCTAGTCAAGCCAGAACCTTTGCTCAGCTCAGAAAATGCAGATGCAATCAAGGATCACAAGCAACAGAGTGATTTCTACCGCAAGGCAAATAGTTATGCCAAGTCTATGATCGCAAGTACGGTTACTGATACAGTGTATCAGAAAATCACGGACAAAGAGACTGCATGTGAGGCTTGGGAAGCTCTAAAACAGCAGTTTGAAGCCACTTCAAAAGATCAGCTATTCAAAATTTGTACAGAATTTTTTGCTTTTAACTGGTCACTTTGCGATGATGTTTCCACACACATTGCTAAACTCAGGAGTCTGTGGAACGAGCTGAACAACGGTCTCAAAGATAGAGGTGAAAACAAGCTACCAAATCTAATGCTAGTGTGCAAAGTTTTAAATATTTTGCCAAGCAGCTTTGAGACGTTTAAGTCCAGTTGGATGTTGTTAGCCAAAAATGAGGACCGGACTTTCGATGAACTTACAAATCAACTGTGCATGTTTGAGAGGAATTTTGCAAAATCTGAAACGAGTGAAAGAACCATTCAGGAAGCTTTGCCAGCTACTAACCAAGACAGGCATAAGCAAGATGGCAAGGGTAGATTCCTGAAGCAATTAAGGAAAGAAGACGTCTGCAACTATTGCAACAAAAGGGGACACTGGGTGAAGGACTGCTTAAAGTGGATTTCCGATGGAAGACCGAGCAGGAAAAAACCAGTGAATGGAAACATGGAGACTGCCAATGTGTCCCTGATGTCCATCTGTGGTGAAGTCTGTGCTGCTGAAATGGATTTAACGTCCTTCTGGGTTGATAACGGAGCAACTCGTCATATCACAAATTGTCCAGAGTATTTTGTAGAGTTTACTAGTTTCCATAGTCCTTGTTGCATTAAGGCTGCTGGAAAAGAAACCTTGGCTGCACTCGGAAAAGGCACTATTTGTGTAAAGACCACTATTAATGAGAAATGCCAAGAAATTCAACTACAAGATGTCTGGTATGTGCCCGAGTTAAGCAGAAACTTGTTTTCAGTGCTGGCTGCTCAAGATAGGAATGTCAATAGTGAATTCAGGTCATCCCCTACTGAGTGTTGGCTAATAGTCAATGGAGTAGCTGTACTATATGGAACACGAAGTGTAAATGGAACTCTCTTCAAGGCTGCTATTGAACCGATTGTGCCTGAGAAAGGAGCAGAAGTAAATGCAGTTGTGGAAGACAGCTCCTTGTTGCAGCTGTATCATGAAAGATGGGGACATCAAGATAAACGCCACATCAAAGATATATTGCAAAAAGAACTGGGAATCAGTGTTCGCCTAGATAACGAACCCTGTGAATCATGTGTTTATGGCAAAGCACATCGATTACCATTCGGAACCAGAAAGAAAGCTTCCCATCCTGGTGAACTGGTTTCAGCTGATGTGTGTGGACCCTTTGATTACTCATTTCAAAAGAAACGATTCTTGGTTGTATTCAAAGATAGTTATACCAAATTTCGCTATAGTTTTGTAATTAAGGAAAAATCAGAAGTAAAGAATGTGCTTAAGCAAATGCTCGCTCATGCTAAAAACTTAGGGCATTCTGTTAAAGAATTTCTCAGTGACAATGGAGGTGAATTTGACAACAAAGAAGTTTGTGCCGTTTTATGCCAAGAAGGAATCACGCAAAGACTAACTGCACCTTACACGCCAGAGCAAAATGGCGCCAGTGAACGTGAGATGCGCACCATTGTAGAAATGGCAAGAACATTCAAATATTCAAATCCTGATGCCAATTATCCTGCTGCAATGTGGGCTGAACTCGTTACCTCTGCTGTATATATTTTGAACAGAACAGGCAAATCATCAGTGGAAGGTGCTAGCCCATATGAATTGTGGATGAAAAAGAAACCTCGCCTGAAACATTTGCGAGTGATGAGTTCCACTTGCTATGTTCATGTTCCTGTTCAAAAGAGGAGGAAAATGGACAAGAAAGCTGTCAAGGGCTATCTTGTTGGATATGACGGTGATGAGCGTTACAGGATTTGGTTGAAAGGAGAGAACCGAGTGATTTTCTCAAGAGATGTAATTTTTCAAGAGAAATCTAGCAAATATCACCACATTGAACTGATGATAAAAGGACTTCCTGATGAGGGAAAGTCCGATGAGGAGAAATTGATTGCAAAACAAAAATCTCAAAGCGATTCTGAAGATGAATCAGAAGAAAATGAGCCAGGAAGGACAAGTGATGTCGAAGAAGACAATGGTAAGGAGCTCAAAAATTCAGGTGATAGACAGTTGCGAAACCGTTCTCTATTACACCAGCACGCGTTTGCAGGCTCAAGCGCAGCTTGTATGGTCTGAAACAGGCTCCACGTTGCTGGAACAAGTGTTTTGGCCAGTTTTTGCTGACACTTGGTTTTAAAGCAAGTGATGCTGACCCGTGTCTATATATTAGAGAAGAGAACGGTAATAAAGTACTCATAGTGTTATATGTTGACGATGGACTGGTTGCTGCAACTAACCAAGAGGACATGGATGCATTCCTTAGAGAATTAAAAGCTAGATTTAAGATGTGCATTGGAAAAGTTTCCTGCTTTCTGGGACTTGAAATTGAACGTCACAAAGATGGCTCTATTGAAATTAATCAGAAAGGATATGCCAGAAAAATCCTCCAGCGGTTTGGATTTGAAGGGTGCAAACCTGCACTAACTCCCATGCTGAAGGAATCTAAGTTCCTGAAACCTGAGGACATCAAAAGACCGGATTTCCCATATCGTCAGGCGGTTGGTGCCTTAATGTATCTGATGGTGGGAACAAGGCCAGATATAGCTTACAGTGTTGGGTTTCTATCCAGGTCACTAGAAAATCCATCTACAGAGGATATTATGAGAGTAAAGAGAGTGTTCCGCTACATAGCAGGTACAACTAATCTGGCAATCACTTACCATGTAACTGGTACAAGTAGAGTGTTGGAATGCTACAGTGATGCAGATTTCGGTGGATGTTCTAATACAGGAAGATCAACATCTGGTTCAGTAATGGTATACGCCGGAGGTGCAATTTCTTGGCACAGTCAGAGACAATCTATTGTAGCCACTTCAACCACAGAGGCTGAAGTTGTGGCAGCATCTGAGGCAGTCAAAGAAGTCCTTTGGCTTACAAGACTGTATCAGGGAATAGTGAACCTAAAAGAAGTGCCCTCACTTCAAGTAGACAATCAAGCAGCTGTAAAGCTTGCCCACAATCCGGAATATCATCGAAGGACCAAACATATCGAAATCAAGCATTTCTTTATTCGTGAAAAAGTGATGGAAGGCAAGGTGCATGTTGAAAAAGTATCAACCGAAAGACAACTTGCTGATATTATGACCAAGCCATTAACCAAGCCTCGGTTATTGATCTTGTGTCAACAAATGGGACTTATGAACTAATCAATCAAAAACCCAATTAACAAGGGAAAGTGTTGTAACTAGTTATTCTAAGTGTTAACGTGTTTTGTTATAACTGTAACTTTTTTGTATTAGTTCTATCTTTTAAGTGGCTCGTGCTGTTTTTCGCTAGCTTTAATTATGATCTCTGTTTTGTTACGGTTCTTTCTTTTTTCAATAAAGTAACGTTAGATTATCTCTGCTAAATAACATCGTTCAAATAATTATTCAAACAATACCCCCTGCCCCCCTGTTGGCAAGTGCCTGTTTGCTCTCCTCCTGATCGGGGCCTGCATCCATTGACAGGAAATGAAATTAGTCCAAATTTTTTTCAACGGTACTGTTTAATGTTACTTTTGAAGTTAAAATGTTAATAATGTTACTTGATAGTGTGTGTAGGGGACTAAATATGGCTTTCGCACCTTCTCCTCAATGACAGGAGGGACTATATACCCCCCCCCCCCTGTTGGTACGTGCCTGTTTCCCGTCCTCTAGATCACGCCCTGCATGTATTGACAAGAAATTAGTCCACATTTGCTTTAACGGTACTTTTTAATGTTATTTTTGAATTTAAAATGTTAATAATGTTCCCTGATAGTGTGTGTGTGTGGAGGGGCGAAATATGGCTTTCGCTCCTTCTCCTCAGTGACAGGAGGGACAAAATACCCCCCTCCCCTGTTGGCACGTGCCTGTTTGCCCTCTTCCTGATCTGGGCCTACATCTATTGACAGGAAATGAAATTAGTCCAAATTTCCTATAACGGTATTTTTGAATGTTATTTTTGAAGTTAAAATGTTAATAATGTTCCCTGATATTGTGGGTGTGGAGGGGCGAAATATGGCTTTCGCCCCTCCTCCTCAGTGACAGGAGGGGCCAAAACCCCCCCGGCCCCCCCTGTTGGCACGTGCCTGATTTGCACTCAGAACTCCTCACGTAAAGTTAATGAACTGGGAAGGTAATCGAATAAAGATTGAACTTGTGCAACACAACTGGCTATTGGTAACGATCCGGTAGGCTGAGTTTTAATTAGTCATACTGGAGCAACACAATGGGCTTTTGACGACGCTTCGGAATTAATCATAGAGGATGCTCAATCTACTCATAAAAAATATGGTCAAACGTCGACCACAATTAGGGACATTTGATCCCCACCGAGGGCGCTATAAGTCATGCCTTCAGTGAACCCTGCCTGTTATTCCCTGTGTTCAGTACTCCCTTTTTAGAATTGAACTGAATTAAGGCATATATCGTCTGCTTTAAGTGTTTGTATTTTGATCCCAGGGATAGTTGCATTATCAGATTTATTAACGTTTTTTTTTGTACTTTACAATATTTTCATTGTTGGGTGATGCATTGCATTGTTTTAGTCGGAGGAATTATTGGTTGTGGAAAAACGACGTTGATAAACTTTATGTGTAATCATATTAATGAACTTTTCGGACACAATTTTGTCCTCAATAACGAAGAAAACTTTAATGAAAATAAAATATATGAAAAGGAATCCTCAAAGAACTGTTTAAATGTATTTAAGCTTATACTAGACGACGTATGTTCCATGAAAGAACAGTCTGAATTAGTATGGGTTTTGGAATTCTTGAAATATATATTATAGAAGTTTTTCGTAATCTTCTGAAGATCACACGCACACATATAGAAAGTGACCCCAAAAAGTGTTCGTACACTTACGAATTTCAACGAAATACTGTTCTATCCAAAAATAAAAATTTATATTTCTGAATGGGAGTTTTTTGGAAAAAAAATAACTTATTCTTAACAAAATGTTGGGATCCTATAAATTATTTTAAAAACATAGTAAAACTCTTTTTTGAAAATCAATTCAAAAAGTGACAAAAGAATTCTAGCTAAAGTTAGTGTACACTTAAAAAAAATCTACATATAAGAAAATATTGTGATATTTCGCTAAATTAGTCCTTAGTTAGGTATCCTATAGCATCCACAACAGCTTTTAAACGTCTGGGAATATAGTTCCATATTTTTTTGCAAGTTTTGCATGAATGTTTCTCCATTCATCAATCATTACTGTTTTTAGTTCACTTTTCGTTTTAATGTTGTGTGTTCGTACTCTAACCTCCAGTTTTCTCCAAATGGGTTCTATTGGGTTTAAATCCAGCGACTGAGGTGGTGTATTCAGAACTTTTTACAATTATAGACACCAGAGGCAAAAATTGAGAGCCATGTGCTTAGGATCGTTATCTTGATAAAAAAAACAAAGTTGTTTCCAATAACCAAATTTGGGGCTTATAATTTTAAACTGTAAGAAAATATGTAAATAAAGAGCATGATTCATTATACCCTCAATAAATATCAGTTTATATAATCCTGTTGGAGATATATCCCCCCCCCCCACACAAGGACACTGACATGCTTTGCTGTTCCTACTAAGTTCTTGGGATTAAGCTCCTCATTTTTTCTTCTCCATATAATTATACCTCCATTAGAACCAAAAATGTTAACTTCGCTTTCATCTGAAAATAAGACATTCTAATACGTTTTAGTGTTATTTATCATTGATTTTGCTAAAGAAAGCCCGTTATTTATTTTTCGCTCTTACAAAGCATTTTCTTTGGGCAGAACGGCCATTTAATTCAGCTGATCTGAGCACTCGTCGAACAGTTTCAAATAAAATTTAAATAGAAAAAGTTTCAGTAAATTTTGAAGAAATTTTTACATTACCCAAAAATGGATTTTTTTACAAATTTTCTAACATTAAATCTTTGATTACATTGAGTTAACTTTTCCAGCACTCCTTGTCTTACTTTGTTTTTAATTATTTAAACCGTTTTATCACATAGAATGAAATTCCTTTACGAATTTAGCAATATTTCAAAATGATTTACATCTACTATGATGAAAAATAATATATATCCTTTGTAGCATATGAATCCATACTGCCACCACTAATGAATTTTTGTTCTGACTTTCCCAAAGGAGTCGGACATATGGGCAAGATAAATGTTTGCTATACACCTGTTCTACAAACAATTCAAGAGATGAACAAACATGAGAATTCAACTTGCAAGTGGCAGAGTTTCATGAAACTCATGCAACTGATGATGCCAAAATAACGAATCTTCCATATTTGTGTTTTTGCTTGGTGATAAAACCAATTTATGTGGATAGGCGGAGTAGTGAAAGACATTCTAAAAATCAGCATTTCCACTAAGAATCAAGATTTCTGCCCTTAGCATTGTATAAAACATTGAATTATAACTCAAAAAATGCAGCTAGAAGAAAATGGACAAGAATTCAAAATTGCCCATTAGGCATTGTGGTAACCATATGCTGAACAAATAATTAAAATACCAGTTGAAAAAATTCATACTCAAAAGTTGCATATCTTGACTATATTATTTCTATTTGGATATCTTTCTTTAAAGAGATTTTAATCTTAGGCAAAGTTATTGGCATAGAAGTTGGAATTTATGTGAATCATAAGAAGCTCTGATTATTTACTTCATAATTTACCTCGCGTAGCAAAAACTACCTAACCATAGAATGATGATATGATACCAAAATGATTATACATCTGAACATGGATATTTATTACAAAATAATTTATCCATGTTATTGTTCAAATATTGATATTTTTAGAATTCGATTTGCTTTTTTAAATTGCATATATGCTTTTTGAAAAATAATCACAATTAAATTGAGATTTAAATTTGAAATGAGTTCGTGAAATGAGAATTTGATTTAAATGCAATTCTTATTTTTAAAACTTGACTATTGTGAAAAGTTTTTTTACTTTATTGATGGTGAGAGCTAAAAATTTTAATTCTGTTTCTGTTAAATTTACTTTTTATGTATATATTTTATAGATGCAAACAATCAAAGGTTGGAGAAATTTTCGCATTGACCTTTTGATGGCTGCAGAACATTATATAAGTGCTATTTGTGGTTTGGAATGTAACATGGCTGGTCCATTATCTGAAAGAAGCCAAACTTTGCTTCACAAGTTTGGAAACTTAAATGACTTTAACACTGAAAAGTCAGATGCAATTTTCCTTGTTGAAGACAATTTTTATTACCGAAGCATGAGATATGATTGGTTCCAGATAGCAAGGAGAGGTAAAATTTCAAACATCTCATTCATAAAAATAATATAATTGAATTATTGATGAACAAACATTGTACAGTAAACTCTTGATTATCAGCGGGCAGATCAATTGTGGTCACTTTGTTACAAAATGTTGTTAAAGGAACTTCAATCTCAAATAAAAAAAGTGTTTTAACACAAAGACAATTAACTGATTTTTTGTGAATAAGTAAATAAACAAACTTTTAAGTACTGTTTTTTTTTAAGTAAACTTAAATCTACTGTTTATTAATTCATAATTGTATGTATAGACACACTACTGTAAATAAAAATTGTTCAAAAATATTTGGGTGTTGATTTTTGCCCTTTTTTGCCATTCTGCAGTTGCCACGCCACTTAATTCCGCGAATAATCTAGTTTACTGTATAGAAAAATTTTAACTATAACTTTTGTTCATTATTTGATTTACTTTCAGATATTAGTGAAAAGGATTAAATTTGTTTTACAATATTGAATTTCAATCATTCTTTGAAATATGGTAAATCTGTTCAAGAAATTTTCTGCTGATCAATCAAATTTGTTCACATATAATTTATCAGAAGCATGTTACATTCTCTTTTTCAGTTTCTAAGGTATATTAATTTCTTTTGTAGCAAATGTGGGGTTTTGTGAAGTGTTTCTACAATGCCCACTTGATTCTGCTATTCAAAGAAATTCCAATCGTGGTTATAAAATACCTGAACAAAAGATACAGATGATGCTGTCCTGTATGGAATATCCAAATCCGTCAAAGCATAAATGGGAAAAGTATTCTGTCATCTTCGATTCTTTGCAGACACTTGATAGCCCTTCTCTGTAAGTTAATTTTAATAATTTAAATGAACTATTTTTGTTTTACGTTTTGTTCTTTACTATAAATTTTATAATAATGTTTATTAAATTCTGATTCCTTGTAAAATCATTCTAAATACAGTTAGATTTATGTAAAAGCATATCTTAGAAACTCCTCTAACATTAAATTTACCAACAGTGCAAATGTCCCATTTTTAAATTTAACTTAAATTACTTTTTAAATTTTAATGCTTTTCTTCAATTGACTAAGATTCTTTTCTGAAATATTTATCAAATTAATTTCTTAGTATGTATCTTTCTTTTTTCTCATCTGACATACAGATGAAGTGTATATGTTTTTAGTATGATGGTTCATTATTTAATGAGTTTAATATTTGCGATTTTACAACACCACATCATCTCTTAAACCATTCCTTATACACTTGTGCAAAATAATAAAGCATGCACACCACTGTAAAAGTGGTTCATGCTTGCATCCTAATGACAACAGAACATCTCATTTTCAAATTGTTTCTTAACTGAAGTAACAGTATCAAACTTTATGAATAATAATCAAACCTTTTTGCCTCTTATATTTTGGATAAAAATATAAAGAAATGAGATTTCAGTTGGAAGCAAAGGGATGTAAGAGAGAGAGAGTAGTTCTATTCCTTTTCCACCAATTTAAAGTCAATCTTTTCCAGTACTTTTTGTTTGATTTCATGTATCAGCACAAAATCAAACTGTATAAGCAATATTTTACTGTCGAAATTTTTGATATTGGAAGTAATCCTTATTGTACTTATCTCAACTTAACAATTTTGTCACATATCCCTTTACCTTCGGTAACATTTTATGTTCCACTTTTCTGTTTTATAGTGAAAGGAAGAGGGAGAATCACATTCTTGGGGTAATGTCACACACAAACATTCCCCCCAACTAAACATTCACAAATCGCTGTGGCTAGGGATTGACAGTAATCCGGCTGGATCTGGCCGGATTGGTACTTTGTTAATAAGTCTATCTAATCAGTATGTATTTTCCAAAATTGACTGAGTGAAAGTAGGTAAAAAGAATATTATTCCAAATTGATAAACAAAGCGTATTAGAAAATCAACTTTATAATTAATTAACCACAGGTAGGAAATCAATTACCAACAATAAATTATAGTAACTGCTAGTAGTAAGCATTAAACGATTGATGATGATCAGTCTTACTAGTTTCCACACAAAAAACATTAGTTTGTTTAAAATGTAGTACTTTTCTATTTATCTAAAATTAAGTATTCTCTATCTCTAATGTCATTGAGCAACTGACATATAAACTGTACCTAACCTGTATCAAATTAATATAAAAATCTAATCTTTGGCAGATTTGGTCAACATAACAATAAAGGGAACTCTTAATTCTTAATGCTTATATCAAAGTTATATAGTAATGAAAATTTTATAATAAAACACTTTTGAGTTTGAAAGAACATTTTAAGGAAACAAATCATATTAATTGTGTTGTCCCCCAACCTACTTAATGAACTGCAAATATAACCAGTGGCCGAGAAGGCCCTCTCAGCTTCGACACTAGTTGGTTTAACCATCATTAAGTAGTCATACCTAAGAGAAATATTTTCCTTTGACTCCCTCTATTTCATATGAAGTCATTTCTTTCTTCAGTATTTTCTCAAAATCTGTTTCTTTTCTAAAGTTTGTCATTTTGCAATAGTCTTCATTTTCCTGCAGAATTTGCTTTTCTACTTCTTCTTTTAATGTAAATTAGTTTCTAGTGAAAGTGAGTTGGAATTTAAGCTTTTTTTCTGATGCAGTATCCACATTTTCGTTGTCATCTTTAATGACTTGGTTTAATATTTTTTTAAAATTTCTTGTCGCATAAGATTCTTTTTTGGCATAAGAAACATATTGTCACTCTTGTCTCATGTTTTGATAATAATTTTTTGGATTCTTTAAATAAAGTAATATTTCTGTTATCCTGCAACGACGTTCTTTTACCCTTACACACAGAGCCTTTGATAATTCAGCACTTAAGACTGTGTCTTGTTTTTCCAGCTTTTCTAAATTGTAAAAAATCCTTTTTAAGTTTCCTTCCTTCACAAAAAGTATTATTGATAAATTAATTTATTATTTTTGCTAGAATTCTCCTAACTGATGATTGAAAAATATTAAGTTGATTAATTCACAATCAATTGCTTAATAAACGATTTTGTGACTTTAAAGTTGGGTTTGAAGAACTGATTATTTAATTAAAAAAAAATTTGGTTTTATCGATCCGATAGATATTGCTGGATCTGGTAGGTAGTCAAACAATGCTGGATCAGATTGCAATCCCTAGCTGTGGCATTGCAAGGACAACAGATTTTAGAGAAATAAGCAAAATAAAGTTGTACACTCCGTTTTCGCAAGAATTTTTGAGGAATTTTCGAATTAAACTATAATTTGATATGCATGCAGTATATTTGCTATGGTGAAACTGAATGTAAATATTAATTGTGATCAATGTGTGTAGCAATGGATTTAATTATGTCCGATTCTATAAAACAATTTTGTTCATGTAATTTTTAAAAAGTATTTATTTTGAATGAGTTTTTATGGGAAGTGTGTGTGTTGCAATAACCCTTATATGGAGATGAATTTAAAATATGAGCCATTTTGTGAAATTAAACTGATACATGGATATTCATATAGAGCACTATCAAGAAAGGAAAAGGCAGAACCCCCAAAACGTTCTTCACAGTAACTGAAGTCAGCTGTGTGTCTCAGAAAATCGCAAACAAAAATAAATGCAATCAAAAATGCAATAGGATGAGCTCAACTACATAAAATTGCTTGCAATTCAGCAATATAGTGAATATGAATGCAATGAGTGAATTGAGTTAGTCATAGTCATAGTCATATAGAGTGGGGAGGTCAGGAAAGCCCTAGGTGCTGATTCCACTAGGGAATATTGCACCAAACCCCATTGTTTTTCGATATTCCTGTCAGAGAAAGCCAGATTCCTTGAGAAAGGCCAAAAGGCTTTTGACAGGTTCTTCGTGAATTGTATCAAGTTCTGTTCCAAGACCTAGACTTGAGTGCCTTATGTGAAGCAGAGCTTCACATTCAAAAAGTATGTGGTGGGCAGTTTCCTCCACCATATTGCATTTTCTGCATAGAGGTTTTTCTTTAAAGATTCCCATCCTATGAAGGTGTTTTCTTAGGTGATAGTGGCCTGTGAGAAATCCAACTATCACCCTCATCTTACCCCTGCTAAGACAAAGGATCTGAGAAGATGTTTTCATAGAAGGTTCTTGAATCATAAGCCTTGCATGTTTTTGATCGGTGGTTTGCTTCCACTTTTTTGTAGTTTCTTTAAGCATTCTTTCTCCTATCACCCTTTTTGCAGTAGTCTTAGAGATCCCGCAAAAAGGCTCAGGGCTTAAAGGTAGGTCTGCAGTCCCCAGTTTGGCTAACTTATCTGCATTTTCGTTTCCTTCTACACCAGTATGCCCTGGTACCCAAGTAAGAAAGATCCTATTATGGGTCCCCAAGTCATGTAGAAGGTTCCTACATTCCCAAACAAGTTTAGTGAATTGAGTTACATTACAGATTTATTTTTTAAATTTCATTATTCTTTACCCATATGTTGGGTAATGCTAAGCAAAATGAAATTTTGAATTTTTCTATTTCTATAATGCCTTGACTATAACATTCATTAAATTTGATAATTCAGGTAAAAAGATTATATTTTCAAGATTAATTGGAATGCAAACTTGAATTTTTTTGTGCACATAATTATTTAAAAATAACTTTTCCTTTGATAGGAGTGATTATTCACTCTTCCCTATTCTTTTAAGTGAGCTGCATAGCTTGTTACTAAATATTCATGTAGCAATAACAATCTTATTAAAGTACTGACGTATAAAGAATATTACTTATATTTTGTGAATGTGTTTATTTTCTTTTAATTAAAATGTTTATAAAATATGGGATTCAATCTATTCATTTCAGACAACAGATTTTATGTAATCCTTATAGTTACCTGATTGTTAATGTTCACTTATGCATAATGTGTTAGATTTTTTAGAAAAAAAGTTCATGTTTTGTCTTTTATAAATTTGCAAAATATCATAGAATTCAAACTGCTCTACTAAAAATAAAGTTTTACAAAACTATTTTATTTTTTTAGAAAAAGTGTCATCAATACCATAGAAAGAGCAGCAAAGAACCCAGCTGAAATAATGATAACTGAAGAAAAGGTATTGCTTTCATTAACTATTTAAATAGTGCCTAATAGATTTCGAAAAATTGAAATTAGAACTACTCTGAGTGTTTTTTGATTTGCTGGTTTAAATTTATAGTTTGATTCAACATTTTTTGCTAGTATATTCTTTTTAATACAAAAAGAATCTCACATCCAAATATTATGAAAAATTAATTATCATAAGCAGCGGTTCCCAATCTGTGGTACGCGATGGATTGGTTAGGGGTATGCAAAAGTAATATTGATAATGGCGGAAAACATTAGAAAAAGGAGGCTAATTAAAGCCACAAAAATAGGCTATAGAGTTTTGATTTATGCGAAGTTTGAATATTTCTTCCTGCATGATTAATATGATGATTCCTTTGCGTAGATAAGTAGCATATGGCACCGGTACTTACGGTATGAAAAAGCATGTGAAAGACTTAAGTTATCAACAATTTAGTCCATGTTAAACTTGTCATCGACCATGTAGCATCATGCTTCGCTTCTCATGTGTTGATTGTATTATTTGTGTGTTCCTGTTTCATAACAGCTTAATTTGAAGTATTCATTGATTTGAGTGTTTTGTGCCTCAAAATGGATAGGTGGTTGAAAACTAGAATTCTTGAGAGAGCTTCAGTAACATTAAAATTCAACCTGCTGATTTGGTAGCTGCAAGTACTTCGAAGCAGTCCTGATAATTTACAAGAGCAAGGGGATGAGAGCACAGCCACTGATAGGTCTGTCCTTCCAAGATGTGAACTTAACACTATTAAAAAAACTTAAAATATATGTGTTCTGTTAGAGAAGAGAAAATATTCTGCTGAATACGTGTTGTGAGTGCAATCTAAATTCTCCCTGTATTTAATCATAATCATATCGTTTTATAGAGCTGATGCATCTGGCCATGGCAACTATATTGTTAGTTATGTTTTGTAATGTGTGGGTGTTTCATTTTTGTTTGTGTAAAATAAACTCTTATGTTTTTCTAAAACCTGCTGATAGTTATTTAAATAGCAAAATCACACTCGGCACTGTTACAACTGGATATACAGATTTTCATTCACGGAAGATGAAGACTGTCAGAAACCACTGCGATTGTTAGGAGATATTGTCCTACGGTTGTATGAAACTATCTTTATTGATACACCGTTTAGAGACAACATCCTATTTATAAGCAAAAATGTTAGTTTTTTCGGCGACTATCAAACGTCCCTAATCTTAATTCTTAAACCTCATCTGGAAACAAAGTCAATGAGATGCAGTTGAAGCATCATACAGAATAAGTAACCGTATTACCAAAAGCAGTAAAAATCATACAATCGCTGAAAATTTGATAGCTCTTTGTATCAAAGATGCTGTTCAATGTATGTTCAGTGTAAACTACCAAAAGCAGTAAAAATCATACAATCGCTGAAATTTGATATCTCCTTGTATAAAAGATGCTGTTCAATGAATGTTCGTGTAGACTATGTCCAAAACATTAACAATATTCCATTCTCAAACAATACAGTTTCTCGAGAATTAAGGATATGTCTGAGGACATTCAATCGACAGTAATTGCAAGAATAAAAAGGAGTCCCCTTTTTTCACTACTGCTGGATGAAAGCACTGATATTACCAGTCTATCAATTTTGCTTCTAGTTACAAAGTATTTAAATGATAACATGGTTGAAGAAAATCTTTTACTTTGCCATCCTCTCACTGAGATGTAAAGGAGAGGACATATTTAACGCCATTCAGTGTTACTTTCAAGAATACCAAACTGATTGAATCAATTACTGTGATGTTTCCATGTATGGTGCAAAATTTGTGTCTGGCTGTTATACAGGTTTACATGGTCGCATCAAAGAAGTCACTTCTCATGTATTTTGGTGTCATTGCAGTATTCATAGATAAAGCCTAGTGACCAAATACATGCCATATTCTTGAAGTAAGTGCTTAATAAATCAAAATTGTTAGTTTTTATTAAAGTCAATTAAATGGAATCCATACTATTCAAATCCTTGTGTGAAGAGATGAACAGCCACCATAGTTACATTACTTTTACACATGATAGTGAGGTGACTCTCAGGAGGAAAAGTATTCCCAAGATTGTATGAATTGAGACACAAAGTTAAAGTATGTTTCATAGACCATTCATTTGAGTTAATCTGTAAGTTTTATGAAGGGGAATGACTTCAGTAGTTTGCTTACTTGTCCGATATATTTTCTAAAATTAACAAATTAAACTTAGGATTACAGAACAGTTCTGTAACTATCTTTGTGTGTGTGCAGTGTCTAACAAAATCAAGTCTATGATCAAGAAACTGGATTTTTGAGAAGCATGCATCCAAAAAGACAAGTGTGAAGTTTTGAGATACTGCACAGTTTCTTATGTGAGAACAAGCTGAAATTGTCAAATGAATGTAAAAGTAGTATAATAGCTCACTTAGAAGGATTTAAGGTGTCGTTTAGACAGTATTTTCTGAGGCAAAATAGTGGAAATAACTGTATTTTAAATCTATTTAATTAATTGTTTTTCAACAAACTTAAAAACTATCAGTTTTTGAAAAAGAAAAATTGATAAAACTTTCAACCGATTCTTAGAATTAGATTTCAAAAGAGAAATCTCATTGACTTCTTGGCAGTAGTGAAATATATATATATATATATATAAGTATATATATAGCCTCATATAAAAAGTGAAACTGCAAAGTATGAGACACATCTAAATTATTTTCCGAATTACAAGACACTAAAAACTTGAACCCACTGCAAAATTGGCCACATTGTTGGTAATGAATCTTGTAAATTCTTGAGTTCCACATGTGCAAAAAAACTGAACTTGGGCTTATTTTAGATACTATGAAACAAGCCTCTAATTAATATAATGCAATCATGGCTTTTTATAACAGGGTTCCCAATCAGCTTTTCTTGGCAATAGACAACCATTTATGAAATCAGTGATTCAAAATCGATAAGACATTTAAAAGGAGTTGAATGCACTTTTTTGATACCAAAAAAGAAAACATATATAGAAAAAACGTCAAGGAAACCAAAAGTGTCTACTTTTCTAAACAGTATTGTATGACTATCTTTATGGAAAAATTACATTTATATCAGGCCCATAAATGCTTAATATATACTTTAAATTTGAAGTTGGAACTCGAAGTAAATTTAAAACTCATATCTATTTTATGGTTCAAAATGACTGAACATGAAGAACATTGGCTGCATAGGTAATCACACTTCCATTCTGAAATCTGTCTTTTTATGCATTAAAAATTTTACTGTAATTAAATAAAAAAATTTCATTTTGAATAGTTTATGGTAATTTAGAAAATGTGATGAAATGTCAACTAGAATGTGTAAAATGTGAACTTGCATATTATTGTTCAAAACTTCAATCCTATTATTATTTTTTTTATTGTTTTTAATTTCTTAGGTTGAAGCCCAGAAGATTTGCTCAAAGAATGCAATTCATCAAGCAGATAATATATTAAGAAAAATAATATCAAGAAAAATATCTCACTTCAAAGGTGTTTTATTAGTTTTATCCTTTTTTAGTTTTATTCAATTGATGCTATGAGTTAGTTAAACTAATGTGAACAGTATCTATATAAATAAGAATGGAGTGTTTGTTTGTACATTCAATATTTTCTACCCATTTCAAGTTTTCTATCCGTTTTGGACCCTTCTGATGCCGAATCCGCCTTTTTCTCGTTTGGTGTCTGTCTGTATGTTGTGCCCTATACACGTCCACGCGGTTTAAGATATTTTCATGAAAATTTGCATACAGTGAGTACTTATCTTCATTTAGTGAGTGGCATTGGTTGCGAAAGTCTGTCTGTCCGTCTTTCTGTTCTATGCTCGATTTTGTGTTTGTGTGTTTGTGTAGACATCACATGAATTGTATTCCAGATATTTGATTGCATTGTATTTTATTTTATACATTATCTATTAGTTTAGTGAATGCAATATTAAACATTTCTTTATTGTTATATTTAGTTGCGTTTCATGCTAAAACACTTGAGTAAGTATACTTAAATCAACCATAATTTGGTAGTTTTGGAAAAATTGGAATGTCTATTGAATATTACGATTACTTCGATTGCTTTACCAGTACTGCTGAAAAAGTAATTATTCTTCAAATTTTTTTTTTTTTTATGGAATTTCATCTCTGATACTTCATTTATTTCGAGTCTTATTTTTATTCTTTGCGCAATGAAAACGATTTTGGAATATTTGAGACAGACGATATTTTTCAACGAAACGAGAATGAACAAGATCGCGCGAGCAGAGATATTTTTTCTGATTCTTTCGCTCTGAATTAATTTCACATTTCTAAATTTTGTACACTTTTAGTTGTAAGTTGTGGCAACTGTGCGAGATCAAGAGATAAAATTGAATCACAAATTAATATCTTTAGAACAATTTTTTACGACATCTTTTATTTTGTTTTATTTCGCTGTTTCCTGTTTTAAATATTTATTATTTTAATACATGTGTTTTTCATCTCATCCCACGCAACAGCACCACAAAGTATTAGACTTAAAAATGTTAGGTAAGTCAGTATAAATTTTCAGTAAATTTTAAGTGTAGTTATGCCATTATTGAAAGAATAATGCCGTTATTTGAAGAATAATGCCGTTATTTAAAGAATAATGCCGTTATTTAAAGAATAATGCCGTTATTGAAAGAATAATAATGTTTAAAAATCCAAACTAGAACTTTTTCCAACATTAAAAAATTCGTTGTAATAATGACAGAAGATTGCAAAATTTCACAATGTCGCATACCGGAGGCAAGAGTGCCACAAGTAAAAAAATATTGTTTTGTTGACTATGAGTGCGAGAGCACTCGCCGTAAATCGTAATTTTAATTAATTGAGTTGAACATGAAAAGAACTTAAGAAAGGGAATTCCAAATCTTCCTATAAATCGTCTTTTATAATAGTAACCTTAGTATCACCTTTCGTCATTTTGTAGCTTTGTCATACAGCAATTGTGCGATGTATGTGAAATGTATTACATTAATGGATATGCATGTGTAGGATTTCTGTCCAAAGTAAGTTGTAGAAAATATAAAGATGGCGAAAGATGTTAAAATAAATTTTTATTCTACAAAAAACGTAAGTCATTATATATTTTGATTATCTCTTCAGTCTAGAGTAAACCAATTCAAACCGAGTAAGGTCGGGTATTTTGCTAGTATTTAATAATATTAATGACTTTGTTTAAAAATATCATTTTGCTTACTAGCATGGAAAATTTCTTCCATTCTAGCGAACACATTTGCTGAACATTATTATTGAAGGAAATTTTCTGGTAATTAAAATGACATATATTTACTCATTTGAACTTAAGGGCATAAAATGATTTTTAAAGTGCACTAAAATATCTGAGTAATATTTGAGTAACCTCTCATAATTAATTTATTTTCCTATAGTTCTGTCAAAATGTATACATATTTGTCACAGGAGATTGGATGTCTTAAATTAATTGGTTACATAAGATATTCAGAGTGAAAAATACATAAAAAGAAGGTGTTTAATAGTTAAAATAATTAAAGAAGTAAGTATATTATCAGCTTTAAAAATTATATTAAGAGGTGCAGTATTTTCTGTAAATTTCCAACTGTGACTAGAGTATACTGGAACATATTGCTTGATTATTGAATTAAATCTGTTATTGTCTAATTGACTTATGAATAACTAGTCTCAGTTACAAAACAAATTAGTTAATTTTCTTATTATTGTCAAGCCCTGTATTGAATATGATAATTTAACTGTTGTGCAAGTATACAACAACATGCTTTTGAAAAAAATTACAAGTATAACAATAGCTAAAAATGTGTTCATAGTTTTTGCTAATTTTTAGTGAATACTTTACATTTTATCTAAAACATTTTAATATGTATCTTTAGCACTAAAGTCATAATTTGACATGAGTTTTCTTATTTTCTCTAGAAAATATTCCAAGTAAAGAAGAATTGAACACTTTAATCTCATCTGCCGTAGATACTCGACAAGAGGTGTTAAACAATATGAGGCAAGGCTCCGTACATTTATCCAGAGATCTTTTGGAAAAGTTACAAAATTCAGGAATCGAAAGTATTCAACTTGAATATGAAGAATTTTTAAATGAACTTTTTGAGAAAGTTTGGAATGAAAGAACATTGGATATGAACATTAAATTAGCTGCTATGACGATAATAAATGTTAAAAATGACTCATGATTAAAACTTGCTGTATACAGTATATTTATGTATTGCATTTAGAGAGGATGAATATCACTTATGCAAATGTATGATTCAGGTCTAAATTTGAAAATGAAGTTTTGCTTCATGTTATTAAAATAAGTATATATATTCAGAAATATATAATATTTAGGGATTTTAAAAGAAACAAAATTGTATAGATTATAAATATAAAATGATACATGAAAAATATGCATTAATAATTCCTAAAATACTTTAAATTGATTTTTACAGTTGAATAATGCTAAAGTATGCACAGATTTATGAAATAATTAGGATGTTTTCAGTGTAATGACATTCAGCTATTTGTATTTAAGAAACTGAATGCAAATGAGTAACATCATATTTAATAATGTTTCTGTCACATGTATTTTACTTGTACTTATATGCATGTATAAATTAAGTATTTTTAATGTTTTTGTAGATAAAAAGCTTACATTTATTGTTTTTATTTGTATAAAATATATAAATTCTAACTCAAAACTTGTTTAATCTTTGTACACGATAGAAAATTATCAGAGTTTTTTCAAGTCTGTTGATTAATAAGAAATGCAGAAAAATTTTGAAAAGCTAAACTAATCATAGATTTTTGCATTCACTATAGTGCAAAGGTTTAATTTCAATTGGTAAGGTGATGTATTATAGTTATATATTGTACAGAAAAGTTTTACTGCACTTCTATATTTATTTTGTATAAGATGAATCTACCTAGGATGCATGTTAAGTTGTTATCAAGATCGTTCTCTGCATAGTTGTCTTAAAATATTGTTTCAATCCATGACTGAGCAGATATAAGTGTTTATTATCTGAAAGATGTTAGAATGAATTAGGTCAAACAGAGATTAAAGGGAGAATTTTAAAATTATTCTGTGCAAAAATACTCTAATTTTTTTTAATGCCCAGATATATTTTTATAAAAGCTGAGATACTGTTTCACAACTATTGTGTAAAAACACAAAAATATTTTATAAAAGCTATATATTTTTTATAAAAGCTAGTATACAATTTCACAACTATTGTGTAAAAACACAAAATATTTTTGCTTCTGAGCTTGAAAGCTTATGTAAGTTATAACTTCAATATTATTTCTGTCATCGAATTTATTAAAAATATATGACACTTGTCATCATAATATCGTTTCATCTCTGAAATACTTGTTTTAGTATAATATTTCACATTAGGAATATTTGTGGGACAACATAGGTAATTTTTTGAAAGCATTGTGTAAAAGGATAAACTTTTAAAGCTAAAGACTATTTTAATCCAGAAACTCCAAAACATAAAGTTTATCCTAAATTTTCAGTTTAAAAATTGCTTAGAAATGGCTATGAATCATTTTAAAAAGCTTTCTGTTGTAGAAAAATTAAAAATATTTGGATAAAGTTAGCAGCATGGATTCATATGGATGTACCATTTCGTTTCATCTTATTTTCATTTGTTATTTTCTATATGTTTATTTATTCCTTTGTTAACTACTTAATGCATTTTGTTAAGGGAACTACTTGATGCATCTGTTTGAAACCAACAGTTAAAAACCCTTAATGAGAATTTGAGTAAACATAAAGATTCATTTTGAGAATATTTTACATCTGTTTATATACATTGTTTTACTAATTTTTTTCATGTTTAGTAATGTATCCTTGTTTGATAGCTCAAGTCATTTGTCTTAAATCTAACACTTTATGAATTCTAAACTAAAGAAAAATCTAGAAACACTAAACTTATTATTTAATTATTAATACTTTATTCAATATTTTTTGTTAAACATTTTTATTCTTGATGGTTTTTCTCAGCCATCACTTAATTAGGTGGGCTGCTATTGAAATCAACATCAAACAGCAATGCGTTCATTTCTTCAATGTTTGGTAGATCTCTGCAATGAAAATAGTTTATTTCCCATGCATAATATTTCTTCTGCTTTAAATAAAAAGCTTTTCTAATTTTTTTGAATGAACTCGTACCTTTCCAGTTTTAGCTTATCTTCATTCAGAGTGTTTGAAATTTTACAAGGCATTTGTTTTTTATCCATGTTTTGTCCTTGATGAAAATAGAAAAATTAAAAGAGTAAATAATGGTAATGTAAATATTACATTTTTCTGACCTAATTCGGGTTCATTTAGTGGTGCCGTTATCTGTGTTGGCTTTATCATATCTTTTATGAATTTCATTTTGTTTTAACAATTAGTGTTTTACTTATGACTAATTTAATATTTTAATGAAACGTTCTTCATGTGATGACGAATTGAAAATTATCTGTTCACATCTGTATTTCTGAAGTTTATAGTCTTAATTTATGTTCCTTTGCCTCATTCTATCTAGATTTAGATCTAGTATTCACTTTACCATCCCAACAATCTTTAGGACTTGCACACACAGATTAATAAATACCACAAGGAAATTACATAAAATAAGTAACATTGTAATAAAATTAAAAATGTTTCAGCATAACTATCCTTCTATAAATTTAAAGGAAAACAGGAATTTAAAAATATTTGGAAATTGTTTCTTCAGATTTAAAGTTCTAAAGATATTTCCATTTATAAATTATTAAGAAAGTGTAACTCTTAGTTACTTTAATTTAATTCTTTAATTCGATTTAAGATTAAGGTTTTGACAAAAATATTTACTTATGTGTATGTAATCTTTTCCATAAAAAAAGACTAAATTTTTTAAAATTAAGGTTAACTATTATTTCTCAAGTTATACTAGACTTACAAAGATTACTAAGAAGCCTTGGATTACAACACTTTTTCATATTGAAAAATTGTTGTTTATTATAAACGAATTTATGGATTTAAAAGTTTATGTGTCAAAGATATTATGGGTCATTCCATATAGAGACACCTGGTGGGTGTTACATGGCTTTTTCAAATTTCCCTTATGGATAGACATAGACATGGCAACTAAACCCAGAAATCTCAATTAAAGAAAATATTTTGTCCAATGTATAATGATATTTGAGAATTTTAAAAAATTGGTCAATTTTACAAAATGGTGCCCATTTTGGATTTTCCACACAAGATTAAGAAGATTTTTTTTATGTCGTTTAAAAAAATATTTATTTGTATATATGTGTAATCTTTTCCATAAAAAAAGACTTAATTTTTTAATTAAGGTTAACTAAGATTTAATAGAGAATATTATTATTCCTATATTTACAAAGATTACTGAAAAACATTGGTTTATAACACTTTTTTCCTGTTGACAAATTGTCGTTTACTATGTATACAAATTTATGGATTTAAAACCTTTTGATCTTGTGGGTCAATCCATATGGGGACACCTGGTGGGTGTTACATGGCTTTTTTTTATCAGTACAATAGACTACTGGTTGCTGTACTTGCACTCTTTAGAGTCACCCCCACAGTAAGTCATACAGGGCTTTTTCAAATTTCCCCCATGGATAGACATAGAATGGCAACGAAACCCACAAATCTCAATTAAAAAATATATTTTGTCCTATATCAACTGAGATTTGAGAGTTGAAAAAAAAAATTGGTCAAGTTTACAAAATAGTGGCTATTTTGGATTTGCCGCACTCAGAAAATGGCCTTAACTTGAGAACTAATAGTTCAAATTTAGTAATTTTGACATGAAATGTAAGTCATTTCAGGAGTGTATAAAATGCAAAAACAATGGCAATTTTACATTTTAGAGGATTTTTTTAAATGTTAAGTGAAAAATCACTTTTATAAACAGTTTATTTAAAGGGTATGAAAATTTTGTGAAAATATTAAGTAACATTGGCACTTTAATCTGATAATTCCGAGGTAAAACTTTTGATTTCTGAATAAAAGCTATTGTAGTAGAACTAATTTAATTCAAAACGGTAGTTATTTTGCAAATGTAAAAGACTCTAGCCTTAAAAACTAATGGTCAGATTTGAATTTTTATGATGTATTAAATCAAACCAGGTGCACTTTAAATGTTTATATTTCAATACATTAAATTACAGTCCTATGAAATTTTTATTTAATTTTTTTTAAACCATACCTGTCTTTGGGAAAGTATACTTTTAAGCACTAGAAAAAATATTTTTATTTAAATTCTTTTTAAAAAATACGTAACAAAATGTATGGCAAAACTGCAATATCTATAGCTAAAAACTATTAGTTTTAAAATTTGAATATACCAAGCGAAAGCGAAGAATGCACTCTTTCTTGTGGTATAATTATTTGTAAAATTGGTTTATGAATAAATTTTCGATGCCATGAAAATTATAATTTCGCGATAATGTACAAATAGTTCATCTCGGAGATGCGCGGAGATCAAACGTTAAACTCCTTTGATGAAACTCGCTGCGACGTCATGGCACTGAGAGTCCAATCAGGAATATACAAATTATTTACATAGTTTCGCCATCGTAGAGGGTTAAAAACTGCGAAAGGAGTGTTGATTTGCAAAGCAAAACAAATGGGATTGCATAGCAATCACCGGGGGTTGGAAAATATCGGGCGGAGCCCCCTGGTATAATAAATTAGCATAAAATACATTAAATATTTATAACATTTAATTTTGACTGTAAAATGATACATATTTTCAAAATTAGCAACAGTAAAATTCCTATTATTCGCATCAATGTATTATCTTTGGTAATTAAAGGCATACAAGTTGATGAAGTTAGTATTTTTAGGTTATTTTTTAACTTAATTTTTTTTACATATTAACATCTGGTTCCTGATAATATTTTTTTGAAATTCAGGAAAAATCGGGACATTTCCCTTGAAACTGTAATATCTATAGCTTATTACTATTAGTTTTCAAATTCGAACATATCACAGGAAACCTTAGAATGTACTCTAAAGTACGGTACAATTATTCTTGAAATTGGTTAATAAGTAAATTTGACGCAATTAAAAGTTCGTCATACAAATTTCGGAACTTTCAGATCGTAATTTCCAAAACAAAACTGAAACTATCATAATCTATAGCTTAAGGTTTCAATTATAACTAAAGTGGCCGACCAACTGGTATAGTGGTTAAGGTGTTAGCTTATAGATAGGAAGGTTCCTGGTTCGAATCCGGGTCCGGGCATGGATGTTGCACCTTAAATTTGTCGTGGCCGAAAGTCCTCACGTTGGGTTGGTGTGGAAGTTTGGAGAGTAGGGTGCCAGCTCAGGTGTTGCTTCGTCATCTGACCGTGGTTCAAAATTACGAGGTGTTGACCTCGGATCTTTCCTTTAAGGGATTGATCCCGGACCGTCGTCAATAGCCCATTGTTGCTCTAGTACGACGTTAATTACAAATTACCATTACCATCTAACTAAAGAGTTTGGCAGATATGAAATTTTTCGTATATATATTTCGTTTTATATATATATATATATATAGATATATATATATATATATATATATATATAATAACAACATACAATATACAAAATAACATAACACACACAAAATAACAAAAAATAACCAAACAGCCGGGGTGCATTAACCAGAAATCGAAACTCGAAACTACCCATGCAATGTTTTTATGTTGTTTGGGTCAGGCTCCTCCCTGATGACGCCCTGATCCACCAACATTTCTTCATTTTTTATTATTTTTTAAGACTTTTGTTACATTTTTTTAGAAATTCTTGTGTTCTTGAAATATATATATATATATATATATATATATATATATATATATATATATATATATATTATTGTTTGACAAAATATGTGAAAAACATTTTACTATGTAGAATATACTTGGCTCTTCCAACAGTTGCCAAGTTCTATTTTGTTATTTATTAGTTCTTTAACAGAAGGGAGAATGTTTCGTCTGCAAAAAACAGCATTGTGTGCTGAATTTGTTTCTTTGCTTAAATTGCCTCTTCGTGATTCAGAAGTATTAAATAAGCAGTGCCCAGTATTAACAAAAATTCCAGATGAAATAAATCTATAACGGTGGAAGTATTTACAGAGCATATGGTCACCATGCGTCTTTAACGTCCCTACAAAGATGGAAGATTCATTCGTTTGTTTAAAAAACCTTTCAAAAGAGAATCAAAGAAATATTTTTTTTCGTAGCGAAATCCAAATTACCAACATTCCAAAATCAACAATACATTGCATGTCTGCAATCGGAAATTGGTGAATTGGAAAATTTTTGGATTGTGAAAAATTATGTTCGTACTTTCTTCATGGACAAAAGGTATCCTAATATATGGCCTGACCCTTTAGACGCTTGTTGGATTCCTTATGAATACATTAAAAATCGTATCCACCCATAATAACTACAGGAAGAACAAATGCTGCTCTTGATGAAAATCAATCAATTTAACTATTTTTTCAAAACTACAAAATAAACTGAATCATAAAACTTTTAACTTAGTCATTAATATCAATGTGGTGACTTGATTTGTGCTCAATATTTGTCTTTTAAAATTCCTCAATTAATGCAATTAATATATTGTTTACATAGTTCTCTTTAATCTTTAAATACTTATGTTTAAAAAAATTCAGTGCCCAGAAATTTTAATTTTATTTTATCCATTTATTGTGCATTAAGTACATTATTGTACATTATCAAGTTTCAGTGTATTCACACTTTTCTACAATATCCACAAATTCAAATTTCAAAGTATTGTCAGGACTCAAAGACTTCCGCTTTCTTAGTCGTCTGCTAGTATGCTCGTAATCGAATGTCAAAAATTTAAATTTTACCAAAGTCATAGAAATTCAAAGTGAAAACTTTTTGTTGTGCTTTTTAGAAAACCCAAATTTTATGTCAATTGTAAACATCAGAACAAAATTCTTTCCTCATAGTAGTAAGTTGAATCGTTAATTTCATCTAATGTATTTAAACAGATTCAAAATTTATTTTAACAATTTGATTTTACTGAGATTAATTTCATAGCATTTCCAACAAGTATTAGTAATTTAAGTTGATGTACTAGCTCTTTAGTGAGTATTTCCTTTTCTAATTTTAGTTCAAGTGTTCTTTCTTGAAGTAAATCTGCTACTATTGGATCAACTTAAAATATTTCAGTAATGTCAACTTGAATATCTTTTGTATTGAGCTTATATTAATTTTTGGGTATGAAAAATAATAATGGGTGTTTGTTACACATTTGGCTCTATTATAAGTAATTTTATATTTATATAATAAGAAAATGTAGATTATATAAAAAATTGACTAATTTTGAAATAATGTATTCAAAGTATCGATGCAATTTTTTTACAGAAATATTATTATTAAATATAAAATGCCTAACACATTTTGTAAAGAAATAAAAAAAATTAAATGAACAAAAATATTTTTTCTACAATGCTTCTTAAAAGTACTTTTCCAACGACAACCATGTTAAGAAAATATTAAAAATTGCATAAGCCTGTAATTGGATATTGTATTAATATGAGCCTGCTTTGAATTTGTGCAACATAAAAATTCAAATTTGACTGATTTTTAAGTTATGATCATTTTCGAATGTAAGATGAGACCACTGTTTGAAATACATGTGCTACATTAGAAAAGCTTTTATTCAGAAACCAAAAAATTTATATTTTAAATTTTCGTTAGATTAAAATACCTGTTACTTAATAATTTTACAAAGCTTTGAGAGAAATATGAGGGCTTATTTTTCTATAACCTTTTTAAGTGGATTGTTTTCAAAAATGATGTTTTCATTTTACATTAAAAAAATCTACTAAAATGTAAAATTGCCATTGGGGACTTGTGTTTTATATACACTTCTAAAATAAACGGCCTCCACTTGATACCAATATTACTAAATTTGAACTATTGGCTCTCAAGTTAGAGCCATTTATATACAATGCGGTACATCCCAAATGGTCGCCATTTTGTAAAATTGACCAATGTTTTTAAATTCTCAAATCTCAGTTGATATAGGACAAAATAGTTTTTTAAATTGAGATTTATGGGACACTGTGATTATCTGAAAAAAAAATTCCCTCTGTCTAGTGCAACAACTTTTTCTCAAATTGAGTTTTACATGGAATGATCCTCTAAGTCTACAATATCCACAAATTAAAATTTCAAAGAATTGTTATGACTCTAAGACTTTTCCGCTTACTTAGTCGTCTGCTAATATGCTCGTAATCGAATGCAAAAATTTAAATCTTACCAAAGTTATAGAACTTCATATGTGGAAACTTTTTCTTGTGCTTATTAGAAAACCCAAATTTCATGTCAAATTGCATAGCTTCAGAACAAAATTCTTTCCTCATAGTAGTAACTTGAATCTTTAATTTCATCTAATGTATTTAAACAGATTCAAAATTTATTTTAACAATTTAATTTTACTGAGATTATTAAGATAACATTTCCAACAAGTATTATTAATTTTAATTGTATACTAGTTCTTTAGTGAGTATATCCTTTTCTAATTTTAGTTCAAGTGTTCTTTCTTGAAGTAAATCTCCTCTTAGTTTCAGCATTCGCAATGTCACTTCTCGACCACTGAGACGTATCATCTTTTGAGAGAAAATATCACATTTACTAAAAATTCTAAAATTTGATAGGAAAAAAGTAATTTTAATAATTCATATTAAAAATTTGTAGCACACTATTTGGATTGTTTTTCTTAAAAAACTAATTCATGTATCAAAGAACTTAACCAAAAATTGGATATTAGTCAGGACCACCAAGATGATCACCATTAACCTCTTTCAAAACTAATGAAAGAAGGCTAAAGATGAATCTCGCGATCCCACATGAATGAAAAGGGGACTCTCCGTGATTTACAACGAAAGTAAAAGGGGAGTGTTGTATGTATTTTTCTATGAAAGAAACAACAACTCGTGTATTGCAATTGGAATTGCGATACACGAGTGATTCCATTCCTCTACGTAGATACCCTTTCAAGCAGATCTCCAATGAGATTAACTTTTTAAATTGTGACTAGGTAGAATGTTCTAGACTTTTAAATTTCCCCTTAAATTTTTTGCATTCCCATTGCAGCTTAATGTTGAGGAATGCATAAGCAAGGCGGAAGGAAGAACTCATTTTCGAAGAAATAAATAGGACATCGATAAAAAAAAGTATTTATTTTTCCATAACTAGGGGTTTCCGCCCCCTGCTCGCCTACGATTGCAAACCAACACTTTCGCAATTGATTTAGTTTTTTTTTAAGTTTAACAATTGATGCACCCTAAACCTAATAGCCGCATTAGTAAAAAATAGTCTCCATCTTGTTCCCTGTACAATTTTGAATAAACAATGTTAATCTCGTGATTTTCTGATCTGTACTTTCTCGGGAAATCGTCTGAGAATCGAGCAAAAAAAGCAAGTTCTGACTTTTCAACTTTCCGTACCATGACGTCGCAGCAAGTTTCAACGGCCAAATACAAAAAAAATCGTTGCTATGGTGATTGTTGCTACGATAAGTTTTATATCTGGCAAATTCGTTAGTTAGAAAGGTAACCTTTCATTTCCGTGTAGAAAAATGTACGCTATCGGAAAATTTTGGAATTATAATTTTTTTTTTATTGCATCGAAAATTTATTTATGAACCAATTTTACAAATAATTATACCAAAAAAAAAAGTACATTTTAAGCTTTCACGTAGTATTTTCAAGTTTTAAAACTAATAGTATTGAGCTATAGATATGACAGTTTTAAGTTTTGTATCGGAAATTACGATCTAAAAAGTACGAAATTTATGTGACCAACTTTTAATCACACCGAATTTATTTATTAACCAATTTCCAAAATAATTCTTCCATAAGAAAGAGTACATTCTTAGGTTTCTCGTGATGTTTTCAGATTTTAAAACTGATAGTAATAAGATATAGATATGGCAGTTTGAAAAAAATAACGAAATGTCCCGATTTTTCCCGAATTTCAAAAACATATTATCAGGAACCAAATTGAAATTTCTAAAAAAACTCGGCGAGGTGCAAAAATTCACGTTTAGAGGTACTCTAAAAAAAACTCACGACTAAAGACTGAAAATTTGTACACGTTTTGCTCACTCGCTTTAGAAATTTCACATTTTTCGACTTTGACACTTAATGCAACCTAAATTAATAGCCGCATTGGAAAAAATCTCCGTCTTGTACCCTCTACAATTTTGAACAAACCATGTTAATTTCGTAATTTTTTTTTATCCGTATTTTCTCGGGAAACCGTCTAAGAATCGAGTGACAAAACGAGTTTTCAATCCTGCGGCGGCGGTAACTTTTTTTTAATATAGAGAGAAAGATCCAGAAATTCAGCAAAATAATGTCAATTTGCTTCAAAAGCTTAAAATCAGGAGCTTCGGCAAAACTTTTCTGCTTTTTTTTTCGAAAAAGCCCAATATTGCGTAGGAATTTAATTAAAGTTCAATTTTGCTCATGATATTGACCAATCTTCAGAAAAGCATTTACGTCCGACCCCTAGTTACCCATAAAAGAACATTGTAATAAACTTCCCCATGATTGAAAAGTTGTTTACCCTAGAGAACACTTTAAATGTTAACAAATGCGGACATTTCTTTCGTAAACCCGCATTAAGCATCTGGAACCGCATCTAGAAGATGGGGTAGCTAATGAGATGGTCTTAGTGACACTATTCTTTTAGAAGTTCGAGGGGAGGTTGTTAGGCTCCTTTCACATGAGGTGCGTCTAACGCGCGTTTGACGAGGCTTTCAGGGTCCCGCTCTTCAAAGTCGCAAAGATAGAAACTTGAATTAGAGGAATAAAAAAAGATAATTTAATGGCGGGACTTCGCTAGCCTCGCCAAACGTGCATTGAAACGCCTCATGTGAACGTGGCCTTAAAGTTTCATGTGCAAGGAAAATTTCTAATGCTTTAGAAAGGTTTTCTTGAAATAAATAAATATAATAAACAAATAAAAAAAAAAACTATCTAAATACGTTTTGCAATTTGAAATTTGTCATTGTGATCACTGCGTGTACACACTAAAAATCATCGTATTAATTTTGTAATTATAGTTAAACTATTTGATACCTTTGTCCTCATGCCTTCCCGGAGATTTGCACATTTTCGTTCAGTTTCTCGGAGGTCCCTTTCAGCAGTTGTGATTTTATTTTTAACTGAAATTTATACAAACACTAAAAAAGGAAAAATAGAAATTTGATCGCAAACTGAAGTACGTGAATTTGCGATCTGTACCTTAGATAATACCGTGAAACTAATATTACAGAATGAATTTACGTATTTTGACATATCGGACCCTGGCAAGAAAAGTGACATCAGTCAAAAAATAAAAATTTTGATGTTATGTCATTGAAAAATATGTATGAGGTGCCCCAGAGTGTTATATTACTATTCTATAAAATATAATAGACGTTACCACCATTAATACTTACCTAAAATTTAAAAGTAGATTATACTATTTCAATATAAGTTTTATAGTATCCTTTAAGTTGATGTTTCTCAAATTCTGCAATTCTGAGTTGTGTCACTTTTCTTGCCGGGGTGTGATATTTCAATTTAATTTATATTTATGTGCTTCATTAACCTCAAATAATTTAAAAGGGGAAAGTTATGGCACAAGTTCTTGAATAGAATATGCTGCTAGACTAAATAACAAAAATAAAACCCGAACCTAGATAAAATAAAACAAACGATTTTGTATTTAATATCGTAATACAAATATAAATTCGTAGTAAAAATTAATACGATTAAAGTTTTGGTCAAAGGGTATAGATTAAAATATGTCAAATATCCCAAAATTAGTAATAGTTGGATGACACTTGTTTTTATACAATGAGAGGTATGAGTGGGAACGAAAACAATTTAAAAATCAAGACGATTTAATGTTATTTCTGTTTGTCATTGATAGTTTGGTGGAAAACAAGTGCTTTCAAATTCATTAGTGAGTTTTGTGCTCATTCCACTATAACAGACTATAAATGTACTAAAACACACACAACACATACATTTCTATAAGGAAGCCAAGTCATTATGACTAAAATCTAAGTAATATTAACCGAAACATTGCACACACAACATTTAACATGGCAGGTCTGCATTAATATTACGTTGTATTAATGTGTGTTTCTTAAATTCTAATTTTGTCTTATTTTCGACACTTTATTTCATTTATATATACGTTTTGAAAATTAAATATGAATTTTCTAGGAACAATAGAATAAAATATTTTACGTATACAATGGGTGACAAAAGTATTTAACCGCCTTACATATCTAACTAGTTTTCTGTATTTCATAAGGTTAGAAAAAATTTCGGTTTAATAATTTTACCCATAAAATGCTGTATTTTTATTTTAGCCCCTCATCAAATCAATCGAATAATTAAAACTTTGCTAAACATATTTAAAATGCAACGTAACCAATTAAGTAAGGAACAAAAAATATTCGACCATCTTCAGAGAGTAAAAGACATGTTGAAAAAAACCTGAAAATCACTAAGATTTTTTTGAGTTGCCTTAAGTCTTGTTTGCACCATGTATTTGGTGAAGCTAGAACCAATGTCATTCTCTTCCTCTTCACCTTGAAGATAGGTTGGTTTTTAGTGTTTCACTACTTTTTGAAAAACAAATATGCGATTTCTTCAGGTTTCCTTATAAATGTGAGATGGGATGCAAATCCTTAAACTGAGGTACTAACTTATAAAATTGAGGTATTTTACATACTAACCAGACCTTCGAGTGCAAAACACTACGTTTCAGATTACTCTGTCACGGTAGACCAAAATTTATTCTTTAATTCCAACTTACTACCAAAACTGTTATTAAAATATAAATATATAGAGCGCCCAAATGAAAGTGGTACTACAGTCGGTGTGACAAATGGTTTAATGATATTGCTGTAAGTTAGTATACAAAATAAAAAGTAATAAATACGGAACATATAGGCCAGACAAAGTTGACTTGGTGGCTGAAACTGATGTCCCAGCGGTCCACGATATGATGGATACCCTGGGTGAAGTAACTCCGGGGTTGGCAGTGGAACCAGCTTTCAACGGCACCTTGGATCTCATTATTGTCTGCAAATCGCTGTTCCTCCAGAGATTTCTTGAGCGTACCAAAGACATGGTAGTCACAAGGTGAGAGATCAGGGCTGTAGGGGGGATGTTGCAGAGTCTCCCATCGTTAACTGCTATCGTCCTTACTGCTTCGTCCTTTGCGAAAATCGCCACACCATCTGAATACTGGTCTGCGTGACAGTACACTTTGTGCCGTACACATTTTGCACGTGACAATAAATTTCTAAAGCACTCACATTTTTCGCCGTTAAAAATTGCACGTTAACAACGTTTGGAGGCATACATGATACGAACGATACCGTTGACCTTCCTCCTACGCTATCACACAAGCATCTGTCGTAATCTGACGATATGGCATGCGTTTGCAGCACTCAGCACTCTCTATAAGGGCATGCGTAGTCTTCTGTATCTTAAAATAATGGCACAATCACGGCAGTGCTACTTTCATTTGGGCGACCCTTATATATGCATATTGTAAACCATAAATTAAATTAAATTTTAAATTTCATAGTTCGCGATGCCTAATTGTTTGTGGTAAATTAAATATAAAAAATGAGTACAACTCCAGTATTTGACCAGATGAATCAATTACTGGAAGAGGTGATCAAGCACTGAGGAAGAATACAGAAGTAATGAAATTTTTCTTAAGGAAAGAGTGAATAGTAAGTTCCCTTATTACACTAAACTTTCTTCTGTTCTATTCTATTCTGTTGCATTATATTCTAGATCATGTGGTACACTTTAACGAGTCCTACCTCAAAAGAAAGATTCAAAACGGAATAGAGATTGTCCCACGTGGCTGCTTTATTATTTTGGGAAAGAAAGGATAAAATGAGAAAAAGTCAAGTGGAAAAAGAATCAATGCAGGTTACCTTAAAGCAGAAGAAAATAATTTCAAACTGATGATGGATTAAAAGAGAATACTTCAAGACTTAATTGGTGAAGGTAATGAATTTAGGAAAAACATGAAGCTGGCTAAACGAAAACTAATGTAGTATAAAAGCATGTGCTGTGGTAGATTCTACAAAACATGTAAAATGTTATCAAGAAAGACATACTTTGTGGTTTGGATTCGATGATTTTTGTCTGATGACAATGAATTAATTATTTTGTTTATGCTGTCTTTTGAATAAACCGATGGAACTTTGTGACTAACTATAATTTCTGTTATTAATGCCAAAGAATTTTTTTATATTATTGCCACATTTATTTTCTTGCAATTTAATAAGTTTGTAAAGTTAATTTGTTTACTATTTTAATACAACTCATGTTTATTTGTTTAATATTTGATAGTTTGTTCTTTTACTAAGTTTTACTTAAAATATGTAAAAAATATTTATCCTAGCTATATTTCATGCAAATATACTGACCGATCGCTAAAATATTGGCATAAATGTTACTTAGAATTTGATTGTAAAAAATAAATAGTGGTCTATATTACGAATGTGGGATGATCAATTACTGGTCCAATCACTATTTCAAAATTATAAAAACTATGAAGTATTAAAAGTTGTATTATAAATAACTCATTTTAATCACCACCTTTACAAGATACTAAGAAGAAAAATATTGAAAGTGGAATTGCAAATTAGATCTAGGCAAATTTTTTCATGAAATAAAAGGAGCACAAACTGGCCAATTACTGGCTAATTGAACATATAAAAATAATTCAATCAAGAAAAATGCCTAAAAAATATTAAAAATAACTCGAATTCTCGTTAATTTAATGCTAATTTCTTTAGAAGTCATTTGACATGCATAAATATAGGCAACAAAATTTTATTTCGTTTCTGTGTGTACGAAATATACTGGGTGTTACTCAATTGTGTGAATTAGAATTGTGTGCACTTGACATTTAAAGTCTATTTTTTTAAATGTTATGACGAATTTGGAATTGTCTTGTAGTTTAACATGTTTCTAAAAATGTGTACTTTTGTATTCGATAAAAATTAAATTCAGATTATTTAATAGATTTGGTGAATACTAAATTTTTAGAGCCATTATACATAGTATAGATCAAATAATTTTGTGTGTGACCCCACTGTATACTTATACTTATTTATTTTTAAATACTTATTATATTATACATACTCTTATTTTGTATTAGTGTGTTTTGGAATCTCAGAAATCTCTCTTATTGGCGATAGTTTGCAATGTTACGCAAAAATGAATTCTTATGCATTTTGTTCTGATTCTCGAACTATTAATACACTACATAATGTAAATAAGACATTTCGTATTAGAATTATATAAACACTATACATACGATTTGCCAGGTATTCGTGTTGAGCCTTGGATTCTTGTTCCGATTCATAAATATTATTAAATATATTATCCAACGCATCAGTCATTTTTCAAACAAGCTACTTTAACTTATAATGCTTTAAAAATAATGTTCTAAGTGATTAATAAAAGTATGTCACTGCCAGTTCAGATTCAGTAAACAGAACTATTTTATCTTTTAAATTACAAAACATTACAATGCTTGTTCAAAGTCGATCGAAGTTCATTTAATATCGTTAGCGAAATTTCAAGTTATAATTTTCTAGTAATGGCAACCGAATTAATAATCAACAGAGTAATGGTGAAAGAGCATTTTTATTTTTGTCTTCTTTATTAGATTTTTAAAACTAATATTTTAAAATCGTCATATGTCTTTCTGTCTACTGTTAATTTATGAGAGCATAGATGTTTGGGGACTTAAACTTAATAAAAGACAAACAGTTTCAATGAATCATTTCAGAAGGACTGGAAAGGTAATGTAAAAATTATATTTTCTTCCCTTCAATAAGAAAGCACAAAACATTTCAGAAATATTTTATACAATGGAAAACAAATATCAATATATTTTATAATTTTTCTGAGGATAGTATTTTTATGGAGAGAAAATTTACAGCTGAGACAAAATTCATATTAAATTATCAATTTTTAACGAAAATTATAAATATTTGTATGTTTATATTGCTGATTCGATCTTTTTGTATTTCATTCATAAATAATATAAATTTAAAATTGTTTCTGAACTATCAAAATACATAACGTTGTATTTAAAATTATTCAAATACTGTAACATGAGGGATACTCTGCTAGATTTAAACCTTTAATTGAATAAACAATGATGATTATTTATTTTTGATATTTCCTTGAGTAGGAAAATACTTTCGTAAGTATTCAGAGGTATAATGGATTATGTTGTCGGTAAGTAGAATTCTTATGGCATCGTGTTACTGAAAGAATTAAACAAACTGTTTCTAAATAACTCATTTGAATGAATTTGAGTAACTTTTTGAACATACATAAATTTAGTCTCTCGTTTTTGTCAAAATAAAAATCAGGCAGTCCTTAAGACTAGGAATTTTTGTTGGAAATTATAAATATTTAAATATTTTGTAAGAGATTATTAATCGTGCAAAAAAATTTTTGTCCATGAAAACACTACTAAAATTAATCATTGAGATCACTTTTATTTAAAATTTTTTAAATTGAAAATTTGATCATTTCAATCAACAATTTTGAAATGGACAGTCTTCTGTTCTTAGATATTTCGGATATTTAAGTTGCTTGTTGAGGTTCGTAGATTGGGCAAATAAGAACTTTAATTTTAGTATAGTATTTTTTAGATATTAAAAGACTAATGGACAGTATTCACAAGTGATTAATGTACAATATTAAACGCATGCCTGGTTTAAAATCTTAGACGCATATAGCATTGAAGCAAAATGTCCTTGTATTGTAATTTTCAATTTTATAGTTATAAAATTTATAGTAATTATAAAAATTTCAATTTTATAGTTGTAATACAGAATAAATGTTTTAGTTTTAATATATAGTTATAATTATTATAAGAACGCATTCATTTATGACTGAAATACTTACAAATATTTTATATAAGTATTCCCTCTATTTTCTTTTATAAATGGATCGTAATCCATTGTTAATTTGTCACCTGTGACTGAAATTTTGTAGAATATGTACTTTTTAATACATTTGGGAGAACAATAGCATTAAAAAGTCTTTAATAATCAATTAGTTGACTAAGTTTATGTGTGATTGTGTGTGTGTGTGTGAGAGAGAGAAAGAGAGAAGGTGCGAATTCTCAGAGTTGCTAGTAACGCGCTTCTAAACCAACCAAAGATAAAATCCGATAAAAATATTAGTTAAAAAAATACCATAAGTATTAGACACAAGTCCGTTCTTTGAGCTTATATCATGACCTTCTCTGTCACTTTCTGGAGGAGTCTAGGATGAAATTAGTTTTCGATGTATTTAGTGTTTCATCTGTCGTACGTTAGAGCTTACCTTGCCCCATAGATGCTTCCAAATGCAACTGTATTCAAATAGTTACCATCGACCGAGCCTTAGCCATTCGGTGTATCGCCACGTAATTTTGAACCACTGTCAGATGACGAGGCAACATCTGAGCTGGCATACCACTCTCCAAACTTCCACACCAACCCAACTTGAGGACTTTTGGCCCCGACAGATTGAAGGTGTACCATCGGCCTCTACACCATACGCTTACAAACATCCATATCCTGACCCGGATTCGAACCAGGAACCTTCCGATCTGGAGGATAACTCAAATTCAACGGTATAATTTTAAGTTGTAAATGATCTTTCACAGCTGGTGATGTAAACTTCATTAACCGAATAGTTTCTAATCTTACGCAAATCAATAAATTTACTGGCTTGGTAGTTGAGTAGGGAATGCTCTGTCGCAGTGTTCAATAGTCTCTGGGATTGATTCCCGGTCTAGGCATGAATGTTTGTAGTAGTTTGGAAAATACATTATATATAAGTCATAAATACGATCTAACCAGCCCTTCTGCTGCAAAACAAAAATAGGCGGTAACATTTAGGCTTGAGAATATTTCTATTTCTTGACTAAAGCTTAAATTTGAATTTTGTGTAAATATCGCAAAAAAAAAATTTTTTTTTTGATTCTTGGTCACTCATTTGATACATGTTTAACAACTAATTAAATGAAAACACTCAAAATGATAGTTACAGTTGTCAATCATGGAGTATGCTCATTTTGCTCTTTCTTCAAACCAATCGGAAAATTTTTGATCCATTAGTTCGGATTGTCAAATATTGCGAACAACTCAAATAGTAAAATAATAATACAAAGAAACCTGATCTATAGGAAGCAAATGAATAATTGTCAAATTTTTAAGTGTTAAAAGCATGTTATTTTTTATTTGTCTCGGTTGAATATATTCCGTAAATCGATTGTTTAAGGTTTGAGATCGCCTTGGCAGTTCCAATCGGAACTCTAGGATAAACCTATTCCCAAGTTCCTTCTTAATCCAACCATACTTCTAGAAATATGGCATAGTGAGTCGGTACCCCGTCTTGCTGGATACGTGGGAAAGTTGTGATGATTCAGCATAAAGGATTCCACACCAGACTATCACTTTAGGATCATGACAGAGGAACCTTATGTCTAGTGTGGATTACTATCGTTCCAATGACAGAGCGAATGACGTTGCTCGACAGAGGGAATATGGCCTCATCGGAAAAGAAAATTCTTTCGTTTATGTTCGCACCCTCTTCATCTGTACCCATTCGAAAATTTTTAATTAGCGGGATGCAGCTCTTGCACAAATTGCACTTTGTATACATGTAATTTGTTTGCCTTGACAAAGCGAATAAGAGATTGATGACTGATGACCAATTCCTAGCCCATTTTTTTTTTGTGTAGACAATTTGGTATTCATGCTTAACAAGACTAGACAGGCGTGGCTTGCTGATCTATTTGTTACGTATTTTGTACGTCCGGATCTGGACGAGCAGACCCATTGCCATTTCCCTCAAATCCTGTTAAAAAATCTTCTTAATCGTTACAGGGGATATATCTCGATCGTATTGAAGTTTAGCTCATGGTTGATTCGAGATTGTAATAATTTTCTGCATATATGGAATCAATTTGAATTAGAATATGTATAGCATAACGTCCAAATGAACATTCAACTGCTTGCGAGCCTCCCCGGCACACATTTTATTCTACGTGCTCATTTGCATACAACTGTCGCAACAAACCTATTCAGTAATCTGCATAGAAACCATTGTATTTGTTTCTTGTTTGTGATCCTCATTACGTATTTTATAATTTCCTCAAATTTCGTTCCCTATCCTGACTAGGACCACATTATTTCTATAAACAAACTTTAAATTTTTTTTCCCAATGTTTATGAAATTCAAACTTTAAAAGGATCTTGAATAAATATGAAATTGCAAGAATGTTTTTGTAATTTTGTTATTTGTGCGGTTAACAATCATAACATCGTTTTTTTTTTATGAAATGAAATACAAATAACTATAAAAATAAAAATGTACAAATTGTCTTTTTTTAACAATTTTAGGCTGGTATGTGTACAAAAGTAATCATGTCAACCCAAATCCAATCTTAGTGTTCAAATAAAATTTTGTGTTTGAGATATTAAAAGTAAAAAAGTTATTTCCATCACACCGAGTCTCCTTACTATAAAACAGATATTCTTTGCTTTGATGTTTTGTCATTGATCAGAAACTAATTGGAAAGTCTTACATTCGTATATTCTGTTTTATCATAATATGCTGTTCCTTCCTGTTCTTTTCAAGAAAAAAATACAAAAATAAAAGGTTGGGCTGTTATTTTCTTGTACCACATATTCTATTAATTTTTTACAATATATAGGTTTGTTCTTGTATAGAATCAATTTATTTATTTATTCTTTTCAGATTTTTTCATCATGATTCATGTCTTTAGCACTTTGAAAGGTTTGTGGAAGTCCAAGAAATTATACATTGATCATTGGGTTTTTAGACTTCACTATAGATTCACGGTTCTTTTTCTATTGATATTTTGCATCATAGTAAGTACGAAACAATATGCTGGTGAACCCATCAAATGTTCCAAAGACACGCGGGAACATTCAACGCTTGTTGAAACTTACTGTTTTGTTGCTTCAACATATACTGTGAAGACTGCCCTTAATCTTACGGTAAGTTTCGTAGTAATAATGAAATCATTGCAGTTGAGAAAGATCTCAGTTATTTCCTATTTCGATCTTATCTTCTTTCATACATAGTTTTTGAATAAAAATTCTCTTAGTAAGAGGGCATAAGTCTAAGTGAAATGCTTAACTGGTGCGCTCAGAAACAGTTTATGTTTGTTTTGTAAACTTCAAATGACTCCCAAACTTTATATTGATAGAGATGTGTGTAGTTATAAAACAAATTTATTCCAATAAGTTTAAGCTATTCCAGCAGGAGAAAAGAAGGTTGGTTAGGTCTTTATGACACAATAGCCATATTTGGTCAAGCTGTGTCAAACAACGTAACGTAAATTGACGTACACACAAGGAAAGCTTTACTGACACTAAAGAAAGAAATAGACGCAGTGATGAATCGAACCTACGCCACTTATAACTCGCACGGTGCTAGCGTAGTGGGAAAACCCATTGAGCCACTGATGGAAAAAGAGGGAATGCGATGATTAAAAAACTACACTGAAAATAGAAGGCTTTTATTTCGTGGTAATGCAGATATTTTAAAAATTGATAATCCGGCTGCAAAATGCTAGAATTTGTCAGAATATGTCACTAGTATTTTTATTTTTTATTTTGTGAAAGGCTTATAGCTATGGTTTAGCTTTCATTTAATAAGTTCAGACATCAGAACCAAGACAAGGCATGTAGGTTCACGTAAGTCAAACTCTTGTGATGGTCACTGAAGAGTCACTCACATTCCTTCTGAAAACACCCATTTTGAAAAAAATATTGTTGCACCATAGACAGGATTTATTTTTAAAATTTTACCATAGATAGACATGGCAGTGAACCTATAAATATAAATTTTGAAAATATTTTGTCCAATATTAGCTGATATATGAAAATTTAAAAATTCGTCAATTTTACAAAATGGTGGCCATTTGGGATTTACCACGCTGTGTATAAATGGCTTTAACTTGAGAACTAATAGTTAAAAATTAGTAAGTTTGGTATCGAATGGTAGCCATTTATTTAAGAAGTGTATATAAACTACAAAAACTATGAAAATTGTACGTTTTAGTAGATTGTTATGCATGTAAAGTGAAAAAAATCCCTTTAAAAATCGATTTCAAAGGGCTATAGAAAAAGTGAACCCTTCTATTTTTCTATGAAACTTTGTAGAAATATTAAATGTCATAGTTACTTTAATCTGATAAAAATTTAGAGAGGTTAAAGTTTTTGTTTTTGTATAAAAGCTATATATATATATATTCTAATGATAATGGTGGTCATCTTACAGTGAAAAATTACACAGTGGAATTTGTATACTTTACAGTTTCTATATCTTAATTGTAAACTTAAAAATATTTATAGTAACTTAAAATGCATAGCACAATTTCATTAGTATACAGAAATATTGACTCAACGTACGAAATTTATTTCAATTGACAGTACAAATATTTTAAGCCGATACAATACTTTTTTAGAAAAAGTAGAAAATGCAATCATGAACTTAAAATTGATAAAATAAAAATTCAAATATCAGGGCACTGAAATTTTTAAGCATATAAATCTTTATAGATTAAACAAATATGAACTATATATTTATTGCATTATCTTTTTAAAAGATTGATCTTAAATAAAAAATGCAATTACATTAATTTTAATGATAAAGCTTAAAGTATTTTATTATTGCTTAATTCAAATTGTCGTGTAATTTTGGGTTGCTTTTCATTAGGTTGGTTATTTGGGTCTTATAACGCAAGGTCCAATAACGAATAAGCTGTGCAAAATTTTCATCAGGAGGCATGACATCATGTTCTTCCTGTTGTAGTTAGGGGAGAAGATACAATTTTCATTACATATTCAAAGGAATTAAACATGGGTCTAAAGGCAGGCTATATATGGGTCATTCCATGTAAAACCGCAGAGAAAAGGGTCAATTTAGACCCACACCCTTCGATTTGTTTAAAATGGTTAATTTGTAGCCCAGAAATATAAAGGAAATTCTAAAAAGTTTTAGCTTACAACTTGCAAAAAGTTTTAATGTCTATTAATTTTAAATTTGAAAAATTGGGCTATTTTTCATAATTTTAGACTCATTAAATTTTCGGGACCTAATTTTCAAATCAAACTAAATAAGAGCTTATTTTGTAAAAAAAAATATAAATAAATAAATTACAACATTTTTAATGACGTATCATATGAATTTTTAAGTGACCTTTTTTTTTTCAAAGTCATTCAATATGACTTTTGACCTACAATTAAAAAAAAAAAAAACAACTTATTTTTATTTTTTTCTAAAAAAATTTACGTTAAAGGTATAAATTTTATCTTTGCTTTCTGAAAATTTCATCGTGGAACACGCATGGGTTCATAGTCAGAGAGGCCAACCAGCGATGGAAGTTTTCAGTAGTACCAAAGGAAAAAATTCGTTGTTTTCAGAATTTTTCAGTAGTCAAGTAAAAATTTAAAATAATAGCTTTAACAACAAACATATATCATTAATTCAAATATTTAAATTACAAATTTGAAACATATATGCAGCACATTATAATTAGTAATGTATATCATACATTAAAACACATATATAGAACCAATAATTGTGTATGAAAGAATTATACATAAAAAAACATTTAATAATTAAATTTAAGCACTATTCTCCCATTCCCCCCCCCCCAAAAAAAAAATATTATAATATTAAAAAAATACAGAAATAAATAAACTAATTCATGTGTTGTGAAAAATAAATGATATTGAATTTTTCAGTAGAAAAAAATCAATGATTCCGTAATCCGTAGTACCCGATTCATTTCCGTAAAAACTACGGAGAATCCGTAGTAGTTGGCATCTCTGTATAGTCAAAAAATATTCGAAGTAAATAGAACTAAGTAATCAGTACCCATAAACAACTGTATGTTTCGATTTGTTAGTCCAATCGAGATCAAAGCGGCTTATTTTAAGGAATAAAATATAACCCTAAGTACTACGAGTAAAACTTCTGTTAATCCGGTCACCCGATTTGATCTATTTCTCCAATCGAGATGAAAGTGCATATTTCATTAAAAAACGTATAATCTTTCTAATGACATCATGGTGATTTATTTTTAGAAATAATACTGAACTGTTTTTTTTTTTGAAATCCAATGGCCTTGAATTTCAAAACCTTCAAGATAACCTTTCTAATGATATATTACATGGTACTATAAGTGAACTTAAAGTGAGAAAAGTCATTCATATATAGTATCATATAATATATCATCAAAAAGGTTATATTTTTTCTATAAAATAAGCCTTTTTTCACCTTCATTGGATAAAGAGGCGAATAAATACAGGTGTTTGCAGGAACTGTGATTACATGCTTCTATTTCGATTACTTTTTCTATGAACTCATGCGTATCCCACTGTGAAGATGTATGAAAATTATTTTGTAATCATTATATTCCTCATAACATTTCAAATTTTTTCCAAGCCATCAATTAATCACATACCCATGCAACGTATTGTTCATTTTGGAATATTGTTAATTTGGTGGTTTTCACCAATCCATAGTAGCAAGAATATTATTGAAAATACAGAAACTCTGCAGACCAATGTCTGACTTGTTTATTTGTGTAAAGCATATTTGTGTCCTTGTTCCCGTTATTGCATTATACATTGCGTACCCATCTGCTAAGTGATTACTAGAAATTTCCATTCTAGATTCACGAAATGTATATTTATTCCTCTATTGGATGTAAATTTGATAGTCAAAATAATTTAACATTTCACCTTTGTATGGCTCAATATCGCCGCATACCTTCGGGTGGGTCGGTGGATACTACTTAATTTCATCTTTGTATGGTATGTAGATAGTTCTGTTTGCATCACATTGGTGCAACACAACGGGATATTTGAGACGATCTTTCATGAACGCTAAAGGATTGCTTTGTTGGCCATATACTTTAAAGTGCCACCAATACCATCCCAAGCTTCTTCTCCATGACAAGAGATAAAAAAGTGCCTTTCGGTTTTTACACCATGACCTTTTTTGATGATAAAGATTCATAAAGTTTTAAAATGTATTTTTTTATTGGCCTGAGTTCCCATTACTAAAATACTTTATGTACTTAATTTGTGGAACCTGTATGATTAAATTTAACAATTAACTTTTGAGAAGCCCAAACTGTTAAAGAGTCACGTACTAAATTTCACTTAAAATGGATTCCACACCAAGATATTGCATGGTTGTAAAGAATGCTGTTATCGACTCATTTTTTCAATAAATTTTTTTAACAGAATCTTATATAATGCAGGAATAATTTTCAGAAAAATCCGCATTGATAGAAGTATGGAGACACAATTCATCAATTTCTTTTTTAATAAATAGCTTTGAGATTTTGAAAAGAAATGTGAACATAAAACAGAGTTTTTCAAGTGAATTGTCAATGAAAATATTTTTTGACTAAAGTGGTCACTAAGCATAAATGGAGAATGAAATAATGACAGTGAGGACAGAAATATTCTAATTAAATATTATAAAACCCATTACCCCCTTTGCAAATAATCTTTAAAAATAATTTAAATAACAATTTTTCTTCAATGGTACTTAGTATACTTTTCCAAAGATAAGATGTGATAGAGTAAATTAAAAATCATGAAGACTGGTAATTTGAAGTTGCTGTGATATATTTACATTTAATATGAGTCTACTTTGAGTTTTATACACAATAAAATTTAAAATTTGACCATTGTTTTATTAAGCTGTGGCCAATTTTATATTCTAAGATGACCACCGTTTTGAAATACATATGCTATCATTCGAATAGCTTTTATTCAGAAAGCAAAGTTTTTACCTCTGAACTTTAGTCAAATTAAAGTACGAATAGTAATTAACTCTTTTACAAAGTCACAAAGAAAAATATGAGGGTTCGTATTTTTTTCTATAGCTCTTTGAAGTCGATTGTTTCTAAAAGTGACTTTTCACTTTACAGCTAAAATAATCCACTAAAATGTAAAATGTCCATTGTTTTTGCAGTTTATACAAACTTCTGAAATAAAGGATTCCTATTCATACCAAAATAACTATATTTTAATTATAAGTACTCAAGGAAAGTCTTTTTATTTTATGGCAAATACAAAAATACCGCTATTTTGTGAAATCAACTAATTTTTGAATTTCCGTGTCTCAGTTTATATTGTACAAAATAATTATAAAGCTTAAATTTACTGATTTCACTGAAATGCATATCTAGGCTGAAAAAAAAAATCCATGACTATGGTGCAATACCCACCAAGTGACCTTTTATGTAATGACCCTGAAATCAAATATAAATGCCCATGTGAAAATTTCACTTAAGCCCTACAATCTTAAGCCCGAGTCAGGTTTTAAATGGCAAGGGTAATAAATTGAGATATGCTTCTATCCGTTGGCCAATTTAAAGAACAACCAATTAGGATCTATGTTAGGTTAACCTTAAGGGCACCTACCTCTTGTCACATAAAAATACAGTTGAGGAAGTTTTGTCAATCTCTGATCGACAAGAGATGTTCGAATTTTGGTTTTCACATCATATGAAAAACAATTATCGTCCTTATTCATTGAGTTCTGCCAGACCTTGAGTCCTTCCTTATATCCGTTGTTCAATTTAGACAACGACCAGTACATCAGCTGTACCTTGAAAGATATAAGAATCAAGCCATGAAAGAATTTAGACTACGGCCGTTACAGCAGTTGTACCTTGAGTGGAGGGGCTGTTCCCCATCTAAAAAGAAGGGCATGAAGACGAAGATTGTGAATGATGATGGTCATGAAAAGGATTTGGATGTGGGCTGGTGCTGCAGGAACTGCAAACAATAAGATATAGTTCGTAATCAAAAATTTTTACTGATGTCTCTGTATCGTTAAAAATGTATCTACAGTAGTAATCTTCAATGGAAAAGAAGTAAATGGGAGGAGTTTGAGAGAAGGGAGCATGGGAAAATGGTTACTTAACCTTTAGACTACGACCGGTACAGCAGCTGTACCATGATCCCGCCAAGAAAGAATTTAGACAACGACCAGTACATCAGCTGTATCTTGAAAGATATAAGAATCGAGCCATGAAAGAATTTAGACTACGGCTGTTACAGAAGTTGTACCTTGAAAGTTAAAAGAATCGTGCTTGTTATATCTACAGCTGTAGTCAAAAGGTTAAGTAAATGCAAGGAAGATGTATGAAAGAATTTGTTTGAATACTATTGTAACGGAGTAAAAATTAACTTTAGAATTTACTTGCTTAATAGCTGTTTGAAAGGAAGGAAGATGTATGAAAGAATTTGTTTGAATACTATTGTAACGGAGTAAAAGTTAACTTTAGAATTTACTTGCTTAATAGCTGTTTTCCCTCTTGCTGCGCACTTGGACAAACTTTAAAAAGAGTTTCATCTTGGTTAATTTAAGGTGAATTATCAACATATAAATATATTAACTAAAATATTAGTGTAAGTACAGAAATAAATAACATTTATTCATAAAGTGAGCAACCAGTTCATATAAATATTATATTAGTAATGAATATTAGTGTAAATATAGATATAAATAACTTAATTCAACATGTTTCGTATAGAAAGTTAAAATTTTAAAATAGTTAAATTTTTTAAAATTTGAGTGTTTTAAATAGACATATTTTACAAATAGAACAAAGCATTCTGCATCTAGAATTCTCTAAATAAAAATGTGTCACCATTCTTTTCTCCACATTTTATTTGATAAATATTTTCCTATACAGCCTGCTGATGGCGCGCCCCATCCTGGTGTATACATATCTCAAGATGTTGAACAATATCGTTACCACAGATATTACCAGTGGATTGGATTTATCTTATTTATCCAATCAATATTTTTCTACCTACCCCATTGGATATGGAAGAATTTGGAAGGAGGAAAAGTAGCAAAATTGCTTGACCGAGACACTAGGTTCCTTTCCGAAGAAGAACGATCAAAAGTGAGAAACTTGATTATAGAATATTTGAGATCACGATGGACAAAAGACACTTTCTTCATCGTAAAGTACCTATTCTGTGAAACATTATGTCTGGTGAATCTAATTGGACAAATGTCGTTACTCGACAGCATTTTCGAAAAAGAGTTCTATTATTTCGGCATAGAAGTTTTTAACTTTTTTCGAAACGGTTCTTCGGGAGTGGATCCTTTTTTGAGAATGTTTCCTAGAGTCACTAGTTGTACTTATAGATATTTCGGAGTATCTGGCAAAGTCAGTAGTGAGTCTGTGCTGTGCATACTTGCAGTGAATGTAATAAATGAAAAAATATTTATATTCCTGTGGTTTTGGTTTGTAACTTTGATGGTAATTACTATGTGTGCTTTGATCGTGAAGGCAATTATATTTTCAGTCCCTTCTTTTAGACTATATATTATTTGTATGCGTTTTCCTGGCATTGGGCAAAGCAATTTCAAAACGCTTATTGAAACTGGTAATTTGAGTAATTACTTATTCGTCTATTTACTCGGACAGAATATGGATGAAGTAAGCTTTACCGACATCATTGAATATTTCGTCACAATACAAAGGGGGAAAATGAATTAAACGTTCGACCTTGTAAAGAAAATTTCATTAGATTTGAATTATATTTTTAATTAGATGAGACCTGTTTTTAATAATTTGTATGTGTATACTCTATGATATAGTATTTAATAAAAATATTCTTGAAGTCTGTTTTAAACTTTTTATAATGTTTTTGTGTATCCATTTTAAATACCATTATAAAATAATTATGTTTAGACTACTATACTATGACTATCTTAAGCACTATTAAACATTAACAGTTACTTGTTGAGTTAGTGATCTACGATCTTTCTAGCAGCATAGTTTCCAAGGGTGAACTAAAAAATTCACTATTCTGATTCAATGATTTTGTCTAAGGTAGATAACACCTAAACTTGGTATACACCTTATGAACCCTAAGCAAGAAATATATAATGCAAGAACTGTATAGAAAAGAATATTTGAAATGTACTTGACCAAAAGCAAAAACAGATTCTGTAAATAATCTGGTTTGTTCTTTGGCCTATTAGTAGAATGTTAGAATGAAGCCTGTAATTACGTTCCATGTCCTGTCGGTTTCTAGTATTACAAAAAGATTCTACTTGTATAAAAAAGTAATTAGCACATTTTTTTCCCTTTGTGATCCCTACCTGTACATACCTAAAATAATGCACTCATAACAAACTTAATTGTTTTATATTTGCTTAATTATTCTTTTCAAAGTAGGAAGGTTTACTTGGTAATGAACTTCCTTCTTTCTTGAGAAACAAATGCTCGCGAGATCAATGCACCCGCAGACTGACGCATCGATTCCGGATGGGAAAATACGTACATTTCTGGTTAATTTTCCTCTTTAATTTCGAAAGAGAACATACACTACGAAATAGCGTAAAAGGTCGTGACTTATCTGTGCGTCTCATAAAATCGGGTGGATCTCTAAAGCAACCGGTCTTCCTCTCATGCTCTATGGGATGCGTAGGAGCTAAACGCCCTTCTCACCTTGAACCGTAGAGTTTGTATTTGCTCTTTGCATCTAAAGGTAAGACGCTGCGGGCGAAGTTCCAACAGTAATGCTACATGAGAAAATTTCCAGCTAGCATTATAATTACGAAATTAGAACGCATCACGATAGAATTGTTTAAAAAAGATATTACTGATATTTTCGTTTCTCACTACTCATGACCAAGGACTCTAATTAGATTACAGAAATTTTTCTATCAAACTCGAGAAAGATTGAATTAAAAAATAATGAGATAAAATGTGCAAAAGTTTTATTCAGTTTTTCTTTTATGAATCGTAGACTGCTAATGACCAATTGGAGAAGTTTTAGTCTGTGTTGAATTGTGGGCTTTCATTTTACTAGACATTAGATCAATATCGATCATTGGGGTCATAAAGAAACTATTCAAGTAGAGTGGGCAATGGTAACCGTTTTATTTGATCAGGATTGGTACCAAAACTAGTAGTAAAGGGACCCTTAGACCACATTAGTCTGCCAAGTGGAAACGGACATTCATCAGATTGGTCCACGTGACGGGAGAAGACTCCCATCCAATGATTAATCATTTGATTGGACAACGCGACATAGTAAACTTTGGCGACTTCACCATTTATTTTGTGGATGCTTGTCTGTTCTGAATGAATGTTGGTCTCAATAATCGATTTATGCCTAGAATGCAAGGTAAAAATGGGAGGTTTAACGTGAATTGACCCTGTGGTACACTAGTATAACACTAAGTAGATTCAAAATCTAACCTTGTAGTTACAGGATTGAAATCATGTACTTACCTCGTACTTTCTACATCAATTGGTAATATCAAATTATCTTTCTGAAAGCTGAGGAAGATTTCATATCGTGCATCCCAAATTAAATTTATAACCAGCTGTGTTGCTCTAGTGTGACATAAATTTAACTACCTAACTACCCAAATTAAAATTTATGAAATCATAAAAGTCACCAATACATATATTACAGTGGTACTATCCAACAGTTAAAGTGCTTTAGGCAACATGATAAGCCACTTTTATATTTTTAAGGCCAGAACTTTTTAAGTTTTAAAACAGTCCACATATATAATGGTTTAGCCACATTCAAGAGATCATGCAACCTTAAATTTCAAGAATTTCAAACGCATTCAAATTATTGTGATCTTTGTAACTATTTTGTTTCAAAATTTGTTTTATTATGGAAGTATTTATGTGCTTTATCACTACGTTGCCTGGAGCCCATCAATTTAGCTGCAAATGTGCAAGTGATAACTAGATATGCATTGCTGTTTAGTTACAGTTTATGAAAAATTCTAAGCCATAGAAAAATCATGCAATTAGAATGAAATTTATACCACATATTGCTGATATTAATGTACGTACACTATTCAATTTTCAGAACACTATAGTAACCATAATATGAAAAATCAATGGTCTGTGGAAGTCTATACAAGCTATAATAATTGCTATTGTACGTCTAGCATCGAATCTAAGAGGCTTTTCACGTGTTCATGGAGAATCACTTGCCAAGACATTCAAATTTATAATTCATTAATACTGGATTCTTGAGGAATTTTGATGTGCTAGTTGCCGATTGATCATGTGCTCGGTTATGTTTAATTGGCGACATATTTGGCAAACGTGCTGTCCAGGAAATAAACTGTATATGAATTCTGTGAGGATTTCAACATTCCTGGCAATATGCGGTCAAGCATTGCCCTGATGGGATATAGTATCAGAAGTGTTCTGAAGGAAAAGTGACTTCTGCGTCTGCAACTTCCTTGACGTAGCGGTTGCTGTTGAGACTACTCTAAGTTCGAGCAATCGATATCGCGAGTAGTACCCAATAGAGCCCCTTAACTTCACGCCTGTCACTCGGTCATTATAACCCTATACAATGCATGTTGGAAGATTGTACTAATCGCGATACCTTCTCATATTTTGCAACCATCATTATAGGCCAATTAAAGCGAGACCCGTCCGAAAACACTTTCCAGTCGGCATGTTATTCTCTATGTTCACTAGTCCATTATAGCCAGATGGTTTATGGTTAAGAGAAGCAGTTGCACAGGAATGCGTGTAGCCAATTCTCTGTGAAGCAGACTTGTCGAATTGTGTGGAAGCAAACACAATACCAGCTCTTTTACAAAGCTCCATCGTTTTGACAACACGTGTGATGAAGTTGAACAATCCATCACTACCAGGGAAACGAGATGTTCTGTGGTGTGTCGTCACATTTCGTGATCCATTGCAGAATTTTTTATGTACTTGATTCTCTTTAGTCCACTGCTTCCACACACACACGTTCCTGCGAGCAGCAATATCGCGGTACGAATATTCACCTTCAGGCAGGCCGATTATTAGTCCTCGTTCGAACTCTGTCGTGTGTTCATAGTGCACCCTTTGTCATTGACGAGGCTTAGTGATTCTTGTAGAAACTTCTACAATTCGCTATCTACAATACACTACTTGTATGACGCCTTCTATTTATGCTCCTATCACGTTTGCAATAATTAAGAGCAAATATATCAATTTATAATTTTTTTATATCTTGTTAAAAGTAATTTGGGATTTTAACAAAACTTATGGATGGATGGTCATTACAATTAGAGTCCAGATGTATTTTAACTTTAACATTAAGTTCTCAATTATTACTACTAATATTTCTTTCTAAAATATAAGGTACACAGGGTGGGGAAATTCCGTTTAAAAGTTAAAACTTGTTTGGCGGTGATAAAACTTGTTTGGTATGCATAGAGAGAGGACTAGAAATTTTGTTCTCTCCTCTTGCATACTTAAATAATACTTTAAAAATCTTTAAAGTTTAAATATGCTATACAGAAAAAAAAAGTATATATTTGATGAATCTTCATTAATTTTAACGCAAATGTAAATTAAAACGCACTTAAACTAATAGAATTTAGTTTGGTAAAATTTTCCTCTTTAAAAGAATTTTTAGTAAATTTCTTTCTTAGAGAATATTTTGTTTTAGAAATGAAATATATTTATCTTGAAATTATTCCATCAAGTTTAAGAAATGAGTAATCTATATAAATAAGAATGGAGTGTTTGTTTGTACATTCAATATTTTCGACCCATTTCAAGTTTTCTATCCGTTTTGGACCCTTCTGATGCCAAATCTGCTCTTTTTGCGTTTGGTGTCTGTCTGTCCATCTGTCTGTATGTCTGTATGTATGTGCCCTATACACGTCCACACGGTTTAATATATTTTCATGGAAATTTTCATACTGTGAGTACTTATCTTCATTTAATGAGTGTAATTGGTTACGAAAGTCTGTCTGTCCGTCTTTCTGTTCTATGTTCGATTTTGTGTTTATGTGTTTGTGCAGGCATCCCATGAATTTTATTCCAGACATTTGATTGCAATGTGTTTTATTTTATACATTATTTATTAGTTTAGTGAATGCAATATTAAACATTTCTTTAGTTTCATATTTAGTTGAGTTTCATGCTAAAACACCTGAGTAAGTATACTTAAATAAACCATAATTTGGTAGTTTTGGAAAAATTGGAATGTATAATGAATATTACGATTGCTTCGATTGCTTTACCAGTACTGCTGACAAAGTAATTGTTCTTCAATTTTTTTAAAATGGAATTTCAGCTCTGATATTTCATTTATTTCGAGTCTTATTTTTGTTCTTTGCTCAATGAAAACGATTTCCGAATATTTGGGACAGACGATATTTTTCAACGAACGGGAATGAAAAAGAACGCACGAGCAGTAATATTTTCTGTTTCATATGCTCTGAATTAATTTCACATTTCTAAATTTTGTGTGCTTTTAGTTGTAAGTTGTGGCAACTGCGAGATCAAGAGATAAAAATGAATCACAAATTAATATCTTTAGAACAATTTTTTCCGACATCTTTTATTTTGTTTTATTTCGCTGTTTTCTGTTTTAAATATTTATTATTTTAATAAATGTGTTTTCTTTCTCATCGCACGGATCACCACCAAAAAGTATTCGACTTAAAAATGGCAGGTAAGTCAGAATAAATTTTCAGTAAATTTCAAGTGTAGTTATGCCATTATTGAAAGAATATGCCGTTATTTTAAGAATAATGCCGTTATTGAAAGAATAATGCCGTTTTTGAAAAAATAATGCTCTTATTAAAATAATAATAATAATGTTTAAAAAATCCGAACTAGAACTTTTCAAAAATTAAAAAATTCGTTGTCATAATGACAGGAGAAGATTGCAAAATTTTACTTTGTCACATACCTAATGCAAGAGTGCCACAAGTAAAAAAATATTGTTTTGTTGACTATGAGTACGAGAGCATTTGCCGTAAATAGCAATTTTTATTAATTGAGTTGAACATGAAAAGAACTTAAGAAAGGGAATTCCAAATCTCCCTCAAAATCGTCTTTTATAGTAGAAACCTTAGCGTCACCTTTCGTCATTTTGTAGCTTCGTCATTCAGCAAGGGTGCGATGTATTTGAAATGTATTACATGAATGGATATGCATGTGTACGATTTGTGTCCAAAGTAAGTTATAGAAATTATAAGGATGGCGAAAGGTGTTCAAATAAATTTTTATTCTACAAAAAACGTAAGTCATTATATATTTGATTATCTCTTGAATCTAGAGTAAACCAATTCAAACCGAGTAAGGTCGGGTATTTTGCTAGTAATAAATAAAGAGGAATAAACTATTCCATCAAGCTTGATAACATATTTGAAATAAGCAGGATTAAAAGTAATGGTTGAGCTTTTATTATTAATGAGGCCATCATATGCTTTAATTTAAAATGTAAAAATATGTAAAAACATTTTATCTTTCAAAATGTATTCTCTAATGACTACAGAGAAAAGGTTTAGTTTTTTCACAAAAAGGTTACTTAACTCAAACAGTGAAGGGATTTCAAGAATCATTAAATTAACGCCGACGTGGAAATACGCGACCATAAAATGCTAAATGGATGATTAGCACGCATAAGAAATGAACAGAAATGATAAATAAGGATAACAAAAAGTACAACGTCGTCTTAGATAATTAAGACACACATTTTTGAGTAAATTTTTAATGAAAGAAATAATTGCAGTGTTTTAAGACCTTAAGATATTCGCAATGCCTAATTAATTTGAGAAGAGCTGCTTCATTTTGTACTCTTTCCCTCGAAGTCGAGACACACACATTACTTGCTTTTACATTTCCCTTTTTTTGACTATACAAATAAAATTTTTCATTGTATAATCAAAACAAGTCATCTTATTTCATAAATTTCATCTTATTCATTAAGACAAATGTAAATAAAATGTCGAATTGATATCAAAAATCGAAAACTTAATGCTTTTATTCCAAAATTAGTTCTGTGTGCTGTCAGTGAACTTTGACTTCTGGTAGTCTCTAATATTATAAAAGGAAGTGTTTGTCTGACTGTTTGTTTGTTTCTTGTGATCAAAGTCCTGACGAATCTATGGAACTTACAGTAATTTGATTTCGCACACAGGTAGTCCAAATTTTTTGCAATTTTAGGGTCGCGGCAAATTTTTTAAATTCAATCTAGAACTTTTTAAACGAATTAATAGTTTTTTTCTCTCTTGGAACTTCGTTTCGTCCCGCTCCGGCATTGGAAGAAACAAATGAGTTCTTCTATTTTCCATTCTGACGTCACGTCATAATCGTTACTATTGACGTCAGCCTTTGAAACCATGCCAAGGTTTTTTATTTCGCTCTTCGCAATTAAATGGGAATGCGTAGTCTCCGCTCAAACGATTCCACAGCGACATTTCGACTGGATTATTTTTATTTTGCGCGGAGGAATGATTTTCCAGCCAGACGATAAAGACAAATAATCTTTTAACTGGAGTCACTTAGTTCTTTTTTTCTATCTCCTAGATCGTTAAAGATAGAGCAAAAATTTCAACGGATTTGAAATCTGCGGAATAATTTACTCTAGATCGATACCTAAATATATGATTTTCTTTAAATAAATAATTTTTAAATTGAATATATCTTTTATATTTTCGCAAGAGAAATTGGGACGTCACCGTAATCTTTCTATTTCCAAAAATAAACAGATTGCATCTTCTACCCTTCGCGTTTAAAAAAAAAAGAAACAGATTACACTTCCTGTCCTATTCCATTTGAGGGAATGAGAGCAAAAAAATTAAAAAACATTTTGACTGGGATTGTTAAGTTTGGTTTCGTAAAATCGGAATCGTTAAAGATAGACTGAAAATTTCAACGGATTTGAAATCTAAGGAAAATTTTACACCACATTAATATCTTACATCTCGGCGTTGCCATTTTTCAATTAAAAACTTTTAATTTAACTGTTCAATCTATCATTATGTATGTAGCTAGCGTTATTTAAACCTATGCCCACCAATGAAAACTATTTATTGATCGGTTTCGCTACTTCACAGCTTATTTAATACGATGTGAGCTACATGGAATATGTTATGAATAAGCCCCGGATTTTTAGTTCTAACAATCTTACATTGTGTTTTCCAACTTCTGAGTTTGGTTTCAAAACTCCTTTTAGATTATTGTAATTTTTAATAACAATTTCACTATAACAGGTAATGAGAAGATTGTAGAATTAGTTTACAATGAAATCTTGGAGTTTGCGTTAAAATACAGTGTTCTTTTGCTGATGGTTGTTTAGCAATAATATCTATTAATAAACAATTTTTTTACATATATAAGTTCTCTGTAACGTCTAATTAGTCTTTTTAAAATAATAAATAACCATAGAGTGACATAAAATCAACCAATAGTTTTACTAAAATAGAAATCAACGGGATTTCTTTGGACAATGTTTAATAATGCTAGATGAACTGACTATTACACCATAAAACTTTTCACAATAGGCCGAAGAAAATTTTTCAGTGCTAACCATCGTAATTGCAAAGCTTCTATCACAATTGAAATTTTGTAGGTAAAAACTTAAGTTTTACCATAATAAATTAGGAAAAATTGTACTTTAGTGAGTTTTTATGGCGAAGGCTGCGAATTTTTTTTTGTGTTCCGTTAATTTACAAATTGGATAATAGAATATAGAAATTTAGATTCGTTCCCAAGCGCTCTTTTAAAAATCAAGACCATGGATAGTTTGTTTTTAAGTGAGCAAAGTTTGGCAAAGTAGTAACATTTCTTATGCAATACAATTTTGGGTTCGGATCTAAAATAGATGGAAGATAGATTTAGAATTTTCAACAGAAGGTTTTTAAACATTGCATCAAGGATTATATAGTATTTTTTCTTTGAATTGGCGAAAAGTAATAATGCTTTTTCACAGTATTTATGCTAAGCTTTACCTAAACAAAATTAAATTTTGCCTATTTGTATTTAATTGAATGCAAAGATAAATTCTTTGAATTAAAGAGAAATTGCAATTTTAAGAAAGAAAGCTTTATTCTTGAAAAAGAACGCGCTACAGAAGCACATGGTGTTAAGGGGCAAAATTAGTTTCAGAAATTACATTACTTCCCGACCTAACTAGGATTATTGTCCACCTTTCCACGAAAATAAAAGTTCTGTTCCCATCTTTCAAATAGATATGAAGATTAACAGTGAAAAGCTTTAATTTCAACTACATAGTCATCTTCTAACTCCTTTAAACATTGTCTAACATCGCTCAAGCATATTTGAAATCGACCCTTTTGAGAATCCTCTTACAAATTCGTGTCGAAGTTATTTGGATGAGCTTTTTGAGCTATAAATCTTCAAGTCACTGGATAAGATAAAATTTCTTTGAAAACTGAACGAAAAAGACAAAAAAAAAAAGGCATAAAAGAATGTCATTAAAGAGGAAAAATGCAAGCAGCACGGTAATTAAAGATATTTTTACATCTTAAAAATGAAATTTTTTTTTGCATTTCCACTACTACTCACACGCAGTACAATTTTGTTCTTTTTAATGTGTGACATTCCAAGCGTTGGGTGTGTTTCTTTCAAAGAAGCTTTGTAGTTTATTTTGTGAAAATAAAAACTTTTAATGAAAACTCACTTTATGGTTTTTTAGATAGGTTTTTTAATTTTGTAAACTAAACAACAAAGAATAAATTTTAAGGTACATGTCTTTTTGTACACTGAACTTTGTGTAAAACAAAGCAAAATTTCCTAAGAAAACTTTTCTAAGCGCAGCTACTTTTTGTTATCTTCCGGAACAAGCAGGCTAAGAGCACAGATCCTTTCAGATATTTTTGGGAGACTGTTCTTATCTTAAGCTACATAAATTCAATGTTCTCTTAAGAATATGAAGATAAAATCCTTGAACCAACTTTTTGCCCTGAGTATTTTTTGTCTGTGATAGAACAATAGTTGTAAGAGTTGTTCCTCTAAAATAACTTTAGTCAAATTGTTTGAGAAAATAGTTTATTTTAGAGACAGATTTGCACTGCTAAAATTGATAGTTGTATTGGTCAATGCAACAATTTCCAATTCCTCATAACATCAAAATAGATTTTTTGCCATTTTATTATGAAGTTAACTTCTTGATATGTAACAGTCAAAATTCTTCCTTTAAAACACTTACAAGTTGTACGATATATTTTGATTTAAACTTACCTAATCGAGAATAAATAATTAGAATGCGTGTGATTTTGTATTTGTTTTGAGGAATGCAAGGGGGTTTTAGTTTAATAGCTAAGAAACTAGATTTCACTGCGTGGATGTACACTGGTTACCATTCACTAAGGAACTAAGGAAAAATCAGCACAACTCAAAAACTTTCTACCGATTTGAATGAAATAATTTGATGAAAATTTTCATCATATCTTATGCTACAGAAAACAAGAATGTATGAGATGTCTACATTTGGTCTGAGACTTACAAAGAATAAAAGTCCTTTACAACGATATACAAAATAAGATAATCTTATGTCCCCCTCATTAGGTTTCCTCGTACAATACATCGACGACAACGATGCTTAATAAGGTTGTCTATGTGGTCTTTAGGCAGCAATTCCCACTGTTCCCCTAAGATTTTTCAAAGCCTTTGTAGGGTTCGGGAAAAGGAGTTCAAGACAGCAAGACGTTTTCCAAGAACGACCCATACGGGCTCAATAGCATTCAGATCGGGGGAATATGCTCGTCAATTCATAGTAACGTTAGTTAGGGCAGCCATGAAAGTAACAAAACAAAAATATAATTTACTGTTTACATAGCTGCCTTGTAACATTGGTTAAAATATATTTATAAAAAAAAGTCGTATAACGCAACGTTATTGAGAACATTCCTGAAACATAAAATCGGAGGTTCGCCTCTCTGCATTGTGTTTGTTGCATATTGATTATTATCAGGAGCAAGGAAGCTTGCGTAATTATGGATGATTAAAACTGTTGTTGGGTTATTCCAATCATATTTACTGAATCTTTTGTAAGGTAAATGTAAGTCAGAAAAGCTGATTGTGGAAATTTTTTTGAATGAATAATATTTTTGCCGTCTATTTGTCTATCACAATGACTGCGGAAGCTTAATTACATATTAGCTATATTTAAACGTAATTATTACTGAAATAATAATGAAATTCTGCACATCACACACACAATAAACTACAAATCAATAACCGAATTATATACACGGTCAACCAAAGGTTAGTATCTCTGAAGATATACCATAAATTTTTAAGATCCAAAGTGAAAATAATAATTATAGAAATACTCTTAGACTGTTTGTTTATGTGCACGTTCCTGACGAATCTATGGCATTACAGTAATTGGATTTGGCACACTGGTAGTCCGAATTTTTTGCAATTTTTGTACGAAGCCCTAATAGTCCGGGCGTCCGCGTATCACTTTAGAAAGTCATTTCAACAAGGCTCATTTTTGTGTCAGTTGTTATCTCATATCCCTCAACTAGAAACAGGACGTCAGCTGGCACGCCCGGGGTGGGGGTGGTTGTGGGAGGATTCGATTGTTCATAAAAAAATTTTTACTTCAAAAAAGTGATTTCGAAAAGCTGAAACTTTTTCTATAGTTCGTTAACATGATAAAATGACAAAAAACACCAGTCAGCTGCATGGCAGAGGGTGGAAATATAGTCTGCTGAAGCGATAAGTATACAGCGCGCTGAAATAAGTTCGAGCACCGCGCGGCAACGTTGAACTGAACTGGAATATCACTTTCGGAGCACCCGCTGCAATGCAGCTCATATCTACATCATAAACAGAAAAATTAAAAAATAAAGACTAATGGGGCAAAAGGATGGGTGAATTTAAACAAAAAATGTCGATCTAGGGTGCAGAAATAAAACTTAGATGCTGAATTAACCGCAAGCGCACAGGCCGCAAAAGTCAGGTCACCCTCCCAACTACTGACCGCGGAAATGAGTGGAGCGGCAACGTTATTGTTTCAGCTGACGTACCTTCCCCGATACTCAAACAACGAACTTTTATTTATTAGTAGTCTTTATATGCGTAAATTAAATGAAAAACCGTCGTTACACCAAAGTCCACAAGTAACTCAACTTTAAAAGTCGATAAACAATCAGGAATCATTTGGACGAACAGCACCTGCTCTTCTCAAGTCGTAGTAAAGCGCGTGACAAAAGAACAGCAGCTGGAGCGAAATAATAACCGATCAGAATATATTCGCTTTTTTACGATTCATTCAATGAGAGGTGCCACTAATTTTTGGAAATATTTCAAAGAAAATTATTCACATGTTCACTTCAAATAAGGCGCATACAATCATAACAGCATTTGATCGCTTTTTTTCGGCTTCAATCAAGAATTATGAGCATTCATTGAGAAATAGGCAGAGAGGTCAGCCATACAGAATACATGGACGTGATCAACTTCGTACATCAAATTTTACACATGAGTTAGAAAATATTACGTAATTTAAAGATGCGCTCGTCAAATTCATTATTGAAGATTGGACAAATAATGACATGACTTCATATTTACAAGGGAAAACATTATACAGTCAGTATCGGTTATATGGTCAGCTCAGCGGTCCAGAAAAATCAGACCATATAAGCGGGGTGACCATATATGCGGAACAATACTACACTGTTTAATTTTGGCAGGATTATATTCACCTATCAGAATATAGTCCTCATAAACAAATAATTAAACTTTTAAGAACATTTAAAAAAATAATTCTTCTAAACGGGTTCTCAGGAGCGACGAATCAAGGTTCACCCTCTACCGTTTGGATGACAAGGTCTGGCGTCTGCCTGGAGAACACCTCCTGCCAGAATGCATTGTGCCCACAGTAAAGTTCGGCGGAGGTGGAATTATGGTTTGGGGTGTTTCTCCTGGTGTGGACTGGGACCATGGTACAAATTCAAGGTTAGCTCCTCGACAAGGCCTACTGCACTACACGGTCGTTCCTTACTTTTCTTTCCCCCTACACATTTTTCATCTTTGAAACAAAGAGTTCTGTCTGTCAAGATCCGATAAAAAAGTCCACATTCATCAACGTTAAAGACGTTGGCAGATTCATATCTTTCGAGGACTTTTTTCTTCTGGTCATTCCCTATGTTGCTCCCCGCCACAAAAAATGTTACAATTACTATTACAAAAAAAAAATACAAAAAAAAAAACGATAACCTCATTGAAAAGATGAAAAAACGACCATATTACCGATAACCATAAAAATAAAATGACTATATAAGCGATGCGCTTTTACACGCGTTTCCCTATTAAGTTCAACGGGAGTTTAGAAAACTGACCATATAAGCGGGGCGACCTTATAACAGGGTGACCATATAGCCGGTACTGACTGTATATTAATTGTGCGTATTATTATAAATATAAGTTAATCATGATGTCGTTGTAAGGTGTATGGAAAACGATTTAAACTGTCCAAATCACGAAGAAGCCGATACGAAAATCGTCTTTCATGTATGTAAATTACAATGTTAGGCCTACGTAAGGTGCTCTGATACTGATATTATAATAATAACCGATTATAGTAGTTATGCTTGGAAATATGAAATGTGTAAACAGCGACTTCGAAATATCGATACTGTTTGGTACCGGTAATAATGTGAGTTACACAAGGCCAAAAAAAAGGTTGTTTCCTGTAACATGAGCAAAAATATTAGGGTAGGGAGGAAAGAAAACGTTTCTTGTTTGTTAAATATTTTCAGCAAACACGCAAAAGGAAATATTATCTGTGTATTAATGTTAGATTTAAAATTGATCGGAGGTATGATCAGTGATGTAAAATACCTGGGTATATTTATTTTTGCGGTCAATATTCTGAGTATATTCTCAGGTATTTGCTCAAATTGGGTATTTATAATTTTTCTTCAGGTTTAACTGCTTATTCACCCCTATAGAGTTCATGAAATATAATGTTAATCGTTTTAACGAACGTGTTTTTTAAAATTAAATTTAAAAAAAGTCTAAAAAACCTTTAGGGTCGGAATTTTTGTATTGTGATTTCAAGGTCGGTCGGGTTACAGGAAACAAACCAATTTTTGGCCTCAATATGAGTAAATTATATCAAACTTTGGGAAAAGATATATGCAGTGCTTTACCAGGCTTCCATGCCCTGACAGGTTGCGATTTTAACCATTCCTTCTTTAAGAAAAGAAAAACTAAACCATCCTTAATGCTAAATTCAGTCAGATAAGCATACTTTCAGCGAGATTGCAAAGTTGCCAGATTGTAATATAGACGAGCTATTTGGAAAAGAAGATTTGTTTTTAGGATGTACAGTTTTAAAAGAATCAACGGTGTCAATAAAACCGGAGTAGCCACATTTATGAAGACACAAAATTGATCAAGAGAAAGACATACTACAATTGAAAACAGTTGATGGTACGATTCTGCCTCCTCGCATATCCGAACTACGTCAGCATTTATTACGTTCATCATACATAGCTACTCTCTGGAGTCATTCGTCAAATCTGAATAAACTTTCAACCACTCAATATGGATGGAAAGAGGAGAATAGTCAATATCTCTTCAAATAGTTTGATAGCTCTGTTTCTCTTACAAATTAATCAATAACTTATTCATTTACATTTTTTAGATAGCATTAAAAAAGAAGAAACCGCAGAAGAATGTGACCATAGTGATCTCATAAGAGAAAATAATATTGAGGAAATATCTGACGAGAGGTCAGGAGAAGAATACGACTGTAATATCGATAGCACAGTAGATTTTAATGATGACCGATTTTCACGTTAATAAATAAAAATGATGAATTTTTAATTTTGTTTATTTAGTAACCTACTTTTTAAAAAATATAATGAAATATAAGCATTCAAATTCACACTATTTACACTTTATAAAAATATTAAATTGTGATTTCAACAAAATGGAAATTTTTATTTATTCTAAAAGTATAAATGTCTTTTGTGGAAAATAAAAGTCAGCTGTCTGAAAATCGAGAAAGATACGATATCTGAAACCACAGAGAAGTCGTATACTTCTTCTCTGTGGCTGAAACAATAAAGTTGCCGCGAGGTGCTCGCACTCATCTCAGCGAGCGGTTTTATTTCCCTCAGCGGACTATATTTCCACCCTCTGCCATGGAGCTGACTGGTGTTTTTTGTCAATTTATCATGTTAACTAACCATAGAAAAAGTTTCAGCTTTGTTGAAATCACTTTTTTGAAATTTTTTTTTCATCAACAATCGAACCCTCACACAACTACCCCCACCGCAGGCGTGCCAACTGACGTCCGGTTTCCAGTTGAGGGATATGAAGATAACAACTGACACAAATATGAGCCTTGTTGAAATGACTTTCCAAAATGGTTAGCGGGCCCCCGCGGACTATAATTTTAAAATTCCACATAGAGCATTTTGAAATTAATTTACTGACATCTTAATTTTATTGTTTTCTTTAGAATGGCAACACAATAAAGAGATGTGAGGTTCTAAATTTATTTTTTTCCATTTTCGTTTCATTTTGCAGACGAACGATTTAAGGCGAAAAGAAAAAAAAAATAAATAAAGTTTTAACTATAGTTATATAGTTCTTTTTTTTTCATATCTCCAAGATCGTTAAAGAGAGGATAAAATTTTCAACAGATTTGAAATCTGCGGAAAATTTCACATTAGATTGATACCTAAAAATATGATTTTCTTTAAATAAATAATTTTTTAATTGAATCTGTACTATTATAAAATGAAGTTTCTGTGTTCGTGTTCGCGGTGTCCTGACGAATCTATGATACTTACAATAATGAAATTTGGCACACAGGTAGTCCGAATTTTTTGCAATTTTATAGTCCAGCCCGAATTTGAAAATTTAATCTAGAACATTTTAAAATGAATTTAATAGTTTTTTTCCCTTTGGATCATCATTTCGTCCCGCTCCGGCAATTAGGGGAAACATCAAAATTTATCTCTTTCTTTCATGACGTCATGTCACAATCGTCACTACTGACGTCAGCCTTTGAAACCATGCCCAGTTTTTTCACCTTCCGCTCTCAATTAAATGGGAATGCTTAGTCTCCGCTCAAACGATTCCACAGCTAACATTTTGACTGGCATTATTTCGTTCTTTTTTTGTAAAATCGGGATCGTTAAAGATAAATTGAAAATTTCAACTGATTTAAAATCTGCGGAAAATTTTCTTCTATATAGGTACCTTGATTTTCTTCAAAAATAATTTTTTAATTAAATATTTACACATTTTCGCACGAGATTGTGAGGTTACGCTGATTGGATCTCTTCGATGTTCGATTTTGTTTTAATAAATAATTTAATAATTAAATATTTATATTGTTTGGTTTACGAAGCAAACCACCACACGGGCAATGTGACCTCCACAAAATGAACTGTCACGGGTAACGCCCATTTGGTTTGCGAAGCAAACCAACATCTCGGGCAATGTGACTCCCACGAAAAGAACTGTCACGGGCAACTCCTTTATGGCTGTTATCCAATAGACTACGAACTCCTATTTGCTTTGCGAAGCAAACCAATAACCCCAGAAAAACAAATGGTACGGGCAACGTCGGGCTTGCCATGCAGTGGCTAGTATCTTTTATATTATCGCAAGAGATTGTCACGTCAACCTACGCGTTCGAGAAATCCATTTTTTGCGCTCATACAATTCCAGTCAAGGAAAGCAAAACAAATAAAAAAATTTTTTTGACTTACATTGTTTAGTTCTTTTTTGCAGAATCGGGGGAAAAAAACAGTGTACAAATTTCAAAGGATTTAAAATCTGAGGAAAATTTTGCATTAGATCGATACCTAAAAATATGATTTTCTTAAAAAAACTATTGTTAAATTGAAACTTTTATATTTTTCAAATTCGAATTTGGCTTTCGCTATCAAGATCACAGATTCCATTTCCTGCTTTTTAAATTTTAACTTTTCCATTTTTGCAAAACGAATATGGGCACATTAGACAATGACGTCACGTTCGTGTTAGGTAGGTATTTAATTAACGTCGCACCGGAACAACACAATGGGCTATTGCGATTGTTTTTGGAATTGCGTAGCAATCACCGGGGGTTGGCGAGCGTTATTGTTTTTTTCTTTTTTAACTCAGTGATCGTCACGCCGGATCTCTTCGCAATTTGAATTCGGCCACATTTGACGATGAGCGTTGCCCGTGGTGTTGATTTGCGAAACAAACCAACACCACGGACAACGCTGTGAGGGCTGTTACCCAATAGATTATGAATTTCCATTTGGTTTGTGAAGCAATCCAACACCATGGCCACGCCGTTGTGGCTGTTATCCAATAGGCTTCGAATTTACCATTTTTTGAGAAGCAAACCAAATGGGAATTTGTAGCAGTGGTCAACCAATGGGTTAGCGAGCAATGGTCACACGTGAAAATAACTGTTACGTTCAACGCCGTGCTGGTAATGCAGTGGCTAGTGTTCAGTAAAAAAAAGAAATAGTAATTATTTTTAAGGAAAATATTCATTCGTAATAAATGGAATTTTATAAAACAGTTACATTCAATATTTTTGACGCAGAGTCAATTTTATTAAACGTTATATCATAAATAGATGGAACATATACTATCAAACAATGCGTAGAAAGTAAGAAAAACGAGCAATCATCTCAATTTTTGATCATTGAAAAGGGAAAAGAACACAAAAACATGAATGTAATTTCCCACCACTAGTGTCGTGGTTTCTAAATCAATAATCGAATCCCCCCTCACGACGCGATTTGCTTTAATTTTATTCCATATCAAGAAACAAAGGGATTCCAATCGGGAGAAAAACCATTCCATCGTAACCCTAAATCTCCTTGTTCTCCACAAAAAGGAAGGAAAGCCAATATCTACTCAACTGGTGTGCTCAGCTAGGAATATTTATCTACATTAATATCAGGGTCTGGGTTTGATCAGCGGGACTGGGCCAACTACAGAGATCGAATTTCATCCCCCCTCTCTGGCACGGGGAGAAAGTTCCGATAAAGATATCAAAGAGAAAAAAACTTTTATTAAACACGTTATCTACTAATCTCCTCTATTGATTCCGACGACGCGGTAGAGCGAATAAGAGGCACAGTATTCCTATAGGTATCGGAGATTTAACTTCGGATTCTGTGAAAATAAATGAATTTGTCTACGTTATGTGTATATAAATGGATATAGTTCTTCTTAAAGTCGACATTTCTACATTTTTTGTTCCTTGAAGAGACTGATTTGTGACATCGACTGTTCTTGATTAGTGACCAAAGATTATTCGAGCTAGCAATTTATTTAAATTGGAAGAATCCATTTAAATTTATTAAATGTTTAGTTAAAGGCGTTCCAGAACGGTTATGCTTTTACTTAAAACTCTTGAGACAGCAACATCTGAGTTGGTACTTGCTAGCTTTTCGCTATTTTCAACATTTTTTATGGTTCAACTGACCATTTTTGTCAATTAAATCATTTGTGTCCCAGTTTTATGGTTAATCGTGACACAAATTCAAATGAAGTATTTTCTAGACTCCCTATAATCTGAACAAAATGAAAATTGAATAGACTGGGTGATCCAAATTAAACAGGTGTTCGGATCTCTCTGTAGGAAAAATTACTGGGCGAATCACATACAAGTTTTGTACACATACTTTCCTTGCGGTTTCGGTTGAGAAAAAAAAATTCAAAATTTGGGTGCTAAAAAGAAATATGCTGCTGATGTTCAGGTAAATTATATATTATAAAACTTATCTAACGACATCAGAGCCTTACAAGGAGTCACAAGCATTTTTCACTAATAAACGACTGTAGCTTAATGTCACGAAGCCCACCTTAGCGAATCAACCGTTACTTGTTAAACTTGAGGTGCCTTGAACAGTGCCATCTTTTTCAACGGGTTTGATGGTGACAATCGCGAACTACAACTTCAGTTCTCACTTCCCTTAGTATCACTTCTCACTTCTTAAACCTTTCCTATTGGTTACTATAGTTTCAGGTAGCAGTTTTATGTAACGCTTACTTCTTTGTATGCTAGTAGTGTGCTTTGTGTTCTTTGTCGATGTAACTTGTAAGTGCTGTGAATTTCGTAAAATAAAAAAATAAAAACTTCTGATTATGTCAGCTTCAAACTCTTCTATCAGCGAAACAGCAATGCTTATGCACTTAAGGACACACGGACCACCTTGATAGACTAAATGCATGAATTTTAAGCTCACCATTCGTCAAGCCATATACAATTTAAAAATAACCATATAACTATAAAAAAAAATTCCTTGAAAATATACACATTACATTTTATAATTAACTGTAACAAAATGTATTCCCTTCATAATTTTGTTTTCTGTAGCTACTTACTTTTTAACTGTTTGAAAATGTTTTTTTCACAATATCCCAGTTTGGTACACTTTTCTCAAAAACTATTGCAAGTATTGTCTCCAAAATTTTCCTGGCAACAAAAGATATCCTATTTGAAAATAATAAGAAAGATTTTTAATTTTAATCTAATAGAAATAAAATTAGATTTTATTTTTTAAATTTTCAAAACTAACAGAATTTTTAAAACTTTTTTAGTGATATTTCCATGTGTTCTGCATTTAAATTTAAAGTAATAGGTATTTTTATTGAAAACACTTGTTTGAACAAGTGTGTAAAATTTGAAAAGTGTAGCTTCAATAGAATTTAAGAAAAGTGTACCAAAGCATAAAAAAAACACATTTTGAAAAAAATGAAAAAAAAACAAAAAAAAAACATAAAAACACTTACTATGCTTAAAATTCGCTAGATTAAAATTTTCCAGCACCATAATCATTTTGATTCAGCATTTCTGAATCACATTTCTTTTGTTTCAACAGCTTTAACTTCATTCTGGCATTTTTAGATAGCTTCCGGAAAAGTTGTGCCAATATTCTTCTCAGATGCACTAATTTCGGTCACTGAGTCATCAGCAGCATTTACCTTCCTCACAACAGTAAACTGATTTCCACTAAATTTGCGTCGACCAAACAACTTTTTTCACGCCATTGCAAACAAGCAAAAGGAACTTTTTAATCAATATATGAAGCTGTATTTTTTACCAAATCATAAAACACATAAGACACGTGGTTCAATCCCTTAGCTCGGTTCAAAAATACATCACCTGCTCAATGCATATGTCTTGAAAAAGACATGTGCATTGTGCAGGTGATGTACAAAGAAGCATTTAATTCTACTCACACAGATTAAAGTAAAAAGTAAGAAAAACCTACTGTCAATATTGCAGTAAAAATGAGGTTGAAAACTAGCCGAAACATTGTGCAAGTCAAAACGTACGTACATGTGATTTTACTGGGAGAGGGCTAGGACATTGGTGTGTGACAGGCGTTGTTTACATTCGTAAACGTCTGTTTAAATGTGTTTATAGTTTTCAAACCTATACAAGTTATACATTTTTGGAATCGTCTTAATTCCCGCTATTTTTTAAGCCCAAAATTAAAAAATCGAAAATTTGAGCCAAATTATGTTCTCCGTGCCCTTAAGGAATTTTGGCTGTTTAAAGGCTTATGTAGAGGTTCACTGACGATTTCTAATCTTCGTAATATGATCTTGCATTTTGAACAGACAGAAACCTTTTCTGTAGAACTAGGGTGAGGACGCAAGCCAACTGGACTGCAGAGAGCTGTGGTGAAGCAGGAAATAGCAAATTCACATGTTGGCAGTAGTGCACGTGTGATATGTGACGGGGATTGGATGTGCTGCATACGACAGTGTGGAGCCGACCAACCGGTATAGTGGTTATGGTGTTAGCCTCTAGATCGGAAAGTTCCTGGTTCATATCCGGATCAGGGCATGGATTTTTGTAAGCGTTTGGTGAAGAGGCGGCTGGTGCACCTTAAATATGTCGTGGCCGAGAGTCCTCACGTTGGGTTGGTGTGGAAGTTTGGAGAGTGGGGTGACAGCTCAGTTGTTGCCTCGTCATATTACCGTGGTTCAACATTACGTAGCGATACACCTAATGACTTTCGCTGGGACGGTGGTAACTAGTTGAATACATAACAGTGTGAACTGCGAAATGTCTTGAAATGTCTGTGGTGTGATGACGCTAATTTCCACTTGAATTGTGCTGTAAATACTCACAAATGACGTATTTTTTGTATCAGACCAAATCTGGTCTGATACAAATTCCCATTCTCTTCAACAACTTCCATTGTATGCACTAAAAGTAACTGTTTGGTGTGGCTTCACGTTGTGGCTTCCTTTTCATTGGTCCTTAGTTCTTTGAAAACACTATGGACTCGGCGCCAGCGACTTGTTCTGTTAATGTCTCCGGATATGCTCTGGAACTTCGTAATTCCATCATTTCAGCAGAAGAATTGTCTTAACACCATAATCGTCAAGCAAGATGATTCACCCTCTAACATCTATTTACCTGTGCCAGCCTTACTACGGCAAAACTTTTAGGTCGGAATAGTGATTAGCAGATCATTTCTAATGTCAAGGCCACTCCTATCACCATATTTGAACCCCTATGATTTGACTGTGGAGCCAGTCTCGTTTATGAAAATAATGTTCCGACTGTAACTGTCTTAAAAGACAGAATTATGCAACGTCTGACACATCAATGCGAATCAACTAAGTTCTGCTGTCGAGTGTGTTGTGCAGCGAATGCAATTCATGACGTAAGGAGATGGAAGACATAATACAGAGTCATATCTGTGATGTTAGTGTGATTTCATATTTAATTGCAATAAAGTTATTGCAGTTATTTTATGCCGATATTTGTTAATTTAATTTCCACATGTGATTGCATTAAAATATATGCACGTTAATTCTTTGCTCGACTATACTTGGTAGACGAGTTCGGCAAATACAAATCACATGGACCGCAGAGCCAAATTTACTCCGATGGGAAGAAATTTGAACCATTTTTTTTCAGAAATCGAAAACGCATACTCAGAAAAGTATGTGCATAAAATTTGGTTGCTATTTGCCAACTAGTTTTTACTATGGAGAGGTCTAAACACCTCCTATTTGAATTTGGTTCGTCATGTGTATCTATATAGTTTTATTTCTTAAGAACTTAACAAAATATGAATGGATATGTAACGCATGAATTGAAGAAAAGGAAAGAAAAAAAAGTTGCTTACCATTGAAATTTAAGAAAAGATAAATCAACCAGGAACTGCATGAGACATTCCGTATTTTTTCTGAAGTTTTATTTCAATATATTATTTATTTCAAAACATTATTATCTTTTGCTAAAGGTAACATAAAAAATACCGTGTTGTTCATCAGTATTCAAACATTATTATTATGTACCGTACAGGAAGCATAATAAGCGTTTTAACACTGAAATCTTACGCGTTATAGCTATGAAAGGCTGACACATAATTTACATCCTGCTTTTTTTATGAAAACATTTTCCCTCTTATTTCTTCATCCTGCGAAAGATTAAACTCCATAAAAATCTTTACTATTGAAACATAATACATTTCCCTAATTTTACATTGTCTTTTCCTTTAAAAAATTAATTACCAGGGGATTCTTGGAAGAGTACGAATTAAAACTTGGAATCTAGGGAAAACAAGTAAATTCTTCGATCATTCATTAAGTGGAAGATCAGTTAAGTAGGGGTTTAGTCAGCAACTGAATACCGTGAAGTTTATCTGTAAAATTTCTTTATTGTTAAATTGTTTTAAGCTGCAGAAGTTTGTTCAAAAAGTTCAAAGTAAATAAATCTTCCATGACAAAATAGTTTATTTTCTCTTAAGTTTTATTTAAACATTGATACCTTTTCACTCCGGATGTTCAATTCATAAAAACCAAATTTTTAAAGTTTTTAAAAATAACAATTAAATTTTTTTGTTTTTAAGTTTTGAATTTGGAATCAATAATCAATATTGGGTATTAATTACACAGTACAGTAACTAAGCTAAATATTTTTTGCTTCAAATCAATTTATCAGTTTTTCTAATATTTATAAATACATAAATACTACAGAAATGTTTTATTTCATAATAACATTAAAAGCTTCAAGGCAGTGTAAACAAAAACAAACAATGAAGAAAAAAAATACTTCCTATTTAGAACTTATTAGACTCATCGTCGTTTTAGTGTTCATTTTAAGTATAAGCGACATGCAGAAACTAAATTCTAGTTGCATATTTAAATACGTCACAAGAAAACCCTCTAATATTGTATCAGTGATTCTGCTTTTCTTTTTTGAATCCTTGATTTCCAAACAGCAAAAAAATCTTTTGAATGTCCAAATTTTTCGTTTCAATTTCATACAATTTGTAATGTAGCCATCTAAAATTGGTAGTATAGTGTTGGTGAAAACACTGATGCCTTTTGATGAACATAAATTTTCCTTCGAATATTTCTCCTTGATACCTAAAATGCTGAAAATTCTTGGTGAATGATGATTAACTGATCTGAAAGATAATTGTAAGAAAGTTCTAGGATTCTTACTTTACATAAAAAAGAATGCCACTCCCGTTATAGAAAAGGATTGAAAATCTGAATATATTTGTATTATTATAGTAGCAACCTTTCGCACGACCTTTGGCGACCTCTGGGATTTTTGAGCTGGATCGCAAGACGAAAGAGGATGTGGGTTAGACTATTTGGTGTGGCGTTTTTGGAGTGCAGAGGGTCAAGGATTACATCTTAATGATTTTCTTTGTCTACTCATCCCCATAATGTACCCAAAGATGAAAGGTTACTGAGAGAGAAAGTAGATTCAATGAAATGATAAGTTGCAGGCTTTTGTATGTTAACAAAGTGCTGCTACCATATCAGGTAGTGAAGAGAGAACATGTTTTTATGCTGTTGAAACGAGATTGAAATAATTAGCTCAAAATGCATATGGAAACCTGAATGTAATACTTCAGAAATGCCATTAAAACAGGCATTCTTCAACGATGGTTTGATTCTTTTGATACATCAGTCGACCTTTTCCACTCTGGTTTATTGAATTTTGTACCGATGAGGAAGTATTATATTTTTTAAGTACATTGGGGTGAATGGGGAAACTTAAGGATAGTAGACCTTTGTTCCTTTTTCATGCTAAGCAATCTCAGATTTCTTGTGATATTTACCAATGATTTTCAACCGGTGTGTCGCAATAGTGAGTCTTTCGGATGCTGAAGTGATTTGAATTGAGTAAGATTTATATTTCACAAGCAGATTTACTCAACATTGTTCGGGTTAAATTGGTTAAACGTTAATCAAAAGTATTTCAAAAATCCATTTTCTCTATCATAGAAAATGCAACTGTAGAGGAAATATAAGTGAGCAGAAATTTTGACAGTTTTATAGCTTCTACAATTTATTTTTGGATGAAATACGAATGGTTGCTTTAAACATATGTATAACCCATTAACCTATATAACCCATTATATGCATCGCACTGTTGTTTAAGACCAAACTACAAAAGTTGATAGCGAGATGACTACTACAGAAGTCGATTCTGAGGTTTTGGACTGATTGTGAATGCTCTTTGTTTATTTTCTCTAAAACTGACAAACTTACATCATATTATTTCGTTTTCCTATCAATAATTTTTGACTTGTTGTACTCTCTCTAATTTGGGAGCACCATGAAATGATAACCATCATTGTGAAAGGTTGACAAATCAGAATGATACGATAGTTATACTATAAATTTGTTTTCATTAAAACTTGTTTATTGTTAGATAATTCCATTCCGCAAGTGAAATAACAGCTTGTTTTAAAATTAAGTGTCTTCAGTAGAGGTGAAACAAGTTATTGATAACAATTTAAGAAAAAAAAACGAAGTGTAAATTTTACAGCGTTATATAGAAAGAAATCCAAGGTTTTAAACGAATCTTTCAGATAGCAAATTTGCATAAGAGTAGCTTCAACTCATAAAGTAAACAACCTCAATTATCTTTCCAAGACAAAAACCTTCACCTTTCAAAAGTCTTAGTTAGAATATTTTATCGTGATACTGTACCAAAATCAGCAAATTTTTGTTTAAAATTCTCTTTACTTCAAATGGCGTGCAGTGTTAAACCGATTATTTGTGGAACATATTTTGTCAATTCAGAGAAACGGTTTCCAAATGAAGTCATAGTCATAGTCGTAGTGAGTGGGGAGTTCAGGAAAGCCCTAGGTGCTGATTCCACTAGGGAATATTGCACCAAACCCCATTGATTTTCGACACTCCTGTAAAAGAAAGCCAGATTCCTTAAGAAAGGCCACAAGGCTTTTGATAGGTTCTTCGTGAATTGTATCAAGTTCTGTTCCAAGACCTAGACTTGAGTATTATGTTGGTATTATAGGTATTATGTGAAGCAGAGCTTCGCATTAAAAAAGTATATGGTGGGCTGTTTCCTCCACCATATTGCATTTCCTGCATACAGGTTCTTCTTTAAAGATTCCCATCCTATGAAGGTGTTTTCTTAGGTGATAGTGGCCTGTGAGAAATCCAACTATCACCCTCATCTTATCCCTGCTAAGACGAAGGATCTGAGATGATATTTTCATGGAAGGTTCTTGAATCATAAGCCTCGCATGTTTTTGATCTGTGGTTTGCTTCCACTTTTTTGTAGTCTCTTTAAGCATTTTTTCTCCTACCATCCTTTTTGCGGTAGTCTTAGAGATCCCGCAAAAATGGTTCAGGGCTTAAAGGTAGGTCTGCAGTCCCCAGTTTGGCTAGCTTATCTGCATTTTCGTTTCCTTCTACACCAGTATGCACTAGCACCCAAGTAAGAAAATCCTATTATGGGTCCCCAAGTCTTGTAGAAGGTTCCTACATTCCCAAACAAGTTTGGAGCTTATTTGAAATGAGTTTATCGCCTTTAAGGCTGCTTGACTGTCACTAAATATGTAGATTTTCCTATTTGAGTAGGATCTTCTAGAACATTCATGTAGACAGTAGATGATAGCAAGCAGTTCCGCTTGAAATACTGTGGCATGTTTACCTAATTTTCGGGCAATCCTTACCTTAGGTCTGACCCCACAGATTCCAGCACCTGCCTTTTCGTTTTGTCTGGAGCCATCTGTGTACCACACAATGTTTCCATTTGTGATATTGTAGTTTTCCTCTTTCCATTCCACTCTTAGTCAATAAGTACCTCAAAGGGTCTTTGAAAGAGGAATCTTGTCTCCATGATGTCAGAGGGCATCGAAAGTATAGGGTCAAAGAATTTATGGTTAATACTGGTGTGGGACTTTTGGCTGGCAAAATTCACCCACAGTTCAGCATTTTCCAATCTGTAGGAACTTCTTCTGGCAGCACCACTGATAACGATATCAAGTGGGACGACAGATAGAATAATTTCGTGGCTCTGGTGGGAGTGGAGGATATAGCACCTGTTATACTCAGGCAGGCAGCTCTTTGAAGACTGTCTAGCTTGGTCTTAACAGTCAATTGTTCCGGTTTTTTTTCACCAGACCACAGCCGCATAGGGCACAATGGGTCTAATAGCCATAGTGTAAAGCCAATAGGTCATCCTTGGCTTTAGACCCCATGATTTACCAAGAACTCTTCTACATCGTAGAAGTCCAACTTTTACTTGTTTAAGGTATCAGTACACCTTCGGAGGTGTTTTTTTCTAATTATTAATTTTTCTTTTTCAGAACTACGTTTTAAATTGAAACATAACATAAAACACAGAAAAATACTATAAAAACTTTGTTTACATTGAAAAAAAAATTTATGCAAGAAAAATGGGTGAAATTAAAAAAAAAATTAGTCATACGTCATACCTGATAACTCAAATTTCAATCAAAATATCAAGATTTCAAACACTAAGTAACAAATCCAACAATATTATCTAGGGAATAGACTTTTCACTTAATATTTCTGACGATATTTTAAGAGTTATGGCTGATCGAGAAATACATTGTTGAAAAATTATTAAAATATATTGCAACAATAAATATAAATTGACATAAAAAATAAAAATAATTAATCTACAATCATAAGCAGAGTCTATTCCCTTCATAAGCAATTAAAACGTAATCATGCCAAATTTTAAAGCATTTCATACTTAAAAATGTGTTTTATGATGTTTTGCGTAAACAAAATCGACTAAAAATCTTATTATGAGAAAATGCCAAAACAAGTTTTGTGTATCAAATTTGTTTTAATAAATGTATTTTAAAAACTGAAATCCACCAGATTTATATATTTCACCCTCTTTAGATTCAAAAACGATATATTTTTTCTTTCTAAGTACTTTTAGCACCTTTTTACGCTTTTTTAATTGGGGAGTAGAAAGTCTTTTCGCATCCTTAATTCTCGCCTGATCCAAGTAACTCCATCCTAAAATACGCAGGATTAGAAATTTTTAGTATTTTTTTAAATTGATAAACAGGCTTTAAAGCCATCGTTAAGCTGGATCCGAGTAACATTTTCCCCAATTTTTTAAGTTTGTAGGCAAACGAATTCATTTTTTGGTACTCTTTGCCATATCGCACCATTCATACATTCATTTGGATTCTGGGTTATACCGGGAAAGCATTTTAACCTTTGGGCTACGGCAGATAGACAATTGTTACCATTAAAACATAGTTTACACCAGCGGAACGGAATAGATCTGTATACTGTGGATGTTATCCCCCTTTTAAGTGATAGCTAGCTGGCATCGATCACCATTTGCGAGCAGTCAGCGACTGACTTCTACAGTGTTCCTCCTTTTGTTCTCTACCCTACCTGGTCGACCGTGAGGTGTGAACGCTTTGGGGGAAAGGCAGAAGGTCGCTCCGGTGATATCGCTCATGCCAAACGATACGCTGCACAATACTATGTAGTGAAAGCGTCAGTCGTAGATGCCACTCAAGGCTCTATCACTCAATAAAGCTAGGTAATTAGGTAAAGGGGGTTGGACATGCAGGCTAAAGAGCCGTTCTGTGAGACGATTGAAAAAATCTAAGCGCCGCAGCGTAAAGGTTGAATAAATAAAGTGAAAATTTTCAAAAGAAATACGTATTGAAATAGGCGCTAGGTGAATTCAAAATATCTAAAACACACAAGTAAACAACGCAATGAATAGCTATTTTATTGCCAGTTTCGAATCCCAAATTAAAAAATAATACGTTGCCAGATACATTAAAAATCTAGTACTATATTTAAATTTTATAATGTTGGCTTACTTGAGTAAACTCTTCACTTTTATAATAAGATTCAGAAGAAATAAGGAATGCAAACAAACATTTAAGATGACTTCCGTCTACTATCAAGCAATTCCGGTGTAAAAAAATCAGTTTCGACTAATTTTTAAAACGCTATAACTTCGGTTCTAAATTAGATAGAAACACAATTCAGGCAGTATTTTATAGAAAAAAGATAATATTTTAATATTCTATCAAAATTATATATAGAAAATCGATATTTTTGTCAAAAATGACATTTCAAAGGTGTACTGATACCTTAATTTTACTTTTCAAATGCTGATTCCAGGTTAATTTAGTGTTCAGTATAACTCCCAGATATTTAACCTATCTTCATTACCTAGCATCTTTACTTTTTCCCCTAGTAGGGTAGGTATATCGCTTTTGTCAATGCAGGTTCTTCTTCGTGTAAATGGGACAAGAGTATTCTTTTGAGGATTTACTCTCAAATTCTTTTCACAGCACCATCTTGCGATTCTGTTCAGGGTCCACTGCATGATATTTATCACCGTTTTCTCATCCATGCCCTATATGTAGACGACAATGTCATCTGCATATCCTTGGGCATAAATGCCGTTTTGATTGAGGTCTGCAATTAGGTCATCAACCACCAGATTCCACAACAGAGGGGAGAGAACTCCTCCCTGAGGGCAACCTCTAGTGGGTCTAGCCTAAATTGTTGCCCCAAACAACTCGTTTGTAATAACTCTGTCTGCTAGCAAGGAGTTTATCCATTTGCAGACTAGTGGTTCAGTAGCTCTGCTAGCAGCAGCGATTGAGTTAAAAGAGGTATTATCGAAAGCACCCTCAATATCAAGAAAAGCTGCCAAAGCCATTTCTTTGTACTCCAGGGTCTTCTCAATCTTTACAACCAGGTGTTGCAAAGCCACCTCTGTAGATTTACCTGGTTTGATAGACAAATTGGTTTTTGTGAAGAGGTCTGGTACTCCTCATTATACATCCCTAATGTGTCTATCAATTATTTTTTCCATACACTTAAGTATGAAAGACGATAGACTGATAGGACGAAAGTTCTTAGCCTGGTCATATTGACTTTTTCCAGGTTATATTTCCAAGAGCTAGACTGGCTCTGAACATTTTACACAAGACCCGTGAGATGAGTTCGGCCAATTTCTGAAGCGTAATCGGAATTATCCCATCTGGTCCTGGAGTTTTATATGGTTAAAATGAGTTGATAGCCCATAATGCCTGTTTAACAGTAAACATTTTCTTGGCAACTATCCAGTTTTCCTTACTCACCTTTATTGGATATCCCAGGGGAGAAGGGTTTAACTCATTAGGTACCAAGTTGGAGTTTGGAAAATATGTCTCGACCAGAGTCTCTATAACTTCTCTGCCAGTTTTGGTATAGCCACCGGAATTATTCTTAAGGGTCCTCACCAATATTGGTGTATCTCTTTTAAGAATTTTGTAGAGTCTAGCACCTTCAGCGGTACTTTCAACCGAATCACAGAACTTCCTCCATGAATTCCTTTTGGCCATTTGAACAGCTTTGTTGTATTCTGAAAGTAGGCACTTGTATTCTCCCCACTTGCCAGATTTCTTTGCTTTCCTAAAAAGTTTTCTTACTGCCTTTCTCTGTCTCATAAGGTATTGGCTCCACCATGAGTTTGGTTGTTTGCCTTTCCTTAGAAGCAGAGGACAGTTATTTGTATATGAGATATGGATTGCCTGCTGCAGACCGTCTGCGAACAGTTCTAGATCATAGGTATCATAGATTTTCTGAGAGAAGTCGTTCAGGTAACTGGAGTTAATTGTTAAATGAGATCCAGTTCGTCCTTTTGGGATCTCTGAACGTCTTCTAACAATGATATTCAGATTTCAGTAAGAAGTGGATAAATTGATGGTCTGCCATTGAAGGCTTCTCATCAACATGCCATTTGTCAATATAACTACTTAGTTCAAGGCTAGCTAAGGTTATATCAAGTACTTCCTTTCTTACACTAGTTATAAAGGTCGGTTTGTTTCCTACATTTAAGATATTTAGGTTATTTTCAAGTACAAAGTCTAAAAGAGCCTCACCTCTGTCATTAATGTTGGAGCTGCCCCAGATTGTGTGGTGTGCATTCGAAACACAACCAAGAATCAATCCCGATTTCTGTTCTGCACACTCTGTCAGCAATCTCTTCAGCTCTGCACTCACAGGATCTTTTTCTTCATATGGCAGGTACCCAGAGCCTATCAAGATTTCTCTGGTTCTCCCGACAATATGAAGTGTTATCTTTGCTACTGCCAAGTCCCTAGAACAAAGTTCATGAATCGGCATTGCATCGATGTGGTTAATAAATAATCAAGCTCTTGGAGAAGAGCTTGCAAAATCGTAAATTAACTTACCTCCACTGTCCTTTATTCCCCTGATGTCTTCTTTATACAGCCAAGGTTCTTGAATTAGGGCGATGTGGATTCCCTCAGTATGGAAAACCCCACTGAGGTTGGCAGCAGCAAGTCTTTTATGCTGTAGATTCGCCTGCAGGAGCTTCAGTGACATTATCAGCGGAAGCAGCAGCAGGTTTTTCCAGAACCCTAGCCTGCACTTGGGTAAAGCCTAGGTAAAATTTACAAACTCTACCGATCAAGGTCTTGGCGTCTTGTTCTGGAACGTTTACCACAATGATTATACCCTCATTACCAGATTTTTGGTTGAGGATTCCCCATTCTGTGGCAGTTAGTCCTCAGTTCTGAGCTTCCACCTTCTGTAGAATTTCTTTACCGGAGAACTTGTTGTATATAGCCGATGTCCTAGCTATGAATTTCGTTGTTTTGACAATCCTGCGTGCTTCGTCAACAAGGAGGGACAGGCCGTTCCATGGTGACATTTCTCTAACAGTTCTGGACAGCCATTGGCTGCTGTTAGAGTCGGCACAGAGTATAATAATGGCTCCTCCTTCCAGACGACAATATTTGAATTGAGGTCCGGTTCCCGAAGGAACGCCCTCAATCTTAGACATTGTGTCTAGTTGGAAGGTCATCAGCTGTTCTTCTGACAGTTTCTGGTCTGGATTTCTTTCCACGACAACTGCCATCTTCACAGCTGATACGGTGTCACTGTAGCTAGGGTCTGTCCCATCTCCGGGTTTAGCCCTCTTTGTGGACATTTTCTCCTGAGAGTGGGGAGTACTACTATTCGACCTTGGCCTCTTGGTAGAGGGCCTGATCGGGGTCTGTAACTCCTTTCCCCTGGGAGTGGTTTGAGCTTTTGGTTTGGGTCTGTTTTCTACCCATGTACCCTCAGCTAGCTTCCTTTCTTTGGTCAGCCGTTTTTTGGCAGCCCCAGATATTCTTTTTTTCTGTAGATCGATCTTGTCAAGCCCCGAGACTATCTTTTGGAGATATCGATCTCCTTCAAGGTCTGTCTGTGGGGTTGCAGGGCCTGGTCCTGAAGATTGGGTCTCCACCAAGGTCTGGGTGTCTTTCTCTTTGGAATCGGTGGTTGGGATTGTTCTTTCTTTATTTTCCATAAATTGGTGTATTTGCCGCAGGAAGTATGCAGTCCACCCCGCCAGAGTCTGCATGCCAGGGTAAGGCAAGTTATTCCTAGAGGTCGCCAAGCACTCTAGGAGGCTCCATGACAGGTACCAAATAAGCGTCGGTACCATGCACCCATCAGCACGGGTCGCATAACACTTTGGGTTGACGGGAGCTGGTCCGCGCCCCCTATTCAATATTCGGGGATATCCTGAGTATGTTTCGGCTCAGGACATGCGGCTATCCGCCACCTGCCGACGCGCCCGGTAGCAGAGCTCATGCCCCGGGTTCTAAATGTATTCTAAATGATAGATGTTGTTTCTTGACTTTTGTGTGTGATCTTCAATCCAATCCAGTAATATAATCTCAAATGAGAAAATCTTTAAATTGCAATGTATGGTTACCCGTCTTAATTTAACGTTAATTATCTTAATGTAAAATAGGACTTCATTTTAACGTTAATTGTCTTATTTTTAACGTTAAAATGAGTAACTTTACAAATGCCAAATCAGATGTATGAAAGAATCTATACATATAAAATTCAAATACCACTCACTCACTCACTGACTGACTGACTCACTCACTGACTGACTGACTCACTCACTAATCACTGTATCTCAAGAACTACAAGTCCTAGGAAGCTGAAATTTTTCAGGGTTATTCTTCTTATATAGTAGGGGTGCACTAAGAAAGGATTTTGAAAAATTCGAATCCTAAGAGACCTAAAATTGATTTAAGACCTTACTAAAAAGCAATTTTAAATCGCCATAGAAATAACATCGAGTGTAAAACAATTGCTATACGCATCTCAGATTTGCTTTTCCAGTGTTGATCGAAAAACAATTTTTTTAAATAAATTAAATTATAATGTTCATGTTTGAACTGATTTTTTTTCCCATGATGAAACTAATATTTATAATTATTTGATTGACGAAGAAAGAATATTTCGAACGTTTAAATTTATATTTACTTAAATTTTTTAACGGAACATGAAAAGCTCAAACGATAAACTCAAGCATTGAGTATAAATCGATTGCTGTACGCAGCTCAGATTACTATACCAACGTTGATCGAAAAACAATTTTTTTAAACAAATTAAATTTTAAAATTTATGTTTGAACGGACTTTTTATTACTTCCTATGATGTAAATCGTTTATAAATATTTTATTGATGAAGAAAGAAAGAGAGAGAATATTTAGACCAGTTAATTTTACGTTTACTTACATTTTGTAATGGAGCACGAAAAGCCCAAATGATGAACTCATTGAGCATAAAAGCGTAATTTTGCTACTCGGTATCTGGCAACATCAGAATTAATGTTTAATTTTTTAATTTGATTTATAATTCTTATTTTTTTGGATACCTGAGTTAACGACGAGATGGTTGTGGTCATATTTGAGGATTCCCAAGCATTCTAAATATGTGTTCTTCTTTGCTTATAAATCATTATTGTCTTTGTAAATATTGTTCAAGTTTTTTGTTGTATTGTTTTACTTCAGAAATATACTCAGGAAGTCGAAATTTAACACGCTAGAATAGATTTTTTTTAGAATTCTACCTTTCTTAAGGATTGGAATTTTGTTTCTGTTTGCATTTATGTGTGTCGGTATATTACCTATTCCAGAAATATTATTAAGGAGTTGGATTTTATGTATTTATTTCCTGCAAAATATCACTAGACATGGGTACTTTCGTGGTGGTATTTGTATAATTCCACCAACATTCTTTAAATGTTTGGTTCAATACGTAATAGTATGTAGATAATAAAAATAAATAAATTTACAAATCAAAATATTTTTAAAGTAGGTAATTTGTTATTTTAAAATGACAAGAAAAATTTTTAAAATTACTTTAAAATGAGATAGGTTACGTTAAATTAAAACGGGTGGTCATACGTTGTAGTTCAATTATATTTAAAAATTTTAATATAGCTTTTCATTGAAAGATAAATTAAATTTCATTTGTTTTTCGTGTTTCATGGGTGTTATTGAAAGCTGTACTCCATAGTCAAATAACTACATTTATCATTTTAAATAGGTAGGTTCTTTCCATTTATGAACCAAATTTTTTATCTCAAAAAGTACCATAAGAGTTCAATTTAAAACTGTATGTGTTGGAGAAAATGGAATTTTTAACAAGACTGTTGATATTGGAATAATATACTAAGTAATTTTAAAAAATTGAAATTTTATGTCTTAAGAGACAGAAAGTCGAGGTTGCTTACTCTATTTATTGAAGTTGTTCTTACGCAACTTAGATACATGTGAATCGTTCGTTGAAAGCAGTGATTTTCTTTTTGTAAAAGCGCTGTAAAATCAACCTTCTGTTTATTAAAAAATTGAAATCGATTGAGGTTAATTTGTCTACTCTGATAACATGTATTTCTAACAAAGGCTCTGTTATTCCACATGCCACTGAATGAAATTTTGTGGAAAAAGTGCGTTTGATTCAAACTAAACTAGTCACAAATGCCGTAAATTTTTAGCCCCCTTGGAATGATAGAACGCGTATTAATATGTAGCCTATCATATCCACAGGGTTCTAAAATATAAGTGTACTAAATGTGTGGATTGATGAAGCTGTGTAGATTTGTATAGAGAACAGAGAAAACGCCTACTCTGCTTTATATATCTAACAGAAGTTCCGTTATTCCACCTGCCGCTGAATGGAATTTTCAAGAAAAATTACCTTTGCTTCAAACAAAATTAGTAACGAATGCTGTAACAATTTAATTTACCATCTTCTCATATTGATGATGAAATTTGAGAATATCGCATACTAGGTGCAAGAATGGCACGAGTAAAACATATTCATAAGAAAACTAAGTGCAATACTATCCGCTGAAAATTCGCCCTTTTTACTGAAAATTAATACACGGGAATATTCGTAGTCACTCGAAAACTCAAAATCAACTTCGGTAGTTAGTCACTTCAGGAAAAAATACCTTCAGCAGAGAAGTGCGACGAATATGAAATGGATTATATGGTTGGATAGAACATGTATGCATATTTGCGTCCGAAATAAATTGTGATAGCGATGAAGAAGTTAAATTGGTATTAACATTTTTTTTCCAGTTCACTTAAATGATGCTAACATCCTTTTATGAAAAATAATTAATGATGATATTTCAATCAACATTATTAATTCAACCCGTGCAAAGCCGGGTATTTCTGCTGGGCCTCATTCTGTCTGCCTGATACCGAGTTGCGAAATAACATTTTTACTAATCATGTTTTTTTTCCTTACACTTTTCGCAAGACTAGTTTCCTTACAAAATGCAAGTTAAGCAAATTCAAATGTTTTTAATCTTTCCATATCATCAGTCAGATGTTTATAAATTTTTGTGAGAAATAAATTCAAATATAAGAATTTAAATTTAAATTTTCTTTACAATTTATAATTTTTTCCCAAAAAAAAAAATTTTTTTTTTGGAAAAAATTGTTTATTCAGTAATACTGGTAAAATAATCTGAGTTGCGTATCGTAATCGTAATAATACTAAATTCTATTCCTATGAGGATTTTGAATTGCGTTAATTCCCTCTGCATACATTTTTAGAAGAGCCACCTTGTGTAAAGAAATGGTAGTAAATTACTATCATTCTTTCGTAATTAAATCAAAATTACCCCTATTATTTTTGTCGGATCGGCAAAAAAAGTCATTAATATTTTGGAGTGCCACAGAATTTTAGTAATTAGTTTATGTGTGCCACGAGACGAAAAGGGTTGAAAAATGTTGTTCTTAAATAAGTCCGGTGCTTTTTAGATTTCGTAATAGCAATACATAATCACATACGATTTAATATTGTTTTTTGTAAATGCTATTTCTAGGAATTTGATTGGAAAGAGAGAGAAACGAAGTAAAAGAAAACTCAAAACAGTAGTAAAATGAAATTTCGTCAGAATAAAAGAGCAAAAAAATGTCTCAACAAATGACTATGTAGTTCTTCTTTCCTTTGAAAAAACTACCCTTCAACAAATCTGTAGAATCTTCAAACTTTCAAGTATGACAACAGATTATTTCACTAAACTGTAGTTACATAGCTAGCATTCGACTGAAGGTAACAATTTTTCGAAGTTATTCACTCGAACTTTTGCATGCGCTTAGAATACGTTTAGAACTACTTTTCAAAAGAAAATCGATATTACATTTCTTTAAAAGGAAGTGGGGAGCACAAACTTACAAGATATGTTTTTTATTTCTTACTTAGTTTCTGAATTGCCCATCGACAGGTCGGCACTTCTCCTTTGTTTGCTCAAGTGTCATCACTTTTTGGAATAGAAGAATAAAAGCACTACTGTTTATCTCGCAATTCCAATTTTTCTTCATTTTCTCCTTTATTCCGCGTTATTACGTTTCCTTCTATGAAAGTCGATTTTAGGTTTGTTCTTTGGCTTTTTTTAAAAGAAATAACATTTTTCAGCTAAGATAAATAATATGGATACCTCAATAAGAAGAAATATTTCTTGTTTTCCGTCCAAAACATTCATTTTCCAAGCTTCATAAGGACAAAAAAAATCGTTTACAGTGACCGTTATTTTGGTTTTATGTATGAAATATATACCAAAATGAATTATTTCCCCAAAAAGAAACGTTTAATTAAGATACTGATATGAAAACTTTAATTAATTAATTTAATTTCTATAAAAACGTTTTTCACACCACTCTATACACAAAAGGACCGATTTTATTTTAAAACAATGAAAATATCAAGATCTTTTCAGTTTTAAATACCTATTGAAACTTTAATTTCCAAGAGTTTAATAATTATTACTTCAGTTCTAAAATAAGTGTCGCATATTCAACACGCATATTTATCCTGAAACATTTGTTAGATTTGTTAAAAAATGGAAAAAATACATTTAATCGAAAAATAAAAGGTTTGTTTCCTAACATGGTTAAATAATGAATAGAAACAGTGTTTGATTTTTATTATAGCTTCCGAATTCCAATTAATATTTCTTGGAAACCGATTTTCAAGTCTTAGTTTTCTTTCTTATTGTGTACAATTTTGTTGATATTACTTCAATCGACCTTGTCATCAAATAGACAGGAGCATATGGGAGGAATCGCTGTTGTAAGATCCCAGAAGGGCAAGTTATATGAACTTATGAATCGACTTGGGTCGATTGGGTATCGAAGCACCGACTGTTAGGAATTTAGGTATTTAGATCTAGTGATTGTGCCACTAGTACTTTGTTCACATTTTAGGTTTAGTTTCTGTGAATTGCAAAGGAATGTAAGTTCTTTTAATTGAAGTTCGAAACTGGCCGATTTTATTTTTAGTGCTTAAAATAAAGTTGTTACCATTAAAGATTTTGTCACTCATCTGGAGAACTTGTAGTGCATTTGAGTGACTGGCTTCCGTAGATTTTATTTATTTATTTATTCTTTGAACCAGTAAAACAGACTAATGTTTTTAACCACGTTGGATAATCACTTTAAACAATCAATAATTTGCTTCACGACCACATGACAGATCTTCAAACCCTGCAACAGGGGAAAAAACATGAAACTGTGCGCATATACCATCTGTTTCATTAGAAGGTCGATGATTACCTCCCAATGACATCATTACACTTTCTATATATGTTTGCAATGCTAAGAAACTGTTTTTTAAATTTTCTTCCTCGAATATCGTAAAAGCTATTTTTCTAAATTTTTACTAACCTTTATTTACAGTAAAAAAAAGGCGATTGAATAGCATTCTTAGACTGCTTTATACTCGTAACAAATATTGTCATCTTCGGTACTGATCACTTCGAAATTAAAGAAAATCTATAGCTATTCGAAAAAATGTTACAATGTGAGATTTATCATATTTTGTGACCCAGAAGGAGTATTCATTTTACATTTAAAACTATTAGAGGCAGAGTTTTCGTTGCTGTTTTTTTTTACCTAGTGAAAATACAATTTGTTTTTGAATTATATAGTGATTGATTTTGCAGTTTGTGGTTCCTTTATTGCTCTATATAAGTTTTTTGTTACCCAACGCCTAATTGAATCGGATCCTGCATCTCAGACGTAGAAGAAAAGCACGATGAAATATCACTTAAAATTATTGATACTATTATATATTATGCTGTGGGAAAAAAGAGAAAGATTGAGCAATGAAAAGTATTTTTGAAAAGATAAATTAATGCAAAAAGGTCTTTTAGAGGTAAAATGGAAAGATTTATTTTACAAAATAACTAATAGCGTGGCATCTTACTCTTTTCAAGAGCATCCTTATATTCGAGTCTTGAATTTTTCAGTCGTGTGGTGTAATCGCCTAGTGGCGAAGAAATATCTAGTTCACGACCTTCTTCTCCCCTCATCCAATTAAACTTTCAGAATTTTTTTATTGGATTAACGCGTTTCTCATGTTTTAAATCTCATTATCCTCGCTAGAAAGAACAAGAAAACGTTGCATAACCTTACCCTATGTTTTAAGACGCTGCAAGAGGAAAATCAATAGCGTAGCAACTTTTTTCCATACTTAATAGCCAACAGTTTTATCAGCAGCACGATTTTTCTTCTTTACACTTCACGCGTTTAATGTTTAGCCAGTGAGAGTATATACTGCTTTTATTTCCGGTTGAAAGTTGAGTTTAAAATCTCTGTTGAACAACCTTAGAATAGGACTTGGATCAGCTTATTTGTAAAAATTGAAAAAAAAACATTTAATAGCTGTGTAGCGTTTTAAACATAAAGTTATGATCTACAATATTTTGATAGATATAAAATTGAATCAAACGAATAAAATGCAACCACTCAAGGTTACATAAGTTTGAATTTAATTTACATTTTCTCACGTTTCATTTTATTTGGTAAGAAAACTATCAGCTTAAATTTAAATAAATCTTCTTGATTTCTATATGTAGACTTCCAAGGAGGATAGGGGACGCGGTAGCCCGGTTTTAAGAGTAATGGATTAGCAACGGGAAGGATGCGAGTTCGAATCCAACCAAAGACCGCTAGTTACAAATGGGGCTGGTTCATGTTAAATCTATTGTTGCCTCAAATGTCCTCATGTTGGCGTGGTGTGTAAATTTGGAGAGTGGGCTGTCAGATCAGGTGAGGTCTCAGTACCTGCTCGTGGTTCAAAATTACGTGGTGTGTTGTCCTCGGATCTTTCCCTTTAGGATGAATCCCCTACCGTCGCTAATAGTCTTTTGTGTTGCCCCAGTATAACGTTAATTAAAACTACCTAACAAGGAGGATAGTTTACTGGCCGGTATATCGAGTCGGTTATAGGTTACCGGGTAAGTCGATATTGTCCCACTGGGATAATAATTTACCCAGTAAGGCCCGGTGCACACATCTGGTTTTTCAACGTGCGGCGCCGCTGCCGCAACGCAAGTACGGTCTGAGATACATTAGATCCAATGGAGTAGTGCACACATACCTCCGACGTCGCTGCGGCGACGCACGTCCAACTTGCATGCAATTTGTACCGCAGTTCCCCACGGCACAGCAACTCGCCGCACATACGTCTCCTGTCTCAAGTACCTTGTTTTCATAAATAAATGGAATATAAAGAATAATAATAAATGGGTACATCCAGTAACGTCTATTTTGTTTCAAAATAGACTTTTTTTTTACACCAAATGAACGAAATAAACGCGTTTTCTTCGATAGAATATTTATCACAAATGGCACGAAATGAATACTTGCGTCATTTCACGGTTATGTGTGCATAGTTGGGCTTCTGAAAAATCGGATGTGTGCACCGGGCCTAAGTTGTGCTCTCAAACGATGTGCGAAAAACGCTGTAAATGAAGTTGACAATGCTTCTATTTTAGTTTTAAAGTAGGTAGGTAAATGATCAACACGTCGCACCGGAGCAACACAACGGGTTATTAGCAAGGGTGCTTTATCAATTCCGAAGGGAAAGAAGCAAGGAAAACGCCTTTTAATTTTGAACTACGGTCGGATGGCAAAATCAACATTTAAGCTGGCCCTCCACTCTCCAAATTTCCATACATGTCAACGTAAGGACTATTGAGGCCTCGATAGATTTAATGTGCACTAGCCCCCGTGTACACGACTGTCTTTGGTTGGTCCCCTTTTCTAATTCGCAACCTTTCTATTGCTAATCTATTGCTCTTCCAACTGAGTTATCGCGGCCTCTTTAGTTTTAAGAATCACTTGGGTACATAATAATTAGGCTATAGGGCAAATAAATGTGTATAATAGTGAATATAATGAAATATAATAATGTGTGAAGTATAATAGACAAGAAAGAGTTTCGTAACTTTAGTAAGGCATTGATAAGGATTCCGTATCGAATATGAAATCTGCTTTGAAAATTGTTGGACATTTCAATTGGAATGAGGGAGAGGGGGGGGGGGGGTTATGCCCCTCACAGCCGAAAAAAACAAATATGTCCTTTTAACTCATGGGCGCACCCACCAAGAGGCTTAAGGCTCCTGAGACCCGATAAAAACCCTTTTCAGGGTTATTCAAAATGAACCACGATTTCAAACTGCTATATTTTCATAAATAAACGACACAGAATGTTAAATAATAATTGAATACAAAGGAAAAATATGGAAGTTTATATAACAAGTGTTCGATATAACTTCTTTTAGTTACACGTATAATGTCAAGAAGGTGTGTAAACTCCTGCCAAACACGTTGTAAAGTGTCAATGGCACTTGATTAAACAGCAGCAGAAATCCGTTGTTTGAGTTCACATAAATTTGTGGGTAATGGTGGCACATACACTTTATCTTTTACAAAGCTCCAAAGGAAGGAATAGCATGGTGTCATAGCAGGTTACATAGGTGGTCAGCTGTTTAACATCAAGTCATCTGGTCCACTACGGCGATCATACTGCGAGGTAGCTCAGCTTTAAGGAAACGACGAACGTCTATAGCTCAGTGGGATGGAGCCCCATCTAGTTGTAAAACGAAGTTGGAGAGATCTTCCTTTATCTCTCTCTCTCTGGGGGAAAAGCCAGATTTGCAAGATACCCAAACCACATATACCATTACCACTTCTGCGGCTGAAAAGCTTCTGAAACAGCTTTCGTGAAATAGTTTCACGAAGAACACACGAGCACCATCTATTTTTCGCAATATAAAACTTCCACATTTTCCCTTTGTATTCATGTATTACTTATTATTCGTTGTTGTTTATTTTTGAAAATATGGAATTTTGAAATCGTATGATTCATTTTGAATAACTCTGTATTATTTTTAATTTATGGGAGCACGCACCTGGCACCCAGGCTTTTACCCCCTCATTCTGATAAACAAATTTTTGGGGTTCACGTCTCTGATCCTATAAAAGTAAATATGTTCTTTTTAATCCTTGGACTATACACTCTTTAAAAATATGTTAACTTATTCAAAGGGGAACTCCCGAATTAAATATACTAATGGCATTGCACCTAAAAATGTCTGATATGGGCGTTACGAGCTATGAAAACCTCAAATGGCTTTAGTGTTTAAAATAGAACTAAAATAAAAATATTTTAATACTAAATAATAGATTAAAATCTGCATTTTGTTTCTAATTGGTTGTCTGAAAATTGAATGCAAAATGATTACTTCGTGGAAGGTAAAGTTGTATACATTAAATGTAAATGTTTATATGTATAATCTATAATTAATTACTATCAATTACTAATTTTGAGAATTATAATTGATGAATGAAGATTAATAAAGTTCCAATAAGGGAAAGTAACCTCATTGCTTTCATAAATAACTTTATTTATTTCTATTAATCTCACAAACAAAGAACTTGCAAAACTTAGGTACCCCTAATGAAATCCTGGGTACGCCTCTGAAGTCTTCGAGCATGCGCAATGCCATATCGTGTTTCACGTGACTGGTAGCTAGTACAGTAAGGTTGCCCGATCGTGAAATATCGATGGCACTATCCATGTAAACAAGGAAGTGGATAGTCTGCTTTCACGGGCTACTTCATTTAATACTAGTACTAGCGGTTAGTATAAACTATCCACATGGAAACGTACCTTGAGAAAAAGAGAACACACAATATTAAAAAAGATTCAGTTATTCTAGATTTGTGTTTTTAGACGGTTTGTTTTAAAGTTAATGGAATATGATTAGTTGAGGAACAGATTAATATATTCCTCAACCAACTGGTACCCAACAAGTTATTTCTTATTCATCACAACAATTTTTACTGCATGTTAACATTTGATTACAATGGATCCTGTCAACTAATTTTAATCATGTACAGTTAAAGTTTTGACAGTGTGGTATTTCATACGTCTTACGAGCATAGGATTTCAGAGATGCCTGGGAAATATATGACTCCGAACACAAAATATCCTACTATCATTTATCATTTGAAACGAGCAAGTAGACTCGTTAGCTTATCCTCTGAAAACTGAAGTGCATTAATGTAAGCTTCATCTAATACAATGAATAATACAGTAGAAAGTCCAAAATCCCGAATCCTCCGGACCTTAGCCATTCCGAATTTCGGATTATTTGCATTTTTTGTCAAAAAAAAAACCCTTAATCTACCCCCCTCCCCAGCGCGAATTTTGCGTTAGCAATAGTAAAATAGCAGATACACAAAAAAGGAATAATTTTTAAAAAAGGAAAAAAAACCTTTTAATTCAATGCAACAAATTCTACTTGCAAATCTTCTAACTTTCTGCGTAGTATTTACTCTGAACATGTCCGTTATTTTGCGTTGCTTTATTATTCAGGTGTCCAGGTTTAATTCCTTGTTTTTTAAATACTGTCGAAAGATAGAAAAAAGTGAGAAAAAAAACGTCGGTTAGCAAAACGTCGGATTTGGGACTTTGTGTTGTACTACAAATTTATTCAATATCAGTGGTTTGAATCATACAGGAATAAAATTTATGGGTCATTTGCCAAAAAAGTGGCACTCCTGCTTCGTTCCTCCCTTTTCCAGTTTCAACTAACAAAGGACTGTGCCTATAAGGATTTTTGTAAACATAAGAGAAAAAAATTGTATTAAAAGAACAAGAACTAAATACGAACACTTTTTATTTATTAAAATTCATTTATTCAATCAACCATAAAATATGAGCACAAAACGGAAAGCGAACGAATTTAAATTGGCACCAGGCCTCACAAAAGGAATTGTACAAGTCATTTGGCAAAGAGGAAAACAACTATGGCATTAAATATCGAAAATGCATTTATATACACAATGATGAACATCGAAAATTCTTCTACATATGAAACTGCTTTAGGTTGTTCAGTTTCAGGTATGAAACGATACACATATATATCCTAATAAAAACACCCTGAACGCTATTTCAATTTACTACTGTGTTAAAACCTTCTTTTAACAAACGATTGAGGGAGTACTTAAAAGAGACTAATGATTATTCGTTATTGAACAGACAGTAAGTAATCATAATTTGTATTTAGTAATGGGTAATCGAAATACAATATGAATTACTGAATATATTCAAATGCCTGTAGTAAATGTGGAATCTGTATTTCAGTTATGTTAAATTAATCAATTAATTGTAACAAAAAGAAAATTAAAATTAATATTATTAATAACAATCTAAAAATAAGTATTTTTATTCTATCATTTATGTACACGAACAGTGAAAAAAGTGAAAATGATAACCATGCGAATAAATATGTAACTTATGATTTTGTGAAACTAATACAAAAATATCTACTCAACTGAACTTGAAACAATTTCGCAGTAGAAATACATCAGTACTGTATCTTATCAAAACACTTTAAGAATATAACACATTTCTGAGCAGAAATAAAACATACATCATCATAACGCAATATTTAATTTAGACTAGCTGTTGGTATAAACTGGAGCAATTAAATTGAAAACCATTTCAAGGTTTTAGCTGAAATCACTTCTAATGAAAAATAATTATTTATAGCAGTGCGTAGAGAAAAAGTAAAAAGGTACGGTGAAAATTCTTTAATTTTATAAACATAATTTCTTCAATCAAAGCAAACGTATTAAAAACAACTCATATTTAAAAAAAAAAAAAAAAAAAAACGTTACTCATGTTTGAATGCATAAAGTCATTCAAATGTGAATAAATATAGATGCAGTCTTTTGAAAATCCTTTTTTTTAATCGCCTGTGGCTTTGCATTTTTTAGATTCTGCCGTGTTAGTCAAGATAGCAGTCTCCAAGTTTTCTCGTTCAAAGTCGACAGTTGTTACATGTGCGTAAACTAGTATATGATACATTACAACGCAAAACTATTACAACATTCAATCAATGGTTGCTTGAGGGATCACAGTGTTATCTAGTGTTGTTCTCATATATTCTCATATCCACATGTATCAAGGCTTCAAGAGTTAAAATAAAGTGATTATCGAGAAACGAAATTAGAATATTTGCTCAGAGTAATTCAATTGTCACAAATATCATTATAAAGGGATTCCTGTTCTCGAATCAACCAACATCCGTCATTTGAATGTTTACTATAGTGACTTACTTCAAAATTTAGACTGGTGAACAAGCATGAGACAACATAACTTGATCGAAACCTTTTTAAACGTATAATCCCCGATCTATTTCTGCATTTGGTATAAATATTTAATTTATTGCTTTGAACCCCCTCCAAAAATTAAATCCTGTCTACACTACTATCAGCAAGCAACAACCCTGCAATGATCAAACTTGGCGACATCGCCTTATTGACTAATGACGGTAGTGTTGCCCATGCGAAAATATTCAGAAGCGCGTTGGGAGAATAAATATATCAAGGTCCTGATCCACTGCATCACTAAACAAGACACCAGGTTAAAGGAAGAGTCGACAGGAGCGAATGTCTACACTTTGTGAGTCGGTATGAGGAGGAGTGTTTGATAAGGAGCTGTACATACACACACACGAGGTGACGAGTTCCATTCAGTAGAGGTAATTGTTCTCGTAGGAATCGTCCATCGCGCAGAAGTTGTCTACGCACTGGAGGCCGTCGTCACACGGGCATACGTGGGTGTAGATGTCCACAACCTCCACGGGCTCGCCGTTCGGATAATAGAGGGTTCGGTTCTCCGGTGGGTTGTCATCCCGGCAGTAGTCCTCCACTTGTCCCAGCGGCATGCATTGGGCCATACTGTAGCGCATCATGCCTGTAACAGAAGCGAAACGCATTAGAACAGCAAAAAGTTTCACGAGTTCCACCTTAGAATTTGCATTGTCAGGACCAGGTTTGAACGTTTCGTCTATATTCATAATAAGGGTGTTGATATAATAATTACACATGAGGGGATTTCTTTCCCCGTCAATAACCACAATAGATCCCCTGATTCTACAGTCCTCCCGTGTCAATGGATGGGTTGTAATGATAACCGGTATCTGCTTGTGAAATTCATACACAGATTTAATGAAGGAGATCATTGAAGCATTCGATTGTGAATCTTAACTGATAGTGTCTATCTGTTTAAAATTGAGGAAGTTAAGAGTTTCATATAACGAATATCTTAAAAGAATTAATCTGATATGTGTTATTTTCTATTCATACCCCTTACTTTTGGATGTTGGTCAGGGCCGTTGCATGAGCATTGTACGTGTTTGGCAAAGAGATTCGGGTATTCCTACCCATCCATAAACAAGATAGAATGAATTCAAGCTAGAAATCGATATTAATCATGTCGGCGGCAAAATTATCATGGGGCAGGGCAAGATGGTACTAATCAAGGTGATTGATTAATGATATGTAAGACGGGGGGATAATTTAGGTTTCCAAACTTTCAAACAAATGTTTATATAACATAGCAAACATTTTCTTTTTAGAAGTTTCGCATTTGTGGTGTAAATTTTACAAACACTAATTGAAGAGACAGTATTATATCATTAACTAAAAAATAATGTTTGTTGGGGGGGGGGGGGCTAGTACACAAAAAAAACCTTCAAAAAGTCCTTTTTTGTTTTATTTTCGCAAAAAATTTGAAATTTAATTCTCTTTTGTTTGACACTAATTTTATGATGATATCTTCAGTAGAACGGAATATATAAACAAAAGAACGTTTTGACAGCTGTCAAAGTTTTGAAACGAAAAATATGTCGACGTATCCGAAAAACTGCTAACGAAAGTACAATTGCATACAAATTGTACCGTATAAAGGTACTATTTGCCAAAATAAACTTTTATCAAAGGTCTAAAGATATTAACGGATTTACTTACGTACTCAGAGTGAAAAATCCATCAGGTCCTAAAATTTTACTTTTGTAACTGATTTTCATTAATGAAACTTTAAAGGAGATTTTTCTCCATGATGGATTTTTCACACTTTTCCCAACTTTAAAATGATATAACTCAAAATCTAGTCAAGATAATTGCACGAAATTTGGTATGTATATTCTTCATACAGATTTAAGTGATTTGTCTTCAGCAATTTTAAAACTTATTGATATATTATAAAATATAAGTGTTTTTATAAATTATAAATTAAAAATATGCTCATTTTTAATTAAAAAATTTTTAATATTTTTTCTATGCATGTATTAAAAAACTGTGAAGACAAATTTTTAAGTATAACATCTTGCTTTTAGAAAATTTAAATACTGTGTATTTTGATGAATATTTTCTCAAGTTATATCAAAAGTACACACAGTCACTTTTTTGAAAACTTAAAAAATTTTTGAACTAATATCAAGTTAATTTTTTACCATTTTCTATTTGTAAATTAGGTGCTATATCTTCATTAAAAATTCCAAAGCAATATCTTTATTAGCAAAAAAAAAAGAATACAAAACTGTGTCCCTTCCCTCCTTTAATGTTTAATTCAATTTTATGTAAAGTTAATGTATAAAAGTAAACGGTAATTGGTAATTTTTAGTTAACGTCGTACTAGAGCAACACAACGGGCTATTGACGACTGTCCGGGATCAGCCCCTTAAGGGAAAGATTCGAGGACAACACCTCGTAATTTCGAACCACGGTCAGATGACGAACCAACACCTGAGCTGGCACCCCACTCTCCAAACTTCCACGCCAACCCAACGTGAGGACTTTCGGCCACGACAGATTTAAGGTGCACCAGCCGCCTCTACACCATACGTTTACAAACATCCATGCCCGGACCCGGATTCGAACCAGGAACCTTCCGATCTGGAGGCTAACACCTTAACCACTATACCGGTATAAAAAAAAGTATAAACGAAATAGTCTTAAAGTTCTCTCGTATAAAAACTTTATGTGAATCACATTTTTAAACTCTCTACTACTGTTGTATAATTCTCGTCGAAGCTCATTTAGTAGTAAGGTAATTCACACATACACGACCAGTGATAGTGGATTGTTTGAATTTTATTGTTGAACTATGAATTCTGGACAATTTTTTCCTGTGAAGAATGTAACACAAAATTGTATTGAACCCCAAGGTAAAATCCCTCATAGATTGCGGAGCACGCTGCTATCTCCCCACATACTCAGAATCCTAAAAAGAACGAAGTTGGCTTGAAAAAACTAAGATAATACCTGACCTCTGTTTTGAATGTAAAAAAGAACATAGTTCAGCTACTGTTACTTGTTGTACATATTTCTGTGTGATCCATCTAGAAAATTCCATGTAGAACATTCCACCTAGAATATTCCTTGCAGAACATTCCAAGCAAAATTCAATCATGTGAGAAATAAACAGACTACAAAAGGCGAAGTGGAGGGGATGAAAACATACTAATTACTTTTCAAATTATTACGATTAAACAACTGTATCAGCTACAATTTCTTTCTTTTACGTTCAGTAACTAGTTTCCACATACTTAGAAATATTTGTGTAAACAATATTTTAATATTAAATAGGAAATTTTTTTCAAAGACCTTTTTTTACGACCCAAGCTACTCAGCCTACCAACAAAGGGTATTTCTAAGTCTTAGCTTCTATGAGATAATAAATGGTTAGATGTTGCAATCATTTAGAAATAAATATCATCCAGTATCTGAGATTTCGACAACTTTGCCACAGTTAAAACTACCTTAAGAAAATAAGATCACAAGACTCAAGAAATTTCGTTGGGCACAATACTTCAAAACAAAATATTAAGAAATTACAATTAAATGAGAGATGGAAAATTTTTATCTAAGAAAAAGTGGAGAGAAAATAGGACTATCCCTAAATGTGCACTCTTTCTTCGCTAACTATTACTAGCTTGTATCGGTTCACAATCATGAATACTTATACCATAATCAATTTATCTATTCCTGTACTGTACGATCCTTTTACTGAATGTATATGGCATGAAACAGGTGATATCGACGAATGAAAGTAACCTAGAGATCCAGGTGAAGCTATGATGGGTAGATAAGTAGTTGATTTTACGTCGATCTCGGGCAAAGAAGTCATGATGGGAATTTAACGAGGTTTTTTGCCCATTTTAATCATCAAAATGTAAAGATGAAAAAATATGATAACTTAATTGCAGTTGAGAACTAGGTTTTTTAGATTTTGGAACTTAGTAATATATTTTGTAAATGAAAACTCCCAACTTAATGCGTGTTTCTTCGAAAATGAAGATTATTAAGCTAATAATACACATGTGTAAAAATGAACTGATATCAATAAATTCTTCTTCTGAGTTCTCTAATAGTGATGATATAAATTATGATACTAAAAATGTAAGTATAGTCTTTAAGCTATCAGATTGATAGTCTAAAGATTATATTTACGGAAAAAAGGCGGGCCATGGTAGTCCAGCTAAAAGAGTAACGGACTAGCAACCGGAGGGTTGCCAGTTTGAATCCAACCAAAGATCGTTGTGTACAAAGGGGGCTGATGCACGTTGAGTCTGTCGAGTCCTCAAATGTCCTCACGTTGGCGTGGTGTGGAAGTTTAGTGTGTTAGGGGCCAGCAAATTACGGTGTTGTCCTCGGAAATTTCCCTTCGGGGTTGACACTGGACCGTGACCAATAGCCTTTTGTGTTGTTCCAGTGCGATGTTCATTAAATACTTGCTCGTAAAATTAGGTTTAATCAAAGAACTAAGATATACAGATCTTGTAACCCTTATTAGCGCAGAATGTTCAGTATAATCAAAGTAAAAATGTATTGGTTTTAAAAATATCTAATAAAATTAACCGTTAGATTCATAAAAAGTGATTTCAAAATGTTTGGGTAGGCTTCAAATTTAGGCGGTTAATAAAGTGAATAATAAAACGACACGATATACATTTATATTACTATTGTTTATCCATTCTCTGAACTATATACATCTACAGGATGACCAGAATCGACGGCTTTATAATCATATCACCTTGTCGAAAACCTAAAAAGTGTGTTTTTCGATTGAATATGGTATATTCGCTTCAAAAGTTATACACCACTTCCCGTCATTTGAAACTTCAGAACTAAAATCACTTAAACTATCCTTTTGGCGATCTTTGGGTTGCTGGTAATTGGAAGTAAATGACATCGCTACTATTATTAAAGTAAGTGTTTGTGTGTCTGTGTATTTTCAGACTATCTATATCACTTAATCCCGAAATTTGGCACACAGGTAGGGGAATTGGACATTACATCACGATAATGCTCGCCCGCATGTCGCTACTTCTGTTCAGCAATATCTTATCAAATGCAATATTAAATTCATGCCACATCCCCCCTACAGTCCAGATCTCGCACCATGCGGGGTTCTTTGAAGCAGCTTCCACAAAAAGTCTTCTCTACTTGTTTTGAAAAGTGGCTTAAACTATGGGACCGTTGCATATCATCTGAGGGAAGGTATTTTGAAAAATAATGATGCATTTTTTTCTGTAAATAGATTTCTAGATTTCTTATGATTTTACTCTCAGTTTTTATGGAACGCCCTTTGTATAAGTCAAGTAGGGGAATAATATGTGTAGTTTAAACTTTGTTTTCATTGCCTTAATCCTTTCATAAGCACGTCTTTTAAGCTTTCATAGTATTAATTATAAGCACTCTTTGTCAAAACTAACACAAAACAAAAAATACACGTTTTCACAAAATATCTCCCACTGCAGATTTTTGCATTCTGCAATGACAGGCCTTTTCTGTCAAGTAAAATAAATATAAGCAACGTTAGTGTTCCTGCGGTGTTACGCTTATTTCTAGACGTGACGACAGTTGACTTGTTTTTCGAATACCATTCATACCAAAATAATCCGTATATATATATATATATATATATATATATATATATATATATATATTAAATTTAACTCGACACATTATCAAACGGCAATTAACTACATTTTAAGTTAGACTGGATCTGTATCATGAGAAAGCTTATGAATAGTAGAATGTTCACAAACCGTCTGGATTGTTTGTTCACATTGAGAATCCCTCTTATAGCTTAGCATCTCTATACCTGACCCTTTCAGAGGTTGGAAGCTTTTATGCAATTAACTATTCATTAAAACTATCACAAACAAAAAAAATGCGCTCGTTTCACAAAATACATTCCATTACAGATTTGGCATCCAACGATACATTGATTCATCTCAAATCGCGTCAGAGCCCCACTCCACCGAGGATCAATAGCAGGCGAGCAAGAGCATATGTTTTCGACACGCACTCCATCAAGCGAACTCGACCCATCCATTGATCGGCAACGGTAACTTAATTGTCCACCCAAGAGAATAAATACATTCGGTACACACAGCCAATTAATGCATCGCTCTTCCTCCTTCCCTTAATGAAGTTATCAACCGAAAGAATAATCACTTTTCTGGTCTGTGAAATGATCAGTAATTAATAACAGGGAAGGATATCCGGGCTAAAAGGGAAGTCGTTCCTGGAAAAGCCTTTTGCCTTTTTCCACTCTGCGGCGCATTAACGTTGCCTCAATAAAATCGAAGACGTTTTGGGGGAAGGCCCCATGAAAAGCTGTTCCGATCCGCATTGCATTTAAAGAACCCAGGCAGGGCAAAACCAATTACACGGCTGTTAAGAGAAGGGCCGTTACCGGATAGATTGCATCAGGGCTTGAAAGTATTTAGTGTTTTATGGGGCGAAATGGATGTTCTAAAGTGCTTTTACGAGTGGATGCGAAATGATTTATTGTTTGCGAAGGCGAGGAAATTATTTTTGACACTTTCAGAAACCATTTGCGACGATTGGAACTCGGTTTGAAAAAAGTCGCGGGACGGGTCTAGGATTTTAGGGCTGTTAGGCCACGGGAATCAGACGGGTCAACATCTGGTGGATTTATTGTGGGGGATAAAGAGTGGAACGAAGGCGGTCATGTAGAAATTTACCAAATACATTAAAGACAACTGGGAAAGTTGGAAGTTTGCTCAAGTAGAAAATTTTCAGTTTGACTAAATCTTTGTATTTATTGCTTATATTAAAACAACCGAGGAATTAACATAAAAACTGAGCTAGTGAATAAAAATCAGACAAAGTGCAACCTTCAGTGTTAAGATTTCAAATGCATCGAAATAGAAGCGTAATATATGTATGGGTATTCGTACGTTTGCCAGACCATTAATATTGAAAGAATACAGAACATGTTTTTTGATACAATTATATGAAGAATTATAGTCAGGTATATTTTTTTTATTATTTTGACGTTGCCATGTGTATATTACCAGAAACTGTAAATTACTTTTTGTTAATCTTTCAAAAACAATAGAATGGGGTGCCAGCTCAGGTGTTGCTTCGTCATCTGACAGTGGTTCAAAATTACGAGGTGTTGTCCTCGGATTTTTCTCTTAAGGGACTCATCCCGGACCGTCGTCAATAGCCCGTTGTGTTGCTCTAGTATGATGGTAATTAAAATTACTTTCACCATTACCATTCAAAAAGAATGCATGTAAAAAGTTTACTAAAAATAGATTTAATAAACTGTATAATTTTTCTCTGAAGTTTATGAAATTATAATGATTTTATTTCAATAAGTAATCTCTGTTGCAATGAATTCTTTTCTTTGATCTAACTATACTTGGGTATGTTTTTTCTTGTATTATTTGGATAACATATTTGTGTCCTCTGTAATTAGGTATTTTTCTGTCGAAAACAACAATTAAATAAATATATAATAATATTTATAGTGACAAAAACTATAAAAATTACATCATAGTGAAAATTCTTATAGATTAGATAAATATAAAGCATTCGATAAGTTGTCAATGAATATTAAAAAAGTGATTTTAGTTCAGAAATGTAGTCGATGTTTTAAACATTCAGAATTAATTATAACAAACTAATTGAATCCTCCAGATTGAAAACGGAATAGCTCGAGTTATTGTAGAATTACATTTCTTGGTAGTTACGTTGCGCTCTACAAGCAAGAGCTACAATTCCCGAGAGAAAACGTTTCAAATCAAGTTATAGACGAACTGGAGAAAGGTATTAACCCAGGAATTGTATTAACTTACAAACAGCAAAAATTTAATTTATTCCCTTAAACTATCAGACGATTCATTTAGAAATTTCATGTAACTAAATAATAGCGTTTTGATAGAATTTATGTATAAAAGTTCGTTTTCCCATACTTTCATTCGAATCAATGATTGAAAATGAAATCCTATCCGAGAAATTCATTCCATTCAAGTTAGAAGCTCACTACCGAGAAAATGCAAGTACAATACTTCATTAAGCCTAAGGCGTTAGCTTGATAGACGTTAATTAAGAGCAACTCTCACACGTCAACTTGAACTGCGACGTTGTTGACTCGTAATCTTTACGCACTGAATCAATTGCTTCGAGCACTTTTCTATTCGAAGTATCTCTGCTATCCTTTCAAACAAAAACTTTGGATAATAGAATAATATATATATAAAACCAATCGGTTATATAGATACATAAACGCGTTTATTCAAGTTTGTATAGCCGACCAACCGGTATAGTGGTTAAGGTGTTAGCCTCTAGATCGTAAGGTTCCTGGTTCAAATCCGGGTCCGGGCATGGATGTTTGTAAGCGTATGGTGTAGAGGCGGCTGGTGCACCTTAAATCTGTCGTGACCGAAAGTCCTCACGTTGGGTTGGTGTGGAAGTTTGGAGAGTGGGGTGCCAGTTCAGGTGTTGCTTCGTCATCTGACCGTGGTTCAAAATTACGAGGTGTTGTCCTGGGATCTTTCCCTTAAGGGAATGATCCCGGACCGTCGTCAATAGCCTGTTGTGTTGCTCTAGTACGACGTTAACTAAAATTACCATTACCATTACCATCAAGTTTGTGTACGATTTTTTTTTGGGGAGAGGGAGAGAGAGAGATGGCCCAAGAGTCATATTTGGTCATACTGTGTCAAACAATGTCAAGTAAACAGAGACATACAAGGAAAGGTTTACTAACACAGAAAGGAAATTTCGCCAATGGAGGAATCAAAACTGAGTCGCCTAAAGTTTACATACGGAAAGAGGAAAATTTCAAAATTCAGTGTAGGCATATCGTATTCAAACAACGCAGTCATTGACACAGAGGGGGTATCAATTAAAAATCTGTTTATTGACATAATATAACATGAATATAGATTACGAATTATGGACCCAGGGGTGAAACGGTCCGATCTGACAGAAAGTGAGAGAAAATAAGAGAAACGGCAAACAGAGCTGGTTAAAGGGTACGATCATCAAATTTAGAGGTTGGTTCACGCTTCTGAGAGGAAGAGAATGCAATGACATTGAATTAATAACGAACTGGGAGCTATACTGTGAAATTAATAGCGAAGGTAGAGCGTGTTAAAGGAAAAGTGTTTCAGAATTTTGTCACATACGTATATTTGTTAAACGCGTATGTATAAATTTATCAGATAGAAACTTCCAGATGATATGAAATATAATCTCAGACAAGTTTAAGGAATTGACTTACCGAGAACACAGCATTCGCCTGGACCACAGTCTGATGGAGATCTACATTCTGAAGTTGCCAGAGAGTATCCATTTACCTGCCAAACAAACATTAAACAGAAATAAGTCTCGGTGTGAGGTAAGTATATATGATTCTTCAATTATTAGTTAATTTTTAATTCAGATAAAAAGTCACTGCTATCCCAGAAATACACCACGTCTAATTAGGTTACTTTTCAACCACGTCTATCAAAGGGGAAAATCAACAAACTACAGTCTGTCGATTCCTTTTTCAAAATTATCCTGATGGTCGGCCAGCTGCATTGTTCGTAATTATTTTACTTGTAAGATTGATTTTTCTGCAAGTATAGTAATTCCGCATTGTATTGGGAAAACAACTTATAAAACAAACTTGTCACCTCAACTAAATAAAATGGAAAATCCTCATTACCTATGAGTTATTTTTAGACTCCTATCTTACCTCTACGAGAATTTATCCACCTGACAAGAAGAATTCAGCTCGGTGAAACATTGTTTAATGAGTGAAAAGCTTATTCCTACAAATCTGTTAACTTGTTTTCTGTAAACATGTTTGTGTACTTCATTTACTACGCTTACAAAGTCAACGTATGGCCGCAAATGTAAAAGTACTACACTTTTTCAGAAGTACTTGCAAATTTTAGAAAAATCATGGAGATATGGTACTTATATTTAGCGTCTCTCAAAATCATTACGTTTCAAATAAAGGTGTCGATTTCAATAAAGGAGCTGACCTTTCAATTGATATAACTTCAAGTATTTTTTATCATGTCTGAGAATATTGTTTCATTAAATTTGATCTTAGTGTTTGTAACATTAATTATGGTTCTAGTAATCCACTTTTCAACAAGATTAGATGACTTGTTTATAACTTTTGTTTCAGCAGATTTCGCTGCAGTGAAATTAGAATTGTTGCTTTATCCCTCTTTTTAAAAAATAAAAACATATTTTGTGCAACTAAAGTTTTACGAAAATACTTTAAAATGTAATAGTTTTTTGTTAGTTTTGATCATTTATTGTCTTTGGAAGGTTGTTGAATTAACATTTCACTGGAGCAACACAACTGGATATTGGTGATGTATTGTATTCTAAAAGAGCTGGAATCTGACAGTTAAGCACTATCAATAACATAGGAATATTTCAAACAACAATTGCTTGGAACAGCATGAAACTTTTATAACATGTTATTTTGCATTTTTAAGAGTAGAATGAAAATAAAATTAAAAATTTTAATGTGTCAACTAAGCAAATTAAAAAAGTAACAAAACAAGACTTTTTTTTATATACGTCATTTAAAGTAATTTCTCGGTGAATACATTTTTACAATTACAGTAAACATAATTTATCTCATTTTCCAATATTTATTCGACGTATTTTTCCAGAAAGGTACTGTTCAAATTGCATTTAGTTTGGATAAATCTGATTTTGCTTTATTGGAAATGCAAACATTTAAGAAATTCTGATACCCCCGCTGTAAAATTCGATTTTCAAGTAAACAGCTGGAACATAAAAGAAAGAAAATACAAAAGAACGAAATTAAAACGCATTTCTTTGAAATTTGTGTTCCACACAAATGAAAAAGTTTCCAACTGAAAAGCCTCTTTACTTTTAAAGCTTCTCTAAATTTTCTAATACTTTGGGGGATGTTTTTGAAGTCTGGGAAACCTTAATATGAAAAATCCCTCTCTAAATTTCGAAGTATAGGCTAAGTTTGCGTTTAAAAAGTTGTCAATACATTTTATCATGAAGAAAAACACAATGCGCTTTTAAATCTATTATTTAAGTTTTTAACTATCGTTATTTTTCATTGTGTTCCTTGCTACAAAAATGGCTATTAATTTAAAACTGGTACCGATATCTTGTGCTATTATCGAAGCTTCATCAATCTTGATACGACCTTGATAGAATATTCTAATGATTAAAAAGGCATTTTAATGCATCCGTAAAAGGGACTTACCAACTGAAAAAAGAAGTTCCGGTTTTGTTTCAGCTCTGAATCTGACAATGCAATTCAGTTGAAACCACTAATGATCTTGAAAATAATCCAGAGATTTCTCGAGGTCCATTAGTGTGGCGAAGTTTAATGATAGAACAAACAAACGTGAAAGTAAAAAAAAGAGTAAAGATTTGTTATTTTCTCTCAGAATCTCAGACAGATATTTTTTATCCCGCTCACTTCAGAGCGTTTGTTGGAAGAGAAAAATAGTCTTCCTTTTTGCAGACGACTTTTCAGGATTAATTTATTGCTCTCATAAAGAAACAGTTATTTTCCAGTCTTATCAACACAGGTTGTAGACAGTAAAAAGCGTTTTTAATTAAATTTAATGAACTATTAATTTAAAGCTGAACAGTTTTTTCTGCTTCCAACGAAGAAAGTACATTAGGTATCCAAGTGAATTTAAATTGATCCTCAGTTTTGCAATGAGTTGAGTTAAACACATCTTTATAGAGCGAAAATGGACACAACTTTCTGTTAGAAGTTTTGCCTTGTTCAGATTAAATACTGTGTAACTATCACTTTGAGCTATATGCTTTTACAAATATAGAGCTTCTAGACACTTGTTTAATTGTATTAAAAATGCACTTGTATATTTTTGGTATATTTTCATCAAATAGAATAACTTCATGGAGAATAATTAATTCTACCAGACACTAACAACAACAAAAATTTTTGAAATAATTTGCAAACCCCAAAGAAATTTTTTGTGTTAGAAATCAATTTTTTTGTTCGCCAACATGAAACGGAAACGTCCCAAATATTTTCTTTTTTTAAGTATTTACAAAATTAACAATTTTACATGGATTTAAGTGTGTACAGTTCTGGAATTCTAACTTTGCAGAACATGTTTAAGTAACCGTATACAAATGCTAATTATATGCAGTAATAATTACCTGTAGGCATCCAAACAGCACACTCGAAATCACTGCTACTGTATACAGATTGACTGGCATGATGATTAATCTTGAGTACTTTGTTGTGATTCGTCTTTCTGAAATTTCAAAATATTTTCAATGGAAACAGAAGTAGCTATTATTTTGTATTTTGCTTTATGTTAAATGATTAATGTAAATAAATATTTCTCATTACATATTTCTTTAATTTATGCAAACCTCTATCCCCAAACGGAGAAACTATTTAAATTCGTCTGCAACAAAATCAGCTACAGTAGCTTTTTCAGAAGTGGCAAAACTTTTTTGGGTACCTGATATATATAATCGCCACCACCCTTACAAAGCAATTTTTCAGAGGAAAAAGGTTATAAGGAAGAAAGAAAAAGCTTAGTAAGAATGAAGCTTAAGGAAGCAAATATCGTTCCCTTGGAATAGTGTAAAGTACCGAATAACAGCCTAAAAATGTATTGTGTAAAACAAAGCCCAAAATTCAGGTTCGGGGTTTGGCGGTGTGTCATTGATGTGCTTGATTAAATCTGGTAAAAGAGGATCAGTGTCCAAATTCACTGATTTTGAATTATGACCACAATATTTTTAAGAAAATGAAAATGTTAGTAGAACAAGTTTCAACATCCTCCAGTCAATACAATATGAAAGAATCAAAACATTGAATACGTATTTTTGGTATGCTGCATTGAAAATTACTAAATCAGGTGTTACCAAAAATTTGCAAAATGGACAGTGGCCATTTATCTATCGAGGTACGGAAACAGTTCGGCATTTGCAAACTTTACATCAGGTTAAGAAAGTTCTTAAGACAAATTGTAAACCCTACGAAAAGTTGAGGTAGGTAGATATTTTAATTAACATCGCACTGGAGTAACACAACGGAGTATTGACGACGGTTCAAGAACAAACACGAAGGGGAAAGATCCTAGAACAAGACCACGTAATTTTGAACCACGGTCAGATGCCGCGAGCTGTCACCCCTACTCTCCAAACTTCCACATCACACACCAACTAGAGGACATTTGATACCACTACACATTTAATCCCTCTTTATACCCTACGGTTTTCGGTTGGATCCGAGTTCACAACTATCCGTTATTATTCCAACCGGACTACCACGGTCCTCGAAAATTTGAAAATAGCAAATAAGTAAATTCAAAATCAAAGAAGAATTAAATGGTATTTTAGATTACAATTTTCTTCGACAAATTACCAGTGTTGTCTGTATAGAATCTTGCCAGAATAGAAGGTTATATTTTGAGCTGAGTGTAGATAATGTAGTGCGATAGACCGAATAGTGCTATATATTCGCAAGACAGAGACAGCCAGCTCGGCACATTTGAGAATAATCCCCTCGATGAAGTTGTTGAACAAAGCATAAGTTATGTATGGGTGAGATAATTCACAGGTCCTCACTTAACAACCGCATGTCTGGGCTAATGGGCTGGCTCTGCAATAGAATGCGTCAACTATTCCCTTCAAAGCACTACCGCTCCATGCGAGGAAATGAGATAAGTGACGTGGGTAGGAAGCAGGCGATTAAATATGCGAAAGGCTGCACCGATTTCTATCCGCACACAATTCTCGACCGAATTTTAACGACGCCATCTTTAATTTAAACAATCGCCATCCGTTTTCGCAGCACCTATGGCTGAAAGGAAAGGGCCTATTCACTTGACCTCTCTACTGCTTAGCAACTGACATTTCAACAATTAAAATGGTATGTTTGTCTCTTCCTTCAACAAATTTATCCGAGGAAAAGATTTGGCTGTTCTATGAGAGATTTGCATGGCAAACAAGAAAAGCCAGAGAAGTCTGCGAAGATTTTACTTTTGATGTCCAATTGCTCTCTCGTGATACTTATAGGGGTTACCTTAAAATGTAGTTTATTGCAGTTTTGTCAACGTCTGTAATTTAACTAAATTATTGTTGACCAATCAGTTATCTTGTATCAATGTGAAGTGCTGAAATCGAATTCGAAAAACAAGATAAGTGACGTCATGCTCAGAATGCGACGGAAAACATTATCGTTGCAGCAACACTACCGCCACATATATTAAGTTTAACTGAAAATTACTCTCATAAAACGATTAAATTTATTAAATTTTTCAAAATAAAGATGGCACATGATATTCTCTCAACTTCTATAGAATTATGTATACATGCATCATGAGACTTTAGGTTCTAATTTGTACCATTAGTAAACTTAATTGTCGTCATTTGTCAAAAATATTGGATGAATTGTGTTTTAAATCTGTTTTGAATTTGATAGTTTTCTCACGTCTACAATTTGGGTACTAATACCAGTTCCAGGACCCTTCGTTAAATTAGAATTATCTACTCCTAGTACTTTGTGTTTAACCTTTCATTTATGTAGATTTTATTATTTACCTTTGCACACTTAAACAGCCTTATTCTAACAAAATTTATGAATTACGCATTATAGAACAAAACAAGCATTTCCAATTTTCCAACCCCACTCCCGATTGCCTCTGTCTCAATTGAACTTGTCCTGGTACCAAGGTACTGTCGTTGACGATTGCATATAACAAACTTGTCGTGTTTACTGTCTTAAATGATAAACGTTTTTCAAAGATGATTATGAAGATTCAAGGCAGCCACTAATAGATCCCCATTTTGTTTGCAGACGACAAGGGACACATTTTGATTCTTATGAGCAATTAATTTTTGTTGATAATTCAATCAAAATGTTTAGTTTAAGATCTGAAACTCAAGGTGAACTGGAAATTATTCTCACACAAAACAAGTTTCTATGGACGTTATAAATGCAAAAATTATACTTGTAAACATGATTCAAAATTCTTACATCAAATATTTCAACAGGGAAGAATCTCATGATTAAATAAAAGCTAAAGAAAGTTCATTAAGCTCTCAAAAGATGTATAATTTATTCCACGACTTCCGTTGTCCCCCCCCCCCCAAAAAAAAAAGCTGGTATTCAGAAATTATTACAAATTCTTCTAGCGAATGATGTCGACCAGTAAAGCGACTTCAGTTGTTTGATATGACCACCTTTGGTAACTAGAGAAGATTTTGGCATAACGTTAGAATACTTTTATCCTTCATATATACATTAATGTAGCTGAATCTATAGGGGATAGTGCAGTGAGGGTAATATTTGATGCTTCTAACAAATGAAGCATGAATAATATTTATAACGAATGATAAACGAGAAAAAAGAGCATATCTGGGATAATTGACTACTTCTGTGTGGATATGTGACTATTTCTGTGTGGATATGTGACTACTTCTGTGTGGATATGGAACTTCTACATTTAATAGCGATTGACTTTCAAAAAAGTTATTTTATGTTGGTAAATTTTTAGCATAAAATATATTCTTTTTATGATATTGTTCCAAAAATGCTCAGTCTGCTCTTAATATAAAATTTCTATAAAAAATTGCGAGTACGATTTTTTTATAACTAAAGAAGGGGGAAGATGAGAATATTTTTGAGGGATTATAGAATTAATGAATCTTTGATATCCATTATTTCAATCACTAAGAAATTCCACTGATTTATGTGAAATACATCTAAATCAAGATGTTAGAACTTCTAGAATAGCCGTGTTCAGCCTTTTCACTATTCATACTCAGTGTTGTAAATAATAATTAAATTTTGAAAGTAAAATTTAGAGTATTATTTACTTTAAAAATTATTTTAATTTAGAGTCTTCAAAGTTTAAGGTATTGCCATCATTTAAGATGAAAACACATCACCGTTTTTCAAATTAAGATGAGTAGACTGATACTAATACCAAATAATTAAAAGATGGTAAAATTTGAGTTATTGTTGCGAAAAATAAATCTTTTAGATAGGATGTTTTGATGCTGTATAAAATTACAGGTAGATTCGTTGTGAAGACATAAAAAAGTCATAAAATAATCCAACACCATAAGAAATGTTGTAGATGAATACTGCCTGTGATAAGAAACTTACTTATGTGCACGGGGATTTTAAGTCTTAGTTTACACTTGGAAGTACACTTATTTTGAAGAAAAAAAGAACTAAGTCCTATCACCTTACATGAATTTATTTTACACAAAACAAAAATTTAGTCTTTTAGTATTGTAAGTCTTTTTCCTGCCTCACTACCCCATCTTAAGAACTAGCTACTAAACATCATAATATGAAATTAGGGAATATTTAAAAATGTTAGTAGCTTTAATGCATCTATCCATATCCGTTTCAAAGAGGTGT